>CM055661.1:3350742-5750742 GCA_029378335.1 Agrilus mali
ACCCTCAGGGAATATCCTATTAAGACTGGCGATGTTTGGATGCATGGTAAAAAAATGGACGATGACTATCGAGACCTCTGGAGAATACATGATGGACTTTATGATCTTTCCAGTTTTATAAAAATTCATCCTGGAGGAAGCGACTGGTTAGAGTGGACGCAGGTAAATAAAATAATTCGGAAAAAATTAGAACTTGCCTAATGTACCTACAACTTTTATAACAGATTTTTTTAAATAATAATAGATAAAATCAAGGATTTAATCTTTGAATATAAAAAGTGAGACACCAGGACATTATAATAGAGGTATCAACTTGTCATAAGAACTGTAGAAATTAAATCTTTAGTAGAATCAGAATGTCCAAAAAATTTTATTGATAAAGGGTTACCGCGTTAATTAAGAAAATTTATACTTTAAAAAGTGTCAACTTGATAAAATTTTAATAGCCTTTTATTAAATGTACCAATAATTTAGGTTTTAATTATTTTCTTTCATTGCTGCAATGGCAGCAGTTTTTCTGAAGATGTCCTTGTAGGTTGAAACTTGTTAATAATTTTAATAAATAAAATAACTTTTTTAAGCTTTTTCTTCAATAAAGATTTGTATGGCATTAAAATTGAAAATGAGACTAACAATCAAGGATGTAAGGATGGATTTTCTAATATATAGCTTAATAAAACTCAGGATTCAGAAGAACTGTTTCGGAAAATGTTAATGATGTTTCATCTTCGATTGCAGTTTTTCTATATCAAACCTCAATCAATAATGGAAAGATTATTGAAGATGAGTAGGGCAATCGAGGAAGAAACTCAGAACCATGAGCTTTACAGTTAACGGTAAAATTCTTGCGAAAGTCTATGAAACTTCATTTAATCTTAATTTAAATTTAAAATAATCAATCTTAATAAATCCTACATCTACATCTTTAAAAATAAAAGAAATAAATAACTCAAAGAATGTATTTCTCATTAAAATTTGTTCAGAGGATGTGCGATTAAGATTTAATTTAAAAAATAATTTGCTTATAGATGGATAACAAAATTAATTGAAGGAAAACAAAAGGTTGAAGTGTTCACTAAATTTTATCATTGGTAATTATTTTGTTTTCGTTAATAGCTTTTTTAATCTATAGTATTTCGTATCTTTCTAAGATTGGCTTCCCTTTAAGATTATGTAATAATTTTACATTAGCTTTTGTTTATGCTATGATTTTTATTTATTAAATGACTGGATAAACCTGAATCGTGTTTATTGAATTTTACGTAGTTTACATGTTAATTTAATCTAGTTGTAATGCTGTTTGTAACTTAGTTTGAACTCCTGGTGAGGCCCTTTTATAAGGCGAAATGCGTATAGAGTTTAACAAAATTTAGTGAACATTTCAACCTTTTGTTTTCCTTCAATTGTTATGATGTTTCACCAAGTGATTACGACCAATACCTGAAAGTTTTTTGAATAAAAAATTTAAAATTTAAATCTTAATTTAAATAAAAAATAATCAAGCATACTCAATTCTTATATAACTAGGTAATTAAATGAACTAAATAACTCCCAGATTGTCCTTATTTAAAGTCTGTGTCAGGGGTAATGTGGTTAAATTATTTATCAGAAACATTATCCATAGATTTTTATAGGACGATAAAATTTTAATATCCATTAATCATTATTCTCTACGGATTTATTGAATTAAAATATAATTATTTATTAAGTACATGTTTTTTAACTCGTGGCGAGATTAGAATGTAGTTAAATATCTAATTTATTAGTATTATTTAAATGAATGCTTCATTGAAGTACGAATCTCTCTGTTATATTGAAGATTCTTATCGTTTGTTGTAGTAGTACAGTGATGTGCAATAGTGTGATACCTAATAATAAAAAGTACTAATTGTTATTTAAGCAACAATTGATCATTTATGACTATAATAATACATATTTACAAAAACTTTTCAAATTACTTTGAGTTAATATTTATTAGCTGACAAACAGGTAAATCTATAAAGAAATGTACCATAAAACTGAAAATATTTTAAAAATGTAGATCAGGTACCGGTTTTTTTTAATTCCTGCTATTGGTTTTCCATAAAAGTATTTTTAAATTTTTTTTTTATTTTTTTTTTTTAATGTTTGAAATGTGAAATCATGTTATTTTTTTATGCAATTTATGATCTTAATTTTAAACAATTGTTTTATATAAAATAATTATGAACTCGGTTTCTTGAATGCCTAGTGGACGTTAATCTAGATGGCTTCAAATATAAACGGAAACTATGATTTATTCTTTAAACATTCCAATTTCTAATTTTAATCACTATTACTTACTAATAATTCATGAAACGAATTATTAACCATTAGAATTCAAAGAGATGACTTTTACATTTGAAATTATAATAATTTTACTTCGTTGGAGGGCGTATCACACTTGCAAACAGGGAGGAAAACACTTTTGCTTTGAGTTGGAAGAGTAATTTTGAAAAGAGTTTTAGATAAAACTGGGCACTTATTAACACTTCGGAGGGAGCATAAAGATAACGATTTTTTATATTTTTTGTTATAATTATAAAGGCTTTACAATGAAACGTTGACAGGGGGATTGTGTGCCAGAATACTTGAATGGCAGGAACGAAATAGTCGGTTTTGCAAGATTTAGAGTGGGAAATGAAAGCAAAGAGTGCAAGTATTAGACGAAGGATGAAGATAGAGTGTGTAGAATATTTAAAAGAAGAGAAGAGTATTTATTTTATTTTCAAGTGGGAGAGATTGACTGGTCCTATTAATGGAAATAATTAAAAAAAAGAAAAGGTTTATTTTTAAAAGAATAATATGCAGTCTTCATGGATTGTTGTGTATTTTTTCTCTGTTATAATTTTTAGCTCTAAGTATGTGATATGGGGTAAGAATGGGATATATTTTCTTTAAGAGTGGGGCCTTGTGTTCTGTTTCATGATTTATTTTATTAGCAGTTCGTATAATTTTGAGTTTTTTTTAATAAAAGCTTACACGGATTTATCATTTAGTCTGTTACGCACACCTTTATGTAAGAGTCTAGAAATAATACGTAGGGTAGCATACT
Organism: Agrilus mali; assembly: GCA_029378335.1. Classification (NCBI taxonomy): domain Eukaryota; kingdom Metazoa; phylum Arthropoda; class Insecta; order Coleoptera; family Buprestidae; genus Agrilus; species Agrilus mali. The sequence goes on from CM055661.1 coordinate 3,353,816, forward strand.
TTTTTACATACAAAATAATTGTACCTACAGAAGATAAAATGAAACGGTACTTTATAAGGAAAACATTTTTGATGGTATTGCTAAGTACAGGCAACTGTTAAAAAAAAATGTGAAACCTCTAGTCGCCTTTTTGATTAAGTTATTATGCTTTAGGGTACAGATATAACAGAAGCTTTCGAAGCTCATCATATCTACACAGGACCTGAAAAGCTTCTTCCAAAGTTCTTCGTTAGGAAAGCTACAACACCCCGAGACTCGCCATTTCATTTCAAAGAAGACGGATTTTATAAGACTGTTAAAAGAGAAGTTGGAGAAGCACTAAAAAAAGATATCCCGAAATGGCCAGCTGTATTATCAAACATCTACACGGACTTTTTACTGACAGGATACTTGGTTTGTGCCGTTTTGGCAGCAGCTAAAAACAACTATTGGTATGCTAGTTTGGCTGGAGTGCTTTTAGGAACCGTTACCATCGCTTCGCACAATTACATTCATAGAAAGGCAAATTTCAGAATGTACTACCTGAACTTTTCAATGATGTCTTGGAGGTAAGAAATACATCGATATATCTATTGTAGACAATTTGTAAAATCCAGCTACACCTAAGCAATTAACATATTTTATTTTATTTATAATTAATTTTTAAAACATACTTTGCAGAGAATTATTTAATGATATTATATATACAAAATCCTTAGTTGAGAAAAAAATATTTACATAAAATTAAAAAAAATTTTTGAGGCTTTCTACAGATTAACGATTAAAATTTCTTTCTAGCTGATATTTACAATAAATTAATGTTTATTGTTTATATGCAGAAAATATCATTATTATCATCAGATTTTTTCAACAAAGAGGAATTTTTGCACTACGTATATCTGTTAATAAACTTGACCTTTCCACTTTTTTGCAAAGTTTGTTAAACAGTTTTCTGATACAGGGGTTTTATTGTAAATAAAATAACGTCAGATCGGCACTGTCACAAAAAACCCACAAGTATTTTTTAAATAAATACTGATGAAATATTATTTATAAATTATAACAAAAGCAAATTGATGTACATATTTAAAAGTTTATGGATTCAAAAACGATATTTGTATCCTCTTTTTCACGCAATGTGGTTTAGGTACATCAAATTTTACATTTGCTGATTGTTCCAATCGTTTGTGTACTTATGTGTTTTTAAACCCTCATTAATTCTTATTTTATTGGATGTTTGCATTAAACATTTATAATTTTAGGTAGATACAACCTAAACTAAAAGTTAAATACATATATTTGATTGAGTCTACTGATACTTGATTGAAATTCATGTTCACTACTTTAAATAAAACGCTTATATTAAATTTCAATTGTTGTTTATTGCACTTGACAATTGTTTCGCCAAACTTTGGCTTCTTCGGAAGTTATTTGTTACTTAGCATAATTTACAGCAAAATAGACTTATATACTAGTTGTAATGGTAGGAGATGGAAATAAATTTAAAAGTGGGGAGTTGCTTAAATCTGTTTGTTCATTTATTAAAGTTTTGGTATTTTTTGACTTATTAATTTCTAGTATTTCTAAAAATGTCAGTTTTTGTTTATTATTTTCTGTATGTAGGATTTTGAAATTTTCATCGAAATCATGATTTTTAGTAATAAGATGGTTAGCATAATTAGAATCTGTTTTATTGTTGTTGTACGATCTTTTATGTTCATTAATCCTCGTTTCGAAATTTCTAGATGTTTTTCCTATATAATACATTTCACAGGTATTGCAATTTAATTTATAAATACCGGATTTGTGTGACCTGTCTGTTTTATCTTTATAATTCTTAATGTACTTACTTAAATTATTGTTAGTTCTATAAGCTAATTTACAATTATTTTTGCGTAGTAAGGGTGAAATGTAATTTGTTGGCTGTCCTATGAATGTTATGGTTTTATATTTTTGATTGTCTCCTTTAATCTTGGGTACCTATACTAAATTTAAACTGTTCTTATAGTTTATTTTCTTTAATAGAGATAATAATAATAATAATACCCTTACAACTAGTATATAAGTCTATTTTGCTGTAAATTATGCTAAGTAACAAATAACTTCCGAAGAAGCCAAAGTTTGGCGAAACAATTGTCAAGTGCAATAAACAACAATTGAAATTTAATATAAGCGTTTTATTTAAAGTAGTTAAATACATATTTAGCCTCTTTAGGTCATTTTCAGGGCTTGTATAAACTAGGTAAAATTCGTGTAGATTATGACATCAAAATTTTTTAATGTAGTGAAAATTGCAAGTGTTTATATACAAGTTTAAAAAATTTTCACCACCAGGTAACAGAAACTAAGAACCTAAAATACTTTAATTTAACTATTTCAACATGTTATCCTGAAAACCGTTAAAATAATTATTAGATTTTGGGAGATCACATTCAATACTAAACATATAAAATTTAATTTTAATATAACCACTAAAAAACTTAATTAGAAATCTGGTTAGAACAGAATCCCTGTCTCCTTCCTATTGCAATCCGGAACTGTGTAAGGCCCTCAGAAAAATGGAGCCTTAAACCCCTAACTCCTGCCTTAAAGTAATTACTACATTTTAAATACTTATGTTCTTACAATCAACAAGAGACATTCTTCTTCACCGTTACACTTAACTAATACTGTACTATGCTAAAAACCCAACCCTCTTTCTTTTCCTTAAAATATCTGCCACTGTCATCCATTTTTATGCCCTATTTTTATTTATTTTAATTTTCTATATCTTTCTTCATCGTATCTACATCTCCCACCTATTTTTAGTAACCTCTTTTTTCATATTTCTTTCTTTAAATTATCTTCTTCTAACTTTTTTTATTTTCTCTTCCATAATTTTCCCACATTTTGTCTCTTTTCTCACTATGTAGTTTGGGGTATATCTATCTAAATTTAGCACACACTGAACATATTCTCATATATTTTTTCTACCTGTTTTTATTCTGCCCATCCCCAAACCTCCACCCCCTACAATATTGCTCCGTACTCTTGTTTTCATTCTCAATACATTCTCCCAACACAGTTTCACTTTTTCACAAAGTGCAGATTCTTTCTTCTTGTTTCATCCAATATTTACATTCCCTGCTTTCATTATCCACCCTGAACCTTGCTATTATACCAATTCCTGCTTTTTTCCCCCTAGATATTTCGACACCAAATCACTCTTCTACAAATACCACATCAAAAACCTTAGCCCCTCTGCGTATTCAGATTCCTCTGTTTTTCTTAAGTCCTCGCCTTTATCTAATTCCATTTTATTCTAACCATTCTTCTTATATTCTTACCCATTCTTCTCCACTCAACCATTTTCTCTTACCCTATTAGTATTGTTTTAATTTTCTGCATCTTTCTTCATCGTATCTAATTCTCTCACCTATTTTTAGTACCCTTCCTCCATATTTCCTTTCTTAAATCACCTTCTTCTAACTTTTGTAATTTTTTCTCATAACTTTTAATAGTCTCTTCTAACATTTTCTCAAATTTTGTCTCTTTATCACTATGTAGTTTGGCGTAATTCTATCTAAATTTAGCACACGCTCAACATATTTTTAGGTATATCTTCAACCTGTTTTTTTTCTATCTGCCCATCTGCAAACCTTCACCCCATACAATATAATACTTTTTATTACCACATTAAATAGCATCAATTTCCTTCCCCAATCATCTCTGCATAGACTCTGTCCTATTCACTACAACCTTCCCATAATAGCTTTTCTTTTTGCCACTTGATTGTTTATGTGCATTTCATCGTTATTGTTTTCTCCTATCATATACTCTAAATCAGAATGTTTTTTAACTTTTTCTATCACTATTCGTATCTCTTGTTTTCCCCGCCCCATCCTTCCTCTTATTTCCTCAAAAAGTAATTAGTAGTGGTTGCAAAAAGAGTTTTGTAACACCATAAGGGCTTGAATTACATCAAAATGACCTCAAATATATAAAAAACGCGTGAAGCACTTGTGAAGAAAACTTAAACCTCTTGATGGTTTTACCCTGTATTCAAGTACTTTAAAAGTGCTTCAAGGAACTTAAAAGGTCTTCAAGCTCACTGAAAGGATTTCAAGCACCTTAAAAGTGCTTAGAGCTCTTTGAAAGGGTGTTAAGCGCTATGCAAATGTTTGAAATCCTTTTTGAATTACAAATTATAAAGCATTTTCATAAAGTAATTCTATTGCCAAGCCCTACTCTATTCCAATATAATCTAATTGTTTCTAAAATCCATAACATCTCGTATCCCTAAAAATTTGCGAACAACTTTTTCTAGCTCTCATTACATTACAATACATTTTTAACTAATACTTCAAGTCTATTGAGACTAATGTCTAATTTTGTTAACGTTAATTTACTAGAATTGTAAAAAAAATAATAGCGAAAGTAAATGTTTTAAATCCTTTTTACAGAGACTGGAGAATTACCCATGTTTTAAGTCACCATCTTTATCCCAACACTATAAATGATCTGGAGCTTGCAGTTTTGGAGCCGATGTGTCAATATCTCCCTTGGGCCAAAGGTGAATGGTATTTAAAATTAACATGGTGGTATCAACCAATATTTTATGCCATTTTCTTCCTAATTGGTCACATAAAAGGGTAAGAATTATATACAATTTTGTGTAGTAAAGTAAAATTAACATTTTTACTAACACGGACATATTAATTATAATTTAGACTACCGATGATGCTAAGTTGAAATACATTACAACCTTGTAAAAACACACAACGGTTGTAAATTCAAGAGAGTTTTTAATTTATTATTTCTCCAAACTTCCTTCGGAACAAGAATCATAAATTTCTAAAAAAGTTAAAGTTCATTTTTGTTATTTTCTATTATAAATTGATTTCCCAGGACGGTATAAGTTGGTCAATAAAAACAAATTAATTCTGAATATCTGAAAAAAAAAATAATGAAGTTATAGAGTTAAAACAACCACTGAATGGTGACGTCATATTTAAGTATTGCTTTAAGTTCGCGTGGGAAAGAAAGAGAGAAAAAGAGTACTTTTAAAAATTTGTAAATATTTTATATATGAACCGATTTCAAATTTCCTGTTTAAAAATATTTCATTTATTTCTATCTAAAATTTTCTATTGTAAAATAAATAAAAATTAAAATTAAACACCATTTACAAAGTTAAAATGTATCCTAACACCTTTTGAATTTATATATATTTTTTAAGAATGGTTCATAAAATTCTTTGGAAAATTGGTCTGGTTCCATATAAGGCGCCATTGTACTGGGACGACTTTTTGGCATACAGTGTTCTACTCATAATGTACTTGGCCAACGGCTCCTTGCAAAGCGTGGTATTGATATACCTCTACATGTTCCTAGTGGCAGGAACGTATTTTGGCTTAACAGCTATAAACGCTGCTCACAGGGATCCGGATATATTCCTTGATGGAGATGCTCCCAGGTAATATATAGCAAATAAATACAGAAGAGCAAGTTCTTGCTCATAAGTTTATCAAAAGCACTAAATATGTGGATCACGATTTCATTTTTTTAAACATACAAAAGTATATAATATTGATATCATTTGGAGAAAGGTTTTTATAGAAGAAATTGGAATGTGTGGTCATCCAGTTAATTGAAGCACATCAAATAAAAGAATGAAATAATTTGCTTAATTGGTCATAGCAGTAGATAAACAATTATTTTGAAATATGCTATTGGTAGACTTTAAAATCCCTTCAAATTAAAAAACGTCCCATTGAGACCTTCCTCAGATTCACCTCTACAAACTCATTTCTGCAACAATTTGAAATTGATTATCTAAAAGGATTAATTTTCTTTAGAATAATTTTTCTTCCTTGGAATTTTAGACCGGCTCATGAACTAGATTGGGGAGTCTTCCAATTGGATAGCGTTGTCGATAGATCAGACGTTTCAAAATTCCAATTCCTCGTTCTTACCAGTTTTGGAGACCACGCGTTGCACCATTTATTCCCAACATTGGACCACGGTTTATTAAGATATATTTACCCATTATTCAATAAAAATTGTGAGAAATTTGGAGCCAACCTATTGATTAAAACCCACTGGGAAGTGGTGAAGGGCCATTTTGTACAACTTCTGAGAACTAAGCCGAAAACCACACCACCAAAACCACTCAAATCGGTACCAACAGACAAAAAAGAAGAATAAAACTACTATGCTATATATTCATTAAATTTAATGACTACATAAACATATATATATAGGGTTTTTCAAGTTGATGTATTCAAGAAGTATATGAATTAGTAGAATGAATTCAATTCTGAAACTTGGGCTCATTTAATTTATAAAAAAAAAACCTGAAAGTATTTTTAAAAAAAGCTGCACAAACAATCACAAGATGAGCCCAAGTTTCAGAATTGAATTAATTCTACTATTTCATATAGGTACTTCTAATAGTCGATCAACTTGAAAAACCCTGGATATATTGTACATATTTGCTTAGTTATGTGGGATTCTATTAGATAGTATAATTGTGTACGAATCGAAATTTCTTTAAACGTTTTATTTACAATATATACATATACAGCTATTTACAGACAACGCAACTCGATCCTCGAGCAAGGCTCTTTCTTCTGTTATCTCGTGAATGACTTCTTCTGAACTACTACTACAGTCTTTCAAAACGATGGGTAGAATACCATAAAACTATAAATTCTAGCTCGAGCATCGGCTGTCACTAATAATACTTAAAAACATCTTCTAAAATTATTACCAATACAAAGAAACATCTTACGTACTACTTAACAATACTAATCTTACTATGTACACACGCTCTCGATACTACAGTTATGTATTTTTAATAGATTAAAATGTATGCCTCATTGTTATTATTAAAAGTAATTATAAGTATCACCAGTGCCTTTTATTTTAATTACCCTTTTCAATTAATGTGTAAAAGTAGGTATTTGTATCAAAATAAGCATCAAATCATGGTGAAATGAGCTGTGAGGATTTCAAAAAATAAAAACTGTTTGTTATATTTTCTTGTAGGTTTCAATTATTCATCTTTAGAATCTGTTCCCAAAATTCTGCCACAAATAGGGGAGGTATTAAAAAGATATTGGAAACAAAAATTGCCTCTTCCCAACGTTTTGCCCATTTTTAGGGGAAAATTGAGAATATTCGAGTTAAAATAAAATAATTTATTGATCCGAATTACTTCTCTTATTTATTTATTTATTTATTTATTTATTTATTACACTTAAACGAGCTTTAACAGCTCTTACACAAAGTATACTGTAACGTAGAAGAGCGAATTTTATATGGTTTTAATGATTTAATAATGCCTTACAAAACAAATAACACTTATAAACTAATTATAAAAATATATCTTAAAACTACTTGCCTTAATAATTATCAACTAGAGGCGTTGATAATGGCAGGGACTCTTAATCGGGCATTAGGGTGAGTGATAGCGGTAAACCGCTACACCCCCCTAACCCCTCGGACTCGCTGGCTCGATCTTACTCCCTTCTGACCTCCCGTGTTCTTCAAAAACTAATTCTTTTATACTGACCCACATAGTGCTCTTTTACCCCCAAACGGAAATTCGCAAGTTGGTCACGGCACACTTTTGCCGTGCAATCATGTCGCATTTCCGTGTGGCGGTTCCTTGTTGGGTAAAACCATTACGTTGCATTTTCAAATTAGAACAAATGTAATCATTGAAATAAAAAACAATTAAAAAGAAATATAATTTTGGAAAAATATGAGCACTATGTAACAATACAGAAGAAGGTAGTAAATGAATGGGACGCACGTAATTATAAACATTGTAACGAAATGATAATTTTTGTAAAAAAAAAAAAAACTAAATGTGAGATAATTCGGTGTTCAGAACATAATTTATTGTAGCATGAGTAGCTCATACCATACCCAGACTGTTCTTTAAACGTGCCTTGAACACGCTTATCGATGAACTTAATCGAAGCTCAATAGACAGCTGATTAAAAGTACGCTTGAGTCTGGGGATAGCTGAGTTATAATAAAAAGATTGAGAACAAGAGGTTTCAAATATCTCTCTAGTGTTCCTGACAGAATAAGGTACGGTTCTTATGATAAAATAAGAGTTCAATTCATCACTATTGAAAAAATTGTGGTAAATTTTGTAGGCAAAGATACAGTCATAATAACAAAAAATATTGTTAATCTTATTGATATTAAAAGTACTGTAAGCAGAGTCGTAGTCGTGACAAAAAGGAGACATGGGGTTTCCTGATCTCAAGCATAACTGTCGAAGTAGTTTATGTTGAACACTTTCTATAAGATTAATGTCAATAGCTGTGTATGGGGACCAGATTATGGAACAGTATGAGAGAATCGGGAGCACCATGGCAACGTACAGGTGGCGTAGAGAATCGGGCTTGCAAAAATCTCTGGTTGTACGACAGATGAAACCTAGAATCCTGGAAGCTTTGCGTACTATTGCAGTAATGTGATTGGTGAAAGATAAAGAGGATGTGAAAATGATACCAAGATCCGAGATCTCATTCACTCTTGAAATTTGTGTATTGCCAATTGTGTAATTAACGATTAAAGGTGATTGACATTTATGGAAAGATAGTACAAAAGTTTTGGAAGCATTAATTGTTAATAAATTATCACACGACCAGTTATAAAGAGCGACTAGATCGTTTTGAACATTGACAGTGTCGGAAACATCTTTTATGAGGGAATATAATTTTATATCGTCAACATAGAGCAAAAATTTTACAGATGTTAATGACGATGAAATATCGTTTATAAAGAGAATAAAAAGCAAGGGACCCAGGTGAGAACCTTGAGGGACTCCAGACAAGACCTGTTCAATGTTTGAGGTGCAACTAGAAATTCTAACAGCCTGCTTGCGGTCTGAGAGATAAGAGGCTAACCAGTTGAGAAGTTTGCCTTGAATGCCGAGGATTTCCAATTTAGCTAGCAGGCGGTCGTGGTTGACAGAATCGAAAGCGCGAGAAAAATCAACGTATATGGAGTCCACCTGGGCCCTATGTGCCAAAGCTGAGGTCGTAAAGTCTGTAAAAATCGCTAGATTAGCGGTCGTTGATCGACCCTTTACAAAACCGTGTTGCTCATTTATAATTTGATTTAAAAAGTTGTTGGACACATGTTCTGCCACCAGTAGGTCCAGAAGTTTGCCCAAAACACTGAGGATAGCAATCGGCCTGTAATTGGAAACATCATTTCTGTTCCCTTTTTTATGAATTGGATAGATAAACGCAAGTTTCCAGCGAGATGGAAAGTGACCTTGTGCAAGTGATTGGTTGAAAATTCTTAAAATGGGTTTCTGTAGTACAGGCCAACACTTGCTCAGGAAGTATTGAGGCAGACCATCTGGACCCGGGTCTGTTGATTGCTTTAGGGAATTGAATGCTTTATTCAAGGAGGCACTAGTAACAATAAATGGTGGAGGCAAAGGACTATCGACAAAGTACTTATTATAATTAAAACTAGAGTCAGAGAATGAAGAACAAAAATGAGTTTGAAACAAGTTTGCCCTGCCGAATTCGGTGGAAGAGTGTTCGTGATTTAAGTACATAGTATTAAGTAAACTTTTACATTCTTTAAGATTCTTAACAAATTTCCAGAAAGATCTGGTATCACTTAACAGGCCATTTTCTGCTTTGGCGATGAAATTTTTATATAAAACTTTGCTTTTCCTAATGCACATGGCCCTCAATTTCTTAAATTCTATATATATACTATAATCGCCAGTGCGGCGCCAGGCACAATGAGTACTTTTCTTGTCAATTATCAAGTTAATAAGCTCAGAGTCGTACCAGGAGGGGAAACTGCTATTGAGTCGCTGTTGGAGAGACACGTGACTAGAGATCAGAGAATCAATTAGATTATAAAAAGCATTTACATTGGTATCAATATCGCCATCTCCAATAGCGGTGTCCCAGTCAATAGAACTGAGGCTCTGAGTGATAACTTCATAATTGGCATTAAGAAAATTGCGACGTGCGTAAACATGTTTGTCACTTGAAAGTTCACTGAGTACACTGCACTCAAAGAAGCACGAGATATGGTGATCATCACATGGTAGGAGCTGATCTTCTAGTGAATTATATTCAACTGTGGATGATGATGCAAATAGAAGATCAAGAGAGTAACCTTTCCCAGGATGCGTAGGGTAGAGCTGAATTAGATTATAATAGGCAGCTGCATTTGCTAGAGCGTGTATTTTAGCCAATTGATCAGGAGACTGATATGAAGTGGAACGGGGCTCAGAGTCTGCCACGTTCCATTGAACATGTGGCAGATTGAAGTCACCACAGATTATTACATTGGAGTGTGAGAAGGATTGAGCATGCTTATCAAGTAATTGCAGAAATTCGTTGAGGACTAATGAACTAGAGAGAGGTGGGATATATTTATCATTAAATAATCAAAACTGATCTGGAGTTTCTAAATGCGGGAGCTTACTCTCTTTATACCGGCCCGAATGCATTCTACTTGAGTATAAATGTACCTAAGCAACTCGAAAATAATCCAAACACAAAAATCTCTTCTCAACGTTTGGTCCTGACTGGGGAAGATTTGGAAGACAATTTTAATAAAAGTAAATTTTTAGTCCTAAATTATTTTTTACTGTTTTACATTATCATTCATTATCAGGAAAAAAGAAGACCATCGTGGAGTGTCTGACCAGGAAGAACTATTTTTATACTGGACAGAGTAAGAATGCAGTCATTCGTAACTAACTCAGGCTCAAAATTCGTTTCCTAACCTTTTCCCTTAATCGGGAAGATTGAGAGCTTAGAGTGGCTGATCTTTTTATTAGTCATCTCTCTAAATTAAACTAGAATAAAAACGAAAGTTCATTTGGAATTAACTCCGAATTAAAAATCTCTTCCCAAAGTTTTGCCCGTATTTGGAAAAATATAAAGCCTGATATACACTTTTTGATCAGGTAGGACTCCCATTTTATAAGATTGAGTACCTTCATTACTTTTGTCCCTTCTTGGGGTTTGGGGTTCAGTTGAGATTATTAATTAAGAAATATAAATTTTTAATATATTATCAATTACATCAGATTTGGCAATTAATAATGGATATAAATCTGATGTAATTGATAATATTTCAAAGAAAAAGATAAAAAAACAAACGTTCAGTAATATATATCTTGGTAAAAGTTTAGAATCTAAAAAGAATAATTGGACCTTCATTAATTTTTATGACAATATTAGTTCAGCTATTTGTAAAAAACCCTCTAAGGTTGGCATTAGTAATATATGTTCTAATAAGAATAATTTAAGCAAAATGTTAGTTAATAATATAATATCAAACAAGGATAAACTTTGTAAATCAGGAGTTTATGAACTTAATTCTGATGATTGTAGCGCTATTTACAAAGGACAGACAGGTAGATCCTTTAAGATTAGATGTAAGGAACATAAAAAGTCTATAATTAATAAAAAAGGTAACACAGGATTTTCCCAACACTGTATTACAAATAAACATAATTTTAAAGATAATAATATAAAAATTTTACATTTAAAAGCAGAAGGTTAAATTTATTAGAAAAATTTGAAATCCAAAAGGCATTCTTTAGGAATAAAAATGTTACCAATGAACTGTGTAAAAGGGCATAAAAGTCCTATCTTTCTCGCCACACTTCAAAAATTGTAACCCCCCCCCCCCACCTACTCATAATGTATTTAAATTGTCATGTTTTTGATTTTTAGTTTAGTTTCGATTTAACTCTTTGATAATGGCCTAATAAGCCGAAACGATATTGAAAGAGTTTTTCTTATTAAATTGTTGTAATTCTAAACAAGTATTTTTATTCTGGTTATTAAAATGTTTTACAATTTTCCAACCGCGACCTCCATAACAATCTATTATAAAATATGTACGTATGTAAATTTGTAATAATTACAACGAGTGTGTTACTATATCATTACTTGGCTCTAATTTTATAAAAATTAGGGAAGGTCAGGAGGCACGCACCTCCTAATCTATGAGAAATTCAAAAAATTAAATTTTGGAAGCGCCTTGCGTAATTTGCCATTAATTTCTCTGCATGAATTGACACTTTCTGCTAATTACTTGAAAAGATAAATACACAAAAATTTACTACGATTTACTTATAATAGGTTATCATGCCGAATTATGTACTTACACACATATTTCTTTCTTATTTAAGAGCAATTTGTAATGTTTTTGCTGGAGGGTTATCAAGATCATGATTTAAATTAAATAACTTCATTATCGCAAATAACATTTAAAAATACAAAAACAAGATGTAAAGCGTCAACAAATCAAAGTTTATCAATCAAAAACAGAAACACACAGCACAAGAGTGGACGACAGTTCCATCTAAGTTAATAATTATTATTGATGAGAACAAGTCAGTCGTTTAATAAAAGTTTGTGAAATTGTTCAGTATTTTTAAAATTTAATGCAATGGCTCCAAAGGGCGGAGTCGACGATAAGAAACCCTTCAAATCTACTTTGGGGATGAGATATCCTACCCTTAGGGAGTACCCTATTAAGACTGGCGATGTGTGGATGGAAAGTAAAAAAATTGACGATAATTTTGGAAACCTTTGGAGAATACATGATGGACTGTATGACTTTTCCAGTTTTATAAAATCACATCCTGGGGGAAGCGAATGGCTGGAATGGACACAGGTAAATGAAATATTTCGATTTCAAATTAAGAACACTTTGAAAATCATTATTTAAGTGTATGAGAGTTGAAATAAAGTAGGACATCAAACACTTTCAAGAATATTCATAACTCCATGGAAGGCAGTATCTGAAATTATTTTTCTAAACATTCTCTTGCCTCATGCTTTACTTTACTGATTTATATTAGAATTTAAAAAAAAATGTGAGCCTTAACGGAAACTCAATTCTTTTAATCAGTGACTTCAGTAATACGTAGTTATATTCGATGTTGCCTCTGACAGCATTACTGTGATAATTGGTCGAGGATAACTGAAGTAAGTTACAAAAGTATTCGACATAACATTATCAAGACATCTAATAAATGCAGCATCTATTGTTGTTGCATATCTGGTAGTAGGTTCTCTTGGATTGTTGTTAATTTGCAATTGAAATTATTTTTGGAGGAATGCAATTAATGGCATTGATTCATCTTTAGTAAAATTTACATTGAAATCTCCAGCTAAAATCAATGGTAGTTTATCTTTATTGGTTTTAAAAATTATTGAACCTCTGTGACTGTACGGAAATAATTTCTCATGTAAAAATGAAATATCATTCATTTTTTTTATTAGGTGAAACGTACACAACAATCATAATTAATTCACTTCCATCTTCTAGTTTACTATAGTAAACGATACCGTCGAACCGAGTGGGAAGAGAATCGCACAGGCGCTTACGCATGGCGAACGTCGCCACTGTATGCAATCGCTACGATCGCCACCCCAACAATCCGGTTTACCCGCGGCTATAGATGTTTCACATCAAAATCTGTAAAACCCTATGAACAGCAGAATACGTTCTCTTATACCTTTATGGGGGAACGTACATACCTACTCAAAATTATTTTTCCAACTATTTCGTTACTTCTGTATTCTGATATGAATTTTATAAAATTTGCAGTTTGACTGATTTATTTTAAAAAAGTTGCACTATTTATCTGCTTTGCTTTAGGGTACAGACATAACAGAAGCTTTCGAAGCTCATCACATATACACAGGCCCTGAAAAGCTTCTCCAAAAGTTCTTCATCAAAAAAATCACAACACCTCGGGACTCCCCATTTCATTTCAAAGAGGATGGTTTCTATAGGACTATTAAGAGGGAAGTAAGAGAAGCATTGAAGGATCTCCCGAAATGGCCACCCATTTTGTCAAATATCTACTCGGATTCTTTACTGGTGGGATACTTCGTTTGTGCCACTTTGGCAGCAGCTAAGAACAGCTACTGGATTGCTACTGTAGCAGGAGTTCTTTTAGGACTCGTTACAATTGCCTCACACAATTACATTCACAGGAGATCAAACTTCAGGATGTACTACATGAACTTCTCAACAATGACTTATAGGTAAGAACTACTTCTTTCTAAATGCCCTAGAAGTATCAAACTTATGTTTTTTTAAAAGGAACCCCCTGTATATTATTGCATTTTTAGATTATTCGATAAAATAAGTGTCTGTTTTAATAATATTAAACCTTAAGGTCTTTTAAATAATTAGAATTTTATAAAAATCTAACCTAATTTTCATGTTTCAAATACCTACTTTAAAAGTACCTATTCAGGTTATGTAAGCGAAATTTACAATGTGTGTTGTTCGGGTAAAAATATATCACACGTTTAATGAAACATTCTAGAATATTCGCGAATTTAGAACTATCCAGAACCTACCATAATGACTCAATACATTTTCTAACTTTTTTTAACAATCTGAAACATTCTTGAATAATCTTCAAGATTCTGGAACATTCTTGAACATTTCCAAATCATTCTGAAATGTTATAATACAACATTCTTTTACTTCTTAGAACATATTTGAATTTCCTGTAACATTCTAAAAAAATCTGCTTCATTCTCATCCCCACTCCGTGCTGTTTGCTGGGTGAGTAGTGACATCAGTAGACGCTTGGCGGGGATGACTAATCGATTGATAATAATTGATCAGTTATCGACCACTGAGAGTTGAAGATTATTACAGTACTAATATCGCTATAAAAAAATGGGGTTTTGTGGTAGAAGGGTGAAAATTTAGGGTTATATGTATTTTTAATGCCACATTATAAAAAAATTAAAAAAGAAATTGTCCAAAAAAAGTTGGGGTGGACAACCCTTATCACTTAGGGGTATGAAAAATAGATAGTTCCCGATTCTCAGACCTACTGAATATGCATATAAAATTTCATAAAAATCGGTCAAGCCGTTTCGGAGGAGTATGGTAACTAACATTGTGACACGATAATTTAAATATTACCTAGATAGATTATAATAAACTCGTCATACTTAGGGAAGAACTTTAAGGGATTGCAACTTGATTAATTTAAATGGAACGTCATATTTTTAACATTATATTATAAACCAAAACAGACACTTATTTTGATCGAAGAATCCAAAAATGCAATAATATACAGGCGGTTCCATTTAAAAAAAACGCAACTTCGATACTTTTAGGGCATTTGGAACACCCTATATAATATGAAAATAATTTTAAAAAGTAGCCATAATAGACCCCCATATAACCCAAAAGTTGAAGTTTTTGAAAGTCTCGTATTTTGGCCATATTATTCCGTGCCGTATAGCGTGAATAACCCTGTATAATATTATAGAGGATGTCAACATAATTGTTACTCTTGAAAATGAAGAGAAATCGAGATAATGAATATGAAAGTTTGCTTTATTTCAGTTCTAATAAAAAATTGAATCAAGGATTAAGTAAAAGCTTATGAATTAGGTACATGAAACGAGTCGAATCAGAAAAACCTTCCTGATTGTTACACGGAATTGTTTGAACCCCCTCCCCCCACAAGTTTACATAACTAGCAATGTTATCATTTTTTAGTTTTCTAACAATAAGTCATTCACTCACTGGCAGCATTTAACGTCCTTAGCACATGGGGTATTTTTCAATATTGATTACATTAATAGTCAACAATAAATACACATGGGATTGAAATACAGAACACCACCGTTTGACTTTTCAAATAAATTTTGAAAGCAGAAACCTTTTCAAATTTGGAACATTCCTTCCAAAACTATAAGATAATTCTGGGAGAGATGCGTGTTTATATAACGATTACTTTAGACGGGTAGGTTCGATTAAATTTGTTATAATACAACTGCTAAACAGTTTATTTAGGAAATGACTGAAAATAACAAAAAATAAAGTAACTAATTTAATCAGTTATCTCTTAATTTTCGTGTTCTGTATTATCATTTCCACTTAAAAATGCTTTGGCAATAATATGGAAAAACTTAAGCAGAGATTAACTAAAGAGTGCGAGTTAATTTCTCAACAGGAACCTGCTAGGGCAATGAGTCATTACCTAAGAAGATTAGGAAAACATATGTAGGTCGGAGGGATAATAGAAAACACGAGAATTTAGAAATATCTGGCTATTTTACTTATTTTATTGCTTGCTGTTATTTTCAATTTCACTTCTTTTGTTAAAATTCGAAAAAAAATCGGATTTTGATTAATTTTTAATTTTACTTTTTATTATGAACGCCCTGTATCAACTAGACCATCGAAACAAAATAATACAGGGTGTTTGCAAATATTAGTACTTTTCAGAAATTCACACCTAAATTATAAACACTTTATACATATAAGATAAGACTTTGAAACTTTTTATTAAGGGCTTTGAAGCATGGCTAAATCGATTAGACAATAAGTTTTTTTTCATCGTAGCAGGCTATGCAAAAGGCCTATATTAAAAATATGCACATCACTCCCTTTAAATTCAATATTAAAAAAAGAAAAAGGAAAAATAAAATCGGTTAAAAAATACGGATTTTTCAAGTATCAAAGTGAAAAACACTAAATTGTGTAATCAATGTTTACTTTTAGTGTTGCGTTAGGATTTCTGCTATAGTGGCATAATTTTTATTTTATTAGGGTGACATCCTACTACATACCGGAATCTCCCCCATATAAGCATATCAATAAAAATTCCACTTTCAGTTTATTTTTATATAAAATTTAATAAGTCTATTTCCTGGATTGAGTTAGGGTTTAATTTCATTTAACTCTAACAATAAGTATTTTCACCAGAAATTAAATCACAAAGCTTAAATAAACTTTAACAATTATTTTAAAAAATGTGTGGCATCTTTTTTCGGATTTACCCTACTAAGATAATGAAAACTGAATAACAAAATATGACAAATGGTAAAGAAAACCCTTTTTTTATGAAAAGAAGAAAATTAGCAATTTCGTTAAGAATACTTCATGTTGAATAAGAATTAAGTTTTGCTGATAAATTTGATTGGCTATATTCGTAAAATATGAAATTTCTCCATTAAAAAATACACCCTTGACCTTTCTACATTTACTTAATAAATTAATTGAAATATTTCAGATTATCATATAAAATTCAGTTAAATCAAGTTTCAACAAATTAATCAATTAAATTGATGTTGAAATCAATCGAAGTAGGTTTTGTAGGAATGTGTTAGTAATTATTAAATATAAACGAAAATGTATTTTACATAACCAAATTGTTTAATTCTACAAAGCTTTTATTCAAAACATTTGTTCCAGGATTGAAACTTTTTTCTATTACCATTGTTAATTATTATTACTAATAATTACAAAACTTTCCTTTATACACTTCAATTTTGTGATGGGAACTTCTAAAAACTCAAAGAAAATGTCAAGAATCGATTTAAATTGTGTTTACACATTTTCATTTAATAACCCTAATTACTGTTGTCGTTGTTGTACGTAAAACTGACGTTTATAACTTTTATCTTTCATGTAGGTAGGTAGTAATATTTTAAACGTTGATAGTACCTATACGCATACATACTAATCAAATTTAATTATCAAACTCACCTAAGAATCGTAAAGACTAATCCAAGAAATATTACACAAATCACAACCACATCGCGTTGTTTAAAGTTTAAAGGAACGACAACAACTGAATTAAATACTAGCCTACAGTTCAGATGGTACCTAAATGGGTAACCTTGAGCTAGGACGAATGATACAGATCGTGAATGCAAAAAAGCTTAAGATAAATGAGACGATATCGTTTTTTTGTGTTCTTGTTATCATCACATCAGCATACTGGTGTATTGTACCAGTTTCTGTAGCTGTTTTTTACTTATTTAGTAGTGTCTAATATAAAACTGAACTTTTGTTATATTGACGTATAGATATACCATAATTCAGGAATAAAAACCTTGAAGGGAATATACAACTTAATAAATTAATTTAAATATGTGTATTAAAAAACAAAAAAATATTTTACTGCATTCTCACTTTCTTTTTGATAAATACTTTGTCTAATATCTAATTGCAATATTTTTACAATACTACTAACTAGACCAATAATAATAATAAATTGTGCAAAAAAAAAACATTCACAATAAAATTAATTTTATCTTATTTGCACATTATAAATATGGAATTTTCTTAATATCCTTTTCTATTTATAACGTAATGTCAATAATTTATAAAATCTACTGAAACGACTTTAGTAGAAGTTAAAGAAAACAATATTTTTTCCGTCATCAAGTGTAGCTATAAATAAAAATTTAGAAACTTCGATTTAACAACCTTTTAATCTAAATAGCAAGATTAACAACTTTTCTATTCCTTATTTGTTTAATTTATTGAAAATTATTTCACCTTGCTCCTGAAAAGTATGTAAAATTAGAAAAAATAAATAATACACTTACCATTTCTTAATTTTTTTCTGACAGAGAATGGAGATTAACTCATGTCCTTAGTCACCATTTCTATCCCAATACTATAAACGACCTGGAAATTTCAGTTCTGGAACCAATTTGTCAATATCTACCTTGGCCAAAAAATAAATGGTACTTGAAGTTATCATGGTGGTATCAACCAATTTTCTACGCATTCTTCTTCATAATGGGCCACATTAAAGGGTAGGTACATTTTCTGTCTTCATTTGTAGTGAGTGTTGAGCCATATATAATTTTAATTTTTATTTTAGATTGGTTCATAAATTCCTTTGGAAGATTGGTGTGGTTCCCTACAAGGCTCCATTGCATTGGGACGACTTTTTGGGGTACGTTGTTCTAATTCCAATGTTCTTGGCCAATGGGTCTTTAAAAGAAGTATTATGGTTATTCTTTTACATGCTGGTAATCGCGGGAACTCATTTTGGAGTTATTGGGATCAATGCTGCTCATAGAGACCCAGAAATATTCCTTGATGGAGATGCTCCTAGGTAAGTACGTTTTGATTATTAAATAATTAAAATTTGAATTAGTATAACAAACATTTTTAATATTTCAGGCCACTTCATGAACTAGATTGGGGAGTTCACCAATTAGACAGTATCGTCGATAGGTCAGACATTTCGAAGTACCAATTTTCTGTTCTTACCAGTTTTGGAGACCACGCATTGCACCATTTATTCCCAACATTGGACCATGGTTTATTGAGATACCTTTACCCAATATTCAATAAAAATTGTGAGAAATTTGGAGCCAACCTATTGATCAAAACCCACTGGGAAGTGATGAAGGGCCATTTTGCACAACTTCTGAGAACTGAACCGAAAACCACACCACCAAAACCACTCAAATTGGTACCAACAGACAAAAAGGAAGAATAAAATATCTATGCCACTTAATTTATAATATAGATATGCGTGTTTTTAAACGTATATTTGTGTACTATATATAATTGTTATTAATAAAAAAATAAATAACATGCGGCGTTTTTTTAAGTTAAATTATTTATTTTACAATTAATATTTAACAGTAGTTAACATCAAAATAAATACAGAATAAAAATAATGCTGTTAAAGAACGAACGTGAAGAGAACACCAGATCATCCAATAAAAATTCTGGTC
Source organism: Agrilus mali (assembly GCA_029378335.1). Lineage (NCBI taxonomy): Eukaryota > Metazoa > Arthropoda > Insecta > Coleoptera > Buprestidae > Agrilus > Agrilus mali. Next base: position 3,373,330 of record CM055661.1, read on the forward strand.
GATGATGGTGATGGGATGACCTTCCTTTTTAGGTACTACGCACGTCTCATACACGACAATTTCAATAAATAATATCCTATTAATTAATATACCTATTTTCGAAGACTAATTTCTTTCTTTTTTTCGATGTTGGCAATATCTAAATAGTATAAATAAATTAATATCTCCTCCCAATTTATCGTAAAGTAGACTTTCACACAATTAAAAGTGGAATAATGACATAAATAAAGACATACAAACTTAGTTATAAAATAATATATTCTAAACTAAGGTATGTGTATATTATGTATATAATTATATATAACAATAAAAATGTACTGCTGTGTGTGTTCTTTTCGCGTTCTAGTTGTTCTTAATATGATCACACAGTGCAAAAATCGGCTCCTTAGAAATCGTCGAAGGCATCAATAGGACGTGGTCTAGGAGGCTAAAAACGAAAAACAATTAAAATATCTCCAAAATAAAAAATTAAGAACAAAACTAACTCCCAAGAAGACTAGAAACAGGAGCAGAAACTACATGGTACTTTAACGTTTTATATTATTTAGTGTGGTCATGACGCTTTCCAGAAACATTCCCATCAAATTAAATTTTAGCTCCCATCTCTGGCACTCTTGAACTTTTCATGAAAGTGGCAATAATTATAATGTGGACAACGTTTTAGACGAAAAGAAGGGAGATAAAATAAAAACAATGTGACAATTACGAAATGCTTTTTTTTATGAGGGACATAACTGTACAACTATCCACTGTATCAACGTGGCATAAAGGGGAACAATTCTAAGATAAACCCGTTCACTCACTTACTAGAGTTACGATTTATTCAGCTACTGTTGATTTTCCTCTCTGAAGGAAAATAAAAGGCAATGTAATCAAGAGTAGATTAAAAATATACTAGAATAATTACTTATGTAAAAGAAATTTTCAATGGGTCATTACATATTAAACTTTTGAATCTGGGTGGTACATATAACAAAAAAGTTCAATTTTTGATTAAAAATTAAGAGCTGAATAGTTTAATTGGTCCTTATGAGTATACCACCCAAGTGGTCTCAACAAATAACTGACCAACTAAGAATGTCATAAAAAATAATCAAAGTAGTTACTTACTGCTGGACTGACTCCTCGTGCTGCAGATCCAGAACGTCCCTTCGCCCTGAATTTGGCAATAGCCTGTTCGGCCATGTCTGCACGTTCTTCGGCTTCCTCGAGTTCTTGTTGAGCTTTGCGGAATTTGGCAAGATTGAGGGCGGCAATTTCTTCGGCTTCTTCGATCTGCCTCTTGTAGGTCTTGATCTTCTGTTGGAGTTTGTCAACGAGGTCTTGCATGCGCTCGTGGTTCTTGCGGTCTTCTTCAGCTTGGAAGCTAAGTTCCTTGATGCGACGTTCAGATTTCCTCAAGTTCTTCTGGGCATCGGCGTGTCGTCTCTGTTCACCGTCAAGCTCGTTCTCCAATTCTCGTACCCTTTGTTCGAGTTTTTGGATGGCCTTCTTTCCTCCTTTAAGGGCGTTAGCTTCGGCTTCGTCCAAACGTACTTGCAAGTCCTTGATTTGTGTCTCAAGTGCCTTGCGGAGTTTTTCTTGGGTTTGTGCGTGGTCTTGTTCAGCACGAAGTTCATCAGCCAAACGGGCAGCGTCAACCATTGCCTTTTTGGCCTTCTCTTCGGAGTTCTTGGCTTCATTCAACAATTCGTCGAGATCAGCGTGTAAGGTTTGGAGTTCAGATTCCAATTTCCTCTTGGCAGCGGATATCGAAGCGTTTTGGGCAGAGAGGTCGTTGAGTTGTTCGTGAGCATCTCCAAGTTCTTGTTCAGCTTGGCGCCTGGCACGGTCGGCTTGTTCCAAAAGAGTACGGGATTCTTCAAGCTCGTTTTGAAGGGCATTGGCACGACGTTCAGAAATGCCAAGTTGTTCACGGGCTTCATCACGTGCACGTTGTTCTTCCTCAAGGGCTTGTTGGGTGTCCTTAAGTTGCTGTTGGTAGCGCTTGATGGTCTTTTGGGCCTCAGCGTTAGCCTAAAAGGAAAAATATATGAAGAGGGGTTAAGTTAATACTTTAAAAAATTCATTCACCTTGTTGGCGTGGTCCAAAGCGATTTCAAGCTCATTGATGTCAGCTTCTAACTTCTTCTTCATGCGTAGAGCCTCAGCCTTTCCTTTAGCTTCAGCTTCAAGAGAGGCTTGCATGGAGTCGAGGGCACGTTGGTGGTTCTTTCTGGTGTTTTCGAATTCTTCTTCCTTCTCTTGAATGCGCCTGTCGATTTCTTGGCGTACTTGAGACAATTCCAATTGGCTTCTAAGTACTTTGTTTTCTTCTTGTTCCAATGCAGCTTCAGCTTCTTCAAGAGCGGCTTGGAGTTCATCTTTCTCAGCTTCCAATCGTTTCCTGGCTTTTTCGATTTCGTGGATGTTGCGGCCACCTTCACCAATTTGGTCGAGCAAGTCCTTAACTTCATCGGCAAGGTTCTTGTTTTCTCTTCGGACGGCTTCAAGTTGTTCTTGGCCTTCTTCATAGGCACCCTTAAGTCTGAACAATTCGGTGGAGTAGTTTCTGCATTCCTTTTGACTGGCGTCAAGTTCGGCTGCCAAGTCATCAACTTTAAGTTTCCATTCTCCAATGATCTTGTCGAATGCCTTCTGTTTCTTCTCGGCAGCGTTGGCAATGGCTGTAGCACGGTCAACTTCGAGTTGAAGATCTTCGACTTCAGTGGCTAAACGTTGCTTGGTCTTTTCGAGGGCTACAACCTTCTGGTTGAGAGATTCAATGGTCTCTTCAGCTTCAGCAAGACGGGCTTGGAGTTTCCTCTTAGCTTCCTCAAGTTCTTCAGAGCGGGCAATACCTTCTGATTCGTATTTGGAGCGCCAGAGTTGAGCATCAGCATTGGCTTTGCTGAGTTGGCGTTGGATATCAGCCTTAGCTTCGGCTTCTTCTTCAACTTGTTCACGGATGTTGTCCAAGTCGTGTTCCAAGTTGCGGAATTTGCCCAAAAGTGTGGCACGTTCACGAGCTTCCTCATCGGCCAATCTCTTGGTGTCTTCCAATTGAGTGGTCAACGAGATCTTGATCTTGCTGAGCTGAGATACCTGTGATTCAGCTTCTTCAAGTTGACGAAGAAGATCGGAGTTTTCAATGGACAGCTTCTTCTTGGCAGCATCGAAGTCATTGAGGGTACGGTTGGTTTCATCGAGTTTTCCTTGGACGTCATTGAGTTGTTGTTGGAGTTGTTTGGAGATCTTTTCTTGGGCAGCCTAAAGATTCAACAAAGTTACAAATCTGACGGCAATTGTTAATGAATTTATTAGCTTGAATAAGTGGCTTAACAATAACGTTAACAACACAGAAAGTACGTCACATTTTATGAGTTAGAAGATCGCAATGTTAAGTGGCTGAAAGGTTCAAAATAAGTATTATGTAATTTGATTACTTATGGTAAGGTACATCAAAGAAAACAAGAAAAGGCTTGAAACACTGAAGCAGCAGTAAAATAATCGTTGATAAAAAGCTGAAGTAAAAAAATAATAAAATAATAAATAATTAATTGATAAATAATAATAATAATAATCGCGCTAGGCCGTGTGCCACACAAATCGTAGTACCTTCTCGTTAGCCAAGTGGTCAACGCTAGCGCGTAAGTCGTTCAATTCGCCGAAGTATTGAGCCTTTTCTTTTTCTGCCCTGTGAGACAAAACAATAACAGAATAGTAAAAATATACACAGGAAATGGGTACATATGCAGGTTAAACATGCTGGGTACAATTTTTGAATCGAACGAAATACTGGGGACCCTAAGTACCTTTTCCCGTCCCACTTGATCCACAGCAGCACGCGTTTGTTGCAATTCAGCATAAATTGAAGCCCGGTCTCTTTCAGCTCTACAGGCAATTAATTTAAAATAAATTTTTACTTTTTATTAATAATTACTAGTTCTTTTAACCTTAGCATGTAACTATATAGTATCCCCAACTGTAATAAATTGATATCATAAGGAAAATGTCGACTTACTTTGCCTTCAATTTGTTAAGTTGGTCAATTTGTTCACCCATCTCAGCAACAGCGTCATTGTGCTTCTTGCGAAGATTGGCGAGGGTACCTTCATGTTGGATATTGGCTTCTTCCAGGTCACGGCGGAGTTTGGCGAGTTCGGCTTCACGTTTCTTGTTGAGTTCAATTTGGGCAGATGTGGCACCACCAGCTTCTTCAAGACGTTCGCCAAGTTCTTCCAATTCACGGGCCAAGTCAGCACGTTGTTTTTCAGCCTTAGCACGAGCTTGGCGTTCAGCTTCGACTTCTTCTTCCAATTCTTCAATGCGGGCCTGGAGTTCCTTAACCTGTTTCTGTTGCTTGCCGACAACGGATTGTTCGTCTTCGAGTTTGGCAGTAAGAGAGGAGATTTCTTTGTCTTTGCGTTGGATGGTCTGTTCGAGTTCTTTCTTGTTACGTTCCAAGTCAGAGACGGCTTCTTGAGTAAGTTTAAGGTCTCCCTCAACCTTCCTCTTGGCCTTCTCTACGTCACCACGGAGTTTCTTTTCACGTTCAAGAGAGTCCTCTAGTTCGTCCAAAGTTTGCTCGAGTTTAGCTTTAACTTTGTTGAGGTGGTTGACTTTGTCTTCGGCAGCTTGGAGCTCTTCGGCGACCTTTTGGTTATTTTCGCCGGAGAGTTTCTTTTCCTTGTTGAGCTTGTTGATGAGTTCGTCTTGGTGGGCGATTTCATCATTCAAGTTTCGGATTTGGTGTTCCTTGGAAGCCTTGTCCTGTTCGGATTTTTGCAGAGAGAGCTCTAAGTCCTCAACGTCCTTCTTGTAGCCTGAAATCTCTTGTTCGAGTTTCTTCTTCTGTTGGAAGAGTTGATTGCGGGCATCTTCCTCTTGGGTGAGACGGTCTTGGGTTTCCTATAAGGGTACGCGTATGTGTAAGTATAAAACGGGTAATTGATGCGGAACTTTTGAAGAGTCCAATCAAGTATGAACTAAAAACTTGGGTAAACATCATTAAAATTGAACTTTTTGGGCTGAAGCCAATAAAATATTTTCGATCTCAGTGGGAAGGTAAGTCGCGAAATATCAAAGTATCCTATCTATCTTAATTAATAGGCATGAACAAAACACGAATTGAATCTTCGCCAGGTTAATCGTTATTAAGAGTAGGTAAACTTTAGTTTCTAATTAATTAAAATCCTTTCGTAGCAACTGAGCCAACGATAAATTAGTGCATGAAAGCAACCTCTTCAACACGATACGAGCACCGAGATAAATTTAGAAAGTAGAAATGAGACAGTTTTATAAATGTCTCCTAATCTATACATGCGTAACTTTCATATGAACCTAAATTTAGGCAGGTGGTGTATCTGTTCACATATGAGATGCACGAATAAAAATTCTACAACCACGCATCTTGATAGTAGGTCGGTCGGATTTAAATTTAGTAAAGATTTAAGTGGCATTACACTGATTTCTTCAAGTCTCGCTAATAGGCATGTTGACGCAAAGTATTTCATGAATCACTCGTATCTCAAAACAAGTTATATTTTTTATGATTCCTGAATCACAACTCAAAACACTATTTATTAGTTATGATTCATTTGGCCACTTAAAATACACATTTTTGATAATTTTTATGCTTGCTGATTCACAAATGGACCGTTCTGAACTGAGTTAGTGCCGTTACGCGCTTTTCAAAGATATTTTTAGGTTGTTCTCCTGGTAACGCTTCGAAAAATAAACATTCATAACCATGCTTATAATACAAACCGCAAAAGGTTTCATAAAATTGGTAGATTGTTTTTACAGAAAATAAACAAGAGTTGGGTTTATGAACGAGCTGAGAAAACAAATACCAAAATTGTAACGCCGTGGAAATTTCTGAGACCAAAACCAACAATTAATATGAAGTTCTCGTTTTGTTTAGGTATTCTACATAAAAAACCGTTATTTTTTCACTAAGCACTTTTGCCTCACTCAAAAGGATGTATATCAATTTATGGTTTTTAAAAAAATTTTGAAGAAAGCTCTAAATAAACGTTCATATTCTAATATCGATTTTATTAAATATTTAAATGAATGCAAAAGTTAGGTACTTACAGACAATTGGGATTCAAGATCGCTCTTTTGGGCTTGGAGTTTGTTGGCCCTTTCTTGAATTTCACTGAGGTTTCCCTTTTCTCCTTCCAATTGAGACAACAAGGAAGTCTTCTCTTCCAAAAGCTTGGCATAAAGTCCCTCAAGTTCTTTCTTGGCCTTCTCTTCACGTTCAAAAGCTTCTTGGGCTTTTTTGGCTTTCTCTTCAAGTTTCTGTAAAATTTCTGTCTTGTCAGGACAATTGTAATCGATGTCTACCATTTTGTCGAATTTTTGTTAACTGTCAATTCCGTACACGGATCGATGATTCAAATTCAAATTCGTTTCACAAAACAAACAAACAGAAAACAAATAACCGAAATTTGTTTGCTTTATTTCCAATCGTAACGTTTCGTTATAGTCGTATCGTAAGCACCGCTAGACCCCAAGATGGTCCAGGTGTTGTGTCCGCCCCGTACCGAATTCAAGTGTCGACTGCGTGCTGGAAATTGGGAAAATTGCATTTTTTCCGAAAAAAAAAAATAGACGCATGTGGGTGGGATCCGATTTTCGATGAAAGATGGTAAAAATATGTGATGCAAGTACGGTTGACGACGGATAGAGGCGGAGTCTACCGAAATAGCACTTCTAAATTAAGGTAATATAAATTTGATACGAATCATACTGGATGCCTCAGGTATAAAATTAAAGATGCTGCCGTGCTCTCTTAATCCTCGACCGAAATCATCAATTTTCATATGTTTGTTATCTTTAGATAAATATTTCGTCGGAGATTAGACAGGTTATTTTTGGACGCTGGATACTTTTTACCATAAACTTTACTCGCCTTTAATCTTTTTATTTCACCGTTGATTTTATAGGATGCCCTCAAAAAAAATTCCTGTGAACTATTTACTCGCAATTACTTAACTTTAATTGTTCCTAGCAGAATATAAACTGTTAATTAAATCTGTTTTTTTCACTCACCGACGACTACAAAAACTGTTTAATTCTTATTTAATTAACAATTAAAAAAAGAACCGAAATAAAGAAGTTAAACGAAAAAAGTTTCACTTTGGATTCTTACAGATAAATATTTATTTGTATATGGCAAAAAAAATGAATGTAGGAAACGTTGTTCTCAATATGTTTATATTTTAAAATAAATAAAAAATGTAGGTACCTTAGGGTTAAGAGTTTATAAATTTTAAGGCTATTAACAACTTTTTTTAAAAGTGCAGGCAACTACAAACATTTTTTTAAGTAGGTATTCATGCATTTTTATGGGCTGATGAAAATCAGTTTGGTAATTTATGACACAGGGTTATAAATAGTTTAAAAAGTAACTTTATCAAATATTTCGTGGCTACTTATAGAGGTGGAGTGAAAGAAAACATCCTATTCATAGCCGTGGAATTTTAACGTAGCACGGAAACATGAGGCTAAAAATTCGTTCACCTACTTTTATAATTTAACGATATTATGTCGTATAAATCATGACCAAAATTATGTTCGAACTACATGGTTGGTGGCAAATGACGTCAATGCCAATTCGACAAAGTGGTAGCAGATGCTATTTCATATTATTACAAAAATTAATTCGATATATTTTCTTATTAAGTTTTAAAAATTGTTAAAAATGTTTGAAATAACAAAACTATGACACTTTTCAGTGATTCATACGAACTAAAAAATATTTAGCAGCAAAATTTGATTTCACTATTATAAAAATTAATTATTTCTAAATTTTATTAGTAACACTGCTTTTGCATGTTTTATGTTATTTATGCTAGATAAAAAATAAAGAAGTATTATGACTAGAAGATATTTGAAATTTGAAAATAAATTTTGTCGTTTTTACGCATTCGATCGTATTTTTGAATCGAAAAAAATTCAATTGGAACAATTCCAGACTTCACTTCTAGTTTTGAACGAAATTAATATGCAGGATTATATCTCACATGTCATCTTACTTTGAAGAAAATTATTTTAAGACTAGGTAAATGTGAAACTTACGGCAATCTCATCCTCGACACGGGTGACGTTGAGGAGAGGCTTGACCTTCTGCCAGAGTTTGTACCATGGCCAGGTACGGAGTTTGAGGTACTTGCGCAAGTTGCGCTGTACGACTTGGAGTGCGAGACGTTGTTCTTGTAACCTCTTGAACTCCTTTCTGGACAAGTAACCACGAGCCCAAGACTGGAGCCAAGTCATGATCTTGCCAAGACGTTCGTCACGTAATTCTTCCATCTGACCCAACACACCAGCTCGGAAGAATACCTATATGTATCAATTGACAAGTCAGAAACCAGAAGGAGGAACGAGGAGTTATGGTTTTGTGGGCCTGGATTTCTTAGAACAGTGGCAAAATCGAGTAAAAATTAAACAAGAGTTTTGGACAAATGGCTTCAACTATATGAGAAGAAAAAATCTTTTTAGTATAGACCCAAAATGTGAGTCAGGCAAATGAGATTGATTTTTGGGAAAAAACTTTGATAGAAGTGCCCACAAAACGATAACGTTTTTTAGGTTTCTTAAATGTCGTACGTAGAAGTGATCACAAAGATATTGTGGAGGATTTGCATGCACAAACAGGACAAATGGTTTTTAAGCAACACTCACTTTTAGGAAGGATGAGTAATCTTTAGGTATCTATGCAGCCATTTCCTTCATTGGAGGCTGATCAGAATTTGTAAAATTTGTAGATCTACATTATAAAGAACTCATGCTTGGTAGATATTTGATTTTGGGAGAAGAAGGGTCCAAAACTGATTTTATATTTATTAATTAAAAAAAATATGTACCTATATATGAAATAATAATTTTAGGTACTTAATGCAAATACATTTTCCATAACTTTTAAATTGTAAAGTTCTACTTGCTGAAATGATAACATTCCTCTGGTCATTTCTGAACTTTTAATGTTTATTAAGAAGATTTGTTACTACTAATTTAGGGTAGGTACAAAAAATTTATTTTGTTTTGGGGAAAAGAAAAAAGGGCTTCCGAGTCTCCGAAAGCCCTTTCTGAATAAATGTCTGCACAAAAGGAATAAACCAAGAAATTTTAGAGTTACTGTTTCCAAATGGAAAGAAATGGTCTGCATGGAAACGTACACGAAAAGTAAGCTCTTTATATTTAAATAAACCACCAAGGAGGTAGGCATTTAAAAAATAATGAAATAATATTATATTGGGGGTGGTTTATTTAAAGACCTTTCGTGAGTACCTTGGTATGTCCAAACCGGTACTGTTCTGCGTCAATGCCTACGAGGTCAACAATAACTCTAGTTGCTTCTTGAGGTGACATGTCTTTAATTTTGTTGGCGGCCAGAATTTTGTATCTGTGTAATGCCAACTATTAGTCACAAAAACAAGCATATAAAAACAACAAAGTAGTAGAAAATAAAAAAAAAACACTGGTTTCAGTTCACCTGTTGGTGCTTTATCTGAACGATCTAATTAGTAATACATGTAGTAAATGGTCGACGCTGTAAACTGCGCTTTAGACCATATACCTATAAAATGTTAGTTAATAAAAATGACCAACAATGTCTAATTTGTTGGTTTTGTTGTCGAAATACAATAGATAATTCCAAACGTGTGTCCAAAACACGACGAAATCGCATTATATTTCGGTGGTTAACATAACATAACAGATAAAAGGGTTTTATCAAGAAGCCTATACACAGGAGAGCTAACTTTCTAGGCAGACGTAATCCAAATAGTTTAGCATCAATAATGGGCAGGACAAATCCAACGGTAACCATGGTAAAATGCGCAAAGTACAAGTGCGCGTTGTACTTCACCATGGTTACAACAGAATTTGCCCTGCCCACTCCAGCTGCTGAAGTTACCATGGTTTGTGTAGATAGTTATTTCTCCTGTATATGGTCTAAATGGATTTTATAGAATTCCAACATTTAACAAACACACATATAAGGCCCAACGCGATCAAAGGCGTTTTTGATTGGCCTATAAAACAAAGGAACACATCCACACAACTTTATCAAACGTCGCAATAATAAACGTTGACAGTTGTTGTTGTTGTTGTTTAACAATTGAATTGACAACAAAAAGGAACATGCCTTAGTGTGACCAAGGCGGTACAGTTCACTATCAAGTGCGCTAGCGTCTAAGAGAACTTGGGCACTTTTTTTGGGGTCACTCTCCTTATCTACTTCCTTAGGGGCTAAAATCTTGTAACTGTACGGAAAGAATAGGTTAGATTGTGGTAGACTTACACAGTTTCGGAGAAATTTCAACTACTTAGTAAAAAACAGACGTCCATCAATGTATTAACAAGTGACGTGATAACAACGTGTATGTTCAATAAATAACAAAAAAAAACCAAGGGAAAAATCGTGCATTCTGTGATAGACTGTGGAGAAAAGGTTTGACTATCTAATAACAGAAATGTGCAACGATAGTGTAGCACACTGTGTACTAGATCTACTAATAGTGACGTCACAATGAGGTTTTTTTAAAAAGAACGGACAAAGAAACAGTTTCGTGTCAATAAAAGTGGGGCTAAATCTTGCCTTTGTATGACCAATACGATAACTTTCAGGATCTAATTTGACTTCTTCTAAACATTTTCTAGCAGCTTCCTTTGGATCTGATTCTGCTGCCATTGTGGCAGGAGCCAAAATCATATAACTAGGAAATTAATCAATTTAAATATCTACTTTTCAAAACTCATTCAAGTTGATCCGTTTCAAAAAAATAATACTAATTAAAGTAATTTCAATTTTATATTAAAATAAAATTTCATTTAAACATATATTGATGATCTTTTCTCCCTCTAAAAATTGAATAAAATTCGTTGCCGTGGGACATTTAGGTAACTAGTTGTACTTTTTTCTTATGGATTTATACCATTTCAAAAAAAAAATAATAATAGTAATTTGTTTTCACAAATAATTGAAATTTTGAAAGTAAGAATTACTAAGCAGAATGAATAAAAATATTAATGGTAATCCTTTCTAACATTCAAAATTTAATAGAATTCATTGTAGTAGAAGAGTTAGGAAAATACAAAAGTTCTAATATATACCATTACAATAAAAATTAAGCGATTTTATAAATAATTCCAATAAAATCCAAAAAATCGCATTATTTAAAAAAACATAATAATCAAAATATTTCACAAATAATTTCAATTTTAAAAATATAATCCAAAAGAATTATTAAGTGGAACTAATGCAAAAAATTTTTTTTTTCATTGTTTATCTTTTCTCCCATGAACAACTGCTTAAAAACAGTCGTTGTAGTAAGACATATAAGTAGTAATACTACTTTCTTTTAAATGTAACTTATAATTTAAAAAAATCTGGTTTCCTTACCGAAGCTTGAAATCAGGGTAAACCATCCTGTTGGGGAAACCTTTACGACAAATACGGATACCTTCAAGTACACCGTTACAAGTCAGCTGGTGCATTACCAAGTGGGAGTCGATTACACCTGAAGTACAAAAATTAACATTGACCTATAACTGTACTTTCTGCTAAGTAACTAGGGTGGTTAATTTTTTATAATTATCTGTTAATTTCTGACATTTCCAAAAAACCGATCATAAAATAGATTAAATTTGTAAGGATTTTTCCCTGAGCTTTAGGGTTCACTTTCTAGGAGCAGACCGCTTCATATTCATAGGGAATTTAATTATAGAATTGGCAAAACATCAACGTAGATTAAGTCCACTTAAGAACTAAACAAATCAATTGCTGATAATCGTGAAAATTCCAAAACCATTAATTAAATAAGTTTTTTAATAATTATCAAATATTTATTTTTTATAATTCTATATCATTGACGATCACATTTTTTTTTATAAGGATTGCAATTTAAAATTATTTAAGTTATATTAAAGTAAAAAATTGACAAGCTAAAAGACAATAAATATAAGATAGAAGTTCTATTTAAATTTTGTAGGGCAACATAAAATTGTTGTTCTCTTTTTAAGTATGTGCCTACACAAGTATCTTTGAAAGATATATATCGAGGCTTCTTTTAATGTCACAAATTAACAAAATAATTAAAAATATTTTTTTTACGGTTGTTTTTGTAATAAACTTACCAGGCTGTTTCAATTCGTTGGGGATGATACAACGTACGAAGTGAGGTTGAGTTGACCTCAGAGTGGTCATCAGGTTGTTCAATTGTTCCTATAGGAATTTATAAAAGTTAATTTTTACTGCTATCACTTATGTGTCGTTGTTAATTTGTTAATTTAAAAGCAAAAGCGTGGGTGCTGCGCTTAATCAGTAAAAGCAAAATTAGTCATTTCTTGTTTTTGTTTTTATTTATTTTAATGGTAGTGGTGTAAAAATCCTGTTCTCAGGTGTTCAACTAGGTAGGTACTGTTTAACAATATAATCAGTGAACGATGAAAAAAGTACTTTTAGCTTGAATATCACAAAAAGAGAACACAAAAACACAACTACAATCCCTTCTAAAAAGTATTTTTTTTGTAAGTATGGGATTGTAGAGATCGTAATTTTTTTTATGTATGAAGGTTTTAATTATTATATGTAGATTTATTAATCAAATTAATGGATATTTGGGCAAATGGTGCAAACGTGAATTCAGATAAAATCACCCTAGTGGTTTGGTGCTTTTCACTACTGAACACATAAATGCATAAACTTAATTCTTAATTTTTAAGTTCATTACTATAATCAAATTACGAAAAAAATATTTGTTTTACTGTTTTATGTATTTATGTGTTGTTACCAAAAAACTCTAAGTCTCGTTATGGTAAGGATTACAATAAGAGCAGACCTGGTGCTTCTACTTAAAGTGAATTGTTCGTAAATAAATCACACAGTGGGTCACTACTTTATCTATTGTTTGTTTTAATCTACCTTATAAGCGGATGACACGGTTGCAAAACCACCACCCTTTTTACCACGACCACCTATTGGAACAAAGCAAATTTCAAAGCATATTTACACGCTCTACGATACATTTCGGCCATATTTACATACATCGTAATGATGCACATAAACAAAATACAGCCAATTTCAATTCCCATTGGACTTTTGAAATGGGCTGAATTCTTATCTGGCAAGGAACATGAAATCTAATATAAAAGGGGATACAAATACAAGAAGATGTTCGCAACATGTAGTTTAGCGATATTTACAAGAGCTTTGGGACAGAAAGGAGCAGATACAGTGTTCTCTTTTGTTTTTGTAACTTTTGAAATTAGCATTTTGAATTTTAATTTTGCCAAAATTGATGTCTGTATCTGATAAAGGATTAGGATAACTCAGCTCAAAGTCCTTGCAGAGCAGAGAAGACAGTTACCCTGTATAAACTGGATACAGTCTGGAAACCGGAACCTTTTTGACGTTTCTGACCTGTATGTAATCAGAATATTATTTAAGATCAGGTGAAAAGGTCTCAACATTATGGTAGTATGGATTAGAGGTCCATAAATGTATTTAATATTATTGGAAAAAGGATTGATACAGTGATGGTTTCTGGTATTATAAAATTAGAGTAGGTAGATATACTTCTGTACTAAAAATTAGATTACTATTTGATAAGTCAAAATAATTTTTAAACAAATGTGTTAAAATTCCCAAAGAGTCAAATATATTTTCAAAAGTCGTTAATTTCTAAATGATCAATTGATGATACCAAAATGGTATCAATTTAAGAAAATAGAACTTTTTAGTGTTCAAAACTTGACATTTTTCATTTTGAAAATCAAGCGAGATTGACTAAAATAAATTAACGAAATTGCTGCAAGTTTCATTCATTAAAGAAGTATCATAAGATATTATAAGATTTAAGTTTATGAAAGGAGTGAGTGTTACCTTTGCCGCCACCAGCATCAGCTTGACCGGATTGACCAGGATGATCAGCGAAGATTTCTTGCAACAATTTGTTGCTACCCTTCTTGTACAAGTCAACAACGGTGTCGTTCAGAGGGTCCTTGTTCTTTTCCAACCAACCGGTTATATTGTAAGGTACCTGGTTATCATATTAATAAATCAATACAACAAAATGAACGACTGTCTTCGTGGTGTGGGCTTACGTTTCCGGCGTAGTGACCAATGGCGAAGTGAGCAGCTTGTTGACCAGGCTTTGGTGGTTTGGGCTTCATGAAGTTGGGAGATTTACCCAAGTGGTTGTTGTTCAACTTTTCTTCAAAGGTCTTGTCGGTAGCCTTGGGGAACATAGACTCTTCTTCAAGAATGGAGAGGATACCCATAGGCTAAGAACAAGTTTGATGTAGGAACTGCATTTTGGTCAGTCAATGACAACACTTGAAATTTGTGTGGTAAGAAATTTTTTACTACGAAAAACCTTCCGGGTTTTCATTAGGCTGTGAATTTCCGAAAAATCTTTTGCCACAGATGAGATTCGATCCCGCCACGTCTGACTTTGAAGTCCAGTGTTGTTTTCGCTAGGCCATTTTTACCACTGCGTATTGCAAGTGTTGTCATATATGTATTAGGGCAATATTTATACAAAGCATGCGTTACCTTCTAAGCACTGTGGCGTCGAGCTTTGTGCAATATTGATTTTTGAGACAGATACATAGGTACATAATAATCAATCTACTGTGCATTTCAATTGATATAAATACATTTTATAGTACGTGTAAATACTAAAAAAAATAACACGAAAATAGTGCCTAATAATTGTTTACTTTTAATTAATAAATTGCATAACCGTGTTGTGGTAGGGTGTCGGTCTACCTTTTCGATTAAATTTATCGCGGGTTGTAAGTCCATTCCAAAATCTATAAACGTCCAAGGAATTTTTTCTCTTTCGTACTCTTCTTGTTCCAAAATGAACATGTGATGATTATAAAATTGTTGCAATTTTTCGTTGGCAAAATTTATGCACAGTTGATTAAAACCATTGTACTGCAACATTTAGTAGAAGCGTAAACACAAAAAACAAACAGACAGTAAAAACAAATTAGCACAGAAAAACATTAGCACAGTTGAGATACGGCAGATGTTTATACCACCAATGTTAATGATATCTAAAGATGTCTTTTTACGGTAGGTACGATATAATAGATGTTGATAAATAATTATTTTTTATTAGCAGAGCAGTGTACATTTTGAAGAAGAAGTGACAGCGATTATTGAGTCGGTTAATTTTGATTCGCGCCATATTTTTTTGTTGTTGTTTGTTACGTCGAGTTACCTTTTCGATAAGATCAATACAAGCAACTAAGTCCATGCCAAAATCAATGAATGCCCATTCGATTCCTTCTCTTTGATATTCTTCTTGTTCGAGAACGAACATGTGATGGTTAAAGAATTGTTGCAACTTTTCGTTTGTAAAGTTGATGCACAACTGCTCAAAACTGTTAAACTACATGGAAGATTAGTCACAGTGATTACATACACTGGCGATGCTTTCAGGAAGCACCGCCCGATTACATACAGTTTTTTTTTGTTTGATTAGTACAAAATGAAACAAATATAACAGAAAATGTGTCAGGTGTTTTTGTGTGAGTAAAATTCGAAAGCTCCTTGGTACGGCCCGCAGTGTTAAAACATGTATGGTAGATTTGCCCATGTTAAGACATGTAGATATATTCGCATAGCTGCTGCAATGTGCTCCATATTGTTTTCGCATTTGCTGCGACTTGTCCTGCAGTTAATTACCTTTTCGATCAAGTCAATACAAGCTACTAAGTCCATTCCAAAGTCAATAAATGTCCACTCAATACCCTCAGTTCGATATTCTTCTTGTTCAAGTACGAACATGTGATGGTTAAAGAATTGTTGTAGTTTTTCGTTTGTGAAGTTGATGCAGAGTTGTTCAAAACTGTTAAACTGCATCGAATGAAGGATTGATTAGTGATTATAGTGTATAGGCAGCATCCCGATCCGTGGAGAATGCTGAATATGAATTGGTATCCTAACTTCTACTTAAAACTATATTTTATGTAAGTAGGTATCTAATGGTGGTCAAAAATGTCCAGTGTAGTTTTCCCTAGTATCGGCACCTCATCTGCTGACAGCAAAGCTAACCAAAAAGCAACGACTATCTTAAGATGTACAGGGTGGTTACTCCCCTCGTTGACGTGTCTCAGATAACCATGAAACCCAGCGCTCCGTCCATGGGGCGCTGGTCAACTAATATACCAAACAATATCAAAGCAACGAAACGATATTTGGAAACTACCCATTCGAACCATTCATTGGTATTTCGAACCTATAACGGAATTCATGCAAAAACCCTTCTATGGATTTTCAGAAGCCTGCGAAGGGTTGGTAAATACAACATCTACCTTTCGGACAATATAACAACCATCTGGACCTTATCCTGAAATTACCTTCTCAATTAACTCAATACAAGCAAGCAAATCCATCCCGAAATCGATGAACTGCCACTGAATACCTTCCTGTTGGTATTCCTCTTGTTCCAGTACGAACATGTGATGGTTAAAGAATTGTTGCAATTTTTCGTTGGTAAAGTTAATACATAGTTGTTCAAACCCGTTGTACTATACAAAACATTTAAAATACATTCCCATGATACACATTACGTATACATGAATCATAATCTCAAACAGAACCTGACGCATAAAACTCGACAAATACAAAAAAAAATAATGAAAAAAAAAACGATCATATGCTAATAAGCATTCGTGTTAGGTTGCAACTTAAAATACCTTTTCTATAAGTTCAATACAAGCAAGCAAGTCCATTCCGAAATCAATGAACTCCCAATGGATTCCTTCACGAGTGTATTCTTCTTGTTCCAGTACAAACATGTGATGGTTAAAGAATTGTTGAAGCTTTTCGTTTGTGAAGTTAATGCAAAGCTGTTCAAAGCCGTTATACTGGTAGCAAAAATAATAAAAATAATAATAACAAAAAAAAAACAAAATTAAAAAAAGCTGATAGGAAGATATAATATGAAATGACGCGTCAATATAAATAAATAGAAACACGAAGTTATGGCTGAAAAGGGGTCTAAATGTCTACAATAAATTTATGAACTAAGGGACAATAAAATGTAAAAAAAAATAATTGTCGAAAAAAATCCTGTAAATAAACAAATTCAAATGGGTAAAGAAAATGGAAGAAGACGAAGGTCTTTAATCTTTCACATTAAATTATTTAGTTTGTGCTTCTTCAATTTTCTTTCAAATTTTCAAAAAAATAGTGTCATTGTATATTTTTCCGAACTTACGTCGAAAATTTCAAAACCAGCAATATCCAGTACACCAATGAAGTGCTGCCTCTTCTGTTTGGTGTCCAAGGTTTCGTTACACTTCTTGACAAGGAACTTAAAAAGCCTGTCAAACATGGCCTTAGCTAAGGCACCGACTGAGTAGTTGACCTGGTGGACGTTACGACCTTGGGTGACGAATTCGTTACCGACCTTGATTCTTGGTTTCAAGAGAGCAGTAACAAAGCCTTGGGTGTCAATTCCCAACAATTTGGCTACACGGTCAGCTTCCTAAATGAATTAAATAAAACATTAAAAAAACATTTCCATTTTTTTTTCTCTGCTTTTTATTAACATACTTCTGTGCCATCGGCTTCAGCTTGTTCTTCACGACCCCTCTGTTTGAACTTCATGCCACCCATGTGCATGACAGAGGCGGTGATCTTGTAGATGTCATTCTTTTCTTCTTGGGTGAAACCCAAGACGTCGAAAGCTTCCTGTAAGTCAGCAAATTACTATTTCCGTCCGTGATGTTACAACGTGATCATTAGTAAGAAATCGAGGCTTCTCATTATTTACAATAAGCCAACACGTATTTACAATCAAAGACATAAGAGTGCACAAAAAACAAAACAAATAACATACAGGAGGATAAAAGCTGCAGGGGTAAAATATATTTTTTTAGTAAATAAGTAGATATTTATATACATGTAGTATGTACGTAATATATACACAAGGGAATACTTTACATGTAATAGTGGGGTCAAAATTTATTTCACTTCAATTAAATCTGGTTTGAAGTCTAAAACAGGGTCTGTACATTTAAAATGACCAAAAAAAGTAAAACAGAAAGGTATTTCATCACGACGGTTGCATTGATTTCAAAAATCATTTACTTACATCTGTAAGAGTAAATTCCTCTGCGTCGTCAACATTTGGAATAGTAATTTTACCCTGGGATACGTAAAAGTACTCGTAGATGTCGTTAGATAGTAAGCAGAAGTCTAAAGCAAGGCAAAATAAAGCGGGTTAATCAATGAGTCAAAAAATATATCAGTAATGTAAAATGCGTTGCGTTAAGATAACAGTAAAGGTGTTTCAGAATCTCATGAGCAAAGACACGACTTCACCCAGGTTTAACTGCTTATGAGATTTTGAAATACCTATAGCAAAAGAATGCGTCTTCTCTTCTTCACAATGCGAGCTGCATGAGGTTGTTGACAAATGAGAAATAGCTAAAGATATAATGTAACATTAAGTTAATAAAATCGAATGAAAAAGAAATAGAGACAAAGGCAACGTGTAGTGGCGACGACAATACTGGCAGCTGTGCATCTGGCGAGTATTTGTTGTTGTATTCTGCAAATGAAGCGTGTTTACTGAATCCCAGGGTTACATCATAGCATCACTTTGTACATTGTAAACGGTGGTGTTTATTTTTTTTTAATTTATACATATGTACAATATGTACACAGGGAGCAAGCGATGCCTAGACATGAAATCTGCAAACTGCCCAAACGAAACAAAAAAAAAAAACGTGACAAAAGAAGGGATCCTTTAAATTACATAGCTCTTCAAAAATAAAAAATAAAAAGTGATCAAGAGGTTACAAAAAAAATTGAAAAATATTATTTTCTGTTTTTGGATGGTCCCTTCCTTTCTAGGGGCCCGCTGGCTCCCTTTTTGGGGTAAGTAAGCGGATCACTAGACGCTTACATTGGTCACCATTCCTTCATGGTAGTCGTCGACTCCATGGATATGGGTTTGCCCTCCACTGATAAAAGGATAGTCGTATATCCAATTTGACAAGAAGCACGTTTCTGAGGCAGATTAGACAGATCACATACACTAGGCATTGCTTTCTTGTTAACGCTAGAGGAATAACACTTGCAAGAAGAACTACATGTTAATCACATACATTGCACATACATTGAGAGAAAGACTTACAGATAAAGAAATATAGAGAGAGAAAGAGACAGAGACATGGACATGCGCATATTTAGGGCTTGGTCATTTAAATAATTAATTAATAAAAATTTTGTTTTTGCGCTTTTTGTTATAATTATTTATTAATTACTAATTATAAAATTTTTTTTTTGTTAAGCCGTTAGGAACTTTGTTAGTGCTGAGGTATCTTACGTCAGTTATTCTAAATTCTTCTCCGTCATCAAGGCCAGGGATTGAGGTCTTTCCTTGCGATACGAAGGGATACTCAGTTACGCTTTTAGAAAGGAGGCATTGTTCTGTGGGGTAATTGAGGGTAATTAATAATTTTGTCGAGTCTCAAAACGACTTTGGGGAAATTATTAAGTATAATATAATAAAGTATTAGTGTTAAATATTATAACGGGTCGACTTCCTGAGCTGTTCGTGAGCTCTAAGTAATCGTGGAATTATTAAAAGGGGTGGGGGTAAAATTACTTTATATTATAACAAGATGAGAAAATGGTCTCGGTATTCTCTCAGTCTCATTTTGTTGTTCTGGTAGGTAATAAGGCGACGGTTCTATTACACTACATACTATAAGTTCGAGTGTTGTCCTGACAACTCGATCCTATTTTCGTTTATGTGTAATAATTTAGAATTATAATATGTATATATGTACAAGCGGTAGTGACGCAAACTACAACATTCCAATTATTAGAGTGACAAAGAGATAAAAAAAAGAAAACCTAGTGCCATTTCAACTGGCACTTACATCGGTTAGTCTCATTTCTTCGCCGTCATCTACTCCGGGAATACTCGTTTTTCCTTGCGCAATGTAGTGATATTCCTGAACATTATTAGACAGCAAACACATTTCTAAACGGAATATAAAGGTTATTATTTACTCTTGGACAAGGTGTTTTAAAATACAGGTAATAATAGAATTATTAAGGGGTTCGTGTCATTCGTTAAAACCAGTTTCAATCACATTCTGGAAAAATTATGGTCAAAGTTGAAAATCAGAACCTTCAATCTTGAAGTATAATGGCATGGGTACCTAGATACTGAGAGACCTTAATATCTAGGACATTCACTAACTCAAAAAAAATATGACAAACAATATTAAGTTAATCAAATAATCAATCAAAGTGCTAAAGAAATGAATCTAAATAAATTTAAATATGAAACAGTTAATAAGGTCCCTTTTTACTATTGTATTACTATTGGTATCTTTAGAATCTATTCCTGATTCTTTTTCGTTTGTAACGGGGCTGCAATCTCACCTTTTACTCCAGCAACGGATCCGGACATAATTTGGTAGAAAATGTGGTAAGATCTTTCAAGTGGCTGTTGGGAGATGACACGAGCCTTTTCCAGTAGATCTGTTACAATTAAGCAATTCATTAATATCTCGTGGCCAAAAAACCTTCCTATTTGACTTACAAGTTTCAATGTCAGCACCAGCCAATTTACCAGTGGGACCGAAATGGATACGGATGAATTTACCCTAAACAATTTAAAGTTGATGTTAATAAAAGTGATATTTCGTCAAAGTGTTAATGGACTTACGAAACGAGAAGAGTTGTCGTTACGGACGGTCTTGGCGTTACCAAAGGCTTCAAGTACAGGGTTAGTTTGGACGACCTGGTCTTCTAAACTGCCCTTCTTTGAGTCACTTTCGGTCTTCTTGGAACTGGCACCAACGGTGGCGAAGTACGCAATTACCTTCTTCGTGTTCTCAGTCTTTCCGGCACCAGATTCACCACTGTACAATAAAATACATCATCAGTATAAAGATACAAATCTGCTAGCAACAAAATTTATGAAGCAATTTTATATTCCTGAGAGAAGAACGATTGGAAAAGTAAATAACTTTCAATATTAGCTACAAAATATCTTGTCATAAGGGTATCGTTCTTCTTTAGGGAATGCAATTGTTGTGCTTCACGATATGACAACAATTTATCGATATGGTCTCGACTCGTATTGGTTTTTATAAACGATATCGTGAAGCTCTAGAAACTACTTCATTTATACATAAAGTACTGGATGTAAAAGATACTCACGTAATCAACATGGATTGATTTTCATGATCTGAAAATTAAAACACAATCATGTAGTACATTGTTTTGATATTTGGATATTCTGATATCAACTTACTGGTCAACATGTTTACGTAGGCACCGTCAGAAATGGCGAAAATGTGAGGTGGCACTTCATTCCTCCTCTTACCACGGTAAAGTTTGGCACAACGGTGGGTGTATACAGGGAACCTCTTGTAAGGGTTGATGGCGACACAAAACAAACCAGAGTATGTCTAGTGGAAACAAAGTTAGTCAGAAATGTGAAACAGTCTCTTATTAGTACAAATCCCAGTCCATTTCATGTGGAGGGATACAAAAGAAAGGGTTAAGTAACAAGTTGATCACACAATTTTTTTCTGAGTAGGTACCAGTCCACTTCCTGTGGTGGCAATTTGATTAATAATAAAAGAAAATGTTTTCGACAACCAACCTCTCCTTTACTACTATGTATGTAGGTATGTAATTATGGAGGGATGGATATCAGTAAAAAATAGTATTAAAAAAAAAGAGAAAAAAGTAATCCACTTTTTGTGGGGATATAGATACAAAACGAATTAATTATCATATTAAGACACATTAGTACACATAATAAATAATAGTAATGGAGTCTCCTGTGTATGGAGATGGCACCAGAAAAATAATCACACAAAACGTCCTGATGCTACAACATAAAGAAGAGTCCGACTAGCACTTTGCCGGTTGTAATGTGAGTGGTTGGTAATTACGTAATGTAATCTACCTAATAGTCCTTCTTAGTCGAAACAGAAGGTTCTATGATTCATTAAAAAACATATAGAGTCACTCGATGAATGATATCTACTCCAGGCGAGTAGATCTTCAAGAACATCCTCACTGGACGGCGTACTACCGTATTTTCCAGCAGAGCATGGATAAATAAATAAGGAAAAAGGGGACAAAGGACGAAAGGGATTAATGTAAAAGGTTAGGTGTGAATGTTTAGCAAAAGCTCTCAGTCACTCCTCGTTCACTTACATAGATCAACTTAGCCACATATCTGGATTTTAAATTGTACAAAACCGACGCATCATTAAGATATGTCAAATTAGACATATCCTCGCATTTTTCGAATTTAGGTGGATTGACTTGTTGAACCTGTTCCTTCTTGAAGTTTTTCTCCTAATCAAGAGAGAGAACAAACGGTTAATATCGTCTAGTGGATACTTACATAGATTAGTTTGCAGTAGTAACGCTGTTTCAAGTTGTGCAAAACAGCAGCTTCGTTAAGGAAAGTCAAGTCCGCCATGTCCTCGACTTTTTCGAATTTCGGTGGGTTCACTTGGAACAACGAGTCCTTCTTAAGTGTTCGTTCCTAATTGCAAGCATAACAATTTTAAGTGAAATTGAATAATTTTTGACTTATTCGATGCTACTACAAGTACTTCAAAGACCGATTAATTTAATCTTTCTTCTATGCCTTGGAACAAACTTATTGTTAGGCATAACTTTATTTTTTTCTATCTCAAACTATAATTATCGAACGATTAGATTTTGAATGAATAATCCCGAACAAATTTAAATCCTGAATTAAATCATCTTTGGAAGTTCCTGGTTAAAGAATTAAAATAATGAATTTGATTAAGGACATTCAAGGATTTCCTTAATTATCCTCAATATTTTTGAACAAATTGTTTCCGTTAAGGGGTCATTGCGGCTCTTTATTACCTCTCCTCCAGGGATTCCAACGGTGACCAAGTCACCCTTAGTTCCTCGGATTTCTCCGAGCAAGAAACCCTCTTTCTCATCTGGCACCCAGCAAGACTTCTTGGCATCGTAGGGCTTAGTTTGGTCAATACGTTTTTGCTCAAGAGAGACGAAGAGGTATGGGGTTGGATCGGGATCCTCTTCGGCAGCTGCGTCCTTCTTTGGCATGATGAATTAGTACTTTTGACAACTGGGGCGAGAAGAGTAATATAAACGTAGCCCTAGAGCCTTCCTGTTAATAAAAAAAAAAAACAATGTAGAAAATGAAAGATTCAGCTAGGAGGTTGGGTTAGCTTAGGCCAGATTCCAAAACTTCAAATTTGTTTAATTAAAATAAAATAATTTTTGGTCAGGAACCTCAAGTGCTGCAAAAAAGCTAAAGAATTACCAAGCTACAGACAGACAAAGAGTTTTTTGTATGAAAACATCATTTAACTGAAGCACAATTAAAAACAATAATTTATAGAATTAATATTTATTAAGGGATTAATTAACTAGAAAACCGTCAAACTTCAATTTGGTTTGCAGCTTCAATAAAACGATAAAATATTTTATACTAACTATTTGGTATTTCAACAAACTAAAATAAAATACATATTATATAATAAATTGTCGCGATAATTTAAGATTTTCGAGGATCATGTTTTTTAATGATACTTTTTAATAGTCGTCCATACGCCATGCCTTGTAAGGAGCACGAAGTTTCTGCAGCACGACTGCGTTACGATTAAAAATAGAATGGAATGTAAGGCAAACTAAATAAAACCCGAGCATCTAATCGTAAGTCTTAATTGTATTGTCGAAACGTTTTGAAATGTTTTTAAAGGCTGCCAACATTTCAAATATGCAATTAATTACTTTGGCTTATTATCCAATCTTACAAAAAAATCCAAATCCAGTGTCAAATTACTCCATTACACCCTAAATCCTGTCACCTACAATTTAATTAATTCATTTAATTATTTCCTATCCTATAGTTTCCAAAGAAAAAAATTATTAATAATTTCTTTAAGTAGGTATCTAGGCAGTAACTTTATATTATATCAGAAAATATCCTTCAGGTGACTGTGGTTTCTATTTTTTTATTGATTAGATAATTAAATTCAGTTATTATTTCTTTTTTATATAAGTAACTTCATGAGTAAAGTTGAAGCAAAATGTTGACGCCCATTGGCTAAATTTAGACTGGACATGTGCACTTATTCAAAATATACCAACCATGTTAGGCCATAAAGATGGCGACGAAAAATACAAAAATAAAACAGCTATTAATTCTTGGCAACGAGGCTTACTAGACAAAGCTACAATTACGTAACCAAATATTTTTTTAACTTTCATAACGTACGTATTTAGACACCCACATTCTACACGTCTCAAATAAGTACCTACCCAACCAGATTGTCAAAATTTTTAAAACTATACAATTTCTAATTCCCACTAATCAATTTAAAAATGATTATAAGTGAAAGCTTTTTTTTATTCTCACTTCTGAATTTGGATCGATTTTATAATCTATTTTTATAGGACACGTTTTATAATGTCATTTTTTTTGTATCTAGTACTTGTTCAATTGCATAATATTTGGAATTTAAATTCTAACTATTTTAAAAAACAAGAACAAAAAAGTGAAAACCGCGAGGCTTCAGTTTCTCCAAATGACTATTCCATACTAACTAAGCAAGGTTTGATTTCAGAATGACGTCTACCCAAATTTCAAACAAAATAAAAGATGAAATACAATTAAGGACTTCTTCCTTTTTGTTAAACTGCTTATTTTGTATTTATAATCTATTGGGAAGATGTCATTTTGAACATGGGACCAAATGAACACCAAAAAACTCCACAAAATGCCGAAACACTTCACACACTTAAAAGGAACCACAGTCCGGATAGCAGCGTTAGATTAGGTAGCAGCAGCTTTTTTGTGATTTTAACACCAAAATTAAAATATGAAACACAAACACACTGATAGATCCGCTAATTGATATATGTATATCACACACACATTAAAAGATTTAATCGCAAGCTCAAAGGAACCTGTTCCACTTACGTTCGAAAGCCGTTATGGCCGAGCGACCGAACCCGGGTGAATATAAATGTCTGCAACCAGATCCCGAAATGTAACGGGATCGGTGATTGGCTGTTCCCGAACGCCAATCCTTGATGCCGTTACATCCAGGACAGTCTACCTTTTTAGGAACGGGGAGTGAGGAGAGAACGTGCGAGAAGGGCCCAAAATACACCGCTAACCATGGATAGCGGTCTTCGGGCAAGTATTATTTGGAAAGGAAGGGTTCCCGAAAGCGGTGGGATATACATAATAGCATTGCCGGGACGTTAACCCAGTGGTTCAGATTTTCTGGCCCCTTAATAAACAGTGAACTTGAGAATGGGTCACTGGGGAAAATGCTCCATATAATGAGACATAGTGAATTATATTATTTTTATGCAATAAAAATAAAATAAAATACTTATTAAACATGAATAACCAAAATACATTCCATTATAAAATAAAACAATTCACCTAAGTACCTAATCTATTTATAAATAATATAAGTATATCCAACTGTGAGTGTTTTGACGTGAGTGGTCATAGTGATTTTTATAATCAATTTCGACACTGAGGGTGAGTTAAACTCAATAGATTTCGAGAGTAGTAAATAAAATAAAAAATGTGTATAACTATTTCATCCATTTTGTTAAATGTTGAGTAGTGTTTCGTAACAATTACTTTGAAGAACATTTATTGCAGTATAAGTATTTATATTGTACATTTAGGATGTTTCCTTCTTTTAATAGAATTTAAATGAAATCGAAATCGTTAGAGTTTGACTTATCCAAAACATACGTACATTCCTATCCAATTTAGGAACAAATTAATGCACCTTTTGTCATTTTCATCAGAACCTATCGAATTAGTATTTTCTGCATTAAAATACATGATCTTACTGATATCTATGGTACCTATTTAATATTTTAACATTTTATTGCAAAAATAACTACAGAATTATTTTTTAGTTAAAGAAATTGTAATTTATTTTATCTTAGTACGCCAGTTAGTTTTTGTCGAATTTTGTTGCTAAAGATGTTTTACTCCACATACTTACTAATTTCTTTTTTTTTTTTTTAATTATGAGGACAAATGACCAGGTTTGATTTCGTTTGTTATTCTCCGATTAATGAACAAAATCAGTATATTGTTCTCTCTCGCTCATCGATAATATAGAGAAAATTGAGGCACGCTGCAAATTTTTTTTCAATAGCGAGGACGGAATTCGAACCCGCGTCCATAAGGACGCAAGTTCTGCACGCTGCTGCTACGCTATTTAGTCTGTATGACCCCGTGTGTTAATAATTGACTCAAATATTTTCGTTTATGTATCTAGAGAACAAAATTAGGTAGAACTAATGCGAAGGGAAAAGAACAGATAATTCGAAATAAATAATTCCAGTCAGAGGAAATGATAAATTTTTAAAGGGTAAAAAAAAAAAACGCATTGACGGCTTGGTGTTTCTTTATTGCCTTAATGATTTGTTTGGTGTAGTTTTCAAAATTCTAAAGTCCAAATCGAATGAACTTTGCATATCACGTATTCAATTTGATAAGCTGCAGTTTTTATACTGCAATTTTGAGTTTTGAGAAAGCAAGATTTCTTTCATTTTTTCTCACGTTATTCACCAGTCTAATTACAAATAAGCAAAAATAAATAAAAAAATGTAAATTATAATTTGTGGGTTTTAAGATAGCTGTTTAAATATAATCACTTCAAACAAAAAAAATTAAATAAAAGGTAAAATGTTGGCAGTAAAAGGAAAATAGACAATTAAATGAATTCTTATTGTAAACAATAATAACACTTGTTTATGATTTTCACAAATTATTTATTAATTTAGCAACATGTTTCATTTTAACTTAGGCTTCTTCAGGCTATTGAGTGTTTACTACTAACTACTTCAAATAAGTACTTAAATAGCTACTGATAATAGGGGGTGATTGTTGATGATGGGAAACTGCTATTATGCACATTTGATCTTAAATTTTGCATATGACAGTTGGAATTATATGAAAAGTACAATATTGCTTATAATACAGCACCCATTATCAAGAAAGAATTGTTTCATAAAATTTACTTAAATAAACGAAAAAATATATTTATTTTCCTGATATATTCAGGAAATATCCAGAAACGTTTTAAGTTAGGGGCCGTTCATAAAATACGTTCGCATACAAGGGGGGGGATCTTGCTGAGTGTGATAAAATGTTACAAAGGGGGACAGGGGGTCTACGGCAACGTGACGTTCGCCGTTCATCAAAAAATTTTACTGAATTTTTACAGAATCCTTGGACTTCTGATAAATAGAAATATTATTTATTTGTTCGTTACAAAAGATATTTATTAATTTATTTAAATATTATTATAAAAATAAAATAAATATTTTTAACTATCAAAATTTGTGTATTATCAATTAAAATTTATCATGTTCAAGGGGGGGTTTAGTTTTTATGACGAAATATTTACAGTGGGGTCACTGAATGTGTGACATAGCGTAACAACCGGGGGGAGGGGGTCAAAATGAGCTGATTTTAGCGTGGCGTATTTTATGAACGACCCCTTAACAACAAAATGAAAATTAAAGTTTTTATTTTTAACGCATAATGTATTAATAAATAATTCTTGATAGTCAACAAAACTTCCTTTAGCATGTAGGTACCATTTCTAAAAATACATTTTTCTTCTTTCTGTTGTTTAATTGCTGTTGTATTAATGTTGATTAGTAGATTTTGCAAATTGTCGTTCAAATTATATTAAAGATAAGTCCCCATATTGTATGACTTTAGAGTTTACCTTCAATATGCCCTTAAACTGTGAGAAAAACATTGGCAATTGTGAATAAATAAAAAATATTCCAGCATTATGTAAATACATAAGCAAAAATTGCCAATCATTATTGAATCTCGAGTCTTATATTAAGTATCTATATTTATTAATAATTGCTAACGTTTTTTGAAATTACTCTAAAATGTTAAGTAAACGTTTACGTTTACATTTAAAGTTTATTTTGTGAGAGATGGTATTAATGAAGTGGATAAATTCTACGAGAATACTTTCAAAAACATTAATGAAATAGATTAATTCGTTACGAATTGTGTATTTTTTTATCTTAATCATCAAACGTGATTCATTCATAAGAACCTACGTTTTAGTGAAAATTGGGCAGAAATTATATTTAACCACATACCTCCTCTAATCGTAAAATATTGAGGAGAAACCCTCAACAAATATCAATACATTAATTGATAATTAATAATTAACTTAATCAAACCTACTACACATGACCCCAAATTACTTACTTTTAAATAACTTTCTTCAATTCCTCAATAAATGATTGAAAACTATAAATATAGTTACTGCATAAATATCTACTGATGAATAATTAAGTATCAACGCTTGAGACAAGAGTATGAAAATTCTGTTACAGTATATGGCGTCAAGCGTCTGTAAAGGAGGCGTGTCGATGTTACATGAACTGTAACATTCGCAAAAGGCGGAGTTTCAGTTCAAGCTTTTAGTTACCGATGGGCGTGGTTAGCGTCTGCGCACTTGAAAGTTAACGATTATGACATTCTGAAATACTTGAAATATCTAAGTACCTATAGGGTTTTCCAATATATAATGTATACGTAATAGTCTTCATCTTGACGTCAAACTTTTGTCTAGGTGAAAATCAGGATCATGTCTTGTGCAACTTCTTATTCTATGAAATTTTTTGATGTCTTAAACTTCAAAAGGATCCTGAAATCTTTAATGTTTAAATAAACAATCGTGTAAATAACAAAAGCCAGCGAGGTGAATATAAAATTTATTAATCTACTGATTGACGAGAATTAAGTACACTCTTCTGTACCTATGTCTTGACCGGAACAAAAATTTAATAAACATTTTAGGCATTCATTAAAAAGGATTTGTTTGTTTAATTGCCAAAGCTTGATATATCCCATTAGGATGGAAGATGTCGACATTCTTAATAATAAAATTTCTTGATCTCAAAAATTTTCGACGCGATTCTTTTGATTTTGCCTCGATTTTAACATCAGTCCTCTTGTCTTGAGCTTTTGAAAATCAAAGTCTCGTGGTATATACTACGTTTATCAGTATTATATAAAAAAATGTAAGTACTCTTAAATTTAATAACAGGATTGCGCCCTAATGTTTGAAAACATATTATTTTATTTAAACAATTTTTCAGTACCAATAAATAATAAGTACGATAAAAGTTTGTTTCTTCTGTGTAAATGTATCAAAATTACATTAGCAACTAGGTATTTGTACACTTTCAGCTTTACTTGAACTTTACCTTGATTCGTTATTTCGATCTACAAGTTCATGCTTACATTAAACCGCTTAAGCTATTTCCAGATTCTCATTAGCCCGTGAGATTGTAATCAAATAGCGGAAACAATTTATTTTCATCAGAAATTGCATCAAGCAAAAATTTGATATCGTTTATAGTATTTTAAAAAAATGATGTACAAATGCGTTCGTCTAAAAAATAAATGTGCTGTGAGTTGAAAATATTTGAAAAATGTAAACCATTAAAAATTTAATAAAAAATGCGTACATTTGGCAACAATTAATTCTCACAGGTCACGAAAAAACAGAGGACATAAAATTAGAACAAGCCAGTGGAATTAAGTGTCAAAATATGACAGTAATAAATGGCTGTGCATATTCATTGTTTTACAGAGTTGCCAAATTTATAAGTTACGAAATAAAACCAGAATTAGAATAAAAACATCCACATAACACTTACATTAGGTACACAGTTTTAGTTGTAACCTTCTCTACAACAAGAATTGTAGAAACAATATTTGTTTAAACACAATAAAAATCTGTTGAAGTGTCCAATTAAATTTTTAATTTTTTTGGTTGTCAATTTTATTATTTAATTAAGTAATTATGTTATTTAATTTTAAAAATAGAAATTAATGTATTTCGTGTCATTCAGAACGTTTCGTTTATTTATTCCAGAATAAATGACAACAAGGTGCTTTCACATACATTATTATGTATGTATCCTATTTTTAAAATTCTGTTTTAAGTTGGGACATCGCCAGGCACATAATATATATGTAACTATCGAAATTGCCTGCGAAAGAATGATTGTCGGTGATATAGCAACGCGCTAATCGAATTGGACACTGTCCACGTCAATAAGGCGTTCTTGTTCGGATCATTTTGTGAAATTTGGCACCCAAATTGGCCAAGAAAAAGCAGCAAAAATTTCCAAACGCTGAACGACATTCTCAATCACACATTACACTGTTTAAGGATCACTGAGGTAAATTCCTTACACGGTAACTTATTCCAGTTCAATACAGAGGTACGTCAAAATCTCATCAGCAAAATTACATTTCTGCGCACCGCCAAGTCAAAGCTCATAACATTTTGTATATCTACCTGTACCTATATCACAATTCTCTGAAACGAAACTAATAATGAAGACTCTATTTGAGATTAGTTGTCAAAATTCAAAGTATGACTAATTTTATTCAAAGTTTAAAAGCTTCAAACACTAATAACCTTGTTTTTTCAAATGGCATCGTGTTTGAAGTTCTTAAACTTTAGAATTTTATTTTGAACGCCCGGTATAAATTATTTAGTTCAATTTTATCAAGGCGTTAGCACTAATATTCAGCTATTGCTATTAAAATAGCTATGTACAATTTTTGGCTAATTTGAATACAATTCAGTCAGTCGCCAAAGTGCAAATCACAAGGAAAGCACACATTTAATTAGCGTTATTTGTTAGTATGCAAAATATCCACCATACTTGGATAAAGTGTGAACTTAATATTGCCAGTAACATATAATAGCCAATTCGTTAGTTATTTTGTAATATAACCAGTCCTCTTTGCTCAATTTATCACAATGTAGTCTGACGTAGAATAGATAAGTCTTTGGGTATCATACGGTTATAATATGTATTACTATAATTGTAACAAAAAGTACACTATCTATGACTAATGAAGGAAGCATTTTATTTTGAAGATAAGTATTAGGTTAGGTTGCTCTCATTTAAAATTTTATCCTGTTGTGTTTCACTTGAAAATGGTTGCTATCGACCCAAAAGGGACTCGTCGAGAATAATAAATCTTGTTAGTGGAACTTCTCCATTGTTTTGTATTATTTCTATTGTTGTAATAAACCTACTGTTCGTTTTTCATTTAACATTTTCTAACAAATTAATCAAAGGCGATTTCTTTGTTCACGTAATAATAAATAAAAAATAAATATCTATGTATTACTAGAAATATCATGGAGTGAAAGGACAACTGTTTGTTTAAAAATTTTTGTTAAACTACCATGTGAGTTTCTACTCCGTTAGCCTTTAAAATGTTTCACCAATTGGCAAACAACCGCAGTTCACACTTTAACCAAACATTAATTAGGTACATGTTACAAACAGTGGCGGTTTTACTGTAGGTGCATTTGTTCAGTGAACCCCCTTAAAAATTGAACTAGTTACACCATATAATTTTATCCTTTTAATATTTATTATATTATTGATGATTATCGTACAATATACATCTCTTTTACCATTTCATAGTTCATAGTTACAAAACACCAACCCGTAACCCATAGAAAATATTTAAATTTTTGTTGTGTCGCTGACGACTTCACCTAACTTTTTTGGTTCAAGTTTTGATTCTGAACATATCACGTGAGCGATACTCCGTTTGATGTCTATGTGTTAGAGAGAGAGAGGTAGTCGGACGCGTGAAATGGAAGATAAAATACACTCATCATACAGCGTTTAGGTGCACTGCACGAGAAGTCGGAATCAGCCGGAATAATGTCGTGCTACGTCGGCACGGCTACCCGACATTCTGCCAGGGTTTTGCAACTTCGGTTAGCCTGCCACTTGGTGAAAATGTCCAGTACGAGTCATTTTTAAAGGCTCTGGAAGCTAGTGTTGGTAGGAACCGATAGTAAAAAAATTATGTTCAGAAGCATGTTTAGATTTCAGAGTTCAAAGTCCACTAATTGTAAATGACGCACAATTTATTGGACAATAGGTGTTAATTAAAATATTACGTAAATGATTGAGTCGTGTTCGGTAAAATATATTAAATAAAATTCAAATAATTTTCAAAATCGTTTCGAAATAAAGAAAAGGGGTCCACCTCGCCCAAAACTACAGTTGACACAAGAGTGTACCTTAAAAAATAAAAAGTTCAAACGTGTGTTTAAAGTAGAACAGTATAAAAAAACTTCGTGGTTGTGTGGGTGTAATAAATTAAACGCATTATTTTGCTTTCCGTGCCTGATTTTTGCCGGTAATCCTGTTGAGTGTGTTTGCTAATTCAAAACATAGACGAATGGATTTCCTGTATAAGTAAACGTAAGGTTTTTATTTATTGTGTTATTAAATGCCATAAGTATTTTTTTCTCCTAAAAATATAAAAATCTTCGCCTGCGGCGCATTTACAACATCTTGAAATACGCTTCATGTTCTGATATTACCTACATGTTATTAACTTTGTGAACCCCCTTCGTATTCGACCACGAGCCGCCACTGGTTACAAACTAGCCAAAAAGTATAATACAAACTAGCCAAACAGTATAGGTAGCTATTTCAGTTAGTTGGAAGATTATTTCCCATTAAAATAACCAAAAATTTAGGCAGTTTTTATGTTATCCAGCTAATTTATAAATTACCCAAGTAAATATGTAACATATCTTTTCAAGCACAAATATATTCATACAATAGATACATACATTCGCGATTTAAGGTAGTGTTAAAGGTAGTTGCAGGGGAATGTATGCTCTATGATCCCACCGCGTGGAGTCTAGAAGAAAGGGTGGAAGTAATGTATGGATATGTAACGTGAAAATGTAAAATATCATGATTGGTCAAAAAATTATTAGGGATATCTACAGGTGACCGGTGTAAAATCTGTTAGTTTAGATGATAAGTTAAAGCCCTAAGTGGGTAAATGACTCTAATAACCTATGTATTGTGAATGTAATATTTTTTTTCGGGCCTCTTAATTAAGTTCTTTATTAAATACGCAGTCAAAATTCTGACTTTTTAATTTTGTATTAAATGCTCTACAAGGTTACGTCACCCTGTATATTAATAGAGTTAAGAACAACAAAAAAAAATGATAATGAAAATTTTCACGATCATAAAAATGTCTCATTAAGTATATTTCCGCTCGCTCTTAAAAAAAAGAGTAGAACGCTATTTTTGGCTAAGGTAACTACATAAGTACATGAAATGGGTCAGCGTTTAAGAAAAGTTGGGTAAATTCTTGCAGATGACGTTTCATGGAAGTTAAAATTAAGACCAAAGTCGTGTGTTTATCTGTTTTTCACAATTAGAACGTCAGGGGGTCTCGCACAAGTCGCGTCATCATTTTAGAACGCAATTATTTCTGGTTCAGTTTATTTTTGTACTCGCACCCACGAACAACATACTATTATGCGATGCTAATCTTTTTCGTATTACCTGCTACTTTTGATTCATAACATGTTTTTCAAAAACAATTTTTATCTTTCAATTCTCATTTTGTGATTGATTAAAAGTTGAATATTAATCCAAAAAAAGAATTTAAAAAATATTATGACCAACAAAAAAAATTCAATATGTCTGATCAAAATAATAAATAAAACGGTAAATTAATCAAATAATTGTCCAGTATGCACACAAAAAGGTCCCGCGGCCGTTTACCTATTTTCACATAATTGATACATGATCAAAGTACACGGAGAAAACAATCATGAAAATATTGTTAGAATTCTGCTAGCAAACATGACTAAAAACTCTGTCAATTATATGGACGACCAGACGCTCAAGGAGATTTTACAAGAAATGTCTAGTCAATCTACGTTCGGTGTTGAGACTGAATTCTAGTAAAATTGACTTGATTAGAAAACATTTTTTACAGTTATCACTAATTTTACTAACTAGTCTCATTCTAGTATTTTTTTCTTTTCGACACGATGAAATAATCGAGAGGTACAGAAAAAAAGTCGACTTATTTAGCTTGATTATTCTAATACTAATTATTAGAAAGAATGAAAACGCGAAGACTTAGCTTATGAACACCCTAATACCAATCGATAGGTAATTAAAAAATACATCTTCTGGTATGTTAAAAAATATGGCGTTCCATTTAAATTAATCAAGTTACAACCCCTTAAAGTTCATACTTAAGTAGTATTAATTTTTGGACACCCTGTATAAGATGACGAGTTTATTATAATTATGATAAATAAAATAATGATCTATTGTTACACTTCATTGTAAATTTCGCTTACATAACTTAAATACTTCTTAAGTATTTGAAACGTGAAAATTAGGTTAAATTTTGATACAATTCAAATTATTCAAAAAACCTTAAGGTTTATGTACCTATTATAAACCTTATCAAAACAAACACTTATTTTGTACGAACAATCCAAAAATGCAATATATAGGGGGTTCACATTAAAAAAAACATAACTTTGATACTGTTAGGGCATTTTGAACACCCTGTATAATATGAAAATAATTTTAAAAGGTAACCTTAATAGACCCCTATATAACGCAAAAGTTAAAGTTTTTGAAATTTTCATAATTTGGCCATAATATTCCGTGCCGTATAGCGTGAATAACCCTGTATATATATAGCTATTTTTTTTCAGTGATTAGACTTCGGGAGAATTTTTATTCTACCCTTACATTTTCCACCACTTTTTTACTTTTCTTCTAGATAAACTCATCTGTACTAGATAAATACAGAAATTTTATTAGGTACTAACTAAATGATTGAGCAAAACCTTCGACTTTCGTGGTACTGGCATAGTTCATCAAATTTTGATATACCTCTAACAAGGAGACAGCTAGGTTTTTTAAGGGGAGGGGGGTTGAGTCAATTGAAAGTAAGGTAACATGTATGGTTTCTAAAAAAAAAACGAAGTATCTTAGAGTGATAAGAAACTAAATCGAAACCCACAGCTGAAATTTTCATTCTCAAATTGTACATAATTAAGATAATACATTATAGTTATAGATTAATTTTTTGATCTTCATAATTCTCGACGTGATTTTCTTGTCCTGGTATTGCCTTGAACCGCGACAAGAGCAAGACAAATATTGTTGAAAATCAAAAGATGGGCAACATCCTTATTAGGCCCTTAATTACAATTATTCAGAAATTGAAGGTGATGTAACGTCCTGTTTAATTAAATCACGATATCTTAAGCCTTTTGTTTCAAATTCCGAAGATTACCACCTCGTATCTCAATAGATAATAAATCGTACCTTGTAGAAGTGGGGGTAATTTATTAGATAAGGTAAGATAATTTAAACCCACAGAAAAAGAATCTGTTTGGAAGTGGCGAAGATGGCTACGAATGGCAGCTCTTTTAAACAATCCCGTTAGTTTTATAAATAAGTTAGCACAGTTCCAAAAATATATTTCGTGATTCAGACGTTATGTCCAACGAACGAACGAACCAACGAACGAACGGACGGATGGACGTGCGAACGTAAGAAAGCAACGAACAGCCCGGCACAGTTTGGCAGGGCCCGTGCTCCAATAACCTCAGAGATATGTGAACTTAGATTTCTCTTCGTTTTAGATGTTACAAACTAACTAACAAACTAATAGACAGACGTGTTGTCATGAATATTCCACACACCTAATGTTAAATGTTAGTCACCGTGAAATACGATTTTCAACCATTAGATGCCCATGCACTATTTATTAGATGTATTTACCTGTGTGTCTATCCATACCTACACATACGAGTACTATTTACGTTTATTTGTACCCACATATGTATCTACCTGTTGAGTTAAACAAGAAAATAGTTTCTAGAACAGTTGTTGCTCGAGAAAGTTGTCAGATAAATATGTTTTCTACATAAATGATTTCGTTCCCTTATCCACACCAGAAAATCTACTGAATGTCGTTGAGAAGAAGTGAAGGTTTTCTTTTTAGAATGAAAACTCCAAATATGTTTTTAAAAAAATATTCAAGTGCACCTTAAAATATAACAGTTTTACTTCAATGTTCAAAAATGAAATTCATGTTTATCAAAAATGGTTCTTCCTAAGTTGATATATTGTTTCCACTATAATTTTTCTGTCTGTCTGTAAGGCGTCCCGGTATGCCTTTAATAAAAGCATTAATGCAAGCTTTTTTATCAGCTGTTCCAAAAAGCATTTTTTTAAATGGGAATTTAATATTTAAGGGGAAAACTGTTGGTACCTTTGAAATGGTTAGAAAACGGATTGTGAGAAAGGCAATATGTACTGGCGCTTTATTATTATTAAGTTATCAATTGGGTTTTGGAAATCCAAAATTAAACTAACGTAAGGAGTAGGAGAATTAATTTTGGGAAATTTAGTTTAGCATCATTTGAAGTACCTACAGAACGCCTGGAAATTGATTGTGATAAAGGAGTTGCTTAGCAGGATTCGACACGATAAAATAATCGAGAGGTAGAGAAAAAGGTCTAGACTTATTTACCTTGATTATTCTAATACTAATTATTAAAGAATTATTAAAGAATGAAAAATTGTTTTATACCACCAAGTACCTACATTTTATGAGAATTCTAGTACAGTAGAACCTTGATAACTTAAACCTCGATAACGTAAAAACCTCTATAAATTCATAAAATTTTGTGTTCCCTTCCCCTCGGAGTCCAAAACCTCTTACTTAAAATACGAACCCTCTATAACTTAAACGAATAATTTGGGCATCGCACCTCAGTAAGTAATAAAATTGATGTAGAAAGTGTGAATTGTTTGAAACAAAAAAAAATTATAACCGACTTTTTTAAGTAGAATAAAATAAACTTGAATAAACGCACCTTTAACCCTAAAATAAAGTATTCGAAGTTTCATTTACATTGAACCTAGCTCGTCTATCTCTATAATTCTTTAACAACGCTCATAAACGGACCTCTGTAAGTAAAAATATAAACCAATAAAAACTCCTTAACTTAAACCCTTAGTAAGTAAAAACCTCAATAACTCAAATTTTTCAACGTTTCCCTTGGTCTTTATCTTATCGAGGTTCTACTGTGTTATTTAAGTACTAGAAAAATTTTGCTTGACTCATCAAGTAATAAAATCATGATTATTTTTCTCCGTGCAGGGTTCTGGAATTGAAACGCTCCGAGTATTTTGGATTTTTAGCACCGAATACAAGAGTACAAACTCTTGAGAATGGTAGCATCTACCGAAACAATATTGTCGAGAATATTCATAGGTTTTTTATTATGTACCTACCTAGTGGTCTAATCCAGTTATTATGCAACAATCGACATGTTTTCAAAACAAGTGCCACAAATATGCCGGATGACACATACAGACAACCCACTTAATGAATACCTACCTATGAAAGTTCATTCAGCAATAATGACTAACGCTATTTTTTAAATAATATAGGTAATTGAAATGCGAGTTCTCTATTCTAAAAGAAAGCTCGAAGCTCTCATGAAAAAAAACACTTGAAGAGTATATTAAAAAAATTACAAATAACAAAAACTTACAAAATAAGTCAAGCCCACCCAAAAATGCTTCCCTACGTCACAGTAGGAACTGCCACTGGTTTCCGGGAATTTTATGAGATTTTATTTAGTGATATATATGAGGCAAAATGATCCCGGGGAAGAACTTTAGGGACCAACTTTACAGATATTTATGAGGGCCGCCTGCAGGTAAATATCGACTCCTAACTTGTTAATGAGACAGATTGGAAATTGTCTCGTAGCATTGTGGAGTTGCCTAAGGGTGTCTTCACCCCTACCTGTAATCTCAGTTTCCTAGTCCACTCTGCATATTAAGCACATCTGGGTGGCGCCGTACAGTGAGCACTCCTAGATGGTGCACACCTGGGCGATTGTGTATAATTAACATACTGAGGATACCTGGATGGCTTCACATACTAAGCACACCTGAGTGGCGTCGCCGTCGCATTCTGAGCACACCTGGGTGGCTCCGCATACTAAGACGTATATCAAGTTAGCACGACAAAGTTATTTTTCCGATTTCTGACTTGCACTATAATTTGTCGCTGTCAGCTGTAGTGCTAGCTTGATATCAAGCTAGCACTACACATAGCGTATCTCGAAAACGAAATGTCTTAGGACATTATTGTAAAGGCCACAATTTGTCGCTAATTTGTCGCTGAAAGATGACACATTCAACGAATTTGTCGCTAGTCTTATCTTCAACTGATAAGCGAAAAACTGCTGGAAAACCATCAAACTGGCACTACATATGGCATATCTCGAAAACGAAATGTCATGGAATATTACTGTTAAGGCCAAAATTTGTCGCTGAAAGATGACAACAAATTTGTCGCTAGTCTTATCTTCAACTGATAAGCGAAAAACTGCTGCAAGTTTTGGTCTTTACAGTATGTTTCTTCTATATTTCTACTTTGAAATATGTCATATGCATGTCAGCTTATCAGCTGGAGATAAGACTAGCGACGAATTAGTTAAATGTGTCATCTTTCAGCGACAAACGAGCGACAAATTATGGCCTTTACTGTAATAACCTACGACATTTCCTTCTCGAGATATGCTATATGTAGTGCCAGTTTGATGGTTTTCCAGCAGTTTTTCGCTTATCAGTTGAAGATAAGACTAGCGACAAATTCGTTGAATGTGTCATCTTTCAGCGACAAATTAGCGACAAATTATGGCCTTTACAATAATGTCCTAAGACATTTCGTTTTCGAGATACGCTATGTGTAGTGCTAGCTTGATATCAAGCTAGCACTACAGCTGATTATGGCTAAACGGCACGAGCGACAAATTTTTAGTTTTGGTAACAAATTAGCAACAAATTATAGTGCAAGTCAGAAATCGGAAAAATAACTTTGTCGTGCTAGCTTGATATACATCATACTAAGGACACCTGGGTGGCACAGTTTACTAAACACACCTGTGTGCTACCATAAATTGAACACACTTTGAGTGGTGCCACAATTATGCTCACCTGGGTGGCTGAGCATACTGAGCATACCTAGGGGGGTGAAGCTTTAATTTGTTCAAGTCAACCGAAGCCGATAATGCCAGGATTTGTATAGACCGAATTTCTAAAACCTATACATAATTTATTTTTATGACATTACATACCATTTACAGTAACTTGTCATTAGCTTCAGGTTATTTTGTTCTAAAATGTCAATAATATATGTACCTTCTACTTGCATCGAAATGACGTAAAGTATTCACTAGCTACAACCACTTATTATGATAATTAGTGGTAGGTACGTCTTATAAAAATTAAAATATCTATCTAAGATAGTCAACACTAAACTTCTTCGTGCAATAAAACTTTCCTTTATTTATTAGGAACATTTGAAGAATTCCAAGTCGTAAAAAGTCGTAAAGGTGCCTTTCTCTTCTATTTATTTGTTTGAATAATTAGGAATGTTACTTTTTATTTGTCTACGAATTGCAGGTGTATGCTTTGCTGTGAAATTCCCTGCATCTTTTGAGCATTCCTTAGGAATCCATAAATAAAAACCTTTCGAACTTCTTTGAAGTCATATTTTTAGCATTCGCACATACTGAACCATTTTTTAAATATTCCATAAATTTTGTGTCAAGAAATAAATTTGCAAGAATTTAAAATACCCACAACCAAAATAAAGTTTAATTTAAAAATTGAGGTTCTTGGTCTGTTATTTATTTATTTATTTATTTATTTATTTAAATCATCAACGGACTAAGAAGTCCTTTTTACAAAATAATTAACAAAGTATGAGTACATAAAAGTATAGAGTATAATAGAGCAACGCCACCACAATCAACAAAATATAAATGTTCTCTCTTTGAGTTCTCTCTTAAACCTATAATAATCATTTATTGATTTCAACTCGGAAGGAATTAGATTCCAATTTCGTGTTAATCTATACGAAGATGCAAAATACAAGTAATTAGATAGTACAGGCTTCTCAATCAAGTCTCTTTGATTTCTTATGTCATAATATGAAGTCTTAGTAATAAACATGTTAGATAAGTCACTGCACAAAAATGATCCATTCAAAATCTTAAAGACAGTAAGCATATCCAAATATCTAAGCAATGATTCAATTGATGGTAAGAAAACATTTCTAGAAATAATAGAATAATTATGATCATTAACAGGCATAGGATTACCCATTGTATAAGTAAGACGCCTTAGAAATTTGTGTTGAATAGAATTTAATCTTTTTAAATATACGTCATAATTAGGATTCCAAATAGGAGAACAGTATGTTAGTATTGGAATAACAAGAGTTCTAAACACATATAAGAGTGTATTGAAATTTTTAAATTCCTTTGTATATCTAAAAATGAAACCAAGAACTCTATTAGCCTGTGAAGTGATAGATCTAACATGATCATTAAAATTAAATTCATCATTATATACTACACCAAGATCCTTAAATTGATTGATCCTATTTAAAACTGATGCATCAATACAATAATTAAATGGTGTAAATATTCCTCTTCTATGAAAAGACATTACATTACATTTTTTTATATTTAAATTCATATTATTACATCTAGCCCAAGATATAATCTTATCCAGATCACTCTGCAACCTATAGGCGTCCTCATTAGATGAAACGGTAGCAAATATTTTTATGTCATCTGCATATAATAAAATTTTAGCAAAAAGATATACAGTTTGGCAAATCATTTTATAAAAATTAAAAATAATAAAGGGCCAAGTATAGTGCCTTGAGGAACGCCGGAAGTCGCAGAAAATGATGTAGAAACAGAATTTTTAAATCTCACAAAAAGTTCTCTATCAGATAAATATGATTGAAACCAAGTAATTAAATTATCGTTCATTCCAAAATCTAGTAACTTCTTCAATAGCAATCCATGATCCACTGTGTCAAATGCCTTTTGAAAGTCCAAATATATAACATCTACCTGATTATAAGATTTTAATCCATTTATAATAAAATCATTAAATAAGAGTAAATTTGACACAGTGGACCTTCCCCTAACAAAACCATGTTGGCACTCAAGTATCTTTGGTAAGACTGTTTCACATAAGTTATTATAAATGATATATTCAAAGATCTTAATAATAATATTTATCAAGGTAATTGGTCTATAATTACTAATATTCGACTTATCACCACTCTTAAAGATTGGAGTAACAAAAGATTTTTTTCATGAAATAAGGGACAGTTTTTTGTGACAAAGAGCTATTGAATAAAAATGCCAAAGGTTCACTAATATTATTTTTACAGCTTTTAAAAAATGTAAGAGGCAACATATCTGGACTAGCGATGTAAATATTCGGATGAACTTAATACTCGGATTATACGGAATCGGATGCAAATAATACTCGGATTAATTACTCGATTCCGAATTCACAATACTATTCGATATTGCCGTGGTGCCATCCAATCCGATGTCGTCGTTCGTGCCGAAGTAGCCGAAAGCCATCAAGGCCAACGATTTCGCACGAATGTTGAATGAATCATGCATAGGGGTTTACATGTTTATACGAAGCCAAAGAACTTTTATTTTATTTCTTATAAGGTTATAGGTTCTTAGTATTTATTTTTCCTTTAATAAAGAGATATATATTATTTAAAAATTGTATTTGAGAACACGTGCATAAACAAAGAAGACCTCTTCCCTTTAAAGTTTGAAATGGCCGGGTCAGCGGGTGCGCGGCGCGTTTCTTTATGTAATGATACGACGAGGTCGAGTCGAGAGAGCGAGAGACCTTTACCTACCGTCTCGTTCTTGCATTCACATTTTCCTTGAAAATAATTAATCCGATTCCGTTTCGAATTCGTATCGTATGACATACTCGGATGCATCCGAGTATTTAGATATTCGGATTCAACGAGTATTTTAATTCGAATTCTCACATTACTAATCTGGACCAACAGACTGAGTAGAATTTAAGTTATCAATAGCTTTTATTACATCAGATTGATCTATTGAGAAATTATCAGTGTTAGAAGAATTTGTTACATAATCAAAAGTAGAAGAAGATTTATATATGTTATAGATTATTTTTTTACTAAAAGATTATTTCGTTTATATTTTAGATATAATGGTATATATACAATATAAAAAAAGTATTGTAGAACTAGAAACAACTTCTAAATTAGTATTTTGGAATGTGTATGAGTAAAGGATGGTGGATTCCGTCTGGCAAAAACAAACAGGTTAAGTTAAAAAAAGCCTATTAGATCTCTCTCTTCGTACCAACACACTAATTATAAACATCTAATAGTAGAATGGACAAACAATTTCTAGAATAGTGTTGACAAACACATAGAAAGGTCGCAATGGTTTCAATGGCTTGCGGCAGATGTAAAATTGTCGACACTCTACAGAAACATAAAGGTAGGTAATACTGTTGAGTGCTGGTATTCTGGGTTCGACAGAATAATAGGTATCAAAACTCACGACAACGAAATTTTAGTTGGTCGTTGTTGCACCAAACGTTTATAAATCGGGTTTGCAAAAGCAGAGTCTCTAATTAAGATTATTTTACTTTTACACTTAGTTGTAATTTTGTAGAGATTCGGTTTATTGATGCTGCTATTGCTTACAATTACATGAGTAAAATATAAACTGACTTGAATAGATAATTAAGGAGTATTTATATGTTTCTTATATCTAAACTAAACAAGATTATTTGGGGACGTAACAGTACATAACAAGATCAGGGTAAATCTACAAATTTGCATAGGTACATGATATACTAATTTGTTGTTATTTTTTTCTAACTTTTGTAGAGGTGGCAAAATTGTCTCCACCTCCTTTG
Organism: Agrilus mali; assembly: GCA_029378335.1. Taxonomy (NCBI): domain Eukaryota; kingdom Metazoa; phylum Arthropoda; class Insecta; order Coleoptera; family Buprestidae; genus Agrilus; species Agrilus mali. The sequence goes on from CM055661.1 coordinate 3,416,084, forward strand.
GTTAAGTCAAATTCTTCTTATTTTTTTAATAAGATCGTAAAGATTATTGCCAACGGGATATGGACAAAATAAAAGGTAGCATTCAGACGTTTTGTCGCAAACTTTGTCTCAGATCTTCAATAGATAATACAGGAAAAGCTTTTACCCCAAAGTGACTCATTCGCAGAGCTAAAGTTCAGTCCACACTATCAACAAAGTGCCCTATTAGAAATAGGTTCCATGAGATTCCTGAGTTTCTAGAATTCTTACCTTAGACTGTTTAGGCATATTCTGGGGCAGCAAATATCTTCACAATTTATATCTTCTGTATTAATCCGTCTCATCTGTCCCTCTCCAACAAATATATCCCACTTAGGGTTTCAGGAAACTATTGATTTTCAAGAATTCTTGTCTTGAATAAAAACGACATCACAGAAAGAACGCCAATATTAAAATTGAGACAAAATCAAGAGGATAATGTCGAGAATGTTCGAGATTAAGAAATTTTGTAAAGGTCTCGGCATTGTTATGCAGTTTAATAAACAGCTAAAAGGATTAAACAATACACTTTGAGTTAATTAACAAAGTCCCTATTAAATGGTTCCTTATTTTAAAATTCCCTTAGACTATTTAATGTTCTAGCACCTGGCTGGGTTTTTCTTATTTAACAAGACTGCTTGCCTAAAAGCCTAAAATATGTTCCTCTGTATGTCAAAAAGTTGTCGAGACTCTTGAATCAAGATAAGAAATTATGATTAAGAAATTGCACAAGACAAGAGACGAGATCAAATCTCTATATAGGTGAAACCCTAGGGATGATGCAAGGATACACTGGATTATGGGAACTTTAATGTGAGTTCTTTATTCATCCCAAATTTAAGTACACGCAATGAGATATTTTCGCTTAAGAACGAATATGAATTGAAGAAACCATCAGCAGTCGATTTGCAGGTTATAAAGACCATAAAACTTGTTCATCAATTTTACAATAAAATCCTGCAAAAAGCAATCATATGGTCATTACATAAAGCAACCCACTGTTTTTAACATTTATATACTACTATAAAACCCCGAACTTGGATAAATCCAGTAACACCTAAGATTTACAAACCCTTAACGGTAAAAGTCCGAACTGATCATCGTTCATTTCTAACTTTTACCGCCTTTGACATAGAAAAGTCTTGGGTATTACCTCAGAGACATGGTAAATGTTGAAAAATAGGTTATGGTATGAAAAGGTCGCTATGATTAAAGTGCTATGCACTATCAAAAATAATACCTATCCCTCCAAATTTGGTGGTCCAAAGCACTTTTTGGTGTTGCATGGAATTTAAAACGCTTTATTCATAGTGACCATTTTCTACCATAACCTATCTTTAAACATTTACCGTGTCTCTGAGGTAAAACGTAAGATTTACCAAGTTAATGGTAGTAAAAGTTTGAAATGAACGATGGTCACTTACCATCACTTTTACCATTAAGAGTTGCTAAATCTTAGGTTTTACTGGAAATGTTAGAATTTACCAAAGTTCGGAGTTTTACAGTAATATACAGGCTGATTACAAAAGAAATATTTGTCGATTGTCTCCTGGACCTCCACTGTGGGCAAATATACCACAAGACGAAGGCCATTGGGTTAACGCCGCATTCCTCAACATTTTAATAAAACTTTTCATATCTTATCTGTAAAATTTTCCAACTTCGTTACCACCCTATTTGAACCCTACTTTCATCTATTAACTATTAGCTCCTCTTTCACAAGTCTTCCTACATCATTCTTTTCTAAAATTCTTTACTTCCTCTCAGTGGCGGCTCGTGGTCGAATACGAAGGGGGTTCACAAAGTCAATAACATGTAGGTAATATCAGAGCATGAAGCGTATTTCACGATGTTCTAAATGCACCGCAGGCGAAGATTTTTAATATTTTTAGGAGAAACAAATACTTATGGCATTTAATAACACAATAAATAAAAAAAACTACGTTTACTTATAGAGAAAATCCATTCGTCTAGTTTTGAATTAGCAAACACACTCAACAGGATTACCGACAAAAATCAGGCACGGAAAGCAAAATAATGCGTTTAATTTATTACACCCACACAACCACGAAGTTTTTTTATACTGTTCTACTTTAAACACACGTTTGAACTTTTTATTTTTTAAGGTACACTCTTGTGTCAGCTGTAGTTTTGGGCGAGGTGGACCCCTTTTCTTTATTTCGAAACGATTTTGAAAATTATTTGAATTTTCTTTAATATATTTTACCGAACACGACTCAATCATTTACGTAATATTTTAATTAACACCTATTGTCCAATAAATTGTGCGTCATTTATAATTAGTGGACTTTGAACTCTGAAATCTGAACATGCTTCTGAACATAATTTTTTTACTATCGGTTCCTACCAACACTAGCTTCCAGAGCCTTTAAAAATGACTCGTACTGGACATTTTCACCAAGTGGCAGGCTAACCGAAGTTGCAAAACCCTGGCAGAATGTCGGGTAGCCGTGCCGACGTAGCACGACATTATTCCGGCTGATTCCGACTTCTCGTGCAGTGCACCTAAACGCTGTATGTTGAGTGTATCTTATCTTCCATTTCACGCGTCCGACTACCTCTCTCTCCAACACATGGACATCAAACGGAGTATCGCTCACGTGATATGTTCAGAATCAAAACTTGAACGAAAAAAGTTAGGTGAAGTCGTCAGCGACACAACAAAAATTTAAATATTTTCTATGGGTTACGGGTTGGTGTTTTGTAACTATGAACTATGAAATGGTAAAAGAGATGTATATTATACGATAATCATCAATAATATAATAAATATTAAAAGGATAAAATTATATGGTGTAACTAGTTCAATTTTTAAGGGGGTTCACTGAACAAATGCACCTACAGTAAAACCGCCACTGCTTCCTCTCCAGCCTTTCTACCTTCGAGCTTTTATCCGATCCTACAATCAATCCTGCAAAAACCAACCACCGATTGATTTTTTTGTTGTTAAGTTTCTAAATATATTGTTGCTGCTGTTCGTCATTTAGTGTTTAATTTAGTAGCCTTGTCCTCCAAAACATAAAAAATGGATAATATTTTTTATATTAATTATTATTGTCCTATGATTTATTTAAACTAAAATACTAGCTACTTAGGGGGTTTCAGAAAAGTATTTATGTACTTAGTGATCATTTTGGACTCTGCTTTAAATTAATAATTAAAGAAGAAGTGGTTTAATAAGATAAAAACTTGTGAAGAAAGAATTGTATCGTGGTGGGTAGGTATTTTAAAAAACAAAAAAACAATGATATCAAAATTTCTTTTCTCTTTTGAAATTTGTAGGTAGGTACTTATAAAAATGCAAACTTTTTACAAAGTGGGTAATGAGTGTTCAAATAAATAAAAAATGATTAACATACTGATCACATTACGTTACATAGACCTCGTAGAAGAATCTGTTAAACAAAACAGTCGTAATTCTACTATAAAGACCTCCAATTTTTAATGGATAATAATTAAACCTGGAGGACGCCGATTGGCGCAATTCCAAAAACGTGCACAACAGCAGATCCACCAAAGATTTTTTGATGTAGCTATTTTGTTATTTACTATGTACGTAGGTACCTGTTTGTGGATATAATATGTAAGTGTAAGTAAGTTTAAGTAATCAATCCTACTAAGAAAAAATACTTAGATTACTTTTAGACGTTATTTTGATTTTATTTTTAGGTGTTGATCTTTAAAAATATTATAAATATCCGACAAAAATATCAACTGGGAGTATAAATAAATTATCTAGAAGTAAGTACTACTTCAAAATAAAAGAATAACATACATAGGTACAGGGTGATAATTTAAATTTGGTATCTACTTTAGCAAAACAAAAACGTAAAAAAGTTTTTCATACATACTTACTTGCTTATAAATGAATATTTGAGACAGTGTGTATAGTCACATTCAACTAAAATATATATTTTTATATTATTAATTATTTGAGTACCGACCAAAGAAAAGCACATGCACTACGCAATTCAGCTACGGCGTTGTTGTAAGATGATCAATAATCAATCAATAATAAATAATTATTCATCATGATGCGACAGGCATATGTATAGCTCCGTATTCTTTATGCAATCAGAAATTATCCTTTGTGATGTGAAACATCTATATAGGCGCGGATAAACCGGATTGTTGGCGTGGCGATTACATGCCGTGGCGACGCTCGCCATGAGTAAGCGTCTGTGCGATTCTCTTTCCACTCGGTTCGATGGTGTCGTTTACTATAGTAAACTAGAAGATGGAAGTGAATTCATTATGATTGTTGTGTACATTTCACCTAATAAAAAAATGATTTCATTTTTACATGAGAAATTATTTCCGTACAGTCACAGAGGTTTAATAATTTTTAAAACCAATAAAGATAAATTACCATTGATTTTAGCTAGAGATTTCAATGTAAATTTTACAAAAGATGAATCATGCCATTAATTACGTTCCTCCAAAAAGAATTTCAATTGCAAATTACCAACAAACCAAAAGAACCTACTACCAGATTTGCAACAACAATAGATGCTGTATTTATTAGATGTCTTGGTAATGTTATGTCCAATACTTTTGTAACATACTTCAGTTATCTTCGACCAATTATCACATAATGCTGTCAGAGGCAACATCGAATATAACAACTATTACTGAAGTCACTGATTAAAAGAACTGAGTTGTCGCAACTTGAAATAAATTTTTGAATTTGCAATTTTGTATTTAATAAAGATAAATGTTTATTAAATAAATAGTCATCATTTTGTGGAAAAAATTCGTAATATTTGATTTTTTATTATGCCATATTTAGTTCCTCTCTTAATATTGTCTTTCATGCATATTACTTGTGCAAACTCGATGTTTCACATCTGCCAGGCGTCCCGTGATGGCTCACATCTTTTTTACTTACAATTACTAATTTATAATTATCCTTCATGTTTAATTTTTAAATTTTTTAGCTACTTTAAAATAAATTTATTTGAGAGTAAACTTAAAAATCCACCCATACGAGTTTCTCTAAACTTTTTTTACGATTTGCAAAAAAGGGTTGAGAAACTAACGAGGATTTCTCAAAAATCTTCAAACGACAAACTATTCTCAGAATAACTAAAGGAATAAGTTTTGCTGTAGATATATTAATGTACACCCTGTATTTAGGACATAATTCATCGCCCTAATATACAATGTGTACACATATATGAACTTTTATTAGATATTAAATACAATATTGTATGTAGAATGTAGGCAAGTATATACATATATATATATAATATATTATATGAACTCAAAATATTATTACGTCATTTGGACGGAGCTCTTGTCTGTCTCATAAATTAATCGAAACATGTCCGTTCATTCAGAAAGTGTAGGTAACATGCCAACAATAACAGCATCATAATTTACGTGTCTTGTTGTCCTGCTTTTGAATTAATCTAATGTATTTTAATAAAAATGTTTAAAATGGACTGAGCATCAAGTAAATACTGTAGGTAGGTAATGTTTGTAGTAAGCACAAGTTAAAATATTTATAATCAAAAGGAAATGCGAATATTCCCAAAAGCAGATAGTGTCAGGTTTGGTATTCTTAAAAACTGTAAGTGTTATAAAATAGGCGTAATTAATCGATTTTTAAGACTTGCAACTTCTTAGATTAATTGACGACGTTTCGACGATACTTCATCATCCTGCTCTGACAATACCTATGTCAATTTTCAAAGATACCTATAAATATTATTCCTTGACATCTGTGTTTTAAAAAAGGTTGTATGTCATCGGGATATTTTTTTGTTTCTTAAATTGACTTAGGTATAAACCGTTACACATTGGTGTATGAAGACGAAATTTGAATATCTTTAAAAATAAAGAAGGTTCAGAGCAAACAATAAAATAGAAGCTGGACTTCACTGCTCTATGTTACAATAAGAGGGCATTTATTAATTAAATAAGCCAAAAGGGTGGAAAAGTCGGCGACAATGTCCCTTAATACGGTCAAATGGTCATTGTAATTTTTTTAATTCAATTAAAAAAATTGTTATTTTCATTTGTTTTTTTGATTGAGAACTCATTATAAGGTAATTAATGGATGGAAAAGTTCCATCACGTGTAAGGAAGCCTCACTCTCTTCCTCCTAGGAGAGGTTAAAATAATTAAGCAAACCCTCCACGTAAGTAATGGATGTCCCCTAATACTGAGCATGTAGATTGTAGGGGCAAAGTCAAAAGCAGTACTTTTAATATTTGTATTTTGGAATCAATTTCAAAAACATGTATTTCTAAAATGTATTCATTTATGAACCGATATGATTCTTCTTTTTTATAAATACTTATGATTAAGTGTTATAATAAGATATTTCCCCAATATAAAATAATTTAGTTTTATATATGATGGACATTGTCTAATGTCCCCCTATACCAGGGATGGCGAACTTTTTTGATGTCCGTGCCACAAAGTCATAAAAATTATTTTTTTAATAGGTACCTAACGTGCCACAATAAAATTTCATTCGAAATGTTAGCGTGGTGAAACTATACGTAAATATAATTAAAGACACAAACAAAAGCAATTCATCCTTAAACAATTTTTTATTAATCAATGTTTTACAAAAAGAAATATGCTAGAAACAAAATTCACGTTAAAAAGAAATTGTTTTTAATGTGATTTTTGTTGCTGTACACAAGATAATAAAGATTTAATATCTGGTTCATATTTAGTTAATTAACAGTACGCATGCAGAGCTCGACTCATCCGTCATTCTATTCCTATATTTATTTTTTATAAAATTTAATTCTGAAAATAGAGATTCACATGCCCACGTCGATGAAAATATTGATAAAATTGCCTTTGCTAATATTTTTAAAGTTTTAAACAATTAAACGTGTCAGGAACTGAATTCCATGTACTTATAATTAGAATTTCATCTTCTGCAATTTTATTTATTTTATCCAATAATCGATTATTTTCAATAATTTCTAAATCATTTCTTAAATCAACAAATTTTTGGTTCTATATGGTACTTGACTGAAATTCAACTAATTCCATTTCTAATTCATTAAAATTTAACCACTCAAGGACTTTTAAATTTAATTTTTCAAATGGTATTGTATCAGGATATAAAATAAATTTTGATTCGAGCGCTGCGACAGCAACAACATTCAAATACCTTAAGAAGGCGCAACTGGATACACAAAATTTTTTATCTAATGCACATCTGTATATACTTCGAAAGAATTCATGCGATATTTTAATAATAAAATGTATAATTTGACGGTTCTAGTTAACATACTAAGACAGGTATTCAGTACTACAAATTTATATCATAAACTATAAATTAAATATATAATTTTTAATTCATTTCTATTAAAAAAGATAACTAAAAAAAAATTGTTTTTGTGCGTGCCATCAAAATTTTCAAACGTGCCGCTTGTGGCACGCGTGCCAATGGTTCACCATCCCTGCCCTATACTCTCTCCCTATTATCTACCCCATAAGTATTTATATCTATAATCATGTAGTTAATATAAAATTATTTTCAGCAATCCAGAACAAAATAGTAACTTTTATAGGATATTTTTGCAGGCAGCAGACTCCTACTATACAAACCTTAAATGAGCATTCTCGTTATGTTAATTGCTGAACATTATTTATAAATAAATAAAAATATTTTAACAACAAATTCTGACGTTAATGTCTCGCATGTTATTTACAGGAAAATTAATGAACGTAATTTTCTGTGGGTTAGTGTAAGTACAATTATGTGTTCGCGATTCCATTTATTTTTCTTCTGTTTTTGGAAAACGTACAAGTCGATTTCTGGCCAAAAGCCAAGGTTAAATATTCTGAACAAAGGCCATATTTTGGCAAATTTTCTAGTTAGTTAGGTATATCAGTTAAAAGAAAGGTTAGACGTAGAAAATCGACCTCTAACTGTCTACAACTTCCTCGGAATGTAAAAAAAGGAAAAGGTCGTTTAAAATATCCACATAATATTATAATGTAAATATTATTATGTAAATGTAAAATTAAACATAATATTATATATCTAATTGTAAATGTAAAATTAAATAAGGTTTAGAAGTAAATGAGTACCTATTTAAATCTTTGAACGTTTTTTTTTTAATTCATGCTTAATTCCTACGTTATATTATTCCAAATTTTATTAAAAAAAAAAAAAACATGAATAATTACTTAATAAACTTACCATGTTACAACCAATAATAATAACAAACCGCTTGTATGTTATTATGTTCAACATGCTTATTTAACACAAGTATATAAATAATACTTATCACTACATTGTCACTACAACTACCAACGACCACACTACCGACAACAAACAGCGGCAACTACGGTGATAACATCTGGACTATACATATTGCTTTGGGCCTGGAACCGAAAGATGTTTTAATTAATACACAACACTATGATTTTTATCTGTTGTCTGTTTCTGACGAGATCAGTCCAAGGGCATGAATGGACACAATCGCTTAATAGAACAACAGATGTTTTTTAAAGTTATTGTTATAGTCATTATTTACCTGGGTGTCACCATTTTATTTAATAATGAATGGTTTTAGTTTTAAGTATAATACAAACGTATTTATTGAAACTCCATTTTTAATTGCAATAAAATAAAATAAAGCACACATTTTTTTGAGTTTAAAATTTTATTTACTAAAGTTTCACGATTATAGTTCAGGTGGATAAAAAAATGTACAAAAACTTAATAATAACCATTTAAATACTAGGTGGTAAGCAGTAAAGTTTAAAGAGAGGGTAATTTTAAGTTTAACAGTGGTAAGTTATTTATCTCTAACTGGTCATTTATTAAAGCCTTATCTTAGTTTATCTCTAAATATTCTAACAAATTTAACATTTTACTTTTGTTTATGACGTGTAGATAATATATCAAAGTCTGGGTTATATTTATGATTCTTTTTTAGTAGATGCTCTGCATAGCTGAAGTCCGTTTTTTGAGATTCATGGCTTCTTAGATGTTCTTTTATACGTTGTTTAAATGTTCTACCCAGTGGCGTAGCTAGCATAGGTGGCACCCGGGGCGGATTTTATAGGTGTCACCCCAAAACTCAATCGAAACTGTTAAAATAAAAAAAGTTATAATCATTTACGTTTTATTAAAATACGAGTACATATTACAAATATTTGTATATTATGTGAAACAAATTTAGTTTGTTAAAAATTAAAATTTCTTCCTTCTAGATTTAACACTAGCGAACTCCGAAATCACGTCTTCAAATTTTATATTTTGTGTTGCTTCATGTTCTATCGTTAAAATACCAAGATTGTTTAGTCTGGTTTCAGTCATTGTGGACGATGCTAACTCACCGGGCATGCGTTTCTTGCGACGAATTCGTCGTTTCATCGAAATGTTGTAATTTTCCGATTTTTGTACAGCAAAATCTATTGCCTCTTCTGCTAGATGCAACCGTTTCTCTCCAATGAATAGACGAAGTGCTTCTAGTTTTATTATTATTTCATCAACACATAAACCTTTACTTTGTAATGCAATCTGAGCATTGTTCACTCCCCTTAGCACAATCGACTATATTAAATCGGTTTTTATACAAAAAATGTTGTTTATAATATCTAATAATTAACAAACACTTTGCACTAGACGTTCACACGTTCACGTATGAGAATATTGAAATGAATGCGGTCGGAAACAAAAGAAATGGCCCAATCCACAATACAAGTGACGAGCGCTATATCGAGGGAATCCCCTGACTAGCGTTGGTTATGTGGAAAGGGTATAAATTTTTGGGAATCCTAATCGATAAATTGAATTGTTTTTTTTCTAAATATCAATGGTATATGTCGTCGGTACGGATTAATTAGGAGTCCTACAGACAAGTAATTGTTTTTTTAAATCGATTATGCTCTGCCAGTTCAGATTTTACGATTTAATTTCGTATAGATAGAAAGAACTATAACTGATGGTCATAGTCGGGCTCGGGGTGTCACCCCAAACGGGTGACACCCGGGGCGGGCCGCCCCCGCCGCCCCCCCTTAGCTACGCCATTGGTTCTACCAGTCTGTCCAATATATACTTTATTACAGTCCCCACACTTTAACTTATATAGATACCTGATTTTGATCTTTTATCTAATTTGTCATTATTATTATTTTTTCTGCATACCACCTAGTATATAAAGAGTTATTAAGTACATAGAGATTAAGTTTTTGTACATCCACTTAATGAAGCCACTGTGTGGCGAAATTATAGTCGTGGAATTTTAGTAAATAAATTTTGTAACTCAAAAAAGTGTGTACCTACTTTATTTTATTTTATTGTAATTAAAAACGTATCGTTTGAATAACTATATTTTTGATTGATTAAACTGATCAACTCATTACATACTCAAAGGAAGAGGGTTCATGACATATCTACAATATCATATTGAAAAAATTGGTAAAAATGAAATACATACCCTCAAATGCCACGAAGGTCCTATATGATACCTTTTCTAATTTAGCGCATACATGTAAAACCAATATTTGTTTCCATAAATATTCATATTTCTTCAACATTCTTAAATTTAAATAGTTTGAGTCATTTCTTCCCTCGTTTGTGGAGTTATGTACATACTGCAAAAAGAAGAATGTCTTTCAAATATATCATTTTAGGGATATCAAAATTCAACAATTCTTGGAATACGGCGTAACACACAAGAATTCGAGGATGGCTAGAGGTAACAGTTATGTTTCATCAATTCATCATTTAGGTAGGTAACAATGGTCGGAGGTTTACCACTGCGCATACTAAGGCTCGTAAACTTTTGAAATATCCTACCAGTTTCTTAAATTTACAAAAAGAAATCAAATTTCAACAAACAGTTTCAAGTCAGCCAATGAATAATTAATATTTTGTTATATCTTACATCTTGCAAATTGCTTATACCTACCTACTAAAATGTTTTTTTTTTTACACAAGAGACCAGTATTAGATAATTGCTTCTTTATATGCTTTGTCTTCCTAAATAGACATTTTAAAACAAATTTTTATATTAAACGATGTGCAAGTGGTAAATATTTTCAATAATAGGCCTTTGATGGTATAAAATGAATTTATTATAAACAAGACATTGTGAACATTTGTTAATCAACGCGCACGTCACGAGATCTAGCTGAAATCATCCGAGAAAAAATCTCCAGCCAGCCGATATCGTTTTATAAACGAGAATTGTTATGTAGGTACAAGTTATATCTCAAATAGATAGATACAGAAAAGAAGAAGGTTTCTTAATTTTTTTTTTTTTTTTTTTTTTATTTATTGAAAACAAAGAAAAATTCTATGTAAAATTAAAAAGGCTTCTAAGGAAACTGGGGCAGTCGAATAATTATGTAATGCAGGCTGATTTCAATTCGACGCACACTAATATTAGGATCTCAACTGTAAAAGATACATATGATGGCAAATAACTGGGGGCAAAGTTGTCAAAGAATAATAATGAAGTGTCCAATAGTGCAGTACTACACAGGAAATGCATTAGAATTATTCTTTCGGTTTATCAGATATTTGAAGAAAATCAAAATCTTGGATTTTTTTAAATTGAAATATTTCAATTTACATTCTCATTGAAGTTTTGTATCTCCATGCACCTGCGCCATCAGATTTTCCATACAACGTTTGATCTTTTACAGGATCATCTTCAACTATAAAATTTTGACTACGCCCCTAGGATTTTCATTATTTTAAGGGTTCCGCACCTCAAAAGGAAAAAGCGGAACCCTTATAGGATCACTTCGTGGTCCGTCCGTCCGTCCGTCTGTCAATACCCTTTTTCTCAGGAACGCGTTGAGGTATCAAGCTAAAATTTATACCAAATACTCAGGTCTATTGTCCCTTGGAGCTGTGACAAAATCAAACTTCTAAGCCAACGCAATAAAAAGAAACAGCCGCAAATTTTCGAATCAAAACCTACAGGGTACTTCCCTTCTCAGAATCTTGAAATTTGGTACGAAGCAACGTCTTATAGCACAGATAAAGGAAAAATTGCGAAAACCGTAAATTTTTAGTTACATCATATAATAAAAATATTTTTTATAATATTAAAGTTACTACCCCTTTCCTCATGAACGCGTACAGGTATTAAATTGAAATTCATATCAAATACTCAGGTCTATAATACCTTTAAGCTGTAACAAAATCAAACTTCTATGTCAACGCAATCAAAAGAAACAGCAATTTAAGCCGCATATTTTCAAACTCGCAACTACTCGCAAGGGAATCAAAACCTAAAGGGTACTTCCAGTCGATTTAGAATCTAGAAATTTGGCATGAAGCAATGTTTTATAGCACATATAAAGGAAAAATTCCGAAAACCTTAAATTTTTAGTTACATCACATATATACAGGTTTGTACGGAACCCTCGGTGCGCGAGTTCGACTCGCACTTGGCCGGTATTTTTTTTTAAGTATTTAGTAAACCTACACCAATACTATGTGATGTCTAACTAATTTTTATTTAAATAATAAATAAATAATTTTTAACCCTCATCGTAGGTACCTATCTCTTACAGTTTAGGCTGATTGACTTTTGTAATATTTATCCTATAATGGCGGCACTCTTTCGATTTACGTATTACTACGTAATCATATTAAATACAACTTGTTATCAGATTGACATCTACCACTGTGGTTTCTCGAGGACTTTAATTTTCACGAAATCTGTCTTAATTCTAAATAAAATTAAGACAAGAACAGCTATATAAAGATTGATACAAGATCAATTATTTTTTTAAAAACTACGATGTTCCTCTCTGCGTCGAGAAATATCGAAACACTCAAATAATGATAGCAAATTATCTTTAATTTTTCAGCATAAGACAAGAGTCACCGTGTCTACCATCGACAATTTTGACATCATGGCAATTACGTACGCAGCTAAAGGAACTGAATAAAACGATTACGTTCTCTCTGAAATAATATTTTTTCGATTTCTGAGCTACTTCCTCTAAATTATTTACGAATTTAGCGCGAATTGTCATGAAACTATGAGTAACCGAATGATTCAGATACCTACATATGCTCGCAACATTCCACGGCAATGTTTGGTCGTTCTTCCACTGCCAGATAAAAACAAACTTTTGGCACCAAAATCTCACACATAAATATTATTTCTTGATTCTAATTTCAAGCTTAAACGTGACTGTTGCAGAAATTATCGCTAATTTATTAAATATATTGGCATTTATTTATGTATATACATATATAAAATCTGCGGATCAATAGTACCTAATATAAAGTAGAAAATAGTTCATCTAAATTTAATTATTTTTATGGACGATGTTGTTTAGAAACAATCAATTTCAGAATTAGGGGAGGAAAATAGTCCATTGCCTTTTGGAACTTCTCATTTAAAAACATTTAAGTATTTCTAAACTGAAACTTGCCGTCGTGATAAAAGTTCACCAAAGTTTCATCAAATCTGAGTTGAAAGGAGTGGGCTCATTGAAAATCTCACGTTAATTGTTTAATTCTACCAATTCTCCTTTTCTCTTGTAACTAAAAACTCGTTTAAGGTAAATCCCACGTGAGGGGTGAAAGTCTCATACGAATTACTAAATAAGTTAAGCAAAACACAAAATAGTTGTTTTACACAAAATTTATTAGAAACCTCTAACAATTGTTTCGACATGTGATGTCATCATCTGAGAGAGAAACAGTTTCTAAGATTAACTCTCAGATGATGACATCACATGTCGAAACAATTGTTAGAGGTTTCTAATAAAATTTGTGTAAAACAACCATTTTGTGTTTTTCTTAACTTATTAAAAATGTTTTACAAATATCCCACCATAACATCTGCCAGAATTACTAAATCTCGCTAAGGGAGAAGAAGTGGTCTATATTAAGAAAATATATTTCAAGTATACCTAATTAATGGAAGTCTCCATATCGGTATTTATTTAAGGTACCTACATCCAAAGGAAAAACGTATTACAAAATAATCAGAGCCGAATACGGGTACTAAACATTTTTTATTATTTTAAAAGCAAACCCAACATTTAACCTCCTATTTTTTGAGGCTTTATCAAGGTAGTTTTTATAGTCTCTAGGTAGATAAAAATACCAAATTTTTATTTTCTTCAAATATTCCATAAACCAAAAGGAAAATTTATATTTTTAAGCATCAGGTACTTCAATTTACAAGGCAATTTTGTCCTTATTTTTTTAATCGTCACCGTACCTATCTCTTTAAGTTTACAAGATCCCAATAGTGAACGTCGAATTTGAATTAACCTATGCATGTTATTTTATTTTTACTTCTAATGATAAAAACATATATTAAAATACCTACCTACATCAATGACTTTTACATGTAATAAATAGGTACCACTTTTAGGCACTTTTTCTGTCTTTTTTTATTTAAACATAAGATAATATACAAGTGGAAAAACAAAAAAAAACAACATTAATTAATTTCAATTAATTCAATAAACGTGGATAATAAATATTACAGATAGATATAATACAAATCATTAAGTACAACTAGTGAAACATATCTCTAAAATTGCACCAGCATTATTAATTATTTATGTAGGTATACACATACACATGTAGTAAAATAGAAGGTACCTACATTATTTAGTAATTAAAACGAACAAACTATTGCTACAAAAAAAAAACGACTTACAAAATAGCATTAGAATAATAAAATGCAATAAAAATAACAAAGTAATAAAATACAAAAAACTTTTAACCGTGTCCTTATCGATAATTTATAATTTGGTGAATGCTATAGTTTAAGTGCAGTTTACTTTTATTTCGTATCACACCACATACATTTATGTATAACACTGTGCAGTAATATTTTATTTTTATAATACATGTATGCATTAACGTTCGTGTTTTGTAATTACTTAATTAGTTTTTATATTAAAGTAGTTAAGAACACAACTAAAAATCTAAATTCGTATTATGAAGTAGCTATTTACTTCATTATAGTTATTTAAAGCTTGTTAATTGCTCTTTTTTTATAGGTAAACAAAGACGTTTTAAAATGTAACCAAATAAGTTAGGTTAGATATCTGAATATGGCCTCAAAAATAAGTTTTCCTAACTTGATATACAAAAATTATTAATAAAAGCAAAATGTAGTTCAATCCAAGTATTAGTACGTTCAATTTTAATTTTACTTAGTTTTGTAGCGTCGTTATCTATTAATTTTCAAACAGGTGTCATTTTTATGTTAGTTTTATAAATGCTACCATTTCGATTTAAATTTTAATAATGGCACCAATTTGTAGTACCAACATATATTTCTGAAGGTTACCAAATAAGTCAGGTTAAGTATTTGAATAATACAAAAACTAATAAAAATAAAAACTTTTGTCAATTTTGGTTGGTACCATATTTTTGTTTTGATAGTAAGTACCATTTAGTTTATTTTAAAAATGGTATTTTTTTTAATTCAGAATGGTATCTTTTATTCATTTCTTTATAATTGTGTTTTCGTTTTTATTTTCAATTTGAAATTCAACATTTGTTTACTTAAAAAATTTTGGTACCTACTTTAAAAAAATGTAAAACATACCGTGCCATTTTTATGATTGTGCTCTTTTTCCCAAACGAAACCCACATTCATAAATAACACATATCTATGACCTACTGTTACTGTTACGGATAAATTCGGTAAAAACAAAAGTAACTCGATCGTGCTTTATCACTAAATCACCCTGTATGTGCGAAACAATGACTTGGATATTACGTACCTATTGAATTTCCGACTGTATATTACACTACCATTTAATTGCCATTGAACGTGATATTTGCATTTCGTTTTTCAGCTTTGTTTTGCGTTAAGTTTTTTATAAACATGCAAAACAACAATAGAACAATTACATATAAACAAGAACGCCTTATTAACGGAAATATTAAACAAACACAAAACATGCAGTTGTAATAACCGTTGATGTAAATGCTCAATCAGATTGTTTTTTATTCATAACAAAACAAGACTATTCGTAAAAAAAAGAACGATACAAAATATCTTTTCTATGAAGGAGGCTCGAGTAACTCAATTATTGAAATTTTAACCAACTATTACCAACAAAAGACATCGAAAATATGTACAAAAAGAAAATGTTACTAAATTGTTTCGGATGATTTCAATATTTTTTGGTTGAACATTTAATTTCCCATAATAATAAAAGTACCTAATATAATTCAAATACTGAAAAGGAACCATACATAGTGAGCAACCTTTTGTTGAAGTTTAGTACCAATCTTTTACTTAAGTTGTATTTTGTAAAACTAAAATTACCTTTTTATCGTTTTTATTCTGAGTACTAGTTAATTATTCGAGTTCGTAACTTAAAGATAAATAATTAATTACATATATGTATAGGTATTTATCACAATCGCTAACTCTAACGTTTTTATTTTAATTTTACTATTATGTAAAGTCTTCAGACATAATAAAACGACTGTTAGTTTCCAAATAGCAAATTTTGTTTAAAATCCAAATTTTGTAAAAGAATATCTGAGAGGCTTTAAGGAATGTTGATAAAAAAAAATACAAGTAACTGCAAAATAAAGAACAAACACGAGGAACTCATATCCTCACAAAATCTCTATGACACTTTTACAATTAGAAACAAAATAGACAGTAAAACCAATAAAAAATTCTGATTCTAATAATATATAACTATGCTGCACCTACCATAATAAACATTTGACTGACAACACTACGAACGAATGAACAAACAAACAAAAAAAAAAGAAACAAACAAGCAACGCAACAAAACAATGATTATTAAAAATTTAGCGGAGCATTAAAAAATTCAAAACAGCCAAGAAAATTAGTACCGCATTTAACCTGTTATTATTAATACCTTCACTACCATTCTGATCTAGTCTGACGGTCGATCTTACAGGGTTAATGGTATCTAAATGGTTCTTCATTTTGGCTTTCATTTCGGGTGTGATGATTCCTTTAGCGTCACATGCGGTACCATTAATGGCGTCTTTGACAGGTGCCGTAAGGAGTCTAAAGTTTACCTCGCTGGTATTAAGCCCCAAGTACATAAAAGTGGGCAGCCGATTAGACAGTACCCACATGTTATCATCAGAATCAACCTTGATGTCGCTTGGGAACACCATGGTAACGTTACTCATATAAACCCTCCCTTGTGACTGCATGGTGTACTTTGGATTCGTGGTTTTCCAACAGGCAATGGCGTTTAGGTTTATCAGAGCGTAAAATAGGACCCCAGTCTTTTTGTCTAAGAACGAGACGCTGCTTTGACCTTTGGGCCCACGGCTGCCGAGGTGCCTAAACTCTCCGTTACTCTTCTGAGAAAGAGCTTTATCTTTGAGGAATTTCGTGGACACGACAAACTCATCTGTGCTCGTCATAGGGTGGAAGTACAAATCGCTGGAACCGTCTGGTTTGATTTCCGATAAACCCAAGCCGAAAACGCCATCCGTCCATTGAAATAGTATACCTGACACGTTAAATTCCCCAGCAAGAGGATCAATGTTAAAGTAGTTATGGTTTACTAACCACGAATCGTTATCTTTCCATGAGTAGACAACCAACGCTGGTGACGATATGTCTGCTAAGTAAGCGTAAATTCTTGAACAGTCGTTGTCCTCAATGGCAATGTTTGCAAACAAACTTTTGTTTTGCATGAATTGACCTTCTGGAAGTTCATACCTAGAAAAAAAAAAACAAAACATTATTAGGTGCCAATTATTTACCAAATCAACCAACTAGGTACTACTCTGGAACTGCAGAATTTAACTCTAATTGAGGATAGCACCTTGAGAGGAAAATGTGTCTTAGACTTATAGTTAGTTTTAGTGACAATTTAAATAGTGTAGTTTAATGTTCTACCTCCTTATGATGCTGTCATTGTTCAAATCAAAGACAATGATTGAAGGGGGAGCGGAAGTTTTGTATTGAGGTTCAAGAATGTTTGCCATTCCACTGTCGAGTACCCAAAGATGTCCGCATCTATCTGCTCGCATTCTAAATGGCGATATGATTTCTGGTAAACTGCTATCATTATCAGATTGATGTGCGTCCCAGTTTGGATAAGGATTCAGTGTGGGTGAATCCATTTCACCTGAAAAAAAAAATATTAACATTTAAAATCAAGTGTAATAAAAACACTGCCAGTGTAGTGAGTTTTAAGGAATTTCACAAAATCAGTATAGTCTTTAGAGAATTACTTCAATAATGTTCAACAACAAAATTCTTTTTTCTATTGAGGATATCGAGTTGCCAAATTGAATCCATGGCGTAATAAATAATCTGTTTAAATTGTCATTTGTGGATCACGATTTTGGACTCCTTTGATCTCATCGGTACGCCAGAAACAGATTGGCAGAATCATAGAGGAAGAAAAATAGAGTAGTCAACTCACTGTTTTAGATTTTGATAACAAAAATTGGCCGAAATGGGCTAAAGAGGTGCTATCATTTGCCGCATTTAGAAAAAAAAATGTTCTATTTTTCATTATTTCATTATATTTATGTTACACCTGTCATTTTAGAATTTTTGGTAAAACAAAATGTGAAATGTACTACCATGGGAAGATGAGAGATGAGGAGATTCTTTTTAGCTACTCAAGTTAAAAAAAAATATTTCTCGAGTTTTCAGGGTAAAAACTTATTTTTCTGAGAGACATAATGGCTGATTGTTTAGGTCCCTATATAATAAGAGTTAGACTTCATGTTGTTTTTAGTTTGTAGTCATTTAAATTAAATCAACTGTAGACCTATATGGAAGCAAACGATAAGGCGATTAATTAATATGACGAAGTTAAAATTGATATTGTCATCATCTGAAGAAGAATTTCAATTTGCGAAACAAGTTAACCAATAACTATTTATTAACCAAACAACCTGGATCCTTCATAATCCTTTGAATTTTAATCAAAATCTTTTTGTGGAAGTTAGAAAGAAGTAGAAGATGGTAGTGGTGGTCTTGTAGAACATGACTGTAGATTTTAGGTGGAGGCGGTAGATTGGAGGCTCATGGGGTGAAAATAAAAAATTCAAACCTAACATTTTTATCTAACTGACGTCAGTTGAAAAGTTAATTCTTATGTATTCTAAGATGCTCAAAAAAAATATGAAAGAATAATATATTTCTTGTAATAAATACTGAAATTAGGTACAGTATATTTCGTTTATAACGGCGATGAAAGGACCATTATATTCCGTCGCTATATCCAGAGGTCGCTATATAAAAAGAAAGGGAGAAAGAATGAAAGAAGGATTTCTTAGATTTAACTTTATCAACCTTAACATTTATAAACAATTACTACAACTGCTGACTATCCGTGAATGTACACAAAAGGTAAAAAACTTTTGTGTTTAGACTCGGTCGCAATATCAATATAAGATTTATAACATCTTGTAATTAATAGTTCATTAAAATTAGTCGCTAAAACCGAAATCGACGTTATATCCAAATTTTCTTCTTAAATTATTCCTTAAATTCAAAGGACTTGTGTGTTATATCGTTATAACCAAAAGGTCGTTACAACCGAAGTCGTTATCAATGAAATCCACTGTATCTATATAAAATGTAACATTCAAATTTATCAAGTTAGTCAGAGTGGAGTCTTGTAGGTGTATGTTTATAAATGAAGAAAAATCGGTCAGTTTAGACACCCCCTAACAGAAACACTGTATGTACATTGAATTAAATTGAAAGAACTCAAGGACACCAAACTATTTATTTGCAGTAATATGTTCATCTCAAAGGACCGATTTGCATCAGATTGTTTTTTCTTCTTTATTGTAGGATTCAATAAAGTCTTTTTCTATAAGAACCCTTATAGGCACGTAAAATAGTACGTAGGTGAGGTGTATATTAATAAATTCAAAGTTGTTATTTCAGTTTTCTCAGGAATTATTGATAAAATTATTTATAAATATATTTATCAACCTATAAATATTAAAGACATAATTATATAATATAATATGTACATTTATTCATGATGCTCGATGCAAATGTAAATAAATTATATTGGTTTCCGGTTTCACAACAATTTACTTGTGACAATGACAAAGGTTAGAAAAGCAGCTACTCAGACATAAATGCCTACATATCTACATAGAAAGGATGAAATAAAAAAATGTAACGTAACGTTCATTGAATAATAATATCAACAGCAGCAGTTTTACTTAAAATAGATTAATATTATCAAGGTTAATAGTTTGGTCTATAGCTGGGCATTTGTAAAAACAAACAGAAACGATAATTACTTGGAAATACTGCATTAATTAACCGGTTGCGATAATTAGGTAATTAAAATGATTAAACCATCCACGGCAAGGACAATCACTTTGTGGCATACCTTCAAAGATACCTAGTAGATACAAAAACAGCTTTTCGTATTATGTGTCAATCACTTTATTTATGTTGAAAGAAGAAGAAGGAAAGGATGTAAACAACTTATAATTACAATTTTTTTTCTTTACATCAGTAGGGCGTGAAAAAGCAATTTCGTAATTAAAAATACAATCGATAGTTCACATGGTTTAGATATTTACTACCTACTATATAAATTGTGTTTAGTTGAAATTCCATTTTAAAAAATTTAAAAAGATCAAAATAGTTTTTACAATTCCAGTGCAATATACGTATTCGCGTTTAGGGTTTCACCAAGACAAGGATCTTGATCTCTACGTTCAACTCTTGTTTTATATTAATATGAAAATCAAGATCCAAGAAAATAACTATTACTATCTTGTGCAATTTTTAGTCTTGATTAAAGGCGAGATTAAGGCAAGAATTCTTGAAAACCGAGAAGATCATGAAACCCTAATCGAAATTATCAAACTTAGAAGTTATTGATTACCAAATAATAATTCACACCAGGAAGCTGAAATGTGGTAAGATTGTAGAGGAAATTAGAAAAAAGGTATAGTTAAATAAGAAAGGAAACTAGAAAATTTAGGAGACGAGGACATAAGAAAGGAGGTGTGGAGAAAAATTATCCTAAATATAGATATCAAAAATAGGTATGATAAGGAAAGGGATGATACGCTAGAGGAACTGAACATAAGATGTAATGAAACTATAAGAGGAGAGGACTTGAGAAGGATAGATAGATGAAAATAGTTGAAAATATGAGAAAAGTACATTGGGATCATTGGCAGGAGATTTTGAACCATAATACTTTTTCGGGATCAAAGATAATTAGTTATATTTGTCTCATATTATACAATAAACTTACTCTCCGGGATTACTAGTTCTTAAGATGCGCAATGGTAAAAAGTAACGCCTTGCTGGCGATAGCCACAGAGATGCATTTGCATGCTTGGTTTGAAGCAGAGTACTTGTCAGGGCGCATACTAAATCGCCCGACTATTCATTTAACTAATGGTCGAAATATTTTATATAATTATTATATTTTAAAGAATATAAAAGCTGCCAATATAGTGTGCAAAATACTACGATATTAACACGTTTCATTACTGAAAGGTTATCTACCGTATGTATAATAATTTTGGGTACATAACAGTATCAGGAGATTCAGGTATAAACTAAATTAACGACTACCGAAGAGGAGACATCAAGCACCCCTGTCTTAAAACTAATATATTTATTTGTCGTAATTTGTCGAGCGTTGATTGTATCTTTCTTCCTCCGAATGCGTTCTCTTTCTTTCTTCTACGCCGACTGTAAAATCTTCAGAGCTCATCATAGAGTAATCAAGCGGTACTATTATACATTTTAATTTGTCTAGTTTTATAAATTCAATTTCCAATCGCATACATTAAACGGGTACCTGATCGGTTATTGTTACCAGAAGGTACACGGAATCCCTTTGTTCGGTCACGTAGAGTGGACAATTACTGTTGCAAAGAAATTGCATAGATAACAAGCAAAGTGGTGTATTGTAAATATACCTAAAATAAAATGATTAATTATGAAGTAAAAAATAATCTCTATTATAAAATTCTGTTTCACAGAATGTTTCTTCTTGCTTGCTTTATTCCTCATTTTATAAGAAACATATTTTCAATTAAAATATAATTAATAAGTGGAATAATTTATAATTGCCAAAATATATTTCCTCACAACAGAGAAGTCATACAAGTAAATTTCAAAAATTCTCGGCCTGATTTTTTATTTATTTTTATATCGGTGCTCTTGTTTTGAATCAGGACAAGATTTAGATAGGAATTCTTAAAAATCAAGGATCTCGTTAAATCCTAATTCGCATATACTTGCGGTTTGATGATGCCCGTCAATACAATATTTTTCTTTTTATTTTTTACTAGTTATTTCTTGAAAATTTCCGACTGCATTAAATTCTAGGTCTGTGGTCACCCTGAAGATCCTCTGTGGGTAAATTAAACTTGCACCCACCCAGAATTACTGATTTAAAGAAATTTCCCACAGGTAGGTATGTAGTGAAGACATTAAAAATTAAAAATTACCTTTCTTATTATGATCGTTGTAAAATGAATTCATACATCGAAACTGTTCGTATTTAAACTTTCTCTTCATTATGAAACCCAAGAAGATACGGATACCACTTGTCATTTAATAGTGGGCATGTATGTTTTGTATTTACGTATTGTCAACTGCAAGGTATATATATATGTACACAAGACACACATCAATCAACAACTTTTGCGTTATCCACATTTCAATCTGACATAGAACCACATGTGCTGAATAGAAATTTAGACAAACATACAATAACAATTTTTATTAACAAGTAAATAATTATAGACCTTGCATGAAGGAGTGTTTTAAATTCAACCAGCTGAGTAACTTTTCATATATATACCATAGTTAATTTATTGTTTTAATATTGACTAAAGATGCATAATTAATTACATGAAGATCATACGAAAATTTTAGTCAAAACTAACAAAAGTCTACACGGTCGATCTATTTTTGTTTTTGAAGAAATATTAACAGATTCTAACTTAAGGAAATAACAATGAGAAGATTTCGAAGGTGAATTCCATAAAAACGACTCCGAGAGCCAAAAATTTCTCAGAGGAAGGAAATTAGGAAGAGGTAAAAAAAAAATGAAATCCATTTGGGATGAAAATACATTAAAAGAAGTAAATATGTTTAATTTTCAGTTAAATTATTAACAGATCCCCTGCAATTACTGAAATTAACAAAACAAGAATTTTCCTTTTAAGAAATTTTTTACTGTCAATCGCTCGATTGACCCGAACATCAGGTGATGAAGTCAAGGCGGACATTTTCAAGATAAGCTCATTGATGAACAAAATTTGCTGGTGATTAATTTCTACAAAAGCTCTTAAAACTTAAAATATACACTACCTATTATTATTTATTCATTTCAACTTGAATTTTTAAATTAGTATACATATAAGAAAAATAATAAAATAAAACATGGTAAATAAGGCAATCGTCAAGGTGACATACCTTCATTGGAAATTTCACTCGTGTAGGTTGGCATGAATGCGTTTAGGTATTTCTAATTTATTTTTGTGTGGTGTGCTTAAGCATAAATTAACGATATAAGTATGCAACAAGATTAAATTTTAAATTTCCTACAATAGATTGTAAATTTTGGTATTTTAAACAGTTTGTATTTTACTAATCAGTATTTTAAACCCTTTTTGTCAGGAGGTTGGTATTTAAATTCTTGGCCAATATTTGAATGCATAGATCAGATTCCATTAGTCAATAACATATATATTAACATAAATGGTCGCTATTAAAATCGAAAATATTAGTAGGTACTTAAATCCAACTGATCTAGCTAGTAACTCAGGAACTTCATTAAACTTTTATTCACAAAATATTTGATAAAATATTACATTTCTTTAACAAATAATAAAAATATGAACTAAATCATCAAAAACCTTTCATAGAATATAAAATTTCCTTCTTGTCAAATGAGCCGTATTTCCCCTGGATGGTAGGGGTATTTTAGAAACTTATTAGTCTCAATCTCTGTGCACTCATTGTCTAATTTTTTTAAAGTGACGTCTCAGGCAATAAAATTACCAAATGACTGGCCTATCTGGAATTGTCTATTATTATGACACCATTTAAACGAAACGCGTTTTGGGTGCTGTTAACTACTTCTGCCTCGAAAGCTCTAAAGTACAAGTTTTATATTTTTCACAGGGCTGTAACCTGAGACTTTCTATGACATTGTTGAATCTCAGATGAAAAGATAGACTGAATAAGAATTCACGACGAGGGCGTGACAACAGCAACTTTTTTTTATGTATAGTAAGTTTAAAATTAATTCATCAAATTAATGCATTAAATTACCCACCACCATAAATAAAACTTTCTTCGATTGCATTATCAGTAAGAATTGTTATACTTTTACATTCTCAATATACTGTGACGTGTTTGGTCACGGAAAACACAATTAACAAAACAAAACAACGAATTTATTTAATTACTAATGTTAATTTGACTACACTACGGTTATAAACAAGTCTACACAATTTATTTCACTAAAAAAAGTCTCTTTTCCCGCTCGCCTCTGTGTGAACACTATCTATCGCTCTCTATAATTTAGACACCATCTAGTCGCTCGGTATGAATTCTATCGCCCGTGTTGCCTATCGATCGCTTCGCTTCCAAACATCAGCTGTTCACTGTCAACTAACTCGGTGTGTGCCGTTTGCGCCTTTTATAGTCTGTTCAGCCTTTTTCTAGGGAATTCTACTGCAGTCTAGTAATCCAATTGTTTTCCCATTGATCGTTGCTGGTGTTTTCTAGATGTTGCAGGGAAAGCCGGGAATATTCCTTATGTATTCAGGGAAGATGTTCGTTAATTATGCTCACACCAACTTAATTGGCAAGTACTCGTAACAATACAAAATTCGGACTTTTGAATGCCGATGTCAATCATTCGGTCAACTAAGATAATAACTTTCATTGCCTGAGCCGCCACTTTAAAAAAAGTACACAATAACTCTGATTATATTAATAATAATATGAGCTTTATTTACCAAAAAGTTTTCCATGCAAATCAGTACTTTTTATCATATTCTATTATATCTGAACCTTACAAAACTATTATCAACATAACTCCCCTCTTTAAGTTCCTATTTTACGTGGTTCCCTTTTCCTTCTTTTTCTTGCGCTTTATCCTCCCTCTGTTTCCTTTTCTCTTTTCGTCAAAATTTGTTTTATTAGTGTCAGATTATTGCCGTCTGCATTTATTGCTTTTCTATGCTCATTCCCTTTTACATATGCCATTGTTTCACTCGTCTCTCGACATACTCCACATATACTCTCTCTAACCTTTCATGCCAAACTATTTCTCATTATACTTATTCCTCGTTCTGAATCTAGCTATTATCTCCACATGTTCTTTTTCTCTTAGATGTCCCTGCATTTTATCTGTCTGCCAATCTTCCTATGGAAAATCGCTCATCGCCTTCGCGTACCTCGATTTCTATATTTTTCCCAATTCCTCTTCTCTTACAATTGCATTACATCTTTTCCCTACCATTTTACTAACATCCAATCGATTTCCTCTCCACTCATCCATTTGTCCTTTATTTATTGCCATTTCCGTTAAAACCTTATCCCTCTCCACATCATATTTGTTTTTGATCTCAATCCCCCATACCTTTTTTCCTCCATAATACCTTCTTTCTTAGGTCCCCTTTCTGAAATCCTACCAACTTTTCTTTACACTTTACCACTCTGCTTCTTGTCTCCTCCACCATCCATCCATGATGTAGTGGACATTTGCATGTATGAGAAAAATCGATCCGCTTACGCACTATGTGTATACGGCGGCGTCTTTTGACTCGTTTTACACCGGCGCGATTTCATATATCGACGTTTTTTGAAAGATTAATCATATCTTCTGGAAAAGTCGAAAGACCGTCTGTGTTTTCTAGCATTTTCGACGAGTGAATGTAAACAGCTGCCTTAAGAGCAGAGTTAGTTAGTTGACTGCCGGATGCAACACATAAGCATTCAAATCAATATACAAAAGTGAATCATTGTTTGTCAGATAAATAGTAAAAATGTCGGGCACTTCTAACCATTCTAAAAGTATGACCATCTCATAATTTGATGACGATTCTAAAACTTTGGTTAACTCTTTTCATCATTACTCACTTCTTTTTTGCAATTAATTGACTCTATCACGTTTTGCCTGTTTTGCAGTGTTATTCCCTCCTCTCCATTCCTCTAGTGCTAGTTTCATTATTGAATCAGCGTGTGGTAGGTATTTAACTATTTTGTGGAAAAACTAAACAAGTTCTTCTGCTATTTACAACTGCATATTTGCTGAAAAGTTACAAAAAAAATGCGTCGATTTATCAACGAGTCACAAAGTTATACGATGCAATGGATACTTGCATAAATATGACCACAGACAGTTACATAGCTTATACATTCATAAATTATAATAAACATGCAAATGCAAGAAAAGTAAATGTAGATATTCAATAACAAATTACGAAATACGTCTTTACATAACTCATTAAGTTTTTCAAGTTATTTCCAAAGATCTAATGCCTCTGCTAAGCAAAGAAGTTTCAATGTCATTAACAAATAATAATTAATTGTACAATTTCCTTCATTACCAGAATTTGTCACTCCTAGATAGACACCTACCAAAAAAATATTAATCATTTATACGCAAGTACATTTACATTTACTTTCCTTGTATGTAGGTACGTTGCAATTTATATTCCGTTACACGATGTAACACTAGTGTTCGAGACATGTGAGAACTTTGAGGTAATTACTTTTGCAACAATCTCAAACAACATTAAAAAAAGGCTTTATCTTTATAGGAGTCCTGTTGTCTCAATGCTCTTATATTATTAAAGGGTAGTTTTATGGAAATGTGATAAATGGAAATTAACTGTTTAACTATAATTCATAGATGGGAATAAAGAAAACATCTAGAAGGAATTAACATTAAGTATCAGCTTTTATTATGTAATTAATTATTAACTGAAAGCAAACAATAATAAAAATGAGATGCTAAAGGTAAGGCCTCTAGTAGTATAGTCTAACTGATTTAAAGTGGCGGAGCAGACAATAAAATTACTACCAAGTTATCGCCCTCGTTAAAGTCCAGCAGAAATTGTTTTTATTATGGCACCATTTAAACGAAACACGTTTTAGATTTTGTTAACCTGCAAAATGCAAAATAGTTTTTACATGCTTATTTTTAAACAGATACGTAAGTAATAAACGGTTGTAAATTTTGAAGACAGCAGAGGTTTCATAATACTTGTTGAACCTCAACTACTAGATAAACTCAATAAGGATTATTTATAGTCCCCCCTTAACATTATCACTGTTATGCAGGTTCAGATCGTTCTCTTTTTGAGTATCTCTGTTGGTCATTTGATCAAATAAACTAATAAATCTTTTAACTTTTATTGCCTGAGTGGCCAGTTTAAAAAATTTAAACAAAAAGTTAACCCTCTTACGTACTTTTGTCCAAGGACTTGAAGTAGTTGGGCAATTGGATCGAACAAATAAATCTATCGACACAATGGTTTATAAGATTTATGATACAGAAGCTCAAAGTCAGTCAGTCACAGTCACAATATCCACAAAACACTCGATAAAAAAAAGTAAAGTACAAGTAACTGACATGGAAAGTCACAGGTCACGAAGATTACAAGTATTTAGGGATCTAATGATCTTTAAAGTAAACGAGAGACGTGAGCTTATATCTAGCTCAAAGCTTATGGGATTCTGAACCCTTGAACGTTGGAGTTTCATTATTTATAGTCAATTATTAATTAAGCATTAAAATGACATTTTTTGTACATTGATTTAGAATCATTTAATATGAAATATGATTAGATACAGGTCAACAGAAATAAGGTGGCCCCTCAGACTTCGAGCGAACGGCGCAAAAGATAGAAAGAAAGCGCATTCGGAAGGAAAAAGATGCATTTTATCGCTCGGTGTTTGTACCGTGTTTCAAATCGAGCCCGTATTGTACAAGTAAACTCACCCCAGGGTGTCTTAATGGTATCTATTAGTAATATTTACACGAAAAGTGGTAATGCACTTTAAATGAAGCAGAATTCCCATTTTGCATTTTAAATAGGTATGTAATATTATTTGAATGGGGTTAATTTAGTACCCAGTACTGTTATTTCTGCAATCACTTCTTCCTCAGAATACTGACTTTAATAAGTAATTAAATTAAATAATTACAGTTGTAAATAATAAATAAATAAATAAATATTTCGAGGGATTCAGCTCAGCTATTATTGATATTAAAATATTTATAATAATAATAATAATAAACTTATAAACTAAACATTGACTCTTTAAGTTTATAGAATAAATATGTATTCCTATGTGTTTCTTTTATTTGTCCGCTTTCCTTTAAGAGTGTCTCACCATTTATGAAAAATATTTGCTAAAAGTTGCACGACCTTTTATAAACTAAATAAAATTTAAAATCAGGTGAAAATCATTATTAATTGTCCCTATCGTTGAAGTTTCTGATTTAATGTTTTTTTCTTATAATACGGGGCGAGTTTAAATACAACGCTATGTGCTTCATCGAAGTACGAAGACTAAATGGACTGTCCCCACTGAAATATCAGCTGTGTCCATCGTGCACCGGTTTGCGTTCAGATTGCAAGGGCCAAGCTATTTCTGTTGGCGTGTCCTAATGTGTGCTAATTCGCTCTCATCACCTTTTGCAGTAAGAGTTTTCCAAATAAGAGCATCAGTTTTAGTCCTTTATTATAATTTTGCTCTTATTGATAAAAAGGAGTGGCCATTTCGTATCTAATCCCCCCGAAATCATTTATTTTGATTGGATGATAAAATCTTTGTTCCTGTCTAATAAATAATTAAATAAAAAAAAAAAAAGAAAAACAGATCATGAAAGGAAAAGCAAAATCCTCCAGAGAAAGTATGTGAGCTGTTATAACACTCAAGAAACGCTAAAAAATATATTGGACAGACTTTACATAAAAAATTAATTGAATACATAAACGATTGATCATTTCGAAAGTGCAATACTTTTTTAATTTACTTTCAATTTGTCTTACAACTATTGCTAAAATATCAATCTGTTACTGATAGAAACAATTGCTTGATGCACATAATTATATATAAATATATATATTACGAAATTACCTTCGGAACAAACAATGACTTGGTGGAAACAAACTTTAAAACTTTAACTTTAAAAAACAGATTTTTTTTTTCTAAAATAAAAGTAGCCTAAGTTACTCCTTATTACATCATCTATCTGCCAGTGAAAGTCCCGTCAAAATCGGCCCAGCCGTTTCAGAGATTAGCCGGAACAGACAGACAGACAGACAGACAAAAATTGTAAAAAATGTTATTTTGGTATATGTACCGCGCATACATCCATATGCATTTAGTAAAAAGCGGTTATTTTATTATTACAAACAGACACTTCAATTTTATTTATTTGTATAGATTAAAAAAAGCATCAGCATGTCACTAAGGTAGCTTGCAGAAAGCTGATGATGTTTTAGTTTAAGACCACTATACTCTGGTGTTTGCTTTTATTTTAATAAACTTAAAGTCTAAAAATTTCCAGTCTATGTAAACGGATTGTCAAATTAACTCCCAATGTAAACAGATCCATTTTTATAGCGGTTAATTTACTCCCAACTCTCAGAGGTAAGTTCACTCCCATGGTATTGGCAAATTCGCTCCCATAAAATTTCTTTCAATTAGTCCGAAACCTCTTAATAATTTTTTACAGTAATCCCACAAAAAGATGATGAGGGCGGTAGATACTGAATTAATTTTTCTCTTCCAACTCTTCGATTCAGTAAACGATTTTTTGTAACTTATCAATCACCAACATTTGGATAATAATATAGTACATCGTATATTGTCATATAGTTCTTATATTTTCCCAAAATAAAATTTTTCTTTTATTGTACTATACTTCATAAATTACATTTCTTTTACTGTTTCAGTTGCACGCGAATGTACGTAGGTCGTGACCACGTTTATGAATTCTACTGGGGGGTAACTAAAAGATCACTATGTTGGTCATTATAAGAGGCGATTTTGGGTGAATCAGAAGTATGTTTAGTTAAAAAGCTAGAAGTCAAAGAAACGAATCAGAAGGCTAAGGGTAGTAGTGGGTAACCTTATTAATATCCCTTCTATTTGCTAGATCCCCAATTCTTTATCAATAATCGAATTGCGCACATGGAGCCCAGAAAGCAAATTAAACTAACAATTGTAATAAACCAGATAACCATTGTAATGTTGCCACATGGAACAATTTCTATTTAATGTTTTAATGGGTGGTAAAAGTAAGTAAAACTTAATTTTACCTTTGCAGCATTTAGTTATCATTGTTTTCTGGCAAATGCATATATACACGGTGTACCTCCGCAAAACTCGATAAAATAAACGTTTTATAAAAACTCCAAAAACAGGTGGATTTTTATATCAAAAAGGACCAAACACCATCCTTGCAACTTTTATCCCTACAGGGGGTAGCGACCAGAACAATCAGAAACTGTTTATAGTATATAATATGTTATCGTATAATTGTGAACATCGTTAGTTTATATTCTGACGAAAAATTGTGAATTGCAGAAATTCGCTTTGCAAAGAAAAAAGAAAACATTTTTCAAAACAACGTTCACCCCAAAATTGGTTAGATATAAAGCAAGTAGTTTTATATTTTTGTAATTAGCTTTAAGCACTGCTTATTATGTTAACCTTTATTAAATTAACTAAATGTTTTGAAACGCCCAAAGAAAATTCGCTCTTTTTTCTAAAAATATGGTTATGTTGATTATTAATGATCCGTTACAATCTCCTTTCATTTTGAGGTCTACTTACGGCATTAATAAATTTTGACAGACAAAAAATGTGAATGAATAAATGCTCCAAATATTGTAAATTTCTTGGAATAAGTAGAGTTATTATAAAAAAATCACTAAATTAAGCATCAACACAGATATTCTGACACATTCTTGAATGATCTTCAAGATTCTGGAACATTCTTGAACATTACCAAATCATCCTGAAATGTTATAATAAAACATTATTTTACTTCTTAGAACATATTTGAACTCCCTGTAACATTCTGAAAAAATCTGCTTCATTCTCATCCCCACTCCGTGCTGTTTACTGGGTGAGTAGTGACATCAGTAGACGCCTGGCGGGGATGACTAATCGATTTATAAAATTGATCAGTTATCGACCACTGAGTTGAAGATTATTACAGTACCTACTAATATCGCTATTAAAAAGTGGGGGTTGATCGTAGAGGGGTGAAAATTAAGGGTTGTATGTATTTTTGTATGCTGTATCATAAAAAAATAAAAACAAAAAATTTTGCCTAAAAAATTTAAAAAAATTAGGGGTGGACCACCCTTAACATTTTGGGGATAAAAAATAAATGTTGGCCGATTCACAGACCTAACCGATATGCACACAAAGTTTCATGAAAATCGGTCGAGCCATTTCGGAGGAGTTTAATTACGAACACCGTGACACGAAAATTTTATATATTAGATGTCGATAATTTTCTGTTTTTTTTTTTAACGACATTTACTGATTCACCTTCTGGGTAGGTTAATTTTATGGTTTTGAAGATTTTTTATCAATGATCCATTTTTTAAATTCTATTTCCTTACAGGTTTACCTAGTAAGTAGGTAATAAAAATTAACGACCTCAATATTGCACAAGTTGTTGTTTACAGTTATTTACCTATTCGATAAGGGTGTGCAAGTATAAGTGTTCGATAGAAATAAACCGGTAGGTCTTGACCTACTTACTTAGGTTAAGCTAACCACAGTTGCTTTATGGGTTAGTTGTTATTTAGGTAGTTCTATTACTTCCATACTTAGGTAAACATTTCTCATGTAGGTACGACATATTTACATACATACTGTAGCGACCAGTGACACAGTACGTGTGCGCGAAACCATTTTGTGGCATGTACTTGTTATCACTAACATGCTTACGGCGTAAACACCGCACACGGTACTTTTCGTGTTATCAACTTATAAGATGTAAATCATTCTCCGGCGACAAGTAACAAGTTCAATTCTGGAATAATCGAGCACTTTCTAATTATTACTCATCATTCGGGTGTCGGGGTAGAAAGTTCCAAAGGTGTATATATAGTGATCATCTTTGGACCGAGAAACAGTTAGTTGAAGAAAGCATCAGTGCGCGAATTAAAACCGATAATAGACAAAGTGATATAAATAAATTGTAATATAAATAAGTGAATTGTTGTGATATAAATGGTAGTTCTAAGTTAGAATTTAAGTGTTATAATAGTTTTAAAAGTTTAAATAAATACTCTGACTAGAAAATTCGTTACAATACGCATTTGTCTTCAGTACATCGAATAATATGTAATAATTATCTTGTCAATGATACCAATATTGAAATATGTTGTTTTCTAAATTGACGTCACACGACAATTTATGGAATTAAGAAATAAAAATTACAATAGAATTAACGATTGTCAAGGCACAGGGGAAATTGTCAAAATAGCGACTAGTATGAGGACGAGGAGGAAATAAAATTGATAATTTTAACTCCATTTAACTCCAATTCAAATAAGAGTAAAAACATCATCGTCGTCGAAATGCACTTGTGGTTAGGTTAGGTTAAGTTAATCGTCCATCAAGCACTTAACTGGTTTTTTAGTTTAATTAAGTTCCCACAAGCATGCAAATTGATGGAATTTAAACTCTTAAAATGAGATTCACCACATTTTAAAGGTACCATTCAATCATAAGACTCTACAATAAGCTAATCTTCAATACCTAAATTGGCCATCCCTTGACTAAATGTAAATTACACAATAAAAAGTTTTTATTTAAATGTAGTTTTGTCATTTTTCATAAATATTTCAATTGTGTACTTATTTAATGATGTCAGAATCTTTTTTCTACTATTACTATTATGTTTGTTTGCATATTAATAAATGTTAGGAGGAAAAGGACAATTTCTTGAAATTATGCATTACACAATAACATGTTGTCGTAGTTGACAAAGTAAGACAACATAAATGGTATCAGCAGCACAGCAACGATTTCTTTATAACATTATAACATTTAAATTGTAAATATTACGAAATATGGCACATAATAGTTACGCACATAGATATATATCAATGAAATATTTTTAGAAAACCAACGAAAAATACTTCTTCGTAATTAGAGGGCAAAGAGGAGTGAAATGTCTATACAAATAAAGCCAGCCTATTAATATAATTATTTTAAAACTCTTTGGGCAAAGATTGGGTTATGACGTTATAGTAATAGGTCCCTACACCTTTGAAATGTAATAAATTAAAAGAAAAAAACCTTTTTAAAAAAAGCTTTTATTTATAGATATGCTCTAAAAAGAAGAAAATAATATTTTCCTTTAAAATTTTAACTATAAACTTATTATAACCTCATTATACACAATTTATATGATCATAAAAGCTTGTCGCGAGGTTTACTGAAATTTAAAAAAAATTAAACTTAGCAGATTAAGTTACTCAATTAAATAGCAAACTAGTTTATTTACATAAGTAAATCGCGACACAAGCTTTTATGATCATATAAATTGTGTATAATGAGGTTATAAGTTGATACTTAAAATTTTAAAGGAAAATATTATTTTCTTCTTCTTAGAGCATATCTATAAATAGAAGCTTTTTTTCTTTTAATTTATTTTTTACTTTTTAGTTATCGCTGGCTAGGTTTCTGAGTCTGTTCATCTCATTCAACGCATCATTGTTTGATTTAGGAGTTGTCCTTCTCCTAGACAGGTTGCAGACCAATGCTGATAACGCCCATCTCGCCAAATCACACAGGTCAAAGTTAATCAACCGATCTTACAGGCTCAAAAAATTCTAGCTCAAGAATAATCGAGGTCTACACCAATTTTCAGGTGGATTAGAGCAATGGAGCTTATAATGACCATCTTTTTTTTAACCTGCCTTTTTATTCTCAGCGAATGCTTTCATTTAATACCCATACTATAAGAAAGCATAAAAAACTCTAAAAGTCCGCCATATTGTATTAACAGTAATGTCAGAATATTTTTCTAATTATTCTCGGCAAGCCATTTCATTTGATACCCATATTGTAGAAGTGCATAAAAAATAACTATTCGGCCATCTTGGATGGTCCGCCATATTGGATTTAGAATGACGTCACATTATTTTTCGAGTTACTCTCAACAAGCTCTTTCATTTGATACCCATATTGTAGAAATGCATTAAAAATAACTATTTCGCCATATTGGATTTAGAATGACGTCACACAGCTTATCGTGTATTGTCATCCAAACTAAACGTGTATACAAAATTTCAGCTCATTCGGTTGAAGATATGTGCTTCAAAAGGAATAGCAAGATTCCACCCGAACAGACATACATTGCAAAATAAATAAAAGCTTTTAAAAATAAAATCTATTTTGATCTTTGTCTGTATCAATACCTATAGAGTTTTACGAGATTTTCAATTTTCAAGAATTCTCGTCTTTATCTTGTCTCGATTCAAGACAAGAGCTCCGATGTAAGAATCGAGACAAGTTCGTAAATTTTCTAAACCAAGAAATTTTTACAATACTGTACGTCCTTGTAAAATTTAAAAAGTACTTAATACGATACATTAAACTTTGGTATCTAAACAAGCAGTTTTATTTCTAATAAAAGCTTAAAGTGATGCAAGTCATGCAGAGTTATGTTTACTTACTCTTACTTAATGCCTAAAACATTCATTAAATTTCCATTTCAGTCTAGACATGCGTAATGGTGTCATTCGCGTCGACCTGTAGATTATTAAATGTTCTGGGCTCTAACTGGGGAGTTAATGCGGTTTAAAATAATTTATACAATAAAAAATATTATATATTAATTAGCGAATATATTCTAGAGCATTCATTGGTTTTCAGTGCTTTTATTATTTTTTAATTTTTTAGATTAATTTATCTTCTGTTCTTTAGAGTACTTTAACCAAGACCATTTTCTACTAAAAAATAATTTTTACTCTAATTTATATACTGTAGCGACCAGTGACACAGTACGTGTGTGCGATAACAATTTGTGGCATGTACTTCTTATGGCTAACATGCTTACGGCGCATACGGTACTTTTCGTGTTATCAACTCACAAGATGTAAATCATTCTCCGGCGACAAGTAACAAGTTCAATTCTGGAATAATCGAGGACTTTCTAATTATTACTAATCATTCGAGAATCGTCAGGATTCCCTTTTCGAATTGTCTAGAAAGTTCGAAAGGTGTATATAAAGTGATCATCTTTGGACCGAAAAACAGTTAGTTGTAAGAAAGCATCAGTGCGCGAATTAAAACCGATAATAGACAAAGTGATATAAATAAATTGTTATATAAATAAGTGAATTGTTGTGATATAAATGGTAGTTCTAAGTTAGTGTTTAAGTGTTATAAATAGTGTTACATAAATAATTGTTTAAATAAATAGTTTAACTAGAAAATTCGTTACAATACAATCCTTCTTCAATAACCTCACATCTCCAATGCTTTTCTACATTGTATTTGTTATTTTCGGCGGTACTACGAGT
This sequence comes from Agrilus mali, assembly GCA_029378335.1. Classification (NCBI taxonomy): domain Eukaryota; kingdom Metazoa; phylum Arthropoda; class Insecta; order Coleoptera; family Buprestidae; genus Agrilus; species Agrilus mali. The sequence continues at coordinate 3,451,617 of CM055661.1, forward strand.
ATTTTTCATTATTTAACAGCCGTGGGTACATGGTCGAGCTCTAAGCATACCTACCTGCACTTTTACTTATCTATTAAAAAATTAAAATTTAAGTTTTATTTGAGTTACACCAGCAGTTACCCACCAGTCGTGTTTTGTTCATTCTCAACTGTGTTGTGCATTCCTCTTACTAAAGTGAAAACGTTTAAATCCGATAAAACAGCTCGTAATACATATGATACGTACATACATACAGTATTTCATTCTTCGAGTAACAGACACGATCCACCATTGTGATAACTCTTTGAACTTTGCGAAAAAATATTCCAGTATAAACTAGATCGACCTCGCTATGTTATATGTGTAGAAAAGTGAAACAGATCAACTTTACTATTTGAAATCACACTAATATTATAAAGGCGAAAATTTGTGAGTGTGTGAGTTTGTATATTTGTTACTTTTTCACGTCTAAACGGCTGGAGCGATTTTAATAAAATTTGGTATGGAGTTAGCTGACACCCTGGATTAACACATAGGCTACGTTTTACTGCGGCAAAATATCTTATTCCTATGGGAAAATCGATGAAAATGAATTCGCTGAATATTATAAATGCGAAAGTAACTCTGTCTGTATGCTACACAATCTCGCCTAAAATTTACTCAACCGATTTAAATGAAATTTGGTACAGAGATAGTCTAGAGACTGAGAAAGGAAATAGGCTACTTTTTAATGCGAAAAAAAAGTTGCAAGGGGTTGAAATAGGAAGGTTTTTGCGGAAATTCCGTAATTTTTAAAGATAGAAGCTTGAAACTTATTTTTTAGGCTTTTGATTAGATATAAATAACTACGACATTCAATGTTTGTAAAAAATTTACCCTAAAGATGATAAAATATCCGATGAAAGTTTTTGTGTAATGACGTCGTCCAAAAAGCTTACGGCCCAGAAAATTAAAATATTAAGTGTAAAAGTTATAAAGGTTTTGTTTATTTGGATAAATAAAAGTAGTTGAATACTAAGCTATATAAACTATTCTAAACTATAATTAAACTATATTAATCTATAATATTATAAAACTAACTCTGTCTGTCTGTGTGTGTTACGCAATCACGCCCAAACTACTGAACCGATTTAAATGAGAATTTGGTACAGAGATAGATAAGTAGATATAAAGCTAGAGGCTTGAAACTTATTTTTTAGGCTTTTGATTAGATATAAATACGACATTCAATGTTTGTAAAAATTTTACCCTAAAGGGGGCAAAACTAAGGAATGAAAGTTTTTGTGTAATGACGTCGGCAAAAAGGCTTGCGGCTCAGAAAATAAAAATATAGAAGAAAAAAATTTTAAATGCTGCCGAAAGTCACTATTCCACGCGGACGAAGTCGCGGGCATAGCTAGTTTAATATAATCGTAGATCGTAGACAACCTCTTGAATCTAACTATTTTGCAATTTTTTGACATTTGACACTTCTCGTAGGTACTTTCTAATAAAACAAGCTTCTCGTTGAAATAGCTACGAATAAATGAAACGTAAAACCTGTCTGTTTGTCTTTGCCTTAACAGTTGAAAACGTAATAACATTATGGTAGAAGTGACGGAATTGTACACCTTACGTTACTTTACAAAAAAAATCGAATATCTTTTAACGACTAATTTATATATATGTATATATTACTTATAAATACCCACCTAACAATATTTTTTTCAAAAGAAAACTTAAGGATTGTACAGGGGTAATACTTGCTTAAAGCACAGGTTTTTAAATATTCCAAATTTGGGAATATATTTTCACCCCCTTAAGGTCCCGTAGCTGTAGGTTTCAAGCAAACCATTTTTCTTTGATTCCATTGTCTGAATTACCTACTCTTGATGTACTTATATACAGGGTTTTTCAAGTTGAGGGGCTATTAGAAGTATATGAATTAGTAGAAGGAATTCAATTCGGAAACTTGGGCTCATCTTGTGATTATGTATACCATTTCTTTTAAAAATATTTTTAAGTTCAATTTACATCCGATTATACCGGAAGTCGACACCAACTTTGTTATTTTAAATGGAATGGTATATTTTTTACGCTGAATTCGAATAAAACGTGTAATTCTAAAGTAAGTTTGATAACCAACTTGTACATCTATGACGATCGGTTTCTGAGTAAATTTAATTTATAGAAAAAAAATCGCGATCGCAACCCAAATTATAAAAAATCATAACTTCCACAAAATACGACTCAGACTGTTGAAATTTTTACTAGTAATAGCTGAATGTAAGTGCTAACGCTTTGACAAAATTGAACTAAATAATTTATACAGGGCGTTCAAAATAAAATTCTAAAATTAAAAACTTCAAACACGAATAACTTCGTCTTTTCAAATGGCACCTACCAATTTTTATATTTTCAATCGACTCCTTTTTTTATTCTCTTTCGATCTACATGGATATTTCTTATTGTTTTATTTGAGAATTTTCGAGTAATCTTGAATTATTACTTAAAATAGCCAATTTTAATATTTTTCGCATAAAAAGGTGTGCCTTGAAAAAATGACAACCAACGTCAATCAATGCAAAATGAAGCCAAAAATCGCATTTCCGATTAATTTCTGTTACAAAAAATAATCAAAAACGAACAATTGGAGTATTTATTATAAACATTTATCTCGAACATCTCCCCAACAGAAATGAAGCGATAAAAAAGGTTTTACTGTGATTTTGCTTTGATTGTCGTTAGTTGTCAATTGTCCAAGGCACACTCTTATTACGCCAAAATTAATGAAATTATCTATATTTTATTTTCAAATAAAACAATAGGAAGTTCCAAGACCAACATCAAGTTGGTGTCGACTTCCGATTTAACCGGATGTAAATCAAACTTGAAAATATTTTTAAAAGAAGCGGCATAAACAATAACCAAATGAGCCCAAGTTTCAGAATTGAATTCCTTCTACTAATTCATATACATCTAATAGCCGATCAACTTGAAAAACCCTGTATATAAAGTTGAAAGAGTGGTCGTTATCCCAAATCAAAGTTCTCGTAATTATACACACATTTACGAAAATTTCGTTTTGATTTTATTAAAAAAGGGCTTAAAACTAATCGTCCCAATTCCCGGCTTATAAAAATAGTTTACAATCTGTGCTTTGGGTAAATAATAAGTGTAATTCAAGTTATTTCTAACAAGGGTCTGGAGTCCGATTTTTTTTTAAATGTTAAAAGAAGAAAAATATTTTAGTTTATTTAGTGAGCTGCATTGTCCAGAAAAGTTGCCGTTGAATTTTCAAAAACCCTTTTTATGACAATTCTGTTAAGATATAAGGAATATTTCTAAAAATAGTTATAGTTATAGCTGTTTAGAATACCGTGATACCTCGAGATATACATATATGTTTAATTCGTCCTGTAACCTTGCTCGTATCTCAAAGCAATTTTCCCCATTGAAATTTGAAATGCCATTAATCCGTTCCAGCCCCAAAAATGCTACCCTTACTTGTTTTTGTTACGTGTTTTTGAATAAGAAAAACATCAGCAGTTTCTCCATCTTTTCATGGTGGGAGCTCCGGAGCTTAGAAATTATTGTAACGCCCTTAGCTGGCGTTATACCCTTTTATCGACTACCTACTTCTGCTTAAGCACAGTGCATATTTTTTTTTATATATTTCACGCTTTAATTCAATAGACATCATCTTCTTCTGAGCACTGACCTTTCCACTCACTTTCTTCGGACCCATGGTTATAGAGAGAAATGTGATAAAGTATGTAAATGCACAAAAAGCGCAAAGCCCTAGAAAAACTTAGCAAAGATGCTTCCACAGCGTATTCTCGTATCTCAAATGTCGCTCGTATTTCAAAACAAAACTTCGCTCGCTCGACAGCTCGTATATCAAATAACTCGTATGTTAGGGCACTCGTGTCTTGAGGTACCACTGTAAGCATTGATATTAAAACTTTAACCCCTGTTTCACACCTTTTGGTTTGGTATTTTGAAAACCCGTTTTGTATAAGTGTGTTTTGATCGGCATATCAAACTTGAACCCCATTTTAACCCCTCTAATGATTGAATTTAAAAAAAAGCCCTTTCATACTTATTGCCTATGTTGTATAAGGAACTTTTGTGCAAAATTTCAAGGATCTCGACCCAGAAGCAGTATGCTGGTATATAAGTCAGTCACTTTATCTTTCTATACATATAGATAGATTATCAATAAATATTGATTAATTTTGCCAATCCATTAGTTATATGCTTAAAATCTGCTAGAGGTTGTTCAAAATCTCTTGAAGCATACATTCCGCTGTAACAGCTATTAGAGGTGGAGCTAATACAGGAGTTTGTGAGGTAACAATTGGTCGAATTGTTTCTGCTCATAAGATTTTAAAATATCCATAACATTTGGGTCATTTAATAGGTAAATTATATTTGGATAGATAGGTACCCTATACTTTAATTTTTTAGATTTATTCTTTTATTTTTAATTTGAGAAAAAATCAGATGGAATCAAAAAAGTCGTTAAATGAATAACCTACGGTTTGATTAAGTTATAGCAAAATTGATTCAGCTTACTGTTAATGAAGTACAAATAACTAAACATTTAGAAACACCTATTATACAAATTAGCTAAGTGGCCACATAATTTTTCAATAAACCATAGTTGTGAATTATAAATTAGAATGGTATTTTATGATCCGGTTTCCAAACACTGAGGTAATAATAATAAATAAATAAATGTTGCTGAATTTTAATCGTGTTATTACATTGTTGTGATCGAGTTAAAGGTATGGTAACGCCCAAACTTAATCGCCATGAACTCAATATAAGTGTGTGGACATAGCAATAAATCGACGAATTGTTTTAAAACTTTCTGTCGTTTTTTACGTACGTACTATAACATATTTGGTTCCAGAGGCCATCAAGGCTACAAAAATTATAATGCAATCGCCAAGGTACTGACCGAGATCGTAGAACTGGATTGTTGCTGAAGTTCGTTATTATTTATTTTTATGGTCCAACATCGTGCTATGACATTGTGGATTGTGACCACCTGTAGGTACTTTCAATGGTTAAAGATTAAAGAAAACGATGCATGGGACATGCATTTAAGTACCTACCTGCATGTACACGTCGTACAGATATGTATAATATCATGACTGAAAGTAATTTTGAAGTTTCGTAAAAGGACTTTTTACAAATTGCACTTATTAATTGACAAATATATTTTAATTAAAACTTTTTATTACTGACCATAGTTTCTAAATCGTGCTAATTCCTGGTAATTAAATTGAGTGGTCCACAATTTGATAACCTTCAATTTCACACTTGCCCAATTCTATTTATGAAAGATAATACACTGGGTGTCCATAAAATTACTCAACTCCTTTAATTATGTATTTAATTTACAAATTTACAAATTTTATATTGGTGTTTACCTTTCAGAAGGTTTTTTGTTTTTTTTGAAAACGGTAGTCATCAGATTTTGGAAACAGAGTTTATAATGAGCTTTTAAAAAATTTTTTTAATGTTATCGGAACACAAACTGATTTATTGTGACGTACCTACTTACAACAATTTTTGATTTTCACATTCATGTGTAGAGGAAGGTATTTTTATGTAGCTGTAGGTAGTGTGCAAATACAGTCGAATACGGTTATTTTAGCGAATGAAACGTAAAGAACAAAATTGCCTGTGTTTCATTTGGATACAACGAACGATCGGCTTCAGCGAACGTTTTTGAACAGAGATTAGCAGGTTCAAACGGTTATAATATAATCAAGTAAATTAATACGTATATAAAATAGAGACCTACAGTCATGTCAGATTATAATGTATTATAATAATTAGTTTCCTCATGTCGAAAAACCGTTTTTGGAGACACGAATGATATGCCATTAGACACAATTGAGACTAAATTCAGATATTACAAGAGTTTCTCTTGAAACGGCAATTGTTTTTTCTTAATATTGTACCGCTTCGTATATAACGAGCAATAAGTATATAATTAGTTCCACATAACTTTTAATGTTATGATTATACGAGGACGGATCAATTCTAAACGAGCCTTTGTTCATAAAACATTTATTTTGAAAATTTTCACAAAAACACAAATTTCTCTATTTTTCGATATATCCCCCTTGTTTGATTATATATTTTTCCCAACGGATTGGTAGTTTTTTAATCTCGTTTTCATAAAAAGAAGCAGGGCGGGAGTCTATGCAGTTGCGCACAAACGCCTCCACATGTTCATCAGTCTGAAATCGCTCGCCTCCTAGTGATTCTTTGAGGGGCCCAAACATGTGGAAATCACAAGTGGATAAGTTTGGGCTATATGGATGGTGCTCCGACTTTTCACTGATTTGGGCCTGCGTTAAAGCTGCGATGCGAACTCGAGCAGCTTTTTTTATCTTCACTCAGCAACTTTGGGACCCAACGAGCTGAAATTTTTCGGAATACCCAGTTTTTCCTTATGATTGTGTGGACACTCCCAAGCTGATGCCGAGTTCAACAGATATCTAAAGCACAGTGGGGTGGTGGTCCCCTTCAATAAGGTTTCTAACGCTGCAATGTTAACCGGCGATATGCTGGTGCGCGGACGACGAGGATGATTTACATTTTCGACACTATTACGCCCTTCGTTAAATTCTTTGCACCAAACTTTTACCCGTTGCCACGAAACCGTTTCATTTCCGAACTGTGCTAGCAATCTACGCAAAATTTTAGCTGGTTTCACGTTTTCACGTGTAAGAAATTTAATAATAATCCGTTGCGCAACGCTGCTATGCATCTCTTTCTCACTCATTGTGATAGCTACTAACCAAGCAAACACAGCAATACGACGAGTCGTTTCCGTGTCACCTAATATCCCAAGTTGCTAACGCCCGTATGCTCCTTGAACAACTATTTAAAAAGGCTCGTTTATATTTGATCCGCCCTCGTAATATGTTTACGTTAAATGTTGTCAAACGAATAACGTTATACTACTACTACTGCTACGTTTATAACAAAATATCTCATTATAACCAATTCATCTATGAGCAAGTTACTTATAGCAAATACAAATGTTTGATGCCTAATCGATGAATATCGTTTATAGTGAACTATCGCAATTAGCGAACCGTAAAAAGCTTGGCGCCTTCCAGGTCGGTGTAAGCGGTTCATTGAAATAGTTTTCAACGAGAAACGCATAGGGACCATCAAATACCTCTGTTTTAAGAAAGTTTTACACGATTTATTTATGACCGATCACGTTTATTACAACCAGCGCTAATTAAGTCGTTAATAGTAGGCCATTAGAATACGCAGAAAAAAAATCGGCTTATTATAAATGATTTATTTGTTAACGCGTTTCTTACAGCTGATGCATATATATCTTATTTAATGAGCTATTGCATAAAAAGAACACAAATGCTTGACGCAATCTAAGTCACCATAAGTAATTGCATATAGCGAACACAAATGGCTAGGGTGTCAAACTTGCTCATTATAAGCGATATATTCTTGACCACGTTTGTTACAACTATACTGGATGCAAATCGTTTATAATGAACCATTGCATACACCGAATATCGTATTTTAGGCGTCAATAAAAGAAAAAATGAATTACTCTAATAGAAGAAGGTGTAGGTACTTCCGTTGGATGTTATAATTCTGAACAAACTTTCTTTTTCTGTAATGAATGGTAAACTGTTATTAGCTATTTCAAATAACGTTAAATGACTCAGTTTTCGGAATTCTCTAGGTAATGAGGTTTTTATTACTAACTTGCTACAAATTTAATGTGAGAAACAAACAACGATAACAAACAATTAAATTATTATTCACAATTCAGTATCTACTCAATTAGGTAATTACAGGGTTACGTAAGTGTTCAATTATTAAATTGTACCTACGATTGTCAAAATCAATCGCAATCTAAAAATGAAAGTCGGCAATTACTAGAAATACATTATTAACATTGAAAGAAACCTCTCATTAACGAGGTACTTAATTAAAAAAAATAATAATAAAAGTTGACGAAATTAATGTATTTAGCCATTTATTCGTGCTTTGCAATATTAATAATAAATTATATATAACTGTAAATAGTTTTAGTTTTTTAAAAAGGCACAGGTTATAAGTAAGTAATCAAATTTGTGAAAGTACCTTTTGTAGGTAATTAATTCAAAATAATTTCTTATTTTTTGAAAACATTCAAAAATTAAGTAAATTGACTTTTTTTAAAGGTACAGGTAAACTTTCGCTTTTTATCAAGTTCAGTTTTCATAATAAAGTAAATAAATATAATTTAACTTATTAATTTCCGAAAATTATTAAAGCTAAATTAATGATTTCTCTTTCCTATTTATCAGTAAATTAGCAACAAGTCCTATTTATTTATAAAGTGAAAACGTTCAAAAAGCAAAATGGGTGGATTTATGAGCTATAGGGTCAGGTGGGGTAACTGTAAAACCAGGGTAATTGCAAACAGGCTCTTTATTTCGATGAAATAGGACTCGTAGGATTATTCCAACTAATGGGAATTATAAACTGTGGTGTTGACTTTTGACGGTTGGATGCTTTAGCGCGATAAACAGCAGAGGAAGTGTCGCAATATTTTATGTTAAACAGTGAAAATATTTCTATATAATATATAATTTTTGGGGTAATTGTGAACATGGCGTTATAAATATAATTTTCATTGGAATTCACATTTGAAAGCGAATTGTTCACTTTTGCCTCATTAAAAACCTTTATAAAGCCAGTACAAATAAGATGATTTTTCACATTTACCCCTAAGTTTTCGACTGCGTTAATAAGTGAAGAGGTAATTGTAAACCTAAGCTTTTTGCAAAAAAATCCGAATTTGCATATTTAACAAGAGAAATTCACTTAAAACCAAACAAGGACTTAAACTAATCATACAGTCGCCTAAATTTAATTTTCATCTAGGATACATCGAGCTTCAAAAGTGAAACTTCCAAAATCGTTCACAATTACCCCACCTAACCCTTTTTAAACGAAATCCTCTTTTAAAATATGTTTTATTTTGGGACTTTAAATTTTTTAATATATTACGATATGCAGGGTGTTTCAGGTTTAACTGGTTAAAATTAAAATCTGAATTCAAGATCCCCAAAAATTTCTAAAAAACTTTCGTTAAATATTATCTTTTAGTCATTTCCCTTCAAGGCTTTTATTTTAATTTTAATTAAATTTAGAAAAAAAAAATAAGAAAATGACATTTGGCAGATGTTTTCTATTATCCTCCTAGAGGAACACCTGTAATTAAACTAATTTTTTGTACAGGGAACACGTAAATCCTGGCAAACATTCACTTCATTTTTTTTCATCAAGAAAGATCAATTTTCACCGTTGATTAAATAAAAATATTTTAACTTATTAATTTCCGGAAATTATTAAAACTAAATTAATGATTTCTCTTTCCTATTTATCAGTAAATTAGTAACTAAGTCATTTGTCCTATTTATTTATAAAGTGAAAATGTTCAAAAAACAAAATGGGTGGATTTATGAGCTATACTAAAAAAATCCTTTTTTTAAATATGTTTTATTTTGGGACTCAATTTTAAGATGTTTTTAGGTCATGCAGTGTGTTTTAGGTTTCAAGATCCCGAAAAAGTTCCAAAAAACTTTCCTTAAATATTATCTAAATTAGTTATTCACCTTCAAGGTTCTTATTTTATTTTATTTAAATTAAGAAGAAAAAAAAACAGGAAAATGACGTTTGGCAGATATTTTCTATTCTCCTGTCAGAGGAACACTTGTTATTAAACTGATTTTTTTTGTAATCAAATTTCACAATTGAATTAATAAAAATAATTTAATTTATTGATTTTCAGAAAGTATTAAAAATAAATAACCAGCTTCTAAGAAAAATTGCAATATAGTATTGTATAGATTAAAGGCGAAAGTTTGTGAGTGTGTATGTTTGTTACTTCTTCACGTCTAAACGGCTGGAGCGATTTTAATAAAATTTAGGAAGGAGTTAGCTGACACCTTAGATTAAAACATAGGCTACGCTTTACTGCGGGAAAATATCTTATTCCCATGGGAAAACCGATGAAAATGAATTCGCGGAATATTATAAATGCGAAAGTAACTCTGTCTGTATGCTACACAATCTCGCCTAAAATTTACTGAACCGATTTAAATGAAATTTGGTACAGAGATAGTCTAGAGCCTGAGAAAGGAAATTACCTACTTTTTAATGCGAAAAAAGGGTTGTAAGGGGTTGAAATAGGAAACTTTGTGCGGGATTCCGTAATTTTTAAAGATTTTGTAGGCTTTTCATTAGATATAAATAAATACGGCATTCAATGTTTGTAAAAATTTTACCCTAAAGGGGATAAAATTAGCCGATGAAAGTTTTTGTGTAATAACGTCGTCCAAAAAGCTTACGTCTCAGAAAATTAAAATATTAAGTGTAAAAAGTTATAAGGTTTTGTTTATTTGGATCAATAAAAGTAGTTGAATACTAAACTATATAAACTATTTTAAACTTTAATTAAACTATATTAATCTATAATATTATAAATGCGAAAGTAACTCTGTCTGTCTGTGTGTTACGCAATCACGCCCACTTATAAAAGCCAAAATTTGGTTTTTAATTTTTCCCTGTTAAATTTGGAAAATTTTAGACAAAAATAATTTTTGGTAGATAGACAGTGCCTAACAGCAATTCTTCAAAAAAATTTTTTTTATTACCCACTCATTATAAATGCTGAAATTACATTGCAACCCTTATTATATTTTTTACTAAAATTTTCCTAAAAGTATAATTTATTTGGAAAATTGATTGACTTTTTTTTGAATTCGAAAGAACTACCCCTTCTATAAAAAAATTAACATGGTGATTTGGACAATTACAGATGTGTTTAAAATTTTCTTTATTTTTTTATTGAAAGACGAGAAGTTCTATAAAAACAATAAAATAAAGGTTGCTAATTTTTTAATTTATAATAACAAGGGGCGATTGAGAAAAGTCTCTTAGAAGGGTTCCTATTAGTAAAAAATATTTACAATAATTAATTTTTCTATTTTGTATTTCAAATTTTTTGAGGAAAATTAAAAACTAAACGTCTGCCTCGTTTTACTAATTTAATGGAGTACTTCCTTGTTTTGAAATCCTAAATTCAGATCTTCATTTTTACGAATTAAACCTGAAACAACTTGTAAACTTGTATCTACCTATTATTTTACAACAAGAATTTTATTTTAACCAAATACACGTACAAAACGTCTGAAAGTGCAGGTCATTGTTTCAAAATTAAGTGTACTGTTTTCAAACAAATGAAAGTATTTGACATTTTCATTGTTGCACGTAAGGTGAATGACATTATTGTTATTGTTGGACAATAACTACTATTGTAAACAATTAAAAATGTCGAGAGGAAAAACTACCTTTTCCTCAATAAACAAAGGATGTACCTAGTTAGTATTAATAATTAGGTAGGTATAGGTACTATTCGTTTGCATTTGCATGGAATCAGGTCTGGTGATACAATTACATATTATATGATTATTAGATATTCTTTAATTTTTCAATTTTTTTATTGTTAAGTTATTATAACCAATTTTGTTTAATAAAGGTAAATTATTGCATTGGTATTGGTTCTATTTTTAAATAAGAATTTTCAAGATTTCGTTAGTTAGACCAACTTCAGTGACACACAGACAAATGTATTGTGAACCTAGACACTTATCTATTTAATAAGCCATTAACATTTCGCGGCATATAAAGTAGTATTCATTTAGTCAGGTCAGTAATGATTTAAAATGTGGAATACATGTCAATTATTAAAATTAGTTCTGTTTCTTACCGTTGTGTGAAATGTAAGCCAAGGAAGCTGGGACTCCTCGTTTCCACCGGGGTATAGTTATGAAGATGCGTCTTCCAACTACTTCAATACCCATCGGTACATTATTTTCAGGAATGTATGCTCCGCTGTCCAGAGCAATCATTTTATCACTTTCCGTTTCAAAATTGTAGTTGAGCTGATTCCACTGATAAACAACTCTCAAATTGTCCATTGCCAAAATCGCGTTTGCCCCAAGGAGGGCAAGTATGATACTCGTACACAAAATAATCATTGTTAAATAATATTATTTATTTAGGTGCCTACAGAATTCGCACTGTATAAAATTCCCGTCGAACCAGTTTATATTATTATGCAATCGTCGCGAAAAAGAGAAGAACGTCTTGTAATTAATGAACTATAATAGTCAAGGACGACCGCACCGATGCTATGGATGACGGAAAGGAATGAAGAAGTTCAAACGACCCGAGTATCAATCAACTGATAACAACAATAATTATAATCACAAAAGTAATGATAATTCGATTCACGTGCTACAGTCAGGTTGGTTTAAAATACCCGTTCGTAACATCCGGCTACTGACGATGATGAGATAAACGTAAATCACATGCCACAATAAAAACCACTAATAACATTTACACCAATTGTGTATATCATACACACATACGAGCTCGTCCTTCTGTATCTTTTATATTTGTGTATGTAAGTATGAATAAAAGTTCAACACATAACTCGACCGAAGAATCGGAGAGACGACTGGTGACTGGTAGTAGAGCAAGCCTTGCAAGCAATAACGTGGTGATTGACTGACTGACTGACGACTGCTTTAAAACACTACAACACGCGAGGTATCTACCGCAAGTCCACAAGTTTTCCAGCACTGCTTGAACTTACGCACGTTATAATATTGTTGAGTCGAGTAGGTAAGCACTGTCCAAGGTGTGTCCGACTGCAGAATTTGCAATCGAATGACCTTAGAACGATGTTGAACAGTGAAAGTAGTATGTAGTATTTGTATTAGTAGTAGTGGTATTGTTGAGGACCCATTAACTACAAAAATACTGTCCAAGTGTCTTCTGCTATCGAAGAACTCACAGATACAGGTGTGACAACATTTATGTTAATGTTATGGTAGGGTACAAGCACCGGAATTACGTATTACGTCATCCGAGATAGGTAGAGATTTCCAGAATTTCAGCATTCTCACCTTTTCGTAAACAGTATCGTTAAATGCGATACGTGACTTAAAGTAGACTAAATAATGATGTAGACGAATCGCATTCTTCGTCTGGGCTTTGGTAATTTATGTTCTTGTTCTTCGGCCACTTATAATCTTGTGGAAGTAAACGAACTGTGGTAAATTCCTAACAATCATAAAGAATATCGTTCAGTCAGTTTTTATGTCTTCTACTTATAGTCAACCATTGGTTTTTTTTTTAATTATGGAGTCGACTGTATAACGACAAATCTGGAGTTCGACGAATCTGAATTATGACTAATCTGAAGTACGTCGAATTCGGAACACGACGACTACGGAACAAACGATTTTAAATAGTTTAGTTGGGGCCCTATTTTATTATGGTTGCCTAGGTACGCCACTGCAGTGGAGCCCCATTTGTTTATTTGCCCCAGGGTCCTTGGTTACCTAGCTACGTCACTGCTCTTGTTAACTTTTTTAACAAATATTTACGAGTTGGACAGGTAGGCAGTGTCCAAGATGTGTCCAACCGTAAAATTTGCAATCGAATAATTTTAGACCGACGTTGAACAGTGAAAGTAGAATGTAGTGTTTGTTTTAGTAATAGTGGTATTGTTGAGGACCTAACAACTAAAAAAATACTGTCCATGTGTCTTCTGCTATCGAAGAACTCACAGATGCAGGTGTGACTGGAGTTACTTATTACGTCATCCGAGATCGACGACTACCTATCAGGCAGAGATTTCTGGAATTTCAGTAGTCTCATCTTTTCGTAAATACGATATGTGACTCAAAGTGGACTAAACAATGATGTAGACGAATTGCATTCTTCGTCTGGGATTTGGTAATTTATATTCTTGTTCTTCTGTCATTTATATAATCTTGTGGAAGTAAGCGAATTGTCTGGTAAATTCCTAATAATCATAATGAATATCCTTCAGTCAGTTTTTATGACTTCTACTCACAGTCGACCATTACTAAAATTAGAAATCAATCAGAGAATCAGACTAAAGATATCGATTTCTTTTAATCGACCTAATTTGTACTAATTGCAGCATTTCTTAATAAACGATCATCTAAATGTGAGGATTTCCCGTTGTTAATTTTTTTAACAAATAGTTACAAGTTGGATAGGTAGGTAGATGTGCCCGACTGTACAATTTGCAATCAAATAACCTTAGAACAACGTTGAACAGTGAAAGTAGTATGTAGTATTTATATTAGTAGTAGTGGCATTGTTGAGGAGGACCTATTAACTACAAAAATACTGTCCAAATGTTTTCTGCTTACGAAGAACTCACAGATGCAGCCGTGACAACACTTGCACGTGTTTTTTTGTAATGTTATCGTAGGCAACAAGCACCGGAATTACGTATTAAGTCATCCGAGATCGTCGACTACCTACCAGGTAGAGGTTTCCGGAATTTCAACTGTGACTCAAAGTGAATAACCGAATGATGTAGACGAATCGCATTCTTCGTCTGTACTTTGGTAATTTATCTTCTTCTTCTTCTTCTTCTTCTTCGGCCACTTATAATCTTGTGGAAGTAAACGAACTGTCTGGTAAATTTCCAACAATCATAAAGACTATCGTTCAGTTAGTTTTTATGTCTTCTACTCACAGTCATCCATTACTAAAATTAGGAATCAATTCGACTAAAGGTATCCATTTCTATTAATCGACTTTTACGTCGTCGTGATAATAGTATTCAGCGAATACTCATTTCCACCAATATTTACCGAGTTGTAACTGTTTCAAGGTATTGTGTTTTCGAGATGTTCTAAAATGCAATTTTCTTATGCATAAATGCAGTTTTTCATTTTTTTTTATTGCTTTATTTCCTGGACTATGTAGATAAAAGAGGTATCAGAAGAGGAAAAAAATAGAAAAATGAAGGGTATATGGCAGGATTCATTTTGAAATATCTATAAAGATCCTCAAAGTGACAGAAAATTACGCATTACAACCGTACAAGACATAGCACTAGAACTAGGACTTACATAAAGTGTTGTACCAAACATCCTGCCTCAACTAAAAGAACTGTTAAAATAGTATTTTTTAACATCCAAGTATGTAGGGATGAAAATGGAGTTTAGTATTTATAAAAATGGAATAATAGAGACTTATTGAAAGTAGAAAAAATAATTAATATTTCTGGGTATCGAAGGACATTTTCTTATGACATACAGACACAAAGGTCTTAATGACCTTCTACAATTGGATAGGGTAGGTACCTACACCTGAATATTGCAAATGATACATCAGAATTCTTACTTCAAAACTGAAATACGTATGTATTTGTAGATATATGTAGTTCCAGAAGGTTGTATGGTGACCTACAAAACCCACGACTGTGATGTTTATCGTTGGTATTTTTCCAATCGAACAAAGCTGTTCATGATTGCAGCAAGTCCTGACTATAACATATTCCCATTATAATAAATTGCTAAGAAAACTGATGGCAGAATCATAACAAGATAAATTCACTGCATTGATTGCTATCTAAATCATCAACATACGCAAGTAAAAATAATTTCCTTATAGGAACCGTCTGCAGAACTAATAAAAATGCTTTAAATATATTTACATAGGGTTGCACATACGTAGAACTATAATAAAATAAAAAAATAAATCAGCAGTTTGCTGCTCCAAAAAAAATAAATTACAATAAATATTACATGTGGTAGTTTCTCTTTTCTTTCAGTTAATATTAAATTAATAAAACAGCCACCAAGGAACTGGAATTTAAGGAAGAAGATTAAAATTATTATTTAAAAAAACAATTTTATAAATTATTGGAGCACAAAGCAATTTATGTCTATAACAACCCTCTCAGTCCCGCCTTTGTCCATAATTAAACTTGTCATAAAAATGCAACTCAATTGCTTCATGGTAGTAAATATTTATCCTGAAGGAAGCTGTATAAGGGGTGGAATCTATCTTTTGGACTTGTTATAAAGAGAAATTTTTTTTCTTCACCCCTCAGCAATATATTTTAGTAGTAATTATATTACAGAAACATAAATACCCAATTTATGGTCAGTTTTGCAGCATTTTCTGGTAGGTACATCAATCGTCCCTGATTTATATTTGCAATATTAAAGTCTAACTAATAATAATAAAAATAATTTACGCAGTGCAGTGGAATTTGTTTAAGAAGCTAGGAGCCTGATAAAAACTAGGTTGATTATAGACTTGACCTCGACTGGGAGGTCAAAGCAAAATTACATATTCCAACAATTGTTAAATGCGTCTTTGATTTTCATAATGATCGTTCGTATTACAAGTAAGTATATGGATAGCTTTTAGAGCTCGTATAACATGTTTGTAAAAATCGATTAAGAAAAATTTAATGAATAAGTAATTCTCTCGACTGCTGAAAGTCCATGAACGCTTTAAGTCAAAATAATTATCAATAAATAAGAAATTTTATCAAGCATTTATTACTTTTTTTATCGATTTTATTGCTTCATTATTAAAGACGTGTGGACTGTATCAAAACTAGCTTCACATTTACTTGAATATTTGGTGGAATTCTCAGGTATCCTATTCTGCTAGAGTTAATGCTTTTGTCCCTCTATATGGAATTCACTGAATGTCTGTATAATTAAAAGGGAATAGGGGATTTGATGCTAAAACATGGAATGAGCTTTAAGTCTTCTTCTTCTCATTTATTTTAGTATCTCCACAACTGTGCGCCCACAATCATTCTCATAAGATTTGTTTGTTTCTTTTCTTCGTCACATTCATGCTGTCTATTCTCAGTATTATCGTATTTGGGGTGTCCAGGGTTCTTGACCAATAAGTCAACAATTAAAAAAATAAATAACTACCTAACTTATTCTGATAGAATTCGTCATACAGACCTTCTGAAAGGTACTTCAATAGTAAAAAACATATTTTCTTTTCTTTTTTTAAATTAATAAACTTAATTCATCATTTTTATGTATAAAATTAGAAAAGGGGACGATTTTTATATATATTCAAATATTTAATGGAAATTGACCATCAGTATTATGATTTCTTTTTGAAAGGTTAAATAATGAGTAAGTACGATTGATACTAGAAAATGTTTATTCTTTCCGATTCTAATGTATCTTTTTTAGGATTTTTATAGATATTTCAAAATGAATCCTGACATCTACTCTTCATTTTTTTATTTTTCGAACACTAAGGTTTATCCCAGAGGTCGCCAAAGTGGTCTATATGGACCCCCAGGGGTCTAATTGTCAAAAGCGGAGGTCGATCCGAATCGGGAGGGTCGATTGGGGGTCGAAAATAAAACTGTTCTTAATACGCAAATCACACATATCTAATTGAGTATGTATAAATATTTTGCAAAAGTATGTAAAACTTTACGAAATAGCTCAGCCATCTGTGCTAAAATTTCTAAGTTCCTATATGACCGAAGGCGGTTTCAGTCACGTAAATTCAATCTTAATGAAGTACATTTAAATAATTTAAAGGTGGAGTTTCGAGGGTATTTAAGAATACATTTGACCAATTTTCAACCCAATATAGCGAACCTTGCAAAAAAACACCAAGCACATCCATCTAATTGATTAAGAAGCAATACATCTGTAGTTGCTTTACTTATTATTTCTGCTTACTTATAATTACTTATTATTTAATGAATATAATGGTATTTAAATTTCATCATTAATATATTTTTTATAAAACTATTGTTACACAATGTACCATTAATTTAATAAATGTTTAAGATCATAAAATAAATGTACAACACAGTATCTAATAGAGTTTTATTTACTTTACTTTTAGGGGGTCGATGGAGATTTCGAAAAATTATATAGGGGTTGATGATAAAAAAGTTTGGCAACCCATGGTGTATCCTAATGAGATTTTTGCGTTCGATTCGTGAGAGCATCTTCAAACTTTATGAACTACTGCATCTGCGAAAAAAAATTGCATCTCGAATAAAAAATTTCGTTACCCTGAATACGAATTATCACGACAAGGTACCTAGTGCTAAGGGTGAACAGTGTCCACCTCGTCTCCTAGAGTTTTATGGGTATTTTTTATTCATATAATTTAACTAGTCGAAACTCGTTACTCGAGGGTTTGGAGTCGCTGAGTAGTTACTAAGACGACTTCGGAAATACATTCCAGAGTACTTGGTAATAATTTCTGAAAACTCAAATTATATTAATTTAAGATTATGTTTATATATTTTATTGTTAAAAAAAAGTGTGTGTGTGTACTTATGTACGCACGTAAGAAGTTATACTTTGATTGATAAAAATATTTCCAAAAATTTTATCTTTCGGGTTATCATACGTTTGTAGAAAAAACGACACTAATAATAGAAAAAAGGGTATTTAATACATTGAAAGTTAAAATATATCGCATTATCTAGTTAAATAAAGTTTATTTAAATATCATAAAAGAATTATTTCTACATAATTAAAATAATTTAATTTTTCCGGACTTAAATAATTATTAGTTGAATCTATTATTAATTTATCTGTACACTTATTACCTACATATTAAATAATAATGTAAAAATTTATTTTATTTTATGATGTAAATAAATAATACATACTGTCAACTAACCTCAAATTCTACAAATATTTAACCTTCCACGTGTATAATATGTTTTCTGAGACACAGTAAACACACCTGGATCTATTTATTAGATTGACTAGCTAACTTCATACTGTCGGTTTTCCGTGTCGGTGTGCGCGCGCATCGTAAAAATTTACTCATTATTTTTCCTTAACGCGCCAAAAGAAGTATAACTTCAAAAATAAACTTGTAGCTCCAGTAGATGAAGTTGGTACTCCTAATCACCAGATCCGTAGGATCAGATACTTTAGAGGCTATTGTCGATGTCATAATAGTAATGAGAGTAACTAGTTTCGACTAATTATGTAAAAAACTTCCATAAAGCGTTAGGAGACGAGAAGAATACCATCTACTCTAGGCACCAGGTGCCTCGGCCGCTCGTGTTCAGCGTCAATATTTACCGAGTTGTAACTTTTTTATTTATTGTCTCTTCGAGGTGCACTTCTAAAATACATGCACAAATTATTAACTTTAATTAATATTCATATCTAAGTATCTATGTTTGAAACGAACAAAAATAGGGATAAAAGTTTTGCGTTTGTTTTTTTTTTTGAAAAGAGGTCTACATATATTTTATGGTCCCAAAATTTGAACATAATGATTCGGGACATCCGTAAATTCACAACGTTTTCGAGATTAAAAAAAATCCGATATAACCAAATCCAACCCATTTCAAAAATAGGAACATTTGTTTTTAGTAAATAGAAACACTGTTTAATTTCCACACTTATTTATTGAAACATTTACAATTGTTTCGCTACTTTGTAGCTTCTTCAGAAGGTAACAGTGAATGATTGAAATTTAATTCTAGTTATAAAATATTCGCCACCCCCATTTTAGCTGTAGATACATATAGGTATTGTAAACTAGAATTACATTTCAATCAATCACTGTTACCTTTTGAAGAAGCTACAAAGTAGCGAAACAAGTGTAAAGGTTCCAATAAATAAGCGTGGAAATTAAACAGTGTTTATTTACTAAAGTCATGAATTTACATCAAGTAAATGTAGAATCTATTATTTATATTAAAAAATATTTGTCTTGTGTGTGTTGACTTTTTTTTCCTTTCTAATGCCCATTCTTTGTCTAATGGTATTTTAAGTTGGTATTACAAAGTGTATATTGAAAGAATTGTAATTAAAAATTTTCCATAAATTTTCCATTTACTAATTCAAGGGAAAAGAAACAAAAAAAAGAACCAACAAGGAAAAAGTTTAGAATCACTGGCGTTAACGTCATACCACCTATCAGGAACCTACCCACAGCCAACTATTGTTGAGTTGACTAATATGACCGGGACAGTCAAATTCCAATTACTTTGCATATGACAATCGGGGCAAACCGTGCCGTTCTCTGTCTCCGACTGGTTCTCTGTTGTTCATTGTTCATCATTAAAATACCGACAGGAAACTTTTAATTTTCACTGTTTAAAGGAGCACAACATGTTCTCTATTCAGACATAAACGATACCCTGATGATTAAAGAAAACCTCATTTTTGTTTTACATAACGCTCAAATTCTTTTACAGCAACTACAACAAAGCATATCAGAAATTAATTATGCTGTAGGGAGTTGATTTTAATTATTCTAACAGATACATACGTGGAGAATATTGTAAATAATAAATAATTTAATTAATGCTACGCTAATCAATTTCGCCTAATGAATGGTCGGTTTTCGTTTATACCATAAATGAGAAAATTTTATTATTAAAAGTGAAGGTTAAACAGAGAATGTTAAATGTTACACAACATAGTGATCGTAAATATTATTTTTACTGAAACAAAGAAGGAAAAATAATTGCTGGATGTTGTAAATATATTGAGAGTACCGAGTACCTATATATGTAAGATGTAATAAAAATATTAAATAATATTTACGAATGACGCAGTAGGAGTTTTATGAAACATTTTATACAATAATAATGAAAAGAAAGTCAAGACAACTAAGCAACCTATTGTCACTCTTTAGTAGCATTAATAAGAAAATTCACTTTACAATGGAAACGAGTGATGAAAACGGCTTAAATTTCCTATATATGAACAAAAGAGTGATTAATAACAGGTTAGACTTCGACATTCACAGAAAAAACACTTCACAGACACAATAATAAAAGCAAAATTCCAACAATCAACTCAAATTAAACTAGCCACCTTCCACAGCTTAATACACAGGCTCCTAACATTTCCTCTAAGTAAATATAACAATTAGGGATTCAGTAACACTTTGTTGACAAACATAATGTTACCAACGATCACACAGACTGCAGATGTACTCCAGTAATTGACTACTATCTAGGATTTTCCAGCAATTAGATAATTAAGTAGATATATAGCAGTAAGACCTTTCTTAACTTTAGTATACATTGTTACTCTTGAAAAAGACGAAACAATTGTAGATATATAATAAATTCTTTGAAACATAAAAAAGCAACTTTCTTTTCGTTTTAAAAATATTAAAATCCGTTGAGGTTTTCGTTCATTTTATTTATTTTTTCTTCATAATTTCGATGTCCAACTGTTGTCTTAGCTTAAAAATCAATAACTAATTAAATTAAACAACACTTGGTGTAGGTTTCACAAATTTAATATCACTTCTGACATATATGTTTCGACCTATACATAGGTCATTATCAAAGAGTATCTACAAACTAGTTTGATAATGTTTCACAACAATTGCACTAAAGACTCTATCGAATTTATTGAAAATCAAGATCACAAATGTAATTTTTCATTTATTGTGTGGTTTCTTACAATAAATTTCATAAAAGGCAAGTTTGAAACGAATGAAACTGCTCAAAATGATCGTAAACATTCTTTTGAACATCAAATAATTTCACTGGAATGTTATTTTAAAACTTTCAGAAATCACTTCAATGTGGTCTACTTTGAAAACTGTGTGCTTCTTTTATATTCTTTTAAATTTATGTAACCAATTTTTTAGTTTTTTATTTTTATCTTTTACAATTAAAATTTCTTTTTCACGAAATTTGGTGAAAACTTACCTATTTATGTCCCAAATACGCTGTAATTTTTTTGATTTGAAATATTTATTTTTTCACCTTATTTTTACTTAATATCGAAAAAGCACCCAAATTCTCCATCGAAAATTCTCACGTCAAAATATCTGTTTTTTTAAAAACGTTGGTGGGCTTTTCCTTCGTTAAAATCTCTACTTTCTGATGGTGTGAAAAAAAATATACATCACTATGGTATGTTTTCTCAGGAAATGCAGAAACGAAGAAAATTAAATGTTTTTAAAAATATATAATAGTGCGATTTACATGTATATTTATATATTATGAGATTATCTATGACATAAATGTAATTGAAATTTAATAAAACAACTTTTTACAGAAAAAATAGCAGCGGTCACATTTTTTAGATTAAATTACCTTCGTTTCTTTGCATATCCTGAGAAAACTTACCATAGTAATGGATATTTTGCTTCACACCATCAGAAAGTAGAGGTTTCAACAAGAAAAAGCTCACCAACGTTTTCAAAAAAGCAGATATTTTGACGTGAGAATTTTCGATTGAAAATTAGGGTGCTTTTTCGATATTAAGTAAAAATAAGGTGAAAAAATAAATATTTCAAATCGAAAAAATTATAGCGTATTTAACATAAATAGGTAAGGTTTCACCAAATTTCGTGAAAAAGAAATTTTATTTGTAAAAGATAAAAATAAAAAACTAAAAAGTTGGTTACGTAAATTTTGAGGTTATGTGAAAAAAGTGTAAATACAAAACTTGTAGATCTTTTTATTACCTACAACTTTGCCATTTAACTTTTTTCCATAAGACTTGTAGTTTTTCCGGAAATCAAGGAAAACCGTTTTTTACCCTTAAAAACTCACCCCTTTCCCTTCCCGACCTCAGATCGCCCGTAAATTATTTTGTTCTTCAATTTCTGTCATATTCTCTTCCTTTTCCAATGAGTTTCATCCTACTATAATTTTTTTTGGTTTCAAAAATTATCGACCCTGGTCTAGAGACATCATTCCAACAGTTTTTCCAAAGGCTATTAATTTATTTTATTCACATTTTTCCTCGTTCCTTCATGATAGCATATATGTGCTTTTTCGTTTATTCTAGATTTTTGGTTGTTTTGAAATAAGCTTCCGGTGTTTTCTCTAGGCTAGTGAAGCTCGCTGATGTTACTGTTCCATACGTTTCGAACTTGTCTTTTATTCCATGAATTGTTTTTAGGTGTTTGTGTAATATTTTTATAATATTTGACAGAAATAATGTGAAATGAAACACTTCCTTATACTTTCTCATATTTTTTCCTTTTTATTTTACATCAACGTAAACTTTTCTCGCGTTTGCGTTTTAAAATGTTCTAACCCTAATAATGATTGGGTTCAACAGTTTAGTTTAGGCTAAGTTTCAAGAGCTGCGACTGCTGTAACTTAATAACTAATATGCTAGTCGTAACAACCATTACCTAAACGACACAAACGTGCTTAAAAATTAATTTCGAATAAACTAAAATTTCGTGACACCGATCGATTTCGATAAATCCATCACACACCATATACTCTGTAATAAATACACAGAAGACATAACACATTGATTTAAGACAAAGGAAGTGTTACAGACAGTTCAATTATCATGGATAATAATCAAGTAAATTCGAGAGATTAAAACCTGCTCCGACATGTAAATAAGTACCTTGATTTAGAAAAAGAAAAGCTCACACTTTTTATTCAAAATCAATTTTTGTTTTATCAAAAATTATCATATTCTATTTTAAAAATTCATTAAACTATGGTACGTTTCTTAAATAAGAAAAAGAGAAACTCTTTCAAATTCACCACACAAAATTTCTCTGAAGGGACAGATGTCTCGCTTGTTTCTCACGAAGTCATTATCAACCTAGGACTTTTAGCATTAAAATTTACTACCCCTTGACTTCATAAGATCAACCTACTGCATCAAAAACTATTTTTAAATGATTTTATGTTTTAGTAATAAAGGATATTATTTTATTTATTTATTATAAAATCACACGTATACCTCAAGTATCTGGGGGCCCGGGAGTGCCCCCGCCAAGACGAGCCCAGCGGAGCGCAAGGGTACTACCTACCTTTTCTCGAAACGTTTCGTCGTTTTTTTAAACTTTCATAACTTTGGTTTGGATGATGCTAAATAGTTAAAAATTTCAAGATATAATGATACCAGTACAATAATTAAACATACAAAGTTTGAATGTCGTAGCTATTATACTTTAGATATAATTAAGGTCTAAAAACCCCCGATTTCGTCACTGATTCACTCACTGATCATCAAAATTCCTTCCCGAAGTCCTAGAACGCTGAAATTTGGTATGTAAGCTAATATTACTACAAAGACAACAAAAAAATTAAAAAACCAAATCTAACCTAACCTATCCCCTCGGAATAGGAGGTGGAAGTTTGTATGAGGCTTGCAGTACATTTACACAAACTACATAATGATGCAGTAATAACTATTGAAAAGCTAGATATATGAAAAAAATAATAAAATACTTATAACAAATAAAAAAATATAAACGTCATATTTTTTTGAAAATCATCCCCTTAAAACTCTTAAAAATGGGGTGAAAGTTTAAACACGGTATAATAGTGACGGTGACATCAGCCGACGTCACTAGATGGCACTGACTGTATTTTGAAATACGCTATCGACAGTTTTTTACTGTGAATGATGATCGATTGTTAGGAAATATTTCCATTTCATATTCGTAATTTCGTAGTCGTATCGTATCGTCGTAATAATTCTATAATTCGTTCGTATTATTTGTTACTTTAGTTACTGGTCCAAATTAATCAAAAAAGTCCATTAGCCAACTTACAAAAATTAATGAAATCCCACCAAAAACATTTTCATGTAAAAATGTTGCCAAGACGAGTCTACATAGCTTACGCTGTGAAAAAGTTATCAGATCTCGTATAAAGCCAAGATCTAAAGACTACACGCTCTAAACCTACAAGCTCTACACTACACCTTAATCAAAATCTATGAAACAGTGGTCAGATCTCATATAGAGCCAAGATTCTCGATCTATGCGCCCTTACTTTACCAAGCCTAACTACACATACTCTACATTTTAATGAAAACGTGATACTACGAAGATTTCATAGGCATTCGTTCATCGTGTGTGAAATAAAACGGCCAAGCCACACGTTTTGACTAAAATGTAGAGTATGTGTAGTTAGGCTTGGTAAAGTAAGGGCGCATGGATCAAGAATCTTGGCTCTACATGAGATCTGACCACTTTTTCATATATTTTGATTAAGGTGTAGTGTAGAGCTTGTAGGTTTAGAGCGTGTAGTCTTTAGAGCTTGGATTTATTAACTTTTTCACATATGTCGACTCGTCTTGGCAACATTTTTACATGAATATGTTTTTGGTAGGATTTACATTTTTCTCCCATACAATTGCGTTTTTACAATCACGACTTAGGTACTATATACAATATATTCGCAAATTTCGTCACATACTTCGCCTTTTAGTGTTTCGACTATCAACTCCCACGTGTTATTTTTAATCCTATCACCTTTCTATTCTTTTATAAATTCTCTTATTTCCTCTCTTTGAATCTTTATTGCTATTCCACAGCTTTCCTCAATACCTCCACATAATCTACATTCCCAATCTCTGAAACCGTTTTTGTGTCCTCTTCATATGTTACCACATCTAATTCTAGCCCATATTTCTTCCTTGTCTTTCTTTTTATACTTGATATTCAAATATTCTGCCCCATTAGAATCCGGCATACTTTCTCTATACATCCTATTGTAAATTCGATTCTATTATAGCCACCCACTCTGCTTCAAGTTTCTTATTCTGCCAGGTAATCGAACCTTTCTTAAGAACACTGTATACTTCTTCCGCACCCCTTCCACCCTATATCATTTTACACACGTCCGTAATTTCTAGCTCACTAAACATTTCCCATACGGATTTTCCCCATTTTAAAGGAGTTTTGTTTATTAAACCTATCATTTCCTCTAATAGACAACTTTTAGGCCATCTCTCATTACTCATCCCCACTATATCTTTTATGTACCTGATTGTATACTCTATATCTTCCACCCCCAAATTATTTTTCCATAGATATTTTTGGGTATTTCTGGCTACTCCCAAAGCCATTTTACAATATTACCCTTGTACTCTTTTCATACTATGTAATTTACACCAACCCCAAATTTATACTCCATATAGTGTAATAGATCTCACTAGAGAGTTTATACACGGTCGTCTCGCGTGTCTCTGATGCCCCATGTAGCATTTGCTGCCTTTTGCGCCTTTCCTGCAAGTTTTCTTAAATGACTCTCAGAATAATAAAAGATATTACATATGTAAAAAATAATCTTGTAATACAAGAAATAAACTCCTGTAAGCAACCCTCGATATCGTTTTTATTTGTACACAAACCTGTTCTTGAAAGTTTAAACCATAAAAATATAAATTGTCTGTAGTATGTCCTTATTGTATGACAAATCAAGCAAAAGTAAGTACAGTAGAACCTTGATAACTTAAACCTCGATAACGTAAAAACCTCTATAAATTCATAAAATTTTGTGTTCCCTTCCCCTCGGAGTCCAAAACCTCTTTTACTTAAAATTTGAACGCTCTATAACTTAAACGAATGATTTAGGCATCGCACCTCAGTAAGTAATAAAATTGATGTAGAAAGTGTGAATTGTTTGAAACAAAAAAAAAATTATAACCGACTTTTTTAAGTAGAATAAAATAAACTTGAATAAACGTACCTTTAACCCTAAAATAAAGTACGTATGTACACAATAACATTTCGAAGTTTCATTTGCATTTAACCTAGCTCGTCTATCTCTATAATTCCTAAACAACGCTCATAAACGGACCCCTGTAAGTAAAAATATAAACCAATAAAAACTTCTTAACTTAAACCCTTAGTAAGTAAAAACCTCAATAACTCAAATTATTTAACGTTTCCCTTGGTCTTTATCTTATCGAGGTTCTACTGTATTAGACTTAAAACGAAACCAATAATACTTGAGAAAGATCAGGAACACAAATGCAGGTGGACTCACTCACCTTTGTTGCCCATTATTAATACGTATTGGAATGAATCTGCAAATAAAATAGAAAACGAATAAATAATATTCCAAATAGTACCTAACTAGTTTTGAAAGGTAGAAGGGTATTTATCAATTACGTGAACATAAAAAGAAGGAAGATGTCCACAATAATCATCAAGTCTTATGTAAAGGAAGGGGTAGGGTTATTGAAAAACTCGCATGTTTATTTTTAATTCAAAGAATCATTATTTTCCCTTTCAAATAAAAACTCATTAAAGGGCAAATAACACGTGAGAGGAAGGTAAGAGTTTTACTAAAAAAAAAAACTTATAATAAAAATTTCGATGTCATCGTTTGAGAAAAGGTTAAGGTATGTTTGATTAGAAAATTGACTTATTGGACTATTCAAGGTGGTGTTCTGTGAAAATTGTCCGATGACCTGATTAATTTCTTAATCAAAAATGTACATATCAAAATATTATAGTCAATCGCCCAATTCAAAATTTCATTTATTATTGCACAGTACAGACATTATATAGAAGAAAGTAACCAAATATGGAAAAGTATCCCTAATATGGGTAACCGACATTTCTTGGAAGCAAATAGTCTTAGGGGTAGTAAGTAGTGGTCGTTTATCTTTTTTAATCATTATAGGCGCCCTTGTCAATCGGTGGAGTGATGTGTCTGCAGTGAGAGTGTTTTGTTTCGTTACTATTAGAAAACTTTTCATGGTATACGTAGAAATTAGTATTTTTTCGTGATGTAATTGGAAATAGATTTGTAAAACTTGGATGTATGCATTGGATAGATGCTTGTTTAGAGATTTCTTATTGCTTATTTTCTTTAGTTTAAAAATACGAGTATAAGTATAAAATAGTCTCAAATGCCAAATATGGACAGTTTAGGTGGTAAGACGCGTATTGTTAGTTCTGCAATAGGATGTTTTCGGAAGGTACTCGAGGAGAAACTTGGAGCAAATGCTTCATGAGTTCGACACCTGGATTTGTGATTATTGCAAGTAGTTTAAGTTCCTTCTTATATTTGAAAAAATAAAGTTCCTGAAGTATCTCATAGAATTTGGACATATATACATTTTCCGGGCTGTTGTGCTGTGGTCGACGTCTTCCTCCTTCTCGATGCGACGTTTCGCCAGATCTAGCTTCTGGCATCTACAGGCAGTGTAACGATATCTTGACGATTTGTAACTGTTACCAATCGTCAAGATATCGTAACACTGCCTGAAGATGCCAGAAGCAAGATCTGGCGAAACGTCGCATCGAGAAGGAGGAAGACGTCGACCACGGCACAACAGCCCGGAAAATGTATAAATGTCCAAATAAAACGCCGGCCGTGAAAGCTTGAAAGCAACAATACCTCATAGAAGTTAAGGTTGATTTTTTATAGTTTTTCTAGCGTTCCACTTTTAAGGTACCTATTTCACAATTAGATACTTTTGAGTTGATTTTTTTTGTAAATTATAGTTCTCATAGTTAATAAATAATTTACATGACTGTTAGTACGTACCTATGTAAAGCGAAAATGTATGACTGTTTGTAAATTTGTTTAAGTTTTGATTATTGTTTTAATGTAAAAAACTAAACGGTACTAAATATTTTATTACTTTTCTTCCAATTATTTATAAGCTTGCTCCTCTAGTAATTTATTGAAGGTAAGTGGTATAGGTTGTTTAGAATCTCATGAACTTTAGCCTTGGGTTCGCAGAATTGTAACTCCTTCAATTTACAACTAAATACTCAACCATACTAAAAAGGATGAAAACTTATGACGAAAAGTTACCTAATTAATTATTTAAGTCTCCGAATCAAAACGTTACGATTTATCGCTTAGTTTAAAATTCCGTTCTCTTTTGGGTATGTACACAGATTGTGTAATGATTTAAGGGCAAAGGTACACCTCCAGTAATTCGTAGAAGGTAAATAGTAGAGGTCCTTCAGACTCTCATGAATTGCGGCCTTGGGGTGCGCAGGATCGTAACTCTTTCACTAACTACTCAAAAAAATTAAAACCCATAATGAAAAGTTCGATGTCATTGTTTGAGAAATTTTTCATGTATGTTCGATTAGACCAGGGGTGAGCAACACGCGGCCCGCGGGCCGCTTGCGGCCCGTTAAACATGTTTGCTCGGCCCGTCAAGCTTTTCTAAAATTATCGACTTTCTCCCTTCAATATACTGTTATAAAATTACTTATAATAAAATGGTAGTACCGAATAATACTGATTTAAAAAATGTGTTTTTCTTAGTAAACATCGAAAATTTTTATAAATCTTATGTGAGCCCCGAGAAATTTCCGCTTTTGACGAAAATTGCAAAGTAAATGATGTCTCTGTTCGGAAGTACGTATCCTTGCGAACAATTATTTTTAACCATGAAATTAATCCAAAATGACCACCGAGATCAATTAGTAAGCTGCGTACATGTAGCTCCCTCATCAATTCCGGCTGATGTTGATCAGCTTGTATAAAAAAACAGTGCCAAATTTCTCATTAAACATTTCAAGTAAATTCGTTTTTCTGTTCTTTTCTTGTTTGCTTTTATGTTGCATTAAAATTTGTATATGAAATCTTAATTTTTTTTTATTTTATATTTCCTATTCTAATGTTTATTATAAATAAAGTTTAGAAAATTATTAATGTTACTTTATATGCGGCCCCCAAAAATTTTAAAAATTTAAATTGGCCCGTTGATTAAAAAAGTTGCTCACCCCTGGATTAGACTATTCAAAGGGGTGTTATGTGAAAATGGGCCGATGACCTAATTAATTTCTTAATCAAAAGTGCAAATATCAAAATATTATAATCAGTGGCTCAATTTTAAATTTTATTTTCTATTGCGTAGTACAAAGATTTTATAATGATTTGAAAGCATTCTTCAGAAAAAATCTTTAAAAGCCTCATAATTGACATTATGGCAGTCTCGAAAATTTAATTCTATTATTTTGGTATATTCTGGAATAGTTCGTTTTTTTTTTCTTCTTTCCACTTTTACTAAGTCTTTTAGGCATTAAAATAAACTAAACTACAAATCCAAAAATTTCTTTTTTTTCTTTTAATATATTGAATGCAAAACTTATCGTTCTGTGAAGTTTTTCTTGACTTGGTAAAAGTTATTTCACAGCAATCTTAAATATCAGTGTAAGTTTAAGGCGGTATTTCAATATTTTCAGCCCCTTTCAGTCAGTATCTTTTTAGGAACTTTTCTTTGAGGTAGTTAGACACAAATAAGTCAGTTAGCATAAAGTTGTAGTACCTAACAAACAAAATGAGAAAGATCTTTTTATAGCTATAGGTAGTTGTTAAATTTCATTTGTTTTATTTGCTGTTCTCAATTATATGTACAGTTATATTTTGTATCTCTTCTCTACCTGAAGAAGGCACAGTGTGCCGAAATAATTATTATGGTAACAATTAATAATTCTTGTAACTATACGTTGTGTTTTTTTAATTCTATTTTTTTTTATATAATATGCACGGAGAAAAATAATCATGATTTTATTACTTGATGAGTCAAGCAAAATTTTTCTAGTAAATAATACTAGAATTCTCATAAAATGTACTTGGTGGTATAAAACAATTTTTTATTCTTTCCAATAATTAGTATTAGAATAATTGAGCTAAATAATTCTAGACTTTTTTTCTCTACCTCAGGATTATTTTATCGTGCCGTAAAGAAAAAATACTAGAATGAGAACAGTTTAGTAAAATTAGTCATAAGAACTGTAAAAAATGTTTTCCAATCAAGTCAATTTTACTAGAATTAAGTCTAAACACCGAACGTAGATTGACTAGACATTTCTAGTAAAATCTCCTTGAGCGTCTGGTCGTCCATATAATTGACAGATTTTTTAGTCATGTTTGCTAGAAATCTAGCAATATTTTCATGATTGTTTTCTCCGTGTGGAGTTACAATCTTTAAACGTTTAACCCATCCAATTTTTACTGTAGGTATTTTATGTGATTCATTTTCCATCTTTGTCAATTAGACTTAAGGTGTTAACCACTATAAATTAAGAACAGGTGACTATAAGTTCTTTACAAGTTCATTGTTTTGAAAAAGCGATCACATGATGGTCATTGATGAAAATAGTGAGATGAAACGGACAGGCTAAGCTTTCTTTATGGGTTATAACCCATCATACCCGTTATATTACGTTTATGTATTATGCATTGTACCTGATTGGATAAATAAAAAAATAATAAATAAATAAAATTTTGTGGAGACTCTGGGCACATGCTCCAAATCCCCTTTTGCAAATCCGGCCCTGGCTCACAGCTCAGAGCGAACACGATAGTGTTTTATGCATTCCGACTAAATTAACAAACCGCATTTTTTGTTACGCTCCGTGGACTCCCAACTCGTCCACCGCTTAATTATTAGATATAATTTTTTTAAGTCAATTCACTTTCATATGTATGTTATACGCTTATTACATACATACATACATAGGTAACTATAGCTATTATCTTCTAGTATTTGCAGACACGCTTCTCAGCATCCGAGCATCTCACTTGCTGATGGCACTTTCAATGGGCACTTGCAACACCTGTTGCGCATCGACCCAGAAAATTGAAGGTCTTACCAGTAACAAAAAAACTCATACTCAAAGACAAACAGTTTCGTGCTAGAAAACTACATCATTAAGAATAATATATCCCTCTGATTACCTACTTTTCTATTTTCTTAATAATATGTTACCTACTAAAGATATAATGTCACAAATTATATTTCCATCAGTACAGTAATGTATCTTGCGCCATCTAGCAAGTACGTTTCGAAAGGCGTAATTGTTTTCAGTCGTAAACTAATTCGTATTTGACCCAAAATTTAAGTTAACTGTTGTAGGTACAATACACGTTCACAAAAGGTCTATATTATAAACAAGTTCATTGATAACAAAAGACCATAAATATTTATAGATATTTTTAGCTTTCCGTTTATTATCTGTAATAAATTATAAACACGCGCATTTGTTTCAAATATCACTCTTTTCATTAATGACAATCATGTGATCGCTTGGTCAAAACAATGCAATTGTAAAGAACTCATTGTCACCTGTGCTTAAGTTATAGTGGTTAACACCTGAAGTCTAATTGACAAAAATGGAAAATGAATCACATAAAATACAGTCAAAATTGGATGTATGAAGTCTCGGAAACATTGAGAATATTGGAAATATAAAAAAAATAAAACTTGTTCTCAACGATTCAAATCAAATGTTTATTACTCAATCTTTCATATTTGGTAATCTTCTAAGCATTAAATTAACAAAACAATTTTTATAAACACATTTTTTGTGAACATCTCGAGAAACAGGCTTATTAATGGAGGAGGAGCTAAACTAGTCTAAGTATCTCCACAATGAAAACTTTCTAAAGAAAATAAAAAAATGCAATAGATCAATTTTTATTTCCGACACTGTTGAAGATTATGAGGAAGTTTACTTGCATGAAAAAGTTGTTTATGCCGAAGATAATATAAATAATAATTGTTTTCTTCTACAAATATGATCCTACCTATTTGTATTTTTTTATGTTTAACTTTTAAAATTTCTATTCATATATAAGCGTTCTATTTTTTGGTATGTACTTTTTTTAAATAAATATTTATTTTTAGGTTACTTTTTTTAGTCTTTAATTTTTTCTCTGTATTTCCATATACTTCCAGAAATGTTTCAGGAAACTAGTCTTGATGATGTCTTGAATCAAGGGAAGATCAATACAAGAAAATCAAGGGTCTCCGAAAACTACTTTATTTTTTTAATTAATTGTCACATCGTTTATGAACTGTATTGAAGTAGATAATTTAGTAAAATTCTTAAACAAATATCTATTAGGTACTTATTGAACATAAAGGAACCAATTTTGCTCAATTTTTAAATTTCACTAGATATGCATCATTTTTATTGAAGTAAAGAAATAAAACTTCAAGTAATTACTTATACTGATTGTTTACAAACCTCACATAATTCTATCCATGACACAAGACGATTGTGAAATCTGGTTAAAATCCGTATATTAAAAAAGATAACTTTTGATAACCTCAAATAAAAATGGTATTACAAAAACTGCTTTAAAAAAGTGCTGCACTACATTGAATGAACAAATATGAGACGTTGATGTATTATTGCAAGGTCTTTATAATAAGAAATAACATTTTTTTATTATAAGTATGTATTTAACTATGGGCTACAATATAATCTATTAGCACTGAAATCGGACGATAAATGTGGGGAAACACCTACAATCTCTCACAGACTTTTTCATTTTTTATTAACGTCCATCTATCAATCTATCATTCTGTATATTGTCATGAATATTACAAATCGTATAGGTAGTTTAAAACAATTTATCATATATTATTTACGCCTATTGGCGAAAGAGCAACAATTCAGATATTTAGGTTTATCTGATTAAATATGCGACTGTATCAATAAACCTTGACATAAGAGTTGAAACAATTGTCGAGTTACGTTTTCACTTATTGTTAATTAAACTTTCTCATTTTCACATAACTTGAGTTATTATAGGTAGCGACACATGTATGCAATTGCGGTTACGAAATCAACGTTAATAAATTATTAAAATGGACTTAGTTACTTCAGCACTAAGATTGAACTTTTTTATCAATTCATTATAATAAACGAATGAACAAATAAATTTATTAAAGTAAAAACAAATTCAATCCATTTGATCTTTATGTGGTGAAAAAGAGAGAATAGATATTTTAAATAATTTGACCAAAATTTACACAAGTATAGATGCTGAAATCGAACTAATGGTTACAACAAATTCATAACTTAACTATGTATAATAGGTACCTATATTTGGTTCGAAAGCTTATAAGATTTCATTAACCTTATCTAAATAAATTGGCAAAACTCTATGGCATCTTTCAAAAAGAATGCTCGATCTTCAAATGAAAATAAAACACGTTGTAGATGAATTTTTTTTATATGAAAGTAAATGTATTATTAACAGTAGTGTTGGTCGGTTCTTTATGAAACACTTTTTGAATAAAAGAAAATAAATAAAAAACACTTTTAATTGTTTCAAAACGAGAATTTATTTTAACTTTACAATTGTTTCAGTATTATATTTATATATTATAATTCATACATCTACATTCATGTGTTTAGTAAAAAGCAGTTATTTTAATATTACA
Organism: Agrilus mali; assembly: GCA_029378335.1. Classification (NCBI taxonomy): domain Eukaryota; kingdom Metazoa; phylum Arthropoda; class Insecta; order Coleoptera; family Buprestidae; genus Agrilus; species Agrilus mali. The sequence continues at coordinate 3,485,408 of CM055661.1, forward strand.
AATAGATACACCAATTTTATTTATTTGCATAGATTATATCTATACCTACGATAATGAGAATGTATGTCCTACGGAAAGTCCTAAATATTTACTTCTAATTACAAAGAAGTTCATTGGTGTGTTTATGTAAGCCTAGTAGCATCTATTATGGAAATACCAGTGCTATGTTTTTTAAGTATTATTGATTTTTTATGTTCATTTAGGCGGATTTTTAAATTTCTGCCAGTTTGGCGAATATAATATGCATCGCAGGTGTTACAAGAAAGTTTATAAACTCCTGTTTTTTGAACAAATGACAGTATGGTCGTTACAATCTAAGAAAGTACAAGCGTTCCTATTGAATATTTATCCCTATATAAAAAAAAAAAATTAATGTAAACTTTGTGTTAAAATGCGAAATATTAAACTTTATAGACGACAAAATTAAAAACAACGAAAACATGCCAGTAGCTGATAAATTTCAAGTTTTGGTATACTTTTATATCAATGTTGAAATATGAAAATTGTCACAAAATGTAGATCATTTCGGACAGAGAGGAAAAACCATTGAAGTAAGGACAAAACAACATCATTATTTCTAAAGCATAGAAATTTGTAAGGGTCTAAATGATTTGTAAGAAATATTGTTTTAAGTTTTAGGTAAGCAACTTAAGGGTAGATGCTGAAATCAGATGGATGTAAGAGATTCTTAAGTAACACAAACTAAAAATAAAAAGAAAAAAAATAACCAAAAAAAAATTTAAGCAGCAATATTAATTTAATCTTAAAAAGAAAAGTATGGTTAAATTTGTTGTCATATTGGGGTCACTTTCCTTATTTTGAAACCTGATATTTTGAAATATATTGTATATTTCAAAAATATAGAAAACTAAGCTTTCATAAATTTTTTTTCAAATGAAACAAAAGAAATATGCCTACCTAACTCTTCCGAAAGCTCTATTATTTTACACAAAATATTCAACTTTTGAGATATAATTAAAAATAATAAAATTAAACTGATAACTGACAAAATTAAAATTCTGGGTGTATACCTATGCGTTGAAACATGGAAATAGTCACAAAGTGTTGATACATTGGACAGACAGGAAGATATGCTGACTAAAGAATAAAAGACCACCGCACTTTGTATAAATTAGGTAAGAAATTTAAATTCAGTTTGTCTTTGATAAGTTATATTTATATTAAGAGGAAGAAATAGGTGTATGTAACCATGTAGGCACTAAGTTATGTACAATGTAAGCATTTAGGTAGTTAGTATATGCCCGGCATCATGTACCTTTATATTAGTGATGGGCACTATCGAATAAATTGAACTATCGAATAATTACTAAATGAATACTTTTAACTATCGAATGAATTCATTCGAATGAATTCATTCGAATGAATTTAGTAATTACTATTTTTTTCAATTACACGACAGTCAGGCAGCAGACGGTTATTCATCGCTCGGTCCATACTAACATACAAATATACTGATACGAACGTGTATACCAAAAGACAAATATACGATTAATATGCTAGTATGGATAAAAAACAAACAGGTTATGCTGAAAATAATAAATAACCTCGACTTGAAACATGGTTTCTAATTCTTATTACTTTGATAAAATTATTATTTACTTAGGTAAGCGATCTTTTTTGTATTATTTATTGCTATACGTACTTTATTGTTATTGAACTAAAATAAGTGTTTTAGAAACATCTGTTGTTCTTATCCAGGTATTTGTTATAGGGCGACGAATAAAAAGTTTTTTATTTTTACATTTAACTATTTTTTTTTATATGTTTCTGCACTTATTATTATTATTTTTTTTTTGGGTAATTATAAGTACGCAGTACAAACATATATAGTACCTAAGTATTTATGACTCCAATCATCACTACACTAATTTAAAAATATTAATTATTTTTTTGCATTTTATTTTGCCTCATATTTAACTAGTATAAATTGGTGCCATAGAAAATTATGTTTTTAAAGTATGTATGTATGTATTGATAACGTCTAATAATTATAGAATTGTTTATATTATTCGGCTCTGCTACGAGGAAGTAGCGAAGTAGTAGACAATGCGCAAACGTATCATTTACCCATTCCAACCACGACTCCAACGTTCAGTTCGATAGTTGAAAAGTATTCGAATAAAAAAAGTAACTACTATTTTCAGTAACTACTTTCAGTTACTAAAACTATTCATTACTTTTTTATTCGAATAAAAATAGTAACTACTATTTTCAGTAACTACTTTCAGTTACTAAAACTATTCATTACTTTTTTTATTCGAATACTTTTCAACTATCGAATAATTCGAATAGTAGTGAACTATCGAATAGTTCGATAGTTTTTATTCGATAGTGCCCATCACTACTTTATATTATATGTGAGCCTGTGGAAATGAAACATGTCTGATTGTGAGGCAAAAGTCGAGGGGAACCTTTTCTTAACGTAACGTTAGAGAAAGAACTTATAATCGCTTTTCACTGTATAAAGAGCATGTAATATAAGAAAAAATTATGTATGAAATTGTAAAACCCTTGGACTACATATAAGTTATCTTAAAATAACAATGCAAGTTATTGTCCTACACTATACAATTTACTGAAGTGCAGGTAGTTCTGCTTGATGATGGATTGTTGGTTGTATTAATTGATATTATAATGATAATGAAAGTAATATCAAGGCTGTAGGTGGTGCTCGGTTGATGAAACATAATAATACCAATAATAAAATAACAATTAATTGTTTCAACACTTTCACACACAAACAAAATAGTAACACGCCTTAAGAAACTAGACTTACCCAGTGGTAATAAACAAGAACAACTTATTAGGCCGCTTATTGATAAACAACAAACAAAAAATTGATAAATTAAAAAGAAGTGGAGTTTATCAGATCAATTGTAAAAACTGTTATGCGTTTTACATAGGACAAAGTGGCAGAGCCTTTAGTACCAGACTGAACGAACATATAAATACCACAAAAAAGAAGAATGTCGTAGGTACCTATAACAGAATTGTCAGACCATTGTATAAAAGAAAATCACGAAATTTATAAAGATAACTTAAAAGTCAGACATATTCAACCAAAAAGTAAAAAACTTGATCTACTTGAAAACAGAAATTAAAAAAGCTTTAACTTCAAACCTAAATATTATTAATAATCAAACAGAATTAATCACAATCAATACTCCTTTAATTTTAAGTAATTTATAATTTCATGATTTTTTCCCCTACTTCTCTTACCCAAGAGAGTTGTGAAATATAAATAAGGATTAGACTAAGTTATAAGTTAGTATTGATTGAACCGTATGGTTGAAACGATTCGTCGAGTGTTTTATTATTAAAAGTGTTGAAACAATTAATTGTTATTTTATTATTTATAATGAAACTCCAGATTAAACGACACTAATAAAGATTTATTAACGAAAAAAACAAGGAAAACGTAGAATAAAATATATGAAAGTATTTAAACTAATTACTGAATAAATGGGAGTGCGGCGGCGCACGAATTTGATAGATAATTGAAAGTTTAATTGATATTGATAGATACTCGGGATAAAAGATTAAAAGATAGTTTGGAACATGTTTTAATAAGGACGATCGTTGTGAACTGAACTTCTCGTGCGATGGTAAGATAGAAAAAGTGCTTTAGAAAAGAATAGAATAATAGAGATAGAAAGGGATGCAGACTAGTTTAGTTGAGGCGAAAAATGATTGACAGTTGTCGAAGGCATTAAGCTGGACAGTAGGGTGGTAAAATAATAAAAATCAGACAGTTCGAAGAAGGTTGACAGAAAATCTATGAGTAGTGAAGACAGCAAGTGCAAGGCAGTAAATGAAATGGATTTAGGATATTTCTATCTTAACAGCGATAATAAAAAGAAAAAAGGGTTTTTTAACTGAGCGTAATGAAAAAAATTGAAAGATGCTCAGAAAACTGTTCAATAGAAAATTTGGAAAACGCGTGACGGACGCAACAATCCAAATTCAGAAACACCTCGACGGTGGTAACAACCTTAAGTGGTTTTTCCCAAACTTTAACAAAGGTTGTTAGCATTCTAGTTGCCCACGTTTTCTTTTATAATTTTTCTTATGTTATCATCCTCTTCAGCGTAATGTGAATGAAACTCGCATAGTTGTTGCATATCAGTATTTAAATAGTCAGAATTCAAATTTTGGCAATATTAAAAAACACGAATTTTGCATGATGTCATATCATGAATAGATACTAAAATCACATCACTTGTTTGTTCTGGCGATTGTGTTTTTTGAGAAAGTCACAGTAACAGTATATCAGACGGTTTGCAAATATTCGAACTTCTTGCTATTAATTGGGTCAGTTCACACAATAGCTCGGAATAATAATTATTTCGTTTATTGCATTCTTAATGCATGAGTCGGATTCGCACTTTAGGACTTTAGTCTTTTTAATATAAGTCCAAATTTCATTACTTTGGTATCACATGGTTAGTTTGTTATCATTTTTTCGGATAATTACATATTCGCTAACTTCATCATTGATATTTTTAAATAATTTGTCAATTACAAATATGATAAGATGCGGATATAGTTTTTATTTATAATAAATGGATTAGATTAATGGGCCATAATTAATGTTGTTTAACAAGATTCTAGTCAAAAATTCCCTTTCAATAATTTCAAAAATTCATAACAACAACATATAACTCTTTGGTCCAAGGGATCATTATCAAAGAGTTATAATTATAACAAGGGTTGTTTCTGATAATATTAATAGGCATCTATTTACTCATGTGAAGGTCTTAACGAAACCGCGAACCTCGTTATCACCTGGGGCGTAAGTGAGTTTGGCACCGAATACAGGTAGTCTTTCAAAATACCTTCGAATTGGGCACCGAACGAAGAACGGGAGGATTAACCACCCCTTACAGCGCTGCAGGTAGGTATACAGCGACGACAACCAACGCGGTAATTAAAGTAGATAAATAGAGCAATTAGCAATATAGTACTTTATTCTGGTTTAAAATTCGAGCGTGTATCAACAATGGCAACTTAAGTAATATTAAGTGAAAAAGGAAATAAAATATTATTTGTTAGCCACTATAAGTTTTGTTTCGGAAAACAATTAAAAAACTGCAAAAAAGCAGAAAATGTAAGGCAAAACTTCACACTCCTTCTCAAAACTACGAAATAGTTTTACAAAATTAATTGGAGCACAACCACCCACCAGAAGATAATTTAAGTAGACAAATAGTGAGCAATTCCGTTAAAAGGAAATCTACAACAGACATGTATACTAAACTATCAAAAGTAATTCACAGTGAATTAAAAGACTCTCCTCATAATTTGGAAAAGTTATCAACCATTGATTTGGACTATATAAGGATGAATATGTACGTGGCAAGAAGAAAGTTAGTGCCTGTTCTACCACGGAATAAAGCTGAAGTGTTTTCTGCGGTAGAAACTTTAGAACCCAAAAGAAGAACGGTTCCTAAAATCAGTAGTGTAGAAAATGAAATTATTGTGTTCTCTTGTTATACCAATTTGTTTCTTTTTTTATGTTCAGTAAATACTGTTTATATGGATGGTACTTTTGAATTTTGTACAAAATTTTTTACACAGCTATTCACCATTCATGGTTATAAAAACGGACATTATGTCCCACTTGTATTTTGCTTGCTTCCTAACAAGAGTCAATCGACTTATCAGTGTTTTTATTTAAAATAATTACTAATAAATGTACAGAATATGGTTTAGTTTTCTATCCCGAGAACATGGTCATTGACTTTGAAATAGCAACATAATATTTGGGAAACCACTTCTATTATAAGGTGCAGATTCCATCTATCACAAGCTTGGTTTAGAAAGTTACAGTCTTTAGGATTAACATCAGAGTATAGAGAACAAACTGAAATAGGAAAATTTTTGAAATATTGTTTTGGATTAATGTGTTTAGAACCATCTTCTGTTAGCGACTGTTTTATTGATGATTTAATGTCTGTAATGCCTACTGATGAAAGAGTCAAAAATTTTGTGACTAGTGGATTATTACATAAGTGATGATTCTGCATTTCCACCAGACATTTGGGCAAGTTGTACAGCTTCTTTGCTTGCGAGTCGTTTCACTCCAAGTTTAACGACAATTTTTACCACACCCACCCCAACATATTTCAATTTATTGAAATTTTAAATAACTATCAAACAGAAGTGTATATAAAAATAAATACCGCAAATAAGTTTAATAAAACCTTGAATCGACGAGGCTTTAATTTCTTGTAACTCCATAATAATGAAAAAAACACACACGTTTAAGTTACAAAACTTTATTGTAAAACCACAATAATTATTTCGCCGACACAGCGGCTTCTTCAGGTGGAAGAATAATATTTTTTTCATTTTAATAAAACCGTTCGACGAAATATAAAAGAAAAACAAGATATTTTAAAAAATAAGATAAACCAATTAAACAACAGAAAAATAGGTAGAATCACATTTCTTATGGCAATTTGATACAAATGTTCTCCTACAGCATAATAATTTGTACGTGAACATTATCTTGCAGGTAATTATTGTATTATGTATAGGTGTGTAATGTGTACATATGTATTTGATGAAATATAATAAATTGACTCTACACGTTTTGTTTACTTACGATTGAAAACGCAAAAACAAAATTTCGATATTTTAATTATCCTACAATAATAACAACAACTATATAAAGTGTGCCTACCGCGGTGTAGTCAACGAGCTCCCAGTGCCCAATTCGAAGGTAAGCTTAAATGGACCCCTGCTGGTATGCGATATATGGCAGGTAAAAGTGCCCAACTCACTGATACCCATCACCTGCTACCTATATTAATTCAAAATACACGTTTTATAGCACTCTCGTAATTAAAATTAACTCAAATGATAAGAGTTGTTATTAGCTTATAAGCACCTGGAAGGTATCTAAAGCTTCCGGAAGATCACATTATTTCCTGAAAAAACGAGAATTTGAATCCTCTATTTAAAAAACTATTTTTTATCTGAGGATTATTACTATACAAAAAAGTATCTAATCTCCATCATGTTATGTACTCTGGCCCGTTCTTCTAAACTATTACCAGTATTTCTTATTTGTTCTAGAAGCTGAGCCTCTTTCCTTTCAGCATGTTGTTCATATGAGAAAATAGCCCAATGTTGCTTTGGGCGAGATCTGGGTTACATGGAAGATGTTCTAGGACCAGTAGCTGGCAAAAATAATTTTTGTAGATCGCAACGTATTGTAGCGACCAGTAACACAGTACGTGTGTGTGATAACAATTTGTGGCATGTACTTGTTATCGCTAACATGCTTACGGCGTAAACACCGCACACGGTACTTTTCGTGTTATCAACTTATAAGATGTAAATCATTCTCCGGCGACAAGTAACAAGTTCAATTCTGGAATAATCGAGGACTTTCTAATTATTACTCATCATTCGGGAATACACAGGATTTCTTCGAGTTCCTGTCTAGAAAGTTCGAAAGGTGTATATATAGTGATCATCTTTGGACCGAAAAACAGTTAGTCGTAAGAAAGCATCAGTGCGCGAATTAAAACCGATAATAGACAAAGTGATATAAATAAATTGTTATATAAATAAGTGAATTGTTGTGATATAAATGGTAGTTTTAAGTTAGTGTTTAAGTGTTATAAATAGTGTTAAATAAATAATTGTTTAAATAAATACTTTGACTAGAAAATTCGTTACAGTATTTTAAAAGTAAAAGGTGGCTCCATTTAGATTTTCACATAAAGGTATTAAATAGGACACGCAAAAATTTTTAAATATTAAAAATTTTTGTTTGCCTTTTGAAATTAACCCATAACGATTACGTATGAAAAATTACATCATCTAACACGACACGACTCGTTAGTGAAAAGTTTCAACTCGCAAACGAGATTCTTTGCTGACTATTTCGTATTGGATTCTCTGTTTTACCTCTGCAAGAGTGTTTAGTTCATTTTTGTATATTCTGCTTTTTATATAGCCCCAAAGAAAAATCTATGAAAGTTAAATCAATCAATTGAAGTCCCCACTACACCAACTAACACGACGAGGAAATTTGTTGAGCAGTATTTGCATCGGTTATCCTATTGTATGGCAAAGGTCACTGCCCTGTTAAAAGCAGAGATTTTAAACGTCCATATTTTCCAATTGTTTCCATAAAAAGTTGGGGAAGGAAGCTTTTTTGACTGAATAATATGTCTTCGATTTTCCAATCCCCAACTTCAGCAATTGTGCTTGTTTACAAATCCACCGAATGTGTATCATCGCTAAAGTTGATATTCATTGGATCACATTCCAATTTGACTAATTTGCTTATATTTGTATTAAGTTAGAAATTTCACATTGCGATTTACAACTGTGCTGGGATTTTACAAATATCGTACGTTGTGAACTGAAAGTGGAAATATAATTAAAATTCAAAGGTGTATTCCTTAAACTTTACAAACTCTCATAATGGGATAATAATCAAATAATCAGGTTAAAATTGAACTACAGTTGGGTTGGGTTAAATTGGGTTATTTCAATTGATTCCAGTTAGCCCTTCCCCACAATGCCCTCTCAAAAACGACACGAGATACGAATTGGTACTTCGCTATTTATTCCAAAATCATCAAAGTAGCTCCACATTTCGAAGAGGTTGGCGATCACTGTTCTAAGACCTCAAGGCTTCTCTCTGCCAAAGAATTGGTTAAGATGCTGCGCTTGACGTGGAGTAATTTATTGGAGTGTGATTGTTACATGTATAGAATAATTTGTAGCAATATTCTCTTAATTGCTTAGAAAGTTCTTTTTGTACGGTTACCTAGAAGGGTACCATTTGTATATTTCACTAATATTTCAAATGTCTTATTCGATACTTCATAGATACCACGACTAATTGTTGAGACGTCTCCTTTGTTCCCGTCACGATTCTCTTTTTACCACCCACTTTCTTCTAAATAAACTTTATCACCGGACGCCCCTTACATCCCCATTCTAGATCTTTTGCACCCTCATCTGTTTTATTAGTTTTTCCTAAAACGTACCGTATTAAATTCGTTACACTCCTTTACTATATTTCTTCATTCACACTTTCATAATTTTAAGAAGTGTTTGTACTCATTGTACTTCTTCGAATTGCTTTCACTTCTCTGACCCTTTTCTTACCCTATTCTATCCCAAGCAATTCCAGAAATTCCATCTACTCCTATTGTTATCCCTACTGCCGGATAAACTTCACAGCTCTGGCACAAAACAATTTTGAAGGACGGAAAAAATCAGTATCCAAGGAATCTTCCTTCGGTACTCACTTACCCAACTTATCTCACTTACCCAAACTTATCCTACTTGCTGAGAGCAAATCAAACTTATCTTACTTATCCAATCAAACTACCATACCTACCCCAACGTCTCAACATTAATCATTTCATTAATCTTTTATCGTAATTATGCTTTACAATTCCTAGTCTAATTTATTGTACATAGTTAAATAAATATATTCCTGTTACTCATCTATTCTTAATTCTACTTACTTAAACCTAGACCAACTACCTATACCACCGTAAAAAGTAGGATAGGATCATTTGAGTGATTTCAACGCGAATGAACAGTGATCATGTTGGAAAGCTATCTGCTAGGTCTTGAGAGAAGACGAGTTATTTGGAATACTTTGATTTTATTAGATTCACAGTCCATTGTGTTTCAGCTCAGTCACTATCCCCTAAGGATGCTAGCGAAACGTCGGATAGTATTGTCTAGTCAAGGATTTATCCAAGGAGGAGAACAAATCAATCAAACCTCACTCACTCACTTCCATCAACGCCGGCCATGAAAGCCTCAGTCTTTTCATCCGTGGTGTACACACGCTTTTAATTAATAACCAACAGACAAGTAATTTAGTTTGATCATCTCTCAATTGATTACTCCTGAGTCTTCATTTTGGCAACCTTTCTTCCCCTTGACTTGCAAGGATTAAAATTTACTTAAATAATCAGGTTAATTTCAAAATCTGTGGTCACTTTACATGTAATATCATTATAAATAAATTAAAAGAGAAATTTTGGTAGGAGAATATCCATCGAACTTAAAATGGCCAAGAGAAGAATCCAGCAAAATGACTATATTTTAAATTCGTGCTTTAAAGTTAAAACTCGTTATAAAGGAAGTCCCACCACGTCTTATCAAATTTTATTATAGGGGAAGAAGAGGTCTAAAAAAACATTCTCTTGTCTAAATCTATGAATTCTTGCTCGAATACGAGGGAAATGGATAGTGGAGGAGGGGTGGATATGACTTGTAGAAATCCATTTAAATTATTTCTGGTTGAGGGCAGACACGTGAAGGCGCAAGAAATGGAGCTGAAAATATGTACAAAAGGTCCAGAAGAAGGTTGAAGATAACCTAGAAGTATGCTTACTAAAAAGATGTTTTTAGGAGGGAGTGGATTGGTGGAGGTGCAGAAGATAGTGATCTAGAAAAATACAACTGAGTATGACTAAACACATTATTCGTGTTCTTTTTACCTGTTGTAGCCTGACGAACTTAATTAATTAAATAAAGGCATTCCTGATTGTAACCTCCTTTTATTTATTGGATATTATACACTAGTTTTTAATAAAGATAAAGTTATAATAAAAATTAGAAACAAAATAAATAGTGTACACCTAAAATCTATTTTAAGTCACAAATATGCATTATATAAACTTAAAGAGATAACTGAATCGAGCAAACAATACTAGAAGCGCATTTTTATACAAAAGTAAACAAATATATTAATGTATTACAAATATATACATATTATCATTTGTTAGTTCGCTCTCTTTAGTGGAAACTTGGTATAAATTCTCCTTCTGATGCCTTTTAAACATCTCTTTGGTAACGTTAATGATTAAAGGTTAATCGTATCTGGTGACCCTTGTCGTAAAGTTCGTATTGTGGCTGAGCATATTTTTTTTGGGCTGTGTAGCTGTAATTAGTTGGAGAAGCGCAACCAGTTATCGTACATAAATATTATATTAATAATCATTTGTTTTTATAAAGTTAAATCATCGCTTCTTTTATTTGTTGCGATATGAAATCGAAAGGTCTGGAGGCTACACTCACGATATAGTAATAATTAAAAATACTTAATATAGATCACGTTTAACAGTCGTATGTATACGCGGGTGGGTGTAAGACGCAATTGGACTTTTGATGTGCTGAAATATAGGTAGTAGGTGGGCTAATTGAAACAAAAACGGAATAAAATAAATTGAACAATGCAGTTTGTCGAGTCAGTGGTTTACTTTGGAATATTGTGTGTAAGAAATAGTTGCATTGTTATAGAAACAACAGGAGAAAAAGAAAGTATCGTTTTGTGTTGTAGATTCATTATCCGTTAAGGATTACTTTAGCTACGTCCAAGACAGCTAAGGACCTCGTGGAAAAAGGAATTAACGTTCACAAGCAAGTGTCTTGTAAGTAGATAACACATCTTCATTTCATTTTATTTCTAAACGTAAACTAACACTAAATAAACATGTTGTGGATTGTTGTATCTCCTTTTGCATTGTTCATGGGCATATTAGGTTAGTAAAAATGTTGACCTCTAGATTACAGTTTTCGATATTGTAGAAAGAGGTTAGTTACTACAGGTGTTGTTGCTACGTTAAATTGACTGTAAATATTGATAAAATACAGTTCAAAGTTCTACGAACATAAAATAAAAGCTTAACTTGAAAATATTACCACATACCTACCTGGGTTTAAATAAAGATTGTATTATTAAAAGTAGCACTCGTAGGGACGTTGTCTAAATAGGGTGTAAAATAATTTAGAAGCTTAAAAGCTGGACGTGAAAAAAAAAACACCTTTTAACATTTAATTTAAATTTTAAATATTTTTTTGAAAAGTTAAAAATTTTGAAAACAGAAAAACTTGAGTATTTTTTTGTGTCCTATTACTAAAACTTAAAAATATATATATATTTAGTAAATAAAGGAAATATGTATTTAAAAAGGAGTAAATAAAAAAAATTGCTGTCTCCCATCGATAAGTTTCATAAAAAATCAGAAAAATATTTCGTGTGAGGTTCACAAAAAATTAAAAACTTTCATTCATTATTATGTAAAATCATCGGCTAGGAAGTTACCGTTGTAAGGAAAAATTGTTCAACTACAAATTGATCGACCAGGTATGTAGATTTTGAAAGAAGAGTGAGGGCTTATTAAATATGCTTATTCGGCGGAATTAAATTTATTTCGTATAAGAGTTTAAATTTAGAAGAGTAATATCTCAATTCCGAAATTTAATAAACAATGTTTTACTGTTTTATTATCTCTCATTGCTTTAAATATTTTTTTTCTCTTTCACTGTTTCTCTTATCATAATATAAACAATACATAACTTTGGTGACGATTTTTTGCACTATGCTTTCTGATAAGGCACTAAACTAAATTATGATAAGCTAAGGGTGATAAGTATAAGAATTTCTTATTTCAGGTTAAGATGGCCAAAAACTGAATAGATACTGAATACTTCATAAAAACACAGGAAAGGTTAGGTTATGGTTATTAAACAATTTCAATTTTTGCCTATTCATTTTTTGGAAAACTTTAGAATAAAAAACTTTTTTAGGGTTCCGTATATGTAACATGAATAAGGGACAAATGCTTGGCTACATTATAAGTCGGCGTTTTCAGTATGTATTTGTTATTGAAATACATTATATGGAAATGATATATAAAAACTTCAATTCCTAACTAGTTAATTTTTTGAGATATACCCCATAACAAAAATGGTCCAAAATTGACACCTTTGGCGGCCCCCTATTCCGTCATTTTTAAAGATAAAAAAATACTCGATGAGCTTTAAACAATGATACCCTATATGCCAAAGTAGGTAAAAAAAAATTTTTTTTGATGTATGGGATCCCATATAAAATAATTAAATTAAATTTTTAGGTAAATATTCGGTTTTGGGTCAACATTTCACATAATAAATACAATTTTCAGATCTATAGGTAACTCACTTCGTTAAGGAGTTAACAACCTGTGACATACTGACAGACGGACGGACAGACAACAGAGTGACAGCAGTTAGGTTCCGTTTTACCCTTTGGGTACAGAACCTACAAAAAAGGACATACAAAAGACTACTTTCAATTTACTATTACTTGGCCTTACATTGAAAATTTCCAAATACCCAGTAATATTGGAATAAATAAATAATTAAGATACATCATTATTATAGTTTCCTAAATACCAAAATTATACAAAAAAAAAATTAATGTAAATGTTTTCAAGATTTCATAGACCTTTTCCTTCTTTATTATGAATGTGGTGGTAACCTTGTTAATACCCAGTTTTCTTTCTTCGAATTATTAATTTTAACGCTTTAGATAAATAAAAAACCATTTCGAAAAGGGTCATATCCTAGTTTTTTCATTAATCTTATATTTTATCGCGTATTTAGATACTAGATATTAGCACCATTAAAAACATGACTCTAACATAAATGAATTTTAAGTAAAGTATTGCTTTATTTGAATGCTTTGCATTGTAAGGTTGAGGTAGGTGGTCGTGTTCTTATATTATTGACAATAATAGGGCATTCTATATTTATTCGAAGCTCAAAGACTTACATAAAAAGAAAGAAATTAAAATAAGGTGAGTTTAAATTTTCACGAAAAGATAAAAAGATTTGTAATTTCCAAAAAATATTCAGGTATTATCATTTTTTTCACAAGTCAGTCGGAAAGAGTCCATTTTCGTAACTGTATTCCTAATTTTGGTGATTATTTAAAAAAGTTTTTATTAGTAGTAGTAGTAGTAGTAGTAGTAAGAGCTTTATTGTAACAAAAAGTTACGTTTACATCTCCACACACAAAAGGAAAAAAAAGAAACATATTATATTCTCCAACCTACAAAAATTTTATATTTAAACTAAGCACTTCCTTTCCTTTTTCCTGTATTTTCCCTCACCCCCTTTTACGCCTCTTCTTTTCAAAATTAGCTTTAATAGGGCCAGACCACTACCATCCGCATTTATTATCCTTCCAAGTTCCTTCCCCTCATTTTTCTCCGTTACTTTTTCTAAGACATGCACCATTGATTCACTCTTCTCTCCACATTCTTTACACAATCTCTTACTTTCTTCCATCAAAAACTTATTCCCATTACACTCAGTCCCCATTCTGATTCTAGCTATTATCTCTATACTTTTTGCTTCTCTTAGATATCCTGGCACCTTATTCCCTTTCCATTCTACCCATATAAACTCCCTCATACCTTTCGCGTATCTTGATTCCCGAATTTTTTTCAAATCCTCACCTCTTACTGTTTCATTACATCTTTCCCCACCATCCTACTAACATTCAATCCCTTTCCTCTCCACTCTTTCATTTGTTCTTTATTTATTGCCATTTCTGTTAAGGCCTTATCCCTTTCCACATCATATTTTTTTTCCCGATCCCCAATACTCTTTTCTTCTATATCTCTTTTCTTAAGTCCCCTTCCGGTGATTCCCCAATTTTTCTTCATAATTTGCAGCCCTCCTTCTTGTATCTTCCACCATTTTCCCACATTTTGCTTCCCTTCTTAAAATGTAGTCTGGGGTACTTCTTTCTAATCGCAACACCCATTTTATATACCTTTTATAAATATTTTCTACTATTCTATACTCTTTCCATCCCCATATCTCGACTCCATAAAGACTATAGGTACTTTTTACTAACGTTTTAAAAAGTACTACCCTTCTTTTCCAGTTATATCTGCATAACTTTTGTCCTATTCCCCATATTCTCCCCAGCAATGCATTTGCTTTAGCTGTTTGATCACTTATGTGCACATCGTCTTTGTTATTTTCTGGCAGTATGTACCCCAAGTAGTTGCATTTTTTAACCCTTTCTTTGACCTTCCCCTTCCATCTCAATTCCTCTTTCTCTTTTCTTTACCTATCCCTTACTTCACCAAAAACTATTATTTTGGTTTTTTCACCATTCAACTGCAAGCATTTCTTCTCCAAGTATTTTTTCAATTTTTTTGTCATTTCCCTCATTGCACCCCAACTTGTCGCATTTAATGCTACATCATCCGCGTACGATATTATCCATATCTCTGTCCTTCCTATCACTATTCCCCCCTTATTTACTTTACGTACTGTTTCTTCTACATCACTTATATGTATGTTAAATATCTGGGTACTTATCTTGCATTCCTGTCTAACACATTTTCCCATCCACATTTCTTTTGCTATCCCTCTTGCCAACCCTTACAACTCCTATCGTTTCTCTATATAATTCTATTATTCTACCTATCAAACCATTCTCTATCTTACTTTTCTTTAAAATTCTGTCTATTTCCTTTCTGTCTACCGAATCATAGGCCATATTCAGATCTACTACCATCATGTATACCTTTTGGTGTTTTGTCTATATCTGAAAAAAGTTAAGGTTACACTACATTTAAATTTAATTCTGATATATTTTATCACAAGTGTACCTACTTAATCAGCTCTGGTAATTAAAATAATTTCACAAAAATATATATTTTTTTAATTATCTCACAGACCTCTTTCAAATGTCTTGTATTCGCTACAACATAATTTATTTACATTAACGTTACTAAAAATCCTCGAACAAAGTCCACATTTCATGGCAGATTTTTTTTATTAACTCTATTTTATTAATCAGTTAATAAAGGCAAATATTTAGGTTAATAAACAAATTATAGATATATTTCACATATTTCTCATATCAAAATCAAGTTTTATGTTAATTCAAATTAGTAACACTTTAAAATATTTAAATTAAGATTACTACGTGTAAGTAAATCTATTAACTCAAGTCTTTTTGCTTCAAGTATTAAGTAATATTGAAAAAAAATCAAGAATAATGTACAATTGTCCTCTTCGATTTCATCAAAACAGACGTCCTTTCATAGTATCCTAAAGTATTTACATTAATGAATTGTTAACAAAAATAACAAAGAAATGAAATAACATGCAAAAGAATATCTTTAAGAATAGATAAAGGTATTTAAATATGACCTCTCGCGTAAAACCTACAAGCCTTCACTGTCTTGCATCAATTAATTTTTGTTTGAAATTTAAAATTGATCTCATTTTTTGTTTGTGTTCCAGCAAATGTCAACACCACCGTAGCCAAACAGTACCAAACACTAAACGATTATTTATTGGCAATAAAAGAATATATTCTGAATGTACCAACTACAGTACGCTTAGTAGTTTACAATTTTATACCATTCGGACTAACCAATGGTAATTCACAACATGAACCCAAAAACCAATACGAGAAGACTTTTTTGAGATTTCAACTGGCTGCTTTTGAAAAAGAACGAGTTGAATATCAGAAAGAAATTCGAAGACTGCAAGATGAATTACAGAGGACACAAAATAAGTCTAACAATTTTGATAAAGAGAGGCAAAAGTATGAGAATCAGATCAAAACGTTGGAAGAAAATCTCGGAGTAACCAATGCAAGGTACGTAAGAGTATATGAACTATTCAAACTTTCTATGCAAGACTCCAATTAAGCATAGGGCTATAGACATGCTTCCATTAATAAAAAAAGCGTAGAAAGGGAAAGTTAATAGGGAGTTTTTTCCTTGTCTTAAATTTTTCGTTGGACGAGAAGAAGGGCTGTGTAATGTCGCAACTAATGAACCAATGAGAAAACGTTATACAGAGCGGAAACGCTCTCACCACCTGTTTTCCTCTCTATCTGCTCTTTTTGGATGTATAAAATTACGTCTATCGTGTAATACATGCCTTTTGCTAAAATTAAGCCTTTACCCTTCGCTATCAACCATTTGCACGATTAGAGTAGGAGGTAACAAAACTTGTATATAATTTTTGTTCTTACGCAAAGCCTTTTAGTCCCCAGTACATGGACTTTTAATATTTTTGACACATACAAATGTCAAACTTTGTGAGCGCCTTCTTTGCGACAAGTCCGACAAACTTTTCCAATGCGAAATCTTTCAGCGCTTCTGCGTTTTCGAATGGCGTCATATCGACATTATATAAATAATTAATTAAATTAATTGGAAAACTGTGGTCAACTTGTCCGGCAAAAATCATGCTGCGCATAGTATCCACCACCCCCAAAATGTCGATATGACGTCATTCGAAAACGCAAAAAGCGCCGAAAGTTTTCGCATTGGAAAAGTTTGTCGGACTTGTCGCAAAGAAGGCGCTTACAAAGTTTGACATTTGTATGTGTCAAAAGGTCCATGTACTGGAGACTATTTGTGCTTTATGCCTACATGAAAATGTGCTTCAACTACTTTTAGAGCTTAAAGTCGCCGTATTTCAAGCATGTGCTTTGTAATATGTGATTAAAAAAGGAACCCTAAGCACTTTCAAAGCGTTTAAAGCCCCTTTAAAGTATTTAACGTCTTTTCAATGAGATTGAAGACCTTTTATGTTGTTTGGGCCTGAAAGTATGGCAAAACAATAAGCTTTTTGATATAATTACTTTAATTCAATCTTTTTCCAAGTGCTCAAGCCTTTTGACGTATTCGATGCTCGTTCGATGTATTTCAATCCGTTATAACATAATGGCTCTAAATCTATTTGGGATTTCAACAACTGGAGCACTTTAAGTAAAGGCTTTGAGCATAAGGATTGAAATCATTTTAGCCAGGACTATTCCAAGCTTTGGTAGATTAAAAATGTGTAAATATAATTGATCTTCTTTGGTATTGAATTAGATATTTTGTACATGTCTTTTTCTTATTTTACAAATACCTAACTTCTTTTTTGAGAATTTTTCTCTTCCAATGTAATTATTTATTTTTTAATTAACGTTTTAAGCATTCCGTATAAAGTTTCACTTATAAATTTTAGTTAGTTTTTGACTGACAAGTTTTTATCTTATCGCTATTTTTTTTTTTAATAAGCAAGTTGGAATTAAGGGTATTGATTAAAAAAAATTCATTAAAATAATCGTGATTTAAATTATTTCATTAGGGTGATCATTAACTTGTTTGCCACTACTAAATTACGAATTTTCATTCAAAATTGTAACTGTGGTGCCACCTATGCTAAAGTAATTGAGAAATGTAGAATGGAAAGTCTACACAATAGTAGAGAACATATTGACTCGTTGCCAGGATTTCCTTAATACGAATTTTTCCCTGTAGATGACAACAACAGCACAAACAATGTTTCGCTAACAAAGCAAATGTGGTAATATTCCAAAAATATTCCAGCTGAAGTAAATACATGCAGATTACAATTAAATTTTAGAACACAAAATAGTTTTTGAATTTTCTTACATAGTTAAGCATAAAACCGAATTCTTAACTTCAATGCTGTAATAAAAAAGCGCTCTCAGATCTTTTTAAATTCTTTTTGTGTCCTTTTATCTTTCCATATTTTCATCCTTTTTATTTTTCATCCTTCTATTCTTTCATCCTTCCGTTCTTTAATACTTTCATCCTTTCACACTTTTATCCTTTCCAAGTTCCATATTTCCATTCTTCTATTCATTCATCCTTCCAGTTTTTTATTTTTTCATCTTTCACCCTTTCACACCACTGTCCCTATTCGTTCATCCTGCTATCCATCTTTTTATCATTTTATCCCTTCATATTTTTATCCTTCAATCCTTCTATCCTCTCATCCCTTCAAAGTCACCTAACCATGCTTCTATTCTTTCATCCTTCCGTCCTTTAGCACTTTCATCCCTTCATGCTTGTATCCTTCTGTCTTTCCATTCGTCTATTCATTCGTCCTTCCATCCATCATTTGATTCTTTCATATTTTCATTATTCCATCCTTCTATCCTTTCATCCCTTTCAAAGTTCCATCTTTCTTGACTTCTATTCTTTCATCCCTCCATTATTTTAATTATTCATTCTTCCACCCTTCATGCTTGTATCCTTCTGTCTTTCAATTCGTCTATTCATTCGTCCTTCCATCCATCATTTGATTCTTTCATATTTTCATTATTCCATCCTTCTATCCTTTCATCCCTTTCAAAGTTCCATCTTTCTTGACTTCTATTCTTTCATCCCTCCATTATTTTAATTATTCATTCTTCCACCTTTCATGCTTGTATCCTTCTGTCTTTTCATCCATCTGTCTTTCCATTCGTCTATTCATTCGTCCTTCCATCTATCATTTGATTCTTTCATATTTTCATCATTCCATCCTTCTATCCTTTCATCCCTGTCAAAGTTCCATCTTTCTACACTTCTATTCTTTCATCCCTCCATTTTTTATTCTTTCATCCTTCCTCTATTTAATCTTTTCGTGCTTGTATCCTTCAATCTTTTCATCCATTTGTATTTCCATTCTTCTGTTCATTAATTCTTTCCTTTGCGTCCTTTACATGTTTTCATGATTCCATACTTCCATCCGTTCTTCCTTTCATTCAAGCCTTCCTCTGCTCCTCTTTACTCCTGTTTCTGTTTAAAATTCATCTCCATATAATATTCATTTCTCAGAAGGTGTGTATGGTCTTACCTTTCTCTCTCTTAAGCTATTAGTTTCCACAAAATTCTTTGTTCATACAGTATGTCTTATTGTTAGATAATAATAGTATAGCATTGGAATTTTGTAAACGGTAAAAGATACGGAGAACACTTTGGTGCCTCATAATATGCCATGTACAGAATTCCGAGCAGCTCCGAAATTATTCGGATAAAATATATTTTTTTTAAACGTTTTATTTTTTCTGACTTTATTTGAGAACAATTTTAAATAACGTCTGCGACAAGCTAAAAACGCATTAACTAATTACAAGGGTAATATATTTTAATTTAATTAACAATTAACAATGGTACCTTTTGGATTTTATTTCAAAAAAAAATTATAAAGCTGATGATAGCCTCGAAGACAAGACGTCGGATTGCTTATGCTTATCCCTATCTTGGACACACCACATTCTCATTTCTAGTTTCTTTTATTCACATTATTCTCATCATTAAAACACCATCTTTTGTTCGTTTTGTAATCTTTTTTAAATTTTTTTGTTTTTAAATTCACTCTAATGAGTTCTTATTTTTCATGAAGGCACAGTATGGTCAACAATTAATTTTTTTTTTATTAAAAAAAAACCAAAATTTTTTCTGTACTTTTTTGATTGCCTTTGTGTTGAATATGTAGTTATTCATGTAACGTTAGTAATCGAATTTGTTAATGAATATGAGTCAACAGTTGTACAAATTCTTTTTCTTATGGATAGCCACCTGGTGTTTGTTCTACTTATCCATGTGTTCTATGGGCAGTTTCTGTAATGTGTATCCCTAGGATAAGTACCTGGGTGTAATTATTCCCTCGAGCATCCGTACTACGCCACCTGAGATTTCAGAGTGCATTTAGGGATTCTTTTGTATGTCCCTCATTAGCAGCAACGTCTACCTACTTATAATAATCAGTTAGGACATTTTTGTTATTTATTGTTACCACTAATAAATATTATTTAGTTAAAACATCGTATTTTAATTCTATTTGTTGGCATTAAATGAAACAGTAAATTATGTATGACTTTATAATTAATTTTTCTAATTTGCTCTGTGCCACCGGTTTATCACAGCTCAAAAAAGAAAAATAAAAATAGGAAAATACTTCATGACTTTATTTACAGATTTAACTCCGAAAGAGAAAGGCTTGCAGCTGAATACGACGAAGAAAAGCAATTTATGAGAAAGGAAATCATGAAGCTCCAAAATCAGCTTAACAAAAGTCAACTAGATTTTGAACAACTTAACAAAATGCAAATTTCAGGATTTGATAAAGAAAGGCAGCAATATCAGCAGGAACTTCGCAAATTGTACGCTAAAATAAGTCAACTAGAAAACGAATTAGAAGACTCGCACAAAGACAACGATGTCAATGACGGAAACCAATCCGAAAATGAGGAAGATGATAATCTTATGAATCCATACGTCAATGACGCGATAAAGAAGATCGATAAAATTAAGAGAGATGTTATCGATATTAAAAGTTCCGTATCAACATTTATTGGTAAGGAAAAGTGTGAGAATGCCGAAAAACTGAAAGAGAAACTTTTAAATGATTTGGCAGAATTGGAAAATATAAAGATAAAGGGACATGGAGTCATCAAGAAGCGAAGGCAAGAAACCATTAAACTTTTGAAGAAACATTTAGATGAGCTTAAAGACCCAAAATAAAAATCTTCTTTTTTTCTTTTTTGTTTTTGTATATTGTTGTTTATGTTTTGATCACATTTGTAACAAACTAACTTATTATTGTCTGCATCGTTTTCGTTTAATATACATTTTTAATATACGAAAAGGTTGTTTATGTTCCGTACAGAAAAATAAAAAAGGGTAAGTATGTGTCTATTCGTGGGGTTGGGAAATCAAGAAGTTAAAATCCTACCCATTACGTAAATTCGTGAAAATATTTAAATAGTATTATAGTTGGTTAAAAACTTTGTTGCTATTTTGCACAGTTTTATTCAATTTTGGGAGTACCTACGTGAACAGAATTCATATTGAGTATTCCATAAGTGAGTACGTAGATGTTAATCCTTTTGCATTTCATGCATGCACAAAATTTTCCACGAGGCTACTTTCAACATCCTCATAACTCAAAAACTTTTGACGAATAAAAACACAGAAGCTTAAAATTAAATTTCAACGGTTTTAATTAATAAACTTTACAATTGTTTCGCCAAACTTGGCTTCATCAGAAGTTTATTATTAACTTAAACCTAAAGTGATAACATATTTCCTTATATACTATTTTGTTAAGGGAAGAGGAGCAGGGAACATATTCAGTAATGGAGATTGGCTTAATTCAGTTTGTTTGTTAAATACTATTTTTTTTTTAATTTGTTTATTTATAAAAATTTTCTAAAGCCGACAATTTATCCCATTATTTTTATTGTGCAGTATCCACGTTAAATTTTTCATTAAAATCGTGACCTTTGTTATTACAGGGTTAGCATAATTTAAATCCGCTTTATTATTCAAGAACTCGAAAACTATTAAATCCCCATATTTGCAATTATCCATGTTTATTATGGGATTTTTGGGCACTCAGATACTCAAATTTCATTTATGAACATGCATTAATATTTTTAATTATTGTGTTCTGAAAACTATTATTTTTATCATTTCTAAATGACTTCAAATCATGGATGGGTAGATATTCATTAGGCCTACTCAAAGAATAAATTTAAAAACTACAAATTGTTGAGTTTTGGAAAAGTTTATAAGAAACTAATTAAAGGACTCTGTAAAAATAAAAGTAAAAAAGAGTGACAACAAATATTTTTATTGTGTCATAATAATTATTTTGCAAACCTACTGTGAGCTCTTTAGGATGCGATGTTATCTTAATCAGCTGAATAAAAACATTTGAACTGATGTAAGTGCAAAATTGGAAATCGCTCCCGAATGTAAAAACGATTACGGTAACAAGAAAAATACTCTTTATTAGTCTAATAATTAAAAGGCTTAATAATTGATACAAATAACTGTTAATTTATATAAGAAGAATTTTGGATAAATACAGGTTATCAACCCTTGATGCCAAACTGTACATGTCCAAAAAGTTGACTCGACGATTTTGGAATTAAACAAAAAAATATGTGCCAAAATGTGCCCGAAATATGCTATTATGTGCTACGTAAAAAAAATTATTCAAAAAACTTAACTTTTTTGACTAGGTCCTTTTTATGATGTTTAGTTAGCTCCACAACATCACTTCATTAAAACCAAACCAATTGTGTGGTAAAATATTTGTTTTCACATTGGTACATAACAGCACATTGCGTGCACATTACGGGCACACTACAGCACTATATGTTTAGTTTTGATAAAGTAATTTTGCGGAGCTAACTAAATATCACAAAAAGGACGTCTCAATAAAAATTCAAGTTTTCAAGTAAATTGTTTTTTAATGGCACGTGATAGCACATCTTGAGCACATTACGGCACAATTGGTTTGGTTTTAATGAAGTGATGTTGTGGAGCTAACTAAACATCATAAAAAGGACCTAGTCATGAAAGTTAGGTTTTTTGAATAATTTTTTTTACGTATTTTTTTTTTTTCTTTTAAATTCCAAAATTGTTGAGTTAACTTTTTGGATATAAACTGTACTCTCTTTTTTCTAACTAATTGCTTGGCGTCACATCGTTTTAAGGGATGAAGTCTAGTTTCACGGGGTTGGGGTATCTATCTAACTAGAATTATTAGCCCTTTTCGTTAGCTCTAAAAGAAGACATTTTATATACTTACTTATACCTACTTCTTTTCTTGTGTGAATAATTCAATGGTCCTTTGAGGCATGCAAAAAGGATAAAGCTTTTTAAAAATTAATGATATCTTAGTTATCATTTTTCCAAAGATATCAATGGATAGTAAACGAATCAAAGCATGCCAGAGGCAAAAGAAACGAAGCCGACGTTTCGTACTAAATTAAGGACTTCATCAAAACAAGTTTTTTTCAGTAAATAGGTGTTACAAAGGTGTTGCAAAACTAAATGTAAGGTATATCGAAGAAGCTTAATGTATATTTAGAAGTTGATTTTTTTTAAATAAAAACCAAAAATGAAGAACAAAGCAGTGATAATTATGCTGTTCTTTGTCACAACGTGGCTTTTAATAAAATAATAATTTATAAAACAATTGTTACAATGTTGGTGTATGTATATGTAACTGTCGCTGTTTACTTTAAAATTTTTTGTTATTTTAAAACAATCCGATGCTTGATGTTATAATTAGTTTCGTCGATGTACCTTGCATTTAACTCAGAACACCTATTAACTTTTAAAAGAACTTGCCTTGATTAGGTGTTGTAATTTAGATCAGCAGTATCAATAGTTAAGATAGCCATGACGATCAGCAACCTCCGAGGGAGACGCTGATACAAGAAGAAGAAGAATTTAGGGCGAAACTTCGGTCTTATTTTTTGAACGACGAAATTAAACACAAAGTTTAAGTTACAAAATATTTTATTGAATGCCACAATGACCATTTCGCCACACTGTGGCTTCTTCAGGTGGAATAAAATAACTAACCTTAAAAATAAATACAACATACTTATATACTAGATTTGAGGCTGAATAATGGGAGGGGTAGCTAATACAAGTTACAATTAACTAGTAAGAAGTAATTATATGTTTAAAAGAGGTGATCTATTAATGTCTATTTGATCTGAACAAAATGACTTTAAACATGGTATATCCTTACAATAGAATTAAAAGCAATAGTAATTACATTTCTCTAACTTACTTGGAAAATATTTCTGTTAATATAGGTAAACATATCTCAAAATTTACAGATTCAGTAATTTCCTTCAAAACAAAAAATTCTTTAGGCAATTTAATAAAAAACAATAAAGACGTCACATACAAAAATTTAAAATCGGGCGTTTATAAACTCAACTGCGGTACTTGCAATAAAGCCTATATAGGCCAAACAGGCAGATCTTTTAAAGAGAGGATTCGAGAACACAAAAAGAGTTTTGATAATAAGTCCACTAATTCAACTTACGCAGAGCATTTACTTCTAAATTCACATATTTATGATGACGAATTTCAAATTTTACATATAGAAAAGAAAGGTTTAAAGTTAAATTTGCTCGAATGCCTTGAAATAAATAAATTAAACAGGTTAGGCCTAATTATGAATGATGAAATAGATGTTAATAGATCACCTCTTTTAAATATATAATTAATTCTTACTGGTTAGTTGTAACTTGTATTAGCTACCCCTCCCATTATTCAGCCTCAAATCTAGTATATAAGTATGTTGTATTTATTTTTAAGTGTGTACCGAGCGGCATGGTCTAGTGGTCTAGATCATTGCTTAGCATTCGGGAGGTCACCGGTTCGATTCCGGGGCCGGCTACTCTGGTCCAAGTTTTTCTGTGGTTTCCTTGGATCATTTAGGCAAATGCTGGGGTAGTAATATTCCACAGATAGTCTTTCACTTCTCTTCTGTCTTCATTTCGTCCGTCTCATCTTTCTTCCCCCCCACCACCACCCACCCATTCGCACGATTCCTGAAGGAGGCTGAAGAGGGCCTTCCGCCCTACCTCCCCGACTTTGCACAAGAGTGTAGGCCGGGGGGGACAGCCCGCCCACCAATATTGGTGGGAATGAAACACCCAAGTTTCTTTTTTTTTTTCTTATTTTTAAGTATCACCGCACCTTAATTCCCATACGGCTGAAGAGGACCGACTCTATCGGTCCTATAACGGCCTGAGGTAGAGGGGTTTTAGTCGGTAGGTCCGAGGACACCTTCCTCCGGAATCCGACACTACCCAGTCGTACGGACGCTGGGTGTCTGAAGACTTCCCCTCTTCCACGAAAACATAAAAAAAATTTAAGTTTAGTTATTTTCTTCCACCTGAAGAAGCCACAGTGTGGCGAAATGGTCATTGTGGCATTCAATAAAATATTTAGTAAATTAAACTTTGTGTTTAATTTCGTCGTGATTATGGAGTTACAAGAATTATCAGCTTCTTCGATTCAATTTTATTTTTTTAAAATAACAAATCTTTTGCCACTGGCGTGCTTTGATTTGTTTACTATTAATGACATCTTAACAAAGGCATAAGTGGGGTAAAAATCGATACAAACAACATTCGAGGTTATAAAAATTGAGATGTGAAGGGTGGAAAATTAACTATAAGGTGTAATCTAATTTCCTCCTTTCTTTGGTAAGTATTGTATTCTTAGTAATAACTTCACAAGTTTTAATAATCAATAAATTACGTTTCACATGGTAAATATAAGTATAAATCTTAATCTTAACAAATTATAAATTGAATATCCAAACAACATATTTCTCACCTTACGAAGTTTCTGCTTACTTTTAGTTTCACCCCTTTAATTAATCACACTCCTACTATTTCAAACGTTCATGCATTTCTTGGCTTTTCGATTCTTTTATTCAGCGAAATAACTATTCTAAATAACAGGTTCTCATACTTTACTTGACAAATTCCATATGATTTTGCTTAATCATCATCAAAACTTAATCTACACCTACACCCAGTTTGTATCAGATATCCAAGTTAAGAATAAAGGGCAACCACTTAGGTTCTTCAGTACCTTAAGAATTAATAATAACTTTAAAGGTTTTAATATCAATAAATTTAATTTTGCAGTTAGGTATGTATATTTAACAACCAAAGAACGTAATTCACATCTTAAAAAGTTTGTGCTTAATTTAAGTTTCACACCTTTAATTAAGTATATTCCCAGTGGCGGATTTCCATATTTGTCGCCCGTAGGTTATTCAAAATTTGCCGCCCCTACTGACACCTGCAATTCTATACGCTAATTTACAATTAATTTTTTTCAATGAAATTGCTACTTTATGATTGTATTATGTTTTTATCAGACTAATTAACAAATATTGATACGAATTCATGAGGATTAAAAATGTAAGAATGTTAAGAAGAACTTTCGTTGAATGGATATTTACAGCTTTTATTCATTACAATATTATCATTATTGTTTTTTTTAATTATCATCATTCTAAGAAATGTATAATATTCATGAAATTCTGTGCAACAATATGCAATTTTTTACGTGTAAATTTATTAAATTTTTATTCTACACTCAAACAGGTTGTTAATACCATCAGAAATATTAATAGAAAAGTATTAATTTTCTACATATATATCTATATAATATTTGTTATTGTTATTTTTAAGCAATTTTTTCGGATCCCATTTCTCTTCGAATAGATATATTTATGTGGTGAAACATATTACACATTAATTGAATAGTGTGGGTGGACCTAAAGAAATAATTATGGCAATAATTAATTTAAAAAATAGGTAAAAATACTAAATTTAAAATGTACTTAAACGCTATTGGAATATTTTAAAAATTCAAAATCACAATAGTATATTTTTATATTTTATAAATACTTAAGCGTTTAGTAATTTTTAATATACAGACGTTATTGTATTCAGTATACTGTATAGCACTAAAATATTGTAATTTTTGTTGATTTTTTGAGCCTCGTTTTTTTTTGTGTATAAAATTATAATTTTTTTTTATTTCTGTAAGACAAAAAAAAATTTTGAGCAAAGTTTGCCGCCCCTAAAATCTGCAGCCCTAGGCTCTAGCCTATTCAGCCTGCAGGTAAATCCGCCACTGCATACTTCTACTATCGAGTTTCATCTTGGACCGGCTCCTTCCTATATTGTATCATCTTGATGTCTCCTCATTAGAATTTTTTGTAATTCAAACTTTCATGCATTCCTTGGCTTTTCTACTCTTTTATTAGTCGGTATAACTAAATAACAGCTTCCCATACTTTACTTGACAAATTCCATATGATTTTGCTTAATCATCATCAAAACAGAATCTACATCTACACCCAGCTCGAAGTAGATATCCAAGTTAAAAACATGTTGTACACACCTAATACGTACTTTAGAATAGAATTAATAATAATTTCAAATTTTTTTATATACATCCAACATCCAAAGAACGTAATTCGCATCTTAAGAAGTTTTTGTTAATTTAGGTTTCAACCCTTCAATTAAGCATACTCCTACTATTAGGTGTTGTTTTGGACCAGCTCTTTTCCCATTGCATCATGATGTCTATTCTCATACGTTTATGCATCCTTTGGTTTTTCTATTCTTTTATTATTTGATATTGTAACTAAATAACAGCTTCCCATACTTGACAAATTTCACATGATTTTGCTTAATCAGATCAACATTGAATCTACACCTATGCCCAACTCCTATCGAATATCCAAAATTCTTAGTTTCTCCACCTTGGCGATTGTCTTACTTCCTCTGAGGTTTTTAGTTCTACGTTTGTACTTTCCCTCTTTCGACTTCTGTACCACGAGGCAAAGATTCGTACACGTTCAAAATAAATCAAAACATGACGTTAGTTATTCAACAAGCTTGCAGTCAATTTAGATTAGATTATGAATTTATAGTAATCAATACTGGGGTTACTTGGAACGCTCTTTATTGATTTATACTAAACACCTAACTACTACTATACCTTCAATTTCGATTATTTTAAGTTAAATAAAATCCTTTTAATTGAATTATATTTATTTTTCAAATTGTCTACCCAGGTATTTATTGCTTTTTGAGGATATAACAGGAACTATTGTAAAATAAGAGAACACAGAGTGAGGATTTCCGCACTTCAAATAAATAATGAAGGTCGTCATTCAGTTACAGTCTTACAACCAAATAATTTTACTGTCTGTACAACAGTAGTTTGAAATTTGTACCTATCTCTAGCAAAATTGGTAAATAAGATAGGGGATGGTGCATTTGTATGGAAAGTTCTTATCATATTTCCAGGTGTCTGAATTCGACCCTCGTATACATATACAGAGTGTCTTGTGAATGATGTTCAAATGAAAGATGGATAGATTTTAGGTTTACTTTAATTATAATTACCATTCAACAAAGGTCAAAAAACACAATTTTCTTAAAATCCATAATACTTCATGTAAATGTAAAAATACTGGCTCCTTCAAAACACACTTCTGGGCGATATAAAGTATGCCTCTAAAATGACGTTGCCTGATTTTGAGATAAATAACCAAAATTGCTTTAACCTCATCTGAAGTCATCTTGAAAATTTTGAATGTGAAACATTTTTTTGCCCTTCCAAGGATTTTTTAAAATTATTAGATATAATTATTTATGTAAAACTTGAAAAAAGATGAATTCGGTAAGTAAAATTTAAATTATATTTAAACTATCTAGGGTGCACTTTTTGTGAAACATTGTATGAATAAGTTTATTTAATAAAACAATATGGAAAATTTCACCAACTTTATTATTTTTGTACTCGACAAATTTGTTTCGAGCTACGAGCCCATTATCAAGAGTAACATATATACTAACAATTCAAAATCACTTACATCAATTTATAGATAACTTAAAATTAGTGGGGATGAGTAACTACCCAATTCCAACTGATTATTTACAACGTTCTCCGAATTTTTTAAGGCCTTATTTATTTCTAAAAATTCATACAAGGATAATTTTTTACTTTTTACTGTATTTACATGAAAGAATTTGGTGTTTTCTAAATTTAATTTATGATTTAACCTAGTACAATGTTCGCTAATTCCTGATTTAACTTCTTTTTTATTGATTGATTTTACATGTTCATTGATCCTAATCTCAAAATCTCTACCTGTTTGTCCTAGATATACAGCATTACATTCATTACAAAATAATTTATATATGCCATTTTTTCCTTTTATATCTATTTTACATTTATTATTAACTAGTAAGCTTTTTAAATCTTTTTTGTTGCACTCAATGGCTGACATTTCTAATTTTTTAAGAGTATTTTTAAATTTATAACTTATTAACGGATATAATTGAATACACAATACTTTTCACAAATTTTTATTGTTATCACAACTATAGTTTCGCTACACTGTAGCTTTTTCAAGTGATTTAGGTGTACAAGGTTATTTACAAATTTCGGGCTTATAAATAGCTTAAACTATCAGGGTTGGTGGGGGAACAAATTTAACAGAGGTGAATTATTTAATTCTATTTGATCATTTAAAAGTAAATTAGTGTTGTAGTTTTTTATTTTATTAATTTCTAATGATT
Organism: Agrilus mali; assembly: GCA_029378335.1. NCBI lineage: Eukaryota > Metazoa > Arthropoda > Insecta > Coleoptera > Buprestidae > Agrilus > Agrilus mali. The sequence goes on from CM055661.1 coordinate 3,514,953, forward strand.
CTAATGCATTTAATCTTGAGCCTTTTCCTAGAGTATGGAGAAAATTACATTGTTCATTAAATTGATGGTTTTTTTCTATTAAATGGTTAGCGTAGTTAGAAATATTATGTTTATTGTTTATAAAGCTTTTAAAATGTTCTTTTATTCTTGTTTTGAACGATCGTCCAGTCTGTCCTATATAGCATTTTTCACATGAACCACATTTCAGTTTATAAATACCTGATTGTTCTAAAATGTTAGGTTTGTCTTTATTGTTTTTTATGAATTTTCCTAATTTATTTGTGGTCTTAAAGGTAATATTAATATTAAGTCTTCTTAATTTGGAAACTACTAAAGTGGTTAATTTTCCTAGATATGTTATACTGAAATAATTATTGTTGTTTTCTTTTTGTATAGGATAAACTGAACGAATTGCTGATTTATATAATTTATTGTTAATTAATTTATCTATTAAATCTACACTATAGCCATTGTTAATTGCTATTTGTTTTATGATGCCTACTTCTTTTTTGTAATTAATATCAGATAAAGGGATGTTGGTTAGTCTGTGAATCATAGAGTGATAGGCTAAAAGTTTGTGCTGAATTGGATGTGTGGATCTAGCGTGAATAGTTGTATCAGTGTGTGTCGGCTTATGAAATATACTAAATTCGTGTTTATTATTGACTCTAGATATAGTTAGGTCTAAAAAGTTTAAATTACCAGAGATTTCTTCTTCTAACGTGAAAAAAATTTTCGGATGTAAACTATTAATAAAATTTAAAAAATTTTTAAGTTGTCTCGTTGTACCTTTAAAACAGGTTATGACATCGTCGACATATCTGAACCAGTATTGAAAGTTGTTGATAAATAAGGGGTTTGTAGTAATAGTATTTTCCAAATTGTTCATAAATATCTCGGCTAACAATGGGCTCAGGGGATTACCCATAATTAAGCCATCTGCACAACTACAAATATTATGGTTAAACTTGAAATAGTTTTGATCTAAACATGTTTGCAAAGTAGAAATAATATCTGAAATTATAACTGGATTAACTTTTTTACGTAGAAGTAAATTTTCAACTATTTTTATTACATCTTTTGGGGGTATACTTGGGAATAAATTTTTTACATCAAAAGAAATTAGTTTTGATTGTTCTTTTTTAAATAATAATAATAATAGATAAAAATTCATATACAGAAAAAATATACTCTCTATTAGATGATTCATACATAACTTTGAAAAACGACCCTACTAAAAATTTTCAATTAAAACTTTATAACACACTAAAAAGTGATAATTTTTGGCTTAATGATGGATATTTATTTAAACTGAAAAACATGAATCCCTCAGCTCCTGTCCTATATGGTCTCCCTAAAATCCACAAAAATCAGGTGCCTATGAGACCTGTTGTATCTTACGTCAACGCGCCTTGTTATAAATTGTGTCGCCATGTCAATTCCATTTTATTAAACAATATCAGTTGCCATTCAATATACAGTGTTAAAAATTCGTTGGCTTTTATTAATAAAATCAAAGAACTCGAACTACCTTGTAATTCTATTTTAGTGTCATTTGACGTCACGAGTCTATTTACCTCCATTCATTTACCGAGACTTATAGCAATTTTAAAAGAAAAATTAAATAACAGTCAATTAGGAGAAACGAAAACCAATGATTTAATCTCATTATTAGAACTTTGTCTTAATCAGAACTACTTTCAATTTGATAATAACTTCTTTAAACAGAAAGATGGCCTCCCTATGGGGTCACCTTTGTCACCTGTATTAGCAGAAATATATATGTCAGCATTCGAACAAATTCTATTTAGCAGCGAAAACCCACTTATCAAAAATATTCATTCTTGGAACCGTTATGTTGATGATGTGCTTTGTATCTGGTCAGGCACAAATAGACAACTGGATAGTTTCTTTAATTACCTTAATACTTTAGATAACAACATTAAATTTACAATAGAAAAAGAAATTGACAACAGATTAAACTTCTTGGACCTCAACATAATAAAAAACAATAACAAGCTTAGTTTTAATATCTACCGCAAACCTACAACTACTGATACAACCATTCCTTTCGACTCTAATCATCCCTTAAAAACAAAATTAGCTGCTTACAATTCTTTCATAGAAAGATTAATAAACATACCCCTATCACTTGAAAATTTCAACATCGAATTAAAAATTATAAAAACAATTGCCATTAACAATGGTTTTAATACTCATATCATTGACAAATTATTAGAAAATAAGCTGAATAAAAAAGTAACAAAAATGTTATATAATAACAGTAATGAAATTAAACTTAATAGTTTTTGCTCTTTACCTTTTATAAGAAATGTTAGTTATAAATTTAAAAATACTCTTAAAAAATTAGAAATGTCAGCCATTGAGTGCAACAAAAAAGATTTAAAAAGCTTACTAGTTAATAATAAATGTAAAATAGATATAAAAGGAAAAAATGGCATATATAAATTATTTTGTAATGAATGTAATGCTGTATATCTAGGACAAACAGGTAGAGCTTTTGAGATTAGGATCAATGAACATGTAAAATCAATCAATAAAAAAGAAGTTAAATCAGGAATTAGCGAACATTGTACTAGGTTAAATCATAAATTAAATTTAGAAAACACCAAATTCTTTCATGTAAATACAGTAAAAAGTAAAAAATTATCCTTGTATGAATTTTTAGAAATAAATAAGGCCTTAAAAAATTCGGAGAACGTTGTAAATAATCAGTTGGAATTGGGTAGTTACTCATCCCCACTAATTTTAAGTTATCTATAAATTGATGTAAGTGATTTTGAATTGTTAGTATATATGTTACTCTTGATAATGGGCTCGTAGCTCGAAACAAATTTGTCGAGTACAAAAATAATAAAGTTGGTGAAATTTTCCATATTGTTTTATTAAATAAAATTTAAATTTCCGTTATCACTTTTACCAACTGACATGATTAGGCAGTAGGGACGTTAGGGTAGGCCGCGGTTGGGAGACCGCCTAGGGCGCCGGATATTAAGGGCGCCCTAAATTTAGCGGAAAAATTGTAATGATGGCAACATTGGCAAATAAAACGCAGTGTTCAATCCGTTCGATCGCAGCACCATGTAGTTCATTTTATGGGAAATCCCCGACCATAGAGAAACCCATTATCTAACATTATCTATTGTTAACACGTTAGTTAAAAAGAGTTTTCTAAGCCTAAGCTGATAAAAATTTACCTGCGATCGATAATGCATATCTCAATCTATATAGACAAACTTGGCAACTTTGTTAATCGAAAATGAAATTGCTGGAAACATAGACTTTGATAGCCTAATAAAAGAGTTCGCCGATAGAAAGGCTAGTGGAAAAGTTATATTTTATTAGTTTTTTGATTTTAATAAGTAGTTATTTCTTTTAATAAATTTCATTATATCCTTTGCCTTTTTTTGTATGGGTTTAAAATGCACTTAGGGGGCACCGTGGTAATTTCGCCCAGGGCGCTGGTAATGCAAAAAACTGCACTGTTATTAGCCCATTTCACCTTCTGAAGACCGAGCGACATCGATTCCGGGACCGGCTACTCTGGTCCAAATTTTTCGGTGGTTTCCTTGGATCATTTAGGCAAATGTTGGGGTAGTAATATTCGACAGATAGTTTTTCACTTCTCTTCTGTCTTCATTTCGTCCGTCTCATCTTTCTCCCCCACACCGCCACCCACCCATTCCCACGATTCCTGAAGGAGGCTGAAGAGAGCCTTCCGCCCTACACCCCTACCTTGCACAAGAGTGTAGGCCGGGGGGGACAGCCCGCCCACCAATATTGGTGGGAATGAAACACCCAAAAATTTAAAAAAAAAGTTAAAGGACCTCCTGAAGGCCATTTAATTAAAGTAGTCAGGACAAAATTGTACTTGATGATCCTTTCGAACATTCTCTCAGGGCTCTTCAATCCTCCTAGTATGAAATGACCTTTGGAGATGAAACTGTCTGTTATTTTCCTTTTTGGTTTTTTGTCAATTGAAGAAAGCAAAAATTGGGTTTTCTATTTGAGAAATTGTAATGAATTTAAACAAGAAAAAATTGTCTCTTGAAAAGTAATTTAAGAATTCCTCCGAAATATTAATCTCACATATCTACACGAAGCTTTTTATAACAATTACATTAAAAAGCTAACAAAACGCATTATTTATTTAAAAAATCTGTACATATCAAAATAGTTAAAACAAAAATATTGAGGTACCTACCTACTTATACAAATAAATCAAAAAATCATAATCTAATCTAAATTGACTACAAGCATTGTACTTGGAAGATAATAAACAACGTGTTTTTAGTAATTTTGTGTGTTAGTAAATGTTTTGTTTTCCACGTTAATTACGGTAACTCGCTTTATCAACCTCAACCAAACTTTTCTAGGGAATCGTTATTGAGCCTAAATCGTGACCGATACATAGGGGTTGTTCTGGAATGGACGTAGATCAGAACGCCACTAATTTTTGTAGAAAACAAACAAAACAATTACCACATTAATCATTAAATACTCAGTAAAGTGCAGTCCTCCAGAAAATACAGATTCACACAAAAAAGTTAAAAGTTTAACTTACATTGACTGCAGGGGTTAAGGATGTAGGTGGAAAATATTACTGGAGTCCAATTAAACAAAAAAAAAATTATAATTCATCAATTTGATTTTTTTAATAAATTAATAAAATAATCTATTAACGTTTGTTTTACTTTCTTTTTTAGAATTAGTTTCCATAAATAAATTTACTTGAACATTTTGTAAGCTTACTAATATTTCACCACTATAATTAACTTTCTCTCTTATTTGGCGAAAGCAGATTCTGATAACGTATGCCCTTCCAGATACCAATCTTTTACTTACATCTTACAGTTAATGAAAGTTTAATTCGTATTAATCATTTCCTTTAGGAAATCAACCATCACGTGAAGGGGTTTCAAGGTTTCATAACAAAACTTTTAGCTAAAAGATAACTTTGCCAGTAAATTAAATAACTTAGGAAGAAGATCGACAAATATCTGAATTTCATTTAAGTCATGAGGGGTGCCAGTAGTGGATACCTAATGTGTATTAATTTGGGTAGATACGATATATCTGCTTAGATATCTATATGAGACTTTACAATTACACTATAATGGCAAAAGTTCAAAATAGATAATGAGTATAGCAATAACTAATGACTGTCGTTATTTATATTGTGGTTTACTATGAAACTAGAAGCATCTTTAATGTTTTACAAATTTAAAGAGTAAAAAAAGGTGCAAATAGTATCACTTTCAAAAAATTGGTAACCTTTTTATGAATTGTTATCAATACTTGATATTGGTAACAATGTAAAATTACGAAATAAACAAGAACAAAAAGTTTTACTGAAAATCACAGTGATTATTTAGATACACAGTGTTCTTTTATGCTCTGTGGCTAAACAACAATCACGCTAAATGTAACTCAATTTTTCTTTTTACCGAAGAGACACGTCTAGCCATCTTTGTCGTATGCTTGTTATTCAGGTCGGCAAAGTTGGAACCCCGAATACTAATTTTCGAAATCATTTACCAGGTTCGTTTGTCCATCGTTAGTCCGGGAAAAAGTTTTATTTATCCACCTTTCAAAAAAAAGTATGCAAAAATGCAAAATCGACCAAATTTTCTAACCAAAAATGTAAAAAACTAAAAATTGCATTGTACAGTTCGTTTGTCCAATGTTAGTCTATATTTGTCCATGATAAATTTTCATTTGTCCACTCCCAAATTCAAAATATTGTAGAAAGAAGTTTTCTAGGGGAAAAAATTAAATGAAGCAGTTTTTGGGCTCCAGAGGTGTTTAAACCTACGAAAAGGTTTTCTCCAGTAGGTGTCCCGGGTAAAACCACCAATACGCTTAGTAAATACACAAAACAACCCCAGTCAACACGGATAATCGTGGTTAAAGTGTCCAAATACGGCAACTTAATCGTTCCTTAGATAGTTACACTATTAAGAATGAACAAACGGCAATAATGGCTGGACAAACGAACCCGTAGGGTGTACAGACTAGCCCACAACCCAAGGCAAGCGAACCCATCCCTACGGAACAAAGGACCCCCGTCAAATATAAATATTTTGTGTATATATTTAAATTGTGGATACGCGTATCCCCAAGATTCAACAAATGGAAATAGAGTAAGACAATTGAATTCCCGAATTGCACAAGCGAACCAACCTCTCAAATAAGCGAACCCTTACAGCTTGATTACTCTAACTAAGATGAACTCTGAAGATTTTACAGTCGGCGTAGATGAAAGAAAGAGAACGCATTCGGAGGAAGAAAGATACAATCAACGCTCGACAAATTACGACCAATAAATATACTAGTTTTAAGGCAGTGGTGCTTGATGTCTCCTCTCCGGTAGTCGTTAAGTACCCAAAATTATTATACATAGATAACCTTTCAGTAATGAAACGTGTTAATATCGTAGCATTTTGCACACTATATTGGCAGCTTTTATATTCTTTAAAATATAATAATTATATAAAATATTTCGACCATTTTTAAATGAATAGTCGGGCGATTTAGTATGCGCCCTGACAAGTACTCTGCTTCAAACCAAGCATGCAAATGCATCTCTGTGGCTATCGCAGCAAGGCGTTACCTTTTGCCATTGCGCATCTTAAGAACTAGTAATCCCGGAGACCATCCTAGAGTAATATTACTGTACCTACGGAGCCAAATATCTCTCGTTATGTATGGTATAACAACTTTTTTTATAAATTTTTGTATATGAACCCAATCTGGCTACGTTCCTGTTGCTAGATATACAAAATCGTTAGGGTGGACAAACGAAAATTTGAGGTGGAAAAATGAATTCTAGGAGTGGACAAACGAAATAACTCTTCATATAAACGAAATAACTGTACGTACGGAGCTAAACATCTCTCTTATGTACGAAAATTTTTTGCGTATATATTTGAACTCCAACTAGCTGCGTTCCTGCAGGATTTGTTTGTTCAGCCTCATGAGGCTGAACAAACAAATCCTTAGGGTGAACTAACAGACTCACCTCTCAAATAAAGGAATCCATTCACCTACGAAGCTAAATACCTCCTTTCAAATAACATAATTAATTTTGGTGCATATTCTATATTAGACCAGTGCTGAAGCCTTCAAAAATAGTAAAAAGTGAAAAAAAAATTATAGTAGGATGAAACCCATTGGAAAAGGAAGAGAATATAACAGAAATGAAAGGAAAAATAATTTACGGGCGATCTGAGGTCGGGAAGGGGAAAAGCGTGAGTTTTTAAGGGTAAAAAACGGTTTTCCTTGATTTCCGGAAAAACTACAAGTCTTATGGAAAACAGTTAAAGGGCAAAGTTGTATGTAATAAAAAGATCTACAACTTTTCTATTTACACTTTTTTCACATGACCTCAAAATTTATGTGAAAAATTCAAATAACCAAGTTTTTGGTTTTTTATTTTTATCTTTTACAAAAATTTATTTTTTCACGAAATTTGGTGAAAACTTACCTATTTATGTCCCAAACACGCTGTATTTTTTTTGATTTGAAATATTTATTTTTTCACCTTATTTTTACTTAATATCGAAAAAGCACCCTAATTTTCAATCGAAAATTCTCACGTTAAAACATCTGCTTTTTTAAAAACGTTGGTGGGCTTTTTCTTCGTTGAAATCTCTACTTTCTGATGGTGTGAAAAAAAATGTATATTTCTATGGTAAGTTTTCTCATAAGCCTTGTAGTTTTTCCAGAAATTAAGGAAAACCGTTTTTTACCCTTAAAAACGCTCCTCCTTCCCCTTCCCGACCTCAGATCGGCCGTAAATTATTATTCCTTTCATTTCTGTTATGTTCTCTTCCTTTTCCAATGGGTTTCATCCTACTATAATTTTTTTTGGTTTCAAAAATTATCGACCCTAGTCTATATACCATATAGACGAAAAAACTATTGTATAAACGAAAGTGTGCACGAGAAATGGTCGTATTTCACGAAAGGTATTTAGATCCATGAGTACAGTTTCGCTTATCTGGAGGGTGATTTCGTTTGTCCACTCTAAGAATTCGTTTGTCTTAAATAATTCACCATTTTTAACTCCCTCTGTCTTTAACTTCAAGTTTATATTTAAGCGACTTTGTATTAAGCTATCCCACTTGAAAAACCACTGTGTGGAGAAATGACTACGAATAAAACTTATTTTATAACTTAAATTAAGTGTCTGTTTTTGTTGTTAAAATTTTATTTTTTGTTACACTTAGAAGATTGGTTGCAATTTAAAAATAAACTCTCATAAACCCCAATATGTCAAAGAGAATATGATGAAAGCGTGTTACACAAAGATATTCACATCAGACTTTAAATATGACAAGAGGCGTTTAGAAGCTTATCAAAATATATTGACTTCAAATAAAAATACATAAGAAGATAAACTTTTTTCGTAAATAGATGTCGTTAGCATATCTATATATAGAATATAGGATGTTCTAAATATAATATTTAAAAAATATATATAATATACCTTCTTCAGTATAAATTATTTACCATTTCCAATTTCCTCCCCAATATTTAAATAATTGTAAATGTATGGATAAAAAAAATTATTATTAATGTGTGTATGTAACCCTCACTTAAATTAATTAATTTTATTATTATTGATTTATCAATCAAATATGGGTAATCCAACTAACCATAATACTCAAAAATACCTGATAACAGTTTATCTTATTTGATATTTTATAATACGACCTAACCAAACCTAAGTGACCTAACTTATTTAATATTAAAAAAAGTAATTATTAAAAAGCACATTTTTAAATTATGAATGAATCTGATATCAATAATGGTATTTAGGTATCTTGCTTTTAGGGAATTTCCCAGAAAAACAAATATAATTAGGTATATAGTAAAATAGAATCACAATATTGCTCATTACCAGCTATTAATTAGGTTATATCCGATACAATCACGAGCCATTTAAGTGGAAGTGTTTGTAATTTGTTCGATTTGTTTGATTTAGGAAATAGATCCATATGCCGAGTAAGTTGTAGGTAATTATAGATAGGTATTTTAATGGTACGCTTCACTTATCGCCCAACCCCACCTGTAACATACAAGATCATTTTTATTGAAAAAAGGATATTAAAAACGCACAAAAAATAACAATAAATAGCAAATGTTGTTAAAGAAGAATTTATATATATAATAAAAGTATGTACATCACGCCTATGCTTTTATTAGTTTTATAAAAATTAAAAACATTTTTTAAGCTATCCCGGATACTTTGGGCGCTTAATAAAATTCTTGAGAAAATACCAACGTTTATTACTTGTAATAATTTTTTTTGCAAATATGCGTAGGAAAATTTGCAAGATATAATTAAAAATAAAATACAGAAGAGTGTTAATGTTGTTTATATTTACAGGGAGCAACAAGCTGTTAGAAGTTAGAGAGAGGCAGTTCAGTATCTCATGAACCATGATCTTCAAAAAACATGTTTCCAATTCGTATATTTCTACCATTTCTACTTTTTGTTATTGTCTACGGTTTATCAAGAGTTTATTTAAGAGAGGTTCTCCAAACTTATTATTACGTTTTGTTTTCTTTTAAATTATTTATTTTTATTTTTCAGAAGAAATTATGATATCCGGGCTTGTTGGCCGGGGTCTAGGATTGTTGAAGACCGATGAAGTTGTTTATGCGACGTTTCGCCAACAACTGTGGTTAGTATCCTTAGGGAACGTAGCATGGGCGTAATTTCCATCGCTGCGGTTTTAGGGAATCTCAGTAAAACCGCAATTCTCTGATAATAAAGTTTATTTTAAAATAATAATATATCAGAAATAAATCAATAAGCGAAATAGTTAAGTAAAAATGCTCGAGCACCTTGGTTGTACAATTACGGCAGAGCAATCGCCTAACATAGAAATTCTTTGTGGACATTTCTTCTTGGTATGTCATACAAGCGAAAATGTATAACTTGTTATATTTCTTCAACCTTGCCTATCTGAAAATATCTATTGCTTCTTGGGAAACTGTACTAAACTTACTGAACTCTTGAAATGTTTTGAACAAACCGTAACGTTCATCAAAAGCTTTAAATTGTATTTACTCGAAGTAAGAAGTGTTGTGTCGCTAAATTAACTTACACCGCCATCTGTTAGAAAGTTATGGAGCTTACAAATAGCTGTCAATTGAGGAAGATGGCTGAGTTCCAAACCTAAATTATTTAAAAATCAATTTTTTATATAAAACAAAACGACTGAATACTAATTAGATAAGTCAGTAATAGTACTTATTATAATTACCTACCCTTTGGTCTTACAACCTTTAGAATGCTTGGGAATTAGAGGTAATTTAAAGCAGGAGTAGATTATTACTAAAGATGATAATAACAAGTTCAAACTTTTGTTCGAAAATTGTAAGCTTTTCCACGAATATGTTAAAACTCTTGAACATGAATAACGAGAGCTTCGAGGGTACAAAACTATTCCCAGAAAAAGTTACGTGGTAACAACAACACTTTATGTGTATTTGGCGTAAGTATCTACCACCATTATGTACCTATGTAGCGGAATTTGTAGGTATATTAACAATTTTAACTTCAAGTGAAGGTTTCCGGTTTTTGTGGTTCCTCCACCAACACGCTGACCCGTAGAAATCGCTAAATATAATGTCTAAGTTGTGAAGTAAAGTACTTATGTATCAAAACAGGTTTATTCAAAGTTTACATAATATAGATACAATTAACCGAGCTTAATTACTTTTAATACAGCACATAGTTTTGTTTTGCAGCATAGTACAAGATAGTGTACCTACCTATGTGATGCCTATTGAAACTTTTCCTGAAGTATTTTGAACGTTTACCTAAAGGAATTGTTGTTAGGAAGTAGAACAGTAGCACCAGCTTTTAAGCATCCATAACAAAAACATTCATTCTTGCTTTGCGAAAAAAGGAAAACTGTTTATTTTCCTATATACAATTATAATACGAGGGTAAGTCAGAAACTGGCCTTAATTTGATCATAAAAGCATTAAAACATGGCGAGAGTGAGTTGCTACAGCGCTGACTGGTATGTTCTGTCCGCATACAGAATTGGCGCGCGCAGATAAGTCTGACGTCACGTGCTTAGGGTCATCAGCAGCATTCTTACAGGCATGCTCCAAATTAATGCAGTATGCAGTGATGGTTTCTTTAGTAGGAAGTATGACAAACGAAGCGGGATCCACTGAAAAATGCGAAAACTGTTTATAATCTAAGGTACGTAGTTTGCTAGTTCTTCACTTCCTTATTTTTCGGAAGTAAGCTCAGTTGTGTGATTTGAAAGGTCTACCAATAAGTATTCCAGTTGGAATTTTAGAAAAACACTTATCATGGATTTTAAAACAGTCTAGAATAGTCATTGACACAACGTGATGGTCTTGAACTTCACCCCCTATAGAACAAACACCCACGACTAATTGAGATAAATGTGAGGCTATGACATTTTTCAATTACGTGTTGCAGGTATTATTTGTAGCATTAAATAATAAAAAATTGGAACAACACTAACCTTTACGTACTTACATATTCTTGAAAATTGTCAAAGCCAGGTGTAAATGACACTAAATAAACGTTTAAGGGACAGATAAAGGAGAAAATGCAAAAAAAGAAGAAAACGTGCTACCCGTCACCATTCAAATTTTCATAATTACATTTCAATGAAATCGTTTATAAAATATGTTCCACGAGATTGTGAAGTTCTAGATCTGTGTAAGGAATTAGTTTTGTCCTTCACGACCTTAGTTGTTGGAAAGTTTTTGTAGGCGAAATGCCACAGTTAATTTTATCTGTCTGTCTTTCTTTTTTGGGTAAAAAAATACGAAAAAATTTTGAAGAAAATGACATTAACTACGGAATTCTGGAATTGTACAAAATATGTAAACTATTGAAATAAATAGCCCACCAACAAAAATTATTTGTTAAAAACAGTGTTTGAACAAGTCGAAATAAGTGTAACTTTACAATATCAAAATATTCTTAAAAATATATCTGTAAAGTATATTTCACTTCATACTAATTTTACTAAAACAAATGTAATATTTCTTGAACATTATTATATTGCTGTCTAAACACGAAATCATAAAAACACAGCAAAAACAAACATATTAGGCGGGCTGAAAAGTTCGTAGGCTGACCCATATATGGCGCTACTAGTATCAATTCAATATGATTTTTAGTTAGCCCTAACCTTCAAAAGACGCGTGTATAAATTTAACAGCTGTTGCACTATTAGTATCTGAGTTATAGCATTTTTAGTGAAAGAAGTTTTGTTACTTTGAAAAAATGGATAAAAAGTGCTGTTTCATCAAGACAATGCACCGTGTCACAAATCAATGAAATCGATGGCAAAATTCTATGAATTGAGCTTCGAATAGCTTCCGCATCCACCGTACTCTCCAGATCTGGCCACCAGCGACTTTTTTCTGTTGTTAGGCCTCAAGGGGATGCTCGCTGGACAGAAATGAAGAGTTAATCGCCTAAACTGAAGCCTATTTTGGGGACTAAAGACAAATCGTATTATAAAAATGTTATCGAAAAATTGTCTGACCGCTATAATCGTTGTTTCGCTCTCAAAAGGAACTATATTGAATAATAAAATCAAAATCTATCAAAAAAAATAAATTTTTTCTTTGCTAGCCTACGAACTTTTCAGCCCGCCAAAGTTGTTAGAAATTAATTTATTGTAATCCGCAACAATTATTGTGGAAGAATAACCTGAAGAAGCCATTGTGTTGTGGATTACCATAATTTAATTTGTAAACGGTGACCTTTTTAATGGTGCTAGGTACCGTCTGGAGGGGTTGCTAACTGTTACCACTTAAGACGCCTTCTGAAAAAGAGAGGAAGGTTGGCTCAGGGGGTCCTGTTCTTTAGTTTTCAGTCTACTTTCAGTAGATACTCTGCTCTGTCGTATACGTTTGCTCACTGTTTTCGACTGTTCTCTTTTTAATATATTTTTTTGTGACTCAATTGATTTTTTTTATATAATTAATCGAATCTACCTTTACTTGATGGAAATTCATAATCAAGTTATAATAAAACACCGTTGAAAATTTCCACACTTTTTTATTTTACTTAACAATTTTTTCACCACTTCGTGGCTTCATCAGAAGTTACAAGATACTTAGTCTAATTTACAAATTTCCTGCTTATTTAAGCCTTACTTACTAGGGTGGGGGTGAAGAAATTGGAAACAGATTCAATAATGGCGAGTTGTTTAGATCTAATTGATCATTTAATAATAAGTGACTGTTTTTTTGTTTATTGATTTCTAATGTTTCAAGAAGATTTAGTTTATAGCTTTTTCCTTCAGTATGTAATATTTTGAAATTTGGATTAAATCAATAAACAAAAAAACAGTCACTTATTATTAAATGATCAATTAGATCTAAACAACTCGCCATTATTGAATCTGTTTCCAATTTCTTCACCCCCACCCTAGTAAGTAAGGCTTAAATAAGCAGGAAATTTGTAAATTAGACTAAGTATCTTGTAACTTCTGATGAAGCCGCAAAGTGGTGAAAAAATTGTTAAGTAAAATAAAAAAGTGTGGAAATTTTCAACGGTGTTTTATTATAACTTGATTTTTTTATTTGATTACTTAAATTATTTAGTGGAACTTTGTGTTTGCTTTCGCTGTGCTTTCAATTATGGAGTTACAAAGTATAGATGCCTCATCGGCTTAATCACTAAATCATGGCTCAGCACAGTGGCTCTCCTGGTACAAGATTTTCTATGGATAATTAAGACAAATGCTTGAGAGTATTCCCAGGGTAATTTTTTATTTCGTGTTAATTTCGCCCGTATCCTTTGCCTCTATCAAACTTACAATATCTATTCATTTCCGAAAAGAGGCCGAAGTGGACTTTCTGCATTTCCGTTCCGAGACTAATACCCCAATAGCATTATTGCCCTTTTGTCTTCATATTGTCCGTATCAACTACTTCTTTTCGACTCTATCACCATCCATTCATTCTCACGATTCCTAAAAGCAAGTTGAAGAGACCCTTTCGCCCTACCATCCGCCTTTCCACTAATGTATTCTGTCTTCACATCAACCCGTCTCATCTTCTTCTTTAAAAAAAACAAAAAAGCGTCCTTTCATTTCCAGAATTTACAAAAAAAAAGAGGAGCTGCCTTTTTCCTCCTCCCTTTCGGCTTGGCATTAAAATGTAGATTGAGTGATTAGCACTCATCTGGTATTGTCTTTCTTCTGTATTTATTTCGCTCGTCTTATTCGCTACTTTTCAACTACTGTCCATCCATCCATCCATCCATCCATCCATCCATTTCCACGATTCATAAAATGTAATTGAGGAGCTGCCTTGTCCTCTTCCGATTGAGGAACTTAGAGGAGCCCATCAGAAATATCCCTCATCCATCTGCTTCTTTGCAACTATATCCATCAGTTTCTACCACCCATAAGAGGCAACTCAGAGCTCTCATACACCCTGTCGCCTGAGTTTGGAGAAAAGTGTAGATTGAGGAAATAAAAGCTCTCCAGCATTATCTCTCTTATATATATCTTCATTTGGCTCACCTCATCGGCATCCTTTCAACTACCATCATCCATCAATTTCAATTATTTGTAAAATTTAGACTGAAGATCTGCCTTTTATCTATCGTCTGGCTTTGCAGTGTGATTGAGGAACTAACAACCTACTATCATTATATAATGGCTAAGGCTTTCACGGTCGGAGCTTGTAGTCGGTGAAGATTCCGGGCTAGTAAGTTGAATTCAATTGAATTTGAATCGCGACAGCTACGACCTAAATTATGTTACAAACTAAGCTCTGAAGATGCTCATAACAGTTGTGAGCAAAACGTTAGCGAAGAATACATCGCTAGGACCACGGCCTACTAGCCCGGAATCTTCACCGACTACCACAATCATTATTTTTCTTTCATCTCACTTCGCCTGTCTTATCTGCATAAAGGTAACTGAGGAGCTGCCTTCCGCTCTTCCGTCTAGCTTTACACTAAAATGTAAATTGTGGAACCATGAGAATTAGCATTTTTCCTCTGCTTCTCATTTTCCAATTACCATTATCTTTCCATTTGCAGAACTCATAAAAGGAAACTGGAGAGCTGCCTTCCCTCATTTCGTCCGTTCCCGTTCCTTCCGGCTTTGCATTAAATACTGAGGAATTAACACAATTCTAGTATTCATATCGTTTGCTTCATCTGCTACTTTTCAACCAATCCATTTTCACGATTCATAAAAGGTAACTGAGGAGCTGCCTTCCGTCTCTCCGTGCAGATTTGCACTAAAGTGTGTTATTTCTCTTCTGTATTCATTTGATTCGTATCATCTGCTTCTTTCCAACTAGCTCTATCTATCAATTTCCACGATTCAAAAGAGGAATCTAAAGAGCTGTCTTACACCCTATCTTTTGAGTATGAAAAACAATAAGTTTAGATTATGGAAATAATAGTCCACTAGCATTATCTTTCTTATGTCTTTACTTTTGTCGTTTTGTTTGCTTTTTTCCAACTATCATCGTCCATCAATTTCAACTTTTTTAAAAACTAAACTGTAGATGTTCCTTTTACTCCATCGTATGGCTTAGCACAAGAATGTAGATTGAGGAACCAACAATGGTAGTGGGTATTATTTCTCTTCTATCTCCATCATCTCTGCATTTACACGATTCATAAAAACAAACTGAAGAGCTGCCGAATACCTTAACCTTTAAATTTCAATAAAAGTGTAGATTGAGATGCTAACAGCCCCTGAGAATTATTTCTCTTCGGTTTTCGTTTCGCTCGTACTATCTGCCTCTTTCCAGGCACCACAAATCGTCCAATCCTAGATATATGTAATAAAAAGTGACTGGTAAGAACTTTCCATCCTATCGACTGGCTTTGTTAAAGAATTTAATTGGTAAGGCAATTTTCCTACCATCATCAGTGGCTGGTAGATGTGAAACACGCAAAAACTTTAGATTTCTTTTATTTGGTCTGTTTTTGTAGTTCCTCAATGTGACCACTTCTTTATAGAACAAACGTACTAACATACGTTTGTTTACCAAGTAACGTCACTATGACGTTTGTGAATTAAGCCAACTATTTACAGCTCTTTCTCTCTTCACGTTACCACTGACGTTGATAGAATGGTCAATTCATCAATTGATTCATTTTCAGTAATCGAAAACTTTGTTTATCGAAACTACAAAAAAAATTGGAGAAGTACGGGTAAAACTTTCAACCTCCGCTCATCAACCAACGTGTGCCCACAATGTTTACTGTCTGTTACGATAGGGTAGCAAAGCTGTGAAAAAGCTCTGATTGGACAACGGGGAAAGGTATATTAACGTGCGACGCGCGGACACATGCCACCTGTTAGACACCGCAGTCGTTGCAATCGCACTCTTACCGCTTTTGTTCGCCAGAATACACGACGCTCTTGCGACGCCGAGCGTCGTTCATAATACACACGCAGAATATATTATATACTTATAAAGCGTTCACTAAATACATTACTCTTCATCGGTCTACTACGCTTATCCACTTCTTTTGCTTCAAGTTCTTCATACCAATCATCATACAGAAATTATATACCAGTTTACGCATCAAAGCAAGTACCTAATGGTAAGTTAAAAGTTTTTTATTAGACAGATGTTAATTATAATTTTTGACTTAATATTCTGGAGTTTAATTATTTGTTGTAAGAGTAAAGATTTCTCAGTTAGAGACAAAAAGTTTAAAATCTAAATTCCGCCTCGAGTTAGAAACTAAAACAATTTCGAAAATAGTATGGTCATAATATGGGGTGCAACACAATATCAAGATTAACGAGTTGAAAATCTTTTCTTTTCAAAATCTCTTTCTCAAAGTCTTCAGTAAATCTCGATTATCATCCAACAGACTACAAATGATTTACCATGAGGTTTCTTTTAAAAATTATTTACTTTACCATCACCAAATTTTAAATTTTTTAATTGAAGCTATGAAAACTTATGAGTAGGTACGTCTAACAGTTGGTAATTTAAAACTATGATCTTCAAGACAGAAAATTAAAATCATTGAAATTAAAGATTCCTAAAAAAAGAGCTGCCTTCTGCCTTATCGTTTGAATTAAATTCTTGTCAGTATATAACAAACACATAATTTCATAGTAAAAAATCCAAAATAATAATTTCATCGTACAGTGGTTTCATCAGGTGGAAAAATAATTATTTTAATATGAATTTTTGTAAAAAACTTTCTGAATTTCATATTTACAATTTTCATTTAACCTATTTTATTAAACTTATTAAATTATTCTTCTACTAATGTTATTGAAGCATATTCGTTATATTTAACTTTTATTTTGATTTTACACATTTTTGTATTAGATATTTAAAAAGAAAATCAAAATTTATAGAGATAAGATTAAAATAATTGAAACCAATATCAAAATCAGTACAAGAACAAGATCTTTCATAATAAGTAAGACAATATTTTTAATTTTCAACGATTGATGCTTTAGTTACTACATACTATTGGCTAAGAATTTACCGGTTAATTTTTAAACTTGTTTTTCGAATTATAAGAGCATTAAAAAAATATAAAAGTTAATAATAATTTTCCTTTTTTACTTTTGCGTGAACACAGTTTTGAATATTGCAGCAAAAGTATACCTATCAATTACATAGTTATGCAATACCTACTATAATCTGCAAGATAGAAAATCAAAATTAATTTATAATGAAACATCCTATTGAATTTGTTTATTATTTAACATTTTTCATCTACAAAGGGGTTCTAGTATTAATAGGTGGGGATGCCACAAACCATAATGAACAGTCCCTGAAAATCTCTTTTCATCAATCTTCAAAAGCAATTTTTAAGTTGCAAAAAATGGTCGCAAAAAGAGCCGCAAAATAAAGCATAAATCTTCCTTATGTATTTTAATAAACTTTTTTTTATACACCTACAAGCAAGAAAGGACTACAATTTAAATCATTTATATCTACCTATATGCAGTTAAAACTAAAAAATCATTTTACGATAACAGTGTGCTTAATAGATATTCTGAATTTCGTTAGTTTAACGCTGGTAGTGCAAGTATGCACATATACTATTTCTCGAACAATTTCCTATGTTCCTGGTTCTTGAATATAATCTATTAAATTAAAATTATTAGTTATTTGCAGATACGCAAACGGTTATATACTTTATATAATATGTTACATGCAATATGTAAAATGCTTGGTTTGAATAAAAACGCAATGGTCTAATTAGCACATTTTCTACTTTGAATAAAAAAGGCAGTCGTTTTAATTAACAAGTTGTTGATGGTAGGTACCTACTGGGGGATAAATTTGGATTGAAAGAATTGTTTGATGCTAACAACAAATAAAAATACATTTAAACTGCAGTGGCGGATTTATCAGCAGGCTGAATAGGCTAGAGCCTAGGGCGGCAAACTTTGCTCAAAAATTTTTTTGTCTTACAGAAATTAAAAAAATTATTATCTTATACACGGAAAAAACGAGGCTCAAAAAATCAACAAAAATTACAATATTTTAGTGCTATACACTATACAGTATACTAAATACAATAACGTCTGTATATTAAAAATTACTAAACGCTTAAGTATTTATAAAATATACTATTGTGATTTTGAATTTTTAAAATATTCCAATAGCGTTTAAGTATTAATTGCTTTTAAATTTAGTATTTTTACCTATTTTTTAAATTAATTATTGCCATAATTTTTACTTTAGGTCCACCCACACTATTCAATTAATGTGTAATATGTTTCACCACATAAATATATCTATTCGAAGAGAAGAAAAAAATTGTTTAAAAATAACAATAAGAAATATTATATAGATATATATGTGGAAAATTAATACTTTTCTATTGATATTTCTGATGATATTAACAACCTGTTTGAGTGTAGAATAAAAATTTAATAAATTAAAATTGCATATTATTGCACAGAATTGCATAAATATTATACATTTCTTAGAATGATGATAATTAAAAAAAACAATAATGATAATATTGTAATGAATAAAAGCTATAAACATCCATTCAACGAAAGTTCCTCTTAACATTCTTACAAAAATATGATACAATCATAAAGTTGCAATTTCATTGACAAAAAATTGATTGTGAATTAGGGTATAGAATTGCAGGTATCAGTAGGGGCGGCAAATTTTGAATAGCCTACGGGCGCCAAATATGTAAATCCGCCACTGTTAAAATGCATGATGCAGGTTTACGAATTTTGTTTCCCGTTATGTTCAGAAGATTTGTTGAATTAATTACTTCTATAATAATGTTACAAATACAATCATACTTAATTTAACCTATAGTACTCAATACACCAAATATTACTATACTTTGTTATTTAGGAAATAAACATAAAAATCTCTGAAGATTTCAGGTGTAAATGTTTAATTAAACTCAAGGTTTGTCAATACAAGAATTTTGATCTTGACGTACAACTTGAAAACCAAGACCAAGAAAGTAATTTTTCTTGTTTTATACAATTTCTGTTTCATAATTTCTTGTCTTGATTGAAGAGCCTAGATATTTCTCAATATAGAGAGTATACTGTTTAAACAAGTAATGCTGTTAATAACAAAAACCTAGCAATGTGAATAACATTTAAACAATAAAAATAAGCGATCATTTAGAATCTAAAACGATTATTAGTCCACCAGTCATCGCTAATTACACCATTGCAGATGTTTATAGACTAAAGCCGGTATATAAATATTTTAAGGTTTGATAATAGGACACTTAAGTGCAATGTACCGCGCAAGATTTTTGTTAGAAACAGAATTGTCTGTTTAAAAGCCAAAGTGTAATGCATTCTATTAAGTATGTATCAAACTACAGAAAGAAGAAGAGAAAGACTCTTGACATTTCTTGATCTCGAAAATACTCATCGTGGTTCTCTTGAATCAAGACAAGACCGAGACAAATATCATTAAAGGTCAATAGTCTAGTGAAATTTAAAAAAATATAAGCGGTCACGGGACGCCTTGCAGATGTGAAACATCGAGTTTGCACAAGTAATACGCATGAAAGACAATATTACGACAGGAATTAAATATGGCATAATGAAAAAATCAAATATTACAAATTTTTTCCACAAAATGATGACTATTTATTTAATAAACATTTATTTTCATTAAATAAAAAAATTAAAAATTCACAAATTTATTTCAAGTTGCGACAACTCAATTCTTTTAATCAGTGACTTCAGTAATACGTAGTTATATTCGATGTTGCCTCTGACAGCATTACTGTGATAATTGGTCGAGGATAACTGAAGTATGTTACAAAAGTATTGGACATAACATTATCAAGACATCTAATAAATACAGCATCTATTGTTGTTGCATATCTGGTAGTAGGTTCTCTTGGATTGTTGTTTGCAATTGAAATTCTTCTTGGAGGAACGTAATTAATGGCATTGATTCATCTTTAGCAAAATTTACATTGAAATCTCCAGTTAAAATCAATGGTAGTTTATCTTTATTGATTTTAAAAATTATTGAACTTCTGTGACTGTACGGAAATAATTTCTCATGTAAAAATGAAATCATTTTTTTATTAGGTGAAATGTACACAACAATCATAATTAATTCACTTCCATCTTCTAGTTTACTGTAGTAAACGACACCGTCGAACCGAGTGAGAAGAGAATCGCATAGTCGCTTGCGCATGGCGACGCGTCGCCACGGCATGCAATCGCCACGCCAACAATACGGTTTACCCGCGCTTATAGATGTTTCGCATAAAAAATTATAATAATTAAATTAAACGTATTTATTATTTCACAATAGTCATCGGACGTTTCGCTCCGTGAGAGTGATCTTTTCTATTGTAATTTTAAGTAAAATCCAAGAAAGCCGAATCAAGGTTCTTCTTTTCACACTTTTTTTTATTTCAGCCTCTTCAAAACGACAAAGACAGGGTTGTCTTTCAGGATTTTTATTATCTGAAGACAAGATCTTTGATTGATACAAAGCTTTATCTCTAAAATCTTTTTAGTGTATTAGGCATACGTAGGTAGGTATGTACGTCCGCTGCCTTTCCAACCTTGAAACTTCAAAAACAAAAAAAAACTAAGTGAAAATATGAAATGATAAAAAATCGAATAGAATCTACCCTCCAACAGTTGTCAATATTAATGGTTTTCTGATACTAAAGTAGATAAGAATTGCAGGGAAACAAATGGAACGCCTATGACTATGCTGATTTCATAATATAAACGTTTTATACTGAGTATTTGTCTGGTGTCACTTACAAAGCGCATTTTTAAATAAAATTAATATAACGAATATAATAATTCACGATAATTTGATAATAAAATAATTCTATCTAACGTTTCAATTGTGTAATTGTTGTTTTTATTCAAATATTTTTTTTTTACATTGGCACATAACAGCACATTGCGGGCACATTACAGCACTATAAGTTTAGTTTTGATAAAGTGAATTTTTCGGAGCTTTAACTAAATATCACAAAAAGGATGTCTCAATAAAAATTCAATTTTTCAAGTAAATATTTTTTGTTTAATGGCACATGATAGCACAACTTGAGCACATTACAACACAATTGGTTTGGTTTTAATGAAGTGATGTTGTGGTGCTAACTAAACATCATAAAAAGGACCTAGTCAAAAATTTAAGTTTTTTGAATATTTTTTTTACGTAGCACATAATAGCACATTCTGGGCACATTTTAGCACATACTGTTTTTCTTTTAAATTCCAAAATTGTTGAGTCAACTTTTTGGACATAAGAGTCTCGTTATCTTTATGGAGTTTAATAAATACTTAAACTGTTTAAACAAAATGAAAATAATACTTAAGTTTTTATGGGTGTAGGTACTTTCGATGAAACATTTTAATAATAAGTATAAAAAAAGAAACAAAAATAATGTTTTAATAAAGTTGATTCGACAATATTGAGAAGTAACATTAGAATTTCCTGAAGGAAAGGAAACATTGTGACGTTTTCGTACAGTTCTATTTTTTTTTAATATGTTAGATGTTCTAAAAGGATTCGGAGTTTTCCAAACCAATATCATTGATTGGTATTACTGTTTCCTAGATTTCTTAAACTTTTTCGAAGAAAATTTAAATATAGTATTATCATAGATAATGCCTGTCCATCTACCCATTTGGAAAACAATTTCTTTATTCCTGACGAAGGAGAAACAAGGATTAATCCAAAGACTTTTTAACGAGGTCTAACATCGAAAAGGTCAAAGTAGAGGCGATCTTGGCTCGTTTCCTTTGTTTTAGAAAAAGTGAATTCGCCTTTTGTATTTTCGCCCCTTATCGTACAGATCTTTAATTTGATAACTACGAAGGGTGCTGATAAAAAATGACAGTGTAATTTTCAATGTCACGTAATGTTGAGTATAAGATAATTCTTTAGAAAAAAGTAGGTACCGATGCGTAATCGGGATTGAAACTAGATATATACTTACCCTCAAAAAAGGTATTAATTAGCGTTAATGTGAATAAATTTTACGTTTACTTAAATATAGAAAATCGGCTAACTAGCTATGCATGTATGTTTACACAAATTTTTACTTATTTTTTTACTTAAAAGTGCAATTATAAAGAGTAATGTAAGGAATAAGATAAATTCATCTGAATCTGCAGCTTTTGGTTGGTATTAAATTGAAGACGTAAGTTTGAAAAAAAAAACTAATTAAGTCTGTTGGGGATGCAAACATTATGGTGCCATTTATAATATTTGGCCTAATTCTCTAAAATTATTATACGCGTTTGCAGAAGGCATTTATATTTTTTTCCCGTCTTTCCATCATTCTTTAGTTACTTCCTACCTTCCTCTTCCTTTTTTCTTTACATCCTTCATTCCACATCTTCATCCTTCGTTCCATTCCCACTCCCTTCATCCTCCGTATTTTCTCTTCTTTTCATTTTATCATTCCCTCCATTTTCCATTCATTTATTCTCTCTTTACCTGCTATAGTATACCCCTCCTCCCATTCATTCCCACTCTCTTCCTTTCCTCCTCTCTTTCTTTCTTCTTTATTTTTTCTCTTCTTACTTTTCTTTCAGTCCATTCGTCTTTTCTCTTCTGTCTTATTTCTTCTTTCCATGTTGTTTTCATCCCTTTCACTTTTTATCCTCTCCTTACCTGATCCTTTTCACCCTTTTTCCTTTCATTCCTACTCTCTTGTTCCCTCCTTCTCTTTATTGTTTCCTGTATTTCCCCTTTCTATCGTTCTTCTGTTTCTATTTTTGTCCCTTCATTATTTCCCTTCTGTCCCATTACCTCTTTTCTTGTTTTCGTCATCCTTTTCTCCTTTCTTTACATCCCCCTTTCTACAGTAATTCTTTCTTTACCCACTTTATTCTTTCTTGCCCTCTTTCCTTTCTTTCTCTCTCTTTTTATTTCTTCCTGTTTTCTTTCTTTCTTCATCGCTTTATTCTTTTTCTTCTTCCTCCATCTCATCTCTCATTCTTCCACATTCGTCATTCTTTCTTCCCTAACCCCCTTTCGTCTCATTTACTTCCCCCATTCAGTACTTCATCTCTCTCCACCTTTTATCCTTCTTGCGTTTCTTCCTTACTTCTTTTCTTTTTTCCTTGTCTTCACCCTTTTTTGTTTTACCCACGATAGGCTCAAACAAAAATCCAGAGAGATAATAAAAACATACCATCCTATACTCAATTGTTGTATTATAGATATATGATAAAATATGTTGGTAATCAAGTGTCATAAGTCATAAGTATCTATATTTTTTGGCAGTTCTGCAATTTCTCAGTTCTCAGGTATAAACCAACCGAGCCTGTTTGTTGGTTCATTATTATTGGAAATTTGTTTAATTAGGAGCACCCCATATTGATTAGTCATCTATACTATGTGGGCTGTTCTATACAGGCCTTTGTAGGTATTCAGCTGATATCGTTGTAACATGTACGTCAGTATTGTCTATAAGTTGATAATAATGACTCTTTAGGGAAAGTAGGTTTTTGATTAAATGGTTCGTTGAATTAACCCACTGTCTTCTTATATTATTTACGTAGGAAATGAAAATCATGTTAACAAAGAAAAAAGTCATTTTGGATTATACTTCAATTACTTTGTACAGAGGTACCTACATAAAATTAACGCTAACCTCTATTTTTATTAGGAAAACCTACTTACTTGTCTTAATCAACTCGAATGAAGTTCTTGAGGTATTTCAAAATCTCATGAGCCAGAAATGCACGAGAATATCAAAAGGCTGACGTTATGTTTAGAGCAGGTAGACCGGGGTAAAAAAAAATTATATTAGGATGAAACTCATTGGAAAAGGAAGAGAATATAACAGAAATGAAAGGACAAATAATTTACGGGCGATCTGAGGGCGGAAACGGGAAGGGGGTGAGTTTTTAAGGGTAAAAAACGGTTTTCCTTGATTTCCGGAAAAATTACAAGTCTCATGGAGAAAAGTTAAACGTCAAAGTTGTAGGTAACAAAAAGATCTACAACTTTTGTATTTACACTTTTTTTCACATAAACTCAAAATTTATGTGAAAAATTCAAATAACCAACTTTTTGGTTTTTTATTTTACTTTTACAAAAAAATTTTTTTTTTCACGAAATTTGGTGAAAACAGCTATTTATGTCCCAAACACGCTGTAATTTTTTTGATTTGAAATATTTATTTTTTCATCTTATTTTTACTTACTTAATATCGAAAAAACACCCTAATTTTCAATCGAAAATTCTCACGTCAAAATATCTGCTTTTTTTAAAGCGTTGGTGGGGTTTTTCTTCGTTGAAATCTCTACTTTCTGATGGTGTTAAAAAAAATATACATTACTATGGTAAGTTTTCTCGGGAAATGCAAAAGAACGAAAAAACTAGATTAGTGTTTTTAAAAATATTATAACGAATAACGTAATCAGTATAATGTAAGTATGTGAATTCAATAGTACGATTTACATGTATATTTTTGTGTTATGAGATTTTCTATGACATAAATGTAATTAGAAATTAATAAATCAACTTTTTTACTGAAAAAACTAGCAGCGGTCACATTTTTTAGATAAAATTCCCTTCGACCTCAGATCGCCCGTAAATTTTTTTTCTTTCATTTCTGTTATATTCTCTTCCTTTTCCAATGGGTTTCATCCTACTATAATTTTTTTTCACTTTTTCCTATTTTTGAAGGCTTCAGCACTGGTCTAAGAGTAGGGGGAGGAGATGACAAAAAATATTTACATTAGGCATTTCTTTTTTCATAAGCTAAATAATGTTTGAGAGGATTCTAATTTAGTGGCCTATAGCTAGTTAAATTGTGAGTTGTGCTTTGTAACCCAAAATTATTAAGCCGAGTGTCTTGTATGAGTATATAGAAGGTAATTTTTTATACAAGTCTCATCTGCATACGTATGTCATTTATTTTATCACTGCAACGCAATCTAATAAATATTAATATTCTGAAAATTGAAAAAAGTTCACACCGTCTACGCTTGTTTTGGCACCCTTTTATATGGACCATTTTGTATCACCTAAATATTTCCTTAGATGCTAAACATTTTTCATTATTCCCAGAAACTCCTGTAAGTTTCTTACTTGCGACTGTCAACTAACAGGTACATAAAACGTGCCACCGGTATCGATAGCCAGCGGCATTATTTCATTATTGAATGTACCTACAGTTTCGTGAGGCAAACAGTGACTTTATAACTGCTTCCATTAAAAAGATATAAAGGGGTAAAATTTATTTTTACAAATTAATGGGGCGTTCAGGTATTCTATAAAGTAAAAAATAATTAACGGATTGTATCGATTGAACTGATACTTTTGATAGTGCAACTTTTGTGAAACATTATTTAAAACTTATTTTCAAAAATAATAAAACAAAATAGTTTCACTAAATAATTTATTTCGATGACTCGACAATATTGTTTCGATCGAATGGCGATCATGATCAAGAGTAAGTTCTACTAAAGCTTAACACTAGTGACAACATATTTATACATAAATTACAAGTTACTCAAAAGAAGTGGGGAGTTTGTTGAGACAAGTTCTGTTTGGCTATTTACTAATATAATAAAATAATTTAAATTTAGTAAATAGCCAAACAGAACTTGTCTCAACAAACTCCCCACTTCTTTTGAGTAACTTGTAATTTATGTATAAATATGTTGTCACTAGTGTTAAGCTTTAGTAGAACTTACTCTTGATAACGATCGCCATTCGATCGAAACAATATTGTCGAGTCATCGAAATAAATTCTTTAGTGAAACTATTTTGTTTTATTATTTTTGAAAATAAGTTGTATCGATTGATTTATCAAGACAATAAGTCACTGAATAATTTAAAAATTAAAAATAATAAAAAATAAGACAAATCAAATATGTCAGAACTTGAACTTTACAGTAAACAATAGACTTATTTTATATATCTAAGTAAGCGTGATGCAAAATGTTCTTGTATTTAACTTAACATCAACTTAAAGTCAACACTTTATAATACCGTACCTAATGTCTGATATACGTATTATTAAGCGATGAATATATTTTGTGAATTTGTGTTAGTATACCCAGAATCATCAAACATTTAATTTCATTATGGTTTTGCTAAGTAAGACATAGTATGTGGTAAGTTATTCAATATTTTCTATGCGGATAGAGGGTAAAACAGGTTATGTAAAAAATTAATACCAGTCGTCAAAACAACAGTGTCCTTTTTACTATTCTAAGAATGCTTAACGCAATTATTAAATAAGTAATTAACGTTAGCCCAAATATCGCAAGCATCTATTCGTTTTATTAAAATGAATAACTGTGTATCCATGTAATTCGAAATAGCTCTTCTGAAGTAACTAATTTTGGTAAGCGGTTCTATTTTAGCTTAAATTAATGAATATACAAGGTTGCTTATAAAAAGTTTTTATCTCAACAACACAATAGAACGTCACATAACTAAACCATAGATACGAGTGGAACAACAGATACAAACAAGAGAAGTATAAATTTTTCATTTCCGTACGTAAGATAGCCGTCGGATTGATTAAAACGATTGTTCAAAAATTATAATCTAAGAATCATATTCACTCCATGTAATACATGTAACGAGAAATTTACCAAACATAAAACAAAAGCAGTTAAATCTGCTAAATTAAAAAGAAGAAACAACGAACACTATCTATAAAATTGTATGCAGTAATTGTTAGATGGCATACATCAGTCAAACAAAAAGACCAAAGATTAAGGGAACACAAATATGACCAATCAGAACAAATTATTCCCACTACAATATACAAAATAGCACTTTTAAAACATAGAATTGACAATTGAGACTCATCATAAACCAAAGTTTGATGATATTAAGATTTTTTATACAGAGGCTAATTACTTTAGACGTGTATTTCTGGAAGGTTCATTTATTTTAATCCATGAGAAGTTTACTATGAACCCAAGTTCGGACCTGCAAGGAGAAAAATCGGAAGTAAATTCTACTCCTAATGTAGTATTTTTTACTAGAATTCCTGGTCAATATATGGATAACTATTCTAAGTAGTAACAGCTACTCCTGTTACATGGTAGTAATAATAACGAGCTGGGAAGTGAATAATAGTAGAGTATGGAGTAACTTTTACTTATACCGAGGTGTATTTCATATAAAATTTATTACTTAATTCATCTTAAATTGCATACTTAGCAATTATCCGTTAAACAGCACGTGTCAACAACGCTTAGCAACGGCCTTGTATGGGGGGCATACGGTTGACCACTCGGATTGGTTGAAATTACTCCGTTCAGAAGTAATCATTACTATCAACTCACGTCACTTACTATTTAAGAGGTATATTTTACTCTACAGAAAAGTAAATAACAGTAGAAGTAAAAAATACTATTCACAGCCGTAAAATTTACCAATATTGAAGTAAAGAATACTAATAATTATTCACCATGAGTTGGAAGTATTGTCTACTAATAAGCGGAAAAATATTTACTTTCCACGTAGCAAATTTTACTAAAAACGACATGAAAAATACTATAAAAATTTTACCACCTTTTTAGAGTAAAAATACTCCTTCATTTTTCTCCGTGTGTTAAGTAATTTTCATCCAATTTACCAACATGTACCTGACACTAGTTCCATATCTGTAATTTAGTAATAATTTCTAAGTATAAAACCTATTTTAGTGCAACTTTTTATGAAATTTTGAAACAAGTTATCAATGTATGAATGTATATGTTTTAGCCTTGAAGAATCCTTACACCACAAGGCTAAACGTCGGTGTTGGTTTTAGATTAGATAATAAATATTTGATCCTTTTAAACACTTTTGGGTTTTGATTGATAATATTTGGCTTCAACTTTGATGAATTTTCTGGGGGAATCCCTTAATAATGTACGATTTTAACGTCACTTTTTAATAGCGATACTGTGCAGCATTTCAATGATTATTTGACATCCAACCGTATTTTTAAAACTTAAAAAGATATTACCTGTATCTATTCATCTGTCGATCTATCTGTCATATGCTCAATTATAAAAAATAAGCACATTCATATTTATTATTACTCAATAACTCGAAAACTCGACATCATAAAGTTTTATTTAAATTTTCTGGTTCTTGTGGTAAAAAACCCATTTTTATTATAGTAGTTTTTAAATTTGTTTTCTGCTATTAAACAGTGACATGATGAGATATTCTCTCATAATTTTCTAATAAATAAATCGATTGTATACGTACATAATACAATTTAACTCAAAATTATATAAAATGATTCAGTAATTTTTGTTTGAGCTATTGATGCCACTTATACAGTTATTAATAAAATTAAGTGAGAATAAGAACGCAAACAATTAGCAAAAATTGTATGAATGTTACTTCTAACAATTTTACAATTTTGATTAGGTACCTACCCGGTATGGCATTTAATTTTTCAAAAATGTCACCCTAAAAATTAAACTACTTAGTTTATCTCTATGTACATAAAAACCAAATGAACAAGCCTTCCTTAATAAGCTTGCACATACTTGGGCAAACTATTGGGAAAATATTTAAAAAAATCATAATTCAAATAATTTCCTTCAAACTTACTATTAATTTCTTTAAATTTACAGTTTGGGAAAATATGTAAGATAGAAGATCAAGTTTCAAAAGGTAAATGCAAAAAGAAAAGTTTTATCAAGTAATGGAGGTTGATAGAGTTTTGATTTACGGCTGTTTCTTGATTGAATAAGACAATTTTTATTTTATAAACTGAAGGTTTTAGTTTATTTGAAGTCTTAAGGGAATGAGAGGGCGGGCGATCGCTTCTAGCACCCCTTGTGGATTTGTACATACATGTTATGAACAAAGATAAAAGCAAGTATAGTTTAAAAGCCATTTATGGAAACACATCCTACTTTGCATTTTCCATTGCACCGTTTATAACCATTTTACATTTTGTATTTGAAAATAGGGAATCATTTCATACTTTGTATTTTCTATTTCAAAAAAAAAGTACATTTTAACAGCAATTTTTTACATGTCTGCCAATGATATATGTTTAATAATAAGAGGAAAGAAAAAAGGACATAAAGTAGAATTATTTTATTTTAAACATATTTTATTTCGTGAATTTTATTCATTTTAAGTGGCTTGTGAGTCTAATACTTCCACCAATTTTTTTCCTAGCACATTTGTAATGTACCTATTTGGATGATTATTGCTGATAATGGATAATCCACCGAAACTCGCATTTAATTTTTGTATAAATTATAGAAAATTATTTTTGTTTATTGTAGTTTTCATTATAGAAACATTTTAGAAATTCAGCAAATCGAAAATTAGAATTGTCCACTCAAAAATCTTGGTTAATCTTTTTCCTTCTAGTTTAGAATCAGAATCTATTAAAATAATTTTATTGTTTATATCTATTTATACCTAAGTAAGTGAAGATTCTTTAATAGAAACCATTCCAAAAACATTGAATTTAAAATTTAATTATGCTTTGCTCGCGTTTATTCGTAATAACTGTTAAGGCAATAAGTGTGATTTGTGATAACAATATGTATGTTTTTTATGAATCATAACAGCATTAAAACACTCGTCATAGTGTCACAGTGTAAATATTTATATTGATAGATGGAATATAAAAGAATATTTATGTTCATTTTATTTGAATAAATGTAGGATTAATAAACGATTTCAATCTATAGCACACGTGCCGAATACTGTTTGTAGTTACTTTACCAAATATGTTATTAACCACCAATTCCATAACTCCATGCTATATGTAAGTATAGTCAATAAAGAAGATGTCTGACGTTTGACGTTGTCGATATTTTTTTAATTGTAACAATTGTCAGCCATTACAATGTTTAATTGTTGTCAGCTCATTGGATGTTATGCCAACAGTAACTTTTATAACTAAACCCATTGTTGATGTTACTGGCCATTGTCGATGAATATTCGTTATAATTGTTACCATTGTGGGCTTTTGTAGTTTTTAATTGTTGGTAGCACATATTTACACTTGTCCATTATTTTTACAATTTTGTTAATTTTATGAGTAGAAAGAAAATTTTAATGATACATTTGAAAAAGAAAATCCATTATATTATTTTTTATAGCGCTGGTTAGTATTTTCTGACGAATAAGTACAACTTCAACTGACGTCCAGTCGTCATTATATGTATATATTGCTCTTTCTGGCTTTTATAACAAACTGCCCTCACGAGAAATTAACCAAGTAGTATTGTACTAGCCCCGTCATGTTTATCACAGTCATAAATTTAATGACCTCTAAAAATTAATGAGAAACCACTGTATTCCGACTTCAACACAATTTTCTCCGAATTAAACAATCAAGATTTGCTCATTGTGATGGGCTTAGCACTTATTTTGGAATCCACACAACAACCATCAACTTATAGCTTTTATCCGTTTTTGAACATTGGGTTCCAGAAAGAAAAATAGAACAAAATGAAAGTAGTAACGTCAAAATTATCATGGCACTAAAAAAGGCACCCTGATGACATTCCTCCACAAACACAGTAGGTATATTAGGGTGGTCGTTAAATTTTTTTTTCCGGCGCCCTAAAAAATCCTTCCCTTTTGGGTTTTTGGTTTTAAACAAAGAGAACACGTCCCGCCATGCCAATTTAAATTCACTTTCCGATAAAATTATAGTTTTTTAAATAATTTGTCACATTATTTAAATTAAGACAAAAAATCATGAAAATATCTAAAATTAATGATAGTTTAAGGGAATTGGCCATATTTCAGGAAAAATAAAGCTTTTAGAGCTCAAAGTGATGACTGAATAGAATTTATTATTAAGATTATCTTGATGGATGTGAATTTCATAAAAAATCAAAAGGCACCTTTTTGTGGAGAATTTAATTTTCTACAAGCCTGTTTTCATGATATTTTGTCTAAATTTAAATAATGTGACAAATTTTTAAAAAAGCTATAATTTTATCAAAAAATGAACTTCAATTGGCTGGCGGCACGTGTCACTTTCTGTTTAAAACAAAAAAAAAAATTCCCCGTAATTTATTGTCACAAGGAAGGATTTTTAGGGCGCAGGAAAAAAATTTATTTTTAACGACCACCTTAAGGTATATTTACCATATATTAAAATTTAGTTCGTTATATATTTCTGTAAACCAGGCATGTCATACTAATATGATATTGCGGATCATATGATCTATTTTGTTTACCGTATGCTTTTACTGTAAAAAAAATAAAATGCGATTGTTAAAACAACTGTATCATGCATTTATTAGACTCAAGTTTTGTTTTTAACTAAAGTATAAATATTTTATTGTATATTATTATGTATTACTGTATTTTTTAACAAAAATTGCATTTAGTTTCAAGAAATTATTTATTGTGACACACAACAATTGTTTCACCACACAGTGGCTTCATCGGGTAATAATTTCATCACAATTAATATTTTCTTGAAACTAAGTGTCTTAATGTTTGTTCAATTATGAAGATGTTTCAACAAGTATCAGCTTATTCACTTAATAGTACATTTAATTCTTTACACTGGAACTATATAAACATTTTGGAAGATTTTTGACATCGTTTTTTTCAAAGTAAATCATCAATATTTGGTTGAATATCTTGAATTGATGCAACTTTTAAAATTAATGATAAGTTTATTATGTTGATCGGTTAATTTTCACCTTTTACAATGTTTGTTATTTTTCATTAAAAAATAATAGTTGCTCGCATAAATAAGTGCTTCCCAACACAGCCAGTATATGCGTAACAAAAGATAACATTTTAGGAAACCGATGTACAGATAAATATATAAAAAAATCTGGAGTTCCAACTTCCACACATTTTTCCTTCAGCAAAGAATCACATTGGGTATCAATTAATTCCATTTGTAAGTATTCATCAACAATTCAATATCGACAGATCGAGACGAAGGAAAATATTCAATCGAATTCCGTTTCTAACGATTGAATTTGGTATAAAATCTAATCTTTTAAATTTTAATTTAGGTAACTTAAACAAAAGATATTGAGAGCTTTCAAAGTGAGACAAGTTTTTTTCTGTTTGTTTTCGCCAAAGTAATAATTTTTGTTTGAAAGCGCTAATACTATATTATCAAATAGAATCAGAACAACATGATTTTTAAATAAGAATAAAACACACACCAAATTCCAAATTTCCACTATAGATTTAGAAAATCTCTTAACAATCGTTTCGCCATACAATGGCATCATTAGAGGTGCCTTATATACTAAATTTACTCTACTACAGGAGTGGGGATTTTTCCACAATTTTATTAACAGTACAAGATTCATACACATTTTCTATTTCATTTAACAATATATGACTAGTTTGTTTTAAATGTTTTTTAATCTCTATTGATTCAAAAATATCAAGCTTTTTTCCTTTATCTATATAATGTAAAAATTCGCAATTAGAATTTATATCAAATTCATGTCCTGATGTTTTAATATGGTTCATGAATGTAGATTTTTCCCCATAGTTCTTTACGTGTTCATTTATCGTTTCTTTAAAGGATCTCCCAGTTTGACCTATATATGATGCTTTACATGTGTTACAGTTTAGTTTGTAAATACCATTTTTACTAAATTTATCCAATTTGTCTTTACTATTTATTATATATTTTGAAATATTGTTTGACGTTTTAAATGCAATTTTAACATTATTAGCTTTTTCAATATTTTCTTTGATTTTATCTGACACATTACCTAAGTATAGTTTTGATTTGTAATTTTTAACTTCTGGTTGTTTAAAACCATTTATGTATACATCTTGTAAACACATTGTTTTTAGTTTTTTATTAATTAAGTCTTGGATTAATTTCTCCGAGTATCCATTGTTTATGGCTATTTGTTTTATACAATTTAATTCGATTTCATAATTTTTGTCAGATAGGGGAAGTTTTAATAACCTATTTATCATACCGTGGAAGGCTGCCAGGTTTTGTTGTGTAGGATGACATGATTTTTGATCTCTGTCCAAGACCTTTTCCTGTATATTGCAATATCTATTGTATTATTTGATTTTACTTCTCAACTCAACTTTTTAGATATAACGTTATTAAAATCAAATAATACAATATATATTGCAATATACAGGAAAAATCTTGGACAGATAGCATAATTCATTAAAAATCATGTCATCCTACACAACAAAAACTGGCAGCCTTCCACGGTATGATAAATAGTTTATTAGAACTTCCCCTATCTGACAAAAATTATGAAATCGAATTAAATTGTGTAAAACAAATAGCAATAAACAATGGATACTCGGAGAAATTAATCCATGACTTAATTAATAAAAAACTAAAAACAATGTGTTTACAAGATGTATACATAAAAGGTTTTAAGTCTTCTGATGATGCCATTGTATGGCAAAACGATTGTTAAGAGATTTTTTAAATATATAGTGGAAATTTGGAATTTAGTGTATGTTTTGTTCTTATTTATTAATATGAATTTCCATAAAGTAGAGGCAAAAACCATTAATTAACATTTATTTTTGCTTTGAAACTTAAGATTAAGTTGATTAAGATGTAATATCAACTGAAAAAGCCATAATTTTTTGTTTGATTTCCTTCAGGAATTTGAAGAATCGTTTTAAATAACAAATTGAAACATTTTATCAAAAAGTTTTAAAACGTCTAGACGGGCTGGAATCTGTGTATTGGCGGGTCGCGTGTGCCTGATGTAAATCAATATCATGGATCTCGGGTTTTGACACACGGTCTACTACTCTCTACTCTCTTAATGTAAGCACTGTATCAATAATAATAACCATCTTTAGAAACAATCTACAAAAAGAAGGCAACATTTTAGATAACTGCGAAATATTGAATAAAAAAGTCCATTTAATTTCGGAAACAGCCCTCTCCTAAACCCAGAATCGTAAATGACTTTCTTAAAATATAAATACTGCTGTAACAAATTATAACTTTAGTATATGTAAGGGTTACCCCTGAGTATGCTTTAAATAGTGAAATGAATAAGGTGGGAAAATTTTGATGTTTTTATAAAAAATATCGGTAGGTAACCGTTAAAGATACAACAAAATTATTGACATCTTCTCGGTTACTTTCTTAACAACATTTTTTTCTTGATTTGTTTAGAAAATAGTTATTACCTTTTGTTTTCGAGTTACATGCAAAAGTTGAAACATTCGAACTTTTATTTTATTATTTATTATACAATTAGAGAAAAACAACTTCTATGTTCTTCAGACACCCTTTTTCGTACAATTTCCTTGGACAATTCAGATGATAACCATTAATTATGCGAGTTCAAAATAGGAAAGGGTTTTAGCAAAGTGTCATCAAATATCATTTAAAGGGAGGGATCATTGAAAATCTGACGTCAAATTTTTAAACTTATAAAACTCATTATAACATAAATTTCATGTAAGAAAGAGATGGGGAGTTCCACCACATCTAAATTAATATATATTACTAAAGGGGAGAAAAAGATCCAATTTAACAGAAATAAGCATTTCCTTTGGCATATCCTAACACAGCAACTATCTTATCCACAGATTATTTTTCATTTCTGCTCTGTATTAATTTTACTCATCTTTTTCCATGTACAACCCATTCATTCCTGCAATTCCTAAAAGGAGGAGGAGGTTTTAAGGGCTTTTCTTAGAAATTGAACCACAATTCTCACAAAAAATTGTAGACTATTTTGTAACTAATTAAATATTTTTTAATATTCACTTATGTACCTATACTTTCATTAGGTAATACGTATAATTTTGATAGCAATTTCTTTCTAAATTCATTTGTTATCTTATAAAATAAAAAAAAAACGTCAAACATTTTTGTTATTAATTATGTTCCACTCGTGTAACAGTGAAATGTTCTTTTTATTTTTATCAGCAAATTCTGTAAAAAACCGCCTGCAGTGTCGCTTTTGAGGGTGCTGAAAAGAATAATTTCCTGTGCTGCTATTATATTTTCATAATTACAGAAAACAAAAAAGGTGGCTCTTATCTTAACTATTATTAGTCTCAGATCTCCAACAATGCGCAATGGAGCAGAAGGTTCTCAGAAAAACAACGATTCTCTTCTTCTACAAGTTCAACTTTTCGTAGTAGATTAAAATTGATTTAATAATTAATGGTGAGAACACATGCAAGATTTCTTAGAAAATTCAGTTTTTATAACGTCTCTAATTTACTATCAAAACGATTCAGTGTTGAATAAAAATCTTCTTAACATACACAGTTCTGGTGGTATAATTTTAATGTATCTATACAGGATTTTTCAAGGTGATGGGCTATTAGAAGTACATACATGAATTAGTAGAAGGAATTCAATTCTGAAACTTGGGCTCATTTGGTTATTGTTTATGCCACTTCTTTTAAAAATATTTTCAAGTTTTAATTTAATTTATAAAAAAAATCGCTACCGCAACCCAAATTATAAAAAATCATTACTTCCACAAAATACGACTCAGACTGTTGAAATTATTACTAGGAATACCCGAATATTAGTGCTAACGCCTTGACAAAATTGAACTAAATAATTTATAGAGGGCGTTCAAAATAAAATTCTAAAGTTTAAGAACTTCAAACACGAATCACTTCGTTTTTTCAAATGGTACCTACCATATTTTATTTTTTCAGTCGATTCCTTTTTTTATCCTTTTTCGATTCATATAGATACTCCCTACCGTTTTATTGGAAACACTTTGAGTAATTTAGAATTTTTAAAATATAGATTGCCACATAGTGCTCATATTTTTCCAAAATTATATTTCATTTTAATTGTTTTCATTTCATCAATTACATTTGTTTTAATTTAAATATGCAACGAAACAAGGAACTGCCACACCGAAATGCGACATGATTGCACGGCAAAAGTGTGCCGTGGCCAACTTGCAAATTTCCGTTTGGGGGTAAAAGAGCACTATGTGGGTCAGTATAAAAGAATTAGTTTTGGAAGAACACGGGAAGTCAGGAGTCAGTAAGATCGATCCAGCGAGTCCGAGAGGTTAGGGTTAGGGTTAGTCATAAGAGTCCCTGCCATTACCAACGGCCCTAGTTGGTAATTAATTAAGGCAAGTAGTTTTAAGAAATATTTATAATTAGTTTATAAGTTTTATTTGTCCATCATTTTATCATTTTCATTAAATACTTCAATTGAAATTTTCGTTTTTGATTATTTTTTGTAACAGATATTAATCGAAAAGGCGATTTTTGGCTTCATTTTGCATTGATTGCCGTTAGTTGTCATTTGTCCAAGCTACACCTTTTTATCCGGAAAATATTAAAATTAGCTATTTTAAGTAATAATTCAAAATTACTCCAAAATTTTCAAATAAAACAATAGGAAGTATCCATATAGATCAAAAGAGGATAAAAAAGGAATCGAAGGTACGAAGTTATTCGTGTTTGAAGTTTTTAAAGTTTAGAATTTGATTTTGAACGCCCTGTATAAATTGTTTAGCTCAATTTTGTCAAGGCGTTAGCACTAATATTCAGCTATTACTAGTAAAAATTTCAACAGTCTGAGTCGTATTTTGTGGATGTTATGAGTTTTTATAATTTGGGTTGCGGCAGCGATTTTGTTTTTATAAATTAAATTAACTCGGAAACCGATCGTCATAGATTGTACTTAAGTTGGTTATCAAACTTGCCTTAGAATTACATGTTTTATCCGAATTCAGCGTAAAAAATATATCGTTCCATTTAAAATAACAAAAGTTGGTGTCGACTTCCGGTATAACCGGATGTAAATCGAAATTGAAAATATTTTTAAAAGAAGCGGCATAAACAATACCCAAAAGAGCTGAAGTTTCAGAATTAAATTTCTACTAATTCATATACTTCTAATAGCCCATCAACTTGAAAAACCCTGTATAAGTTTTTGTTTTTATTGTGAAATTGTCCAAAAAATATAAATTTAATCATAAAATTGTTATTTCAGAATTTTCACGACTTACTTAGATGAGTTCACAACAGAGTAATGGACTTTGCTACTTCCTTTTTTTTTAAATATCAATTTTACTGTAGAGGCATAAAAGCTCGGAGTGAATAGTTATAACATTTACATACTTACTTTATGTTATCACCTTATATTATCCCAAGAATTTATGTTACTACATTAAAAAGAAATAAAAGTCTTGATTTCTACTAGACTTTGCAAGGTACTCTGGTGATCACATCTTACATTCTGCAAATTATATACAATTTCTTTTTAAATTTTTTTAGCTGTAAAAAATTGGCTATTAAGTCCTTAGTTTAAGTTCATCGGAAGCAACATTTTATTATTAGAGAAAATTAACTTGAAAACCTAAAAAATAATTTCATTACAATATCATCTCAAATGTTAACAGTTACAATAACAACCAGAATAAAAACACTTGTTTAGAATTACAACAATTTAATAAGAAAAACTGTTACACCTATCGTTTCGGCTTATTAGGCCATTATCAAAGAGTTAAATCGAAACTAAAGTAAAAATCAGAAACATGACAATTTATACTTTATGAGTAGATGGGGGAATTATAATTTTTGAAGTGTGGCAAGAAAGAGACGACTTTTATGTCCTTCACACTGTTCATTGGTAACATTTTTATTCTGAAAGAATGCCTTTTGAATTTCAAATTTTTCTAATAAATTTAACCTTCTGCTTTTATTAATATCTACAATGTAAAAATTTTATATTATTTTCGTTAAAATTATGTTTATTTGTAATACAGTGTTGGGAAAATCCTGTGCTACCTTTTTTATCAATTATAGACTTTTTATGTTCGTTACATCTAATCTTAAAGGATCTACCTGTAGCGCTACAATCATCAAAATTAAGTTCATAAACTCCTGATTTACGAAGTTTATCCTTGTTTGATATTTTAACTAACATTTTGCTTAAATTATTCTTATTAGAACATATATTACTAATGCCAACTTTAGAGGGTCTTTTACAAATAGCTGAACTAATATTGTCATAAAAATTAATGAAGGTCCAATTATTCTTTTTAGATTCTAAACTTTTACCAAGATATGTATGACTGAAAGTTTGTGTTTTGATCTTTTTCTTTAAAATATTATCAATTACATCAGATTTATATCCATTATTAATTGCCAAAGTTTTAAGTAAATTAACCTCTTTTTTATAGTTTTCTTCATTGAGGGGGATTGAAATAAGCATATGTATTAGACTATTAAAAAATGACATTTTGATTAGAGCTAGCCGGAATAATGTAAATGTTGAACTCTAGAATACAATTATTATTACGTGTTACTGATAAATGTAGGAAATTTAAGGTACAACGTGATTCTATTTCAAGTGTACGTTGGATTTTTCTATTGAAGGGATTTAAATGTAGTAAGAAATTTTGTAATTGTCTTTTTGTGCCAATCCAAGCACAAAATATGTTTTTTTTATTAAATTGTTGTAATTCTAAACCATAGAGGTATAAAAATAGAGTGCGCTTGTCCAATGCCTGTAAGTTGCAGTGATATCAGGTTAGAAAAAGAACGATGCATATGGGCCCCGTCTATCTCTTTCTAACAAAGCACGGCATTGGCTGCTCCCCTCCCGACTGTATAAGCATTGAGAGGGAAAGAGTGTAGTAGCCATAGAGCCGGGAGGGGAACAGTCAATCGCGTGAAGTGTTAGAGAGAGATAGACGGGCCCCATATGCAGCGTTCTCTTTCTAAGCTGATATCGGAAAAACAGTCCTTTCGCGCACTCTATTCTAATATCTCTATGTTCTAAACAAGTGTTTTTATTCTGGTTATTAAAACTTCCCAACCGCGACCTCCTTAAAAATTATTAAAAGTTATAATAACAACCATAACAGAGCTTAAAGACAATTCATAGTTCATAACTTAAATTTACAATGACGTGACTTTTCCAGTTCTCTTTTCTAAACCAATATTTTGATCTATGTTACACTTGCACTCATTTGCTACGGAGTTTACCTACATTCATTTAGACATCGCTAAAGGCATTCGTTTAAATTAGCCATAGTTAGTTTCCTTGTTATTCTGCTCTAATGGTATAAAACTTAAGTCAGTATATTTAGTTGGAAATGCTTGTTCGGTGTTAATGTAAATCAGGAATACGAAGTAAGAAATTTTGTTTCTCTGCTGACTTAATAAATTAATCGTAAGAAAGTACCTACATTCTTGAAGGGTACGACCATAAGTTAGAAATTATTCAATTTATTACCATCTCATAATATTTATGTATGAAGATTGCAAAAAAGAGAACCTTGGCATGGAGAATCTAAAAGTATACATGAAATAAATTGCTTCTTCCTGGAGGTGGGTATTTGTACGCAACCTTGATAAAAACAACGCAAGCTCTGATTTTATATCTAATACATATATAAAATTCCCGTGTCATATTGTTAGTTACCATACTCCTCCGAAACGACTTGACCGATTTTTATGAAATTTATATGCATATTCAATAGGTCTGAGAATCGGGAACTATCTATTTTTTATACCCCTAAGTGATAAGGGATTCGTTTATGATTTGGCATTAAAAAATACATATAACCCTTAATTTTCATCCTTCTACCACCAACCCCCATTTTTTAACTGATCAATTGTTATCAATCGATTAGTCATCCCCGCCAGGCGTCTACTGATGTCACTACTCACCCAGCAAGCAGCACGGAGTGGGGATGAGAATGGAACAGATTTTTTTAGAATGTCACAGGGAGTTCAAATATGTTCTAAGAAGTAAAAGAATGTTTTATTATAACATTTCAAAATGATTTGGCAATGTTCAAGAATGTTCCAGAATCTTGAAGATCATTCAAGAATGTTCTAGAGTGTTAAAAAAAGTTAGAGAATGTTTTGAATCATTGTGGGATGTTCTGGATAGTTCTAAATTCGCGAATATTCTAGAATGTTCCATCAAACGTGTGATATATTCTTACCCGAGCAACGCCGGGTATTGCTGCTAGTGGATTATAAAATTAAACCTGTAAATCTTTCATTTTATTCACTACTCTACAAGTATTTTATAAAATTCTTGCGCCTTTCTTTCTATTAAAACAGTTTGTAGTGATTGTTACTTTTTTAATAAACTACCTACTGCTTCATGGATATCTAACAGTG
This sequence comes from Agrilus mali, assembly GCA_029378335.1. NCBI lineage: Eukaryota > Metazoa > Arthropoda > Insecta > Coleoptera > Buprestidae > Agrilus > Agrilus mali. The sequence goes on from CM055661.1 coordinate 3,555,516, forward strand.
GCGTTGAAAAAGGTGCAGAAATTTAATAAAGTGGTTGCAATATTCTTTACCGGCGACTAGCCAAAAAAGATAAGGGTGTCATACTCTTCCCTGTGGTAGGTTTATGGAGTAGTTGTTTTATTTTGCCAGTAATATAAATAATAAGTGAAATATTTAATTTAACTTAATAATTCAAAACAACCGACAAAATTAAACTGAAGAAACTATAATAAAATTAAATCTCGAAAACTACCACAAATAAATACACTATTTTCCAGACAGAAACCTCTGATAATATTTATACCTGAATACATTGATAACAATAAGTGTGATTGATTGTGTGATTGTAAGGGAGGCATCTAAATCCAATCTTTTCATTCATTCATATTACTTCAACCCCATAAGGGAGAAGGATGGCACCCTTAAATTTTTAAATGGAGCGTCAGGTCAAACTACACACCATTTGAAAAGACTTTTAATTCCCTGTCCAAATTTTTTTATTTTTTGAAATCGAATCATCAATCCCCGAGAAATTGAGCTTTCAAGATATCACTAACTAAGACATTTTAACAAGACTAAATTCAAGTAAGCGTTAGTTGAATGCTTTCACAAAATCTTGTCTTGATCGTGTTTGTTTCAAGCTAGCTTTCTCAGTGAATCTTGTGTATACAGAAACCTATATCTAATTCCTACTTTTATATTTTTTCCCTAGAGCTGAGAGATAGCATAACCCTAGGTTAGGTTATGTTAGGTTAGGCTAAGTTAGGGTAGGGGTCGTCTATCGCCTTCAGCACGATAAAGAAGCATTTGTTCCTCTAAATGTCGTATTTATGTCTAATCAAAAGCCTAAAAAATAAGTTTTAAGCCTCTGGCTTTACATCTATCTCTGTACCAAATTCTCATTTAAATCGGTTCAAAAGTTTGGGCGTCATTGCGTAACACATGGACAGGCAGGGTTACTTTCGCATTTATAATATTATAGATTAATATAGTTTAATTATAGTTTAAAAAAATTTATATAGCTTAGTATTCAACTACTTTTATTGATCCAAATAAACAAAACCTTTATAACTTTTTACCCTAATATTTTCAATTTCTGGGCCGTAAGCTTTTTGGACGACGTCATTACACAAACACTTTCATCGGCTAATTTTATCCCCTTTAGGGTAAAATTGTTACAAACATAGAATGTCGTATTTATTTATATCTAATTAAAAGCCTAAAATATAAGTTTCAAGCTTCTATCTTTAAAAATTACGGAATTTCCGCACACACTTTCCTATTTCAACCTCTTACAACCCTTTTTCCGCATTTAAAAGTAGTCTATGTCCTTTCTCAGGCTCTAGACTATCTCTGTGCCAAATTTCATTTAAATCGGTTCAGTATTTTAGGCGAAATTGTGTAACATACAGACAGAGTTACTTTCGCATTTATAATATTCCGCGAATTAATTTTCATCGGTTATCCCATGGGAATAAGATATTTTCCCGCAGTAAAACGTAGCCTATGTGTTAATCCAGGGTGTTAGCTAACTCCATACAAAATTTTATTAAAATCGCTCCAGCCGTTTAAACGTGAAGAAGTAACAAACATACACACTCACAAACTTTCGCCTTTATAATATTAGTGTGATATAATAACGATATTTTATTACATAACCCTTGGTTACGGTCAAATCTTATACGTATTATCATAAATACGATTAAAATCCCATTTCTTCTTACATCCGGCTCTGCATATTTCTACAAATATTGTCGTAAGAAACCTTCAATTCCTTTTTTTTTTACTTATAGTACCTGAACTTAGGGTCAGGTCGTCTGTCGTCTTCTGTAGGCTTTTCCATAAGTCGAATCTTGCGCATGTGTCCAAATATCCTGCAGAAAAACTTATAACTCCTTCTTTTTTCCATGTAGTTGAGACCTTACCTAACCTCTAACCTAATCCTTGGTTAGACTCCAGGTCTTTTATTATCTTCGTGTTGATAAAATCCAATAGAATTTCTTAGATTTGTACAAATAACGTATGCAAAAGCTCTTAATTCTTTCTTTTACCTTTTTTTCATTGGTTGAGAAATGGTAAATAGCGACCACGGTTAGGGTCAAATAGCCTATTTCTTTGTCACGATAAAATCGCATTAGATTTTGTAGCTATCTTCCTAAATCCGGCCCTGTTTATCTATTTGTACAGACGTCGTACCTTTACACAAAACAACTAAACCTAAAGTCACCAACAATCAGTAGAAACTGCTCTTCAATTTATTTCAACGAATCTCAAGAGCAGATCCTTCCGTATCCTTTTGTAATAACTACGAACACCTTTGCTAGAGCCACGCGTGACTCTGTTTGCTACAATTCCTGGTTTAATTGCATCGCCTAAAGACACATGGGAGGTTGTAGGTTGCAGTTATGTGAAGATAACATTAAATTTATCCTGGTGCACAGGAAAATATAATTTAAAGATAAATTATTATCCTTCTCAGAACTTCGGTGATCTGTAATAGTGCAACAGATGCAGTTGTAGACATAAACCAAACATCATCAAAAGAGTTTGTACTTTATTCGAAATTACATGTCAATAACAGATAATAACCTAATTTAACTTTAAAGAAATTTTATGTTATTCTGGAAATTTTTATTTAAAAACTTTTTGCAAGATATCATCTTACGGAATTATTTTTATCAAACTATTTGTGTATCGACTTATTGTACACATTCTGAATGCCAAGTTTTTTCTGTTTTCATTACTGATTCACAGAAGCAGATAAAAAATTGTCGTTAACGTTTGAGATCCTAATTTCCTAATACATTTACGAATAAGATTATTAAAAGGGGGGAATCCCTTAATAATGTACGGTTTTAAACTGTTCTATGCAGTTAAGCAGTGAGGCAGTTCAGTTTTAACGATTATTTGTCATCAAGACGTACTTTCTTGACCAAAAATTAAATCTTATCAATAAAAAGTGAAAAATGGTGCATTAAAAGAAGATTTTACAGAAATAAAAAGAAATTATAATCTTATACACGGAAAAAACGAGGCTCAAAAAATCAACAAAATTACAATATTTTAGTGCTATACAGTATACTGAATACACTAACGTCTGTTTATGAAAAATTACTAAACGTTTATTTATAAAATATACTATTGTGATTTTGAATTTTTTAAATATTCCAATAGCGTTTAAGTATTACATTTTAAATTTAGTATTTTTACCTATTTTTTAAATTAATTATTTCCATAATTTTTTCTTTAGGTCCACCCACACTATTTAATTAACGTGTAATATGTTTCACCACTTAAATATATCTATTCGAAGGGAAATGGGATCCGAAAAAAAATTGCTTAAAAATATCAAAAACAAATATTATATAGATATACTTATATGTGGAAAATTAATACTTTTCTATTGATATTTCTGATGATATTAACAAGCTGTTTTGAGTGTAGAATAAAAATTTAATAAATTTACACGTAAAAAATTGCATATTGTTGCACAAAATTTCATAAATATTATACATTTCTTAGAATGATGAAAATTTAAAAAAAAAAAAAAAACAATAATGATAATATTATAATGAATAAAAGCTGTAAATATCCATTCAACGAAAGTTGTTCTTAACATTCTTACATTTTTAATCCTAATGAATTCGTATTAATTTTTATTGATTGATACAAACCACTATATAGCGAAACCCAAATTCCTCGAAATCAGCAGAAACGACAACAATACGTGGTTTTTCCTGTGACGCCGCTACCCTAATTACCTCGTCCTACTACCTGGTCCACCCCTAGCCTCAACCAAACTTGTACCTAACATTCCTTTCTATCTTTTCTAATTTGTCTCTGATTATTAATTTTATTTAATTTTAACTAATTTTTTCTTTACTCTCTCACTGAATTTTGGTTGTTGTTTTACTTCTAACTATTTCCTTTCTTTTTTCTATTACCTGTTTCAGTGTTTCTATTCTTTTTTTTTAAATCAATTTCTAACTCTGTTATTTTTTATCGTAAAGCTACGATTCTTTTTCCCAACCCTATGTTTTCATGCATGCTCTATCGTTTACTGTTATCTGTTTTTTCATTTTTCACCGCGAAATCAACTTTAAAAACCAAATCGTTTTTATTGTTGAATCCGCCCTTCTCTCGGCACCCCACTTCCAACCCCTCTTTTTCCCAACCCTTGCTTAGTACTGGGATTAGTATAAATAAGCGATACTCGCCCAGTACAAGCATCTCTGACATTCCACCCACCCGCGGCAAGGAAGAGAGAGATCTAACCACTTAGTCTCACCGTCAGCCACGTTGTATATATATTTTTTGTTCTTACATTTTTTTTGTTATTTTTACTCAATAATTAACGTTGTTTCCTTTTCCTGTCAGTTATTTAGTTTTACGTGTATATATTTAGGTTAGTTGTTTTTTTTGGTCATTATATATGTTTGTTAAGTGTTGTATATATTAGTGCATTTCTGTGTTGGGGAATAAACAATTTAAAAGACTACCAGTTCATATCATGATTAGTCTGATAAAAATATAATACAATCATAAAGTAGCAATTTCATTGACAAAAAATTGATTGTGAATTAGGGTATAGAATTGCAGGTGTCAGTTGGGGCGGCAAATGTGTAAATCCGCCACTGGTCACACGGTGATCGAGATATTGAAGTTCAACTATAATTGCCTATTTACCAAACAATAAAAGCAAATAAGTGAATGCAACAGTGTCATCATCACTATTAATTACACTTATTTAATTTTCACGTGAATCATTATACATAGTTAAACAAGAAATTAAATTGTGAAGTAAAAAAATAAAAAAAAAATGCCTATACTGACACAAAAAATTATACACTTTTGATTTTTATATCATTAATAAATATATAAAACAAATTAAAAGACACAAAATAAAATTACAAATGAGTTACAAGAATTTATTAATTGAAACCACAATAATTATTTGAAGACATTATATGCTGAAATAATAATTGTGGTTTCAATTAATAAATTCTTGTAACTCATCTGGAATTTTATTTCGTGCATTATGGAGTTACTTTAAACTTGTCGATAGTAGGAGGAGTAGTGGAGTTACTTTACTTAAAGGCTTCATCGATTCGTTTTCAAATTGAAAGACGTCAGAATGAAATTGACGTAAAAGCCCTTCGTTAATTTCATGCAGCTGGAATTAAGAATGAATAATTTTTGTACCTTGTTATGAACAAATGCCAGAAGTGATCGCTACCGGTGGCATTCAACGGAATACAGTTTTTTACCAACGACATTAGATGCTGCACATTTTTAAGTTTGGGTTTCAAGTTTCTATGATTTTTCTTATAGCCTAAATGATTCATTAACTTTAGATTTAATTTTTAATACATTTAAATTCCATTTAGTAAATCATTCAAGCAGTAGTAGCCTTTGTCAGTTTCTTTTGTAAAAATCACGACCAATACCTGCGTCTTTAAAATATCCATCAAAAATTGGAAAGGAAGGACATAGATTTGTTGAAAATTACATTCACCTGATAATGCTTCAAGAAAATCGTATTAACGGAGAAATAGCATCTCGTCAAATCCCAGCTTAACTGAAATTACTTCGTTAGTTATTTTATACTTATATACAAGTAATCTATAATATTACAGCGTGATTTCAGTTGCTAATTTTTAAATAAATGCATAACAAGTTTTTTACCTTTTTTATAAAGTAAAAGTACCTATGTACATACAATCAATTGTAAGTTTTATAATTCCCACAAACTTTTTTTGTTTTAATTTAGTTGCTTTTTCGACTACTGATTTTCGTTGCGTTGATTTTCCACCTCTAATTAAATGTTAGAGGTTGTTCAGTATCTCACGAACGACAAAACATTGAATTTTACCATTACTATCTATTAAGAGTATTTTTGGTAATTATGTACAATTTATCAGGCGAATTTCTATTGCATATATTTCTTTAACGCATTAATCTTTTAAGTTCCTATTTTTTCTTTTAATTATTTACTTCCTATTAAAAAATAAAATAAGACACACTTTTAAATGTTTTAAGATAAAATATATTGACTCTACAATTGTTTCGGTTTTATTAAACCTTTATCGAGAGTCAACAGGATATTACTAACTTCAAAAAAAAAAAAAAAACTTTTGGGTGTTTCATTCCCACCATGTTGGTGGGCGGGCTGTCCCCCCCCCCCCCGACCTACACTTTTTTGTGCAAAGTCGGAGGGGTAGGGCGGAAGGCCCTCTTCAGCCTCCTTCAGGAATCGTGGGAATGGGTGGTTGGTGGTGTGGGGGAAGAAAGATGAGACGGACGAAATGAAGACAGAAGAGAAGGAAAAGACTACCTGTGGAATATTACTACCCCAGCATTTGCCTAATGGTCCAAGGAAACCACAGAAAAACTTGGACCATAGCAGTCGGCCCCGGAATCGAACCGGTGACCTCCCGAATGCTAAGCAATGATCTAGACCACTAGACCATGCCGCTCGGTCTAACTTCATAAGTTCTTAGCATCTATTTATATCTAATTAAGTGTAGTAAAAGAAGGCAATTTGGAAAATCCTAAATATTAACTACTAAGAACTGTGTTTGTTTATGATACTGGTAATTCTGGCCTCTATTACAGGAGTATTGACAAAATTTTGTCGTTCATTGACTAAATTATCCTTATTTTTTAAAGATTTTTTGATTTCAAAATGTTCTAGTAAATCTAAGCGCTTACTTTTTCTTTTATTTTAATGAAATGATAAAAATTTATGGAATGTGATGTTAAATCGGTGTTATGTTTTTTTATCTATGAGGATGGATCAAATATAAACGAGCTTTTGTTCATAAAAGATTTATTTTGAAAATTTCCACAAAAACACAAATTTCGACATACCACCCCTTGTTTAATTATACATTTTTCCCAATTGATTGGTAGTTTCTTCATCTCGTTTTCATAAAAAGAAGCAGGGCGGAGTCTATCCAGTTGCGCACAAACGCCTCCACATGTTCATCAGTCTGAAATCGCTCGCCTCCTAGTGATTTTTTAAGGAGCCCAAACATGTGGAAATCACAAGGGGGTAAGATTGGGGTATATGGATGGCGCTCCGACTGAGTCTAGTGCATTTCACCGGTTTGGGCCTGCGTTAAAGCTGCGATGCGAACTGGAGCAGATTTTTGATCTTCACTCAGCAACTTTGGGACCCAACGAGCTGAAATTTTTCGGAATCCCCAGTTTTTCGTTATGATTGTGTGGACACTCCAATAGCTGATGCTGAGTTCAACAGATATCTGCAGCACAGTGGCGTGGTGGTCCCCTTCAATAAGGTTTCTAACGCGTGCAATGTTAACCGGCGATATGCTGGTGCGCGGATGACCAGGATGATTTACATTTTCGACACTAGTACGCCCTTCGTTAAATTCTTTGCACCAAACTTTTACCCGTTGCCACGAAAGCGTTTCATTTCCGAAGTGTGCTTGCAATCTGCGCAAAATTTCAGCTGGTTTCACGTTTTCACCTGTTAGAAACTTAATAAAAGTTCGTTGCGCAACGTTGCTATGCATCTCTTTCTCACTCATTGTGATAGCTACTAACCAAGCAAATACAGCAATACGACGAGTCGTTTCCGTGAAACCTAATATCCCCACTTCAAGTTCCTAACGCCCGTATGCGTCTTGAACAACTATCCGGCGCCCAATTTAAAAAGGCTCGTTTATATGTTTGATCCGCTCTCGTATTATGGACTTTTTATGTTCATTAAAACGGAACTTCAGATTTCTGCCAGTTTGACCAATATAATAAGCATCACAGCTGTTACATGATAATTTTTATACACCATTCTTAGGTAAAGTTTAAATTTTGTCTTTGTTGTTTAGTAATATTTTACCTAAATTATCTGTCAATCCCTGATTGTATAACTACGTAAATGCTTTCACAGAACTTAGAAATTACACATTTCCTTGCCGACATATACCTGAAAATATCTCCTGTGTCTCTAAAAACAACCTTAAACTATCTGAACTTCCAAACACTTTTGAGCAAAGGGTAACACTTCTTAAAAACTTGAAGCTTTATATTTTATATAAAAAGATGATTAAAGGTATTTATTCGAATTTTGCTAAGTCATTAAAGTATAGCAAGGCATAAGATCCGCTCCTCACGCATTTCGTTGTTCATGAGATATTGAAATACCTCTAACAAAATGATGGTGAAAATGACGTACGATAAAAACACCTGAGGATTGTGCACCTCCACATTTATCAATCAATTTCAGTACTATACGTACAGCTTGATTACTCTAATTGTAAGATGAGCTCTGAAGATTTTAAAGTCGGCGTAGAAGAAAGAAAGAGAACGCATTCGGAGGAAGAAAGATACAATCAACGCTCGACAATTACGACAAATAAAAATACTAGTTTTAAGACAGGGGTGCTTGATATCTCCTCTCCGGTAGTCGTTAATTTAGTTTATACCTGAATCTCCTGAACCTGAATGTACCCAAAATTATTATACATAGATAACCTTTCAGTAATGAAACGTGTTAATATCGTAGCATTTTGCACACTATTTTGGCAGCTTTTATATTCTTTAAAATATAATAATTATATAAAATATTTCGACCATTTTTAAATGAATAGTCGGGCGATTTAGTATGCGCCCTGACAAGTACTCTGCTTCAAACCAAGCATGCAAATGCATCTCTGTGGCTATCGCCAGCAAGGCGTTACCTTTTGCCATTACGCATCTTAAGAACTAGTAATCCCGGAGATCATCCTAGAGTAATTTTACTGTAACAGTTATATTGAATAATTATAATAATACGTAATAATACGTAACTGCTACGGAGCCTCCACATTATTTATTTTATTTGAATATTAAAGGGGATGCGAAGGATAATTGAATTCTATAATTTGGAAACAGTGAACTTTAACATACTTATATGCTGTTTCGGTTTAATTTTGTGTATTATATACTCAAATACATAATTACCTATATGTACTCAAAAATCCATAATTATACCTACAATAGGTCTGTAGATTCGATTTAAATATTAGGCAATGCTCAGAAAAACAAGAAACTCCCGTTTTCTTTTTTTTTTTGTTATCCCGTCGGAGTACGGACCATTACCAACATAAAGAAAGTAATAATTAACACAAACGCCGAAGTACACTTCAGTTTTTCACAATGGTCTGAACTTAGCGAACGTATCTCGAGTGAAGTCCCTCTGCACATAAAAGAATGTGAAGGTATCTACAATCTACAAGTAAAACAAGTATGAAAACCCCCACGGCTTAGGTACCTTTCCTTTTCAAAGTACATATTTGTACACGTGACATTGCAGCAAATTACTCTGCTTTAATTGGTTTACGTCAGAATTCCAAATACATAATTAAAAAGAAATTAGATGCCATGTGGGTACCTACCTATTACCAAATTGAATATAAAGTTGTTATTGTATTCATAGTAGCGCTTCTTATGATTTAATTAAAATAAAAAGGGACTAAAAATAGTAAGAAGAGCAAAAACTAAGATTTTGATTAGCCGCGGGCAACATGAATCAGTATCGATCGATATTCGGACTTGATAACAGTGTACAATGTTTCGCCCATCTTATTGTTAGTTCAACCCCAGCGAAAGAATCTACGTTTCTTGAGGATGCCAACCACAGTAGTCGGCGAAAAGTCAAATAAATGACTCGATAAGTTTTAACGTTATTAGTTATTGCTAGTTAAAACAATAATAATATGTTAAGTGGTAAAATTATTGAACCAATTAAAACAAAATGAATTTTAATAATCAAAGCTCGGAACTTTAATTAAGATGCTCCGGGCAGAGCATCGGGGGTTCCTGAAAACCCTGAAGCTTTTGAGGGCTCGAAGCTCTCATAAAAGAAAAACAGAAAAACACTTGAAGAGTTTATTAAAAAAATTACAAGAAAAAAAAACTTACAAAACAAGTCAAGCCCACCCAAATAGGCTTCCCTACGCCACAGTAGAGACTGCTGCTGCTTTCCGGGTATTTATCGGGAATTTTTCGTAAAGATAGGTATGAGGCAAAATTATCCCATGGAAGATTTTTAATGACCAAGATTATAAATATTTATGTGAGCCGCCTGCAGGTATTAATCGGCTCCTGATTAGTTTTACAGCCTAGTGGAGTTGCGTCAAGGTGTCTTCACCCCTATCCGTAATACCAGTCCCCTAGTCCAGCCGGAACCTACTCTAGATATTCTGAATGGGCTGACGAAAGAATGTGAACAAATAATTATTTAAAATTAAAAGAATATTAAAAAAAAATTACAATGCCTTCAAATAAAGGGCAAGGAAGGAGGAGTAAGGGAATGTCGGTCGTCAATAAGATGGTCAAACAGACTTCAAACATTCAACACTTATTCAACACCTATACGATATGAATTAAAATTATCAAGAAGAAATGTGTGAAAAATGAATTTATTAAACGAATGCAAATTTGCTAGAAAGGCCTAAAGGATTAAGAAGATAAATTTAGATTTGAAAATGCCTTGTGGCAGCAAAAAAACTTTGAAATAAAAGTCAAAATTAAATAAAAATTACAAATCAAAAGAGAGCTTTAACAAGTCATAACAAATTAATGAAAATTACTAAAATTTTGAAAAAATTTTATGAGATATTACAAGGAAAGTGGTTAACAAAAACATTCAGGCCACAATAATGACAAAACACGAACGGAAAAACACACACACACGTCTTGTGGGCACCAAGGATCGAGAAAAAAGCCTGGAGCACCGATTGGAAAAATTCATCGATTCTTCCATCGAACACAAACTGAATAGAAAGAAGTTGAGTTTTCGTAACGGTATTTTTCATAAAAAAAAACGCCACAAAGTGTTAGGTAAATGAGATAATTATAGACCATGGGCATTAAACCCTACTATTATCGAATATTATTTCGTAAACTAGCATCTCTCCCTGAATTACCCCATAAATATATTGGTAAAATTATAGAATTGCGGCGGCTTTTCCTAAAAATAGCCGCTATTTTATAGTTCTAGCATATTTTGTACTGGGTATTTTTTAATTTCTGTTTTTATCAAATATTTTAAAATTAGACACGCATTTTATGGCGTGGTAACATTTTTTTTATCATAGATAATCGTACAAATCGTTATAGGAGCAATCAATAACTTTCAATCTTTGAAGTATTCTTCACAAACAGTAGGTATAAATACCCACATTTTCTTTTATTATGTTTTGGGATTTTTTGACTTCATTTTTATTAATTTCTTGTATGTCATCGTCATTATTAAGTAGGTAAAAGTTAGTTTTTGTTCACAGTTTTATGGCGTCATAACGTTCACTTGACGTGACGTTTTTCGGTAATTTAACTCGTCTAAACTATAATGCCTTTTTTATCATAATTGTCACGTTTCTGAATTCTGATACATAGTACAATAATGGACCATAATGTATTCTAATCTATCTATCTTCGCCAGCATTTATATGAATTTTCAAAAACGTGTCATGTCATAGGAATTACACAATGATGCACACTGCAAATTTATTTTCACCAAAAGATTTATCGAATTTCAATTCTTTTGACATAATCATAGACGGAAAAACATTATTGTCACTTCATGATCGGGTGAGCGTTTTTATGACATTATTTTCACATAAATTTTAATTTAAATCAAATAGAATCGCGATTTTTTCACCACTTTGTTTTTTTGTAACAAGCTCTTTTTGATAGGAATGGTTCAGAATATGCAGAAAAGTTACATTGTTGATATATTATATCCATGCATATTTCTACATACTGTTAGTTTATAAGCGATAAAACAAATTATAGCAAAATATTTGTTGACCTATTCACTTGTAGGATGCATCAATATAAATTGAAGCTAGTTAGACTCTAAAGTTACTTATATGATAACGATATCGTAATATTAAATGTATCACTAATAGCTGGCCAGAATATTAGCTTTTTACGAATGCGTGCGTGCTAGCCAACGTATTGAGATAGTCACGTCAAAATTCTATACATTAAAGGAATCGCATTAGGATTTATATATAATCCATTGTTAAATTTAGTATAAAGCTGGCTAATGCCAGTCGCTTTCTGTGATTGTTATTTTATACGTCATTTCACTTTTTCTAATGTAAAGCAAATGGGCAAAAACAAAAAATTAGATATTATTAGACATTTTACGTATGATTAACATTTTTTTCGTATTGTGACATAGCTAAAATTTGCATTTAGGTAACAAATCCTAAACGTTTCAGAACATACTGGAAATTTTTCGAACATTATGAAACATCTTCAAACATTCTAAAAATTCTCAAACGTTCCTAATAGTCCGGTCAAATTAGACTAAAAAATAAGAGTTAAGCTACATAAATTCCCACCAAGCTGAAAATCAGTAAGATTGTTTAAAATATGTTTAAAAATTAAATTTGAAAGTTCCCCATCTTTCCCCTGTATGGAAAAAAGGTTAAAGGTCAAAAAAATGAGTTTTTCGCGATTTTCAGCAAAACGGTAAGTTTTATCATAAAATTACTTCAGACAAAAATTGTAGATCATAAAATTATCTATAAAATATGTATCTCTAAAATACCCCAAAATAAGCTATGTGACAAATAAATCCCCAAGAACTAGATATTTACTGCAAATAGAAAAAAAATTGTAGAGGAAAATGTTTCCCCAGAAGAATTCCCCTGAAAAATATATTCCCAAAAAATACCCCAAAGGAAAAAATCCCCTATTTTTTGGGGAAAATCCTCTAATCTGGCAACCCTGAGACTAACAGTATTTCATTTATTGGGCACACTGACATAAAGCAGGTATAAGACCCTAGCCACGCATACAATTGAACAGGAGAAAAGATGTTGTCTCGAGGTTACACTGGCGTATAAAATAAGGGACTGGGTTTCATTTTACCTGATATCTCAGAAACGGTGGCTCTTAGGAAAAAAAATATTAATACATATTTTAATAGATAATTTTATGGTCTACAATTTTTGTCTGTAGTATTTTTTATGATAAAACTTACCGTTTTGCTGAAAATCGCAAAAAAATCATTTTTTTGACCTTTGACCTTGAATAAAAATTTTTTCATACAGGGAAAAGATGGGGAACTTTCAAATTTTATTTTTAATCATATTTTAAACAATCTTACTGATTTTCAGCTTGGTGGGAATTTATGTAGCTTCGAATGTCTAAATTGACCGGACATAAACACTCCAGAACATTTCTGAACATATTTTAGAATCTAAAAATTTTTGAGAACAGAGCACTAAACAAGAAGAAAGAACTCGTTGACCTCACCGTTTATTGAACCCTCATGTTATCTAAGCGGGAGATGCAAGGCTGCCACTGAGAGGCGTGAACTAAAAGTCTAGACTTTGATTCTGAATTCGTCTACCTACATGGTTGAAGTATCTTTGTGGTTTCCTTGGATATTTTGACAAATACTTTGGCAGTAATATTTTATCTTGTATCTTCGTTTGGTTCGTTTCATCTGTTTTTTCTCACCATAAGGCCGCTTTCTGACTTGTCGGTGTAGCAGCGGTGCGGTATCGGTATGCTCGGTATACGCGGTACCGAATGCTTACTGAGCACCTATATTTCAATACGGTCTTCCTGACTTGTGCGGCACGTGCGGTAGAGGAGTGATATCGGTTCGGTATACTGCATCGCGGTAGAAACGTCCAGTGGCCGCTCGGGATTACTGCATGAGACATCATACAATATCTCCATCACTCAAGGAGGACGACATCTTCTTGTGACGGTACAAGCGGTTCTGCTCCGTTTTATGCCGAAAACATACCGATAGATTCTAAATTCCTAAGCAATCGCGGAATCGTTTCCGGTACCAACCACTTCGGTACTTGTACCGCTGTCACCGTTCAAGTCAGTAAACGGTCCTAACTCACATACCTCCACGGCTTCTCAAAATGCCTTCTCTCATTAAATTTCACATTGCGGAGGGCACTGACAGCAGATAAGCAGTCACTTATAATCCACAGATTAACTTTTCTATTCTGTTCTGTTTTCATTGAGTCCACATTATCTGTCCCTCCCCAGACATCTGCAATATATTTCCAAGATTCCTTCGGGAGCAGGGTCTTCTCTTTATATCACAGCTTAGCATTCGAATATTTGTGCCTTACGGTTTCAGTTTCCTTGTGGGTTCACTGTATCAGTTTGGCAAAAGCTGAGTCACTTTTAAAATTCTGTTTTCGTTTGATTCGTTTCACTTTTTCTCTTCTCAATCACATTCACCCATTTCCACTATTCCTGAGAAGGCCTTCTCTCTACTCATACAATAGCTAAACATTCTGGAGAACACTGATTCTACATCCATTTGCCCTTGGTTTTTTTTCCGGTTTAATTATTTGAATAAATGCTGAGGTATTTATGTCCCACAGATAAATATTGTTTCGATTCTTTTAGTTAATCTCCTTAATTACCATTCACCCAATTTCACGACTCCTAAGAGACCCTTCTCTTGATTGCATAGCTTAGCATTTTGGAAGACACTGATTCTAGATCCATCTACCCTGGTGACTTTAGTTTATTGTAGTTTCTTTAGAAAATTTGTATCAATGGTGGGACATCCATATTTCAAAGATAATTTTTCACTTTGCTTCTGTCTTCTTTTGACTGATCTCATCTGTTTCTCCCCAGTCACCATTCATCCATTTATGCAATTCCTGACAGGGTTTTCTCTCTATATAATAGCCTAGCATTCTGGAATACTCTAATTTCGTATCCGTGTGTTTTGGTGGTCGTCTTTCTTATTATTTTATGGTTTCTTTGGATAAATAGAACAATGTTCCCACACCAATTTCCCTTCTCTTTTGATAATTGGATTGTCTTGTCCTATTCACTAACTATCTATTTTTACGATCCCTGAGTTGATTTCTGAATGGTAAAGTCACAATAGTAAACCGATTAAAGCCATTGTGTGAAATGTCAAAACAATATGTTTAAAGAACAACGCCAACCACAACTTTCTAAAAAGGAAAACAATATAAAATATGAATGTCTCAAAATAAAAAGCTACTCTGCGTTACATTTAAAAATACTAATCACAAAATTGTTTCTCTCAACTACACAGTCATCGTCAATAACATTATTAAGAGTAACACAATTTAAAAAGGTTTGTGTGCTAATTTTCGAATGCGTTCATGTCCATACAGACTAATGACTCTTCATTAAAGCACCTAATAATGTTCAAATATTTGAGTTGAAAACGCATTTGGACATTTCATTTTGCGGTAATTATAAGCGTTGTTCGTGTCATTTTAATAAAATGCACAACAACCATAATATGTAATTGTGCGGTTTACACTTAATTGGATCAAACCGCATATAGATTACTTCGTTCAACAGAAGCCGTTTGAAAGATTTACTGTACAAACAAGTAATAATGCCTGGACTAGAGGCAATTTATTTGCTAATATATTATTTAAAGGTTGTCTTTTGTAATAACTGCTATCAACAGACGAACAGACTTATCGCTAAAATAACTAGGTGTATTAACTTCCCTGGTCATGTCTTTAATTTAATGGTAGGTACACTTGTATAATATGATAACGTTTTTGTTCTCGATTAAAAATTATTCCGAATCACAAGACGCGTGTCGAGATTTCGAACTTTTGGACCTCATCAGAGCGCTATATAGACAGTGTTAATTAATTACTGACCAAACTAAAGCAGTTTCTGAAGAAGGAGTAGATGTAATATCTTCATAAAGGCACTGTATCGCCATCTATATGTATTTGTATACAATACGTTAAACAAATGAACGTGAAAGCATCTAGAATAGAATTTACTGTTAATTTAAACCAATTAAGTATTAAGAACATTGAACAATTAAACTATATTCCATTTAATAATTATTTTGAACTGAACCAAACTTAAATTACCTATAAAGAAATGCAATGAAAACAACAAAAAGTTTTGTCTGTATACAACTTTAGAACATTGTTAACAATTAAATTTATTATTGTTTTTATGGATTCTTCGATCAAAATAAGTGTTTGTTTTGATAAGGTTTATAACACCTAAACCTTAAGGTTTTTTAAATAATTTGAATTTTATCAAAATCTAACCTAATTTTCATGTTTCAAGTACTTAAGAACTATTTAAGTTATGTAAGCGAAATTTACAATGAAGTGTAACAATAGATCATATTTTATATCCCAATTATAATAAACTCGTCATCTAATACAGGGTGTCCAAAAATTAATACTACTTAAGTAAGAACTTTAAGGAGTTGTAACTTTATTAATTTAAATGGAACGCCATATTTTTTTACATTTCAGGAAATGTATTTTTTTATTACCTATCGATTGGTATAAGGGTGTCCATAAGCTAAGTCTTCGCGTTTTCTCAGGAAACGCTAAATAATTGTTTTATGCACCATTTGGAATTTGGCTAGCATTAGAACAGTAAGTTTTGAAACAATGTTCAAGGCACTTAATTTTTCATTAAGATGTTTAAATAGTACTTAATTACCGTGTGCACAAAACGGCTATTTTTATCTTTTAAACTTTTGTTTCAGTTATGTTTTTTCACTAATTTTAAAGTTTTAGGACAATGATTTTTGAAAAACAAAAACCTAAGCACTTAATTTTTATTAGAGCATTTAATTTGCTCTTAATTGTTCATGCGCCTATTTTTGATTTCGCTGAATTCGTTCTTTTTATTTAAATGGACGTATAAAGTCCGAAAATTTGTTCCAATCATTAGCCAGCTCTTTTTCTTGTAATATATATATTTTTGTATTGGCCAAGGATGAATCACAACAATGTATCTACATTTTAAGTTCTGTATATCAAAATATTTTGGGTTCCTTGATGAAGTAAGTGCATAGGCCAGAATGTTGAACAAACTCTACCTGTAGCTACATTTGCTTCCATGCATAATCAGGAGCGATTGAAGTTTGCCTAAGTATTTTATGACTAATTACTTTAATATTCAAACTTATAGAGCCTCATTACTTCGATGTTCCAATTCATCCAGTGTTTCAAAATTGTTCATCATTGTTGATCCATTTATTGTTTTTGCCTTTAAGATCATACAACAGAGTAGAATATATCCTTTCATATCACCAAAAAATAATTGATCCTAAAGGTATAACAAATATAATGAACGAATATTTCAGTACAATCGGTAAAGTGCTAAGCGATAAAATTCAGATACCATACGAAAACAGTAACTTACAAATGCCAAAAATGAATCCAAAATCCATCTTTCTAAATCTAACAACTATACTCGAAGTTTTTTTTTATTTGAAAATTTTGGAATAATTTGGAATTATTACTTAAAATAGGAAGTATCCATATAAATCGAAAGAGGATAAAAAAAGGAATCGATTGAAAAAATAAAAAATAGTAGGTGCCATTTGAAAAAACAAGCTAATTCGTGTTTGAAGTTTTTAAATTTTAGAATTTTATTTTGAACGCCCTGTATAAAGTATTTAATTAAATTTTGTCAAGGCGTTAGCACTAATATTCAGCTATTACTAGTAAAAATTTCAACACTCTAAGTCGTATTTTGTGGAAGTTATGATGTTTTATAATTTGGGTTGCGGTAGCGATTTAGAATTACACGTTTTATTCGAATTCAGCATAAAAAATATACCATTCTATTTAAAATAACAAAGTTGGTATCGACTTCCGGTATAACCGGATGTAAATCGAGCTTGAAAATATTTTTAAGAGAAGCGGCATAAACAATAACCAAATGAACCCAAGTTTCAGAATTGAATTCCTTCTACTAATTCATATACTTCTAATAGCCCATCAACTTGAAAAACCCTGTATAAATAGCGTCCCTGAGAAACTAATTATACGAATAGATAATAAAAATATAAATAAAGTGGAAAACTATAAATATCTGGGAATAATTTTTGATACAAATGTAAAATGGGATAAACAAGTTGAATATACAATAAATAAAACCAAATACCTAATATTTATATTCTACAAACTATCTAAATTTATGAATGTTGAAACTTACTTAAGAACTATTTAAGTTATGTAAGCGAAATTTACAATGAAGTGTAACAATAGATCATATTTTATATCCCAATTATAATAAACTCGTCATCTAATACAGGGTGTCCAAAAATTAATACTACTTAAGTAAGAACTTTAAGGAGTTGTAACTTTATTAATTTAAATGGAACGCCATATTTTTTTACATTTCAGGAAATGTATTTTTTTATTACCTATCGATTGGTATAAGGGTGTCCATAAGCTAAGTCTTCGCGTTTTCTCAGGAAACGCTAAATAATTGTTTTATGCACCATTTGGAATTTTTCAATTAAATGTTTTAAATCATAAATAAATAAATAAATATATTAACCAATTAAGTATAACATAATGCAAATAAAATATTTACAATAGGTGTTCGAAATATACATCTCCTGAAATGTAAAAAAATATGGCGTTCCATTTAAATTAATCAAGTTACAACCCCTTAAAGTTGTTACTTAAGTAGTATTAATTTTTGGATACCCTGTATAAGATGACGAGTTTATTATAACTGGGATATAAAATATTATCTATTGTTACACTTCATTGTAAATTTCGCTTACATAACTTAAATAGTTCTTAAGTACTTGAAACATGAAAATTAGGTTAGATTTTGATAAAATTCAAATTATTTAAAAAAACCTTAACGTTAAGGTGTTATAAACCTTATCAAAACAAACACTTATTTTGATCGAAGAATCCATAAATGCAATAATATACAGGGGGTTCCATTTAAAAAAACATAACTTTGATACTTTTAGGGCATTTGGAACACCCTGTATAATATGAAAATAATTTTAAAAGGTAACCATAATAGACCGCTATATAGCCCAAAAGTTAAAGTTTTTGAAATTTTCATATTTTGGCCATAATATTCCGTGACGTATAGCGTGAATAACCCTGTATATATCTACTTTTTATTATGTAAGAAGAGATTAGAAGATTTTTTATTAAGCCTCAGTACTCTGTATTTTTTAATGAAAAATAATAAATCATACGTCGGTAATACATACATTGATTTCGTTCTTGTGTCGAATCTATTTTGGAAGTGCTCTAGAAGTGCTCGAAAAAAGCCTAGAACAATTGAAATCAGTATAAATAAGGCAGATGCGTTCCAGTTAGTCGTTCATATAGTGAATTAGTCAGTAGATTTTGAAACTAAAAGAAATAAAGTCAGAAGTGCCTATCCTGAATTTTGAACTGAACTTGTTGATAGCTTCAACTTTGATACGAAAATATTCATGAATAGTGTTCCAGAAGAAGTCTAAAAAAGTAAAAAAAAAATAATAATTAAGGCAGAAGCGTTTCAATTAGTCAGTAGTATGGCGATTAGTCAGTAGATTTTGTAAATGAAAAGATAATTAATGCCAGAAGTACCTATCCTGAATTTTGATCTGAACATGTTGATAACTTGTACTTTCATATGAGAATATTTCAAAAAAACAACATTAAAAGTTGGTTTCATAACTTAATTGAATTTATTAGTGAATTTCAATAAAGTTTTGTAACTTACTTTTGTGTTTGAACTTCGACATAATCGCATGGCAAAGTAGGCCATGACGAACTTCCAAAGTTCAGTTTGGGTCACAATAAAATGATTTGTTTTGAGAGTTGAGAAGTAGTCCGAAAAACAGTCAGTAAGATCAAGCAAGCGTGTGAGAAGGGTTAGGGTGATGTAGCGGGTGACCGCTATCAGTCACTTCAACGCCCCAAATGACCCTGCCATTATCAACGTCTCTAGTTGATAGTTTTAAGGCAAGTAGATTTATAATTTTGTAATTAGTTTTTAAGTGTCGTCTATTTTATAAACTTCATTAGTTTATTATGAGGTTTATGTTTATGAAATTAAATGTTTTTTTTTTAATTATTTTTATATTTGAGTTGATTGAATGAAAGGTAAATTGCGGTTTACGATTTATGACGTTTTAAAAAAAAAACTACTTACTTACTAGATCTCGTTCAAACCAATTTTCGGTGGAAGTTTGCATGGTAATGTACATCATATATTTTTTTTAATTTTATCATTCTCTTATTTTAGAATATACAGGGGGGGGACACATTTTACCACTTTGGAAGTGTCTCTCGCGCAAACTATTCAGTTTAGAAAAAAATGATGTTAGAAACCTCAATATCATTTTTGAAGACCTATCCATAGATACTCCACACGTCTGGGTTTGATGAAGAAAAATTTTTGAGTTTCAATTCTAATTATGGGAACCCCCAAAATTTATTGTTTTTTTTCTATTTTTGTGTGAAAATCTTAATGCGGTTCACAGAATAAATCTACTTACCAAGTTTCAACAGTATAGATCTTATAGTTTCGGAAAAAAATGGCTGTGACATACGGACGGACAGACAGACAGACAGACAGACAGACAGACAGACAGACAGACATGACGAATCTATAAGGGTTCCGTTCTTTGCCATTTGGCTACGGAATCCTAATAAAAAATAATGTAAAAAATAAATTAGACAAAAGCGTTTCAGTCAGTAGCCGCCTTTGTCATTAAAAAACAATAGAACGAGTACTACCTCCCTGATATTGAACTTGTTGATAGTTCTAACCGATTATGATTAAAGATTCTGGTTCATTCAAAGCACTGACCATGGATTAATTTTCACGTTTTCATGTTCATTAGATATGGTTTACCAACTATTACGAGGGATTGAAACAATCTCTTGCTAATTATTATCTGATGTAGCGTATGTATGAGACTAATAACCCTAAATTCTCGTTTATCAAAAGTTTGATATTCTATACAACATTTAATTAATATCCGCTATCCACAGTGAAATCCCTCGTAGATATTAATCCCTCATATGAATAAAGAAATTTAAAAATGTTCACACGAGTTATTGTAGGTACTTTTTATGTCACAAATAAAATTGTACTGTAAGTTTGTTTACAAATCTTGATGTGTTCTTCTACACATAAAACTGTAGAGTATGGAGTGCTGGTTACTATCCTTTATATATTGTTATTAGATCATAATCAATCTCCCTTTCTTTAGAAATTGTAGAAATAAGACCAAGACAAGAGTGTTGATCTCGACGTCCAACTCTTGTCTTAACTTGACAATCAAGAGCAAAATGGTAATTTTTCTTGTCATAATTTCTTGCCTTGATTCAAGAGTCTCGATATTTCTCGACGCAAAGAAGAACATAGCATAGGCATTAAAAGGATACTTACTTATTATATGCACCACGCTAAGTCTTTATTAGAAATACCTAAGTGAGATTGTTTATTTAAAAACCAAAATTTAATTCATCCTCTTTTATATTTATTATACAAGACTTGCTATGCCCGCGACTTCGTCCGCGTGGAATAGTGATAGCAGCATTAAAATTTTTTTTCTTCTATATTTTTACTTTCTAGGCCGTAAGCCTTTTTGCCGACGTCATTACAAAAAAACTTTCATTCCTTATTTTTGCCCCCTTTAGGGTAAAATTTTTACAAACTTTAAATGTCGTATTTGTATCTAATCAAAAGCCCCTAAAAAAAAGTTTCAAGCCTCTAGCTTTATATCTACTTATCTATCTCTGTACCAAATTCTCTTTTAAATCGGTTCAGTAGTTTGGGCGTGATTGCGTAACACACAGATAGACAGAGTTACTTTCGCATTTATAATATTATAAAATAATATAGTTTAATTATAGTTTAAAATTGTTTATATAGCTTAGTATTCAACTATTTTTATTGATCCAAATAAACAAAACCTCTATAACGTTTTACACTTAATATTTTAATTTTCTGGGCCGTAAGCTTTTTGGACGACGTCATTACACAAAAACTTTTATCGGCTAGTTTTATCCCCTTAAAGATAAAATTTTTACAAACATTGAATGTCGTATTTATTTATATCTAATCAAAAGCCTAAAAAATAAGTTTCAAGCTTTTATCTTTAAAAATTACGGAATTTCCGCACACATTTTTCTATTTCAATCCCTTACAACCCTTTTTTCGCATTAAAAAGTAGCCTATGCCCTTTCTCATGCTCTAGACTATCTCTGTACCAAATTTCATTTAAATCGGTTCAGTAAATTTTAGGCGAGATTGTGTAGCATACAGACAGAGTTACTTTCGCATTTATAATATTCCGCGAATTCATTTTCATCGATTTTCCCATGGGAATAAGATATTTTCCCGCAGTAAAACGTAGCCTATGTGTTAATCCAGGGTGTCAGCTAATTGCATACCAAATTTTATTAAAATCGCTCCAGCTGTTTAGACGTGAAAAAGTAACAAACATACACACTCACCACACTCACACACTCACACACTCACATACTCACACACTCATACACTCACAAAAATTTCGCCTTTATAATATTAGTGTGATAAACATGACGAGACTCTTGACAAATTTCGTAACTCAAGGTAAGTTTCTTCTTGATCTCTCGATTTTTACATTGGTGCTTTTGTCATGATTTCGTCTTAAAATAAAAAACAAATAAAAACAAAGCATGGATTAATTATATATTTTATTTTATTTAATATAGTAACAGATCGTTTTAGATCATCGGAATATAACAAAAAGTGACAATATTTTTACAACACTCTTAATATCATTAATATAAATTATAAATAATTAAGCACCCATCTTCACACTTTAAAATTGTATTAAGTAAAAATTATCAAACTAACCTACAAGGGCCCTTAAAAAATATACAGGGTGATCTACTTCAGAATATAGTTTTAAAATTTGATCCATTGGGTTTAAGAAGTAGCCTACCGTTCTAAAATATTTTTGATCTTTTATTACTTCCGGTTATACCGTCAACTTCGTTATTTTAAACGGACTCCTCCACTTTTTCTACATTTTCGGATTCGTCATTAAATTAAACGTCATGTTGGAAAAACAATCGAAGGCAAGAGTACGATTTCTGGGGCGCCACGATTTGACTAATTAAGCCAAAATAAAACAAATATTAAAAACAAAATTTTTCGATATCTCGCTTGGTTTTGGTTTTCGGGATATCGAAGTTCGAAAGTCGAAAAATCAAAGTGAAAATTTTTATGAAACAAATGTGTTTTATTATGTAATTGACCTGGAAAAATACAAAAAAAAATGGTTTAAAAATTCCAGGTACTATATTTTTCGAGATATTGAACCAAAAATGTGAAAAACAATCATTTAATTGAAGACAGTTCCGTTTACCCTAAGCAAAACCCTCTTGTGGTGCGTAGCACTTTTCGGTGATGCATAGCACTTCAAACATTTTATTTATAGCAACCATTTCATACCGTAACTTTAACAAAAACCCTCTTGGTGGTGCATAGCACTTTAAACATTTTAATCATAGCGACCACTTCATACCATAACCTAAGGATACACTCTTCGTGGTGCATGCACCTTAATAGTTCGATATCTCAAAAACTAATCGAGATATCGACTTGATACCATCGCTAACATGTTCAGCGACCTCGATTTACCTTTATAGAACCATAAGTCATTTGTTTAGGCCTGTAGGCTATATGAGTGTGTCCACGGAAACGGAACTCTAGCCCGACCTTCGATCTTCGATATCTCGAAAACGAAGCGATATCGAAAAATTTTATTCTTAATTTTCGTTTTATTTTGGCTTATTTTACCTAAAAAAGTTGTCAAATCGTGGCGCCCCAGAAATCGTACTCTTCCCCAATTGATTCTCAACAATTTTTAAGTTATTTGATAGTTTTCAAAATTTTTTCCACTTACAACATCCCCCTTTAGCGCGGTTATATTCGACACTAATTGATTATAATAAATTATTTGTAAACGTCTTTGTAACATTTAAGTACATTACCAAATCGTCCGAAATTAAAAAAAAAAAATTAAAGAGTTAAATCAATTAAAGATCAAACAATCTTCGTTATTTAAATTGTAACCCCATATTTTTCTTTACACTGTTACACTAATCACTTAATCTTCAATTAAAAATGTTAAGACACTGTGCTTCTAAAATTAATATCTTGTGAGAAAATATTTACTTGCAAATTTTTCAAAATAGCCACTAGCGCCCATTTTGCTTACACAGTCGGATTATGGATATGTGCATTCGACTTCCACTAACGTACTGCGGGATCACTTTTACCATATTGAATTGTGAATTGATCTTGATTGCATCTAATATTTACTTCTTAGTGTTAATTTGATAACATTGATATAATGACAATGGAAACCTTTACAAATAATTCGTTCCCCCGTTTTTCATTGCATGTAAGTCACCTCAACAAATTTTTAATTGGCTGAATTTTCTACAATAAATATTTAATTATCCCTACGGATTTATACAACAATCTGAACAGTGCCATCTATGAAAGCTTCGGATTTGCAATAGAAAAAAGCACCCCATAACATGCCTAATATATAACTTCTAATAGGGGAACAGTTATTCAATGTGCCTTTTCCTTTATTACTTTCTGGATTAGACTGTTAGGTATGTCGATGACGTTACTATGTTACTATAGATAGTTTCTCGATGTGTTTGAACGACAAGTTCGGACAGGAAATGCCGAACGAAGAACAACTGAGAGCATCGAATCGTTTCACAATTGAAATAACAATTGGCTTTAAAAAGACATTTAAAGCTTTTAGTCAACCACTTTCATGCCGCAATGCAAATATTTGAGTCAAATGATCCTCACTCTGAACGGAGCTTTAAAGTCAACACTAACATTTCTCTTGCAGCTGTAGTCTGTGGCGAAAATAAAAGGGGGAAATACAAAGAAATTAGTAATTATAACCACTTGTATTAAATATGAATAATATTGTTTTACAAACAAAAGTGTAGTCTGTACATACATTGTAATAGAGACAATTTTATTTTGCAATAAACCTTGTCTTCAGTAAGATTATCTTACTTTTTATTGTGTCATTTCAATTTCTGCAAAATGCTCACCACACTTCACTTTACACCCCGAGGTGTAATAAAAGTAACTACCCACTTAGTACCTATCCCTATTCAAACATCTAGGAAGGTGAATGCTACTGTTATATAAACACAGATCTGTATGTATATCGAAATTTTAAAATTATCTCTACAACTCGCATGGCATATTATTACACACAATTGTTTGCATGTTCATTGCTGCTTTGTTCCATGGCTTTTATGGATACATTCATTTTTACTTTTATTGCTGAAACATCATGCAGAATAGATGTATGTACTTTGATATTGGGAAATATATTCGTAGACTCGATTTTATATAGATGCCTAGAAGAATATTGTATTTATAAGAATATTACCAGAGGTATATTTCATTTGATAAACTTGAGAATCAGAAATTTAGAACAGCTGCCTAAAGTGCGAGCAGCGGTGACCGCCAAGACCGATGAGAACTATTCTGATCAGTCATCATTCTTAAGAGTAGGTTTCTATTTATAAATTAAAATTCCAAAGGAGCTAAATCATATTTCTAATTGAACAGTTGAAAATACAAATAAACTGCAAAAGTATGCCCCAATTTTGATTGAACTTTGACCCACAATGTTCGAATATATGTCTAAAATTGTTCAATGGAGTGCTAAAAGAAAATAAAGGATTCATTCCTACTTTAGTACACGTTGGAAGAGGATATGAGAAACCTGGGTCGTGAATAAAAGTAACAGTTTGAAAATCGGAAGCCTACATCGTCACCAACCACTACACACCACGCCAACTGTTACATTCCATATTACGAAATATGTTACATGCCAAAAGGACCTTATTCGAAGTTTCAACTTCATTCTATTGCACGACGATAAAAATTTTTTTCAAATGGCTCCCCTTTTCTGTTAAACTACGACATATACGATTTTAACACTTTACTATAAATTTAGCAAGAAAGAGTGTTACAACAAGAGCTAATTTTAAAAAATATTTATATTCTAAGGTGATCAGTGTAATTGGCCATAATTTCATTTATTTATTTGGTTTATTATTTAATATCTTAGGTCTTAACGTTGTATAAAAGTATATTTCTAAATCATTAATTGTATTATTTTTTAAATAGATAATAAATTAAATATGGTACATAAATTGTAAAATGTTATGACTATATTGTGCCCACAGAAAAAAAATTTTTTGAAAGCATGAACTCTAGGAGGGGTACATAGGAGCACAAAACCTACATATATTTGCAATTTTTCTAAGACAATCTTCCCATTTACCAAAAAGTAGAACATCCCATAACTGTTACCATTTGGGGCCCTGCCATGCCCCTCTGTTACTCCTGCATCTGCTTTTAATAGTTATCTCAATTAAAAATAAGTATATCAATAACACCAGACAGTGTGGCCAAAATAAGGATGGGGTTGATTCAGAATCTAGTAAAGGTAGGAGATCCTATATAGAAAGTTTTAAAATTCGGAGCAGTTCCGGAAATGAAGACTGGAAAAACTTTGGCGGTTGTTGTAGAACGAACAAAATAGCTCAAACCCCAACGCCAAAACACGAAACTTTTGTTGTCCGAAATACTTTTCGGTAACAAGGTTACCTTCTTTAGGAACTGAAGTAAACTAAACCTAAAAGAGAACTAATCCTAATACATACTGATAGTTGTTAAGGTTTAGCGGCAATAGTGATGATGTCCAATGGACCTTAACAATAACAAAAAATAATTAAACTAGACTAAATAGCGGAGATCCAGGGATAGGACCCTTGTCATTGTTAAGTAAAATTTGGTTATTTTTACAAATGTATAAACTTTCAAAACTACCTAGTATACAATTATTCCTAACTTCTTAACTAATTTAAGATTATTAATATTAATATTATGTTCTTCATTAAGAATATGTTGGGCAACACTACATTTTTCGGCTCTACCAAACCGTGCATGAGCTAAATGCTCCTTGAACCTAGTTTGGATCGAGCGACTAGTTTGTCCAATGTATTTTTTACTACAGTCATAACAGTTAATTTCATATATGCCCGACTTTTCTAAGAAAGGAATTTTATCTTTGGGGTTACCGAGGAGAGTTTGAAGGGAGTTATAGATGAATTATTTTCTCTAGAGCCCTGAACGTTGCTGTGATCTGCGCGAAGTAGAAAAGAACGACACTAGGCCAGAAAAGGAAGGATACAACTTTCAAACGGATTCTCTGCCGGTTGCTGGCTTTGACTATGTATAGTATTGTAGGGAAAAATTGCTCACTTGATTTTTCAACTAACTAATTTTTGGTATTGTATGCGAAGTAAAATGTAGACAAATGTAATATCTAATAACGTAGCAGTAATTCCTGATTTGGTAATTTTTATAAAAAAACAAGCGTTAACTACCCAGTGCATCCTCATCTGACGAATTCGAGCTGATTCGGGAGGGAAGGATGTAAAAAAATTGTTGCAGAAATTCTCTATCTCGTCAAGCTTGAATGTAACATTTCGGTCTGCTACGAAATGTTTCATAGTGGACCAAACAATTTCAATTGAGTTTAGGTCTGTGTGATAAGGCGGCAGTCTGCAAACGTCATGTCCCGCAGCTCTAACAATTTCGTCTATTTCGAATATTTTAAACCTTGATTTATTCATTCGAATTAAATTGTACAGGTCCGGCTTGTGATAGTTCTCCGGAAATATTCAGAAAAATCTAATTTTTTTGAAACTGTTTTATTTTCATTCTGGCTTTTTTTGAGAATAGATATGAAAATAAGCTGTACTCTCGTAGTACCGCTTTTTTCCGCACTATTAAATCTTGGCAACATTTTTGAAGTCAGACGTTTTGTTTTCATGAATCTATCATCAATTTAATTTTGTTGTAATACTATTTTTACGATAAAACCTGAAACCATTTTTTTTTATTCTCAATTAGACGATACTACACTTGTAATTGCTTAAACATGTTTTTAGCTTATTTTTAGATAGCATTTACAATTTTTACTAAGTACAGCTCTGAACGCCACTAAAATTACTAAGCAATATATGTATAAAAATCAGTAAAACACAAAATGTTCTTTAATCATTAAATGGAAAACAAATTATAATAACAATAGTACCTACTGTAAAGTATGGTTTTATTTCTTACATTTTAATAATTAAAAGTTCGTTAGATATTTTGGGCTTTATCGACTTTTATACTATTATGACGTATATGTAAGCGTTTCGTTTTACATATTTTTATTAGTAATAATGTGGTCATTTATACAATAGCCTATATTTATTATTGTTGGCAATGATTTGTTGATAATAAAAAAGTAATATTATTTACTCAACTACTGACTTTAATAGTTGAATTAAAGATCCTAAACTGTAAGGATATCACATTCCTAATATGCCATAATTCGCGTCTTCAAGTGTCTGCAAAAGGGGCGTGTCGTTCACGTAACGATATTATGTCGATTAGCATTTGATGAAAGTCCTAGACACACAAGCAATGTATCTATCTATAAAGGATTACAATTTACGAAAGAATAAACTTACTTATGCTTTCTTTATTTTGACTTCTCATTTTCGTTTATTTTGCTTTCTTATCCTCTTGTTGTTCAACATACGTCAATGGCAGAGATGTGAATAATGGCTATTACCTACGAGTATTTGAATTTTGAAATAGAAAATACAAAGTATGAAAGATTCTCTATTTCAAGCAAATACATACCTTCTAAATGTAAAATTGTTCTGAAAGCTGCATTTGGATTACAAAATAAAAACATGTAGGTGTTTTCTCAATACGTAGCTTTTAAAATGGGTATGATATTTGTTTTATTTTTATTTCTTACTAAGATTGTTTCAATTTTTATAGTATGCACCCTTTAAACTTTACCATATGGAAAGGTCATGTGGTTATTTGATTTCTAAGAAGACATTCCCTAGTTATATAAGAACAATAAGTATCCATTATCGTTGATAATAGTTCCTACCTAGTGTGGAGAATTCGCTCTATATCAATAGATATACCCCGTAAAATGTAAAATTGAATATGTACCTATGAAGTAATCTCACCTTTACTTACTCGTTTTAATGAATAAGAAAAGGACAGAACTTTCAAAAATATGTGTTTACCAACTATTACAGTTTTAGAAGTTATTTATGTCCAAAAAATTGACTCGACAATTTTGGAATTAAAAAAAAAAGTATGTGCCCGAAATGTGCTACGTAAAAAAAATTATTCAAAAAACTTAACTTTTATGAGGAGGTCTTTTTTATGATGGTTGGTTATCTCCACAACATCACTTCATTAAAACCAAACCAAATTTTTGCCGTAATGTGCTCAAGATGTGCTATCATGTGCCATTAAAAAAAAAAAAATATTTACTTGAAAAATTGAATTTTTATTGAGACATCCTTTTTGTGATATTTAGTTAGCTACGCAAAATCACTTGATCAAAACTAAACTTATAATGCTGTAAAGTGCGCGCAGTGTGTTGTTATGTGCCAATGTGAAAAAAAATATTTGAATAAAAAGTTTAGGTTTTTCGTAAAATGCTGTCTTCATTAATACTTTCTCTACTAGTAATGTTATTACGAAGAAAAATGGAAATTTTACTTTGACGAGAATAGGAAAGTGACTTAACTGCATAAGTATTTTCATATTGTTTTATAAGAATATTTATTTATTACTTAATAATTACTAATCTTCTATTCTAAGATATACGATATACATAAATGACCAAAAATTTCAGTCTCTTTGTCTATGTGTTGTGATAACACTAAAACGGTACCATATGAAAAGTTTATTCCCTACACTAATAGAAAACTATCATTAAATATAAAAAGTAGCTATAAACAATAAAAAAAGGTTTAATAACACTTTGTATTGATCAGTGGCGGCTCGTGGTCGAATACGAAGGGGGTTCACAAAGTTAATAACATGTAGATAATATCAGAACATGAAGCGTATTTCACGATGTTGTAAATGCGCCCAGGCGAAGATTTTTAATATTTTTAGGAGAAACAAATACTTATGGCATTTAATAACACAATAAATAAAAACCTTAAGTTTACTTATACAGGAAATCCATTCGTCTATGTTTTGAATTAGCAAACACACTCACTTTCTTAGGATTACCGGCAAAAATCAGGCACGGAAAGCAAAATAATGCGTTTAATTTATTACACCCACACAACCACGAAGTTTTTTAATACTGTTCTACTTTAAACACACGTTTGAACTTTTTATTTTTTAAGGTACACTCTTGTGTCAGCTGTAGTTTTGGGCGAGGTGGACCCCTTTTCTTTATTTCGAAACGATTTTGAAAATTATTTGAATTTTCTTTAATATATTTTACCGAACACGACTCCATCATTTACGTAATATTTTAATTAACACGTATTGTGCAATAAATTGTGCGTCATTTACAATTAGTGGACTTTGAACTCTGAAATCTGAACATGCTTCTGAACATAATTTTTTTACTATCGGTTCCTACCAACACTAGCTTCCAGAGCCTTTAAAAATGACTCGTACTGGACATTTTCACCAGGTGGCAGGCTGGCAGGCTAACAGAAGTTGCAAAACCCTGGCAGAATGTCGGGAAAGCCGTGCCAAACGTAGCACGACATTATTCCGGCTGATTCCGACTTCTCGTGCAGTGCACCTAAACGCTGTATGTTGAGTGTATCTTATCTTCCATTTCACGCGTCCGACTACCTCTCTCTCTAATACATGGACATCAAACGGAGTATCGCTCTCGTGATATGTTCAGAATCAAAACTTGATCCAAAAAAGTTAGGTGAAGTCGTCAGCGACACAACAAAAATTTAAATATTTTCTATGGGTTACGGGTTGGTGTTTAGTAACTATGAACTATGAAATGGTAAAAGAGATGTATATTATACGATAATCATCAATAATATAATAATTATTAAAATGATAAAATTATATGGTGTAACTAGTTCAATTTTTAAGGGGGTTCACTGAACAAATGCACCTACAGTAAAACCGTCACTGGTATTGATAATATTAATAATAATACGAATTTCATAGTGTAGAATACATTCTATACAATCGTAAACTAATAAAAACTACAGGTACTTACATACTACAAGATGAAGACTTAACATTTTACGAAAAATCTAAACTTTTTATTCAAATATTTTTTTTTTCACATTGGCACATAACAGCACTATATGTTTAGTTGTGATAAAGTGATTTTGTGGAGCTAACTAAATATCACAAAAAGAATGTCTCAATAAAAATTCAATTTTTCAAGTAAATATTTTTTTTAATGACACATGATGGCACATCTTGAGCACATTACAACACCATTGGTTTGGTTTTAATGAAATGATGTTGTGGAACTAAATAAACATCATAAAAGTTAAGTTTTTTGAATATTTTTTTTACGTAGCACATAACAGCACATGTCGGGCACATTTTGGCACGTATTGTTTTTCTTTTAAATTTCAAAATTGTTGAGTCAACTTTTTGGACATCATTTATTTATATATTTGCACTATTATTTATCAATGAAATCTAAATTTTGAAGAAACTGAAATGAGACTTAATTTGATTCCAAAGTTATAATTGATTGATAGATTCTAGAATTATACTTAAATTATCCATGTAAAACTACAAAACAAACTATCTCTCAAAGATAGTTAAACTAAGTACGATATACATATATTTAAGAATGGTGTATTCCTACGCTACGCTATAGTTCGATTCGTTAATTGTCCGCAAAAAAGGCGGGTCTATTGAACTACTAAATGAGTGAGATTCTGGAACAGTGGAGTTTCAAGCAGTAAATTACCAATGCGCGGGGTTATGGCTCAACGTGCCTCATAGTACATAGATCCCATCGTATTTTACTACACCTCTGGTGTTTTTAACTTTCATGTGCCGCCCTCTGTGGGGACATCTCACCGTACAGCAATTACAATTAAATACAGCGAACAAGAACAAGTATTACATCCTTATTATTCTTTAGCTGTTTAGTGGCATTGAGTAACAACCATCTTAACATTTTTAACCATATGAAAATTTAGCTGAAGTTTTTCTTTTTTTGGGGGGGGGGGTTAAAGGTTGGTGGTTGTAACTTAATAGAAAAAGGCATTTAGAATCACACACTTTATATGAAGCTCATCAAGTGAAGAGAAAAACGCGCAATTTGCAAATCCTAGTCTTCTAATAAGTAAAGTATGGTAGCAATTCAAAAAACTCTTGTTCTATTTTTTATTTGTAATTATAATATAAATAATTGGCTCGTTTAGTTTGAAGTTATTTTATATAGATGTCATTAAGGACTAGTAACAATTCAACTTCAGTTTTTTTTTTAATTATGCTTGTTGAGAATATTAAATATACATAATCCAAATGATGATTGTTCTAAGATACATGAGTATTCTTGGTTTTAATAAAAAATTAAGGGATTTTCTCGCCTTTCTCGGCCTTTCGCAGTGTAACAGATAAAAAAATTGAATGAAATACTCGGAAAGACAAAGAACTGGCGTTAAATTGTCTTTGTCGCATCAAAGTTGGGTTGATTTTAACAATAATAAAAATATGAAGTTAACTTCGGTCTGCAACAAGAGTTGTTATCTAATGCTCCTTTTCCTTCAACAAAATTTAAAGAAGAATGACAAACAGATTTATTTACTTGCATAATTAAAAGCACGTCAAATAAGTTATTCTCTATTTATTAATGTTATATATAATATTAAAAACAAATTAATTAAGAAAGAAGCAGAATGATAAGTAAATAAAAAAATATTTTATTAAAAAGACTCGCCGTACTTTTTTTTAATTAGATGCTGCTGCACTTTCTCAACGTGATAATTAGTAGAAAAAAAAATCGTAGGAGTCGAATGTATGTATATGTTTTGGAAAGCGAGAAATAGTGGCATCAATGCGAAAAATTGGCAAAGAGGTGCGAAAACACAGTTTTTTTACTTTTCAGCGTGAAAAAAATTCTGTATGAAAAACAAGAATATCACGTTATAGGCCTCAAAAAGTTGAAGTTTAAAATCGGTTGGTCCCTTTTTGCACAAAAAATTAAAAACAGCGAAAATTAGATTCAATTACTCAGTTTAATTTAATTAGATAATTTTTATTTACTTTATCAATTATTTCATTGCTGTCGTTCTACTACATCTTCTCAAATTATTTATCTTTCGGAGTTAATCAATATTTCACATTTAATTCTTACAACTCAATAAAATAAGTAGGTATATTAAAATTTAAATTTATGCAAATCTAGAAACTCAATTTAATTACAAAGAAAGAAGATATCCTTACATTTGAACATAAGTAAAATTTTGATTAAGAAAAAATTGCTAGTGATTTGTTGAAAAAGTTTTAAGATAATGTAAAAATACCTAAATATTTTATTATGTATTTACCCTAAGGATTTTTTAATTTTTCCGCATTAAAGTTTCCTGATGTATTAGTTTTCTTGTTACCAATTTACGTCTCATTATTATGTATACAATTAAAAATGAAGACTTACAAACAACTTTTTCCAGATGAGCCTTCCTCAATGAATTGGTAGGTCAATTCTTACCCCTGAAAAATAAAAGAAATAAAGCTTTAGTAAAAATATAAAAGTAATTTTGACCAATTTTATACATTGGTCTTTAACATGATTCCCAATCTCTTTTAGACAATAACTCAATAACTTCCCAAACTGTTTCTCTTTTATAAAGTTATTTGTGAATTATCACAATCTTAAATAATAAGTGTATGACATATTGTAAAAGTTAAAGATTTAGTTACTCAATAATTATCTACTGCTCTCAAAATAGAAATAGATTAAAATTTTAAATTATGCAGAAACAAATAGAAGGCAATATTAAAAAAAAAAAAACGCCTTCAAACCAGCCCGTAAAACAGCCGACAATATTTAATAAAGTAAATAATAAAGCGAATTAAAACAATAAGTTAATAGGTAATTCGTTGATGAAAGATACTCTATATAGAAGGCTGAAATAGATCAATGGACTGCCCCATTAGTAAATAAAACTTTCAACGAGTGTTTCTCAACAATTAATTGGAATGAGATAGTAACTTTGACATTTTTTCACGAACTTCATCTAAATTACCTTTACGTTCAGATTTGTTCCGATATTTTTTTCGGTGATCTATCTCCAAAGGAAAAAACATTTATGTTAATTCAGGAAGTCCATTAGGCCATTTAATAAAATACCATCGCCCAATAGAGATATTAGAGGAGGCAACTAATTTTTAAAAATTCATGGGCAAAACAACTCTTAATGAAAACCCTATTGACTTGCTCCGGCAATGGAGGGGAGTTTCAGAGCAACACGACATACAATAGTTTACCACTGATTATTGCGATAATTAAAAATCGACTTATTTGTTTTATGCATTTATGTTTTTCAAGGTAGGTTAAATATTCTCTACACGTGTATATTTTGTGTGACAGGCTTAATTGCCAGTACGCTACAATAGTCACTACGGCACATGAATAATAATATTATTATGGCTACTTAAAGGGTAGTAAGTATTCAATTACCCACTCATCCAGGACAAGAATTAATTTGAGGGAAACCACTCTCCTCCTTACAATGTACCTAGAGGTTTCTGTAGTATAATATTAACGTAAGTACATGCGGTTTTATAATCTTTAAAACCCCATAAAATTTACTTGTTTCAGCAAGCTATTTTGTCGTCTAGAGTGCAAAAATTGAATTACTTTCTACAATGAATTAAGTTCAAGAGCGTTTTAGCCTTTTCCCAATTTTGGTGAATGCATTGGACACTAAACAGTTTAAAGTGGAGAACTTTTACATCGTTTCCTTTCAAAGATCGTTATCCTCATGACAAACTTTGCAATGTTTTAAGTAGTAGGTCCTTCAAAAACAATTTAATATTAAATGCATAGGTACTTTATGAATAATAAAAGTTATGTTTCACTAAAAACATAATTCTGTAAGTATATTTTATGTACCTATTCAGAGTACAGCACTGTCAAAAATTAAAATGTGGGTTAATAAAAATGCACAAAAATTTAAAAATTTTTAGAGGATATAGTCCCATCAATCCCTTATTGAATAAGAAAAATGGACATAGGTGCAAAAGAGTCGAGGGGGAAAATGACGACTTTAAAATCATATAAAGGACCCATAGGCCAGTGCTGAAGTCTTGAAAGAAAAATAGTAAAAAGTGAAAAAAAAATATACCTATAGTAGGATGAAACCCATTGGAAAAGGAAAAGAATATAACAGAAATGAAAGGAAAAATAATTTACTGGCGATCTGAGGTCGGGACGGGGGAGGGGGTGAGTTTTTAAGGGTGAATAACGGTTTTCCTTGATTTCCGGAAAAACTACAAGTCTTTTGGAAAAAAGTTACCTGGGAAAGTTGTAGGTAATAAAAAGATCTACAACTTTTGTGTTAACACTTTTTTCACATAACCTCACAATTTATGTGAAAAATTCAAATAACCTACTTTTTATTTTTTTATTTTACAAATAAATTCTTTTTTTACGAAATTTGATGAAAACTTACTTATTTATGTTCCAAACACGCTGTAATTTATTTGATTTGAAATATTGTTATTTTCACCTTATTTTTACTTAATATCCAAAAAGCACTCTAATTTTCAATCGAAAATTCTTACGTCAAAATATCTGCTTTTTTTAAAAACGTTGGTGGGCTTTTTCTTCGTTGAAATCTCTACTTTCTGATGGTGTGAAAAAAAATATACATTACTATGGTAAGTTTTCTCAGGAAATGCAAAAACTAGTTGTTCTAAATATTAAAAATATGATTTCAAAAAGGGAATTTTATCTAAAAAAATGTAACCGCTGCTATTTTTTTCAGTTGTTTTATTAAATTCTAATTACATTTATGTCATAGAAAATCTCATAATATATAAATATACATGTAAATCGTACTATTGAATTCACATACTTCATATTGATTACGTTATTCATTATAATATTTTTAAAAACATTAATTTAGTTTTCTTCGTTTTTGCATTTCCTGAGAGAACTTACCATAGTAATGTATAGTTTTGTTTACACCATCAGAAAGTAGAGATTTCAACGAA
Organism: Agrilus mali; assembly: GCA_029378335.1. Lineage (NCBI taxonomy): Eukaryota > Metazoa > Arthropoda > Insecta > Coleoptera > Buprestidae > Agrilus > Agrilus mali. The sequence continues at coordinate 3,591,396 of CM055661.1, forward strand.
GAAAAAGCCCACCAACGTTTTTAAAAAAGCAGATATTTTGACGTGAGAATTTTTGATTGAAAATTAGGGTGCTTTTTCGATATTAAGTAAAAATAAGTTGAAAAAATAAATATTTCAAATCAAAAAAAATACAGCGTGTTTGGGACATAAATAGGTAAGTTTTCACCAAATTTCGTAAAAAAAAAATTTATTTGTAAAATATAAAAATAAAAAACTTAAAAAATGGCTATTTGAATTTTTCACATAAATTGTGAGGTTATGTGAAAAAAGTGTAAATACAAAAGTTGTAGATCTTTTTATTACCTACAACTTTCCCATATAACTTTTTTCCGGAAATCAAGGAAAACCGTTTTTTACCCTTAAAAACTCACCCCCTCCCCCTTCCCGACCTTAGATCGCCAGTAAATTATTTTGTCCTTTCATTTCTGTAACATTCTCTTCCTTTTCCAATGGGTTTCATCTTACTATAATTTTTTTTGATTTCAAAAATTATCGACCCTGGTATACCATTATAAACCGCTTTTTTATTTAATAATTTCTAATTTTGTTTTTAATTATTTCCTCTAAGAAATTATATTTAAAAAACAAACTATTTTGAAAAAGATGGTATCTATAATGATTTTTATAGCTGGTAATTCCGAAAATAGTAGACATTGTCACTTGTATGCAGACCACAATACATGAGGAAGCGTCAAGGCCCATAATGGGTTGCAAACATTTCTCTAGAATAACAAAGGGGACCAGAATTCTCTTCAATTTACCTCCGATTATTACTACTATATAGGTGGGGCCATAATGCAAATTTTAGAGAATTAGTTTTTGCAAATTATAATAGCCTTTAATATCTTCATGAAAAAATAAATTAAACAATATTTATGAATCGCATTTGTAACACTGAAGGGACCAGTGTAGGCTTCAGCCTTTTTTGTTTCAGCACCCATTGATGGTCTTATTTTTGTTTTTGTGTAATGTTACTGTTCCATTACTATACCTAGAATAAATTGTGAGATAAAATATAAAAAGTAAGCTTGTAAAAATTAAGAGCTTATTCACTAATAAAACACAACTTAATTTCCACAAATATTATATATAAATATTTGTGGAAATTAAGTTGTGTTTTATTAGTGATCATGAATTTCCATCAAGAAAACGTAAATACCATCAATCATAAGAGCTTATTCTCGTTTATAAACCTTTTAGTTATTTAAGTATCTCTAGAGGAATAGGCAAAGCTGGGGTCGGTTTCCATCGTTTACAAAAAAATTTATTAATGTATTTAGGACATTAATTTATAAAATGAGAAAAACTAAATATCTTCAGGCAAAAGTCCTAAAACATTCTGGAAATATAAACGACGTGATAGTTATAAACATGTAAATATCAACCTAAGTTTCTACCTACAACAATATGGTCTACGAAACAATTACATTACATCCCAAAAATAAATTAGCCTCGACCACATCTCCTACTTACTTACATAGAAGTTCGTTCAAAGGAAAACACACAGTACGTGAACAAAATATAAACAGTGTGATTAAACATTGTGCTTTATGAAAGGATCCAGTAAGAAACAAGAAATTAACATGTCTGTTGACCACTGACTGTTGACAAAGTTAATGAGATGGTATTTTCTGGAATTTACATGCATATCCATGGAGTTCAAATTTTATGAAAAAAATTGTTATTTATAAAATAAATAAAGACAATTTAGGTACCTACAGTTAGTCTTTAAATAATAACTTTAGAAAACCAACAACTATAAAAGTTTGAAACAGAAAAAGAGAATAAGTACATAAATAAATATGTTTACATACACACGGAAAAAAGAGTATATTTAATGTGAATAAATAACACTTCATTTAAGAAAATCTTTGTTTCATATATACGCAAATAAATATTTTCTTGAATAAAGAGTTTAAAAGTTTTAATGGTAATCAAATGCTGCGTTTCATTTAAGAATATATACTTTCAGTTAAATACAGCAACGTTTGAAGCGAAAAAAGAGTTTACTTACAAAGACCATAATATTTCTTCGTAAGAATAATGTATTCCTTTAAACAGAATATTTATCTACTGATTTCAACAATTTCGTTTTCTTAAAATAAGATTTGCGGGCTTGGAATAAATACTATTTTTCTTCAACACATGAAACGGATGTTTCCATTTAAGATGGTACTTCTTCATAATAAACACGATTAATATTTGAGTTTAAAGCGGTATATTTTTGTATTAAACATGAAACATTTTCATACTAAAATAACAAAAATTTGTTTGAAAATTTAATTTTTTCTTAATTGTTTATTTTTAATAATAAAGCAATTTTACAAATCAATGGAATGGTATATAAATAAGATGTGATTATTGTAACATATCTTTATTGAACATAAAATAATAAAAAGGACAACGATACACACATGAACAATAGTATGAAAGGAACTAAAAAAATTCCTTAAGACATTTTAGTGTTACGTATGATTCACCAGTAGGGAGTGTACGCATCATGACTGGAAAATGCGTCTTTTTATTTTTATCCATGATAAGAACTTTACTTCCATTTACTGATTCGACCATATATAAGCTCTTTAATGTAACGTAGTGATTGCTCAAGTTTGCCATTTTGATAAGAAGTTGTTTAGTCCAAATGATTCCAGTAGCTGTAATATAAATTATTGTTTTTAATTTAAAATCAAAACTAGAATTCTTGGTTTATCGATCAAACGATTCTCATCCTAAAACAATCGACTTGCTAAAAGTATAAATTTTCTATCATAGATAACCTTTTCTATACATATACAATCCACAATAAACGATTTTCAAATAGCAGTAAGTAGTAGCCATTTTTTCTTTATCGAGAGAAAGCGCGCTTACAAATTTTGCTAAACTGTAGATACCTACTGCTATTTAAAAAACAGTTTTATTTTACTACTACTTCGTTGAGGATTCGTTGTGGATAAAATTGATTTGTAGATATTTATGTACCCATATACAGCAGATAACGTGATACAGAATGAATTAAAAACTTAATTCTAATATTGCGGCTCTATAACATATTTACCATGCAAAATTTTGCATTATTTCATACTTCTATTTTAAATATAATTAATAAATAAATTCGTAAAAATTAAGTATTTTAATGGGTACTTACTTGCAAATGCTTCTCCAAAGCCAATTTTATTTAAAAATTCTTCCATTTTATTATAAAAATATACCCCTGCTTTTTCAGAAAATTTTATTGTGCACCAACAACTCACTTTACACTGATAGTTCATTAACGTATGACGCAATATATTGAAAATCGAAACGGGAGACAAATATGGAGCTCATCAAAGCGTCACATATTTGTACTAAATAAAATGTTCTTTAAGATAAAATGATAATGCTTTATCGAAAGCAGAACTGTTTTGTTTCGAAGAAGTGCTTTATCCAATCCAGTTTTCGGCTACTTGAATAGAATTAATATTTATTTGTTTCAAAACAGAAATGTCTTAAAATTAAGAAATTACTTTTTGTTTAAACCATTCAAAAAGTTGTAGCAAAAGAAACATTTTCATTCCAAGTAGTTCCTTGACTTGTTTTAAGAACAGAGTTAGTCTTCGATCGAAACCTGTATAAATTTGTTTCAAAACAAAAATTCTTTCTTTAAATCAATTGCAGTAAGTAAATAAAAGTGTTGAAGGAAATATTCTTGTTTTCTTAACACAAAGCAAAATACTAAAAAGAAGTATTTATTTATTTAAAATGAGTAAATATCTTCAAAGCAATATATTTTCTTGTTTTAAAATAGTTTTTTTTTCTGTGCAGATATAGCAAATAATTAAACTTTAACCATACAATAGGTATAACATTTGATGCAAACATGCCCATCGTGCGCAGGGTGGAGAAATAATAGAGTTTTGCTTGAGGCGGAGCTTGTGCTCGAGCGTATAGTCACTAATGGGCGGGGTTATTCCTCTGCGCACTTGAATGATAGTTTGGAAAAAAATTCCAACGGTTTAGGCTGTGGGGTGAAGTTTATCTGATTTAATATACGGTTATTTTTCGTCGGTATTCTATAATGATTATTTTGGTATTGTTATGTTAACGTTAAGTACTTCTTCTGGGTGCCGAAATTATGCAATTTGTTGCCACATCTTATAATTACAAGAAGTAATGGATTCTAACTCCTACCTATACAATTATATTTTCTTTTTCCGGGAAAGTGTGTCATTTAAAGTTTTCCAACTTTCTAGTTTAGCTGCTTATATTTCCTTCACTATAATTTTTATTTTTTATCAAGTAAATTGTAGGATAGTACCATTCTTAGTGTTGTTCTTTACCATAGAATCAAGACAATTAGGTAATAATTAAATCAAATTTTCTGCCTGATTCTTTCATCCTACAAAAATCGTTAGTAAAGCATCAATTGACTCAACTGACTGACAAATACAAAAATGATTGATTGAAATTGTAACGATTACACACACCAGTAACTTCCTTTGCAACTTTTTGCCGAAAAGTTGCTGAAAGTCGAAGGTAACAGATGGCAAAATTTTCTTCATCCTAAATGATATTTAGGTAATAAAATAACTCTTAGGTATAGACGTCAGTAATACGTAAAATTGGATAGAATGCGTCTATGACATGTCTTCTAATTAGTATAAGTTCCCAGATTAAGAACAAAATTTTATTCGTTTATATTACGGAAGTATTTTGCCTTAAGCATGATATCTACTTAGCAATTAACATTATCCCACTAATTATGTAATTAAGGACGAAATTGTGACATTTTAAATATCGAGACCCTTATATCTAAAGGCGAAATGAACCTTGGAAGTTCTTCGTTTTGAAATCATTTTTGCAGAAATTATGTGATGTACCTGACACCTTCATTAAGGAAATTTTCGTTCCTCAGTTTTTATAATCATTATAATAACCATTCTATTCCGTCTCATAACAATTCGGTTTTCTTATTCTTGAGTAAACTTACAAACTCAATGACATTATTTTAATTGAAAGTGTACTCCTTAGAGTGAAAATTTATAAAAACCACTTTTAAAAAGACCCTTTCCTTTAATAAAAAATATGTACGTAAATAACTAATTACGTATAATATCAACCATATCTGGAATATTGTTAGAGGTGCCGGGGGAGTCAAAAGCTTAGCGATTTTTTTAAACTCCTTTCGTTGCAAATCAAATGTTACATAGGGGCTTTTCATAAAATGCGTCACACTAAAATTAGCCTTTTTTGACCCCCTCCCCCCCGGTTGTCACGCTGTGTCACACTTTCTGTGACCCCCCCTGTGAATATTACGTCACAAAAACTAAACCACCCCCCTGAACATGATAGAATTTGACTGTTAATACACAAATTTTGATAGTCAAAAATATTTATTTTCATAACAAAATTTAAATAAATAAATAAATATCTACCTTTTGTAACGAACAAATAAATAATATTTCTATTTATAAGAAGTCCAAGGATTCTGTAAAAATTCAGTAAAAGTTTTTGATGTTCAGCGAACGTCACGTTGCCGTAGACCCCCTGTCCCCCCTTGTCACATCTTGTCACACTCAGCAAGACCCCTCCCCCTTGTATGCGAACGTATTTTATGAACGACCCCTTATAGAAAAAAGGTTGATTTATTACCCAAAGGTAAATAGTTTTTTCTAGACAGCTACAAAAATCAATGGTTGCAATTTTAATGACTATTAATATTTACTTATTAAAAATCACTTTGGCAGAAGAGCCATTAAAAAAAATCCAAAGATGACCTAATATACCATCAGTCGCACATTATTTGTTATTAAGGGTGAGCTACTATAAAACCAAAAGTTTTGCAATATTTTTATAGTTTGTCTATCCACAATAGATATCTACATAAATAAATAAGAGCATTTACTTAATTTGGACTACCTAATGGGAAGCCTAGCGTTTTTCTCAAGAGGACTCCGGTTCGCATCCGACCTGGTACAATTTTTTCTATAAATTTATTCAATCACCCATCTGCTCCTATAATTCCTAATTAACAGAAGGCTAATGCATAGAAAGCTTACGTACCGTTTTTACTTTCCAACTAGAGTGCAAGCATTGAGATATATAAGACAAGAAACACGCAAAAGACCGAATTTACCGTCATGGACTGTGAGAGAGAAGGCTGCAAAAATTCCTGCCTGTGATTGGCTGCTTGATTCTCTTTCCGTGACGCATGCGAGAGAGCCTGAGCGCGGCACCACAGCAGCCAATCACAGCGTTCGACTAGAAAGAGAGAGAGAAATTTTAGCAGCTATCTCTCTCACAACTCATGACGTTTCCACTGTACATAGTTAAGTGGGGATAGCATGCTCTAGTCTTATATATCTCCATGAGTACAAGTCAGAAAATTAAAAGAACATTATTAGACCTTAGAGTTGATAGAAATGAAATACCTATGAAAAAATAAAACGAATGCTCCAAAAATATTTTTTCTGATCTTAATATTCTTTCAAAATTAAGCATTCTGCTCAAAAATAATTAAGAAAGGGTGCATCTATTGCTGCATTAAGGATATTAATAACTACTCCGCCTTAATTTTTCCTGACGTGCTCCCTTGTTGAATATGCACAAAATTACTCAATCAGAGCTGAGTTTCCATTGTAATTCTTTTTAGATTTTTCAAACTGATACTCCAAAAGCGAAAATACCAGCATTGAAAGAAAAAATAATTGTAATTTTTATCGTACTATATTTTTTATTTTTTATATACTTATTAAATTCTGGTTCAAACTGTTCCCATATTTTTTGAAAGACTTGCTTTACTTTAGACATTCAAGGATGGATTTGTCAAGGTGGCTACCGAAATTACCTAATCCTATATTTTAAGAATATATTGATTTTTAATAACAATTTTAAAATCAGAGCAATAAAGTTGGCACTTTAAATAATGTATCACTAAATACAATATATTAATGAATTTAAGATCCATTGAAAAATGAAGTGTCTTTTTAATTTTCTTAGTGGTGTCTAAAAAGAATTATTATCATTTCATTAGATGTGCTTGAACCAGAAAGGGAAAGAACTTGTAGATATAAGTTTAGAAAAAAAAAGTAATTCTGATTGCATTTTCATTTTAATTTAGAATTATTGTTTAAACAGTAATAAGTTACAGGTAAATTTATGGTCTGTTCCTCTTAGATCAATTTTGTATTTGTTCGATGAAAAATTTTACTTTACGTTTTTTTTTTTTTTTTTTCTGTACCAAAACCTAAAGCCTACCAAATGTGAATTTACACATGTGAATTAAGTATATCGTACAGTAATTTGCGAATTTCAGTTAGGTACATAAACGATAATGAATTACTGTTGCGTGCAACGAAAGTAATAATATTTAAAATTCTAATGCGTTTCCTCACGGCATCAAGGCTTTCACGTGAATATTTCACGTCGCAAAGGGTTTTCTATTAAGTGGTACTCATTCTGAATTAACATCACGAATACATACTTACCTACATACACGTACATATGGTACAGTTATATATATATATATATTCAAACACACACACATTTTCACTTTGTACAAAGCAAACTATCCCTCTACTCTATTCGTTAAAAAACAACTTGCTACTTCAATCAATTCTCAAAACAATTGAAGTACTAAAGGAGATTGCAAAAGTTAAATAAGAGTTCAACAAACCTAGTTACAACAAGAAATTGTTTTACTTTTAACGAGATTTGTTGTTAAGAATTTTAACTTAAGTAGCCCGCAATTGAACAAATCAAATCAATACTAACATTTGTAAAACGAGGAAAACAATTGTCATATTTAAGTTTTAAGAAGAAAATAATATGCTTAAAAAAGTTTAAAAGTAAGAATATATTAGAAAAACAAAAAATACAAGAGTGGTGCTCTAGTGTAATATAGCGTACTAACTTAAGTACTCATTAAACGGTATCAAAACTAAGCATGTCCAAAAAATTGACTCGACAATTTTGTAATTTAAAAAAAAAAAATATGTGCCAAAATATTAAATTATTATATTATGTGCTACGTAAAAAAACATTATTCAAAAAACTTAACTTTTATGACTAGGTCCTTTTTATGATGTTTAGTTAGCTCCACAACATCACTTCATTAAAACCAAACCAATTGTGTTGTAATGTGCTCAAGATGTGCTATCATGTGCCATAAAAAAAAATCCAAAACTTTTTATTCAAATATTTTTTTTTCGCATTGGCACATAACAGCACATTGCCCACATGTGCCCATTACACCACTATATGTTAGGTTTTGATAAAGTGATTTTGCGGAGCTAACTAAATATCACAAAGAGGATGTCTAAATAAAAATTCATTTTTTCAAGTAAAGATTTTTTTTATTGGCACATGATAGCACATCTTGAGCACATTACAACTCAATTGGTTTGGTTTTAATGAAGTGATGTTGTGGAGCTAACTAAACATCATCAAAAAGGACCTAGTCATAAAGTTAAGTTTTTTGAATAATTTTTTTACGTAGCACATACCTAATAGCACATTTCGGGCACATTCTGGCACATATGTTTTTCTTTTAAATTCCAAAATTGTTGAGTCAACTTTTTGGACATAAACTAAGCCGTGATCTCTCTGGCCAGTTCTTCGATGGGTAACTGCCCAATTTTGGTTGCTGTCTCTTAGATGCCTAGAAGTGACGTAAAAAACTATGACTGTGGCAGCAACACGAAACCATATAGTAAAACACTAAATATTTATTGTATAGAGACGACAAAGTTTACGATTATATGATTTGTTCTGTGAGTTTGTTTGTCGTGCATGGTTAATGCGATTCCTGAATAAAAAGACATTTGAGATACAGAAAGAATTTTTCAAATTATATGTACAAATACAACATATGTAATTAGAATTGGAATATACGCACTTTGATACATGCTACGGTACCATTATAAAAAAACCTTTTAACTCAAATATTAAAAGGAGGCGTATTAATGCTAATATTCAAATTTAATGGTTGTTTTATTACACTATCTAGTATCTATCACAGGCGTGAGACTGAAATTGAGTTTTGTATTGAATTCAATTTTGTTGTGAAAAAACTGTTAACCTACCTGATAACTTTTTTGATAAAGATTAAATAGACACAAACAGAGTAGGTAAGTAAATTTAACAGAAACCCTCCCTCGTAAATTTTGATAGCATAGCATGATTTCAGCGAATTACTTTTTTATAACTTTAGTGTTACCTTATTCCTAAATTAACAGAAAATTAAAAAAAAAAAAGAACAAATTTTTCTAGGTAAAGGAACGAATATTCAACGTGTCAAGAAAATATGCAGATAATCAATCGCCTGGTTGTCTTTCATAAAAATTGAAAACAAGGAGCTTTGCCATTAAAGAAAAGAAAGTAAAATATTTCACAACATTAAAAACAAGCAAACCAAATGCCCAAGTTCTGGAAAATAACATTTCGGTTTTGAATTTAATCCTTCAAAAATTCTTGAAGTTTATACATTTCTTTTTAATTTGCGATGCCTGTTAGGTACTTGCTGATTTAGATATCCATTAATAATGCAAATTAACAAATATTTAAAAAAAAACAGAACCGCAGTGGCTTCAAAGAAAGAGAGATATGGGGTATATCCCCCCCCCCCCCATGAATTATCAACATTAATCCTTTAAAAGGCAAAAGTTTTATAACTTAATTAAATGTAATTATCCAAAATAATAATGAAATAATATGTACCTATGTTTTAATATTTTTGAACTGGCTCAATGGTTTAGCAATGTTGAACATTCACAGGAGTATTTAATGAGCAAATATAACAACGATTAGATTTTGTTTTGTAAAATTGCACTTGTAAAACGTGTTTTTAATGGTTTCTTCCCACTTTGTAGCTTCCCATTCGGGACCTCATAAAATTTTGCATTTTTAATTCTCACTTCGTGACTTGCTCTGTAATTACATTATTATTATAATTCCCATTACATGGCCTATCGGTAATCTACTTTTGTACAATATAAGTAGTATACAGTATGTCTGAAAGAAAAACAAATGGAAAACTTTTTTATTTTAATTTTAGGAAAAAAGTCATTCGTTACAAAAAGTTCTGCAAAGCCTAAAACTAAAACCTCAACTATCAGATACCAATTTTTTTAGTCGTATACGAGGTTTGTCATAAAATACGAGTTGTGCTATAGAAAAACGTATCTTAATTTTTAAAATATAAAAACAAAAAAGTTATAACAACTTCGTATTTTTAGAAAATAAAAATTTTTAATGTTTTCTGATACACTCGCAACTGACAATTTTGGATTAATTTAAAAAAGTTTAAAAACACGGAAAGGCATAGGTACTACTAATTACACTGTCGAATATAATTAACAAAAATTACATTAAAATTAGGAAACTGTCAGTTACGGAGTTACGGGGGTGTATCAAAAAATTTTAAAGGTAAAATTTTCTTAAAATAGGAATATCTTATTCAAAATCCGTATGTTAACGTAAAATGTCATTAGAAACACGTTTTTTAATATGTAGTTATCTTTCATATTCAAAACTAAAGGTAAACTGAAAAAATTGATATCTGATAGTTGCATTTTCAGTTTTAGACCATGCAGAACTTTTTATGAAAAATGACATAGGTATTTGGCTAAAATTTTTTTTAGACATACTGTATTGTCAGGTGAGAGTGAATGGAAATAAATATAAATCAGTTTAATGATATTAGGCGTTAATAAAAGTAAATTCTGAAGAGCTAAATTTGACTTCTTTTAAAAGGGAAAAACATATCGCGATTGTAACAATATACAGGGTGATCGATTTCAGTCTACCCCCTGGACGTATCGTTCTGAAATTAAAAACAAATGTTTTCAGTCTATTTTCATTTTTGGTTGGTTGAGTTTTCTTTTTTTTTTTTTTTTCACCTTGACTTATTAATCAAAGAATGATTTTGTTTGATTCCTAAGGATCACAAGGTTACGGTATGTAAAGACAACACCAACAAAGTGAGTGTTATTGTGGCCTTGTCATTCCCTCACACATAATGTTTTATTCTGTTTAACTTTCTCACTTTATAAACTTTCAATTTACTTTTTCACATGTTTGGCCGAATTTAAGTGCGTTAGGGCTCTTAAAGGTAAAATTTTCTTACAATAGGAACATCTAGTAATAGATTCTGTAGAGCTAAGTTTGACTTCTTTTAAAAGGAAAAAACGTATCGCGATTGTAACAATATACTGGGCGAACGCTTTCAGCCTACCCCCTGGACGTATCGTTCTGAAATTAAATTTTACCAAATGTTTTCAATCTATTTTCATTTTTACGAAGGTTGACTTTTTTTTTTTCACCTTGATTTATTAATTAAAGAACTGTTTTGTTTGATTCCTAAGGATCACAAGGTTACGGTATGTAAAGACAAAACGGACAAAGTGAGTGTTGTCGTGGTCTTGTCATTCTCTTACACATAATGTTTTATTCTGTTTAACTATCTCATTTTATAAGCTTTCAATTTACTTTTTGACATGTTTGGCCGAATTCAAGCGCGTTAGGGCTCGTAGGTATATAGAAGTACATAAATTAAACTATGTAATACGCAGGTATAAGTCGTAGGTTCCAACGTGGAAATGGACCCTTTATTAATACATGTTTTATGGGTTACACGATTTTGATGTTTTCAAATCCCCCTTATGGACTACGTCACGCTACGCCACTGGAACTTCTTGTATTTTTAATACGCCTAAAATTCTTGTGGAAGATGCTAGGTCTGTGAATTTTTGTTTACAATATTTTTGATTGATTAAACCTATGTATTTTGTCCCCACATTGTTATCATAACAGATAGAATTTCTAATTTTATACCATCACACTCGTTAGTGCTTATGGTTAGATAAATTCAAACTTTAACAATAATAATAGTAAGAGTAAAGGGATTTCAGTTGCAAACGGAACATGTCCAGGACGATCCGTATCGTATTGTAACTGTTTATTAAGCTCGATAAGAAGAAAACGCCCTTTGTAAATGAATCTTCCGCTGTTTACGTTAATAAATGCGATAAACTTTAGTTGGGGATCTTAAACTGTAAACACGAACAAGCGGTTTCAAATTCTCTTAACACCTGCGGCATTCCCAGGAGAACATCCAAGATAATCTCCCAACGAAATTCCCATTACGGTTTTTCGATTTCATGTGCGTTTCATCGCTAGTGCAGTGGCATTTTCAAACCAAATAGTTAAAGTCTAATCATCCTGGCAGGACGCATCTCGAGCAGTTTAGTTTATGGTGAACTAAAGAGAAATCTCATTTCTAGATACTTTTAACATCTCTTATATACCTAATGTATTTTAAATAAAAATTTAAGAGGTTATGCCCCTTGGAGACATCACATTTTAAGTCATCATCTGACCATTAATTTTTTCTATTTCAATAAATGAATTAAATTATGACAACAGTAGAATGATGTTTAATGTTTGAGAGGAAAATAGTAAAAAATTTAAACTTTAAATACAAAACTTTTGGGCATTTTCAGCCTGTCCCTGTTCCTAGTAATGTTTTTTGCGTTGACATGTGCAAGCCATTACATTACCACAATTAACAATGGAAACAGCAAAAGCTCTTAAGAAAGTTCAAAATCGTTGTAGTAACAAACAAATGGCTACTGCAACCCACGTCCTCGAATGGCTTTCCGGAAGGAAATTTTTGAACAGCTGGAGCTACAGATTTAAGTGTACCTTTTATTTTTACGAAGTCTACTATTTTACATTGAAGAACGAGGTCATTTCGACAGATTTAATTGTCGCATTAAATTAAAAAACATTTTAAACTAAGCTAGTAACAGAGAATAAATTATAAATAAAATACTGAGTGCTGTGAAGACTTTTTATGGTTCTTGATAGATAAAACACTTTTTAATCAAAGTAATAAGAACGTTTGTGTTCCTTGTCACAAAATCGATCTCATCAGCACGCCTCAGGTAGTTTATGCACCTTCTTAAGGGCAAGTTGATATCATATCCCCATACAGTTATGTATTGCCTTAAAATACTTCTACAACAGCAAATTTCAGTAGATGGCAATACAATGATTTCTGATTTCTCTCATTGAAACAAAAGAGAAAGAAATGGCAGACACCTAATACATTCAAATAGATATTTATTTATCATTTCCTCTTTATTTCAGAAGACCATGAGAGTTTTGCAACGTGTGGTGACGATGGTAGCAATTTTAGCTCTAAAATGTAATGGAGACGAACTGAAGCCGAGTCTTGCCAGTTTCTCAGATGGATCGTCATTAAGCTTGCTGAAGGATAAAGAAGAGGACACAAGAAATTTGTATTACATGAAATCTGCCGATACTTTCAATCCATCCAGGTTTCAGAACGTCTACGTCCCTTACAAAAGGGTACCGTCTGGTTTTTTAGGGATGCGTGGAAAAAAGGAATCTATAGAGATTGGTACGGTAATATTCAGAATATTTATCTTTACTGAGCCATTGACAATCTCTTCTATTTCGTAGTTATTACAAATAAAATCAGATCATCATGATTTATTCAACGCATACCCACACTTACTCCTACCTTAAGTTAATCTTCGCTTTCCCCCCATCCCTATCTAGGTATTTGAGAACAGTATTCTAATCTGGGTTTTACTCTGCTTCTTTTTACTCTTGTTTCTATTTCTAAAATGTCTAATAATTTTTCAGAATGCCTTTTAACATTCTAAAGTTTCTTTTCTCTATTCTTCTATCTAATTCATTACTTCCTCATTTCAAGCAATATCAGAAACATTTAAATAAATGGTGGGACATGTTTTAGGGGAAGAAATGAATAAAAGAGTCCCTTCTGGATTTTTGGGCATGCGCGGCAAAAAAGAAGATTACCAACTCAACTCATTTGAAGATGACTACAGTGCTTCCTCAAACACACAAAGCGATGTCTATGAAATGGCAAAAAGACCAGCCAAAATGGGGTTTCTAGGAATGAGGGGGAAGAAGTTACCCGGGCATTCCAGCTTTTTTGGTATGCGAGGAAAGAAGTACCCGTACCAGTTCCGAGGGAAATTTGTAGGAGTTAGGGGAAAGAAATCTGATTGGAACGACTACAGGGATTTCTCCAATCTTGCTCAACGACTAGATCTTAATCAGTTGATGCTATTACTGACTGCGAACGACTATGAAAATCTATCAAAAAATGATAGAAATAATGAAATAGTTTAAGTAATGGTATGTACGTATATTGCATTTCAGGAATCGAAACTTTTACAAAACACTTTTTTATAAAAGAACTAATTCAAATAATTGATGATAAAGCACATCCCAAACAAATTTAGTTTGAAAATAAATTCAATGAAAAATATTCACGTAACAAGGCTCAAAAAAACAACATATTTATATGTTGAACTAGCAGCAATACCCGGTGTTGCCCGGGTAAAAATATATAACACGTTTGATGGAACATTCTAGAATATTCGCAAAATTAGAACTATCCAGAACATCCCATAATGATTCAAAACTTTCTCTAACTTTTTTTAACATTCTGAAACATTCTTGAATGATCTTCAATATTCTGGAACATTCTTGAACATTTCCAAATCATTCTGAAATGTTATAATAAAACATTCTTTTACTTCTTAGAACATATTTGAACTGCCTGTAACATTCTAAAAAAATCTGCTTCATTCTCATCCCCACTCCGTGCTGTTTGCTGGGTGAATAGTGACATCAGTAGACGCCTGGCGGGGATGACTAATCGATTGATAATAATTGATCAATTATCGACCACTGGGATTTGAAGATTATTACAGTATTAATATCGCTATTAAAAAATGGGGGTTGGTGGTAGAAGGGTAAAAATAAAGGGTTATATGTATTTTTTAATGCAAAATCATAAAAAAATAAAAAACAATTTGTCCAAAAATAAAAAATAAAAAATTAGAGGTGGACAACCCTTATCACTTAGGGGTATGAAAAACAGATAGTTCCCGATTCTCAGACCTATTGAATATGCATATAAAATTTCATAAAAATTGGTCAAGCCGTTTCGGAGGAGTATCTATGGTAACTAACATTGTGACACGAGAATTTTATACCATATATTAGATTATCCTTCAAATATAGTAATGATGATAATAATGAGGGTAAATTAGAAAATATTTTTTTTTAATCGTTGTCGCAAAGTGTTTAAGTTCTTTAATGATCTCTTTTTCTTCATTGGTTGGAACAGTTAATTAAAGTTAACTGTACTTTCTCACTTGTAAAATATATACGCATACTCCTGTTGGAGGAAATTTGTCTTTTATGATTGCATTATCTGTTATCAATTAAGGAATATTTATTGTCTTGTATGCAGTATATGTGTAATTGAAACTTTTGTAAGTCAGTTGTAACTATAAAAATAATTACTTATAATGACCGCAGATGTCGCTACATACAGGAAAAAACAGAATATGAAAATGTACCTGAATATCATCATAAACTTGAAAATTTAATCAAATTAAAATTATATTGTAATAAGGAAACGTGAGCTTTCACGGATTGATCCGATATTTTCTGAAGGCTTTCAGATTCGTCATTGCAAATCGTCTAGATTTGAATTCACTGGATCACAGCGACTCCCAAAAGCCTTCAGGACGAATACAAGATTGTAATGTATGAAGTATAAAAAACCTGAAGTAACTAAATTCAACTATACCTCTGGGATTAAAATCTAATATATAAAATTCTCGTGTCACGGTGTCTGTAATTAACTGCGAATCGGACTACATCTATTTTTCATCACCCCAAATGTTAAGGGTGGTCCGCCCCTAATTTTTTTTATTTTTTAGACAAAATTTTTTGTTTTTATTTTTTTATGATACAGCATACACAAATACATACACCCCTTAATTTTTACCCCTCTACGATCAACCCCCATTTTTTTATAGTGATATTAGTACTGTAATAATCTTCAACTCTCAGTGGTCGATAACTGATCAATTATTATCAATCGATTAGTCATCCCCGCCAGACGTCTACTGATGTCACCACTCACCCAGCAAACAAAACACGGTGTGGGGATGAGAATGAAGCAGTTTTTTTTTAATGTTACAGGGAGTGAACACTTTATGATTCAGATTAACATTTAAAACGTATCAGCAAAAACCACTTGAGAAAATAACTAATTAATTAATAAACTTTTTAATGATTTGTCAAGAGGATTAGCATACTTATAAGTTTTAAATTTTATAAATCCAAAAACTATTTTTCTTTGCAAAAGTTATCTGAACAAATGTTTAATAGGAACGGATCCAGAGTTTTTAAAACCAAAATAAATTTCAAATTTGGTTTTTCCCATCTTAAATAAAGGGTAACGACCCAAAACCTCCCTTATGGAATCGCCACTGCCTAATGTTGTTTATTCAAATAAAAAATTGGTCACCATTTCTTTTATTACTTGTTACATTTTAAATTAAAAAAAAAACTGAAATATTTTCACTAGCACCTATAGGTCTCTGATCTACTAATTCACTCAATGTTACCTACTTTGTTTCAGGTTTCGGCGAATTTATCCAAACAATTTCTTTATAGAAGACTTCATGTAGTTTAGTTGTAAAATAATACAATATTGTTAACAAAAATAACCATCCATTCATACCTATGTACGTACTTCTTTCATACTTTACCATGAACGTAACTGTACCCTCAATAAATACTGTGTTACCTCCAATAAAATTTGATGTGGAACTTCTTTTTATTTGGTTATTAATTTTAATTAGAAATCTAAGTATCACAAAAAATAAAGTTGAACTCACATGTAATCATTTTCAAATCAAATAGGTACTTAAACATAATTTTGAATGTCAAAGTTTAGGTAAGAGAATCTTCCTAAAAAGTTATAAATTTAATTTTAATAGAAGCTGGATGGAAAAAAATTTAAAAAGAGAATAAGTACACAAAAAAAAATAAAATTTACTTTTAGTCTACGTAGGTGCTAATTAAACTTTTTAATAGTTTTGCAAATGAGCAATAAAACATGTTCATAAAGTATGATCTGAATTACAGTACATATTTGTAGATAATTATTTCTTAAATTAAAAGAATACAAAACTTAAGCATATCGTTACACTATGAGCAAAGTATTCACATACCTCAATAGATTGAGTTGGAAAACTTCGATCTTTTTCTTTACCTACAGTCGTTGTAGTTAATAGCCAATTTTAATTATTATATATGCATTTCTCTGTATGAACCTTCTACAATAAATAAACATTTTTGGCTGCAATAGTCATTTTGCCCTTTTAATATAACTTATTAGTTACTTACAATACCTCCATCTATATAAATATTTTTGTGTGAAAATTTCAAGAAAATTTCTTTTTGATAATACCTAATGTGGTAAATAGACGGATTATAAATAAAAATCAATTGTTTACAAAATAATAACCGTTAAGCTCATATAAGAAGCAGGACAAATTAAATTATTATTCCAAAAATGAGTTGAGGAGCACTACATAATACAAATAGAACTCCAATTATGAATACAATATCATTAAAAAAATTAATGTAAGAAATAAATTTATTTGTCCCAATAAAATTTAACATTGCATGTTATAATAATTATTATAAACTGTATCAATCAATCAACATCCTTATAGTCAGATTAAGTATAATATGTATGTAAACTGAAAGGCCATAGACAAATGGAACTTAACCAAATAAATAAAAATTTTATCTTCTAAAACGATAACGCTCGGTAAATATACAAAATACCTGAAAATTAATATAAATATTTTTTTTAGGTTCTACATGTATGTTTAATTTTACGCTATTTATAAATGTTATGCACCTCAGTAGGTTTTTGTTTGTTTAAACATCAAAGTTTAAAGTACCTTTTTTAAACTTAAAATATACTCTTCTCTGTATCGAGAAATATCGAGACTCGAATCACGACGGGAAATTGCATAATACAAGAAGAATTATGTTTTTGATTTTGATTTTTAATGCTTGATTTGATTAGAATAGAAATTTTTAATACTTTAGATTCGTATACATGTGATTTCCTAAAGTATTTAACTCAATCTCCTCCCTCCCCCTATCTCTATTGTCGCTCAATGTCACATTTTGCTAACTCCTTCCCTTCTTGTTAGAATTGAAGTCTAGAATTTTAATATCTACCTTAGATTTGTACATATGTTGTCCTTAATTTGTTTACTCACCCCCCCCCTTTCTCTCTCTCTCTCTCTCTCTCTCTTGTCACCCAATGCGAAATTTTGCTGACTTCTTCCCTTCTTGTTAAAATTAAAGTCTACAGTTTTAATACATTAGATTCGGGCATGTGATTTCTTAAAGTATTTTACTCAATCTCCCCCCCCCTATCTCCATTGTCACTCAATGTCACATTTTGCTGACCCCTTCCCTTCTTGTTAGAATTGAAGTCTAGAGTTTTAATGTCTACCTCAGATTTGTACATATGATATCCTAAAGTTTTTGACTCAAACTTCCCCCCTCTTTCTCTTGTCACTCAATGTCACATTTTGCTGGTTCCTTTACTTCTCCTTAGTGTGTTAGTGGTCTCTAGAGCGTGCTGATGAGAACCAATAATAAATCGAAGTTTGATCAATACCGAACGTTACTGAAGAGTGATCAACAACTACAACTGCTTATTGATACGTCCCCCACTCCCCTGTGATGTTAAAAATCGACCTTAAAAAACTCTCTAATCCGCAGGGTTCAAATAATGCACCACCCTGTACTTCAATTTAATAAGGTTTGAAGTAACCTTACTTTAACTCTACTAAATACGTACGTAGCTTACTTTAAATCGTCCTTTAATTTTCAGATGAAGCTTCTCGCTTTATATACTTATTACTTGATGATCCAAGCGAAAGCGGAACGATACATTTGAATTAACATAACTTTAGCGACCGTTAAAAAGAAAATTTAAAACTTTCAAGTGTCCGCACGCCGCCGTCGCCTAGATCGATAACAATATGAGCGACATCGCGACGCAAGCGTCTCGACGCCAGTTCGCATGCGTTCCCACCGTGTTTATAGTTTCATTGTATTAGCAAATGTTCTCGTTGTAACCACAATAAGGGCGGATCGCGGGTTACGGTGCAACGATATAATATTCCTATACCCAAACCTACACCTACCAGGTCAAACACGAATCGATGTATTTTATAAAACAGGAAAAAAACTATCAATCAATTCATTGCAATTAATTTGCATTTTGATAGGGGAATAAAATAGAGAGGAAACCGCGACACGGTGGGTGTAAGTGAAATTCAAAACGGAACCGTACTGTGACATGGACTGTACAATTGTGGGTTGTGCACAAGATTGCAACAGCTGGTTAGCGAAACGGTTTATCATGGATTGGCTTTGTTGAAAAATGGTTACAGCATAACTAAGGTACAACTACAACGTGCTATCTATGCTTTTCAGTAATAGTGCAGTAGTTTTAAAAAGAGCGTGCATTTTTGTAAATTTGATAAACAATTTTTTAAACCGAAGCGAAACAAAAATAATCGTACTAAAACCAAACAAACAACGTAATTGTACTAATTTTGGTAGCAATGTGCTGTAATGATGAGAATAAAAGTTCAGCTTGAAAATAAAAGTTTGAGAACATAAAAAGGTAATTTAATTACATTTTTTGGTTTGTACTATTATCCATCTAAAAGGGAAAAAATCACCACTCTACCACCATAATTTCATTATACAAATAATATATGCATCTTTTAATTGCCAATTTTATTATTGTGAAGTATATTACAACACAGTGTGGTTTTACATAGCCATGATTTAAAAAAGAAAAAAATATTATAGTTCAATTAGAGTAACTCGTCATTATTTCAATAGATGGTGTAAAGATCGTTTTGAAATGCAAATTGTAGGCCTAGTAAATTTTATCTTGAATGTATATGTTTATCGCTACATATTAAATGGCAAAATGGCAAAATAGAAGTGAAAAAGGCAACATTTGTAATAGATAATACGTACATAACTTGTTAAATTTGTACAACAACCGAAAACCGCTATATTTATCCTTATCTATGTGGTTTTACACGAATTTTAAACATATCCACACAAACGTATATACAGGGTGATTTACTTAAACCAAGTTTTATAAATTTGTAGCAAACAAAAAAGTACACTCTGTATAGAATATAAAAAAATCTACTAAATGAAAACATATTCAAAATTCAATAATGAAAGTTGCAGTTGAAATTTAGCTTTAATAATAATATAATAGTTCCAGTAATTATGCAATATTTATAACTATAAATGCCTGTCGTACCTAAAATTAATACTTTTGTCGCTTAGCACTTGGTGAAGCATGTTGTACAATTTAATGATCACAGAACAAATAAAACACTTGGTATTTAAGTTTCACAAAAAGTTTTTATATACTCTGACAATTGTTTCGACTATAAGGTCATTTTGGAAGAGTAACAGTGTAACCTTATAGTCAGAATGAATGAACTTTTTGTGAAACTTAAATACCAAGTGTTTTATTTATTCTTTGATCATCAAACTGAAGTAAGTACCTATATTAAGTATTTATATGTTATAGTAAATTTGCTTAGAATATTTATTGACCAGTTTGTGATCTAGCTGAACATTATCCAGTCATTAACAGTCTAAGGTCTGATTATTTAATCTCTTTCCCCAATCATCCCCGCATAACCTTTGCCCTATTGTTCACGACCTTTTGCCACTTGATTGCTTATGTGTACTTCGTCTTCTCCCATCATTTACCCTAAATAAGAATATTTTTTAACCTTCTCTGTCACTATTCCTTTTCATCTTATCTCCCTTCCTTCCCGCCCTTTCTTCCTCTTACTTCTCAAATTCTATTTCTTAGATTTTTCACTGTTCAATTCTAATCCTTTTTTAAGATATCTTTCTAGCGCCTTAACCAGCGGTTTGAAAAATAATTTTCTATTTAAATAGCCAAAAATTTAAACACTTTGTATACTTTCCAGCTACGTTATAAACAAAGCAAAGAAACACTTTTAAACTTTTCAAAAATTTTATCCTTTAAGCGTTTATGTTATTTTCTAATCTATTTTTTTTTTTATTAAACTGTATAACTTCTTAAAATTTAATTTTCGACGGGATGGCATAACAGCGGAAATACGTATCGACAAAAATAACCTCAAATTTTGTGGAAGAAAACGTTTGGTATTTTCTTTTGCTTAATTATTTATTTAATAATGTGCCAACAAATCGATCACGTTTATATTTATTTCTTTGATCATTATCTTTTCAATATAGATCATGCTTCGTCAATTATTAATTTATTTTAGAGGCCTGTAATAATTTTAAGCCCTTTCGTCCTTCCATTTCATTCATTACCTAATTATATACTTTAACGTTATTACTTATTGTTGGCTAAAAACAATAATAATAAGTTAACAAAAATTTAAGTTAAATGAAATTAGACAATCTCGGGCGTCACTTTATCAAAACAAAGAAAAAGTTGCTTTGCTCCGGGTAAAGCAGTGGTGGTTCCTGAAGACCCCTGATGCTTTTGTGAGCTCGAAGCTCTCATAAAAAAAACATTAAAAAAATTTGAAGAGTATATTGAAATAAATAGAACAAAGAAAATAAACACTTACACTGACAATACCAGCCCACAATAAAATATACCCCACGACTGTAGCTGGTTTCAGGGTCTCAATGGGTACTTCGCAAAATGGCCAAGATGCCAGGCAATCTTCCTAGAGATTGTAGGGACCAACCTCTTTAGAAATGATAAGAGCCGTCTACAAGTAATAATTATCGGCCCATATGAGGTAGTTCTCATAATTTGGAGTCCCTTAGCCTGAGTAATTAAAATCTGGAGGTGTCTTCACCCCGACCCGTACTCTCAGCATCTCAGTCCTTCTGGATACTAGTATACAGTGGGTGGGCTGACAAAATGAAAGGAATAAAAAATTATTTTCCTAAAAATAAACTTAGATTAAACAAATTATAATTTGGTAGGCATTGAAGATGCTTATAAAAAAAATAGGGATAAAAAGGAAGGACTAGGGGTGTCTGTCGTCAAACCAAACTTCAGTCACTCAGTATACACCCCAAATGCCATAAAAAAAATTTAAAGATTAAAAATATACCTAAATTAAAAGGTGAGAAAAATTAAGTAAACAAATAAATTACAAATTGTTCCACAAGGGGCTAAAAGATTGCCAAGCTACTTGGGGAAACTAAAAGTGCCTCGTGGCAACAAAAAAATATTATTAATCATATCAAAAAAACTTGAATAAAGAATAAGAAAGAATTTTAGAAGAAAATAATTAATTTAAATAAATTTTACCGAAACTATTAACTTGAAAAGATAACTGGTTCACAAATAAAAATTTTCACCTAACATCAAGCACAAAACACTTTGAAGAAGTCACACAAACACGTCTGGTCGTTACAAAAGGTAAAGGAAGAAGTCTCGAACACCGGCCGGAAAAATTCATCGATCCTTCCATCGATCGCGTAGCTCTGCGCAAAGGTTGGTATCCTTGGTCGATCAAAATTAAGAAGAAATCAACAAAACTAAACTAAGACAAACACAAACTGAACAGAAAAAAGTTAAATTTTAGTAATGGGATTTTTCATAGCAAAAAAACGTTACAATAAATCAGTAATGGGAACAAGTTGCCTTTACCTCAATTTTTGCATCCATCATAAATCCAATACATAGTGACAATTCAACAATACGTACGCCTTTGTTTTATGCCAACAATCTACATCTACATTACTTTAAATGTAATCAATACTATCATGCATGTTACAATTTATGAAATGCGTCGAACAATTTTGCTCTTAAAGTACCCTGTAAAATATGTTTTATTGTTTTCCTCCAGAAATATAACTTTCCAGATTTTATGTTGTCATTATTTGATTCAGATTTCATTGTTGGTAAAAGATTTTAAAGAGCAGTCTTCTGTTTACAGATTTATATAAATACAATATTAAAATATTGTAACATCGTCAACTATTAATTGTTGGATTTGGATACCTCGTTCATGCTTTGTGCCAGAATTGGTAAGAAAGAAATGTTTTATGACTTGGCCAATGGCAGACACCGTTTGACATAGATGTCATATTTAGTACAATGTAATGTAATGTAATGTAATCTTTATTGAACCAGCAAAATATATAAAAGTTACAGAGAGATGACTTAAATCTAACGTAACTCCCACAGAGATAAATCTATTGTCTGTTGGTGGGACTGGTTACAGGAAAAGAGATAAGAACATAACTTAATAAAAAATTGATTTTAAATATAACAGTGGTGCTTATATCTATTTCAACATATTTGCATAATATTTGTATTTTCAACATTCATAAAATCAGTAGAATTAGTTTGGCAATATATTAGTAATAACCCAGTCTTTTAATTTTTTCTTTTTACATTTGTTGCTAATTTTTTCCAAAGTTTTAAGGTTATTTGGTAATTGATTAAAGATTTCAATAGCTTTGACTGAGTTTGTTTTAATGCTGATCGTTTTGGTCCTTTTTGGTATTAGTATACTTTTATTTCTAGTTATACTAGTAGAGTTTTCGAATTGTGATTTAAGATTTTCGTAGTGGAAAAGTAGTACTTCTAACTCATATAGCTGCGTTATGCTTAATGGATTTTTGTTACTTACAAATGCATTTTTATTAACTATTTTAAGCAGTCTTTTTTGCAAATTTTTTATCGGATTCAAAACAGTAGCATATGCGCTTCCCCAAGATATTATTCCATAACTTATAATACTGTTGAATAATGCATAATAAATCATTCTTAGAGTTTCAACATTCATAAATTTAGATAGTTTGTAGAATATAAATATTAGGTATTTGGTTTTATTTATTGTATATTCAACTTGTTTATCCCATTTTACATTTGTATCAAAAATTATTCCCAGATATTTATAGTTTTCCACTTTATTTATATTTTTATTATCTATTCGTATAATTAGTTTCTCAGGGACGCTATTTATACAGGGTTTTTCAAGGTTTATGGGCTATTAGAAGTAAAAATGAATTAGTAGAAGGAATTCAATTCTGAAACTTGGGCTCATTTGGTTATTGTTTATGCCGCTTCTTTTAAAAATATTTTCAAGTTCGATTTACATCCGGTTATACCGGAAGTCGATACCAACTTTGTTATTTTAAATAGAATGGTATATTTTTTATGCTGAATTCGAATAAAACGTGTAATTCTAAATCGCTACCGCAACCCAAATTATAAAAAATCATAACTTCCACAAAATACGACTTAGAGTGTTGAAATTTTTACTAGTAATAGCTGAATATTAGTGCTAACGCCTTGACAAAATTTAATTAAATACTTTATACAGGGCGTTCAAAATAAAATTCTAAAATTTAAAAACTTCAAACACGAATTAGCTTGTTTTTTCAAATGGCACCTACTATTTTTTATTTTTTCAATCGATTCCTTTTTTTATCCTCTTTCGATTTATATGGATACTTCCTATTTTAAGTAATAATTCCAAATTATTCCAAAATTTTCAAATAAAAAAAAACTTCGAGTATAGTTGTTAGATTTAGAAAGATGGATTTTGGATTCATTTTTGGCATTTGTAAGTTACTGTTTTCGTATGGTATCTGAATTTTATCGCTTAGCACTTTACCGATTGTACTGAAATATTCGTTCATTATATTTGTTATACCTTTAGGATTAATTATTTTTTGGTGATATGAAAGGATATATTCTACTCTGTTGTATGATCTTAAAGGCAAAAACAATAAATGGATCAACAATGATGAACAATTTTGAAACACTGGATGAATTTGAACATCGAAGTAATGAGGCTCTATAAGTTTGAATATTAAAGTAATTAGTCATAAAATACTTAGGCAAACTTCAATCGCTCCTGATTATGCATGGAAGCAAATGTAGCTACAGGTAGAGTTTGTTCAACATTCTGGCCTATGCACTTACTTCATCAAGGAACCCAAAATATTTTGATATACAGAACTTAAAATGTAGATACATTGTTGTGATTCATCCTTGGCCAATACAAAAATATATATATTACAAGAAAAAGAGCTGGCTAATGATTGGAACAAATTTTCGGACTTTATACGTACATTTAAATAAAAAGAACGAATTCAGCGAAATCAAAAATAGGCGCATGAACAATTAAGAGCAAATTAAATGCTCTAATAAAAATTAAGTGCTTAGGTTTTTGTTTTTCAAAAATCATTGTCCTAAAACTTCAAAATCAGTGAAAAAACATAACTGAAACAAAAGTTTAAAAGATAAAAATAGCCGTTTTGTGCACACGGTAATTAAGTACTATTTAAACATCTTAATGAAAAATTAAGTGCCTTGAACATTGTTTCAAAACTTACTGTTCTAATGCTAGCCTGATATTAAGTTAACAGAGCATGACTAAAAAAGTTATTAAAGTAATGAAATTGGATCTATAAATAAGCAGTAATTAAGTAGTTAAGTATCCTAATTATAAATTAAATCCTTTGGGAATTTTTTCAAAAATTACTGTTTTTGCTATCTTAATATTACGTGAAGAGTAAGTATGACTGAAAAACATGTTTAGGTAATGAAAATTACTTTTTTGGTCACGTAGTAATTAAATTCAAAATAATCCAATTTGTAATTAACTAATAAGCGACTGAGCCAATACTCTGGCCTAAAAAGAGGATAAAAACAGTTTTTAACAAATTAACTGAAACGTTTAATTTCTCATTATGCCACATAATTGGCATTTACCGAGCACTTAATTATTGTTAATATGGTTCATATACTGTTTACTAATCTTAGGTTAGCAGAATAGTAACTTTTGAAAAATATCCCAAACATTTAATTGTTTATTAGGGTACTTAATTAGTCTTACTTAATAGACACTTAATTAATGTAATTCCAAAATGTCTCTTTTCACCTTTTAGACAGTGATTAGGTATTACAAAAATATCCGAAGCATTCAATTTCTTATTAGAGCACTTAATGAGCACTTCAATAGTATATGCCAAAAAAGTCTGTTGTTATCTTTCAAAATTTCTTTTCGGTTACCTATATTCTGCTTACGTAATCTTAAGCTAACAGAAATATAATTTTTGAGACATCTAACGTATTTAAGTTCTCATTGGGGCACTTTAATTACTGTGTTCTAAAATGTCTATTTTCATTTTTTGAACAATTTTCGTTCCATTTAATTAAAATTAAATTAAAGCTGTGAATAACAGTAATTATTACAAAAATGTCTGAAGCATTTCATTTCACATTAAAGCATTTAATTAGCACATAATTCCTATGTACCAAAAAGTCGGTCTTTATCTTTTAAGATTTTTTCGGTATTGTTTTGTTTACTTAAGATGCTAAGAGCACAGTAACTTTTAAAAATATATTTGAAGCACTCGATTTTTTATTAGGGTGCTTAATTAGCACTTACCTTATAGACACTTAACTATTGTAATTCCAAAATGTCTATTTTCAAATTAAATTATTGTGTGTCTAAAATTTCCATTTCCATTTTTTGAACAATTTTCATCCAATTTAATATTGAACTACGAATAACAGTAATTATTACAAAAATGTCTGAAGCATTTCATTTCACATTAAAGCATTTAATTAGCACATAATTCCTATGTACCAAAAAGTCGGTCTTTATCTTTTAAGATTTTTTCGGTATTGTTTTGTTTACTTAAGATGCTAAGAGCACAGTAACTTTTAAAAATATATTTGAAGCACTCGATTTTTTATTAGGGTGCTTAATTAGCACTTACCTTATAGACACTTAACTATTGTAATTCCAAAATGTCTATTTTCAAATTAAATTATTGTGTGTCTAAAATTTCCATTTCCATTTTTTGAACAATTTTCATCCAATTTAATATTGAACTACGAATAACAGTAATTATTACAAAAATGTCTGAAGCATTTCATTTCACATTAGAGCATTTAATTAGCACTTAATTCCTATGTACCAAAAAGTCTGTTTTTATCTTTTAAGATTTTTTCGGTATTGTTTTGCTTACTTAATCATAGGCTAAGAGCACAGTAACTTTTAAAAAAATATTTGAAGCACTCGATTTTTTATTAGGGTGCTTAATTAGCACTTACCTTATAGACACTTAACTATTGTAATTCCAAAATGTCTATTTTCAAATTAAATTATTGTGTGTCTAAAATTTCCATTTCCATTTTTTGAACAATTTTCATCCAATTTAATATTGAACTACGAATAACAGTAATTATTACAAAAATGTCTGAAGCATTTCATTTCACATTAGAGCATTTAATTAGCACTTAATTCCTATGTACCAAAAAGTCTGTTTTTATCTTTTAAGATTTTTTCGGTATTGTTTTGCTTACTTAATCATAGGCTAAGAGCACAGTAACTTTTAAAAAAAATATTTGAAGCACTCGATTTTTTATTAGGGTGCTTAATTAGCACTTACCTTATAGACACTTAACTATTGTAATTCCAAAATGTCTATTTTCAAATTAAATTATTGTGTGTCTAAAATTTCCATTTCCATTTTTTGAACAATTTTCATCCAATTTAATATTGAACTACGAATAACAGTAATTATTACAAAAATGTCTGAAGCATTTCATTTCACATTAAAGCATTTAATTAGCACATAATTCCTATGTACCAAAAAGTCGGTCTTTATCTTTTAAGATTTTTTCGGTATTGTTTTGCTTACTTAATCATAGGCTAAGAGCACAGTAACTTTTAAAAAAATATTTGAAGCACTCGATTTTTTATTAGGGTGCTTAATTAGCACTTACCTTATAGACACTTAACTATTGTAATTCCAAAATGTCTATTTTCAAATTAAATTATTGTGTGTCTAAAATTTCCATTTCCATTTTTTGAACAATTTTCATCCAATTTAATATTGAACTACGAATAACAGTAATTATTACAAAAATGTCTGAAGCATTTCATTTCACATTAGAGCATTTAATTAGCACTTAATTCCTATGTACCAAAAAGTCTGTTTTTATCTTTTAAGATTTTTTCGGTATTGTTTTGCTTACTTAATCATAGGCTAAGAGCACAGTAACTTTTAAAAAAATATTTGAAGCACTCGATTTTTTATTAGGGTGCTTAATTAGCACTTACCTTATAGACACTTAACTATTGTAATTCCAAAATGTCTATTTTCAAATTAAATTATTGTGTGTCTAAAATTTCCATTTCCATTTTTTGAACAATTTTCATCCAATTTAATATTGAACTACGAATAACAGTAATTATTACAAAAATGTCTGAAGCATTTCATTTCACATTAAAGCATTTAATTAGCACATAATTCCTATGTACCAAAAAGTCGGTCTTTATCTTTTAAGATTTTTTCGGTATTGTTTTGCTTACTTAATCATAGGCTAAGAGCACAGTAACTTTTAAAAAAATATTTGAAGCACTCGATTTTTTATTAGGGTGCTTAATTAGCACTTACCTTATAGACACTTAACTATTGTAATTCCAAAATGTCTATTTTCAAATTAAATTATTGTGTGTCTAAAATTTCCATTTCCATTTTTTGAACAATTTTCATCCAATTTAATATTGAACTACGAATAACAGTAATTATTACAAAAATGTCTGAAGCATTTCATTTCACATTAGAGCATTTAATTAGCACTTAATTCCTATGTACCAAAAAGTCTGTTTTTATCTTTTAAGATTTTTTCGGTATTGTTTTGCTTACTTAATCATAGGCTAAGAGCACAGTAACTTTTAAAAAAATATTTGAAGCACTCGATTTTTTATTAGGGTGCTTAATTAGCACTTACCTTATAGACACTTAACTATTGTAATTCCAAAATGTCTATTTTCAAATTAAATTATTGTGTGCCTAAAATTTCCATTTCCATTTTTTGAACAATTTTCATCCAATTTAATATTGAACTACGAATAACAGTAATTATTACAAAAATGTCTGAAGCATTTCATTTCACATTAGAGCATTTAATTAGCACTTAATTCCTATGTACCAAAAAGTCTGTTTTTATCTTTTAAGATTTTTTCGGTATTGTTTTGCTTACTTAATCATAGGCTAAGAGCACAGTAACTTTTAAAAATATATTTGAAGCACTCGATTTTTTATTAGGGTGCTTAATTAGCACTTACCTTATAGACACTTAACTATTGTAATTCCAAAATGTCTATTTTCAAATTAAATTATTGTGTGTCTAAAATTTCCATTTCCATTTTTTGAACAATTTTCATCCAATTTAATATTGAGCTACGAATAACAGTAATTATTACAAAAATGTCTGAAGCATTTCATTTCACATTAGAGCATTTAATTAGCACTTAATTCCTATGTACCAAAAAGTCTGTTTTTATCTTTTAAGATTTTTTCGGTATTGTTTTGCTTACTTAATCATAGGCTAAGAGCACAGTAACTTTTAAAAAAATATTTGAAGCACTCGATTTTTTATTAGGGTGCTTAATTAGCACTTACCTAATAGACACTTAACTATTGTAATTCTAAAATGTCTATTTTCAAATTAAATTATTGTGTGTCTAAAATTTCCATTTCCATTTTTTGAACAATTTTCATCCAATTTAATATTGAGCTACGAATAACAGTAATTATTACAAAAATGTCTGAAGCATTTCATTTCACATTAGAGCATTTAATTAGCACTTAATTCCTATGTACCAAAAAGTCTGTTTTTATCTTTTAAGATTTTTTCGGTATTGTTTTGCTTACTTAATCATAGGCTAAGAGCACAGTAACTTTTAAAAAAATATTTGAAGCACTCGATTTTTTATTAGGGTGCTTAATTAGCACTTACCTAATAGACACTTAACTATTGTAATTCTAAAATGTCTATTTTCAAATTAAATTATTGTGTGTCTAAAATTTCCATTTCCATTTTTTGAACAATTTTCATCCAATTTAATATTGAGCTACGAATAACAGTAATTATTACAAAAATGTCTGAAGCATTTAGTTTTTCATTATGGCACTTAATGAGATCTTGATAAACACTTAATTACTATGTACCAAAACGTCGGTTTTTATCTTTTGAGCAATTTGACAGTCATCTTCTACTCATTTAATTTATAGTTTACATAATCTTAAGCTAAGGGCACAGTAAGTTGTAAAAAAATATTTGAAGTATCTATTTAATTTCTCGTTAGGTTATTTAATTAACACTTAATTACTACATGAGAAAAGTTTGTTTCATATTTAATTTTTTTATGTTCTACTCATTTAATCTTAAGCTAACACAATAATAACCTTTCAGGAAATATCTGACGCTTTTAAAATATCTCAATAGAGCACTTCATGAAACTTAATCATCCATGTTTAGATATACTGCAGACTTATCGGGAAGTATTAATAAAACGGTCTCTATTGCTCCATACTTTTGATAAGCAACAATTTTTTAGCTGTTTTAGGTTTTATGAAACGTACCTACTCACAAGTAGATGCCACGTGTGTTTATTAACTTTTAATCACCAAGCTTACCATTTATCAATGTCTTCATGTTATTATTTACATCAATCAATTTTTTTGATAAGATATAAAATCGAACTTCCAAAAAAAAAATCAAAATAAAAAACCAATTAAATAGGAACATATCTAACTAGTTATTAGATGAGAATCGATTTCGTTTTAACGTATATAGAGCAAAAATTGAAAATTTAATTTAAAAAACTTCAGTTCTTTTAACAAACTCCAGCAATTTTTATCCATAGAAACATTCAAATTAAAATTTTCTCTGGTACCTTGACATGATTAGAAACTAGAACGCTTCAAATGTAGAGTACGACTATTTAGAAATGGAATATAACAGTAACTATGTAAATTAAATTGTTGTAATTAAAGATAAATCAATAGTGAAGCACCTGCATAAAATAACAACAGCACAACAATATTGCAACAAAATATAGGAAACTAATAATAATACGACTCTTATTATTATTACTATATAGGTACAAAATCGAAATTATAACTAAAATCAATACTTATATACGTACAAATGTATAAATACAGTTGTAGAGGATGATAACATATGACCATCAACATTAACTACAATGCCACAATACACAAGTCTTCGTAATGATTACCTTTTAAGAACCATTTCCGCTTCATTATCTCTTTATCGACATGACAAGACTTTAATAAAGAATGAGATAAGTTAACTGCAAAAAAATCGTTCTTTTGGAATTCCTATTTGTACTGACATTTTCAACATGTAGTTTGTTATATATTGGAATATATATTCACAAAAGAAATAACAAATGGGTACATAAATAAAAACGCGAATACCTCAGTACAAATTAATTTTCAGTAGACGTGTTTCAAGAATTCCAGATTCCATGGGACGTAAAATGTTCAAGAACCGCAGGAGAGATTAAAAACTTGTGGAGTTGTCTATGCGCAGCCGAATGTCAAGTTTCATGAGATTCTGAAAAATCTTAGGGAGTGGACCAGAGAAAGAGAAAATTGAAATTTGCATATAGCTCTTTATGTTTGCAGAAACATTACATTCCATTTTATTCAATAAAGGGATTTTTGTGGGTCAAAACTAGGGGGGTTGAATAAACTATTTATTTTATTATTTTTATTTTATTGTTATTATTTACTTCTCGATATTAAATACCTACTAAAACTAAAATTACACATACCCTACAATACTTAAGATTGCATAACTGTATCAATCACTCAACCACTTCAGTCAAAAAACTTTGGATTAAAATTCCATTGATAAATAATGGTGCACACTGTACAGCCATAGATAAAGGCAACTCAAACATGAAAACAAATATTTTATCTTATTTTTAAAACTATAATAGCTATATAATAAAACCTGGACAACTATTGCAACCAAAAACTTTAAAAGTTCTAAAATATGAATAAGAAATAAATGAAAAATCAAAAAGTCACGAAAAGTCGATTTAAGTGCTTCAAGACTTAAATGTCAAATTCTATGGTTAAGAGATTAGCAAAGATTTACTTAACTAGGGCCTAAATGGAACACCCCATTAAACATTATATTGTAATTATATTAAGTGTAACAACTGAATATGATTAGTAGGTTATACAGATCTAATGCGTCTTCCTTGTTGATTTGCCTGTTTCTTCATTAAGTCCAATTCGGAATTAGAATAGTCCGGGAGGTAGCGTTGCATTTTTCATGGTGATTTCAGGCCGATCAATTTTCAAGTTTATGTGAAGTTGGTAATCAAATGGCGGTTCAGCAGGCGCACCCAAGGTGGATGGGCGGGATAAAAAATTCTGATTATGTAAAAATAGAAAAATAAAAAAACGTTTTCAGGCCGCTCAATAATTTATTCAGGGATTGTTTACATAATATAAAAAATTACAAAAATAGTCAGCAGCGTAGAGAACGGTGGATGTACACCTGAAAGTCACAACTAAACTAAAATGTTCAGTTAGGCGACTACGTAAAAGACCCCTCAAGAATACGAGTGAACAAAACCGAACCCCTACCCAGCAGCTCTCGGAGCTCCGAATAGTCGATATGTCTACCTAAGTTCTAACGATATAGGTAAAGGCTCAGGTTTTTAATGTGAAACTGCCCAGGCAAAAATGTAAGAATTTATCAATAATTATAGAGTAACTTTGAATGAAAATCACAAAACATTTTGTTTCGTTCACATTTCAGAGATGGCTGCATAGCCATAAATAAGAACACTGGAATTTTAATGACTGACTTGATTGAAAGTAATTTCAAATTAATTATAGAGTTACTTTAAACAATATATAAATTAAAAAAAGGGTCAACAAAATATTTAAATATGTAGTTATTATCAATTAGGTCGCGAAAATCCTTCATATCTTATATGCTATAAGACTGAAGGATAAAAATGATGATTTAAATAATAAAGTCAATTTCAGGCCGCTTGAAATTAATAATACAGATAGTTTCAATAATGTAGTAAATAAAAAAATAGTCAGTAGAATATTTAAGGGTGGAATAATTGTCAGCTGAATATGACATTTGATTGCCTTTGATGGAGATTGAATGGCTACTCAGCAGCTTTTACCCCCCTGCTGACGACTTTACCACCCTCGAACAGCTTGCTGACTTTTTTTAATAAATTAATTGATAAAACGAGTCATGTCTGTTAGTTTCACACGACTTGAAATTAATCAAAGGTAATTGTTTTTGAATCAGGTGTACATCGACTGCTGACGTGTAATCCACCGTTCTCTATGCTGCTGGCTATTTTTTTAATTTTTTATATTATGTAAACAATCACTGAATAAATTATTGAGCGGCCTGAAAACGTTTTTTGATTTTTCTATTTTTACATAATCAGAATTTTTATCCCGCCCGTCCACCCTCTCGGAGCCTGCTGACTTTCATAACAGTGTATGACTGCTAATAAACATTTAATTCCAACATGAATTAATCATTTTGTCATTTGCAACGCTACCTCCCGGACTAAAAGGGTCTAAATAAGATTGCATTTATAACCTAAATTATTTAATTACACCCAACTTTGTATATAGGAAGATCTAAATATCATATAATTGTATTCAGATTTCCTTTTAAACAAAATGTAAAGTTTCTGTAAAATTTCAGTCATTAAAGGACTCATGTTTTCAAAGTTTCATCCTGTAGAATTTCAGTCATTAGAGAACTCATATTTTCAAAGCTTGATCCGAATGGGTGAGGAAGGGAGACGAATGTCATTGTTCAGATAATGTTACCATTTCCGACATCCCTGAATTTATATTTATAATGGTGCCTCAAAGGCATAGATAGTAGAATTGGCTTTTTTTAAGTACGTTTCGTAACCATACAACATTTTACAACCTTTTACATCAACCGCACCCCAAAATGAATGAATATTTAGTAATAAATGATTTTATTAAATTAAAAACTTTTTGAAAACCATAAAAAAATATATTAAATGCTTATAGATGAAATTAGAAGGTGTTTCAATTATTTTTTTAAATTATATTTGATCATTTTTTAATTTCAATATCTGTTTGAGGTAACTTCTTTCAGGCTTTAATCCAGACTTGAATATCTTTCTAAAATACACACAGTGGCAGATTTACTAGGCGGCTAAGTAGGGCAGAGCCTAGGGCGGAAAATTTGAGACCAAACTTTTCTTATAGAATTTAAAAAGATTCATATATAAACCTAAATGTTGTTAGAGCCATATACGTATATATAATAATATTATTAAATACATAGCCAACAGAAATAACTACAATTTAAACTTTATTAACAAATTACTAAATAAAATTTTATTTAAAATAGCTTTAAATACTGTTTTCCCAACAAATAAAGATAATAAAAATAAATTTAAAACAATAACGTATTCTGGAGGATCTTCATTAAAGATTAAGAAATGTTTGAATAAAAATAAGATCAATATAGCATTCAAAACTAACAACACACTTAACAAACATATTAAAAATAACAAAGACAAATTAAAAAAAGATAGTAAATCTGGTATAATATATAAATTAAGTGCGGAACATGTGAGAAATTTTATATAGGACAGACAGGGAGAGCATTTGGCAAACGCATTAAAGAACACGTAAATTAATTTAAAACTGTAAAATATGATTCGAATTATGCAACTCATTTAATTGAAGAAAAACATGTTTTAGACACAGATTTTGAAATTATACACACAGAATAAGTAAAAGTCTCAAATTAAATTTACTTGAGTCAATGGAAATTAATAAATACAAAAATAAAAACATACCTACTACTTATTGAACAAGTAGGTCTTAACAACTCCCCTCTACTGAATTTACCCCCGAACAAATCGATATAAACAAACCTATATAATATATAGACGGAGATGCTACAAAGTAGCGAAACATATGTCAAGTAATAACTAATATAATCAGTGGAAATTACAATAGTGTTTTATTTAAATAAAATAACAAATTGTTCGCATGAGTGAAGCTTTTCTTGCTTAAATTGAGTGAAAAATTATTTAACATCCACTTAAGACTAAAAAAGCTAAAACCTTCAGCTCTTTGGTGTACAGAGTCACAACTATTAAACAAGATTTCATACGATGATATAATTAATGATAGTACAAATAGAAAATCGCTCAAAAAAGTATTGTAAAACATTCAAAAGTTAATTAACTGAATTTTATCGTTATTTCCCCGCTGGCCCCTGTCTGTTATTCATTTTTATATATCCAAAACACATTGTGAATTTTTTATCTCTACAGCATATTAATTATATCAGACAAATACATATATTTTATTACCAAAATGCTATGTGGTACGATTTGTTTAATTAAAGAGGGACGGTTTTGTGAGAGAACGTTATTGACTTCACTAGAGTAATTGCAATTTTTTATCATAGCAAAAAGTTGACATCGAATCGAAACATATTTGTGAAAACGAATGAGAACAAGTGCAATCACAAAAAAAAATTAGTCGAATTTAACACAAGGGTTTACACTTACACAGAGGGCGAGAAATGATGATTGAAGTGCGCAAAACTAATATCCTATTGGAATTTCGTCATGTTGAACATAAAGCTCTAAATAACCAATCAGTGGTGTTAAAGCTCAATAATTTTGTATTATAAAAAAGATCTCTGAAAAAAAATACTACTTGCAGAATTTTCCACTCTAATGCTTTTCACTTCGAAATTCAATTACGTAAAAAGATAAAAAAGTAGGTAGTATGCGAATGCGGGTTCTATTGAAATTAAAAAATCACTTTATTGGCGAAGAACGTTATTCTAGTAGTACCAAGTACCTACATGCATTTTAAAGCACAAAAGAAATTGTAACGGATGACGTGAATACCTACTATGAAAAGTAACATGCATGCACTTACAAATCCTAAGAAATACGATGATTATAAACCCATTACAGTTGATTGAATTATTCTACATGAAGGATTTAAAAAAATAAAAGGTCTTTTAACGACCATATACTCTCTAAATGGCTTTAAGTTAAAAGTTAGTTATTCAAAAGTACCCCATACAGTTCATATCTTCTGTAAGGGTTATTTTTCAGAAAACGTTGAAACACATTAATTGATTTTAATTTTTGTTCGTCTTTTTGTGATATTTTGAATGATCTTCAAGATTCTGGAACATTCTTTAACATTGCCAAATCATTCTGAAATTTTATAATAAAACATTCTTTTACTTCTTAGAACATATTTGAACTGCCTGTAACATTCTAAAAAAATCTGCTTCATTCTAATCCCCACTCCGTGCTGTTTGCTGGGTGAGTAGTGACATCAGTAGACGCCTGGCGGGGATGACTAATCGATCGATCGATCAGTTATCGACCACTTGGGGGTTGAAGATTATTACAGTACTGATATCACAACAAAAAAATGGGGGTTGGTGGTAGAAGGATGAAAATTAAGAGTTGTATGTATTTTTGTATGCTGTATCATAAAAAAAATCAAAACAAAAAATTTAAAAAAAAATTTAAGGGTGGACCACCCTTAACATTTAGGGAGATTAAAAATAAATGTTGGCCGATTCGCAGACCTAACCGGTACGCTTACAAAATTTCAGGAAAATAAATGTTGGCCGATTCGCAGACCTAACCGGTACGCTTACAAAATTTCAGGAAAATCGGTCTAGCCATTTCGGAGAAGTTTATATATTAGATAAAACAATATGAAAATACTTATGTAATCAAGTCATTTCCCTATACCTGTCAAAGTAAAATTTCTATTTCTCTTCGTAATAACACCACTAGTAGAGAAAGTATTACTAAAGACAGCATTTTACGAAAATAATTTTTTTTTCGAATAATTAATTTTTATTCAATTATTTTTTTTCACATTGCCACATACCAGCACTATATGTTTAGTTTTGATAAAGTGATTTTGTGGAACTAACTAAATATCATAAAAAGGACTTAGTCATAAAAGTTAAGTTTTTTGAATAATAAAAACATTTTAGTGCTATACCTACAGTATACTGAATACACTAACGTCTCTATATTAAAAATTACTAAACGCTTAAGTATTTATAAAATATAAAAATATACTATTGTGATTTTGAATTTTTAAAATATTCCAATAGCGTTTAAGTACATTTTAAATTTAGTATTTTTACCTATTTTTTAAATCAATTATTGCCATAATTTTTTCTTTAGGTCCACCCACACTATTCAGTTATGTGTAATATGTTTCACCACTTAAATATATCTATTCGAAGAGAAATGGGATCCGAAAACATTGCTTAAAAATAACAATAACAAATATTATATAGATATACTTATATGTGGAAAATTAATACTTTTCTATTGATATTGTAAAAAATTGCATATTTTTGCACAGAATTTCATAAATATTTTACATTTCTTGGACTAATGATGATTAAAAAAAAACAATAATGATAATACTGTAATGAATAAAAGCTGTAAATATCCATTCAACGAAAGTTCTTCTTAACATTCTTACATTTTTAATCCTAATGAATTCGTATCAATATTTGTTGATTAGTCTTATAAAAATATAATACAATCATAAAGTTTCAATTTCATTGACAAAAAATTAATTGTGAATTAGGGTATAGAATTGCAGGTGTCAGTAGGGGCGGCAAATTTTGAATAGCCTACGGGCGGCAGATGTATAAATCCGCCACTGAATAAATGGATTATATTATTAGGTACCTACCATAAATTTATAGTCTGAACCTTGAGACACCAATTGGTGATAATGAATCAATAATAATAATCAAGCTAGTTGATGATTAATCAATAAGGCAGGTTATTGTGGATAAACATCAAAAATAATTTTAAAATGCCAAAATCTTTATCTTTTCTTTAATCATTACTCATCGATCCTCGATAACATTTTTTTCTCGTTCATTGAAATACACTCAGCATTGCAAATTGTAAAATGCACTTATAATAAATTTTACAAAAGAAAATCATAATATTTATCAAAGCACATGCCATCAAAGTTACTTAATGATATTTGGTTCAGCCCACGTATACACACTACTCATAACATAATCTTACAATTTTAATATGAACATTGCCGTTGAAGTTTAATATTTTCTTCTGATAGGCAAACAAAACTAAAAACAATTGTGCCTTTAAAAACAATTAGGGACAGATGGGGTAATTGTAAAAGCGGGGTAATTATAAACAGACTCTTTATTTCGATGAAATAGGACTCTTGATTATTCCAACTAATGGGAATTATAGACTGTGGTGTTGACTTTTGACGGTTGGATGCTTTAGCGCGCTAAACAGCAGAGGAAGAAGGGTGTCGCAATATTTTATGTTAAACGGTGAAAATATTTCTATATAATATATAATTTTTGGGGTAATTGTGAACACGGCTTTATAAATATAATTTTCATAGGAATTCACGTTTGAAAACGAATTGTTCACTTTTGCCCCATTAAAAACCTTTATAAAGGTAGTACAAACAAGATGATTGTTCACATTTACCCTAAGTTTTCGATTGCGTTAATAAGTGAAGGGGTAATTGTAAACTTAAGTTTTTTGCAAAAAAATCCGAATTTGCATATTTAACAACAGAAATTCACTTAAAACCAAACAAGGACCTTATTAGTCATATAGTCGCCTAAATTTAATCTTCATCTATGATACACCGAGCTTCAAAAGTCAAATTTCCAAAATCGTTCACGATTACCCCACCTGACCCTATTACAAATAAAATATGCCATAATTTTAGTTTAACAAAAAGATAGTCAAATATAAATAATTTTCTAAAAAATGTCAAAAATTACCAGAAACCCATCAATATCAATAATATTACAATACTAAGACTATGAATAAAACCCTATTTACAAATCAAATACAGTCAAACTTCGATAACTTGAATCACCATGTGATGCAAAATAACTTTGATGTATCTATCGTCGAGTAATTGAGAAGTGCTTATTTTTTGTAAATGTGCATTTGTATGTATTTATTTCAAATACAGATCGATAGTTACAGATCATATCTTTTTCTCTACTTTATCATAAAATTTAATTTTTGGTCAGAAGACAAGATTCTTAAAATACGTTTTATGACAAATAATCGTAGAAACTGAACTGCCCCATTGCTTGCATAGTGCAGTTATTAAAATTGTTTATTATTAAGGAATTCTCCCAGAGAATTCGACTTATCGAAGTTGGCGCCGAATATCATCTTCGAGAGTTATCAAAATATTCGAGTAATAATTAGAAGTTCGAAAGTTCGAGTTACTAAGTAAAAATTACAAATATGTCTCAAAGTTGATGCTATTGCAAACCAATTTAGTTCGGCTTATCAAAAATTCGACTTACCGACGTTTGAGTTATCGAAGTTTGACTGTAGGTCTTTTATTTCTGTTTAAATACATATTCAAAAAGCTACACAGTGATACAGGAATATTTTCACTTACTAACTATGTAGGTGTTAGATATTCACGCACATTTAATGAACACAAATAGAGAACACAAATAATAAAATAAACAAATACCTAGAACGAGACAGTTAACCTGCAGTTGCGGTTATTCAAACCAAACGGTCGAAGGAATTCTGTCTCGGTTCAGAAATATGTTTTCGTTTTAGTACAAAAAGTTTACGGTTGGGAAAAAAATTACTTACAATTAGGTATCCTATCGTTAGTGTTAATGAGAAAGGAGGAAGATTTACGGCAGATACAGATCAGATACCTACATATATACAAAGGAAAGTTTTAAGGTGGTTGAGGGTTTAAGGTAGATACGTAAGTACAAAGTTTAATGTATATAAACTTAATAAACAATTTTTAGATATTAGTTAAATATTTGAAAATGAATTTCC
This sequence comes from Agrilus mali, assembly GCA_029378335.1. Taxonomy (NCBI): domain Eukaryota; kingdom Metazoa; phylum Arthropoda; class Insecta; order Coleoptera; family Buprestidae; genus Agrilus; species Agrilus mali. The sequence continues at coordinate 3,631,064 of CM055661.1, forward strand.
TGATTGTAACCGTGTCTTTTTGATGTAATCCCCATAACGGACCATAGTGACGTCAGTAATGTTCAACGTTTCGTCTCCTATCGCAAAGGATATCTTGAGGAACTTTAGGTTGTTGATGGAAGGTCTCCAACGCTAATGCTAAACAGTTTTGTGATAAGAGACGAAACGTCCAACACTACTGAAGTCACCATGGTTCGCCATGGGAATTTCATCAAAAAGACACGGTTATAATCAAGAAAATCAATTTTATCAGATGACAGCCGAGGAAGTCTATCAAATTCTAATTAAATATTTATTAATAACTTATAATATATTACCTACTAGCTGTGCCCGTGACTTCGTCCGCGTGGAATAGTGACTTTCGGCAGCATTTTAAAATTTTTTTCTTCTATATTTTTATTTTCTGGACCGTAGGCCTTTTTGCCGACGTCATTACACAAAAACATTTATTCTTTATTTTTTCCCCCTTTAGCGTAAAATTTTAACAAACTTTAAACTTATTTATATCTAATCAAAAACCTAAAAAATAAGTTTCAAGCCTCTAGCTTTATATCTACTTATCTATCTCTGTACCAAATTCTCATTTAAATCGGTTCAGTAGTTTGGGCGTGATTGCGTAGCACACAGACAGACAGAGTTACTTTCGCATTTATAATATAATAGATTTATATAGTTTAATTATAGTTTAAAATAGTTTATATAGCTTAGTATTCAACTACTTTTATTGATCCAAATAAACAAAACCTCTATAACTTTTACACTTAATATTTTAATTTTCTGGGCCGTAAGCATTTTGGACGACGTCATTACACAAAAACTTTCATCGGCTAATTTTATCCACTTTAGGGTAAAATTTTTTACAAACATTGGATCTCGTATTTATTTATATCCAATCAAAAGCCTAAAAAATAAGTTTCAAGCTTCTATCTTTAAAAATTACGGAATTTCCGCACAAACTTTCCTATTTCAACCCCTTACAACCCTTTTATCCGCATTAAAAAGTAGCCTATGTCCTTTCTCAGGCTCTAGACTATTTCTGTATCAAATTTCATTTAAATCGGTTCAGTAAATTTTAGGCGAGATTGTGTAGCATACAGACAGAGTTACTTTCGCATTTATAATATTTCGCGAATTCATTTTCATCATCGATTTTCCCATGGGAATAAAATATTTTCTCGCAGTAAAACGTAGCCTATGTGTTAATCCAGGGTGTCAGCTAACTCCATACCAAATTTTATTAAAATCGCTCCAGCCGTTTAGGCGTGAAGAAGTAACAAACATACACACTCACAAACTTTCGCCTTTATATTTTCACTTGGAAAAACTTGCAAATGTTAAAAACAACACCCTTTGACTGGACATTAAGTTTTTGTCTTCTATTTTTCCACTGATTTTGTAATAGGAAATTGGCAAATAACAATTAACAAGTAACAGTAACAATAAACGATGAACAGCACACTAAAAATCGTCTGAAAAACGCTGTAAACAAATTCTAACTGCAAATTCTTAATGTGCACACTGCTTATTAAGTCTAAATTATCTATAACAACCTAAACAACTTAAATATTTGTTAATGTACTCTTCGATAATGACCAGTTAGGTCGAAACAACTGTCAGAGATTAATTAATAAACTAGTTGAAACTTTCCAAATACTCTTTTTATTGTAAGTTGTTATTGATAATGTTTTCATCAAAATTACACCACTGAAAGTAATTCTATTCTAAATTATCTTATATAATCAATTATAAATTTAATTGTAAGTAGTAGTAAGCTCTTGTGCATAATTTTAATTATAAATACCTAATAGGAATAATATGACATGCTTTAATGCAAACCGAAATATAAATATTGCAAATAGCATGTAATAAATCAGGGGTAAGTTCTTAAGAAGTATCCGAAAGCACGACAGAGGGGATAGAAGATATTGCCCTCCGAAGAATTTTTTAGAGGACAGACCCTTGCGTTCCAACAATTATCCTGACTCATTTCTGAGAATTTTACATCAACTAGGTGTCAAGTATATGGAAAAAAAATATTATTCATAGAATTTGTAAATATATTTCTACAAAAACTAGACAATATTAATTATTTTAATAATAAAATTTCAATAGAGCAATAAAAATATAAAATAAACCGCCGTCACTCCTGACACATATTGTCGATGCCCTTTCCTCCCCCCCCCCTGGATTGCGAACGTAATAACGGCCCCTAACCTACGAATGTGTATTACAAAATTTTAGAGGCCTGTTAAAAAAATGATTGTCCAAAGATTTAAGGATTACAAGACGTGGTTTTTATCATTATAAAAATAATCCGTGTCTGTTACCTACACGCAAAAATCAGACTAAAAATAGATAGTTTACAAGAACGTCTAGACCCAACATTATTTAGTGTTGGATTTAAATAAAAAAACGAAAATTTCGACAAAATTTGATTTTACAGTATTCATAGATATAGATAATGCACATTAGACAGTAGTTTTACAGGAAAATTAATAAAATAACCTTAAAGTATAGATACATATCGCAAAATACTACCTAGACATATTTTTATTAGCAGTCTCTAACTGATAATATTATTAATCTTGAGTACAGGGACGCTTACCCCTACGAAGGGGGTTCCATCAGTGGCGTAACTACCATAGGGCTAGACGAGGCAGTGCCCCGGGACCCCCATGCTCAGGGGGGCCCTCGGACTCTGACTTACAAAATATAAGTTGTGTTAGAAATATCCACTAACTTATTAAAAAAAACATATATTAATTAATTTATCTAGTTATTCATTCCTAAACTCTGCGTTTAGAACCAGGACGTGCCCTGCTATGCACAATAAAGAACTAATGATAAAGTAGCTTTGCAACTTTAAAGTATTTAAATGTAACTACATATTTATATTTTGAGTTGTATTGATAAAATTTTGTTTCGTCGTAAAACGTACCTATAGTCGGTCAAGAAAGTGGTGTTATTGGATTAAAAATCTCTTCTTAATTAGGATTTCGTACCCAAAGGGTGCTCAACGGGACTCTATTAACGTGCCTCCGCTGTCTGTCACAGGACCGTATTTTTTGAGCGGTAACAGATAGATACTTTCGTTTATTTTTATAAAATACTTTTAATTTGTTCATTAAAATAAGTTACAATTTGTATTTGGTTTTTTATTTTTTTATGGAGTCGACTGTATTACGATGAATCTCAATTATGAAAAATCTGAAGTACGTCGAATTCGGAACACTACGAATATGGATCAAACGGTTTTAAATACAAAGTTTAGTTGGGGCCCTATTTTATTTTTCGCCCCAGGGTGTTTGGTTACCTAGCAACTCCACTGGGTTCCATACAATTTCCTCATTTTTTTAATACTATTAAAGTGTACGATTAGGTAAAGAAAACATTTTCCAATACTATTTTAAATATGTTTTAGTTACGAAAAAGATTTAAGATTTTTATCGCCCTCTTCAGTTTGGCTTTCAAATAACCTCAAACCAACTCAGATTTGAACTCGAGTGTGCTGCTCTTGCTTTGGTCAAATGTTAATACGAGTTACGTGAAGTAGTTTTTCGAAGTCGGCCTCGCAGACCTAGGGTATCTAATGTGCAATATCCACACCTGCGTATAATGTCAAATCAAAGTTTATCAAAATTATCGATATTTAACATTGTGCTTTTTATGTAAACATTTCAAAATTATTAAAATATCACGTGGCTTTAAGGGAATACTGGGATAAAGCCACTGCGGGCCGTGTGGGAGAAAGCGGGTTAAAAGTTTCATTGTTTATTTAAAAATTCCCTTTTTTATGCTAGTTTCGTGCCCTGAAAGTAAATTGCCCCTAATGAGTTTCGCACTCTGTCTGCTATATCTGTTTGGAAACTTTTCATATAGAACATTTTTTTCATAAGGCTAAAGTTATTTACAGAAGTGCATATTTTTCTTATTGGACTGGTCAAAATTTTGTTACCATTTTCTTGTTGTTTTCCATATTTTTTGTATGCCAAATTCTTCAGTAAAAGTATAAAACGAAAGGGTACGGAAAGAACAAAAATTTAGACCCATATGATTTATGGGCAACCCTAAAACTATAAAATAGTGATCTACCATCCCTCAAAGATTAGATGCCAGGTGCTCCTATAATACGCACATAAACACATTTGATTTGATAAATGATATGTTTTCATACATACCTACACAAAGTTACGATAATGTTTGAAGGACGAAATTGTTTGTACCTACCGTAGTACTGTATGGCTTTTTCCACTTCTCCAATCAAAATCAATACGATAATCATTTGAGTATCATTTTGTATTAATTGAATGGTCCCTTAGGCCCCGTGTTTTCATTTATATATATACATATATTTTAGTTTGATAAGATTAGATACTGATAACGCTCAAACCACAACTCATGAATCTGCAGACAGTACTGAGTCAGTATTCTTTCAAAAATCGTTCGATGTGAGTGATAATATAAAACCCGCAAACCGATCGATCGATAAGATGTGTACATACATGTTAGAACTTAAGAAAAGTTAGGTAAGTCGGGCTATTTTTCTACTTTCCCTGATTTATTAAGTACTTCACATACCTTTAAATTATATTCGCTATCAGCTATCAGTTAGGTATTCATCGATGAATTGATTAGTACAAAGTGTTAGTACGGTTGCACAACAAAATACAAAATATAAACAAAATTATTCAGCATTATTTTGCCCTTATGAGAAAAATTTGGTTTATAGGTAACTAAATTATTAATTAATTACAGCTAAATACTTATTATTGACATTCTCTGCTTAAAAATAAATAAAATATTTTTTAGCATCATCTGAAGTGCGCACCTGTTCATAAAGGATATTCCAAAATGATTAGAATAAAGTTAAATGCGAATAGAAACCAAACATTTTGCAATCATTACTCGACTATCTATGGTCATGATCAAGACCAAAATAAAGATCAAACTTTACTGTGCAAAACTTTGCTTTTGGGTTTGCCAACCACTTCCTCGTTCCTCATCCTCATCCAAAAAGTAAATTAGGAAACTGTTCGTATTTTCTCGAAATTGCTAAATCGTGTGGTGATATTTCCATAATTTTTTTCAGGCTACCTAAAGCGTAGCATGGGTCGGACTCTAGACGTCCACCGTGCACAAACATCCCGTTATCACCCTCTACACCAACCCTCATGGACAGTCCGGAACAAGCAAAGGGCCAGCTTGAGCTTCTTCATTGTTGTTATTTTCTTCGCGGTCTTCGGAATGATAGTCTTCACTGAATTGTTCGTGATTGATGATAGAAACCGAAATGGAGGATACACAATGCGAAATGGTATCTTACTTTACCGTTCACATCAGGAAAAGAACGAATACGAAGAAGATCTTCAGGTATTTAAAGTTTACATCAGACGAAAAGATAATTTAGTTATTTTTAGAACAAGAATTTAAATTGTTTGATAAAAACGAAAGTATATTTGAATATTCTTTTGATTCTACATTGATAAAGCTTTGGAGATACGGTAGCCCCCAATGGCATAAATACGCAAAGAAAATATTTATGGCAAGTGGAGCTTTTGATTGTTATGGCGAAGATTACAACTTATAAAAAATTTAGACAATTTTGCGTAAGATTAAATTAAATTTTTTTCTAAAATAAAAATAATTGTAATTTCCATATTTTCATTCCTGAAAGGTTTACTATTTATAATAAGGGCTAAGAAATTCACATAATATTGTTTACCTAATTAACCTTTTTCTATAACTCGTTTTATTAGTTTACATATACCTATTAATCAAAATTAATATATTACTTTGTTTTCATTAACAATAATCGCAGGAATGTTTGAAATCCGGCAATCTGTTATGCCATATGTGTACTTATTATTGGAAACACCGACTTTCGTTAGTAGATAAATAAAACAATAAAATAGGTTATGTTTTGTTGCATAAGCTCAACTTTCGTCATCAATCTCAGATAGTGAAATCGAATATTACCTATATACATATGTTAGATATTGTAAACACTTCATTTAAGTCATTCGAAAAGTGACTGTAAATATGTATGTGTAAAAAACAATTAATTATCCATTCCTTGTATGTTAACCAGTGCAATGCATTTAACAAAAAATCCTCAAATCATTTAGAAAGACATCTCCACTATTAATATTTCAATATTTAACACTTATCATGCAAAGTTCTTAATCCACCCTTATGTACTAGCCGTGCCCGCGACTTCATCTGCGTGGAATAACGACTTTCGGCACCAGTTTTAATTTTTTCTTCTATATTTTCGAATTCCCTCCCGGCTACTAGCCGAGTTCCCTCTCGTTCATATCAGCTCCGATAATTACCTTAACGACTACTCACCGATTTTATTTATCGAAAATAAATACATATTTGTAGTGCACTTCGGTAAATTAAAGATAAAATAATTTCAGAAAGAAAACACATATCAGTTATGAAATGTTTATTTATTTAATTTTAAAATGGTTTCTCACTACCATAACAACTTCAATGTTTGAAAATTCGTGTGCGTCTAGCTTTTTGATGCAATTATCTAGAAAAGCTTTATTAGTTTTAGTTTGTCTTGTTAACAATTTTTTAAAATTAGATGAAACCCTTCGTATTTTAACATAAATTTCACATTGAAAATCTAGTAAAACATTAGCAAATTGATTATTATGAGGATGAGCCGAATAAAAACATTTGTTAAATTTAGCATTAAATGACTCACACGCATTAGTGGTTCTGTAAACGATAGAAGAATTCTCAGCCTACAAACTGGGAGGAAAAGTTGTCGTTTCACTAACGTAGTTTTCTACCAAATAATGACAAAATTCAGAGATTTTTTATCTGTTGGTTTAAATAAGGCAAAGCATTCACCCACATCATCAGATCTTAAGAATGGCAGACCAAAACAGTATTTCAAAAGCTTTCCTTCTTCGGACTCTGCATTTTTGTAAACGTTTGTCAATCCCAGAGCCTGAATTTTTCGCAACCTACAAATAAATGTCATTTAGTATTTGTGTATTAATTGTTCATTTTAAAAAACTTACCATGCTTGACCTAAGTGAAAGCGGCAACCTACTATTACTGTATTTGGCCATATATCGTTTATACTTTTGTGAATTGCCAATTCAAAGTCAGCAACAATTTTACCGGAGCAATTATTCTTCCAAACTGGCTAGCAACTCTTGAAAGATGCTCAAAGGCTTTCCTATATGTAATCCTTAATTTGTTTGGTAATAGAAAGAACACTAAGGGTACATAATGATCGTGAATGGTAAATAATTGAGTGAAAAATTTTGAAGAATATTCAAACGTTCCGTCCACGTACATAACTTGAAGTACTTAAGAAATTTGTTTGTTTCGCAAGAAAACATGATTATATTATTTTGCTGGTCATTGGCCATAAGGAACTTCATTTTTGTTCATTTTTAATGGGAACTTTTCTAAACACTTATGTACTTATTCAATATTTTTTGAAAGCACAGGAATGGTACGTCTTCAGGCATAGTGCATGTTTTTCTTTACACACTGTAGGCCTTTTAGTGTTTCTATGTTACCTTTTCTAACTCCCAATTTACTATTTTAGCTGGTCGTTGAGTTAAATCTTCAGCTGCTTTTCTTTTCAATTTGTTACTTAAAAAATTCCTATTCCTTGTGGCTTCTGGCAAACCTTCATGGTTGTGGTCATTTACTAGTTGAATAACAATTTCACCGTCCATTTTAACATGTGCTTTGCACCCTTTTTGAAAACACAGCCACCGTTTGAGACCCTGGGACTATTTTCACTAGTTACAACCAAATACACGAAAACACTACAGCCAATGCATAAATAAATTCTTTTGATTGTAACTTAAATAGCAAAAATGTTACAATTAATAAGCGGAAGGGGTAGATACAAGTATTTGGCCAAAAGAAGAGTAGTCTGATGAAATTATGGTGGCAATTAGCACTTATAATTAGGAGGGAATTCGACATACCGAAAATTTTAACCCTAATTAAAAACAGGGTATATGGGAGGGAACTAAACTAAAACTAGTTGTAGAGCTAAAAATGAGTAGCTTTACATCCTCAATTCATTGTCGTATAACTGAGTAATGCTGTGAACTTATAATATTACATTCTTAACAACTATCGCATACCTATAACTGAGTGGCGTGGCGTATGCACATAGGATTAAGTATTTTTAAAGGGCTTATGTTAATTTGCTGAATGTTTTTTGCGCCTTTTGGAGTTCTTAATTTAATGTTCTAAATAGATATAACATAAAAAAATTAAATATCTACAACAGGTGTTCGAAATAACGACCATCGATTTCCATACACTTGGAAATTTGGAAATTATTTTTTCAAAATCGCTAACTTCGCCTCATTATCATCGTGAGGTTCGGCAATTTTTACATGCCAACATTCAAAATAGGTGGATTGGAAGAAGTGGATTTTAAAATTGGCCCTCCAGATCTCCAACATAACCCCAATAGATATTTTTTTGTGGGGATACATAAAAGGAATTATTTACAATACGCCTCTGACAACTTCACAAAATATTGTTACGAGTACTTGCCAATTAAGTTGGTGTGAGCATAATTAACGAACATCTTCCCTGAATACATAAGGAATATTCCCGGCTTTCTTGAAACATCTAGAAAACACCAGCAACGATCAATGGGAAAACAATTGGATTACTAGACGGCTGTAGAATTCCCTAGAAAAAGGCTGAAAAGACTATATAAAGGCGAGACGCTCACACCGAGTTAGTTGACAGTGGACAGCTGATATTTGGAAGCGAAGCGATCGATAGGCAACACGGGCGATAGAATTCATACCGAGCGACAAGTAGTGTTTACATTATAGAGAGCGATAGATAGTGTTCACGCAGAGGCGAGCGGGAAAAGAGACTTTTAGTGAAATAAATTGTGTAGACTTGTTTATAACTGTAGTGTAGTCAAATTAATTTTAGTAATTAAATAAATTCGTTATTTTTGTTTTGTTAATTGTGTTTTCCGTGACCGAACACGTCACAATATGAAAATGCGTATAAGAAACGCTTTTGAGTGTTACCCCGCAAATATTGTCCAAAGTTAGCGGTAATAATTTCCAAGATCTGGAAATCGATGGTCGATATTTCGAACACCTGTTATAAATATTTTCTTTGTTTTATGTTATACTTACTTAATTAGAACATTTAATTAAAAGACTCCAAATGGCGCAAAAAACAATTATTTAGCGTTTCCTGTAAAAACCTGAAGACTTAGCTTATGAACACCCTAATACCTACCAATCGATAGGTAATTAAAAAATACATTTCCTAGTATGTTAAAAAATATGGCATTCCATTTAAATTAATCAAGTTACAACCCCTTAAAGTTCTTATTTAAGAAGTATTAATTTTGGGACACCCTGTATAAGATCACGAGTTTATTATAACTGGGATATAAAATGTTATCTATTGTTACACGTCATTGTAAATTTCGCTTACATAACTTAAACACTTCTTAAGTTTGAATAGATGAGGCGGTTGGATTATTATGAAACATTTCGAAAATTTAAATGAGAAAACAAAAAGGTTTTAAATGTTTCAAAACTTATTCTGAAGTTTTGAAACATTTAAAAGCATTTTATTTTCTCATTTAAATTTAAACTTCGTAAGTATTTGAAACATGAAAATTAGGTTAGATTTTGATAAAATTCAATAATTTAAAAAACCTTAATGTTTAGGTATTATAAACCCTGTCAAAACAGACACTTATTTTGATCGGAGAATCCAAAAATACAATAATATACAGGGGGTTCATTTAAAAAGACTTAACTTTGATACTTTTAAGGCATTTGGAACACCCTGTATAATATAACTGAATAATTACTGACACCTAATGATAAAGAGGCCCTTCTCAAAAGCATGTGTAGATAGTAAAATCACGTAAACTAGGTATATCAACAGATTGGAAAGCCATTTAACAAATCTCCCTTCGAGTGACTCATTGTAGGTACTCAAATGGTAATTGGTGCTGAAATAATCTATTAAAGATAAATCGAACGTGTTACTATATAACCTAATTTCTAAATAAGTAACCTTTCGGTTAACGATACCTAGATAAAAAAATAAATAAATACGTAGATAAACTGAACTATCCATGTAGTACCTATTATACCTATAAACAACGCTTATTTATTAAAACTAATTAAAAAAATAATCCGATTGTGTTGAAAATATTAGTCATAAAAGGACTTATAAGGGCTAAAAAAAGTTAAAGATATAGCACATATATGTTTATTACCTATATCAAATAACTTTTCATTATCAATTTGAAAACCACTTAAAACAAAACATATAAAACGTAACAGGATATGTGTACTTATCACTCATAATCTCTGAATCAGCGAACATTGGCAAAAAATCTGATAAAGAACTGATTTTAAAAATAAACAGTTATACGATATATTTGTAGAATAGAAATTCAAACAAAACGAATCAGTTAAGGATTCCGTGCCTTATCACATGTATTGTTTAATGTATACGTTTATATAAATAATATAAAAATAAGCATTGTATCGCTTGTGAATCTACCACTGTATTTCCTGCGTTCCTACAGTCGATTCCTCTAATGTTTTACATCCCCGTTTTTATTCTCACGTGTATTAAAAACATACTTAAAAAAAATAAGTACATTATAGGCAAATTTGAAATTGGGGGGTATTTATGGGCTGTCAGATGACGTAGATGCCGGGATCGACGCGAGAGCCACTAGGGGCAACGATCAACATCAACGAGTGTTATTGGGCGCGGGGAGGGTAGTCATTCGTGAGACCCAGAGACCATATTCATCTAATATATAAAATTCTCGTGTCACAATGTTAGTTATCATATTCCTCCGAAACAGCTTTACCGATTTTCATGAAATTTTATATGCATATTCAATTATAGGTCTGAGAATCGCGAACTATCTATTTTTCATACCCCTAAGTGATAGGGGTTGTCCACCCCTAACTTTTTTTTATTTTCTGGACAATGTTTTTTTAGTTTTTTATGATAAGGCAATAAAAAATACAAATAACCCTTAATTTTCATCCTTCTACCACCAACCCCATTTTTTAATAGCGATATTAGTACTGTAAAAATCTTCAACTCTCAGTGGTCGACAAATTGATCAATTATTATCAATCGATTAGTCATCCCCGCCAGGCGTCTACTGATGTCACTATTCACCCAGCAAACAGCACGGAGTGGGGATAAGAATGAAGCAGATTTTTTTAGAATGTTACAGGCAGTTCAAATATGTTATAAGAAGTAAAACAATGTTTTATTATAACATTTCAGAATGATTTGGCAATGTTCAAGAATGTTCCAGAATCTTGAAGATCATTTAAGAATGTTTCAGAATGTTAAAAAAAGTTAGAGAATGTTTTGAATCATTATGGGATGTTCTGGATAGTTCTAAATTCGAGAATATTGTAGAATGTTCCATCAAACGTGTAATATATTCTTACCTGGGCAAAACCGGGTATTGCTGCTAGTGTAATATAGTTAGGTGTAATCCGTTATTAATACATGTATCTACATTTTTAGTATTTTAAGTGTTCGTTGCCTTATTAATATCTAACATTCCATAATTATGATACAAATTAAGATCTTCCTTAAGACCAAATTTGAAGGTCCTAGCTTAACCAGTTATACCCTATGGGTGAATTTAATACATCATTTATCAAAATTTTCGACAGATAGTTGAAAGTGATCAATAAACATTCGGTGAAGTACAGAACCCCAAAAATAAAGTAAAGACAAACGAACTTGTATATTTACAAATATAATTACAGTAGAACCTTGATAACTTAAACCTCGATAACGTAAAAACCTCTATAAATTCATAAAATTTTGTGTTCCCTTCCCTCGGAGTCCAAAACCTCTTTTACTTAAAATACGAACCCTCTATAACTTAAACGAATAATTTGGGCATCGCACCTCAGTAAGTAATAAAATTGATGTAGAAAATGTGAATTGTTTGAAACAAAAAAAAAATTACCCACTTTTTTATGCAGAATAAAACAAATTTGAATAAATGTACCTTTAAACCTAAAATAAAGTACGTATGTACATAATAACATTTCGAAGTTTCATTTGCATTTAACCAAGCTCGTCTATCTCTATAATTCCTAAACAACGCTCATAAACGGACCTGTGTAAGTAAAAATATAAACCAATAAAAACTTCTTAACTTAAACCCTTAGTAAGTAAAAACCTCAATAACTCAAATTATTTAAGGTTTCCCTTGGTCTTTATCTTATCGAGGTTCTCCTCGTTATTCATCTTATCTGAAATACAAAAATTAGTAAAAAGTAAGGTAAAAGCCCCTATTATGGACACTGTAAGAGTAACGGTTAATGTTTGAATTTTTTAATTGTATTCAAATTAATCTACCTAAGTTTTTTTTGTATTGAACACTTTAATTGGTTCATTAACTAATGTGTTTTAGTTTTCATACTTGAATAATCGATAATATAATTAAATGACAAATATATTTATTTAAAGTCAGCAACTCGAGTGCAGGTATTATTGACAGGGTGAAATGAGATCAGGGCCAACAATTGGCATACCACAAACCCCTTTATTGACAGGTCTATCGCGCATGCGCATAAGTTTAGTGAAAAGGAATTGAAATTAATCAAATTAATAAACACGGATTGTTGATAAATATTATAATGAAAAAAGAAAATTATATAATCAAATATAATAATTAAATTAATATCAATTAAAAAATTCAGTCTAGGAGCATTTTCTTTTTCTTCTTTTCGTTTTCTGCTTATTATTTGCTAATAAACAACATTATTTTGCTCAGACAATTTTTTGTTTATTATAAAATTACACGAGACAATATGTAAACAAAGCCGCTGTGCATGTTAGGGAGGTCAAGTTACTTAAAATTGTAGGGTGTCGCTAGTATGTATCTACTATTGACATCCGCTATTTTTAAGTTATAATTAAAATTTATCAGTTAAAAATAATGGACCTGAGATTATTTAGAGTGTAAATAACCCCAAATAATTTTGCATGATAGGCTTGTATCAGAATTTTATGGGAAAATCCGCTTTTCAAAATACGCTCTCTCTTAGAAAAATCGTTAAGAAACTAGCTATAGTGGTCTGTTAAAAAAAAAAATTTATAGTTTATAATTCATACCCAGGCATCAAATTTTATTTTCTTTCTATTCAAAAATGCGTAAAAATTGATAAAAGAATGATTTATAGTGTTGTAATTATAGTTAATGAAATAATCAATAAAATAAACAATATGTCAATAATAGGGGCTTTTACCTTAGTAGTCCCATAGGAAATTTAATTAATGGACCATCCGTTGTTTATGTAAAAAAGTGTCATGATAACTAACACGATTGATTACTTATAACACACAATTGATTAGTTATTATCACAAAGTTATTATTAAAACTAAATGTATTAATATTCCACATTTTCAAAAAAAAATTAACCAAATGATAACGTAAAACTTATGAGTAGCAGATAAGCCTTTAGGTGCTTGTTCTTCAGGCTAATAAATTCGAACGATAAACTTATTAAATAAATGTATTTTGATTCATTTTTAAGCACCTATAGGCACTTATGGTTTATTTCCTATATAAAAACAAATTTGAAGATACATGAACTTTACGTGTGTTTAGAGTACCTACGTACCTATTTTAAATTAAATGAAGTGATGCAATGTTTGTAAAAAAAATGCAATAAAATATTTACCTATACAATTTTGTTATAAGAAATTATTAACAACAAAAGCAAAAGAATTGATTAAAGTTTATTAAGTAATTAAGGTATTCTACAGCTCATGAGATTTTGAAATATCTCTAAGCACCACTTATATATGAAGAAGAGTGTGGTGAGGGAGGTTTTAAGAGAGTAGAACTATTATAAGTTGTTACCTATTTCAGCCTTTATTTTATGGTAATTGAAATTCACGTTGAATATTAGAGATAATTGAATAATAAAAGAAATTTCCACAATAATTTTATTTTGCTTTGGACAATATTGTTTCATCATGCAAGGACATGTTCAGAAGAAAAATCTTGTGACTATCATATCAATAATTGTCAAAAGCAAAATAAAATTATGTAGTAAAAACTTGTGTTTTTATTTAATTATCCCTAACATTTAATTGTATAGGCAATATGACAGAGTCTAGTTATTGGTGTTTTCTTGTTTAATTTATAGACGGTGTACTACGTTTTTTTCTCAACGATAATATACAAAATCCTTAAATGAGTTATTTTAAACACTTATGTTTACACACAAGAGCACCCCATACACTATAAGTATACCTAACGGTATCAACCCCCCTCAACGTAAAGATGTGCTAAATTGCCTCCCCCAGTAATTATTCTCATCTGTTCTGTTCCCTCTGGCTTTGGATTCTTATAGAGCTTTAAGACGTGCATTTACTTTTATCATTTTTAAGAACCCCCAAAGGATAAATTCAGATGATGTTTCTAGAAAGATAATGTCCTCAAACTTTAAAATGATGGATGTTAGTAAACAACGTCGTTAGAACCAACAATTCATGTCGTTTCCTGCGGGAGTAATTAAAAGTTTTACTGCAGTTTCATTCAAAATAAAAAAATAAACGCCACTGCAAATGAAAAAATATGTTTACAAAAATGAATGTACTGTACGATTCTTTATCACGGAATTCTGAAATATGTTTAAGTACTTATTTGGGTTGCGGTTACTAACGAATCGATAACTCAAATTAAAAGCATCTGTAAACCAGCCAGTAAAAGAGAAAGAGAGCAAGAGAAATAGGGAGAGAGAACCTTTTTTACTGCCAGAACATGAACATAAAAGTTTTATGGAGGTAGTTTAACTTTAGTAGAGAACTAATTACAAATTTTAATTATTAATCCCCAGGGATTGAAACTGATCATAGGTATTGTTTTAAAAAGGGAGGTGCTAAATTACCTATGTAAAATTAGCTCAATTTTTCAATTAAAAATTAAACATTATACTAAAATTACAATTCGTCTTTATATTTTCACATCCTTCATACAAATATAGAATCTCAAAATCAACCTTTTTAATGATTTTCTCTTTCTTTTCCTTCTCCTATGATTTTTAATATCCGCTCCCTAATCAGATTAGATAATATTCATTAAGCACATGAGATAGGTTTTCTTTTAATTTCGAAACCCCTCCTTCTTCTTAGGTTTTTAGTGAGATTTTGTATGATGTGATGGGAGTCTGTTGAGATTTACCTTATAATAAAATAATAACAATTATGTGAATTAAAAAGCTTATATATAAGATTTCCAATTACCTCGTCTCTTTGAATAAGATTTTCCGTTATTCTTTCTTAACCTCTGACGTCAAATTGGATTCAACTAACCATTAACATGATACAAACGCAACTATCTAACTATTTAGAGTAAAATAAATCAGCAGTGTTATAAACCATAACAAAATTTGAAATTTAATTTTGATTACTTTACGCTAAATTTATTACTTTCTATATAAACTTGTAATTAGATTGTATCCAGTATCTATCTACCTATTTAAATAGTTATTTTGAGAGATTATGTAATTAAAAATTGTTATTATTTAGGCACAACTTAGGATATAGATTTCAATTAAAAGAAGAACATGAATAATTATTTAATTGTTGGTTTGTTGGATGGTTTCTCAACTGTCCAATTCGTTTATAAAAATAATTTGAAAATTTTACAGAAAGGCCAATAAAATTATCTCTTCAAAAGTGTCTCATTAATTATTAATGGGTATAGCATGATAGGGAATGTGAATAAAATTAATTCGCCATAACTAACTAATTTCCTCCCTTAATTACTTAATAAATGTTTCTTAGGAAGATAAAACGATAATGTAATGTAATTCCTTACCAGAGTAAACTGTTAACCAAGTAATCCATCCAGAACCACTTGTAACCTGTAAGAAAGTACAACAGGTTGTAGAAAGAGTTTCCACTCATTAGGATTTTGTAGCAATAAATTCTATTTAACTGTCTAACTGTCTACTATAAGACTAGTTCCTATAGAAAACATATTTAGTCCGGTCAAATTAGACCAAAACATAAGAATAAAGCTACATAAATTCCCACCAAGCTGAAAATCAGTGAGATTATTTAAAATATGTTTAAAAATTAAATTTGAAAGTTCCCCATCTTTCCCCTGTATGGAAAAAATTTTATTCAAGGTTAAAGGTCAAAAAAATGAGTTTTTCGCGATTTTCAGTTAAACGGTAAGTTTTATCATAAAATTACCCCAGACAAAAATTGTAGATCATAAAATTATCTGTAAAATATGTATCTCTAAAATACCCCAAAATAAGCAATGTGACAAATAAATCCCCAAGAACTAGAAAATATTTAGTGCAAATAGAAAAGAGATTGTAGAGGAAAATTTTTCCCCAGAAGAATTCCCCTGAAAAATATATCCCCAAAAAATACCCCAAAGGAAAAACAATCCCCTATTTTTTGGGGAAAATCCCCCAATCTGGCAACCCTGAGACTAACAGTATTTCATTTATTGGGCACACTGACATAAAGCAGGTATAAGACCCTAGCCACGCATACAATTGAACAGGAGACAGATGTTGTCTCGAGGTTACACTGGCGTATAAAATAAGGGACTAGGTTTAATTTTACCTGATATCTCAGAAACGGTGGCTCTTAGGAAAAAAATATGCGTACATATTTTATAGATAATTTTATGATCTACAATTTTTGTCTGAAGTATTTTTATGATAAAACTTACCGTTTTGCTGAAAATCGCGAAAAACTCATTTTTTTAACCTTTGATCTTGAATAACATTTTTTCCATACAGGGGAAAGATTGAGAACTTTCAAATCTTATTTTTAATCATATTCTAAACGATCGTACTGATTTTCAGCTTGGTGGGAATTTATGTAGCTTCGAATGTCTAAATTGACCGGACTAATGACTAGCACGACAAAAAGGAACTCATGGGAACTTTCCGGAAATAATCAGAAATTTTTCATTAGCATATAGATACGAAAGAAATTGATAGGTCAATACTGTAATAAAGAAGAGCGAATTTTGTATGGTGTTTTTAAAGATTTAATAAATTAAATGATGCTTTACAAAACAAATAACACTTAAAAACTAATTTCACAAATATATTTAAAAAACTACTTGTCTAATGAACTATCAACTAAAGGGGTTGATAATGGCAGGGACTTTTGGGACGTTAGAGTGAGTGATAGCGGTCACCCGCTACACCACCCCAACCCTTCGGACTCGCTTGCTTGATCTTACTGACTGTCTCTCTGAGTACTTTAACTTATATTTTTCTACTGATCCACATAGTGCTCTTTTAGTTAACCCCAAACGGAACTTTGGAAGATGATCGACTTTTGTCGTGCAATTATGTCAAATATTTTCGTAAAATCAAACACATTGCATATTTAAATTGGGTAGATGACTCATTTTTTTTTTATTATTCATATTGAAGCCTTTTTATCCTACAAATAGCCTCGTACAAAAAGTATTTTAATATTTTAAAAAATAAAAATGATATGAACGTTTAAAAATTACTATTAGATAGAGAGGGAAATACTGAATTGTGACGTCACAGTCTTGTACCGCCGTTTAAATTACACGCAAAACTTCTTTTTGCAAGAAAGAGATAGACAAAAAACTTTAATGTGTTATAACTTTTTTATTTTTGACCAATATGAAATTTGATTCCGAATTCTGTTATCGTATAACGTATATTAACATATTATCTAAATAAATATATAATATTCAATATCAGTCACCTACCCTATTGTAACAAATGTAATATAATGAAATATAAAACAATTACTGAAAAATGAATTTTGGAAAAATATGAGCACTATGTGACAATACAAAATGACCCATCGTCAACTAACACGAATCAAAGCAGTCATGGTGACATCAAAGTAATCCCTAATATGTATGTTACATGATCGTTTTGTAATTTGAGTCCAAATTTCAAAAAATATAATTTGCTTCTAAATTTACCCACTTTCCAAAAGGTGCTTACACAATTAGTATTTGCTAATTTTTCAAAACGTCATTCATAGAGTAGAAAAAATTACATAATCAAACATTCTTAATTTGCTGCACAGGCAGTTACGATTTATTTAAAAAGAAAAACACGACTTTCAATATGCACAACTAACTTTATAAAATACAGAAAAATGTACCATATGGTGTGGTTGACCATCCAATAAAATCAACTGCCTTCGTAATAATAATCAACACTCATATCACTATTGGCTCAGTTACGGTAAGGGAATTATTGAGTGAATATTTATAATCCTATATTCTCAAAATAAGGCTATTTCACAGAATTCTTCAAAGAGCAGAATAAGTCCTTTCACATTTGTCCCATAGATTTTTTATTTACATTTACAATTAGTACATGAAGTTATCTAGGTCGATTTTCAGCTTCCCAGTTAGTTGCTGTACCGACTGAAACACCCTGTATAATAATTCGTAATAGTGTGTACAGAATAATATATTATTTAACATAATTCAATACAATAACTTCAAAAACATCAAAAACGTTGTCAGAGTACCTACAAGAAATGAACTCAGTTTTTTCACAACCACCCTACCGCAATTTCTATTGAGTTTATAATTCAAGGCGTTTAAAATGGCTTTTGACCGAAACAATTATTGGGTTTTTCAATTAAAATTAGTGAAAACAGCCACGTGTCTTTTATTTATAGTTTTTGATTCGTCATCATGTTTCACAATGATTTTACTAATCAGCCTTCAGAAAATATTAATAACTGATTGATAGCATGGATGTTTGTGTTCACCAATATTTCAACATTTTAACTATAAACATGTTTAAATATTGAACGTACTAAATACCTCAAACCTCAACACCGAAACACGAAACTGAACGTTCGAAGTACGTTACGGTAACAAAGTTCATTTCACTTCAGTCCCTAAAGAAAGTTGAAGTTATTTAGTATGTTCTACAACTTCCCCAATGTTTTCCGGTTACTTAGAAATAAAAAGTCCGGAATTGAAAAAGAAGTCAGAAGGAAAGTTCTTTTGCTATAAACACTTTGTAATTTCCATTTTTCTAGTGCTTCCCCTACCACCTACATTACGTCCCTTTAATCACCATTGCTCTCACATATACCGTATTGAACAGGCTTTTAAACTTAATAAAATAACATCAGACACAATATGCAAGTACTGAAGATACAAAAGGAGAAATAATTAAATATTTTAGGAAGAAGTTATCAAAATCTAAGAAGAAAGGATGATGTGGTTAGCATTGAAAATTAAATAACTATCGATAGACGTACGGAACAAGTCTAAGGAAGACGCAAAAAAGTAAAACGAATATTTATTGTCCCAGTTCTTCTAAAATAACGCCTATTGTTTGCATTAACACTGGCCCTCAAAACTTTAACCCCTAACCTACTTATACATAGAAGTACTGGTGAATAACAAATCCTTTTATTGATTTATCCGTGCTCCAAGAGACTTTATACGTTAAATTTACATAAACACAATTAATTCACTGTCTGGGTTGTGATGTTATCATCTATAAAAATGTATGTAAATTATTTTCCAACCGTGCTATGTTACGTATGTATGGCATAAATACTTTATCTAATTTTTTACAGGGAGACAACTTTCCAAAGACCTTGGACAACGGTATAGAAGCATTGTTAAATGGTGAACAAATTGGAGTTCCTATCGCATCTGATAATTTGAAATCGCAGGGATATATTCTTCCTAATTCGATGGGAACCCAAATTTCTAGCGGATCTCAAATAAACGTTCCCCTTGTCGATGGAATTTGGCAAAACGTTGCAGGAACAACGTAAGTACCTTGTCTACGTATTAATTAACATATAATATATTTAGTTAGTTTAAGCCGTTTCGCCGATTCGATTTTAATATACAGAGTGCGAAAATGAAGATCTTGGCATGGGGTTATTATGTGCCCCTACCAATGAAGGCGCTCGCACATCGGCTGACTCTTGGGAGTGGTAGTAAGACATGTATACAGACTGTTGCAAAATCAAAGGACCCTATTGTTAAATGGGGGGAAGAAAAAGTTCTTCAACTAGAATTATTGCAGTTTACATTTTCGTTGTCTACATGTACCGGTTCCACAAAAATTTTCATGTATATGTATGTTTCGTCTTTGCAGAACTATCACAAACTTTAAATTCAAACTACGAGCCTAGATTTTTTAATTCTTTAGTAGGTATTTAGTAAGTTGACATCAATGCTATGTGGTTACGTTACGTTTTCAAGCCCATACTTAAAATTTTAAAGTTGATGAATTTTGAATGGAAAATCGGATGGCATCGGTGCATGAGGCTGAGAAAGCTGCAATGAAAATGTAAATTGAAATATTGCTAGTTAACAAAAATCAAAATTTTCATTTTCTTTAAATTTTCCATAGACCAAAGGGAATGTAGCTACCGTACTTTTGGATATTTTATTTGGCAACATTTGCCCCATTTAACCGTCATCGTTTCTCTTACGGTTAAAAGTCGAACTTGAATCAGCTTTTATACATATCTGTGTACCTTCCGTATATCAAGATTCTCACTTTCGCAATATGTATGGAGTTTACAGAGTTTCTAAAGTTGATGGGCTGTTAGAAGTACATAAATTTAAAGTGGAAGGAATTCAATTCTGATACTTGGGCTTATTTGGTTATTGTTTATGCCGCTTCTTTTAAAAATATTTTCAAGTCGACACCAACTTTGTTATTTTAAATGGAATGGTATATTTTTTACGCTGAATTCGAATAAAACGTGTAATTCTAAGGTAAGTTTGATAACCAACTTTAGTACAATCTATGACGGTCGGTTTCTAAGTTAATTTAATTTATAGAAAAAAATCCCTACCGCAACCCAAATTATAAAAAATCGTAACTTGCATAAAATACGACTCAGACTGTTGAAATTTTTACTAGTAATATCTGAATATTAGTGCTAACGCCTTGACAAAATTGAACTAAATAATTTATTCAGGGCGTTCAAAATACAATTCTTTCGATTAATTTCTGTTAGAAAAAATAATCAAAAACGAAAACTTCAATTGAAGTATTTAATGTAAACAATTGACTCGAACATCGTCCCAACAGAAATTAAGCGATTAAAAAAGTTTTACTGTGATTTTACTTTGATTTTCGTTAGTTGTCAATTGTCCAAGGCACACTCTTATTACGCCAAAATAAATGAAATTATCTATATTTTAAGAATTCTAAATTACTCATAATATTTCAAATAAAATAGTAGGGAGTATCTATATGAACCGAAAGAGGATAAAAAAACGAATCGATTGAAAAAATAAAATATGGTAGGTGCCATTTGAAAAAATACAGTTATTCGTGTCTGAAGTTCTTAAACTTTAGAATTTTATTTTGAACGCCCTGTATAAATTATTTAGTTCAATTTTGTCAAGGCGTTAGAACTAATATTCAGGTATTACTAGTAAAAATTTCAACACTCTAAGTCGTATTTTGTGGAAGTTACGATTTTTTATAATTTGGGTTGCGGTAGCGATTTTTTTTCTATAAATTAAATTAACTCAGTAACCGATCGTCATAGGTGTACAAGTTGGTTATCAATCTAACCTTAAAATTACACGTTTTATTTGAATTAGGCGTAAAAAATATATCATTCCATTTAAAATAACAAAGTTGGTGTCGACTTCCGGTATAACCGGATGTAAATCGAACTCGAAAATATTTTTAAAGGAAAAGACATAAACAATAACCAAATGAGTCTAAATTTCATAATTGAATTCCTTCTACTAATTCATATACTTCTAATAGCCAATCAACTTGAAAAACCCTGTATACGAAATAAGAACGAAAGGCAGGGGAAGTAATTCATTGATTCAACGCCGATTTAATGTTTAGCCCATCAATGTAAAGTGTTCTGTAATAAACAGCTTTTATGACTAGAACATGTTAGAGCATAAGTCAACAATCTTCCCTTTCTATCTATCTCACCCTGTTCTATCAAAGATTTATGAGAAAATAAAGAGTAGAATCAATAGGTGAGGATCGGTCATCACTTTATATTGCTCAGTTATTTATACCTTTGAAATTCTGTTGAAACAATAAATGTATTATAAAAGAGACTTTAGGCTTTCACGGCCGGCGTTATTAGAAGAAATTGTGAAATCCCGGCTTGATGGCCGTGGTCTAGGATTGATTCTCCTTCGGTGAGAACACCGAAGAAGTGCCCTATCCAACGTTTCGCCAACAACTGTGGTTGGCATCCTCAGAGAACGTAGCGTGTAGTCCGGGAGGTAGCGTTGCATTTTTCATGGTGATTTCAGGCCGATCAATTTCCGATTTTATTGAAAGTTTATATGAAATTGATAATCGAATGGCGGTTCAGCAGGCGCACCCAAGGTGGACGGGCGGGATAAAAATTCTCATTATGTAAAATAGAAAAATAAAAATAATAATAATTTATTCAGTGATTGCTTACATAAATAAAAAATTACGAAAATAGTCAGCAGCATAGAGAACGGTGGATTACACGTCAGCAGTCGATGTACATACACCTGATTTAAAAAAAATTACCTTTGATTCATTTCAAGTCGTGTGAAACTAACAAACAGGTACAGAGAGACAGTTAACACAGTTTTTAGATCACTTAAATAATCTAAACAATAAAATTCAGTTTACCATGGAATTAGAAAACAATAATCGAGAACTTAATTTTTTAGACACAACATTAAAAATTCATAATAATAGATTATCCTACAACATTTATAGAAAACCTACTTATACAGATGTAATCATACACGCCAAATCGAAACAGTCTAATACCATAAAAATGGCAGCATTTCATAGCATGATTTTTAGATTATTAAAGTTCCCTCTTAGCATAGAAAACTACCATAAAGAAATACAAACAATTAAACAGATTGCTGTCAACAATGGCTACAATAGTTCTATGAAAGATAACATGATTAATAATAAAAAACAAAAATTACTATTAGAACATCTTTTTGTTAAAGAAACTAATAAAGATAGATACCACTGTATTAATTTTATTCCCTCGACCAACAAAAGCATTTGTAAAAACTTAAATAAATTAGGCATTAGTACTATTTCAGTCAATAAATTCAATTTAGGTAAAATAATAGTGAACAATAAGCAAAAAATGGAAAATAGTAAGAAAAATGGTGTGTACAAAATAAATTGTAACGACTGCGAATCCTTTTATATTGGTCAAACTGAGAGGAATATAGATATACGACTAAAAGAACATAAAAAAGACATCCGAGATGGAAAAACATCAACAGGCCTGAGTAGTCATTGCATTATAAACAATCACAACATCAATTGTAACTAAGTCCAAATTTTACACAGAGAAAACAAAGGTAGAAGATTAAACATTTTAGAACAATTAGAAATCAAAAAAGCTTTTAAACATAAACTTCCCATAAATAACTATCAAACAGATTTCAAAAACAACCCCATAATAGACCAATATTTAGGGATTTCCAGTCGTCAGATGACGTCAATACTACCTAGTATTTAAGAGCATTTTATAAACAGGTATATTTAGTATAAACTACTCTTGATAAGGACCTAATCGGTCGAAACAGCTGTAGCTATAATAAAGCAAGTTTTGAAACATTTAAAAGCATTTTATTTGTTTCATAATAATCCAACCGCCTCATCTATTCAAATTATTAACAGACATGACTCGTTTTATCAATTAATCTATAAAAAAAAGTCAGCAAGCTGTTCGATGGTGGTAAGGTCGTCAGCAGGGGGGTAAAAGCCGCTGAGTAGCCATTCAATCTCCATCAAAGGCAATCAAATGTCATATTCAGCTGACGACCCGTAAATATTCTGCTGACTATTTTTTTCATTTACTACATTATTGAAACTATCTCAATTATTAATTTCAAGCAGCCTGAAATCATTTTTTAAATAATAAAATCAATTATAAATAAATTAAACAGTGTATAACTGCTAATAAACATTTAATTCCAACATGAATTAATCGACCTGAAATTATTGTGTCATTTGCAACGCTATCTCCCGGACTAGTGGGCATAATGTCCATCGATGCGGTTGTGCTGAGTAGTGATGTCAAGTACGATTACTTTTTGGTACTCGTTAGTACCAGTTACTTTATTAATCAATACTCGTTACTTTGTAATCGTTACAAATACTCGTTACTTTTTCTGTAATACATAATATCGTTTACCTAGGTACGATCCACAGTAACGGCGATTACCAATAAATAATCGGTAATAGGTACCTATGTCTATAATTATGTTATTCCCTTTTTATATGTATTATCTTTTATTCCTAAATAAAAAATAAATAGTTCAATAGAAATTTAGTTTTATAATAATAACAATAAGAAAAGTGCAGCTCTTTTTATAAATCAATAGAACTCAACAAGCCATTTTTTAACATTGTACCTAGTACCTAAATTATACGTAACTATAAATACAGATATTTATATTATCGTATGTTGACGCAAACGACGACGCGATGCTGATCTACATGTTTATAATAAAATAATAACACGATGAATGGTGCAAGTAGTCCTTTAAGCACGAGCTTGTCTTTGTCATAGTCTTCGTTCTGTTTCATTTCCACCCATACATCATATATACCTAGATATGTACTTAGGTACATAATATGATATTGAATATAACAGGTACATGGTACATTTTTTTGTTCCCATATCCTGCACAAAATAATATTGGTAATCGAACTGGCATGGCATATCGATTACCTCGATTACTTCGTCTTACGACTCCTACGACTAATGTACCGAACAGTACCGAGAGTACCGATGGGACGCGGTATAAATAAAAGTAATCGGTAACGATTACTTTCTCAAAGTAGTACTCGATTACTACGATTACTACCAAGTAACGAGTATTGAATAACGAATCATAACAATATTGACATCACTAGTGCTGAGACTAAATTTCAGTCTAGCTACGTTCCCTGAGAATACCAACCACAGTTGTTGGCGAAACGTCGGACAGGAAACTTCTTTGGTGTTCTCACCAAAGGAGTAACAATCCTAGACCACGGCCATCAAGCCCGGATTTTTCACAATTTCTTCTTATGATACAAAACCTTAGCTGAAGTTCAGAATCGATTCGACAAAGAATTTTTATTAAAAGAAAAATAGACAAAAGGTGGAAATCTATACATGAATAACACCTACAAATTTTATTTCGATTTAATCAATGTTTTTATAAGAACAAAAAAGATGTAAATGTCGGAATGTTGAAATTTTCTAGGGTGAATGCAAATAATAATGTCTATTGACCAGGACCGGATCCAGGATGAGTGAGAGTTCACCGAAAGTTTCTGTCCTTTTTAAATTCCAGAGTTATACCCTTATCAATTAAAATAAATATCGAATTTTGGTTTTCTACTTTCTACAAAGGCAACGGTTACGTTCTTCGAATTGAGTTTCTAAGATAAAGTTTACTTTTTATCCATTATGCTCACTAGATTATCGTCTGTAAATTGGTTTATGTTAATACTAGCTTCCCTACCCGCGGCTGTGCCCGCGGTATTAGTGGTGAATGTAAAAACGATAATTCTTTATTTCATCCCCTTCAAATTTTATTTTTGGGACAAACATTAGCCTATATGCCTCCTCTAAGTCCCATCTATGTGTATACCAAATTTCATTAAAATTGATTCAGAGTTAAGAGTGAAAACGTAACAGACTTACTTTCACATTTATAATATTAGTACGGATTTCGACAATAAATTCAACACCACCTCAGTCTTTGGACGCTTATGACAGTACGATAGATATAACTTTTCGAATCCTTCACTAACACAACTGAATTTAGGAGCGACGGTATTATTGTAAATTTGGAGCAAAAAAGATATACAATTAAAAGTTTACAGCTCACAAAAATAATGTTATTGTACTTTTAGGGTTCCGCACCTCAAAAGGAAAAAGCGGAACCCTTATAGGATCACTTCGTTGTCCGTCCGTCTGTCAAGACCCTTTTTTCTCAGGAATGCGTGGAGGTATCAAGCTAAAATTTATACCAAATACTCAGGTCTATTGTCCCTTGGAGCTGTGAAAAAATCAAACTTCTAAGCCAACAGAATCAAAAGATACAGCCGTTTATGCCGCAAATTTCCCCAAATTTTCGAATCAAAACCTACAGGGTACTTCCCGTGAACTCAGAATCTTCAAATTTGGTACGAAGCAACGTCTTATAGCACAGATAAAGGAAAAATTGCGAAAACCGTAAATTTTTAGTTACATCATATAATAAAAATATTTTTAATAATTTTAAAGTTACTACCCCTTTCCTAATGAACACGTAGAGGAATTAAATTGAAATTTATATCAAATACTCAGGTCTATAATACCTTTAAGCTGTAACAAAATCAAACTTCTATGTCAACGCAATCAAAAGAAACAGCAATTTAAGCCGCATATTTTCAAACTCGCAACTACTCGCAAGGGAATCAAAACCTAAAGGGTACTTCCAGTCGATTTATAATCTTGAAATTTGGCATGAGGCAATGTTTTATAGCACATACAAAGGAAAAATTCCTAAAAACCTTAAATTTTTAGTTACATCACATATATACAGGTTTGTACGGAACCCTCGGTGCGCGAGTTCGACTCGCACTTGGCCGGTATTTTTTTATTTACTTTGTAAAATAATTGACATTTACTGATATTTAATTATGTTGGATTAGGCTAGGCTAGGTTAGTTTAGGTTAGGTGAGGTTAGGTTGGGATACGCAGTCTTAATTTTAAATTACATAGCTTGAATATCTGTAAACTGTCCCACTATCTCTCCCTTTCTATAATTTTCTTTACAAAAACATGTATATGAACTATTCTCTAATATTCTTCTATTTAAAATATTTATGTATATACTTTTTTGGCAGGAACAAATTTTTCGTTTATTCGGCCTACTACGATCGACGAGAACAGTTTAATTATATACGAATAATTGGAGCTACGAAAACGAGAGGCCCCGACTTTGTATTCTGCCGCTATTGGTATCCAGTGCTTGAAAAAAATTCAACTAAATACATATCCACGAAAACTAATGCTAATGTTAAAGTAAGTAAAATGTACGACAAAATTTAAATCAGCATTTGCTTTTATTTTTATGATTAGAAGGCTAACAAATTCGTGTGAGAACCAAAGAGTTTAAAATTTGGATCAACATTTGACAGTATCGAGAGCATAAATATTGTACATGTACAAAAAAATTAGTTTTCCAAACTTGGGGAAATTAAGAAGTTAAATTCTCTTCTTAAAGATACACAAGCAGCGATAAAATTACCAATCTATAATCATATTTACTACCAAAAGTTTCCTGGAACTTTATATGAAATTCTGTTATAAATTATTCTGTTCTACTTATTGATCATATATACTGCTTACTAAAATATTGATTACTGAAGAGGCACAACACCGGCTGTTGTATTTCAAAAATGTGACTATAATTTTAACGATTATTTTTAAAAAGATTATTTATAAAACATTTAGTAAAATCATAATTAAAAAATAAAATGTACCTATACTTAAAACAAATAGTAGCTTCTTTTTAAATAGTATCACATTATAATAATTTGTAAGTATTGATCTTTGAAGATTAACGACACCTTCTTTTACAGGTAATTAGGGAAAATTGGAATTTAAAGTATAGTGCTGTGTATGTAATTTGTCCTTTAAAAAAAGGACAAGCTGCCCCGATTGCTGTTTCTGTATTTAGCAAATCCAGTCCTGCCCCCACCAATATGCTTATAGTTAACAACTTTTACAACGAAACGCAGCTACCGACAAAAAAATATGCCGTCTGTGTCAAACCTCTTCATTACAACTACGAAAAGGTACGTAACGAATAAAAAATACACGAAATCGATAATAAAGACCGCTTGCCTTTAGCGAAATTTAAAGAACAGAATCAAATTTTATAATTACTAGTGATTGAAATCGCCCGGTTATAACGAACAAAATTCGTAGTCCCATGATAGGTATTCGTTATAACTGAATTTGATGTATTGGTTCTACGATTTTAAATACCAGAAAGATTTTATTCATATTCAGTTATAATTTACCACAACAGCAATTTGATTGATTTATAACGTTGTCAACTCGTTTAATTGTTGTATGACGAAAATATATTAAGCATTTTAAGAATAAAGTGTTGATGTAATGCACAATAGGAAACAAATTAAATATAACAATGGTTTAATGCGTAAAACAAACGTTTCAATTATTTCTAACTTAGATACGAGATATCATGTGAATAATAGTATATTTACGTAGTAGCTTTGTAATTGATTATATTTAGCTATCAACCACTAAAAAAATATTTCGGTTCTATCAACAACGACATTATCACAAAACGAATTAAAATATATATTAAGTATAAGCATTTTTAACAAGTTCTGCATAAAAGATGACGCTCGAAATTCGCCTAGTCCCTAGAAATATACAGAGTGTTTCAAGTTGATGGGCTATTAGAAGTATATGAATTAGTAGAAGGAATTTATTTCTGAAACTTGGGCTCATTTGGTTATTGTTTATGCCGCTTCTTTTAAAAATATTTTCAAGTTAGATTTACATCCGGTTATACCGGAAGTCGACACCAACTTTACTTTTACGCTTAATTCGAATAAAACGTGTAATTCTAAGGTAAATTTGATAACCATCTTGTACACCTATGACGATCGGTTTCTGAGGTAATTTAATTTATAGAAAAAAAATCGCACAAAATACGACTCAGAGTATTGAAATTTTTACTAGTAATAGCTGAATATTAGTGATAACGCCTTGACAAAATTGAACTGAATAATTTTTACAGGGCGTTCAAAATAAAATTCTAAAGTTTAAAAACTTCAAACGCGAATAACTTCGTTTTTTGAGTATAAAATTTTACAAATAAAACGTTAGGAAGTATCCATATAAATCAAAAGAGGATAAAAAAGGAATCGATTGTATAAATTATTCAGTTCAATTTTGTTAAGGCGTTAGCACTAATATTCAGCTATTACTAGTAAAAATTTCAACACTCTGAGTCGTATTTTGTGGATGTTATGCTTCTTTTTATTTGGGTTGCGGTAGCGATTTTTTTTCTATAAATTAAATTAACTCAGAAACCGATCGTCATAGGTGTACAAGTTGGTTATCAAACTTACCTTAGAATTACACGTTTTATTCAAATTTAGCGTAAAAAATATACCATTCCATTTAAAATAACAAAGTTGGTATCGACTTCCGGTATAACCGGATGTTATTCGGATTAGAGAATATTTTTAAAAGAAGCGGCATAAACGATAACCAAATGAGCCCAAGTTTCAGAATTGAATTCCTTCTATTAATTCATATACTTCTAATAGCTCATTAACTTGATGAACCCTGTAGTCTGGCCATTTACCGTACCAAATGGGATTGGCTTGTTTGCAAAATGACGGAATTAATAAATGAACTGCTTTAATATTGTCACGCTCATAAAAATATCTCTGTGGTTTGGAAACATGGCAGTTAAATATTAGTTTATCGGCTTCTCGGTTGTTTGACATCTCGTGCCGTACAATATTTGTATGTAATGTACAATAATATTAGTTCTTTTTATGCTTTTATTAGTAATAAAAATTTTATAGAGTTTAAAATAGAATAAAACTAATTGGCTATAAACATCATGGAGTTAAATAAAATAAAACTAATTCTCTATAGCTTGTAAACAGAACTGTGATGTTCTTTGCTCTGGATTTTTGGGAAAGAACAAATAGTTACTATCTTAAAATACTAAGGAGCTGCAGAACTTTTTTAAATCCATATTTTCTCCTAGTCAGCATATTTTTTTTCTATTCTATCAATTACAGTTATACATATATCCCTTGAACGAACATATATTTGGCTTTACTATAATGCAATGCAGGTGACTTTTATTTCAGAAACGGGCATTACTCGAAGTAAACCTATTAAGACGCCAAGAATAAATAAAGCTGTATATAAAAAAATGCTTACCCTATAGGAATCAAAATATTGTGTAATAAATTAAATCCGGATCTTAAAATGCCAGTTGTAACTGGTTCAAAGATTTAAGAATAAAACTTTACTTTTGTTCACACAATTAACTTTAAATTATACAAACAAGATATTAATTCAATAAAATTTGTAGTTATTTCACATTATTAAGTAGCCAATATACGAGGGCGGATCAAATATAAACGAACCTTTTTAAATTGAGCGCCGGATAGTTGTTCAAGGCGCATACGGGCGGTAGCAACTTGAAGTAAGAATATTAGCTAACACGGAAACGACTCGTCGTATTGCTGTGTTTGCTTGGTTAGTAGCTATCACAATGAGTGAGAAAGAGATGCATAGCAGCGTTGCGCAACGGATTATTATTAAGTTTCTTACACGTGAAAACGTGAAACCAGCTGAAATTTTGCGCAGATTGCTAGCACAGTTTGGAAATGAAACGCTTTCGTGGCAACGGGTAAAAGTTTGGTGCAAATAATTTAACGAAGGGCGTAATCGTGTCGAAAATGTAAATCATCCTCGTCGTCCGCGCAACAGCATATCGCCGGTTGATATTGCACGCGTTAGAAACCTTATTGAAGGGGACCGCCACGTCACTGTACTTCAGATATCTGCTGAACTCGGCATCAGCTATGGGAGTGAAAATCATAACGAAAAACTGGGGATTCCGAAAATTTTCATCTCGTTGAGTTCCAAAGTGGCCGAGTGAAAATCAAAAAGCTGCTCGAGTTCGCATCGTAGCTTTAACGCAGGCCCAAACCGATGAAATGCGCTAGACACAATCGGAGCACCATCCATGTAGCCCAAACTTATCCCCTTTGATACACTTTTGCAGTTTAGGAACAACACTTTATTCTATATATACACACTATTATTTACAAAATTAATTTTAGGCAACACTATTCGACATGAGAAAGAAAAGAAAAAAAAAAACGAAGCGAACTAGCGTGAATAAACCAATACAATGAAACAGAATATACAATTAATAACTAGATACACTAAAACTATAGACGAATTTGGAAGTTCAGGTGAATATGAGAGCTGGTGGTGATGAAGTGTCGGAGAGTTTTTCTTCCTGTACTGAGGAATGTCTCGATATATATACAACCCCAGCACCAAGCAAAGGTTGTGACAAAGAGGGGTTGAAAGTGGGGTGGTGAAAGAGGGGCGAAAAGTAACGATAAAAACGAATTCGTTTTTACGTCACTTTCGCGGTGGAAAATAAAAAAACAAATAGCGGGAAATGATAGGGCATGCATGAAAACATATGATGAAAAAAAAGAACCATGATTTTACGTTAACAAATGATGAAATAAGAAAAGTAAAACATAAAAAAAAAAAAAGAAAACAATAAAACTAGAGTAAAAGAGTGGAAAGAAACATAGATGGGAAAACTACAACCGAATCAAGAATAAAAAAAGGAAATAGCAAATAGAGAAGAAAAAAAATTGTTACTTTAATTTAAAATTGAAAGAAGATAAAAGTGTGTCGTTATGTATAAATTCGGTTGTAGCACGGGGTGGTTCAGGTAGACGGAGGGTTAGGTAAACGGAAGGTTACTGTCCGGTAAAACCGATAATGATCGGGAAGACCAAGATAATGTTAGTTGGTACCTTATTGTAATTAGCTTCGAGGAATCGGTTTCGCTAATGGTATTCGTATCACCTTGTGTTTTCCACATGTTTAGGCCCCTCAAAGAATCACTAGGAGGCGAGCAATTTCAGACTGATGAACATGTGGAGGCGTTTGTGCGCTACTGGATAGACTCCCGCCCTGCTTCTTTTTATGAACACGAGATGAAAAAACTACCAATCCGTTGGGAAAAATGTATAATCAGACAAGGGGGATATGTCGAAAGATGGAGAAATTTGTTTTTGTGAAAATTTTCAAAATAAATGTTTTATGAACAAAGGCTCGTTTATATTTGATTGATCCTCGTATTAATAAAAACGATTGTAATAATTTTTAAAGGATAGCTGCCCATTGAAATAAATTACAAAGATATGTACCTACTAGTTTGATATTTAAATCAATTTTACAATTCTTTTCCATTTTCCGTCCTATTCTTGTGGTATTCTTTTTAATTTTGTATTTTGTACCAATAACTCCCTTCATAAAAACATATTAGTTTAAGATCTGCCACTCGAGGTTATGTTTATTATATTTGTCCCGATTTTACACGGCGTATCACGCCACTAATTTTTAAGTTGGCTATTAAGCTTGGTACATAGATTAGCACTTAACATAAAAAAGTTAACATTTGATTTCGCTTAATGTAAGAACAAGTAAAAGATATAGAAATAGCAGCAGTCATTTTGCGGTCACATTGGGTGTATTGGCCAAACTCTAGCCACATTGAAAAAATTATAGACTGTGATACGCTTGAAGTAGCAACTAATGCAACGTTCACACGAGAACTCAACTGAACGTTGTTCACACTTCGACTGCACTTGTTCTCGTGTGAACGCGGCTTCATAACCAACTTCATACTCTTATGTTACCTCCTTAACTCAATACATAAAATATTTTTCTATATACTAAACTAATATGACTCAGTGGTTGCAACTGAACACCAAAACAATACTCTCTTTTATTGCTTCATAGACGGTCCAACATTTTTAATTAATTTAGTAATCATTGCACTTTCAGGACTTTAAAATAATAATTTTTCAACCAAACATCAAGAAGTGTAGGTACTTTTAAAGAAATGTCTTATTTTCTTTTATACGTAATTTTTATTAATTTACTTATGGCTTTCCATTTTTGTTTAAGATGATGCAAATGGTGGAATTTATCGAATTAAATAGAATACTGGGAGTGGATCACTTTATTTTCTACAATCACACGGTGGGACCGCAGGTGGACTGTTTGTTACGTGAGTACGTCTCAAAAGGCATCGTGACCCTCTTACCCTGGGATCTTGACCTACTATCTCAGAAAGAGATTAGAACGGAGGGCCTCTTTGCCGCCATGAACGACTGCCTTTATAGAACAATGTACAGATTCTCCCACGTGCTCTTCATCGACTTCGACGAATATATTATTCCTAGAGCTAAGCCGACACTTCCGGAACTTATCGAGTGAGTACAACCATTCACTGACACTTGTTAATTACCGACATAAACTTACATTACCTTCACACTGTACAGATATCTTCTTTTAAAAAGAACAATTCGAAGCCAACTTATTTTATCATTTAACGGTTTAATTAAATAAAATTGGTAAGTATCTAACAAAATTGATTTCATTGTATATGACAAATTTTTTGCCCAAGGACAACTAATCTCCGAATTTATATCTGCAAGACTTTATCACTTTGTTTGTATTGTCTTTCCGCGCCATAACCTTATGATCATAAATAACCAATCAAAAACGTTCATTCATTTGGTTGTGTAAGGTTATGGTAGAAGAAGACAACATGAACGAAGTTAATGTCGAATATCTTAATTCCTCTGCTCCAACTAAACATCTAATAACAAAGAGCTCAGAGGTAAAGAACTTCGTTAGTGCTGTTTTTTCCTACCGCATCCTTAAAATCCTAAATGGACAATTCAAATATTTTCTTGTTCTACTTTATTTTAACTACTCCCACCCAAACATCCAGTGACAAGGAAAAATCGAGAGCGAAGCATTTAAGCAATCAAATAGAGACATCTATTGAAGTTGAATATTTCTTTCCAGAAACCTCCAACGTCAAAGAAGGGGCCCAGAAGTGGGCGCATATTCGTTCCAAAACGCATTTTTCTACCTCCAATGGGATGACGATGAATTGGCGCACGACACGCAAGACGTGATCGCAGTAAATTTAGTAACACAGAAGAAAACGAGACGAAAATCGAAACTTCATCCTCATAAACAACGTTCCAAATATATTTGTAGACCTGACAAAGTCGTAGAAGTGGGAAATCATTTTGTATGGGAATTTGTTAGAGGCTTCGTTTCGTACAACATCCCATCGGATCAAGGGATCCTCCATCACTATAGGATTTGCGAGTTCGGAGGAGACGATTGTGTAAAACAAGCATCGACTGTCGATCGAACGGCATTCAAATACAGGACAGAACTTGTGGAGGCTGTTAAATCAGTCTATGATAGCAATAAGGATAAGTGTGATCTAGAAGACTTGTACTTGAGTGAGAGGCAACAAATTGCTGCAGGCCTTCCTTTCATGGACATATTCAATAAGGATTTCAAAAGGTTGTTAAACCCTAATGCGAGATAATAATTATTGCGATAAATTATGAAACTTGTGAGATTTCTTGTAGACTTAATTTTTTATTAAAGAAACAAAAAAAAGTGAAAAATGAACTACAAATTGTCTATGACTTTTTATAAGCATTCCTTTTATACCGTCCCTTACATTGATCAATAGTTTTATATCAAAATTAATAGAATCAAAAAGAAGCTAACCCTAAACCGTGGTGGTGTTGTTTGTAATGTAAAAATTAAAATAACTTTCAAAATTATACCAGGACCGTACCAAGAATTAAAACCACGTAGACGATTCATATTAAATCTGATCTAACCGAATATCACCTAGTCCAACCCTGTTATTCTTCAATGATTTCAATTGTATCAGTTTGAATTGTCCCATGAAATAATCAACAAGGCAAGCTAAATTAAATTTTCTAGAAGAGATATTTTTCTGGACTACCTATTAAAATATTTAATAAAAATTTTATCAGTCAAACTACAGATGTTTTTTAAGGAACAAAAATCTAAAGACTGACTATATGGCGTCTCTTGGTTTGTCATTTTAAATTTTTAGGTACGATTCAATACTCGTGATATGTTATCCCCTTTATTACCTAAAGCTACATTGATTCCTGTTTAATAATCCTCAAAACACAACTCAACAATCTCAAGGTATTATTCGATTTATATATAAATACACTACATCAAGCAATTCCTATTTAAGAAATTTAATTTCTGAAAATTATTTAGAAATAAAAATTATTATTGGTGACACACCAAAATGCAAGTTATACGAATGATCAATTTAAAAAAATCATCTCATCGGCGTTTTCTAATTAGTATAAACTAGCAGCAATACCCGGCGTTGCCCGGGTAAGAATATATTACACGTTTGATGGAACATTCTAGAATATTCGCGAATTTAAAACTATCCAGAACATCCCATAAAAATTTTCTAACTTTTTTTAACATTCTGAAACATTCTTGAATGATATTCAAGATCCTGGAACATTCTTGAACATTGCCAAATCATTAAATTAATCTCTTGATTGTTACGATGATAACACTGACGAAAAGTCACTGAATTTCGGTTTATATACCATCAGACATCGAAATTTCTAGTATTAGAACAATCTAGAACATTCAAATAGTCTGTTCCCTTCATTTGTCGAAATCACTTCAATATTTTCGGTCACTGTTCGTTCTTGTTTCCAATTGATCTTCACTCGACTGCAAACACAATTTAACTGACAAAAAGTCACTGAATGTTGATTTATATATCATCGAACATCGAAATTCCTAGTACCAGAACACTCTAGAATATTTAGATGTACGTCACTTTGAAACGTAGATGTACACTTTTTGAAACTTTCTAGATCATTCAAGAAATTTTCAAAACTTTCTCAAACATTCGAAGTCGATAATAACATTTTGCGCTCATTTTAGAATTTTTTAGATCATTTCAGAAATTTTCAGATCTTTCGGGAAGTCCTTATGACTTAAAAAAGGACAGAAATATTTCTTATCACCTTTCTGCCACCTACAACCACCCACTTCCACCCACCGCGACCAAACTTCCTTACTCCCACCTGGAGACCAAGGGGTATTTACCACCCCAACAGGAAGTTGATTGGAGTAGGTAGAGATAGAGAAAACCCTGTCTTTACGTACGAACATAAGCATTTGATATATGTATTTGGATTTAGATTAAAAGTGAAATATGTATTTCAGAATATATTATGGATAAATTCAATTAGAGATTTCATCCCAATTTTATTATACATACCTAATCGAAAACTACCCCATTGATTCTAATTATTAGTTCACCCAATTAGTCGTTTATTCACTAATAATAATTCATGGGATTTGAATACGAAATTGCTATTTGGGTCACTACCATAATATACTTATTAATATATATCAAAATTATGCATTGAAAATTGTAAGCTAACACTTACCACCACTCGGCTAATAGATCAATTAGCGTTCGTTTAAACAGTAATAGGTAATAATTTAATAATTTTGAATTCAAACGGTCGATGAGATCAATAGAATTAGTGTCAAATAGATAATAAGCAAATCGAATGAAAATAGGGTAATGAAACGGATAACCTAAAAATTACTCCAAGTTCATCGACGTTTTTTGGGTTCCCTACTATTCTACCTAATTAATAAGATGTGCTAAGTGGAAGAAGAAGAAGAAAAAATAATTTAATAATTAGTGAAATCAATAAAATTATATTCGAATCGACAAAAAGCGAATACAAGGGAGTTAGGGTGGTGAGACGGGTAACCGCTTTCTTATTCTAAAATTGCTCAAAGTTCGGAGACATTTTCTGGGTTCCATACCCACGTAATTATTAAGGGGCACCAAATCAAAGAAGAGAAAAGCAGTGGTAATTTAACATGACATATAAAGGTGCGTCTTTTATTTTTTTTTACGTTCTATAATTTTCTAATTAAAAATCTGTAACAACATGAGTTGTCACTTTCGTTCGTAATCAATTTATGAATAAATAAAATATACCATTTCCTGCATTTTGTATTTAACACCTTCAGAAATAGTACTTTACATCAATTTTATTAAATAAATCTAACATTATAGGACAATTGAAAAACAAAAAACCCTTATTTCATTATTGATTTATTCTTTTGGCTTGTTTTATCCAGAAAACCCGTATTTAAATTAATGTTTCACACTTATTGTTGCTGTTATGGTATGGGTAGGTATGTACGATATATAATTAGCTAATAAATACTTAAAAATGTAATTGGCGTCATTCATTGTAACACCTACTGTTTTCTTTTAACAGCCGTTTAGAAAAACATTCCATTAGAAATGATATATTTAAATTACGCCATCACTGTAACTATAATTTAATATCTACAACACAACAGTGGTAACAAATTATACCCTAAAATTTACCACCGATACGTTTGATGTCAACAAGAGCGTAGACTTTATTTTAACAATGGGGAAGAAATAAAAGGATTAGAATAATATATTACAATAATCGTCAAATATTTAATTACGAGTATTATAATAATGTAATATCCTTAAATTTATTATAAAATTCTTATTTAAAGTATGAGACAAACTCGGGAACTATTCAACCAATTTTTAAGAAAGTTAGCTTACTGTATTGTATGTAATTTGGTCCAACATGATACATAGGGTTTATACTTTTTATTTCGATTTATAAGTTATATAAGTCTTTAACAGATGGCGGTGCAAGTTAATTTAACGACACACACTTTATCATCTAGGTTGTGTAAGCATCCAGTAAATGCCATTGTGTTTTAACTTTTTGATGTTACAATCTACTCCACGTCGTATATGTTTATGTTTATGATGTGGCCTCCATTTTAATTTACTATATTAAAAATGTTTAAAATTACTTAAGTGTTTTAAGTATTATTAAAAAAAAATTTCATACCTTTCTTTTACTTTTTAAAGGTTGGTTATTCAACTTAAAACCAAAATGAAAACATCTGAGATTTTCATGTCAAAAGTAAAAAGTTACGTTTAATCAAAATCAAGTCAAAGTCCCTAAAGGAAAATTCTTTACTACGCCAATGGAAACTTCTACAATCTCCTGCTAAAAAATATAGAGTACCTAACGGGTTATTACCAGAAACATCCTCGATTTAAACCACAAGCACATACTCAAATCGTCTCACAATCAGTTACTTTTTTCATTCTGTTCATCGTCCCACCATGTACAGGGAAAAAGTTGACGTAGTCTCCGAATACTTTAAATATACTGAAAAGCTTATGCTCTGGGCTGCATTTCCGGATGTCAAACATAAATTCAGATTTTTTTGCATTTACAGAAGATTCGTTTTGATAATCGTAATAGTAAATTTCTTAAGAGGTTTCTCTACGCTACAAGCCGGCGAACGTATTGCGTTAACAAGTACAATTTGTATCGAAGTTTTAACCGAAATAAAAGTGTACAAACATGTAAAAGCAAAAAGATTGATTTATGAAAAAATGAGACATTTGCAGAGTCATCTACTTTCTTTAAAAGTTTTACCGAATGGCAAAATAAACAAAATATTTTTACAAGAAGCAAAACACGTAGAAAGAGTTACGAAATTTCTATTTGCCGTCTTCTTTATTATGGGAATTGTAGCAGTTTTTAGCGTCTTTAAAATATTTTTCTTTAATTACGAAGAGCACTATGAGACCATCACTACTTCTGACAACGTTACCATGACCATTTACAACCAGAGAACGTCGTCCTTTAGTCCTATGCCCAACAGTCTCAGAACATCAAGAACCAATTTTATTTTGTTCTCTCTGGTTTTTGAAACGTATCACTTTAGTTATTATCCTTGCATTGCTGGTAAGTTAAATTTGTACTTAATGTTATTTAAAGCTAATATTTTTTCTTTATACCTTTAAGCAACCGACTCAGTGTTTTTTATTTTAATAAATTTCATCGTTAACCATATTAAATGTGTGAATTTTAATTTCCAACAAATGGGAAAAACGAATATAGGGCATTATGTGTTCCAAAAGAAATTTAACGCTTGTGCTGGTTACTTGGATGAAATACTGAGGTAAGAAAATATAAACGTACTTATTGTACTTTTTATCAAAGTCTCGATTTTATTTTTCCCAATTCTTACTCATTAAAACACTTATGTATAATGCTGTTTAATATCCACTATTTTTATTATAATAATTATTTTTTTATGTTATAATATTTTTATAAGTTCTGTAAATTTTAGTTTGTGCAAAATATTGGAATCGCTTTTCCACACGACAGTTCTCATTCAAACTGGTATATCTACAGTTAGTATTGGTTTCATTCTGTATCTACAGACAACAAACGTAGGCAGAGTAAAATTATTTTATCTTTACCATCACGTGACCTATTCTTGGTCTAAGATAAAAAAGAATACTTTTACTACATCTGTCTTTGTTGTTACCTGATATTAAAAACAAAAAAGGGTTAGGTTAGGATTAGTTATCACATTTGACATTTTCCGTCATTGTGTATACAGCTTGCCTAATAGTCATTTTCCTTGTAGATTAATTGTTCAAAAATGTGCAATATATTGTGAGTACTTAAAACAGACAACATCATTGTCATACAATTGTCTGGAAAAATATTGTTTTTTGTTACTTATGTACGTCAAATTATTCTAATATATAATACCTATAACCTATAATTTTATACTGTCAACCATTTGACGTACTTGTATGATTTATTATGATTTTATTCATATATGTAACTTATTAAGGTTACGTGATGGAAATGATAAAATAATTCTTCTATATTTAAATACTTTTTATTACAACACACACTTTTGCTAATAAAACAACACTGATTGCAGGTAAAAAATGGATTGACAGCAACATACACGATTTATTTAATGGCAATAACTCTACAAATCTATTTGTTTTGCTCATTTGGAACAAAACTTACTTCTGAAGTAAGTTCCTAAGTTTCCTTTCTCATGCAATATCTGTATAAAATAAATCTTGCCTTGCCATGTCTTTATATATTTAAATCAAGGGAATATTAAATTTTTAACTTTTTTTTTTGTTTACAAATTGTTTAAACTGTTTTCAGGCAGAAAAACTCCCACTGTCTCTATACCATGTAAACTGGATGTTTTTGCCAAAATCACTTAAAAGGTCTGTTATGATCGTAACCATCAGAATGATGAAGCCTGTTCAAGTAACCATAGGAAAAGTGTCACCAATTACTTTGTCAACTTTTCTAGAGGTAATTACACTTTAATTTATCTAATTTTTAAAATTCGAAGGCCTGGATTAACTCACTTTAGGCACTAGAACCTAATAATGCTGTTTAAAAGTAAACCGAGTTCGACCGATTTCTTAAAAAACCTGGGCCCTAAAGATTTGCTCACATGCGTATGAGATGATAAATAAAATTAAATCCCTATTCAATTTTTCATTATCAAGCTTAACAACTTTTTATTTTGTTTCCTTTTTCTCTTTCAGATAGTAAAAGCAGCGTATTCATTTGTTGCTGTCATGAGAAACAAAACCGGCAAGTAAAGTAAACAAAAAATATTTGTACTGTAAATATAGTAATTTTCATCACATAGTAAATGTAGCGTGTAGCATTTCTTATCATATTGCTTGTATTAATTACTCACCTCTAAAAGTTTAATAAAGTGTTATTTAAAAATTAAATAACTAATTATTATAAAAATACAGTTCAGATTAAAAGGCCATAGGTTGTATGAATGACGAAGTGAAGCTGGATTAACCAGTGTTGAAATCGTGGACAATAGCTGGACCTCAAAAGTTCGGTAAGGACTGACTACAGAGCTTTTTTTTTGGTTTGTCTCTTTTTTTTTAATGTTTCAGACGTTTATGACGTCTATGACTGATCTTACGTCACGTTGTTTAGATCATTGTCGCATTATATTTGCGCATTCGTTTCTGTATTTGATGTCGCTGTTCGCCAGCTTGTTTATCATCTTCAATCTGGCCTGCTTCGCTTTTTCTAATGGATTAGCTTTTTATCCATGTACTGTTTTGATAAATTTTGGTAGTAGCTTCTCCAAAATTTTTGTGATAGTGACTTCCAACTCACCGACCTTCACCAAATTCTGCTTCACTTGGATGGCGTAAGATATGTCAGGCTTGACTGCTGCATCTTTTTTCTTTTATCTTTTGCTCAAGTTGAAATCTGGGGTGTTCCGGGCATTTCCAACTTGATGCTATGTGGTTCCCGTTGTAATTTGCGCACTTACCTTTACCTTGATAGTCGCACTCTCTAGTTAAGTGATTTTCACCGCATTTAAGGCACTTTGGTGACATATTACATCTACATGCCACATGGCCGAACTTTTGGCACCGAAAGCATTGTCT
Organism: Agrilus mali; assembly: GCA_029378335.1. Taxonomy (NCBI): domain Eukaryota; kingdom Metazoa; phylum Arthropoda; class Insecta; order Coleoptera; family Buprestidae; genus Agrilus; species Agrilus mali. The sequence continues at coordinate 3,672,138 of CM055661.1, forward strand.
TGTTTCTGCTGGTAGTCTCTTCGCTTCGGTATTCACTTTCACTTGTGCTATACTTTTAACTTGGTATATCTTCTTGCCCACCTCGTCTCTACTAGTGTTCACTAGCACCATCGGTAGGGATTTGTTCTTGCTTCCCATCCTTGTTACGTTTTTGTACACAAACCCTTGGTCATCTAGTGATTTTTTTATTGTTTCTGTATCAATACTGGGTGGAATACCCTTTATGACCACTTTTAATTCTTTTTCTTCATCCAGTTGGTAGGTGAAGTATTCCATATTGGCGGCTTTCAGTACTTTAATCGTCTTTTTATAATCGTCACTTGTGCTTGTAAATACTTCTATTCCTTCTCTCGTGTACTTTAATGGGATCCTCGTGTCAATTTCGTTTTTCTGAATAATTTCGTTAATCGTTTCTACATTGTCTATTTTTATGGTTATCGGTGGCGGTGGTTTGATCCGTCTCTCATTAACTTTGCCTGCATTGTCCTCTAATACCGGCACATGCAATTCTTCACCGTCAAAATCTATCGCTTCAAATCTGTTTGTAGGTTCTATTGGCGACATCAGCCTATCTTCGATCTTTTCTTTTGTATTTTCCTTCTTTCTCTTCTTGGATTTCTTCAACTCTGAACCGCTTCCTTCGTCTTCCTCATCTTCTTTAACTAGTTTGATTCTTAGGTCGAAACTCTTGAGCTCTTGAAGAATGTTTTTCAGGTAACCCTGAAGTTCCTCAATCCTTTTTTCTGCAGCGGCTTGGCTCTGCGCCATGCTGCAGCACTCTATTTCACTTCCTTTGTACACACTTGTGTTGATCTGTATATTATATATATATATATATATATATATAAATATATATATATATAATATTATTATTCCTTCTCTTACTACAGAGCTAGCTATTCACTGATATTTATACTGCGAGATAGTGGGAGTACCGAATCCACCAGACGCCCCACTCAGACGTCAACAACACCGCTTTGCTACGCCCACCGATCTGCTATATAAATATCAGTGAAAAGCTATCACTGTTCGACCTTCTACTACCACTCCCTAACACTCCCCTCTCACAAACAACCCTCCTCCCAACTCAACCCACTCCCCACTCCCCCACTTTTCCACGTCTCTCCCGGGGAATCAGAACCTTCTGGTTGACCTCCCCTCTCTCGAGCAGGGTTTTTAGTCAGTAAGAATCTGACACTACCCCCCTTCAGGGGGTGCCTATGCAAGGTTTTCCCTGCTCGAGACAAAACTAAACAAAAAAAAATCTATCACTGCTCTTAGCATCGGGGAGGCCACCGGTTCGATTCCGGGGCCAGCTACTCTGGTTCAAGTTTTTCTGTAGTTTCCTTGGATCATTTAGGCAAATGCTGGGGTAGTAATATACCTCAGATAGTCTTTTACCTCTCTTCTGTCTTCATTTCGTCCGTCTCACCTTTCTTCCCCCAACCATCACACACCTATTCGCATTATTCCTAAAGTAGGCTGAAGAGGTCCTTCCGCCCTTCCCCTCCAACTTTGCACAAGAGTGTAGGCCGGGGGGGACAGCCCGCCCACCAATCAATATTGGTGGGAATGAAATACCCAAAAGTTTTTTTTTGCTATCAGTCGATGTCGGAACTCCGAGGTGTATTCTACATCCATGTACGATGTAGTCACCTCTATTACTGACAAGTGATATCAACCGCAGGTATTCACAAAACGATTGGCCCTAACCACTCATATTTATACACTACGGTTCTTAACCTCAACATAATATTAATTTTCAGTTTGTTTAGGATCGATTGTATGATTCAGGTGAATCGATTTAAATCATACACTGCGATGGATGAAAAATTATCTGCCTCTTAATCATTAGAAAAAAATTAGTTGTGAAATGACTGGTACAAAAAGAAACAAATAAAACCCGTTCTGTTGATATCTTTCAACAAAAATATTGTTTATAATTAGTTTAACTCGTTTTTCTAAACATTATTTATTTATTTTTTCCTTTTTCCGATTGTTTTGAACATTATTACAACTTGGTGTGATGGACGATGGTGATGACAATTCTAATTCTGTAATTAAACTCCTAATTCGTTTAAGTTCTCCAAGACACTCCAAACAAAGCCTACCTTCAGGACTGCATTTTGGTTCATAGAGTAAGTGCTTAGTTGACTGCTTCAACAGCGTGTCCGCTTCTTTAAGGACTTCGATAAAAGCTTTTCCGTCAATTTCCTTGTTTTTAACTCGCTTTTCAGCTAACAATACCCGAGCACTTTGTAATTCGTAAAGAGTGATCCCTAGAAGTAAATTAAACTTTTCATTCTATCATTGTAGGTACTTCATTAAAGTGTAAACACGAAAGGCAAAACTCAAGAGACAAGCATTTCTTTGTTGTAGAGATTATACTACACAATATAACAAAGAAATACACTTTTACAAGTGTACGTCACAAACAAAATTAATTTTAAACAAACGTTTTCGGTCATACACAAACTTAAATAGTGGCAAATTTTCACAGGTGGCATTCATCGATCCTTCTGTAGATATTAGTTAAACAAAATGTCAGGGCAATAAATAAATTCGCTGATTCTATCGTAACTAGCTAGGTATGGGGTGCTAATGAGAATGGCAAAGAGACAGAACATTGACACAGTTACAGAATGTTTACACTGTGACATGTATTATTTACCTTGCATTCGTGATACTCCTGGTTCAACTGCTCTAAATACTGGCAGTAATTCCTCACAAAGTTGGATTTTGTGTCGTAATCTGTTTATTTTTGGTTCAGACTGCGTATACAAACCAATCAAATTTTGTTTCATTTCCAGTAATAGAAAATGATTTGGACTAAATGTTTTTAATAACTTACGAAGAAGTTTTTCACTGTTAGCTATATCTGAGGCATCTACAAACAGCAGTAGCGTAAGTATGGTTTTTGTGTGTATGTAAAATATGGAATGTGTACTTTAGCAAGGATTATTCAACTTGGATTTTATCAAATAGAATTACTTTAGAATCTCATGACCTTTGATCGTCGGTTACACAGAAACTAAACTGACTAAATGACTGGACAAAAGCACCATCGCATGTGTTTCTCGTGCATTTCACGACTCATGATATTTTAAAGTACCTACCTATAGCAATGTTGAGCTAGAAGCCAAAAATTATTACCTACTCAGAGAATTCAATAAGGTCCTTGCTTCAATTATAGTGCTTTGTATCAAGGAATGACTGAAACTTCTCTGGCACGTGTTACATAACCACATATAAGGTCCATCAGTACTAATTGGTCTAATTAAACCTTTTTTACATCGTGGACATCTCAAAGAGCTAATTTCAGTTTTTAACTCTGACGGGTCTGTACATCGTGGACAGAAGCAATCAAAGTATTTGCTTTGGCGTAATATAAGGCGACGTTCGTGGTTTCCCTAAAATCATCACATATACATCATAATTATTAGTATTAGTATTAATCACAAGTCACAGCAGACAAGTGGGTTTTAAATAATTGCAAAATTATTGTTGTTGAGAGATAAGATCGAATCAGAAAATAGAATTGGTGAAAAGGAGACTCAGAAAATTATTTAAGTCAGTTAAACGCCTTACATGTAAAGTGCTAAAAATCTAATGAAATTTATTATTTTTTATGAGCAGACTTTTTTTGTAAACCTATATAGATAGACAAATTTTTAAATTTTTTTTTGGATGTCGAATCCAAATCAATTCACAATTTTTTGAACTTAACCGTACCAAAATGACGTTTGCAGGTCATTTTAAAAGAAGATAAATGTCTAAATCTAGGGACTTGTTCGAATGAGAGAGGAGGACAAGGGAGAGGCTGGATATGATCTTGTGATAATTGTATGGACTCACATAGCAACCTTATAGAACACCGTAAGGTTATCTGTAGATGGAAACGGAGATATAAAGGCAAAGGGATGGGGATAATTATGGACATGCCCATGGGAACGCTTTCTTCGATCGTGTTGCTTTTATTTATTTTCACCTTTTGATCTTCAATTCTTAAGCAATTTAAAAAGTGCATTAATCTTTTAAAGTTGCTAAGGGGAACATGACCTGACATAGCCCAGTCAAATAACAACGAAATGTTTTTATTTGATTGCTTAGGACTTTAAGACTACAAGGTTATCAACATCACGAATTAAATACGTGCATGGTGTCATTTTGACATTATACCGATGTAAAGATTCGAGAAGAGATGAAAAGAATCACGCTCAAAATTTTTGAGATCAAGAAACTTCGTCAGAAGCCCATACATACTGGTATAGTTAAAAACGTTAAACATTAAATTAACTAAGTAGTTAAAAGTTACAGAGCCGAACGCCACGAGGTATCTAATTTTCATTTTAATGGTCATCAATTATTTATTATTTTATTTATAAAATGTATGTTTGTGAGTTTTTGTTCCTTCTGGGTGTGTTTTTTAAACTTCAACATACGTGCCTCTGTTTGTCGGAAAAAATCGAAAGTCTTGAATCAAGTCAAGAAATTGTAACCAAAAATTACACAAGATAGAAAAATTAGTTTCTTAATCTAGATTTTCAAATAAAGACAAGAGTTGAACTTCAACATAGACTCCTCTCAGACCGACGGTCACCACATACACACCATTACCATCTGAGAGAATTTTAAAGTGAAAACACTTGAATAGTGTTCTACAAGATCAACCCCCATCCTATTTCCCCCATTTTTCCCCTTATCCGAGCGAAGATCCACAGATCTAAACATTCCTCTAATAGCTAAATAATAAATAACATTGAACGAAGTAAAAAATTGGAAACAAAACACATTAAAAGTTAAAGCTCCTTTTAATTTGCTGAATATCAAAGAAAAATGCATGCAGAAATGTGTTCAATGAGAAGGTAATGTCAAAATTTTTATACTAGCATTATATTACACACACTAGATACCTTGAGAGGATTGGAATAATTAAAATACACACTTGCTCCTGCAGGAATATTTGTACTAGCATGGATAATCAGATTATAATTATCGTCAATAGCCAGGTGTGTATTTCCGACGCAATCGTGATTGATTAATGCCGCTTTCAAATACAGTCCTCTCAAAACATGTACCGGATCTGAACTGTAATTATCCATAAATGCATTAGTTCGGAGTTCGAACGTGTTTATGTCCAATATTCCGCATATCTTTTGAATCAGTCCCTTTTCAACGTCCTCCTTTGATATCATTCCCAAATTTAAAAACAACTAAAAAACGTCACCGTTATAAAATTAAACCAAACAAAAATTTTTTGTAGTCTTATTAACCAGTTATAGATATGAGGAGATTTTAGATCTCAAATTTGTAGTCTTAAGTTACCTCATGGTTAATAGCGATAACAAAATTAGAACAATTACTATTCATAAAACCGAAATATAATAAATCGAAAGTATTTAAATATCGAATTAAGACTACAAATACAAAGAAACTATAAACGAGAGTAAAAGTAAGTTTTTATGGACGAAACCAAAAGTTAAAATCGAAAACTAAGAAAAGATTAGGATTTAATAAAATACATTAAAAATAAAGATTATTTATGAGGTAAATAAAAAAATAAAACTGTAGAAAAGTCTCAGATCATAACTTATCACATATTTACACTCACTATTAAGCTCATAACTCGAACACCAACATATAAATTTGATGCTAATTTCTTTAACATTATATTTTTTTAACTCACCGCTTCAAGATTAATAGCAACATCTTCCCAAAACCGGACTCTTCTTTCTTTTTTCTAAATGGGATTCAAGATTTAACATATCATCCCATTTTTGATTATTTGAATGTCTAAAGACCAAACAACGCAAAGGTGAAATTATTTGGCTATTAACCAGAAAATGCCCACACTGAATTGAAGACTTAGAGAAAAACTCACATTCACTATCACTATGCCAAATCCCTAAAAACAAATTGCATTTAATTGATAGAAATTATACCGAAACTTTTGTGAAACATACAAGTATTTAATGAATTAACTGCATTTAAATCTTTTATTAGAGGTTATGTTTGGTTAAATTACTTTAGGTTAGGTTAGGTTACCTTAGCAAAGCGTTGCTTTGGGTTGCCTTTTTTATTGTATTTGTTATTTTCATACATTGGTTATCCCTTATAAATAACTGCACAGCCCAGATTGCGTTTATTAACACCCTTGTAGTAATTTAAACGAAGTTCATGGACGGTGTCATAATAAACCACCCTTTTACCAAGAACAGTTTTTTTGTTTTTTTTTATAAATTAGTATTTTCTTTCCATTATATTCTCCATTACCTAATTACAAAATCTTACCTTTACAATTTTCGTTACAAACACTAGCAGTTTTACATTTCGAACACACTGGAATTTTTAAACCATTCAAAATTTTATTACAACGAAAACAAAAAACCACACCAACACCTTGAGGACCAATAACTAAAGGCTCTTCTTTCAAAATCAAACTTCCTTCTGGTACATTCTGGGTTGTCTTTAAATACCTAAATACACCAAAAATATTGTCGAAAAAAAAAACTTTTTTTAAAACATTATTATTACCTTCCTTGTTTATCGTCCTTTGTTATTTCATAAAGTAATGTAACCATTATTACAAAATGTGATTTTTTACTCAATATTTTTTAAATTTTCACTGATTAACTCGTGTGTTTTGAAAATAGTCTCACAGTAAACGTCAATGAGCATTAGTTATGTAAGTTACGGTTTTCTTTGAATTTATTTATAGACAATTAAATATAGACATCACTACTTCCACTAAAGCAGTGATATAATTAGAAAGTGCAGGTATGCGCAACAAGTCTGTCTAATTGTCATCATTTACATTATATGTATGGTATATATTTCGTTTTCTCGGGGGCCCGTAGTCCGGCAGTTCAGACGCAATTTATCAAAAAAAAATTTTTTAAAACAAATTGTACGTGCGATAAATTATTTGGCGTATAAAAAGGTACGTTCATAAATAAAATGCAAAGAAAAAAAAGTTGCTGAAAGTACCTAATGAATAATGATAATAGGTACATAAACAAATTATTAAACACATCAACATATGATAAATTAACGTGTCACATTACACATTGTAAATTAATAAGATAAGTAAAGAAGCTATAAAAAATTATTAATTTGCTTTTAGAAAATGTTTAATTATTTTAAGAAACTTCATTCGTATTTTAGATTTTTAACATCAAAAAGCACAAATATTACGTAAAATTAAAATAATGATTAAAATAACCATTTTATTACAATATAACATTCTAAAAGCATTTATGATTTGTTTAAAACTGATATTCTTGTAAGTTTAGGCGTTTATTCTTTAAACAAATACCAATTTCAAAATTAAAATAGTCTTTATCTATTTATAAAGCAATATTTAATTAATTTGATCGACTCATTAATTTGTGTATCATATTTAATAAATAAAATCACCAGAACGAAATAATTCCAATTCTTACTATCCTTATAAAGTATACAGGTAATTGGCTCCCTACATACTTACATCAAATTACTTTAATAGACTCGTTAATTTAATTACAGTACAAAATGTTTGCAATTATTAAAAAAAAGGTATATTTAATTAATAATGCCATCAAAGCTAAACAACTGCAACAAAAGTGGGCGGATCTATCTTAGTAGGTATCTGTAGCAAGTGTATAGCTGGCTGCCTACACAAGTCAATTAAGGACGTTCCCAAAAAGCAGTTACGCTCAACTTGTTAAAAAATTCCTCCTATGTAAACTACCATGACTACAATAAAAAATAGTTGAGATACAGTACATTCTTTCGCCTCTGCTCATATGCGCAGAACTACAAAAATGATTCAATTGCGCCGTTTTTCAGATCTGGCGACATTGTATTTTGACTGTGCTTGAGATACGTGATGTTTATGTAGAGAAAAAAATATGTTACTAGTATTTTATGTTAATTCAAAGTTTATGATATTAATATGCTACTTATTTATATTAAATACGAATAAATATTTTACTTGTTATAAAAATTAGCTCATTTTTAATATTGTTTTATAAAAAAAGCAATACCGCTTGTCATAGTGATTTTTACAGAAAGATATTCGTTATATCTTTAGTTAATAGTTCTCAGTTTTTTAAAACAATTGTAAGAAAATTACTATTGTTATTTAATAAAACATTAAAAATATCGCTTTCCCTCCTTTTTTTATTGTTATCTGTAGTTTATTTTAGAGCAGGTTATTAATTTGCAGTATGAAAGTGTCACCCTTGGGGTATTCGGTTGATACTGCCGATACTGCCTAATAATTTCCTTTTTTTTTTCACAATGTGGCTGTGAATCTGTCCACAAAAATGACATTCAAACGTCACTGAATTAACCATTTCTTTTTTTATTTTTTAAAATTTTTTTTTCCTTAGTATTTTTCCAAAGTATAAGTACCTAAAGATATTATATACTTTAAATTGTAAAAGTGGTAAAATGGAATTCAAAACCATTGGAGATATGTGTGATGTTATATCGCATGTGGTTTTCTGTCCGGACGACGGTACAATGATGGTCACTTCCGCAACTAAAGAACTTTGGATACCATCAGTAAAAGTCACCGGCTCATCGAGTTGGCAAAATATGTCCACAAACGAATTAAAAAATGTAGGTATAACAAAAAAAATCGCTAAATTATTGTATAACTAAAAACAGAAAGATTTTAGCTCCTAGGGGGTGTCACTATCGCATCCGAACGACTTACGTGTCTGTCTAAAGTAACTATCCCCGATTTATCAACGTCCACGTTTTACCATTGTGTTCTTGAGATCAAACTTAAGGCTGAAGCCAAAAAGAAAATTAAAACCACAAGTTCAAAGGTAATTCCTTATGACCACATCCAATACAATGATGATCTTTTTGAATTTAAATTTAAAAAAATTTAGATCATCGTAGGTAGTTTCGGTGTCAATTTATGTATTTGCCCTAAATAACATTTTTTGTCCGAATGGCAGGTAATTTGTTATTAACAAAAAAGTTGCAATAGGTATAATAAAAAGATAGAAATAATTCGATGAAATTTTTCAGAATGAAATTAAAAATTCCTTTATAATAAAAATTAGTCTTAACGATTATTTTGCGGCCTGAAAAGTTAATAAAGGTGCAGTAGAAGCTGAGATATTAATTTTTAAAGTTGTCGATTTTTTGGCCATTTTCGGGCCTAAAATTACCTATAGCAGAAAGGTGCATTTTTCGAAAAAATATTTCGCTTTTGCCCAATTACCTCAAACACTTCAAACAGACTTTTCAAGTCGCTTTTATATTGCAAATTCTTTGTAAACAAATTACAAATTACTTGCTTTTTGGACAAAAAAAAAACGAACCCCTTGAGCCAATATTTTCACTGATTAACTCGTGTGTTTTGAAACCACAATCCCCATTGCTAACTGTCTACTTACATTAAAAAGACACAATTCAAATGACTGATTAACTAACATAACAACACTTCGAGACTTTTCTTATCCACATCCAAAAGGAAAATTCATAATGACAATGGTACATTATTTTTTCTTATCACTTATTTTTAGTATCAAGGACAAATAAGATGGTTAAGAGACAAAGAAATATTACAATATCTATATTTGGATAATGTCTTAAGTCCTGAGCTGGTGGAATTTTGTCAACTAGCTAAAAGCTCAAAGAATGACATTACATTTCCTGATGGTGGAGAAGCCTTGTCATTCAGAGCCAACGAATACCACTACAAAGGAATACTTTCTGAAATAGATTTGAACACATTGGTGGCATTGAACGGTCAAAATTCTTATGAATCCCTTGTTGAAGCAGCGTCATTTACTAAAGAAGGTACAAATTAATATAGAAAAGGCCAACAGGTACTATCTTAAAATGACTCGTGGTAAGAGGAATTGAGCTTAAGCTTTGGTCTTCGATATTGTAAGAAATTCGAAGCTAAAAGCTACAATTACTTTACAAAAACAAGATTATAATTCAAGTTAAGACCTAAGTCGAAAACGAGACTATATCTGTAGAAGTTCAAAAACGCTTGCTTTTTTCAATATTAATATTCGTCCAATTAGTTTTTTCTAAAATATTAAGTACCTACTTAGTTATTATATTTTTAAACATGAAGTCAAAAGGGTTTAGATAAATCCCCTAAAACTTCGGCTGTAGATAATCCAGAACCACCACTGAAAGTGATTACTACTAATAACAAGACAATCTCAAATCCTCAAATTATTGAAAAAATTTGGAAGTAGTTGAAAGTCTGTCAAAATAGAAGTTGGTTTAATCTTTCACGACTGTCATGTCGCCTGAAGAAACTATATTTTCGAATTGTAACTGCGTATTCTTGATGAAATCCTCATGGTGGATCATTAACGTTTCGTCTCCTATAACAAGCACGTCTTCACCAACTTGTTGTCAATGTAGTATCCCCAACGCTGGTGCTGAACTGGAACTGATTCACCACGGGCATTTCATAAAGAATACACGATTAGAACCCGAAAATATAGTTTCTTCTGTCACAATACGGGGATTAGATATTGGTAAAAGTAACTGTTAACGAGATATTCGCGAAAAACCGTTTATCGTGACCTTTTACCCCGCGAAACGTTTTTAGTCGTACCTACATGTATCGCTAGGGACTTTTGGATATTGATTAGAACCACAAAAGAAAGGTTCATGAAAAAATTCAGCTTTCACTTAATTTTTCCGAACTTTGGCCTTTTTTTTGTCTTTATTCCCTAATTTGTTACGTAACTATTAGATCTTTAGATTCATTATATTGTTTAAATTGATTGTAACCTTTACTGAACGCATTTGGGCAGTGAACCATCCACTTACCAGGAAGACTCTGTTAACCATTTTCAATTATTGAATAGTTTGAACCTTTACTTAAAGAAAATCCATAATTAAAAAATAAAAACACTTATATATGATTTTCACAAATTATTTATTAATTTAGCAACATGTTTCGCCTTAACTTAGGCTTTTTAAGGCTTTTGACTATTTATATAACAGCTTTATTGAAATATAATGTAATATCTACATCTTCACTCATATTAGTAAAAAAAAACAAAAAGAACAAAAACACGCAACAATTTTTTTAACCTACAAAAATTTTATCATTATATATTTAAAATAAGTACTTCCCTTCCTTTTTCCTCATAATTTTTCCTGTATTTACCCTACCCCCCTTTCCGCACCTCTCCTTTCTAATATTTGCTTCAATAGGGCCAGACCACTACCATCCGCATTTATTATTTTTCCAAGCTCTTCCCTCTCATTCTTCCCCAATACTTATATACTAACATATGCTCCATTGATTCATTCTTTTCTCCACATACTCTCCACAATCTCTTAGTTTCTTCCATCCAAAAGTTATTTTCATTACACCCATTCTCCATTCTCAATCTAGCTAATATTTCTATACTTTTTCCTTCTCTTAGGAACCCCGGAACCTCGTCCTCTTGCCATTCTTCCCATGTAAACTCCCTCATTCCTTCCTTAATTCCCATATTTTTCTCAAACCCTCACCTCTTACTATTTCATTACATCTTTTCCCCACTATCCTACTAATATTCAATCCCTTTTCTCTACACTCTTCCATTTGTTCTTTACTTATTGTCATTTCTGGCCTTATCCCTTTCCACATTATATTAATTTTTTTTTCCGATCCCCAATATCTTTTTCTTCTATATCTCTTTTCTTAAGTCCCCTTCCGGTAATTCTCCCAATTTTTCCTCATATTTTACAGCCCTCCTTCTTGTTTCTTCCATCATTTTCCCACATTTTGTTTCCCTTCTAAAAATGTAGTCTGGGGTATAGCCATCTGAATAGAGAAGGCACAGAGGCGTTATCACTATTCTGCGCGAAAATGACGTAATTGTTTTAGGATGACTTCAGCATGGGCGTAACATACGGGCTTTAACTAAGTTTATAAACGTAAAAAAATAATTATAATTATAATTAGAAAGCCGTCGATAATTCACAGAATTGATCGTGTTACTTGTCGCTGGAGAAAGATTTATAACTTGTAAGTTGATAACGATAAAAGAACCGCGCGCTGTGGCTGTGTTGTAAACATATTAGCGATAAGAAGTACATGCACACAAATTTGTTATCACACACACGCACGATATCACGGGGTGCTACAATGCTACATTATTAACAACAACGATCCACAAATTAACAACAGCGCACGCAAGAAAGATACACACTTAATCTGAAACTACTACCACAAATAATCAGGCCTATTCTGTAACTCCAAATCGAATAGAGATGATTGAAATCGAATAGAAGTGGTGGGGTAGAATAGAAATTGTACGGAATCGGTATTCTGTAACTCCTCGAATCGAAATGTAAAGTCGACAATCGAAATATGACATTTCGACTGCATGGAAGCTGTTGAAATCGTTATTTCGATGGTAGAAAGCTCTTCGCACATGCGCCTACAACTTAAAGTGGTTCTTAAGGCAGTGTGTATTTCTCTACCTGCTAAGGGTTTCACTGGACATCTGGTTCACCCTTGGGTACATCACTCTCAATTCTCGGTATTCAACACAAATTTGCTTTATTAGTTCGGTTAGGTTAAAGTAACCAACTGTCAGATGGTTACTAAGGCCCATATTTGCATGAAAAATGCAGTGTTGCCGCGTTTTTCACCTAACGTCTTGTAGAAATCATAAATTTCGATTGTCGCGTCGTCTACTTTAGTTACAGAATACCGAACGTCGAAATGGACAAGAGCAATAGAAGTGGGGGCATTTCGATTCGATGCCTACATTTCTACTGAGTTACAGAATAAGGCTGACACTATCGAACGGACGCCACTGAATCATCACTTCAACAGGTCTATCAGCTGTTTCGTGCTTAAAACTCGACTTTGCGCATAACGTCATCGATGATGCTCTGTGCCTTCTCTATTCAGATAAACTATACTTCTTTCTAAGCGCAACACCCATTTTATATACCTTTTATATATATTTTCAACTACTCTGTACTCTTTCCATCCCAATATCACGACTCCATTAAAAACTATACTTCTAACTAATGTTTTAAATAGCACTACCCTTCTTTCCCAGTTATTTCTGCACAATTTTTTTCCTATTCCCCATATTCTCCCCAGCAATGCATTTGCCTTAGCTGCTTGATTATTTACGTGCACATCGTCCTTGTTATTTTCTGTCAGCATGTACCCCAAGTATCTGTATTTTTTAACCCTTTCTATCACCTTCCCCTTCCATCTCAATTCCTCTTTCTCTTTACTTTTCCTAAAGGTATTTCTTCTCTAAATATTTATTGGGTATTTACTACTAACTATAAAAACTACGTAAGGTCCTTAAATAGCTACTGATAATAGGGGGGGTATTGGGTTAAAACAAATTCAGTAGAGGAAAGTTGTTACATTCTACTAGGTCATTTAAAATTATATCTAGTTTTTTATATCTATTTATTTCCTAGGATTCTAATAACGTTAATTTTTTGTCTTTTATTATTTTTTGTAAAATCTCGAAATTTTCATTAAAACTATGTTCTATTGTCTTGGATGAAATGATGTATTATGTATCATTACATCGGTATGTGATGGTTTATAGAAAATCGAGAATGCGATCTTGTTGTTAATTTTTATTAAATTTAAATCTAAAAAGTTAATTTGGTTGTTTCTTTCTTCTTCTACTGTAAATTTTATATTAGGATATAAATTATTAATAAACTTAATGAAAGTAATCAGTTGTCTATCTGTACCCGTGAAACAGATGGTTATGTCATCAACATACCTACATATAAAAGAATTTAAAGTTGTTCTTATAAATGGAATTATTTCTAATATTTTCTTCCAAGACAATTTAAAATAGCAGCTTATAATAGCATGATCCACAGACTTTTAACTGTTCCAACGTCGAAAAATAATTAGCAAAAAGAACTTAATTTTATTAAACAAATTTCACTAAATAACGGTTATAATATAAATATTAAAAGCACAACAAAATATAGATTTAAAATTAGTAAGTATATCCAGAATGAAAGCAAAACCAAAAAATATAATAGCATGTTATTTAGGTAATTTAACTAATAAAATTTCTTCGTATTTAAGAAACATTGGGTTGAACATTGCTTATAAAACCAATTACTCTTTAAAAAAATTGATTAAAAACAACAAAGATACAATAAAAGAATGTGAGCCGTCAAGGGACGCCTGGCAGATGTGAAACATCGAGTTTGCACAAGTAATATGCATGAAAGACAATCAGGCCTATTCTGTAACTCAATAGAAATGTAGGCATCGAATCGAGATGTGGAGAGATCGTAATGTACCCACTTCTACTGCGTCTTTCAACGTCGATTTTTGATATTCTGTAACTAAAGTAGACGACGCGACAATCGAAATTTATGATTTCTACAAGACGTTAGGTGGAAAACGCGGCAACACTGCATTTTTCATGCGAATATGGGCCTTAGTAACCATCTGACAGTTGGTTACTTTAACCTAACCGAACTAATAAAGCAAATTTGTGTTGAATACCGAGAATTGAGAGTGACGTACCCAAGGGTAAACCAGATGTCCAGTGAAACCCTTAGCAGGTAGAGAAATTCACACTGCCTTAAGAACCATTTTAAGCAGTAGGCGCATGTGCGAAGAGCTTTCTACCATCGAAATAACGATTTCGACAGCTTCCATGCAGTCGAAATGTCATATTTCGATGGTCGACTTTACATTTCGATTCGAGGAGTTACAGAATACCGATTCCGTACAATTTCTATTCTACCCCACCACTTCTATTCGATTTCAAGCATCTCTATTCGATTTGGAGTTACAGAATAGGCCTGAATATTACGACAGGAACTAAATATGGCATAATAAAAAAATCAAATATTACGAATTTTTCCACATAATGCTGACTATTTATTTAATAAACATTTATTATTATTAAATACAAAAATTAAAAATTCAAAAATTTATTTCAAGTTGCGACAACTCAATTCTTTTAATATTAATGGAATCTAAGCTCGGTTTTTTATGAAACATTTCTAATAATAATAGTAGAAATATTTAATGCGAATAATGTATCAACAAGTTTTATTTAAACTCTACATATGTTTCGGTTTGTTAAGCCTTGTTCACGAGTATACAGATCAATACTAATACTAAGTTATTCTGACAAAAACTTAAAAACTTAAAACTTTTGGGTGTTTCATTCCCACCAATATTGGTGGGCGGGCTGTCCCCCCCGACCTACACTCTTGTGCAAAGTCGGAGGGGTAGGGCGGAAGGCCCTCTTCAGCCTCCTTCAGGAATCATGGGAATGGGTGGGAGGTGGTGTGCGGGAAGAAAGCTGAGACGGACGAAATGAAGACAGAAGAGAAGTGAAAGACTATCTGTGGAATATTACTACCCCAGCATTTGCCTAAATGATCCAAGGAAACCAGAGAAAAACTTGGACCAGATTAGTCGGCCCCGGAATCGAACCGGTGACCTCCCGAATGCTAAGCAATGATTCAGACCACTAGACCATACCGCTCGGTATTATTCTGACAATAATCACTACTATTTATACCTGGAACAGGGTTGTTCAACCATTATTTGTGGGAAAATCCAAGTAATAATCTATAACCGTGTGTTTCTTAAAATCCAATTGGTCATTTGTTATGTTTTGTTTAAGTTTAATAGATTTTTTAATTTCAAAATGTTCCATCAAATTTAATCTTTTTCCTTTATTTTCTGTGTGGATTAATTGTATGTTCTGTTCATCTAGAAGGTGGTTATTCTCCAAACAATGGTTGCTCATTCCTGTTTTTGGTGTATAATATTGTTACGAGTACTTGCCAATTAAGTTGGTGTGAACATAATTAATGAATATCTTCCCTGATTACATAAGGAATATTCTCGGCTTTCCTGATACATCTAGAAAACACCAGCAAAGATCAATGGGAAAACAATTGAATTACTAGACGGCTGTAGAATACCCTAGAAAAAGGCTGAGAAGACTATAAAAGCGGACGAGACACTCACACCGAGTGAGTTGACAGTTTACAGTAACAGCTGATGCAAAGCGATCGATAGGCGATACAGGCGAACCATAGAGGCGATAGTGTTCATAGAGAGCGATAAATAGTGTCTACCGGAACGGCGATTTAAAAGAAACTTTTAGTGAAATAAATTGTGCGGACTTGTTCATAACTGTAGTGTAGTCAAATTAATTTTAGTAATTAAATAAACTCGTTGTTTTGTTTTGTTAATTGTGTTTTCTGTGACCGAGCACGTCACATTTGGTGTCAGGAGTGGGATAGTAAGGGAATTGAAGATTCCCGAAGAAAGTTAGCGCGACAGATCGTAGGAGAGATCCGAAGTGAAGAAGAATTTTGAAGCCTTATGCCAGTAACAAGAAAACAAGCGGCAATAATGGAGGAACAAATAAAGGCTTTAATGGAAATGATGAAGGAAATGAAAACAGAAATGAAGGCAGGCCAGGAAGAAATGAAGGAAGAAGTGAAGGCAGGCCAGGAAGAATTGAAGAATAAAATGGAAGCTGGACAGGACGAAATGAAATTAGCCCAAGAAGAAATGAAGGAAGAAATTAAAGCAAGCAAAGAAGAAATTAAGGCAGTTCAAGAGAAATTGGTCGAAGACATAAGGACAATAAAAATTGAGCAAGAAGGATTAAAAGAAGAGTTACAGGAAGTACGACAAGAATTGGAGATACGACAAGAAAAACTAAGAGATGAGTTGAAAGAAGAAGTACAAAAGGAAGTAGAGAAGATGAGACAGAAGTTCGAGAACACAAAACCGGCAAGTGAAGTAAAGTCCGAAGACACTGCCAAGACGATTAGAATTAAACCACCGACTTTCGACGGAAAAGTTTGCTGGTCTGTATACAAACGACAGTTCGAGGCAGCGGCAGAAGCAAACAACTGGAACGATTTTGAGAAAGCAACGGCGCTGGTCATAGCTCTGCGAGGAGAAGCATTGGACGTCCTTCAAGGTATTCCAGAGCGCCAACAACGGGACTTCTCTGCGCTGTTAGAGCGACTTGAAATGAGATATGGCGACAAACATTTGCAACAAGTGTACCAAACCCAACTCAAGTGTCGCAATCAGAAGACATCAGAAAATCTACAGGAGTTCGAGGCCGATGTGGAACGTCTAGTTAGATTGGCCTATCCTACCGCTCCGCAGGACTTCGCAGACCAACTAGCAGTCCAAACATTCGTCGATGGTGTAAGGGACACCGACTTACAACAAGTTCTCCGTTTGGCCCGCCACAAGACTGCGAGTGACGCACTGGCGCACGCCTTAGAATTCGAAGCTGCAAAACAAGCTTCCAAAGGGCACGTGCGTGTACGCCAAACAGCTGTTGAAGACGACGAATACAAGAATGAAGTCACAAGGCTGATTAAAGAATGCGTCGAAACTGTCAAGAAGACTACCATCAACGACAAGAGAGAATCGGCCAAATGTTGGGAATGCGGGAAGGTCGGTCACTTTTCCCGAGACTGTGACAAAAACAAAGGAAGACCAAGGTGCTGGGAATGTGGAAGGCACGGACATTTACGGCGAGACTGCCCGGCCGAAGAACGCCGTGCGGACCGACAGCAGTCGGGAAACTAAGATCAGCCAACTTTGAGGGGCGCAAGTTGGCTTCTCCCCACCAAGCCCCAGCAGAAATCGTCGTTTCCCAACTAAACGGAAGCAAGTCCTTATTCGTCGAAGGTCACATCAACAACAAGAAGGTTAGAATGGTGGTCGATACGGGAGCTTCTAAGACCATAATCCGGCCGAACATCGTTAACGAGTGGAGAATCCGTCCCCTGCAGAGGAAGCTACGTTTGACCACGGTTACCGGAGAAACAGCGCCGATTAGAGGAGAATGCGACATCGAATTGAGATTGGGAGAAGTATGCCTTCGACACAGGGCACTGGTAGCCGATGTCGCCGACGACGTGATCATTGGATTGGATCTTCTTGAACGAAACAAAATTAATCTGGATTTGGGCTCCGGCATTTTACGCATCGGCAAGGAAGAGATGGTGATGACAAACCCCACCAAAGAGTACGGTCTTCGAAAGGTCATCGTAGCAGAAGACCGATTACTACCTGCTAGATCCGAGGTAGCTCTCAAAATAAACATCGACGGCGAAGGTGCGGATGGTTTGGTGGGGATAGTAGAAGCCAAAAACCCGGATTTGACACAGAAAGCCATACTGATAGGACGAACACTAATTCGAACTGGGACGCCGAACGCATCTGTCAGAGTGGTCAATCTGAAGGACTTCGAGCAAAAAGTGTGTAAAGGAATGGAAGTAGGAGTCCTTGAACCCGTGGTGTCCATCCTCCAGTGCGAAGTTGAAGCTGAACCCTCAATGGCAGAGAGCGAACCACTTCCAACCGTTCTTCGAGACTTAGTGCAGCGTTCGGCCACAAACCTTAACAGCGACCAAATTAGAAAATTCGAAGAACTACTCAGCAAGTATCGAAACGTCTTCGCCCTCTCTGACAACGACTTTGGGAGAACGAACCTGACATACCACCGTATAGACACGGGATCAGCTCGTCCTATTAAACAACCATCTAGAAGAGTTCCATGGGCTAAGCAAGAAGAAGTCAACAACCTGGTGAAGAACATGGAAGAACAGGGGGTAATCGAACCATCACAAAGTGCTTGGGCTTCGCCGATAGTGTTGGTTAGGAAGAAGGATGGATCGACCAGGTTCTGCGTTGACTACAGGAAGCTCAACGACGTAACTTTAAAGGACAGCTATCCCTTACCCAGAATCGACGACACCCTTGACAGCTTGGTTGGTGCCAAATGGTTTTCAACGTTAGATTTGAAGAGTGGATACTGGCAAGTGGAACTGGATCCACAAGACAAGCAGAAGACCGCATTCACGACTGGTTACGGGCTGTGGCACTTTAACGTTATGCCATTTGGACTATGTAACGCTCCTGCCACCTTCGAGCGACTTATGGAAAATGTGCTACAAGGGCTCAATTGGAAGGTTTGTCTGGTGTACCTAGACGACGTGATAGTACTGGGAAAGACATTCGAAGACCACCTCCAGAATGTCGAAGAAGTGATCAAGAAGCTTTCAGCAGCCAAGTTGAAACTCAGTCCCAAGAAATGCCATCTGTTCTGTAAGGAGGTGAAATATCTTGGCCACGTTATTACCCCAGAAGGAATAAGAACTGATCCTGACAAGACTGAAGCTGTGAGAAGTTGGCCTGTTCCGAAGAACCAACACGACTTGAGAAGCTTTTTGGGGCTGTGTTCCTATTACCGACGATTCGTAAAGGGATTTGCAGATATAGCTCGACCGCTCCACAAGTTAACAGAGGATGGTGTCCCTTTCCAATGGTCAGAACGATGTCAGCAAGCTTTTGAAACACTGAAGTCTACCCTTTCTCAAGCCCCAATACTGACGTACCCACAGTTCGACACAGACTTCATTGTCGATACGGATGCCAGCAATGTAGGAATTGGTGGTGTACTGTCGCAGATGCAGGAAGGAAAAGAAAAAGTCATTGGCTACTTCAGTAAGGCACTGTCAAAGCCGGAGCGAAACTATTGCGTGACCCGTAGAGAATTGCTGGCAGTCGTCAAAACTCTCGAACATTTCCATAAGTATCTCTACGGACGAAAATTCCTGTTAAGGACAGACCATGCGTCCCTGAAATGGCTGCTGCAATTTAAAACCCCAGAAGGACAACTGGCTCGATGGCTACAGCGGCTACAAGTATACGACTTCAGCATCGAGCATCGTGCTGGAAAACAACATGGTAACGCTGATGCCCTCTCGCGAAGACCATGCTCGAAGAACTGCAAACATTGCTTGGCCGCCGAAAAGAAGGAACCAGTCAACTTGGCACGGATCTGTCAGACGATGGTGGAACCTGAAGAACACTGGCAGAACGAAGACCTGGCGAAAGACCAAGATAACGACGAAGACATTAAACCGATACTGCGGTGGAAAAAGGCAGGAACAGCACGACCTACCTGGGCAGATGTTAGTAGTACGAGTACCATCACGAAGAGCTATTGGGCCTTATGGGATTCGCTCATCGTCGAGAATGGGGTACTAAAAAGAGTGTGGGAAAGCCCTGACGGAACTAAAATTCGACATCAAGTAG
Organism: Agrilus mali; assembly: GCA_029378335.1. Lineage (NCBI taxonomy): Eukaryota > Metazoa > Arthropoda > Insecta > Coleoptera > Buprestidae > Agrilus > Agrilus mali. The sequence continues at coordinate 3,692,221 of CM055661.1, forward strand.
TTATCCCGAAGAACAGAGTCAATGAGGTGCTGACAGAAGTCCATGGAGGTGTTGGTGGAGGACACTTCGGAGTAACAAAGACGTTGGAGAAAGTGCGAGAGCGATTCTATTGGCTAAAGCGTAGAAGAGACGTCGAAAATTGGTGTAGGAAGTGCCCAACGTGTGCGTCAGCCAAGGGACCTCAGACTCGAAGCCGAGGGCGAATGAAACAGTACAATGTTGGTGCCCCATTTGAGAGAATAGCTCTGGACGTAGCAGGACCATTCCCAACAACAGCTGCTGGCAATAAGTACATCTTGGTAGTGATGGACTATTTTAGCAAATGGCCCGAAGTGTACGCAATCCCAAATCAAGAAGCTACTACGGTCGCTGGAATGTTGGTCAACCAATGGATCAGCCGGTATGGAGTTCCGATGGAGATCCACTCTGACCAGGGACGGAACTTTGAATCCGCAGTATTCCGGGAAGTCTGTGAGCTGCTAGGAGTACAGAAAACTAGGACCACTCCATTACATCCACAATCTGACGGAATGGTCGAACGGTTTAACGCGACGCTAGAAACCAATTTGAAAATGGTTGTTAACGATCATCAGACAGACTGGGACCAGCATATACCTTTGTTCCTGTTGGTCTATCGAAGTGCGGTTCATGAGACCACCGGCAGAACACCAGCCAGCATTTTATTTGGAAGAGAGCTGAAGTTACCGATGGACATCCGGTTTGGACACCCAGAAGATCGGCGACCTTCAGCTACCGACTACGCACAGCAGCTAGAGGAACGACTCGATGCCATCCATAGAGCCGTTCGTAACAAAATCCAAGTAGGGAGTGACCGCATGAAGACCAGGTACGACCGGAGAGCCAACAGCACAGGATTCAGAGAAGGGGACCAGGTGTGGCTTTACAATCCTGTCCGTCGGAAAGGACGCTCACCGAAGCTACAGCGAGCCTGGGAAGGACCTTACACTGTGGTCAGAAGGCTGAATGACGTGGTCTACCGTATTCAGAGAGGACCAAAGGCCAAGATGAAAGTTGTACACTTGGACCGCCTGGCGCCCTACAAAGGTCAAGACATTGATCGGGACGATCAATTCTAAGAAGGGGGCAGTGTTACGAGTACTTGCCAATTAAGTTGGTGTGAACATAATTAATGAACATCTTCCCTGATTACATAAGGAATATTCTCGGCTTTCCTGATACATCTAGAAAACACCAGCAAAGATCAATGGGAAAACAATTGAATTACTAGACGGCTGTAGAATACCCTAGAAAAAGGCTGAGAAGACTATAAAAGCGGACGAGACACTCACACCGAGTGAGTTGACAGTTTACAGTAACAGCTGATGCAAAGCGATCGATAGGCGATACAGGCGAACCATAGAGGCGATAGTGTTCATAGAGAGCGATAAATAGTGTCTACCGGAACGGCGATTTAAAAGAAACTTTTAGTGAAATAAATTGTGCGGACTTGTTCATAACTGTAGTGTAGTCAAATTAATTTTAGTAATTAAATAAACTCGTTGTTTTGTTTTGTTAATTGTGTTTTCTGTGACCGAACACGTCACAATATTTAATGTCTTTTACATGCTCATTTAGTCTACATTCCAGATTTCGCCCCGTTTGTCCTAGATAAAAGGCGTCACAATTTTTACATGATAACTTGTACACCCCACTCTTTTTTGGCTTGCTAATTTTTTGTTTATTATTAACTAACAATTTACCTATATTAATTTTATTAACTGAAATGGTTTTTATATTTAACTTATTTAAATCTTTACAAATTTTGTCTGATAATTTTGGAACATAATTAATGAGTTTATAATTGTTATCTTTTTTATTACTGACTGGATAAAATTCTTCTTTTAACAATTTTTGTTTTTTATTTTTAATAAGTTTATCTACCAAACTAATTTTATAACCATTATTAAAGGCTATCTGCTTTATTAAGTTTAATTCTTTATTAAAATTTTCTTTACTTAAAGGGTATCAGAGCAAGTTGGTTTTCTAAAAATATCTATTTCACATTTTATCATAATAATTTTAATATTCATGTCCAGAAAATTTAGGCCTAATTTATTACTTGTTTCCATTGTGAATTGTATTTTTTGATTGATACTATTTAAAAAAGTTAAGAATTTGTTCAATTGTCGTTCTGTACCCAACCATACACAAAAAAAAACATCATCCACGTATCTTTTCCAATAAAATATATTATTTATTAGGGGATTGTTCATATTAAATAGTTTTTCTTTAAAGTTTGACATATGGTAAATATGTCTGATAATACCGGTGAAATCGGTGAACCCATAGAGAGTCCATCTGTATGTTTATAAAATTCGTTCTCGTAGCTGAAATAATTTTGATCTAAGCACATATTTAAACAATTTTTTATTTGTAGCTCAAGTTCTGTTTGACAATTCGAATTTTTTAATAAAACTGAAATTAAATCACTGAGTTCTTTTATAGGAATAGAAGTGAACAAGCTACAGACGTCAAAGGATACCAATTTTGCGTTATCTGGTATCTTTAGGTCTTTTATATCATTAATGAATTCAACTGAATTTTTTATAGAAAATTTTGGATTGAAACTAATTTTATTTGGTAGAAATACGTTAAAGTATCTACAAATCTTGTAACTGGGAGCATTAACATAAGAAACCACTGGTCTCAATGGGATTGTTTGTTTGTGTATTTTAGGCAAGCCATAAAATGTAGGAGGTAACGGGTTCATAGTCTTGTACTTATATAAATGTTTTTCATCAAAAATTAAATTATTTACTTTTAAAGCATGTACTACCTGTTTTTGAAAAGTATTTGTGGGGTCCGTTTTTAATTTAGTAAAGTTATTATTATCATTCAACAAATCCTTAACTTTATCATCATATTCTTTCTTTTTCATAATGACTGTTACATTTCCTTTATCTGCTTCACATAGTATGAGGTTTTCATCTTTTAATTTTTTGGAAATACTATTTATTAAAGTTTTTTCAGATTTATTATTTAATTTTGAATTTTCCTTATTTATTTGTTTATTTATTCCTTATTTATTTGTGTGATAAGTTAAACATATACAAACATTTAAAATTAAATAAAAAATTGTTTAAATATGTGCTTAGATCAAAATTATTTCAGCTACGAGAACGAATTTTATAAACAAACAGATGGACTCCCTATGGGTTCACCGATTTCACCGGTATTATCAGACATATTTACCATATGTCAAACTTTAAAGAAAAACTATTTAATATGAACAATTCCCTAATAAATAATATATTTTATTGGAAAAAATACGTGGATGATGTTTTTTTTGTGTATAATTGGGTACAGAACGACAATTGAACAAATTCTTAACTTTTTTAAATAGTATCAATCAAAAAATACAATTCACAATGGAAACAAGTAATAAATTAAGCCTAAATTTTCTAGACATGAATATTAAAATTATTATGAATAAATGTGAAATAGATATTTTTAGAAAACCAACTTGCTCTGATACCATAATACATAATAAGTCAAAACAATCTTATCCCATCAAATTAGCAGCTTTACATAGTCTTATTCATAGATTACTAACTTACCCTTTAAGTAAAGAAAATTTTAATAAAGAATTAAACTTAATAAAGCAGATAGCCTTTAATAATGGTTATAAAATTAGTTTGGTAGATAAACTTATTAAAAATAAAAAACAAAAATTGTTAAAAGAAGAATTTTATCCAGTCAGTAATAAAAAAGATAACAATTATAAACTCATTAATTATGTTCCAAAATTATCAGACAAAATTTGTAAAGATTTAAATAAGTTAGATATAAAAACCATTACAGTTAATAAAATTAATGTAGGTAAATTGTTAGTTAATAATAAACAAAAAATTAGCAAGCTAAAAAAGAGTGGGGTGTACAAGTTATCATGTAAAAATTGTGACGCCTTTTATCTAGGACAAACGGGGCGAAATCTGGAATGTAGACTAAATGAGCATGTAAAAGACATTAAATATTATACACCAAAAACAGGAATGAGCAACCATTGTTTGGAGAATAACCACCTTCTAGATGAACAGAACATACAATTAATCCACACAGAAAATAAAGGAAAAAGATTAAATTTGATGGAACATTTTGAAATTAAAAAATCTATTAAACTTAAACAAAACATAACAAATGACCAATTGGATTTTAAGAAACAAACGGTTATAGATTATTACTTGGATTTTCCCACAAATAATGGTTGAACAACCCTATTCCAGGTATAAATAGTAATTATTATTGTCAGAATAACTTAGTATTAGTATTGATCTGTATACTCGTGAACAAGGCTTAACAAGCCGAAACATATATAGAGTTTAAATAAAACTTGTTGAAACATCATTCGCATTAAATATTTTTACTATTATCAATTCTTTTAATCAGTGACTTCAGTAATAGTTATATTCGATGTTGCCTCTGACAGCATTACTGTGATAATTGGTCGAGGATAACTGAAGTAAGTTACAAAAGTATTGGACATAAGAAATACAGCATATATTGTTGTTGCATATCTGGTAGTAGGTTCTCTTGGATTGTTGTTAATTTTCAATTGAAATTCTTTTTGGAGGAACGTAATTAATGGCATTGATTCGTCTTTAGCAAAATTTACATTGAAATCTCCAGCTAAAATTAATGGTAGTTTATCTTAATTGGTTTTAAAAATTACTGAACCTCTGTGACTGTACGGAAATAATTTCTCATGTAAAAATGAAATGTCATTCATTTTTGTATTAGGTGAAATGTACACAACAATCATAATTAATTCACTTCCATCTTCTAGTTTACTATTATAGTAAACGACAACGTCGAACCGAGTGGCAAGAGAATCGCACAGGCGCTTTGGCATGGCGAGCGTCGCCACGGCATGCAATCGCCACGCCAACAATTCGGTTTACCCGCGGCTATAGTTATTCACATCAAAAAGATGGGAGTGAGCCTTGCCCTAAAGTCTACATTGGTCAAACAGAGAAAACATTAAAAAAACGTTTAATACAACACAAAAATAGTTATGTAAAAAACAAAACAAAATTTCGAGATTTTACAAAAAATAATAAAAGACACAAATTAACGTTATTAGAAAACTTGGAAATAAACAGATATAAAAAACTAGGAATAATTTTAAATGACCAAGTAGGATGTAGCAACCTCCCTCTACTGAATTTGTATTAACCCAATACCACCTTCTATTATCAGTAGCTACTTAAGGACCTGAAGTAGTTTTCATAGTTAGTAGTAAATACTCAAAAGCCTGAAAAAGCCTAAGTTACGGCAAAACATGTTGCTAAATTAATAAATAATTTGTGAGAATCATATACAAGTGTTTTTATTCTTTACCTTTTTCAATATTACGATTGCAGTGCAGACGACGTTACTCAAATTATTTATACTATCCTGCTTTCCTGCCTTGTATATGTGCCAGAGAATTTTTACAAAGCTCATGACCGACCTTGGTTGGCCTACGGATGAAATCACTTACTTGTTCAGGTAATTAAATAGTTTTGGTGAGTGAAGAAAATGATATTGAAAAAATCAATTTAGCTTCATATGATATTTCGAATACATCAGGAAAAGAGTAAATTTTAATTATATGTTGTTTCGGCGAATACCTCAAAATCTGCTTTTTACTTAAGCTACAATTCACCTTTACCTTCTGGGCATCCATCTCTTCTGCCTTCTCTTATAAACACTGTCCCAATATTTCCCTTGCCCGCTAGCATTGCTAAGAAGTCCGCTAATTTTTTATGAATGTTTAATATTTTTATTGTAAGTTTTTTTTATTAGAATTAATTATTTTACTATTACAATAGAGCTGCTGATACTAATGGCCGGTCGGCTTTGTCCTTTCGAGACTTCCTTTACATTTTAGCTGCTGTTGAACCCGGAACTATACATGGCGGTGGAGCTGCTGAAATTCGATGTAAATATATATTTAGGTAGGAAACGTCAGTTTATTTCTTCGATTTTCATTCAATAAATAAATTGTATAAAATATTTGGTGACAATTTGGTTCTTATTGACTCGCTACAAGTATCAAGAAGAGTAAAAGACAGTTCTGTTGTGAAACGGTTTTTTTGTTTTTTAATTTGCGTAATAAAACATCAGCTTACTTACTGACGATTACGTAATCAATTATGCTTCACCAAATTCTCCCTTTAAATCGTAGTCCACATTTAAATGTAATCCAAAACTTATCAATCACTTTTTAGATATTATGATAGAGATCGAGATAACGTCCTAAGTCCTACCGAATTCAAATTAATTATAAGCACAAGCAGAAAACTGAAGCGATTGCCGATTGATGCTGCAAGTGTGAAGCAAGAAGCTGACTCAATTTTAAAGTAACTTATCGTTAAATTATTCACGAATTTTCTTATTTACTTTAAATTATCTTCGAAGAAACAGAAACAACTTTTTCTTGAATTGAATGGAATTGTTTCTCTTTCATAAATTACATCTATGGAATCGCCTTTTTGACGTTTCACCAACTACTGGCATCCTCAGGAAACGTAGCGGCGACGTAAAGTCTTTTACTGCAGTTGTTCTGAGACTTACCGAGACTTTACGTCCTCTCCACGTTCTCTGACGATACTACTACAGTAGACTTCCGATTATCCGGATCCCGATTAACCGGAACGCTGCATTATCCGGAATGATATCGATTTTTAAATCCGCCGTTTTATCCGGAACTGGAGTGATGCGGCTACCGTTTATCCGGAATTTTCCTAAACTAAACTGTCTACTAGTACATTTGGTTAGTCCAAATGGTCAAAAGAATGTGCCTCGGTATACAACACCCTCTGAAGGACATCTTTCAGATGGTGTTGCTCGGTGCCGCCCTACTGGACCGCACCCGACCCGTTAGTTAATAACGGCATATTTTATGTCTGTTTATGTTAGGCACAAGTGCAACACATGCGGCCGAAATCTTTTATCTTTTTAATTGACCATAGAAACTATGTCTTCTGCTGATTTTGCTGTTGCTAGAAAGCTAGTGGCTAGGTAAAGAGCTTAGTGCAGGGCTGCAAGTTGCACAGATTATTTACATATGTAATAATAAATGTTCTTCAATAAGGTCTCATAGTTTCCGTCTCCCGATTCCGATTATCCGGAAAATTCGGTCATCCGGAATAGGTCCGGTCCACATTATTCCGGATAATCGGGAGTCTACTGTATATAGACCAGGGTCGATAATTTTTGAAACCAAAAAAAATTATAGTAGGATGAAACCCATTGGAAAAGGAAGAGAATATAACAGAAATGAAAGGAATAATCGTTTTTTTGCATTTCCTGCGAAAACTTACCATAGTAATGTATATTTTTCTTCACACCATCAGAAAGTAGAGATTTCAACGAAGAAAAAGCCCACCAACGTTTTTCAAAAAGCAGATATTTTGACGTAAGAATTTTCGATTGAAAATTAGGGTGCTTTTTCGATATTAAGTAAAAATAAGGTGAAAAAATAAATATTTCAAATCAAAAAAATTGCAGCGTTTTTGGGACATAAATAGGTAAGTTTTCACCAAATTTCGTGAAAACAGAAATTCTTTGTAAAAGATAAAAATAAAAAACCAAAAAGTTAGTTATTTGAATTTTTCACATAAATTTTGAGGTTATGTGAAAAAAGTGAAAATACAAAAGTTGTATACCTTTTTATTACCTACAACTTTGCCATTTAACTTTTTTGTAGTTTTTCCGGAAATCAAGGAAAACCGTGTTTTACCCTTAAAAACTCACCCCCTTCCCCTTCCCGACCTCAGATCGCCCGTAAATTATTTTTCCTTTCATTTCTGTTATATTCTCTTCCTTTTCCAATGGGTTTCATCCTACTATATTTTTTTTTAACTTTTTACTATTTTTGAAGACTTTAGCACTGGTCTAATAGTAGTTACTGAAACATTGGATAAATTGGTGTTCTCATCGAAGAAAAAGCTCCAATGTATATTTCCATTAAGTCTCTGTATTTTTCAAGCTTCAAATTACAGATTTCATAAAATTTATATAATCATAGGGTAAGTTCAATTTGAAGTTATTGAATTTGAATTTCTTCCAGGACCATTGGTTTGGGAGACACTAGTAACGTAACAATAGCTCAATTTTTAAAATGTGTCAGCGATTTAAAATTCCGTGGAACTTCGCAATTGTTTCGTCTTACAAACAACGTAAATGCATACATAAAAAATCAGTGAGTACTTACCAATAACATAAAATATTAATTTGAAAAGAATTTTCCCTTAACGTAGAATTCTAAAATTTTCCCTGGGGTACAAAAGGGGGTTCATTCATTTGTAACATGAAAGATGTCATACATTCAATGCTTTTATTTTATAGACAAGTGTTTCTCACACTTTTGTTCATGTGTATCATGTGTAGAAACACTAGGGTGATCGTTAACAATTAATTCTTTTCCGGCGCCCTAAAAAATCCTTCCTTTTGACGAAAAACTACGGGGAAAATTTTTTTCTTTCGGTTTTAAGTTCACTATTCGATAAAATTATAGTTTTTTTTTAAGCATTTGTCACATTATTTAAATTTAGACAAAAAATCATGAAAATATCTAAAATTAATGATAGTTTAAGGAAATTGGTCATATTTAAGTTTTTGGAGCTCAAAGTGATAACTGAAAAGAGTTTATTAGTTTATTAATAAAATTATCTTGATGTTTGTGAACTTCATAAAAAATCAAAAGAAACCTTTTTGTGGAGAATTTAATTTCCTACAAGCCTGTTTTCATGATTGTTTATCTAAATTTAAATAACATGACGAATTTTTAAAAAACTGTATTTTGATCGAAAAGTGGACTTAAATTGACTGACGGCACGTGTTCTTTTTATTTAAAACAAAAAAAACTTCCCCGTAGTTTTTCGTCAAAAGGAAGAATTTTTTAGGGCGCCGGAAAAAATTTAATTTTTAACGACCACCCTAAGAAACATATTAAAATCAATACAAACAATAATAAACACATAATATATATATAAAATTATTACTGATACTTTACTTTCTTCTTTTTCATTATTATTTTAGGGGCAGTCGATTACAAGGCAAGATAGGCTCTGGTCCTGCATTTTACACTAAAAGTGCCGGTGACCCAGGAGGTAAAATAAATAATGTGAATATTTGGTACCATAACATTGTACCTATACCTGCTCATAATTTATCCTTTACTTTGAAAGTTAAAGTGATTGCAAATATGCAAGGTGGTAAATGTTTTCTAGGCATAACGATATTTTTTTACCTAGTTAATTTCTTACACTAAATAGGTAAAGTATTGATAATGACTGGTATTGTTAATTAGAATAATGGTTTTCTACTGTTTTCTTTTCATGTACTGCACGTTTCCAATAACTTTGGTTATGTTAGGTCAGATTACGTTATTCAAATTTCTCTCTACTGCAAAACTCTTTTATCGATAACATAAACAGTTTCACAAATGTAATACCTAAGAAATATTCACAATATCTGTATACTGTATGCGAAAATGTGAATCTTGGCTTTAGTTAAAATGTGCCGCTCTCATCAATAACAACAACCACTAATAAGGGCGGCACGGTTGCGCACGCACAGCTACCTCTGGCTCCTGTTGGGCATTGCGTATAGACACACCCACTAATAGAGATATACACATACTGGGAGGCGGCAATACTTTAATGCTTACTTTGCCAACGTTCTCCTTTTCGTAACCTGTCGGTACATAGGCTGAATAGTCTCGTGTCGTTTAAAAGTAGTCTTATTAGAATAGGCCCAGGAATAGACAACTCCCATGAAAAGTTTACCGTGTTTTTAATAAACACCCTGTATAATTACGTTTTTCCTTCTTAGGTAAATCCGCCGGACCAGCTTCTGGCATTGATTACTCATTTGCTCAACATTCTCTCAGACTTCAAGAGGGTGGAACAGAAGTAACTCTCCAGCAGTTGACTGATATCGACAGTAAGTCAATAATTATAATTAATCAGCATTTATTTAATAAAAGTTACTAACAATGGTTCAATTAGTTTTACAATAATAAGATCAGTTCCATTTTTTTTCAAACACACTCTTTTAGATACCAAAAAATGACATTAACAATTAAAATTTTAAATTTAATGCTATTACCATAAACTCACTGCTGAAAAGTTCCTTTCGAAAAGGGGTAATCAAGGGGTTTTTGTATTAAAAACAATATTCTTAACTTGCTCAATTGCCATTAAAATAAATTTATTCCAAACTACATACAGTACCTATACATGAATGATTCTGTAAAATACTTTTGTATCTGCTACTACGAGTATAAAAATAATAAAAGAAAAGTTCAAGCAAATAAAGTTCATAAACCCATAACAAAAATATTTCTTTTTATATCCAGCCGGTGTATCAGCATCGAGTACAGGAATCGTTGGAAGTAACGCCTCAAGGCGCATTTCTCTGGATCAATTTAATCAGCAGTCGCTAACGAACGAGCTCATAAAATCGTTAAGGTATCTGGCATGGAACAATAAGAAAAAATACGAACCAATAAAGCTAGCAAAAGTATTTCCTGACTACAACTGGGGGCCCGTGGATCCCAGCGTTTTTAGCAGACAGCTCTCGCAAGTATGCGATTCGGTTAAGAAAATTTTACGAGAGGAAAAGCGAGTGGTCGCACTGACGTCACCAATATATGTATTAGGTGAATATGGTACATATGAATTTGAATATGAAACAATTCCCTATTTTAAAAACAAAATTGGGTAATTATTTAGAATTGGGGCTCCAGACAAAAAACGCTCCAAAAATTGTTTTAGCTATCAGAGAACATTCTGTAGGGTAAAAATACATGTTTTAGAGCGGGGGAAGACATTTTCAATGATTATTTATAAACTAACCTAACCTAACCTAACCTAACCTAACCCAAACATTGAAATACATAGAATATAGGCTTTTGATAAAATTTATTCTTAAAATTCTTCTACCTCCTGGAAACCCTTCAGGTTAGGTTAGATCAGGTTAGTTTATAAATAATCATTGAAAATGTCTTTCCCCCGCTCTAAAACATATATTTTTACCTTACAGAATGCTCTCTGATAGCTAAAACAATTTTTGGAGCGTTTTTTGTCTGGAGCCCTAATTCTAAATAATTACCCAAAATTGTTCTGAAAAATACATCTAAACCAGTAGCAAATTTGAAACATTCCATGCCACTTTAAAATTAATATTGGACGCAAACTGGTAAATGTAGGGTCAATTTCATGTCAGCGAAAACAGGGTCACACAAAAGGGCATAAAACTCCCTTTTCTTTTTTTCTATAGGTGATTTGCATGGAAATTTCCCTGTGTTACTGGAATTTGAAAAATGTTTTTGGTGTTTTGGACCCGCTTTATGCCCCTGCAGTTTATTATTCCTTGGAGATTATGTTGATAGAGGAGTGTGGAGTATTGAAGTTGTGACGTACCTTTTATGTTTCAAAGTTCAATTTCCAGATAAAATATTCCTCATTAGAGGCAATCATGAAGTAAGGGAGGTCCAAAAATCGTTTTCATTTTATGAGTAAGTTCCTTTTTTTAAATACTATTGCTAACCGTAATTAGACCAAACCTGTTGAAGATATTAAAATTAAGTTTCCTGGCCTTTAGATGCCAGATAATAGCACAAAAATCATTTTAATACAATATCTACTACTGCTAGTGACCTAAATATTATGAACATAATTATATATGGTAGTCCGGTCAATTTAGACATTCGAAACTACATAAATTCCCACCAAGCTGAAAATCAGTAAGATCGTTTAAACTATGATTAAAAATAAAAGTTGAAAGTTCCCCATCTTTCCCCTGTATGGAAATTTTTTTATTCAAGATCAAAGGTCAAAAAAATGAGTTTTTCGCGATTTTCAGCAAAACGGTAAGTTTTATCATAAAAATACTTCAGACAAAAATTGTAGATCATAAAATGTCAGTGTGCCCAATAAATGAAATACTGTTAGTCTCAGGGTTGCCAGATTGGGGGATTTTCCCCAAAAAATAGGGGATTTTTTCCTTTGGGGTATTTTTTGGAGATATATTTTTCAGGGAAATTCTTCTGGGGAAAAATTTTCCTTTACAATCTTTTTTTTATTTGCACTAAATATTTTCTAGTTCTTGGGGATTTATTTGTCACATAGCTTATTTTGGGGTATTTTAGAGGTACATATTTTATAGATAATTTTATGATCTACAATTTTTGTCTGGGGTATTTTTATTATAAAACTTACCGTTTTGCTGAAAATCGCGAAAAACTCATTTTTTTGACATTTAACCTTGAATAAAAATTTTTCGATACAGGGGAAAGATGGGAAACTTTCAAATTTTATTTTTAATCATATTTTAAACGATCGTACTGATTTTCAGCTTGGTGGGAATTTATGTAGCATTACTCTTATTTTTTTCTCTTTGAAAATACGGAAATTTTTTGCACATTGGTTTGTTCTTCCTGATACGAAGACAACAAAAATAGAAAAGTTTAACACTTATCAGAGGGTTAATAATAAACTGGAAACTTTAAAAACATTACAAAAATTTAACTAATGGTAATGGTGGGTAGTAAACGTGGTAACGTAACTAAAAATTTTACTAAAGGTTATTATTGCTAAAAAGTTATATGTTTCCATGCGACATATAATAATAAAAATCGAAACTACCCCCAAATTAAAGCCAAGAAGAAAAATATACTATTTTATTTTTAACATGTTTGGTCCAATTTAAGTGCGTAAGGGTAACTCTTACCGATTTTGATAGCATTTACTTGTTGAAACGGGATCATAGTTTAAATTAAAAAACTAAAAAGTTTTAAGAAATGTACTACTAATCATTATAACAATTATTGTTTCACTTCTTTATGTGAAAATGTGTCTACACTTATTATATACTTCTTGAAACTTTTTTGTGCTTTTTAATTTGAAGAACTTTTACTTCATAGCAATCCGTAATAAAACCAGAAACTTGCAAAAAATTTTTAGAAGTGGTTTATCAGCACATTACGATAAATTGTCTCACCAAAACATATCTTCTTCATCTGACAAAAACTCGATATACAATTTGCAAAAATTTTCCAAACAGTGTTTCTTTTTCTTTTTGACTTCTACTTCAAACATTTTTTTATTTTTAGCAATATTAATTTCATTCTGTACTTTTTATTTAATTTATTATATTCTGAAGGCTTTTAAGTTGAGTCTAATAGCAGATCCACAACAGGGTTTTCGGAATCGGATCCTCTCCCTCATTAGAAACGTTTCTCAAATCGTGGATCTGCTCCTTTTTGATTCCATTATAAATTAGATGTTCACGTGTACCTATATAAGTACATTTAATATTTCAGAGAATGTAATAAAAAATTTGGCGACAAACTTGGACCATCCATATGGAACGTCATAAATACTGTGTTTGATGTTATGCCATTAGCTGCCACCATAGATGGTCAGGTATATACCAAAATAAATTTAAAAATTGTGTGTTATTTTTATCATAATTTAGAAATAAATACTTAAGTAGACGTAGGTATTAAACAAAAATGAAACCGTAGTACTCCATCATAAAGTAAATTTGCTTAACATACCTATCTGATATCTATTAACTTAAATAAATTGTAATTCTTCCCTAAATACTTTTCTTCAAAAAATTAATACTTATATTGATTAAATTGATTGATTCTAGTTGTTTTGTTGCCACGGTGGAATTCCACCCCCGTGGCTTTGTCCAACTATATCTGCCCTGTACAAAATTCCAGTTGAACTGAGCAAACCAGCTGAGCAAAGTTCGCTAGCCTGGGAACTAATGTGGAACGACCCCGTTAAGTATGTGCCACTTTACATTTATTTGATAACTCGCATAATATCAGCATATCTAAAATTATTTTTTAGTCACTAGCAAATACTTACACAAAAAATAAATTTAGTAAACAAGATTTTCGCGAAAAACCGTTTGTAGTGACCTTTTACCCCGCGTAACATTTTTAGCGGTACCTACACTTTTGGGATATTTTTTAGAACCACAAAAGAAAAATTCATGCAAAAATCCGCTTTTCCCCTAACTTTTCCGTAGTTTGGCCTTTTTATTGTCTTTATTGCCTGAACTACACGATCACATTCTATAAGAGGGAATAAGGAGAGCGTTAGGGAGGTGAAGCAGTGACCCTTTTCGCTCACAAAGTTAGACTAATACTGTGGAAAATGAAGTACAAATATCACTGCCCGGCTCCTTCACCTATAGTCCGGTCAATTTAGACATTCGAAGCTACATAAATTGCCACCAAGCTGAAAATCAGTAAGATCGTTTAAAATATGATTAAAAATAAAATTTAAAAGTTCCCCATCTTTCCCCTGTATATAAAAAATTTTATTCAAGGTCAAAGGTCAAAAATTTTTCCGATTTTCAGCAAAACAGTAAGTTTTATCATAAAAATACTTCAGACAAAAATTGTAGATCAAAAATTATCTATAAATTATTTATCAATATTTTTTCTCCTAATGCTACCGTTTCTGAGATATCAGGTTAAATTAAACCTAGTCCCTTATTTTATACGCCAGTGTAACCTCGAGACAACATCTGTCTCCTGTTCAATTGTTATGCGTGGCTAGGGTCTTATACCTGCTTTATGTCAGTGTGCCCAATAAATGAAATAATGTTAGTCACAGGGTTGCCAGATTAGGGGATTTTCCCCAAAAATAGGGGATTTTTTTCCTTTGGGGTATTTTTTGGGGATATATTTTTCAGTGGAATTATCTGGGGAAAATTTTTACTCTACAATATTTTTTCTATTTGCAGTAAATATTTTCTAGTTCTTGGAGATTTATTTGTCACATAGCTTATTTTGGGGTATTTTAGAGATACATATTTTATAGATAATTTTATGATCTACAATTTTTGTCTGGGGTAATTTTATGATAAAACTTACCGTTTTGCTGATAATCGCGAAAAACTCATTTTTTTTATCTTTACCTAACCTTGAATAAATTTTCTTCCATACAGGGGAAAGATGGGAAACTTTCAAATTTTATTTTTAATCATATTTTAAACAATCTCACTGATTTTCAGCTTGGTGGGAATTTATGTAGCTTTATTCTTATTTTTGGGTCTAATTTGACCGGACTACTAGTCGTTTAACGATTTTATCTTTTTAAATACGTAGGTAATGTATGTGTGAATTTTAGGCTTTTGTTTTAGTGTAGTAGAGCGCAAAAGTATTTAATTTAGTTCTTCAAAACTTCAGTCAATCTTTGTTTTTTGTACAAAATAAGGAGTAAATAAGTAAGTAGATATTCTTCCTTGAACAAGTTAATTAATTTGATAGGCAAGGTACTTTAAATGAGCAAGTGGCAATGGAATTAATGGCCAACGAAGGTTTTGCCAACAATAAGAAACGAGGTACGGCGCATATCTTCAGCTATGAAGCACTCGAAAGATTTTTAAACACGAATGGTTACACAAATCTGATAAGAGCTCATGAAGTTGTACAGGCTGGATTTCAAGTAAGTAAATAATTTAAAAACTAATGAACAAAATCATTGTCCAAAAGTCCCACTTTCAAAGTCCTTTTTTGGCCCTTAGAATCCCATTTTGAAACATTTTAAAAATACAAGAACTTCAAATTGCGAATTAATTGATTAATTAATTTTAAATCTCTACGAGCCCTATATAATAATTCTGTTTGACCAGTTTTATAGTTGTAATATTTGAGCTGTCTCTTATCTTATCATGTTCTTCTAGATGCACCTTGTTTTTCAACTCGAAAAACTGATACACACTTTTTAGTACAATAGAATGTAAAAATCCCCCATTACAGTTATATTTTAATTGAAATGCTGACCTTTAGTAAAAAACTACTAAATGTGTCTTTGTCATTATTGCATTAAAAATCTTTCCAGCCGTCATACATATTTTTGATAAGCAAATTAAAGTATGTTTTTGATCGAATGCTTTCAATTATGACTTCTCAGTTAAGTGAATATTTTTTTAAATACTCATTTCTTTAACTTAATTCAAATCCGCAACAAAGTTGTTAAGTAAAATAAAAACATTTTATATATACATATATATTTGTGAAAAACTAGAAACTGTGTTTCTGTGTTTTGTTATTACAATGTTTCACAATCACCCAACCGCAAAATCCGTTGATTTTATTAAAAACATTTTATGGGAGGATCTTATTTTTATCCAGAATGACAACAAATGTTTACAAAACTTGAGTGTTTAAACACTTAGTTGTTAGGGCTCATAAAAGGTAAAGACTTCGATTAAACCAAAAGACTTAAAGCCCTTTTAATAGTTTTGCTACATTTGACAATAAACACAAATTTATTTGTGAATTGAAACATTAAGCACCACTCTAGTTAATCAAGCTACTACCTATTCTGATCTCTTATTATAGGTATATTTAATCAACAAAAACCGCACTTTAATTAAAATATGTCTTCAATTTTTTACAGTTACAAATGAAGGGAAAGCTGCTGACGATATTTTCTTCTTCACAATATCAAGGAGGTACCAATGATGCAGCCATGATACTTTGTGAGAGAGGCCGGATGAGAATAATTAGAACTACCGGAAATAGAAACGTTTGACATTAGATATTATTACGCGAACGTTTGTCTTCATTATTGTATTTTGTTTTAATAATACATTATTAACCTTATTCTCTAATTGCATTTATTTTTTAAGTAATAAGTAAAGTCTTTGATTAGTAACTATTTTTAGTATCCACCTATAAAACTTAAAATATTGGTGACGTCTGTCAATTATGTAGGTAAAAATAATTTGATATAAAAAAGTACATAAAAGTAATCCAAATTGTACCCTTAAGGATGGCTGAAACAATATTGTCAAGACAATAAATACGTATATTTGCAAAAACATTTTTGTGTTTCTTTGTTTTAGTTTACAAAACATATCATTTTCTTCTAATAGGTATATAAAATTCTCGTGTCACAATGTTGGTTACGATACTCCTCCGAAACGGCTTGACCGATTTTTATGAAATTTTATATATGCATATTCAGTAGGTCAGAATCGGCTACCATCTATTTTTCATACCCCTAAGTAATAAAGGTTGTCCACCCATAACTTTTTATTTTTTGGACTAAATTTTTTATTTTTATTTTTTTATGATTTGGCATTAAAAAATACATATAACCCTTAATTTTCATCCTTCTACTACCAACTCCCATTTTTTAATAGTGATATTAGTACAGTGATAATCTTCAACTCTCAGTGGTCGATAACTGATCAATTATTTATTATTAATTGATTAGTTATCCCCGCCAGGCGTCTACTGATGTCACTACTCACCCAGCAAACAGCACGGAGTGGGGGTGAGAATGAAGCAGATTTTTTTAGAATGTTACAGGCAGTTCAAATATGTTCTAAGAAGTAAAAGAATATTTTATTAGTTATAACATTTCAGAATGATTTGGCAATGTTCAAAAATGTTCCAGAATCTTGAAGATCATTCAATAATGTTTCAGAATGTTAAAAAATGTTATAGAATGTTTTGAATCTTTATGGGATGTTCTGGATGGTTCTAAATTCGCGAATATTCTAGAATGTTCCATCAAACGTGTAACATATTCTTACCTGGGCAACGGCGGGTATTGCTGCTAGTTTATATATATATTTGAATGTTAGTACTTAACAATGTTTTGTATCGGATGAGAAAAACTTCTGAAAATATGACGGGCTTCTTACAGACATAAATATTAGAAGCAGAAACAAGAATAAACAGAGGCAAATTTTAAAATACGAACCTTAATAACTAAGTGTTTGAAAATTCGATATTTGTAGACATTTGTATTTCTATCAATGAGAATAAAATCCTTATACTAAATATTTTTATTTCACTTAGTATATACTTGCTCTGGAGCACTTGTTGTGAATTTGAATTAAATTAAGAAAATGAACATCAAAAAAATATTCATTTGACCAAGAATTTACAAAAACATTAAAAAAACAATATCCGATATTCAATACGACGTTTTGACTTCTTTTACTTTTATGTTATCAATATAATAGCTATATGTACTTTGCTTATCGAAATGTCATTGAAATTGTTTTACACTTAAAAATATATCACGTCTTCTACTAAAAAATAATTGACATGGGCAATTTTTTTACATTTTATTGCATCAAAAGGGGTTTATAAAATTTTCAAATGAAAACAACACGGTGCTTCAAATAATATTATTGGCGACTGCCTAAATATTGCGACTACCATAAAACCGTAAAGTGTTTCAACATACTGTTGTTAATATTAGTAATAGCAGCTTTTCTGGATTGGAAAAAAACAACTTCTAAGATGTAAAGGAATACTTAAAAACATACTAGAATCAGAAAGAGGAGTAAAGAGACGCAGAGAAGAGTTAGTTCTAGTTTGATTATGCTTCATTATGAATTTTATTTCAATTAATTGGTGCAAATTTAATATTATCGTTATTATATGATGATTTCTTTAAATTAATAGTTATACAAGAAAATTCGGAACAGCACATATGTTAGTTAGGTACATATCAACATTTATTTAATAATATATTTTCTTATCACATATGATAATAAAATACTTAAATAAATACCAAAAACCACATGACTCATTTCTCAAAATAAACCGTATTCTAATTGTTCACCGACAGACAACTGGGTGACAAAATATACATTTTCTGCCCTTAAAACAACTAACTTTGCTAGACCTGTAAGTCCATTTTCATCAGGTGGATCAAAGTTAAAAATGACCTGAAATTTTATCAATTAAATAGTTTCCTGCTTACTTAACAATTACAGTAAACAAATTTCAAGAGAGTCATCCGCCCTATACTCCAGATTTACACTAGGGTGCTCTATACGGGAATAAAACGCACTAAAAGTCCTCTCATTGACGTAATAACCATTATCAATTTTCTCCTCATCTTACAAACACTTTTCTGGTGTTTTACTGTGATCTTGTAATCATAATTTCCCACCCTTTATCCACCCCTTCCACCGACATTAAAACCACCGAAACATTACATTTAGGTTCCAAATTTTTTATTCCAGTATCAACATACCGATAAATATTCCTCGTAGGTAATCCAACCGTTAGAATCAGTATCTGCAGATAAAAATTTTTCTTTTCTTTCTTCATACGTGTGATTATCTCCAAGGCATTCCAAAATAGAAGCACTAAAATTCACGAGCATTTACATTAAAAAAAAGAAAAAACGCGTTTATAATAAAAAATTTCATTTACAAATCCTCAGAGTTCAACATCCCGTTCATGTTGCTGTCGAAAAGCAGAAAAAGATTATGCAAATTAGAAACAGTCACGTCATCCCAGCCAGGATATTGTTCCGCGATTTTTTCAAAACTGGTCCTGATATCTTTTTCAGTATTTTTCAAGTCATGTTCTCTTTCTTGGTCTAGCCTTGCATAGAACGACTGGACCAATTTGTCATATTCAGTTAATTGACCTTTTTCTTGTTCTATATCTTTTGAAATTGGTTCACCTACAAGAAACCCCTTTAACCCAAACTGTTTAAAAAAATGAAAATACTCCTTCCGTTCATTTTATTTTTATCGCCAAATGACATCAATGTAAAATTTCACTTAACAAAGTTCAATTTTGAAATAACTTGACAATTCAAGGCATGTTACAGTGACCATCACAAAATTTGAGGAACAGTCAATATATACCCATATTCTCTTTCCTAATTTGTTACAGTTAATACTTTAGGAGCTATATACAAATTAGGACAAAGAAAGAACTACATATTTCGAAATTGTTTTCCAAAACTTCTAATGTCTCATGGAAATTGAACCAGTGGTGGATTCACGAGAGAGTTTAGAGACCTGACCCCCCTCCAGAATCAGAAAAATTAAAATTTCACAATCAACATTTGATAAGCATGCATCCTTATTATTTTTTATTTTTTGGACCAAATTGAATCAAAATAAAAAGCTCAATGTTTTTTGGTGATTAGTTTGGAAATATATTAGTTGATTTTTGATGAGATTGCATACTTATTATTTTTTTTTATATATAAAAAGAAATAAAAGTAAAGATTTCACTCTTTTCAATAATTAGTTTTTTAACATGTTCTTTATTTAAAGCATGCCACAGTGGCCATATTAAAATTCAAGGAATTGTTCGTTCTATATCATAAAATTTTCCATTTTCTTAAAAAAAAAAAGTATTAAGTATAATATCTTAAGAAATTTGAACTGACGGGTTCATGATGTCATAAGAAAGTTAAGAGTTCAGACCTACCCCCTCCCCCAAGATCGTTTCACAGTTCTTTATCTACAGGTAATATTCGATAAGCATTCACCAGTTCTTTTCTTTTTTTATGGGATCAAATAAAGTAAAAATTTCACCCTTTTTAATGATTAATTTTGAAATATCTTCACAATTTGAAACACACCACGGTGGCCATATTAAAATTAAGAGATTGGTCATTCTCTATCATAAAATTTTCCAATTTTCTTCAAAAATATACGGCATATTTTACTTATATTCATCAAATACCTAAACGTTATTAAATTACCTGTCGTTGTAAAATCTTCACTTCT
Source organism: Agrilus mali (assembly GCA_029378335.1). Classification (NCBI taxonomy): domain Eukaryota; kingdom Metazoa; phylum Arthropoda; class Insecta; order Coleoptera; family Buprestidae; genus Agrilus; species Agrilus mali. The sequence continues at coordinate 3,712,765 of CM055661.1, forward strand.
GAAAAAACAAATCGGTTTCCTTTTAATGGGATAATCAAACAGTCTTTTCAAAAGCTTGTTTATTCTATTTCCCATTTTGAAAAATAGACAAAAGGCAAAAACGTCAATTGCCTAATATAAAAAATAGAAAAAAAACTAATTCATTCTAAATTCTTGTTTTAAAATTTTCATTAAATACTTAAACCAGAAATGAGCGAAATTTTTGTAAGAAGACTGTACAAATTATTAAAAAAACCGAGTCAAGATCACATTGGATTTTCAACAGGGGCAGCATTTGGAAGACTCAAATGTAAAGATCTTTTTATAAACAGATCTACACCTACATATGAAACTACGTTTCCTGGAAGTCGAAGAGTATGTGGAGAAAAAAATAAAAACCCATTGCAATTTTCTTTATTCAAAAAATCCAACTCAAATGCACCTGGATGTGATATGGAAACTATCATTATGTTTGACGATTATACGTTTTCAATGGAATTTGACTTAATTAAATAAAACAATATGAATGGAATAAAAAAAATCTGATTATTTGGAATACTACAGTACCCACCACTTGTATGAAAATAATATCAATTAAAATTAATTTGATTATATCAACTTAATAATCTAGTAAAAAAAGTAATAATTTTATTTGTTTCTTCTAGAAAACGAATAAATCAAAAAAACGTTTTTTATTCATGTACAGTGTATGAAAACGGTGAACCCAACTTTTGTCTTTATGTTTAATAGTAAGCATAGATAGTAAGAAGAAAAAGAGGAGAAAAAGTTTTTCTAACCTTAAAAATCATCAAATCAAAACAAGTAAAGCGGTTAGAAATTTAACCTCATATTTACTATATTTCCGAACTATAAAGGCTTAATTATGTCCATTAATTACGACATATTAAAGCGCGAATATAAGGTAACAAATAAAATATAATATTAGTTGCAAAATTAACCTAAATTCAAACATTTCAGGAGCTTCTAAGCACTGTCTTACAGACAAACAGTATTGATGTTTTAGAACAGAAAAATAAATCATTGCAAAGAAGTGATTTAGATTTAAAATCTCCTCTTGATCAAGCCTTCAGAGACTATGCACTAGATTTACTTACAGAAGATGGTAACGTTCAAGTTTTGCAAAAACTCATTGTTTTGTGTATAGCATCCTGCAGAAAAGGAATGGCTACCCCAACAATTCCTGTTGTATTACTCGGAGATATTTTTGACGCAGTCACACTAAACGTTTGTGAAGAAATGTTTACTTTTGTTGAATCTAATGTTAGTGTCTGGAAAGAGGAATTGTTTTTCATTTCGTGCAAAAACAATTTACTTCGTATGTGTAATGATCTACTAAGACGCCTATCGCGATCTAGTGCAACAGTCTTTTGTGGTAGAATTTTATTGTTCTTAGCCAAGTTCTTTCCATTTTCTGAAAGGTCAGGTCTAAATATAGTCAGTGAGTTTAATTTAGAAAATATTACTGAATATGGAGCTGACACTGCTGAAGAAACCCCTACAATAAACCTGGAAATAAAGAAAAATATTTCGATTGATTACAGTCTCTATTGCAAGTTTTGGTCACTACAAGACTTCTTTAGAAACCCAAATCAATGTTATAACAAAGTTCAGTGGAAAGTTTTCACATCGGTAATTTTTAAGGGCTAAGCTTCCAAAAGGAACACACTGAATTGGGAATCAAGTTTAGCTCAGAACCATTGACCCATTTTACCTCTGTATGCAGTATTTGTAGCTACAATAAATCAATTTACCTATGCTTTAAAAAAAGGTCCCATTTGAAAGGTTTTGACCTAAGCTTTCCAATAAGATATCACTGGACCCTTTAAGAAGCTTTACCATTTTAAATATATCTTCTACTTAAAGCCTACAATTGACTTTTTTTTGTTGTTTTTCCAGCATACTACAAATATTTTAAATACTTTTCAAGGATTGAAGTTGGATTATGTTGGTAAAAATATTGACTGGGTCGATAAAAATAATGAAAGTCCATACTTTTCCAAATACCTAACAAGCCAAAAGCTTTTAGATCTTCAAATATATGATGTAAATTTTAGAAGATTTGTATTACTGCAATTTTTGATACTTTTCCAATATTTGACTTCAAATGTAAAATTTAAAACGTAAGTAAAACTAAACATAAAAAACAGATTAAAAACCGTAAACCTAAATTATTTTCAGAGAATCCTGTGAACTGAAGGTTGACCAAAAGGAATGGATACAAAATATTATCGAGAAAATTTACGCTCTTTTACGAGAAACTCCTCCTGACGGTGCCAAATTCGCTGATATTGTTAAAAATATTTTACATCGTGAGGAGCACTGGAATACATGGAAAAATGATGGCTGCCCAGGTATGATATCTAACAAGCGTATTAATTGAAATATTTTAAAAAGCTACATCGGTCTTCTAGAATTTAAAAAAGCTCTTCAAGCAAGCCAAGAAGTTATTGTGGAAAAAAGGCAAAGAACAATTAGCGAAAGACCAAAATTAGGCGACATTATTCGTGAAGCAAATCAAGATGGCAAGTATTATCTTGGAACGTAAGTATATTAATAATTATATTAATGTTTCATTGTTTAATTTCTACGTTTTAGTCCCGAATTAACAAAACTATGGAATCTGTGTCCCGATAACTTGGAGGCTTGTAAAGGCAAAGATCGCGACTTCTTACCGTCTCTTGAAACTTATTTTTCCGATGCAATTGATCAATTAGAATCGCCGACGCCTATTAAGGACGAAGAGAAGCTACTTAAAGACGGTAACTTTGGATGGAGAGCTTTAAGACTGTTAGCACGACGAAGTCCTCACTTTTTCACATACACAAACAATCCAATGAATCAACTACCAGATTATCTGGAGATGATGGTCAAAAAAATTGCGACAGAACGTCCCGGTCGGGTCCAAGAACACTCAGAACAAATGGAAACAGAAATAGAAGAAGTTTTATTTAAATCTGGCGAAGAAGAGAACACAAACGTTGAAATGAGACACGAAGATACTGAATTTCAAGATGATCACAACATACACCCACCTATAATTAGCGTTACATCAATGCAGTTGGATCTATTTAGTCGTTTGATTTCTCCAAATTGGAAGAAATTGGCTGCAAAACTCGGTAAGACTATAACGAACTTAATTAATTTATTTACATTTCGGTATATTGTAATTTAGGTTACAACCCCGACGAAATAAAATTTTTCGAAGACGAAAATCCTACTCCTGAAACTCAAGCAAAGAACATGTTGCATTTATGGTTTGAGGAAAATCAAGATGATACTTTGGACAATTTAGCTTATATTTTAGAAGGTCTTGGAATGACGGAAGCAGCCGAAGCAGTAAAAAGTGAAATCGGTAGTAACGAATCATAATGTTTATAATAATGATAAATACTAAAAATATACCTACACTTAATGAAGAACTTTCGTATATTTATATTACTTTCTTAATACTTAACACCTTACTACAAAAACATCAGTCTCATTTATATGATTGTTCTTAGTGGCCAGTGTAGAATATACAGAGCGGACACAAAGTAATAAAATTAACTTGAAAAAATAAAGATGTATACCGTATTTCCAAAATTTTTTTTGAAACAAATCAACACAATTCTGAAAGAGGACATTTTTTAATACAACCCTTAAAATTTAAATAAGGAAAATAGTTCTGTAATACATTATTCGAAAGCTTACTTTCTGCTAGACACACAAAAAATATTGGAAAGTTATAACGATTTATTTTCAAAATATTCAACTTCAACGATTTGCATAAAACAAAGATTTAATTGTAATAAAACAATTGTCAATAATACAAATTAAACTTGAAACTGAACTCCACCTTTGACCTTTCTTCCATACAACTGTATAAATTTCGTTCAAATTTTTGCTTTACATTAACACAATTTTCAGGAGTTGTTTTCTTGCACTCAACAATTATCCGCTGGCATAACTCTTCCAATGATTCATACTCGGTACCATAAACTTTTGATTTGAAATACCCCCCCCCCCCCACACACACACACACACAAAACATAAGTCCAAAGGGATTGGCTATTGTAAAGCACTTCTTCGCCCCATAAATTGAGTCGTAGTGTATTCAATAAACTTGAATTTTTGAAACTTAATCCTTACAAATCTTTAATTATTTTTATCTTGTATCTAGAAAAAATAGACCTTTCAAATGACTTTGCACGACCCTTTTCCCTTTCTAAATTTTATGGATTAGATTGGCTGAAAGAAGAGAGAAATTGTATAATCACAATTTCTGTGTTAGAAGATGTCCTCTTCTAAACATAAATTGACCTGTTCAAGGAATTTTTCTACCTAAGAAGCTCTCCGGCTCGTTTTCAATGACCCACCCTGTATATACTACTTGTACATAACTAAAACGCGAGTCTCACATAAAAAAATAAAACACATTTATAAATTTATACGACCCCCAATATATCACCCTCACACTTAATTGGATGTCAGTATCGAAATGCTTTTTAGATTTTTTAAACGTTTTCATGTGGAATTTTGAGTTTAGCAGAGTTTTCATTTAGTTCAGTTCGACAGAACTCTAATTAATTAGTTGTAAATAAAATAAAACCACACATGTGGGACTACTATAAAAGTTATTTTAAAGTGTTTTAAAATCCACCCTGATTAAAAAAATTAATCTTGGTAATTAAGTTTAATTGTTACCACTATATCTAGCATATAACCATGTCGGGGTAGCGCTCATTATTTTGTCATTGTAATCTTTATAAATTTTTGTATCGCAGGAAGCTCACTTCCGTATAAGGGTCGTACGGCGACATCACGTCTAGCACGATTTAACCAAATGCACTCACTTGGACAAAAATACAACATATTAGCTTTATTTTTAATAAGAAATATCAAATGAGTCCATAAAATATTATAAAAAGATCACAATAATTTTAACAGCAATTATATTTAATTTTGGAAATTAAAAACACAGTTATTTTTATTTTTAACATTATAATATTAAGTAATTGTTATTTTATTGCCACTATTGTGGATTATCATAAAGTAATAAGTAACAGCCGAATCAGTTCAATAATTGATTTTTATTGTTGTTAGATTATCTTTTGTATTAATTTCGTATGTCCCATCTTTTTATATACCCCCAAACCACCATATTCAGGATTTGCACTAGAGTGTAAGTCGAAGAGATTACCTAACCATCAGCATTAGTAACTGATATAAAATTTTTTTTGTTTACAAAACCCAGTTTCGTTATTTGTTTGTTAAATTCCTTTCACTATGTGGCAAAATACCTAATTAGGTAGCTATAGTGAAATAAGTAAATAATTTATGTTTTCCTAGTAGTTTAATAGAAATATAAGAGGAGTGATTTTTTTTTGTAATTCAGTAACCTATAACATTTTGGGTACCTATCTACCTATGTAAAAGAACTAAAATTAAAAGCACATATACCTTATCTTATATCTTAAATAGATTCAGTTACAATACACACTTTTGTGAATTCTATCGTTTTCTTATTCATTAAAATGAGTAAAGGAGAAATAGTTCATGTTGTCGTTGATTACTTCATACACATATTCATATTAAAATGTAGATACAAAGTATATTTGCGGTATATACCTTTAGTTCTCAAGGCTAAAGCTCATAAGGTTCTAATAAATGCACGTCGGTATCTGCGATTTATGTTGCCGCTGGTGCATTTTGCTTTATCCCAACGGTTACACACTCTAATGACAATGCATGTGTGCCTTCTTTCGTTACATATCCGCGGAACACAAAACAACACAGAAATTACCTCCCAAAGTTCGCGCTCCGCTGATTTCGCGCGTTCCATACTGCCCATCTCCGCGGTGGTAACAAAAGAAACGCTCCACAGGTGCAAGCGATTCGAATCAAGAAGGCAACACGTTAAATTACTGTTTGTTTTATTATCTTGATAATTTGTTGCAGATTTAAAAGTGCTTTAACTTTTTTGTAGTGAAGTGATTTATGAACAAAGTTTAAAATTGTTTTAAAAAAGTTGCGTTTATATTAGGGGAAATACAGAGGAACTGCTCGCCCTATGGGAAAGGAAATAATGAGTGTTTTGGAAATTAATACTAATTAGGTGCGTAAGTACTTAATAAATTGTAATATAATTGTAAATTATGATTGTGAAAACCGGAAGTACACCTACCTTCCTTTTTATTTAAATTAATGAGTTAAAATAAACAAAATCGAAACTATTTTGTGTAAATTATTAATATCAATTTAATATTAATCTATTTATATGAAGAGTAAATTACAACGTTAGTCATGGAATATTTCACGAAAAAAGTTGGCAATTATTAAAAAAGAAAATCTTTTATCAATAGTAGAAACCAAGCAACACAAACAATTATTTATAAGTAATTGAAGAGAAGGACGCTCATGTACAATAAAAATTATTTTTTTAATATTAGAATAATCTTTTTAGTCAAAAATATAAATTAAATAAGTTTGTAATCCATAAAAAAAATTGTTTCTATAAAGAATGTGATGCACCCTATATAGGGTAAATTGGTATATATTTAGAAATAAGAAAAAAGGAACATATAAATTACATTCTATAGGTTACATTGCAAACATACACAATAAAGTATTAGGTACTTACGCATAAAACTAAATTGCTATTCTCCGGAAACAAAGATAAAAAACTGACTTTACTAGAACAATAAGAGTAATAGAACAATGCAATAATATAACCAATGGTCGACTAAAATTAAACCAATCATGTTCGAATATATGCTTACATATATATAGATCTTATAAAATTCAAGATTTATATGTGTGTGTATGAAATAAACAACGACAGCAGGAGCAACGTGTCATATACTCGTTTTAATGAATAAGTTGTATAAATGAATCTATTTACGAAATACGTCGGTAACGATGTGTACCTAAAAAGAGACACAACTTGCTAATAGTAGGTACCGAGAGTTTGTTTAAAATGAACAAATTCTACCCTATCTAACGTCATCCGTTTTGATGTTTTTGAAATTTCATTATTTTGCTTTCGGTAATATCCACTAATAATAAAAAATAAGAAAACTGTTCTTTTCAAATATTATGCACGTTTTTAAAATAAAATAATGTAAAAGCAAATAAAGCACAAAAATACGGTTGGAAATGTTTCACCTAATTTATTGTAAAAATAAATATTTTAATAATGACGTAAAAGTTGAAGCAATATTGTCAATAATTATAAAATAATAATATGCCAATAATAGGATTTTTACAATAAATTAAACAAAGTTTCTCCAACTGTTTTTGTTAAATGTTTCACAACCAATACAACACAAAGTTTCAGTTAAATAAAGTATTTATTTTCATGATTCAGATGCATTTATTAGATATAGATTGCATTGCACTATTATTTATCAATGAATTTTAAATTTTATGGAAATTGATATGAAACTTAATTTAGCTCTAAAGTTGTTGAATGATTAATGATCAGTTTAGACGTTTAGAGTTACATATTACCCCGTACAATCTTAAATTGTAAAAGGTTTACATAAAATCTGTTTGTAAAATTAAATATAACATTGATTTTAGATATTCTTAATAAAGTGTTAACTATCCACAAAATTTAAATCTTTACAACATTTAAATCCATCCCCGTTCTTTTCAGTGGTTAAATTTACACTATATTTTGTTCATTAAAATATTACCAATCTTGAGCTTCAAGATGATGTCTTTTAAAATCATTTGTGAGCGGAGAAGTGGCAAGATCTTATTAGACAATTCATCAATATATCAAGTATATCGTTCTTGATCTTAAAAGATATTTTGAAGCTCAAGAATGGTACGGACAATCCTTCAATACGAAATGAAACTTTAACTACTGTTTTTTGCATATTAATCAAAAATGCATTTTCTATATTTTTTTCTTTTCGCATATATAAGCTAGCACCAATACCCGGCGTTTCCCTGGTAAGAATATATCACACGTTTGATGGAAAATTCTAGAATATTCGCGAATTTAGAACTATCCAGAATATCCCATAATGGTTCAAAACATTCTCTAACTTTTTTTAACATTCTGATACATTCTTGAATGATCTTCAAGATTCTGGAACATTCTACAACATTGCCAAATCATTCTGAAATGTTATAATAAAACATTCTTTTACTTCCTAGAACATATTTGAACTTACTGTAACATTCTAAAAAAATCTGCTTCATTCTCATCACCCCCCCCCCCTTCTGTGCTGTTTGCTGGGTGAATAGTGACATCAGTAGACGCCTGGCGGGGATGACTAATCGATTGATAATAATTGATCAGTTATCGACCACTGAGAGTTGAATATTATTACAGTACTAATATCGCTATTAAAAATTGGGGGTTGGTGGTAGAAGGGTGAAAATTTAGGGTTGTATGTATTTGTTAATGCCACATTAAAGATATAAAAAAAGAATTATAAAAAAAGTAAAACAGTTAGGGGCGGACAACCCTTATCACTTAGGGGTTAAAAAATAGATAGTAGCCGAATCTCAGACCTATTGAATATGCATATAAAATTTCGTAAAAATCGGTCAAGCCGTTTCGGAGAAATATGATAACTAACATTGTGACACGAGAATTTTATATATTAGAGATATCACTAATAGTTAGTTGATATTACCAACGACTTTGCTAATCACGTAAATAGTATTCGCCTGCTAAAGTCATGGATCCATATGGCGTTTGATAAGTCGTATCGCACTCTTTTTTCATAAACGAAGAATACCGAGATATTTGATTTGAAATATAGTACAAGTACTTGCACTCGCAAGCTATAATTTTCCTAATTGCTATTAAATATTTGTGTAATTATTTTTCTTGATCAGAATGAACTAAAACCAGTTTATACCAACCCAGCTCCCTTTGCTATACAAGAAATTCATTTTTTTTTAAATATTCCAATGAACTATCTTTAGTGGATGACATTGTAATTTGTACGGTTACTCATATCATATTATTAATAATGTAAAAACGATATTTACATATTTAGACTTTCTCTACAAAAGACATACCAATTAAATAGATACAAACGTATACATATACACAATTACTGTTGATAAGATCTTTAGATTTAATTTAGAATTCTAGTGGATACTGATTAAGATTAATAGATCTATTACATACTTCAAAGCGGTAGGCGAATAGCGGAATATCAACTTTTTTATTATTATCAATCTAGAGCAGAATATTTTAATTACTAATAGGTACGCTTTCAATTTAGTACTTTCTAAGTAAAAACAAAGAAGCTTGTTTTCTGTGATTATTAGATTGTAAAAATTAAAATTGACCAACAAGTGCGAACCGGATTTGTAGGTACACACAAAAAAATAATCTTTTTAAATTTATATTATCCCGCTTCCCCTAAATTTTGTCGTTGATTATTTACTACAAAAACAAAAATACCATTTACGAATATTCCTAGTTTACACGGAGAAAAATAATCATAATTTTATTACTTGATGGGTCAAGCAGAATTTTTCTAGTAAATGATACTAGAATTCTCATAAAATGTACTTGGTGGTATAAAACAATTTTTCATTCATTCGAATAATTAGTATATATTAGAATAATCAACCTAAATAAGTCTAGACTTTTTTTCTTTACCTCTTCATTATTTTATCGTGTCGTAAAGAAATAAATACTAGAATGAGAATAGTTTAGTAAAATTAGTCATAAGAACTGTAAAAAATGTTTTCTAATTAAGTCAATTTTACTAGAATTCAGTCTCAACACCGAACGTAGATTGACTAGACATTTCTAGTAAAATCTCCTTGAGCATCTGGTCGTCCATATAATTGACAGATTTTTTAGTCATGTTTGCTAGAATTCTAGCAATATTTTCATGATTGTTTGCTCCGTGTAATTTAAGTAAAAAAGGAGCCTACATAAAACACTCTTTTTGTTTTAAGAAGAGCAACTCTTTAGATTTAATTAACTTTATTAAGTAAAAATTAATTTAATCCGATTGTTAGGTAGAGGAATTGAGTCCCAAGATTACCTAATAGATATATAAAATTCTCGTGTCACGGTGTTTGTAATACTCCTTCGAAATGGATATCGGTTAGGTCTACGAATCGGCCAACATTTATTTTTTATCCCCCTATTTTAAGGGTGGTCCACCCCTAATTTTTTAGGCAATATTTTTTGTTTTTATTTTTTTATGATACAGCATACAAAAATACATACAACCCTTAATTTTCACCTCTCTATGATCAACCCCTATTTTTTAATAGCGATATTAATACTGTAATAATCTTCAACTCTCAGTGGTCGATAACTGATCAATTATTATCAATCGATTAGTCATCCCCGCCAGGCGTCTACTGATGTCACTACTCATCCAGCAAACAGTACGGAGTGGGGATGAGAATGAAACAGATTTTTTTAGAATTTTACAGGGAGTTCAAATATATTCTAAGAAGTAAAAGAATTTTTAGTATCATAACATTTCAGAATGATTTAGAATGTTCAAAATGTTTCAGAATCTTGAAGATCATTCAAGAATGTTTCAGAATGTAAACAAAAGTTAGAAAATGTTTTGAATCATTATGGGATGTTCTGGATAGTTCTAAATTCGCGAACATTCCAGAATGTTCCAACAAACGTGTAATATATTCTTACTGGGCAACGCCGGGTATTGCTGCTAGTACATTATATTGGAATTTTCTAGAAATTATTTAACAAAGAAATGATAATAATTCATTTTAAAACAAAATACCCAATGACCCGCTCAATTGGTACCTAATATCCAAATAGATCTTACCAATATAACGGTTGGATTGTTCTGAAATTATTAAACAAAGAAATGATAATGAATCATTTGTAAAACAGAATTTTTTTTCTTTGTTTTCTAACAGTCCAGAAAATAAACATCAACTAATTACTTAGATCACAACTTTTAAAATGTATTGTTTTAAACGAAAGTAGGTACGGGGTACGGTACGTAAATTTACAGGGCTCAAAAGATCGTAGTTAAGTGACAGTATCAATTTGTTGGTTAAATAAGGTGTGTTATAATTGTTAATACAAAATAATTTTTAAGATCCTGTTCAAAAAAAAAAATGAAGATAGTCGTTTATTTCCTTAAAGGTGCAGTTTTCTGGTAAGAAACGTTCTTTAAATTAACGGATCATTTCAATGATATAATAAAATACAGGGTGTAATCCATTCTACGTCTCAAACAAATATTACACAAAACAGGATAAATAATTTTAGATATTCTTTAGACGACTTACTTGACCAACCTCCAAATGCAACAAGGTGAACTTCTATTACATTAAATTCTCTTAAATTGCCCTTTCATTAAGTAGTTCAAAATCATAATAAATGTTTGATGATTTAAAAGCAAAAAATAAGTTTTCTGAAACATATAAAAAAAATTATTGAGTCAAAGCAAATTTTTTATAGAGTTGTGGTATGGAAAGGCAACATTAACGAAGTGAGTGCTGTCGTAGCTCGTAGTCATAGAAATGTAAAAATAATGATATTAATAATACTGTTAGCAGTACAATCTTGATGAAAAATTTTTAAGAATATTGTATAAAAGAGTATTTGAAAGTTTCAACTATTTGGTATTTGTAACTACACTTCGTTAATGACCGCCAGGCCGAAACAATTGTCAGAGTGATAATAAATAAATAGTCGAAACTTTCAAATACTCTTTCATTCAATCTTATTAAAATAATATTACTTTATATCTTAAAAATCTACAAACTTAAAATATAAGTCGTTTAATAGAAATGTTTAAGTTATACCTATACTTATGCAAAGTTTTTCAAACTGACTCATACATTAGACAAAGTAAATATGTTAAAGATTTGAAATTTTGAAACTAAGAGTGTAAGAATCTGCTATTTTCGATTTCACCGGTAGTTGATACCAACATTGTTTTTCGTATGAAACATAAAATTTGAATGTAACTTCGATAACTAACTTGTATGCCAACGATGAGTAACTTCTGGGAAATCGTAATTTATAAAAAAAATCACAATCGCAAACCAAACTATAGAAAAAAAATACAACTTTCACAAAAATTACTTAGAGTGTTGAAATTTTTCCCTGAGGCCGAGACATATAATTAAATACAAGATATTCTATTTAAAATAACAATATTAGTATCCATTTCTGGTATAACCGGCAGTGTGAGACAATTGAAAATATTTTTCATTATAAGTTCATATGTATAAAACTTATTACGATTGCCAAATTTTCAAAATAAATTCCCATTATTACTATTTAACGTTCTAACGAAAGACTTCCTCGTTAAACCCTGTATAACTACTGCTAAGCCATTTGATTAGATTCAAATTAAATTCTTGTAAAAATCTAAAAATCACTCTGTATAATAATTCTTTTATCAGTTATAGCAGTGGCGTAACAATACGGAGCAGGGCTGGCAAAATGCCACGGGCCTCCGACCCTAGAGGGCCCCGGCCCAAGAGGCCGCGAGCTCAAAAATATTTTTTTACATTGTACCTGAGTATTTTATTTTATTTGAAAAGTATATTTTTATAAGTTCTGTTAAAATCCAAAGTGAGACAACTAAAGACCGTAATACAAATTCAAGTTAATAAAATTAAAAACATTAAACCCTACTAGATGGGCAGGACGTTATGATGCCGTTTTTGTCCAAAAAGCGCTAACGAAAACAATTCTGTTAAATTGCAATTCAGATGAAATAAATGAAGCTGTTTCGCTCAAAAAGAAGATCGAAAACTACAATTTTATTATGTTATTGGTTTTCCATTGCAATATCTTACTTACTATCGATGCAGCCTCTAAAGCACTTCAGTCTAAAGCCACCGATCTTTCAATTGCCTTAAAACGTTTGAAAGTTTGTCTAGAAGAATTGGAAAGGTATCGACATGAATTTGAAAATTTAAAAATGGAAGCAAATAGTGTAGCAGAAAAATGGTCCATCACCCCTGAATTTTCTAAAACTCGTCAGAGGAAGGTAAAACGCCATTTTGATGAGCTTTGCGAAGATGAGCGTCTCCAAGATCCGGAAAGTTTGTTCAAATTAAACATATTTTATCGAGTATTAGACATCATTATAAACCAACTGAAATCGCGTTTCCTTCCAATGAATGAAATTGTTTCAAATTTCAGTGTTTTGCAGCCTTCTACTTTAGAAGTTTTAAATGACACTGATCTATTAAAAAAAGCTCTAGAATTTGTTGAGATATATAAAAAAGACATATCTGAATCATTTGCCAGAGAAATTCTCAGTTTTCGATCCACTTTCAGAGACGAAATAGAAAAATCTTCGTGCTTTAGAAACCTTGCTGATTTATTAATAATAAAAAATCACTTTATGTCCTGCAGCTTTCCTTAAGTATGCACTGCATTAATGTTATTTCTTACAATTCCTGTGACTACAGCTAGTGCTGAACAATCATTTTCAAAACTGAAATTTATTGATAAAAACCTATTTAAGAAACTCTATGAGACAAGACAGGTTCTCTAACTTGGCTATTTTGTCTATTTAAAATTCTATGACCCGATCTTTAAACTTTGATGATGTTATAGACACTTTTGCGGAACAGAAAGCTCGAAAAAAACATTTTTCTTAATAAATATCTTATTGAAATGAAATTGTTATTTTTATTTCATTGCAAATGTATGCAGGTTTCCTGACGATGTTGTTCTTTCACCGAAAAGCATGCGAATAGATAATGAATGCATTGTGATATTATGTTCTATGGATGAATGAGAAGTCTCCGCATTGGGCTAGCGTGGGGACTACAGACCATCCCTCTCGCCTAAGAGAGGAGGCCTATCGCTACTAGTGGGACATATACAACATACAACGTGTAATTGAGTACGCTGAAAATCTCGAAGTTTAGTAAAATTAAACTGAGTACAACGTGACGATTTTTTTTTACTGATAGGGCCCCATCAAAAGAATTTGCCACGGGCCCCAGATGGTATAGTTACGCCACTGAGTTATAGTAAAATTTAATTGTTCCGTTTTGTCATTAATAAGGTTAATGCTAATACAAAAATTGAAAACAAAACTTGGAAGAGAGATCAGGGTGTCCCATTTTAAATTATCCACTTGAATATCTTGTAAGAGACCAATCGAAAAATAATCTCTACAAAAGTTGCAAGGTTCGAAGAGGCACATAAGATAGTGACCTACAATTTGATCTTGAACGAGATCTTTGAAGTTATTTAAAAGTCAAATCGGTTTTTTAAATTAAAAATCCCTATTTTTGAACCCGGCTTCGGAAAGAGCGAACATTTTTACGTATTGGTGGCTCTTTAGATTTTTCTTTAGAATCAGGGAAGCCAGTAAGCCAAAAGTAACTTCTTCAGAAGTTATTAAAATCGGAGAGATCTATGACCATCCCCATAGAGGTCTTTTAAAGGTTAAATCTATTTTGGTCCAACTCGTTAAAGAGAGAAACGTAATAAACCAAACCCCGCAACAATAATAGTAATATTTGTTAACCGTCCAATTAATACAAGATTTTTCCTGGTTGCGGATAAAACCCCATAGAAAAGATTATAAACTTATCACATCTGGAGATTTGCAACCAGAGAAAATATGATGCAAAGTATTAAATACAAGCATCATCTGCAGTTAATAACTTTGTACTATGAATGCAGTTTTGCATTGATAATAATGATGGGATATATATTTGAAAATCTAATAAGGCAAGCCCTAATAAACCCTCAAAAATCGAAAATATTATTTTAATAGGACTGATAACAAATCTGACTACCATTGCTGGATTTTTTCATGGGATGGACCAAAATGGAATCTTAATATCCATCCAAAATAGATTAGACCATTAAGGGGAAGTTCACGATCCCCTCTCCGAACTTAACCACATTTGTAGAAGTTACAGGCTTCCCTGATGAGATATTCATATGCGTATATGTAGTTTGATATGTTTTGTCTTCCAAATTACCTCAACAGGTCATTCAAACGAAAAATCTGAAGACCCACCAGAACGTAAGATTGTACGCCCTTTCCAAATCCGGGGTAACAAATAAGGATTTTCGTTTACGAAAACCGATGTGACCTTCAAATGACCTTGAAGGTCGTGTGAACACGAAATATTAAATCGTAGATCACTAGCCGATGAAAATCCCCCTCTGAAATCTGCAACTTTTGTAGAAATTATTTTTCTATTGAAAACCTCCCTGATAAAATATTTTTAAAAAACTCTATAGTTTTGGTTTCAACTTTGTGACAGTCCATGATTACGGGATGAATTTCAAATAAAACACACTTTGCAATGTCACTTAATTTTATTTCTTACCACTGGACCGGTTTCGACTTACAAAGTCATTATCAACAGTGCTTGCTAATGTTACTTAGATCTAATTTATACCTACAATGCCTACCACTTAAAGAGAGGGAGGGTTAGTTGTTCCTTTTTGGATAACACATTTGAACAGTGGAGTGTATTTGATGTCAATCTGGTCATTTAATAAATTAACATTATCTAATTTATTATATTTAAAGATTTCTAAAGACTCTAGCATGTCTAGTTTTTTACCATTATTTTGATAATGTATAGGTGTTATAACATTGTCAAATAAATGATTATTTTCAGTAATGTGTTCCGCAAATGTCGAGGAACCATTTTTTAGTCTAATTGCTCTTTCGTGGTCTTTTAGCCTTGTTTTAAATTTTCTACCAGTTTGACCCAAATACACACCATTACAAGACTTACATTCTAGTTTATATACTCCGGATTTGTCCATTTTTTCTATCTTGTCTTTAGTGTTAAATAATAGATTGCTTAATTTTGCATGCGGCTTAAAAGCTATTCTCATATTGACTAAATCTTTTTTTTTATTATATTTGCGATGTTATCTGTAATATTCCCAAAATATGTTAATGTCCTATATTGTACATTCTTATCTCTTATCCTAGGGTACACTCTACCTATTGCTTGTTTATACAATTTTTTATTTAGTAATTTATCTATCAGTTTATCATTATAACCATTATTCTTCGCTATTTCTTTAATTACACCAATTTCTTTAATCAAGGCTGTTTTTGATAGTGGGATGGTAATTGCTCTATGTATCATAGAATTAAATGCTGCTAACTTATGGCTTGTTGGGTTTTTAGATGTGTTATGTATTACAGTATCCGTATGTGTCGGTTTCCTAAAGATATCAAATTCTATCTTGTTATTTAATCTCGTTAATTTTAAATCTAAGAATATGATACTGTTGTCTTTTTCTAATTCTACCGTGAATTTAATTTTATTGTGCAAAGAATTTAAATAATTTAAGAAATTATCTATTTGTCTGTTTGAGCCTTTAAATCCTACAATAACATCATCAACATATCTCCACCAAAAGGTAATTAGTTTTGCATTCTTGGAATTTAGTATCTTATCTTCTAAATTAGACATGAATATATCCGCTAATAGAGGGCTTATTGGATTTCCCATTGCAAGGCCATTCTTTTGTTCGTAGAAGGTATTATTGAAGCGGCAGTAATTTTGTTCCAAAACTAGTTCTAAGTATGCTAAAATTTCCTGTTTTATACCAGGAATTATTCTTTTTTCATCAAGTAAGGACGAAATAATACAGATACATTCTTTTGGTGGTATATTGGAGAACATATTAGTAACATCAAAGGAAACCAATCTTTCATTATTCCGTAAAACTATGTCTTTTAAATTATTGACTAGTACCACTGAGTTTTTAACACTATGTTTACTTTTCCACTGCAATGTATTCCTGATGATTTTGTTTAATTGTTTAGACAGGGCATAGGCTGGAGCATTAATATATGATACCACAGGTCTTATTGGCTGGTCTTGTTTATGTAGTTTTACTAAGCCATATAATTGCGGTCCTGATGGGTTCATATTTATAAGACTCCATTTTTGTTTATCCGAAAAAATTAAGTTATTCATTTTTAGGGCTTGTTTTATGTTATTTTGATATTTTTCTGTGGGATCTTTGTTTAAAGTTATTAGATTGTCTTTGATAATAAAATTATTCATTTTTTGAATATAATCCTGTTTATATAGAATAGTGATTGTTGAACCTTTATCAGCCTTGGTGAAAATTAAATTGTTATCTCTAATTTTCGTCTTTATCGATTTAATTATACTACTTTCCTTATTGTTTAAATCATGTTTTTTATTATTAATAATTTTTACTATTTTTTCTTTTTTTAGGTTTGTATCTCCTACTAGTTGTTCTACCATTTTTTTATCATTTACATGAGGGTTTGTGGGTTTTAGGGGCCTTTAAACCTTTTAAAATACTAAATTATTTCTGGTTGTAACCACAGGTGTTTCTTCGAGTTTAGCTAATTTTTCTTTTTGCGATATAGACTTCTTGTGTATAATTTCGCTCACCTTCTGTCTGATGTCGTCATCAAATATCTCGAACTCCACTGGGTGTAATTTCCTTGTAAGCTCCGTATGTAGTATCTTTGAGTAAATCTTCGCAGTGTCCCTTATCCAGTACCATCTCCTAACTTCGTTTTTTACCCAGTTGATGTTTGCTGATGATACTGCCCTCTTAGCGGAATCTGAGGTTGAAGATGTCCGTATATTGGCGTATTTTGGTGTAATTTTTCTTCTAAGGCATTGTTGATTAAACCAGATGTTCTGTGTTGCCACTCTATACCTTAACATTAGCTTGAAGAACCATTTAGCTTGCATAGCTAGCGATGTATTTTTAAAAAACTCTATAGTTTTGGTTTCAACTTTGTGACAGTCCATGATTACGGGATGAATTTCAAATAAAACACACTTTGCAATGTCACTTAATTTTATTTCTTACCACTGGACCGGTTTCGACTTACAAAGTCATTATCAACAGTGCTTGCTAATGTTACTTAGATCTAATTTATACCTACAATGCCTACCACTTAAATAGAGGGAGGGTTAGATTAGATAGAAAAAATGGACAAATCCGGAGTATATAAACTAGAATGTAAGTCTTGTAATGGTGTGTATTTGGGTCAAACTGGTAGAAAATTTAAAACAAGGCTAAAAGACCACGAAAGAGCAATTAGACTAAAAAATGGTTCCTCGACATTTGCGGAACACATTACTGAAAATAATCATTTATTTGACAATGTTATAACACCTATACATTATCAAAATAAAGTAAAAAACTAGACATGCTAGAGTCTTTAGAAATCTTTAAATATAATAAATTAGATAATGTTAATTTATTAAATGACCAGATTGACATCAAATACACTCCACTGTTCAAATGTGTTATCCAAAAAGGAACAACTAACCCTCCCTCTATTTAAGTGGTAGGCATTGTAGGTATAAATTAGATCTAAGTAACATTAGCAAGCACTGTTGATAATGACTTTGTAAGTCGAAACCGGTCCAGTGGTAAGAAATAAAATTAAGTGACATTGCAAAGTGTGTTTTATTTGAAATTCATCCCGTGATAAAATATTCAAATAGGTAATTTGAAATGGAACGCCCAGTATACTATGACACAAAGAGTGAGCCTGTCTATAGGCATTTAGATTTGTTGCAATTATTTTTTAAAAACTGAACGCAGCAGACCCAAATAAGCCGATTCAATAATTCGGTATTTTAGAATTTTGCTCTACCACAATTCGCTCGTTTTGTATTTTTCTATAATAACCTTTGATTTACGTTCTTTAAACACTACTTCTAAAAAAATGTAGAATCTCTCAAAATATTTGATAATTTAACTAAAAACGATGTAAAAGAAGTCGAATTCTATACATTATAATAGCTGTTACTTTTAATAAAACAGTTACACTGAACTAACACTAACACAAAGACAATATATTCTTAATTATTAAACAACGGACCTACACATGTGGGTACGTGTTATCACAATTTTTAAAATAAATCATTTTTATACCATAAAAGTACATTTTCAATTAGCCTTCTATTCAATACTACATCTATTGTTTTGTAACCAACTTGGAACATTAAATATAATAATATTCTAAGATAATAAATAGCATTTAATGTTATTCGAATAGATAAACCTTTCGTATGAATTTTGTAAAACATTTCCACATTTCTGTACACTCTTTTTACGTTAAAAATATGCAAGAGTCATTTAATATCAAGAGAATTTCAAAATTTAATATTCTGTAAAGTTGAGTGAGATTTTCTAAAAATGTCGGTGTTTTCGTGTTTAAAATATAAAAAAGTTATATGCCTTCCTCGCAGGGTAAGTAATATGTATCTAAATTAACTGAATAAAGAACTCACGAACTACAAAACCACTGATTTCGACAAATTGTTGACCTAGACCTGGAGGTTATTGTTCTTTAAAAAACACTGTCATTTTATTGCGTTCGTCGCACCACGTTTTATGAAAAGTGATAAAATCAGTTGTTTTTCCGTTTGCCTTGTTGAGATGTATTCAAAAATAGTTTATCATTAATCTGGAATTATTATTAAACGATTAGAAGAACTAATACTTTTAGGATGTCGTACTTCTCATAATTAGAGAAAAATATAGTCCTTATAACAGACATTACGATCACTCACACGTCACATATCTATCTGTTCAATGTCACAGTCACTTTTTCTTGGAAATATAAATTACTAGCAGCAATACCCGGCGTTGCTTGGGTAAGAATATATCACACGTTTGATAGAATATTCTAGAATATTCGAGAATTTAGAACTATCCAGAACATCCCATAATGATTCAAAACATTCTCTAACTTTTTTTAACATTCTGAAACATTCTTGAATGATCTTCAAGATTCTGGAACATTCTTGAACATTGCCAAATAATTCTGAAATGTTATAAGTAATAAAATATTCTTTTACTTCTTAGAACATATTTGAACTCCCTGTAACATTCTAAAAAAATCTGCTCCGTGCTGTTTGCTGGGTGAGTAGTGACATCAGTAGACGCCTGGCGGGGATGACTAATCGATTGATAATAATTGATCAGTTATCGACCACTGAGAGTTGAAGATTATTACAGTACTAATATCGCTATTAAAAATTGGGGGTTGGCGGTAGAAGGATGAAAATTAAGGGTTATATGTATTTTTTAATGCCAAATAATAAAAATAAAAAATTTTGTCCAAAAAGTAAAAGAAAAAATTTTTGGGGTGGGCCACCCTTATCACTTAGGGGTATGAAAAATAGATAGTAGGCGATTCTCAGACCTACTGAATATGCATATAAAATTTCATAAAAATCGGTCAAGCCGTTTCGGAGGAGTATGGTAACTAACATTGTGACACGAGAATTTTATATATTAGATAAAGAATAGGTTTACTATTTGACTGTTTAGTAATAAAACGTTTCGACCCTAAAAAATATTTTAAAAATATTTAAATACGGAAATTTTAGGTTTCCGGTTTATATATTAGACAGAAAATAGTTCTGATCGTAAGTTCTCCTCTTTAAAATATTGAAGATTGATTGAAGTGTGATTCAGAACAAAATGTCAACTACAGATAACGATGTAATGGTATGGTTTATTAAAAACAATAAAGACAAGAACAAAAAAGAAAACAAAAGTGGTGTATACAAACTAAAATGTGACTCTTATAGTAAATATTATATTGGCTTAACTTGTAGAAACTTCAAAACTCGAATTAATGAACATTTGAAATCTTATCAGGATAAAAAACTCAATTTTAACTATTCAACCCACTTATTAGAAACTACAATTTTCCCAACACGAATTATGAAATTTTACATGTATAAGGATAAAAGTTTAAAATTAAATTCACTATAAACGAGGGAAATCAACAAATACAAATCATCATCTTTACTGTTAAATCATCAAGTAGACATTAACCTTTCACCACTACTTAATTTAAAATTGTAAATATATTGTACACTCATTATATATTTTTTTTATCATAAATAATCGAGAATTATATGTATTTAAGTTAATATTAATAAGTTAATAAATAAAAAAAATTTAAAAAATTGTCACAAAATTTCCTGTATATGGGTAGTATTAATAATAGATATGTATTTTTTTTTAATTGTCATAAAATTTCTTGTAAATTAGGTAGTATTAATTCTTCCCTTTCCCCACTGCTGTAAGCTGTAATGTAACAAATATACAGGGTTTTTCAAGTTGTTGGGCTATTAGAAGTATATGAATTAGTAGAAGAAATTCAATTCTGAAACTTGGGCTCATTTGGTTATTGCTTATGCCGCTTCTTTTAAAAATATTTTCAAGTTTGATTTACATCCGGTTACACCGGAAGTCGATACCAACTTTGTTATTTTAAATGGAATGGTATATTTTTACGCTGAATTCGAATAAAACGTGTAATTCTAAGGTAAGTTTGATAACCAACTTGTACACCTATGACGATCGGTTTCTGAGTTAATTTAATTTATAGAAAAAAAATCGCTACCGCAACCCAAATTATAAACAATCATAACTTCCACAAAATACGACTTAGAGTGTTGAAATGTTTACTAGTAATAGCTGAATATTAGTGCTAACGCCTTGACAAAATTGAATTAAATAATTTATACAGGGCGTTCAAAATAAAATTCTAAAATTGAAAAACTTCAAACACGAATTACTTCGTTTTTTCAAATAGCACCTACTATTTTTTATTTTTTCAATCGATTCCTTTTTTTATCCTCTTTCGATCTGTGTGGATACTTCCTATTTTAAGTAATAATTCAAAATTATTCTAAAATTTTTAAATAAAATAGGAAGTATCCATATGGATCGAAAGAGGATAAAAAAAGGAATTGATTGAAAAAATAAAAAATAGTAGGTGCCATTTGAAAAAACAAAGTAATTCGTGTTTGAAGTTTTTCAATTTTAGAATTTTATTTTGAACGCCCTGTATAAATTATTTAATTCAATTTTGTCAAGGCGTTAGCACTAATATTCAGCTATTACTAGTAAACATTTCAACACTCTAAGTCGTATTTTGTGGAAGTTATGATTGTTTATAATTTGGGTTGCGGTAGCGATTTTTTTTTTTTTTTACTCAGAAACCGATCGTCATAAGTGTACAAGATGGTTATCAAACTTACCTTAGAATTACAGGTTCTATTCGAATTCAGCGTAAAAAATAAACCATTCCATTTAAAATAACAAAATTGGTGTCGACTTCCGGTATAACCGGATGTAAATCGAACTTGAAAATATTTTTAAAAGAAGCGGCATAAACAATAACCAAATGAGCCCAAGATTCAGAATTGAATTCCTTCTACTAATTCATATACTTCTAATAGCCCATCAAGTTGAAAAACCCTGTATAAACTCAACCCTCAGAACATTACCTGAAGAAGCTACTGTGATAGCGAAACAATTGTCATGCATTAAATAATTTTGTGAAAGTATTATTGTTGTTTAATTTCAACTTTAGATAAATTGTGGAGTGCAAATCCAAAATACTAAACATTCTTGAAACGAAATTGTTTTGTAATAGGATGAACTGTGTTGAATTCCCAGCTGATTGTATTTATTATAATCCCTGATAATAAAAACCAAATGATCAACTGGTAATCCTGAAAATTCCATTTTATTACAAAAATTACTGGTCATTTTTTCATCATCTGGCAATTTATCCCTCAAAAATCCAACCCTGTCGCAATGATAATTTATTTTTTATCTCTGATAAACGTATCACCATGAATCTAAAATTTGTTACAGTAAAATGACCAAAATTGCTAACTAATTAATTAATTCCTAAACTGGAACACGAATGCACTTTACATTTTACATAAAATAAGTACTTGCAAAAACTTTTACTTTCTCCAGCTCACGCATTATAGGATTTAAACTCCACTTACATCATCCATAATTATACCTAATTATAAAAAAAACAATGCTTTAAGAACATAATTAATTATAACCAACGTATAAAACGTTAACGTTAATGAATCTTAAAAAGAAAAGTGTGTGCTGTGTTTTTTGACCCATTCAGTGCTTGAAGAGATTTAATGCTAAAACTGAATTAACCACTGTCTAATTTTTTTTAAGTGACGGTTCAAAGAATAAAAGTACCACAAGTTGACCGCCCTTGTCAATACCTAACTGGATTTATCTTTTATGGCACCATTCAAACGAATCACATTTTAAATTTTGTATCTGTAAAACTCAATATAGTTTGAAATTTTTACAGGACAATTATTATCGTAATAACATTTCAGGTACAAAGATAAACTCAATAAGTATTATTGTCCCTTAAAATTGTCGCTACATTTCTTTTAAGTGCTGATGTCAGTCTTTTAACCATATAGATTAATAAATATTAAAAAAAAAATATTTACTGAAACGCCATTTTAAAAAGAATGGACAATACCTTGCATAGATACCTAATAGTTAATCACAATATTCTTAAAATACAAGCAAAGTTCTAAAGAATCCTATAAAACATAAATCTGAAAATATTTCTCCACGCTACGCATTTTTCATTATCATACTAATTAATGTTTCCTTCATTAACTAGATTTTCTTTTTGTTTCAGAAGAGAAAAGTTATGACATCTGAAAAAATTGTTTCTGGAAAAATTTCGGGTTATTTGGAGAAAAAAGGAAAATTGGTAAGTTACAAATTAATTTTCCATTAGAAACTATTTTGAAACATTGAAATAAAAATTGGCAGATGTTATTTTCACAGTAGGTATCCAATGAGTTCAGTAAATCTGTTTAAAATTCGCTATTTACCCTTACAAATTCCAATCTTAAATTTTTTGAAGCAGATGTTTTTTTTAATGAACTTGAAAACACCATAGCCATATAAAAAACATCTAGGCGTTTTTCATCCTTCCGATTTCATAAATAATACATATTGTTATCGAATTATTCACATATTATCTAATGTATATAAAATTCTCGTGTCACAATGTGTTACCATAGGTACTCCTCCGAAACGGCTTGACCGATTTTTATGAAATTTTATATGCATATTCAGTAGGTCTGAGAATCGGCTGCTATCTATTTTTCATACCCCTAAGTGATAAGGGTGGCCCAAAAATTTTTCTTTTACTTTTTGGACAAAATTTTTTATTTTTATTATTTGGCATTAAAAATATATATAACCCTTAATTTTCATCCTTCTACCACCATCCCCCAATTATTAATAGCGATATTAGTACTGTAATAATCTTCAACTCTCAGTGGTCGGTAACTGATCATTTATTATCAATCAATTAGTCATCTCCGCCAGGCGTCTACTGATGTCACTACTCACCCAGCAAACAGCACGGAGTGGGGATGAGAATGAAGCAGATTTTTTTAGAATGTTACAGGGAGTTCAAATATGTTCTAAGAAGTAAAATAATGTTTTACGTATTATAACATTCTAGAATGATTTAGTAATGTTCATAAATGTTTCAGAATCTTGAAGATCATTCAAGAATGTTCCAAAATGTTAAGAAAGGTTAGAGAATGTTTTGAATCATTATGGGATGTTCTGAATAGTTCTAATTTCGCGAATATTCTAGAATGTTCCATCAAACGTGTAATATATTCTTACCCGGGCAATGCCGGGTATTGCTGCTAGGAAGTTTTTAAAAATCACTAATCAATAAAAATTAACTTTTTTATGACATGAAAGAAACAAGGTGCAAAACTCGCTGAAAAAGAAAACGAAAATAGCTTTAAATTTTGCGCATTTTTGATACCAACAAATTAAAAATTTTTCAAAATCGTTTTATTTTTTTCTGGCTTTATTTGAGGACGGATACTAAAATAAAATCAACTTTTACATTGTCAATTTCTCCAGACTATCCAATGGTGGCAACACTTTTGAATTTCGACGTTTCTAAACACCTTTTTAGTTTGTTTTAGGCATCATTTAAAATTTTCCCTGAGTACGGCTCTTGCCGAATGTGGATGCTAAAAGTTCTGACTACGATTTTGATAGGGTTAAATTGCTCCCATGGGTGATAAAAAAAAGCTGTTTTCAAATTTAATTTCAGGATAACAAAAGACATTAGAAACACCTAAAGAATATCACATCATAAATCAGTGGTGGCTCGTGCTTTCAGAAATAGGTGAAGAGTTAAAAAAGGAAATCCATAATGTCGGTAAAAACATTCCTGTTTTCATCTTTTTTTTTTAATCTTTAGCGTTGGTTTAGTTTAAGAATATGATTGCAAATTTTATAAAACTTTAGAAGGAAAATGCGATTTATATTAATATAATTTAATATCTGTGTTGTGTTAACCAAGCAACCCATTTTATTTTGATTCCATGCGGAAAACTGGTGAAGAGACTATTCACCTAAATAGCCGCCACTATCGAAAATCCTGTGTTTTTCAGTGAATTTAACAATGACTTCTTGAGTTTATTTCCCTGATTCGTTCACTCATTCTTTCACGTTATTGGAACGTATCGTTATTTTCTCATTTTTTTTACTGCCCCTCTATTTGATTTTAGTGATACAAACAAAATTTTTTTAACGAGATGCAAAAACGAAACCCTAATTAAATATGGAATGTATTTTCATTGATGTTTAATTTATTGTATTACATAAATATACATAAATTTTGTATTTTAAGCAGCTGGGCCACCTTATGAACCTTTTTGTTATGTAATAAATGTTTTATTTCGTTTCTTTGGTAGGTACTCATAATTTAACTTGGGTAACTTAAAAATAGTCACCCTGTTTATCATAATTAGGTACCTACCTACGTCAATATTATTTAAAATATGTGTACGTACATTATAGATATGAGCTGGTATTTCCAACAACTAAAATAATTCCTGAGAAATACTTTGTTAATTACACCTATTATTTATTTGTGTAAGCTTTGTTTATTCATTTAAAATGGCACCTTGCAGAGAATAGGGTCACCTTGGAGGAAATACTGGTTCGTTTTGGAAGGGAGGTTGTTATTGTATTATAGATCCAAAGATGAATATGATACCATACGACCTTGCAAAGGATCAGTGAGTTTGTGTCCACCGTGTAACGTTAAACTAACTCATAACACACATTGTACGTTTCAAATTGAGTGCAGATACAGTACAGTAACTCTGGTAAGTTTTTGAACAAAGTTTTATTTAAACCTTGCAAATAACTCGTTATTTTTTTTATTTTAATTAATTCACCCCTCATATTTAAAACGTAATTAGATACTTATAATTTTTGAAAAAGAATAAGAAATGAGGTTTTTTTTTATTTATTGAAGAAATAATAATATTAACGAAAACGTTTTTTTTTTTAATTATTGATTAACAATAATAAACAAATAATTTTTTTATTCATCTTCTAATTATAAATAAATATCGTACTTATATTAGAACGTTTTGGAGAGGAGATGTCACGATTGGGGATTAAAAATAATTATTTTAGAAAGTAAGAAAGGATTTAACCACAGCAAATTATAGATACCTGTCTACATTAAATAAAAATGGTTTAAAATATTTGTCCCTGGAAATTAAATTATAAACATCGTCGCGCCATTAAATTAAGTAGCCAATTATATTAAGTATATTATGCGCACTTTACTGTAAAAAAGTAAGAAAATTGCTACTATTTTAACATTTTTTCTACCGTAAACACTTCTATATACAGTAAGTACAGTCTTGGGTCACAAACTTGATTTAACCATCACGTTTGTGAGCTAAAATGTCTTGCAACAGTGTACTAGTATACAGGTCCTTTTTTGGTCCCTTGTGGTGTTTGTGTCCCAATAAATTACGCGATTATTAAGTCCAAATTTTTAGGTACAAACTACTGAGAATTCGAGCTCTGGGTTTTAATTTTAATTTAATCATTTCAGAGGGCAGAGAACAGAATCGAACAAGAGAAGTGGATGCAAGCAATAATGCTTTCTACGTCTCAAACAAAAATTACGCCAAACAGGATGAATCATTTTAGATATTCTTTAGACGATTTACCAGACCAAGCCAAACGCAACAAAGTAAGCTTCTATTTAATATTAGATTACATTTTTATTAAAATCATAAAAAATATTGCAACGTGGGGATTTAAAAGTAAAAGAGAAGTTTTCTAAAACAGATAATACAAAGCAAATTTTTTATACAGTCTGTTATGGTAAGAAAAGGCAACATCAACGAAGTGAGCGCTGTCATAGTCATAGAAATTTAAAAATAATGATACTTAATATCTTAAAAATTTACAAACTTAAAATATATAAGTCGTTTGAAAGAAATGTTTAAGTTATAGGTAGATAGATAGTTTTGAGAAGGGCTAATCTTTAGATTCAATTAACTTTATTAAGAAAAAATAAATTTAATCCAAATGTTAGGTGCAGGAATTGAGCCCTAAGATTATACAGTATATAATAGTTTCATATATTATGCTAGATTATTTTTATAAAAATATTTTTAAAAATAAATTCACAAAATACCCAATGACCCGCTCAATTGGTACCTAATATCCAAATAGATCTTACCAATATAACGGTTGGATTGTTCTGAAATTATTGAACAAAGAAATGATAATGAATCATTTGTAAAACAGAATATTTTTTCTTTGTTTTCTAACAGTCCAGAAAATAAACATTAACTAATTACATAGACCACAACTTTTAAAATTTATTGTTTTAAACGAAAGTAGGTACTGGGTACGGTACGTAAATTTACAGGGCTCCAAAGATCGTAGTTAACTGACAGTAAAAATTTATTAGTTAATTAAGGTGCGTTATAATTGACGATACAAAATAATTTTTAAGATCTTATTAAAAAAAAAAGAAAAATGAAGATAGTCGTTTATTTCCTACCCGAAAACGTTCTTTAAATTAACGGATCATTTCAATGATATAATAAAATACAGGGTGTAATGCTTTCTTCGTCTCAAACAAACATTACACCAAACAGGATGACTAATTTTAGATATTCTTTAGACGACTTACTTGACCAACCCCTAAACGAAACAAGGTGAACTTCTATTACATTCTATTAAATTACCCTTTTATTAAGTGGTTCAAAAATATAATATTTCAATGTTTGATGATTTAAAAACAAAAATAAGTTTTCTAAAACAGATAAAAAAATTGAGTCAAAGCAATTTTTTTATAGAGTTGTGGTATGGAAAGGCAACTTTAACGAAGTGAGTGCTGTCGTAGCTCGTAGTCATAGAAATGTAAAAATAATGATATTAATAATACTGTTAGCGGTGCAATCTTGATGAAAAATTTTTAAGAATATTGAAAAAAGAGTATTTAAAAGTTTCAACTATTTAGTATTTGTAACTGTACTTCGTTAATGACCGCACGTCGAAACAATTGTTAGAGTGATAATAACTTAATAGTTGAAACTTTCAAATACTCTTTTATTCAATCTTCTTATAATAATAATACTTTATATCTTAAAAATCTACAAACTTAAAATAAGTCGTTTAAAATAAATGTTTAAGTTATAAGTACATACAAAGTTTTCCAAACTGACTCATACATTAGACAAAGTAAATGTGTTAAAGATTTGAAATTTTGGAACTAAGAGTATAAGAATCCCCAATTTTCGATTTTACCGGAAGTTGACACCAACATGTTACATTTTAATGTAACTTCGATAACTAACTTGTATGCCCACAATGAGTAATTTCTGGGAAATTGTAATTTATAAAAAAACAAACCAAACTACAAAAATTATTTTTTCCCCTTGTTACAGTCGAGACATACGGCTAACATCTTGTCAAAATTTCGTTTCATGGTTTGTACAGGACGTTCAGAAAAAATCCAAATTGAGAAACTTTACTTTTTCAAATTGCACCTACCATATTTTATATTGACATTCGATTCTCCTTTTTATTCTCTTTCGATCCGTAATATGTTTTTTTCATATTGTTTAATTTTTTTTCAATTTTTCTCTCTTAGAGTAGGTCCCTTAATATTTACTATTACATCAATATGAGCCCAAAACGGTCCATATCAGCCCAATTTTATTTATTTAAATTGAAAAAATTGAACTAACTCTGCTGTTTGCATAGATAAAATAGAAAATTCTATTTGTCCTTCCTATTGAAGTTTTTAACTATTTACATTTCCGCATTAACATAACAGAGGGCCTTCTCTTGTAATAAAAGTAATTTTAAAGCCACCCTACTTATACCTCAATTTTATATACTTACTTTGTTATGCAAGAGATTAACTGTTTTAGTAGCTAATAAACCGATGGCGATGATCTTAAAGTAAATATTTGTAGAAAACAGGCCCATTAACTTGCTTATTACTTATACAAACAATTTTATCGCACTTAATCGCATTTTGGGAAAAAGAAGGGATGCGGACAAACAAATTTATAGATTTCAAACACTACTAAATATAATAACGTTTAATTCGAATTTTAGTATTTAGTAAGTTTCCAATTACATTTAAAATCGTTAAAACGATTGTAAAATTTCTTCAGTTAAAAATCTAAAAATAATTCGCGTAAAATTTTAGGAAAACGTTTGCACCCTTATCAGGCAAAACACATTACCCCGCCGTTTCAAATCTCCAAAAAGGGAACGAAAAGAAGTCTTAGATAAAATCCACCAACTACCACAACATTCTAGCAAGAGCATATCAACATTAAATAATATTTCATCCAAAGAGAAGTACACGAAAAGCCCTCGATTACCAAAAAATAAAAACCTATGTCGTCTTCTTAAACAAAGCAACAGTCTCCACAACGTTGTTAGAGAAGCAAGCGATGACAATAACGAAAATTGTCTATTGAACAAATCACAGAGTTACGAAGAAATAGTCGAATCGAGTGGCCAAAGTAAAAAAGGTGATGAAATAAAAAGAAATAAACACTGGAAAAGCGATGGTCACTTGGTTGCTTCGAGGAGTTCAACTGGTTCTTTACTTCACACCCCAATAGAAGAAGAAAAAGACACAACAACAAATAATCGAAATAATTGTACAGAAAATGAAGCACAACTGATTGCGAGTAGAAAGAATTCTCTACAACGTGCTTACCACGAAGAAAGGCAATATGAAAACATAGATGAGGTATGGAAACATCAAATGAAACTAAAAGAAGAAGGGGGGAAGGAGAGGCATAACAACCAAAGCCAAAGTTCATCCTATGATGGAAAAACCAAACATAAAGATAACAGGATAAAAGCATTCCTGAACCTCGTTAAATTACAAAAAGATAACGAAGATACACCGAAAAAAATTACAAGAAGTCAGAGCTTCGTCAAGAAGTTGTTAAGACGGAAATCTAAGAGTTTTGAAAAAGATAATCAAGAAGTTGCCGCCGATAAAGACGAAGTTAGAAAAAGGACAAGTGATTCACAAAAGTTGATGCAATTGCAAAGAATAATGGAATCTCGTCGACAATCTTTACGAGTAAGTAACATTTTTGTTATAAATATTATTTTGTATATTACATTTGTAAACGCATTTTTTTTTTAACTATTATAGAAAAGCATCACTGATGCTGAAGTGACAAATGAACCTACTAATAATGGAAAGCAGAGCAACGGGAATACTACTACTACAGAAGAAGGTAAGCATAGAATTAGATGTTGATTTTACAACTATAATTTTATAACCTAACAGCTTTGATTTTAAAAATTTTTTAGACGTTTAAAATAAAAAAATATAAAAAGTATTCTATCAGCCTGAAATCAAATATAAACATCCCATTACGACCATAGAGAAATTAAAATAGAGTGCGCGAGAGGACTGTTTTTGCGATATCAGCTTAGAAAGAGAACGCTGCATATGGGCCCCGTCTATCTCTCTCTAACACTTCACGCGATTGGCTGCTCCCCTCCCGGCTGTATATTTATAGCTGAGTCAAAGTGGGGCTTATACAGCCGGGAGAGGAGCAGCCAATGGCGTGCTTTGTTAAAAAGAGATAGACGGGGCCCATATGCAGCGTTCTCTTTCTAACCTGATATCGCTGCCATTTACAGGCTAACGTTGGACAAGCGCACTCTATTCTTATACCTCTATGGTTACGACAGATCTCCGATTACACGCGTATGCTTACGAACGTTCCATTTTGTTTGCAGTTGTTTCAAAATTTAATGTGTCAAAAATCTAGGTTAATTATTCGTTCATTTAATTAGCGTAAAATTATTTTTGCTTAATTTTAAAGCATATTTTCGGCATGGGAGTTTATAATACTCATTCTCAAAAAGGTTTCCTGTTGAAACAGTAGATTTTGTTTTTCAAAACACTAAAACAAATGATAAACATTATTTGTTCCGAATCATTTTAAATCGCCTCTTAGGTAGAGCAAGGCGAATTATTCTAGCAAGGCATTATGATCATTGAAATAATATTAAAACTGCTTTAATTACTAATTTCATATTAGAAAAATCTGCCGAAGGATTAATTTCAGACCAAACTCGTTTTAGAAATTCAAGTAAATTTTCAATAAAAGAAGTTTATAATAAAATTACCAAAATACGCGACGATTTGACAGCCGCAGCAATTGAAAGTATATCTGAGGATGCGAATCCTATTGACATTTTATCAGAATTCATTGATAAAATTGCAAACGCGACATTTCTAAATAATATACCTAAAGATGTAGAGATTTCGATAGCACACGCTAAGTGCGAAACTCTTGAAATTGCATTTTCTCACGCATAAAACGCGATTTAAAGAACGTGAAGACCAAGAAAAATTTGTACAATTTAAATCTAATGGCACACAGTTTAATCAACGCAAAATCGTTAATATTAATAATTATCTATAAAAGAAATTCAATTAGCAATAAGCAATTGAATAATAATTCAAATCTAAAACCTGAAGCAAGCACTCCTTCAAGAGGTTCTTTTAATAAAAGTAATGATAACATTAGTTGAGAATCAACTAGATATTCTTTCGGTACTCCATTTAAGGGCTTTCTAAACCAAACTCCCAAAAGTTATTGCGTTAGTTGTTATTTCTTTTATTAGTGAAATTAGCTTTTATTTAAAACTCCATATGAATGGAAATAGAGTGTAAAGAGGAATTTAATGGCAAATAATGTATGGTAGGTGTAAAAAAAAAAAATGTGAGTTTAACTCGCTCGCCGGGGGTCCGTACCTTGCCAAATGTATTGTAGTTTAGATAAATAATAAAAAAAAAAATGTTCTCCCAAACATTTCCACTGCAAATGTAAATTTAAACGCACAATATTTAACTATAAAATTATTAAAATAATTTGAGACCCCCACAACAAGCCATTTTTTAAATTTTCCAACCAGCCCTTCAAAATAAACTCTCATATTCAAAATTAATCTGTTAACGTTACACGTCCCGGTAGGGTCATAGAAATTGGGAGGTGATTTCTAACTTACGGACAGAATAACACTCGAGTACCCGAGTAATCCTATAAGGATTCCTTTGTTTTTATTTCTGACATGCTGAACCCTAAAAGCGATATTCGTATTTGAAATTTTCAAAATTCAGATTATTTTCAGAATCTCCTGTATAACGCTTATCGCTGATTTAACAGGTTGAAGAACCTTCTATAAAATTTAAAATTGCATATCTTATTAAGTAATTTTTATTTTTGATTTTGATTTTTATTTAATTTTTAGTATGTATAATGTGTTTCTTATTAGATAAGCCATCGCTGCCGCCTCGTAAAAACCAAAATCGTAGACCTACGTCACCTTATCACGACACGCCACGAACAAGCAACCCAATCATTTTGATTGAAACACGGTCATCAACCGCGTCGACAGTGCCGTCACTCGAAAGTCCGGGAAATTACAAAACAATAGAAGAAATACTTGTCGAACTCGATGAACAGAAGCATATCGAAAAAGAAACGATTAAAAGTACGACAGACGATGTCGAGGACTTTTTACTACAGGACGTGGAGTTGCGAAAGAAGACACATTCACCGGACGCAAACAGGCATTTCGCATATAACGGCGGCGAACCGGGGGAAATTGGCGACAGACGGGGACGTTATTCTAGCGAACTCGGTGTCCTTTTGGAAGAGTTGGCGAAGATCACGAGCGCGCCTGTTTTAAATGTGGGAACCACCTACAGTCTTGTAACACCGGTAACTGTTTCCGAAGAGGTAAGTGCAATTTTTTGTTGAATATCATTTTCACTATTTTCTGTTTAAATTTTTGCCTTTACGATATTCATCAATATAAATAATATATAAGAATAATTTGGTGATTTAAAAGAAATAGTGGATTACACCAATGTAGGCAGGTTGCACCACACGGTCAGTCCCTAAATTAAATTATTTACCTAATCTCCAAAAAAAGTTATGGTCGAATTGCACCAACATAACAATTTATGTATAACTGGCTAAGCCCGCGCCTTCGTCCGCGTGGAATAGTGACTTTCGGCAGCATTTAAAATTTTTTTCTTCTATATTTTTATTTTCTGGGCCGTAAGCTTTTTTGCCGACATCATTACACAAAAACTTTCATTCCTTATTTTTGCCCCTTTTAGGGTAAAATTTTTACAAACTTACATGTCGTATTTATATCTAATCAAAAGCCTAAAAAATAAGTTTCAAGCCTCTAGCTTTATATCTACTTATCTATCTCTGTACCAAATTCGCATTTAAATCGGTTCAGTAGTTTGGGGGTAATTGCGTAACACACAGACAGACAGAGTTACTTTCGCATTTATAATATTATAGATTAATATAGTTTAATTATAGTTTAAAATAGTTTATATAGCTTAGTATTCAACTACTTTTATTGATCCAAATAAACACAACCTGTATAACTTTTTACACTTAATATTTTAATTTTCTGGGCCGTAAGCTTTTTGGACGACGTCATTACACAGAAACTTTCATCGGTTAATTTTATCCTCTTTAGGGTAAAATTTTTACACAATGTCGTATTAATTTATATCTAATCAAAAGCCTAAAAAATAAGTTTTAAGCTTCTATCTTTAAAAATTATGTCCTTTCTCAGGCTCTAGACTATCTCTGTACTAAATTTCATTTAAATCGGTTCAGTAAATTTTAGGCGAGATTGTGTAGCATACAGACAGAGTTACTTTCGCATTTATAATATTCCGCGAATTCATTTTCATCGATTTTCCCATGGGAATAAGATATTTTCCCGCAGTAAAACGTAGCCTATGTGTTAATCCAGGATGTCAGCTAACTCCATACCAAATTTTATTAAAATCGCTCCAGCCGTTTAGACGTGAAGAAGTAACAAACTTTTTGTTTATTTATCTTTTTGTCGCTTTTTAATAGCGATTTCCCAGTTTCACTTTTTCACAGCAACATATGTATCTATAATATATAGGCACTGCCATATTCAGCGGTTTTTCCGTTTTCACGTTGTTTATAACAAATTGTAGAATTTCTTTTTTGAAAACAAAATACTTGCTATATATATATATATATCTAAATCGAAAATATAAACAAAAATTCTATTTTCAATTCAACCTTAGCTCGATATTTATTGATTATAAATGCAACACCCTGTATATATGAGACTGTTGAAAATAAAAATACAACTGGTTAAACATAATAATGTAATAAAAAAGTATTAATCAGCAATTGATTTGTTTCTCGGATGTCGGACTTATTATTTATCTGGCTAAAACTTTTGCCTGAAAGGTTTTTGTCCTGAATATATCTATTTTTCGAAAAACTGAATTAAATAACATGCCTGCATCATCTGAAATCTAAAAATCTAATGATACTTGTATATAATTAATGATGAAGGCGTTACTACTTGTTGAAACTTCATATTTAAAATAGAAAGCGAATAAAACGATGAAAAGTTTCAATTATAATTTTATTAATCACAACAATTGTTTCGCCAAACATTGTAATTAACTCCAATTCAAATAAGTATTGTTCTATCACCTACTTAGGAGATATTTCTTTAAAATTAAGACATATACCTACCTACTGTCAAAATCACATAATCTAGTTACTTCTTTTACAACCAGCAATACTTTATCTAAATTTATAAAATATAACAAAGATGAAACTGATAAATCATCAAAATCTGGAGTTTATTTACTTGAATGTGGTGACTGCAATCAAGTCTATGTTGGTCAAACTGATACATCAATAAAAAAATGAATTCTACCTACGCTGAACATTTGTTGCTTGAAAAACACTCTTTTAATGATAATTTCAAAATTTTAAAAGAATTACCCAAAAGTATTAAACTCATTTTAACAGAAAGTTTGTATATTAATATATATAATAAATTAAATGTTTTACTTAATGATCAAATCGAAGTTAATAGATCTCCTTTGTTAAATTTGTTTTCAAAAATTTAATTCCCCCACTTATTTCTCACTTTACTTAGTCTTTACCGTTTATATGCCTATAAACCGATATTTGTAACTTGTTAATCACTCATCTTCACCTGAAGATACTTATATGCTGTTTTTTTGAAGTTCCATACTTAAAAAAGGTACACTTACCTATTAAAAAACTTTTGTTTATCTGTCAAAACTTTGTGATGAATTCAAAATGTATTCTTGTTGAATTTAACTTTAAGCTTGTATTATAACAAAACAATGGCTTATAAGTCCAATTACCTCATTCATTGACTCTCTTTCTGTTTCTGTTTACCGGAAATACGTAATTTAATTCTACAAATTAAAGCTTTATTTTGTATGTTTAACTATCAACCGTCACAGTCTAGCGTGCACAATATTTATATATAGGAAAAAACTGCAGGTACCAAAAGGTAACAATTTTTATTTCGAAAAGAATGCAATAATATTCTATCAGAACACACAAATATATATTTTAAGAAATACAAAATCTTCGGACGGTTTAAAAGACAACTTTGAGCCAGATTAAAATTTTGCAACAAGATTTAAAAGTGAAACTGATTTGCAATAATCTCGTATTTTTAAATATTCTAACTTTATTGGACTTTAGTTGATCAGTGAGTTTTCCTTTGCAAAGAAATATTTTCATAGCATCTCTAATACCTACCATAAAAATATAATTTCGATAGTTTTTCATTAATGTCCAAAGTTTTTTCCTTCAAAGGAATGTTGAGTAAGGTTAATAGGCATCAATAAGTGTTTTAGTGATTATTAAGTAGTTTCAATACCCCTTAATATAACAAGTGTTCATATTTTAGTGGCTGGAAGTAATTCCAAGTCGTCGAAGGATGTCTGACCCGGATTATGATATACCAAGACCCCACACGTCTCTCCAGTTCAATAACCGAGGTAAACCTTCACCAGAAAATGTTATACCAGCAACTCAATTTTTTGGGCCAGTATTATCTTCGCCCCCAAAAACTAACAGGTAAGTACATCATAATTAAATAATAAATTGTTTGCAATCGTTAAAAGTTGAGCAGATGTTTATAAAATTGTTAATTACATGAAATGAAATTTTACAGAAGATTTTAGAATCTTCTAGAAGGTTCAAGATAATTATGAAATCCTATAAGAGGTTCTAGATTCTAAAAAATACTGAACGTGCTTCTAAACTGCTCAGTTCTGATGAATTTCTCAATGACTCAAAATAATCTCGCATTTTTTTTTAGTCCGACATTACAACGTGTCACATCTTGGAACAGCATAGACCCCGATTCCCTCGAACCAACACATCGCAACAGCTCGTCAAGAGATAGTCAAGATTCGACATCGAGACAAAAGGAAGAATGGCTACACAACGTTTCGTACACATCACACGATTACAACCAACGTTATCGTCAAGTCAACGAAAAAACTGACGACACAACGATATTATCTTACAATTATAACATGCACAAAGAGTCTCTGATTTATTCCGACAGCAACGAATTTGACGTTAAAATGAATCAAGAGAAACAAGAAATAATTTATAATTTTAAAGAAGAATTGAAACGCGTAAACAATGAAAATGTCAGAGAAACTTTTGGCAGAAGTCAAGAACAGTTCATCGATTCCTTAGAACCTTCCGCAGAAATTTCAACAACTCTTTAGTTGTTTTTTGATTAATTTATATTAAAATACCTATTATAGCTACAGATGTAGTTAAGCATATGTATAAAGTGGTTGTTTAATTTAATCCTAATTTAATTTTATTTGTATTTTCCTGCTGTGACGAATTATTACTATCTAATAAAATATAATGCAACGACTTTGGGCAATTATTTATACCTTAATAACTCACGTTTTTTTCTGGGTTTATTCCCCAGCCTAGGACCACTCAAAAAGATAAAAGCTTCACTTGAATATAAGAAACTCACCACATTGTACAGGTAAATATCTCCCTTTTAGGAAAAAATTAGTAAACCAACCTTTCTGAAACAAAAAGAAAATATTTTTTTTCAGTATTTCTGTAGTACCCACATAGGTTTGCATGATACAGAGAATAAATAGAATCCTGTGAAACCAAAGTAAATAAACACTAAAAAAATGTGCATAAAAATTATAACAAGAAATTTTCCATGTCGTAGGTAAGTAGTTAATAGTTTATGCAGCGTCCAGATCAAAAATTTGAATACAAGAGTAAATATTTTATTTTTTCATTATCAGATTAAAACATCACACATTTATTATTCATAATATTTAAATGCTACAAAAATGATCTAATAACACTGTGCTGTCCAACATGGTGGCCACTGAGCTACAAGTGGCCACCGAGACAATTTCAAATGGCCACGAAAAGATTAGATTTTTATGATATAAAAATAAAAAATCAACGACAAAGATTATACTTTTATTCCTATGTTAGACACAAACCAATTCAGTGAAGAATTTGAGCTCGGCTACGACACAGACATTTTTGTTCAGTATCTCAATATTTTTATTAAATCATTCGACTCACGATTTTCGGATTTTAAAAAGCTTCATATGGCATTCAAGTTTTTGAAAAACCCATTTGTTTTCAATCAAAACAATATTCAAAATTTGTCCGATCTTTTCAATACAAAGAAAACTCGCTTGGAGTTTGATATTTCGCTAATAAATAAAGAAACTCATTTGCCAAATGAAATGAGTGGTGCATTATGGAAGCGATTGCTATTAAATTGTAACTTTTTGGTGCTCAAAGATATTTTACCGAAATTTCTTTGTATGTACGGCTCAACATCTGTTTGTGAGAGCACATTTTCCAGCCTTAGGCCGCTTTCTGACTTGTCGGTGTAGCAGTGGTGCGGTATCGGTATGCTCGGTATACGCGGTAGAGGAGTGATATCGGTTCGGTATACTGCATCGCGGTAGAAACGTCCAGTAGCCGCTCGGGATTACTGCATGAGACATCATACAATATCTTCATCACTCAAGGAGGACGACATCTTCTTGTGACGGTACAAGCGGTTCTGCTCCGTTTTATGCCGAAAACATACCGATAGATGTGTAAATGCAAGCAACGCGGAATCGTTTCGGTACCAACCACTTCGGTACCGCACCGCTGCTACACCGACAAGTCAGAAAACAGCCTTACACGACGCAAAAACAAACACCGCAATGCATTACCTATCTCAGCAAAAATTAGAATCGGAAATTAGTTGCGAACTTTATGAATCCAAGCCCGATTTAACTAAATTGACCGAATATAAAGGTTGTCAACGATCTCATTAATGATTAAATAAAGGAACTTCAACTTTTTATCGACATTTTTGGGTTTTTTCTCATTACGTGGAAAAGTGGCCACCGGCTTCATCTCAGGGCTACATTTTGGCCACAGCAGAAAACAAGTTGGACAGCACTGTAGTAATAACATATTTATTTCTTAAAATATAAAATAAAATAAAAATTCTTTTATTGTTGCCACTGTCGGCCATCATAATTTTTAATTGGCTGATTTCTTTCTTTATAATTATTGCAATTGTCCACCTTATTGTTATTTCTAATAGTTATCGAATTGCAATCGGTTGTACTTATATACCTATATAATATTATTTCAAACCTTTACAGTAGATAATACATAGATACATAGTATTCATCGGAAAGCCGAAATCCGAAACGTTATAAATTTCTTTTAGGATTTATTATAATAATAGCACCTTTATCATTCAAAAAGGTACTCGCTCTTTTTTGGATAAAATTAAAATTATTATATATAAAGAACGCTTAATTATAAAAATAAATGGTAAAAACTAACCTGTAAGTTGCAATTACCTATGGTTTGAGACATAGGTATTATTCGTCATATACAGTCCCAAAATTTTGACTTTATTTCACTTTACACGCGCAGCACTTTTAATAGAAAAAAAACACTTTCACAAAAAGTCATTTTAAATTACTTGTACAACCAATATGAGGTGTATCAAGTATCCCGACCATATCCCGACACACGTGAAAACATCTCATTTCGCTTTAAAATTTAAATAACCTAGACAAAACATACATTATTTTGTTTAAGAAAAGAAAAAATAATTGTTTTCTTTAAAACTTGTAACCTTGGCATTGTAACAGATTGAAAATTTGTAGCAAATATATAATTTTATTCAAAAAGACAATTAAATTACTTAAATGAATCTATTATGAGATAATAAAACCTGATTTAAAACGTGAACTGTATAATCTGATCTTAACCTTCATTTCTACAAATAGAGAAGTTTTTCCTTTTACTAAATGAATAAACAATTATTACCTTACTCGGCTTTTGATTTTTACGGAAAAGAGAATTTCACTAATGGTGCCTAATCTTGATGGTACCTACTCAACCATTACTCAACTTAATTAAAATTAATCTTTTTTAATGCCTAAACGATGTTTGAAACAACCTTCACTATCGTTTCAATCGCAAATATACACGTATTGAAGAAAACAAACTTATTCACTATGATAATGATGATCAAAAATGTTGTTTTATAAAAAATATACATCGTTAAGGACCTATCTGCACCTACTGAATACCCATAACAAGAAAAAAATTGTCTTATAAAAGTCTAATAAAGTTCTGTTTATAATATCTATCAACTAACGCCCTGAAGACGACGACATTTTAACACTGTTACAAAACGCGAAATAAAAAGTCTGGTACAATAACAAAATAATGTTGCAAAAATAGTACCATGAAATGTAGAATGAAATGCATATTATGGCGCCATCGAACGGTTGTTTTAAACACCACACAAAAAACCGCTAGGATTTGAATTCTTAAATTATGTTAAGTACTTTTTTTTAAATATTACCTACTGTTAAAAATCAAACATATATAAAATACGTATGTCTTTCTGTTCTTTATACTGATTACAAATATTAATTTCTTCGACCTTTAAATTTAAAGCTACAATTTTTTTCTTAAATTAAATTACTGTTATCACGCTTACCTTTATATAACACTTAAACGTATAAAAACAAAAATAAATGTAAATATTGTCATATTTTGTTCACTTTTGCGATATAGTGTTCTTAACCAAAAGTGAACATCTACTGCAATATTTCTTAATTCATCCTGTGTACACTTAAATCTTATCTTAAATTAGGAAAAAATTTTTTCAAATTGTGTATTTTTTTCCTTCTTAAAACTTGTACATGTTCATTATTTGTAATGTTAAAAAAAAATACTCCTTTAAAATAAACATTCCACCGTTGCAAAGGTTTAGTTCCACAGGATTCCATTTAATTTTTTTATATAATATCTTTGAAATTTTGCTAGTCTCTAAATATTTTGAAACTATATTTTTTTATAGAAGCTTGAATTTACTTATAACGTAAAAATGACACACATTTATCTATTTTTCCATTTTTATATAAAATTTAAAATAACATATTTACAAAATTTTCAATACATATATGTACAGATATTATATTTTATGAATTTTTTATTTTTTCCTATTCTTTCCTCCTTTTTTGCCGTATTTCAGTCTTTTTCTTACTCCCATTGCTCCATCAACATCGTCATCATCTGCGTCGCCCCCTTTCCTCTTCTTTCCTTTTTTTTCAGTTAAATCCTTCATTTCCTGTATTAACAAAAAAAAAAAAAGGATTTACAATTTCAACAACATTAAACATTATTTGTTTTACCATTTTAGCGACTCGCTGGGCTTCAGCAACCCTTTCTTGAAGAACCATAACTTCTTCTTCCTCTGTTTTATACAGGGGCAATTGCTTACCAATTAACTGTTCTATTCGTTGGTACAGTTCTACATCATACTACATATAAAAAATGAAAATGAAAACAAAAACACTATTAATATTAGAAAAAACAAAGTACCTGTGTAACGAAGGTAATGGCAACACCAGACCGCCCTGCTCTAGCAGTCCTACCAACCCTATGTATATAATCTTTACTGTGAGTAGGAATGTCAAAATTTATTACCACATCAACATGGGGGATGTCTAACCCTCTGAAAAAAAAATTATAAAATACAGTAACACACGAAATCATTTCAATTCATATTAAAAGTAAAAAAATTAAATTTCTATCAGTGGTAGTGACGAATAATTAATAATAGATATCATGGCTTTTCATCCACAGTTTATACATCATTTAGAATTAAATACAGACCACAATTTGTAAGTATTAATAAGAAGTATAAATAATAAGTTAAATACCTGCTAGCAACATCTGTTGAAATTAGAATAGATCGACTTTTTGCTTTAAACTTTGTCAATGCTGCTAATCTTTTATTCTGAGTCATTTGACCATGTAAAGGAACTGCTGTAAAACCAAGATTCCTTAACATCAGTGCAGTTCTTATTGTATTGTTACATGTTGAGCAGAAAATCATGAAAGTGTTTCCTGCCATCTCATTAAGAATATGAACCAAATAAACATCCTAAAAATAGGTCAATTTTAATTAACATTTAATGCTAGGGAAAACTGAGATAAGCTATAATGCTTCCTGTTTTATATTCTACTTACAATCTTTTTAGAGATTTTAAGCCTTTCATAAACAAGTAGTTAGAGTTTGGAAAATTAATTACATCAAAATTTAAATTTAAAGAAAGACTTCAAGCTCACTTTACATTTTGAAGTTATTCATACTTTGAAAATTCCAAAATGTGATTGACACTTCAAGAATCAAAACTCCCTAATTAAGGGACTTGATTTTATAGATTAGAGTGATATTTTTTTTAAATATCTCCAAAATAAACAAAGGGCAAATTACCTTAAATTTGACAGGCAAAAATATGTAGTACTGCTGCAATTTTTCTACAGTTTGATATTTTGTGGAAACCTCAACCTTGACAGGATCTTGCAGAGAAGCTCTTTGCAATTTTCTTACTTTTTTTGTCATAGTAGCCGAAAATAACATAGTTCTACGTTCCCTAGGTATAACTTTCAATATCTTATTAACTTCTACCTCAAAATCCATATTCAATATTCTATCCGCTTCATCCATTACCTATGAATGCCAATAATTATTATCTAACAAAATAATTTAAACAAACAAAATATCTTACCAGATACTTTACTGGTTTTAGGTTAAAACCTTTAGTGTTTTCCAAATGATCAACTAGTCTACCAGGGGTGGCAATTAAAATATGAGGTTTTTTTGCCAAAACCAATGCTTGAGACATCATATCCATACCTCCAACTATAACTGCACATTTAACTCCAATATTTGATCCTACAAGATTGTAAATTAATAATTTAATGGACAGTTAACCGAATATTGCAGTTCCATGCCTAGGGCTTCAAACTGTTCGGAAATTTGAAATGCAAGTTCCCTAGTTGGTGTTAAGATTAGGGCAAAATACCGCTGTGGATTTTCCAAAAGAGATTGTAAAATAGGCAATGCAAACGCTGCTGTTTTGCCAGAACCTGTTTCTGCTAAACCAATAACATCTTTTCCTTGTAAGGCCAGCGGAATGGATTCCTTTTGAATCTTTGTTGGCGTTTTCCATTTTAGTTGCTCGCATGTTTTGCACAATACATCGACCAAGCCCTATACATAAATATTAATTGCTTATTAATAAAATATGTACCTATGTGTATTATATTAAAGCTACCAACAATAAGTAATACACTAATGCGTATCTATATCTTCCCCAAAAAACGTATAAAGCAAAAAATCACCAAAAGTATAACATAAAACAGAATTATTAGAATAATGCAAACACGTGGGATGTACTCACCAAATCTTCCCAAGTTTTTTCTTCCTCTTCGTCATGATCGCCATTTGCAAGAGATTCACTTTTTGCACTATCCTCCTCCGCTGGATCTCCCTCAGATACCATTTTACAAGAACACGTTTATTAAAATTAATTAATAAACTAATGGGCAAATTCTAGAATATGAAACACACGTTTATCGACGTAGGTATGTTTTGGAGGTTAAATACAGGCAAATACAGGTTAAAATTCTCTGCAGCGCGCTCTACATTGCGCAGTTGCAGTTCCTTGACTTTTAGAAATAAAAGTCATAAAGGAGTGTTTACACGTTTTAGACAAATTATTTACTCTATGTGAGAAATATAAAATTTCCCTACAAAAACTACTCCCATAGATTACTTTAGTAGAGTAACAAATTATAATTTAAGGATTCAGTTTGAATTTAAGACAACTTAACTATAACTAACACGACTACCCAACATGTACTTAGCCTTAGACCTTGAAAGAGAGGAGTTTTGTTTTGATGCCAAAATGGAGATAGACGCCATGTTTTTGGGGCCAAACATTGTGCCTTGTGTCGTAACCAGTGAAGAAAATTGGGAATTGTGTGAAAAGTTTTGTCTAATTTATTTTGTGTTTATGAAAAACAAAATGATTATATGTTGTGATTAGGACTTTAAATGTGGCAATGCAAGAAAAACAAACAGGAATCACGTTTTACAGGTATGAAGAACTGCTTACATTATTGTTAAGCAAAAAAATTCACGTTAAATTCATTTGTAGCCTATTAACTGAAAAATTCTAAGTAATTTACTAAAGAGAACCATTATGTTTAATATTTTCTTTCTGTTGGAATGGATCTTTCATTTTTCTCAAGAAAAACTATTTAGAAAAATGTAAGAAGCAGTTGTTGATCACCATTTTTCTATCGCGGCATCACATTTAATAGTAAAAAGTAAAAAAATATAGGTAGAATATATTATTATAATTAAAAGTAAATCCTGCTGCCATTTTAATACAATAGGTTTAATAGGATGTTTTCTGAAATATTATTTTCGTTTTTAATAATAGTTTGTCTTTACTTTTACGAATATTCATTATAAAACGAATTCTTCTTTTTACTACGAATGACTATTATATATGGCGCTACTCAAATTGACGTTTTGGAGGAAAAGGACATCACCTTAGTGTTAAAAAGTTCCTTTTCTTTCCTAGTCTAAGTACCTAACTTAAATTTTTATTTTATAACACGAAACTAAAGCATGTAAGGGAATGTTCTTTAAAAAAAAAAAGAAGATTGGTAGTGGTGAATATTTGTGGAACTAACTTCAGAGATGTAGTTTTCACAAAACTGCTTATCCCTAAAATTTAGGAACATTTTACTAAGATGTATCTATGGTAGCTCTTCACTTTATCGTGTAAGAGCACCTTTATACATACCAATGATAAATGAACCATCAGAATTAAAAGAACATTATGAAAGAGGAAGTAAGGACAAAAATCGCTGATAATCTTTACTCATTGGTCTAATAAAATGCAAAAAATAAATTTAACCATCATGTGAGCAATAAGTTGACGGTTGACGCGTTAATAAAAGAGAGACAAACAGATGACCTTCGTGAAACTTACTTATTCCTTCTCTGTTATAACCTACGTATTTCTATTATATTTTTTATCTATAAGCCATTGATTTATTTTTTTGGCTGTCCATCCAATTTACAGTTTCGTAGTGTTGTAAAAATAAATTGTAGTTTTATTTTAAAGAAAACCCCGGAATGTCAATTTAGTAGTGACTAAATGTGCTTTTTCGCTAACGACTAAAATGCTTGGCAACGTCAAAAAAACCTGCATTATGCTGTGTATGTGACTTCAAAAATTGATGTCAGAGTGTGACCGTCGAATATTGGGGATTAGTTTTTAAATAATCCAAAAACATTATTAAAATTTGTGTGTGACATGTTAGTTTAGCATTTAAGATGGCCTCAAATTCAACTTTCGAGGCTAAAGTGTTAATGTCCAAGGGAAAACGTGCTGCTGCAGCTTATATACACGCTGATTGTTCACAAAGAGCTAATCCCAAACATCTAAATGAAGTTTTAGATATTTTATTAAATCCTGCCAAAGCAATAGATGAATGGGAAACG
The DNA here is from genome assembly GCA_029378335.1 of Agrilus mali. Taxonomy (NCBI): domain Eukaryota; kingdom Metazoa; phylum Arthropoda; class Insecta; order Coleoptera; family Buprestidae; genus Agrilus; species Agrilus mali. Next base: position 3,757,688 of record CM055661.1, read on the forward strand.
ATAGATTGGTGCAAATGGCTAATGGCTGGGGGCAGAACCCCAGATGAGTTTGCTAACACAGGTAGATATATGCACACTGACATTTACCTTGTCAATGTCCTTGATTAGATCTATCCATGTTTTTTACATAAACACTTTTCTGTTATATATTTAATAATGACTCATTAATTTTTTAAACTATAATAGACGCCAAATATTAAATACCTTAGCATGAGTTTTGTTTCTTGATTTAATTATCCAAAATAATTTCAAAATCTGCAAAATTTACATTGTAATATTATTTTTAATATTCTCCAGAAATAATTACTATTTTGAAACCTTAACGTATTTCTGGATACAAAATTTATATGGGAATGTTTTCAAAATAAATACCTATTTATACATAGCTAAATATTTAAAAATAAACTTCAAACAATTTCTGAATTATATTTTTTTAACTAAGTATTATTTTAATTTATATAATGCAAATAGCAAACTAGTTTAAATCCAATTAACCCAATTTATTCAGCTATTGTTTTTCTTAAATAGTTTAAACCCTCAAATTTACTTCATAAATATGATGAACCTGCATATAATCAAGAAAACTCTAAACTTTGTATTTAAGTATATTAAGTAGTTCATTGACTTTTCGTTTGAATTTCATTAAGTATCTAGATTCTTATGAGTTGAAACTATATTATTCATTTTAAAAAATTGTACTTTACATTTTGGGAAATGGTATTTTAGAGATACTCCATTTTTCATTCATTTTTATTTAATTAGATATTCAACAGATTCATTAAGTGTCATAAAAGTCAGTAAAAATATAATGTATAGTAAAATACAATTAATTTGTTTTGTTAATTTTTTTTAGTTCGAACCTATGATAATGCAACCACTTGTGGTTTGGTATGGACACCCAATTTTGTTGCATATCGTTGTAGAACTTGTGGAATTTCACCATGTATGTCTTTGTGTACAGAGTGTTTTAAGAAAGGTAACCACCAGAGACATGACTTTAATATGTTCCTCAGTCAAGCTGGTGGTGCTTGTGATTGTGGGGACACTTCCGTTATGAAAGAAACTGGGTAAATATGTTTATATACAATTAGATAGTAATTGCAAACTATATTTCAAAAGAACTTATGTTTTTGTTACATTAATAAGTCATTTATTATTAAATGCAAGATCTATATTATATATAATAGAATTTTGTTAATTTTTTGAAAGGTGCATTTTAAAAAACAAAATGTTTTATGATCAGGTTCTGTGATCGTCATGGCCCTAATAAATCAAAAAATAAATCTCCAGCCCCTGCAGACTTAATGTGTGTTGCAGAAGCTATGATGCCTCGGATTATTTTACGTCTTATTCAACATCTTAGAGAAAACAGGTAACTAAATTAATATTTCCTAAAAAACAATATTTTATAAAAAAAATTTACTCACATTCTATGGAAATAAGAACGAGGATATTATTTTTTATAAAAGTTGTTGAAGAATTACTGAAAACTGATACAGAATTATTGTAATATAAACATAATATACGTTCAAAATTGTCTGTAAAATACTTAAAAAAAAAAGTGACACCAAATCTGTGTTTTATTGTTAATTTAGATAATTGAAATTAAACTATTTTTATTTATTGTTCTCTTAATTGCAATTACTTTAGCTTTCCCATTTTTAAATGGAAGTTGTATATTTTATAAGGGTATAAATATATATAAAGGAGACTGTGGTGTGAATAAATAAAAAGCAAAAAAGGTCTTACCCCAACTCACCACAACACTGTTTGAAAAACGCGGACACGTGTAAGTGAGCGAGTTGGGGTAAGACCTTCTTTACCTTTTGTTTATAAGGGTATTATTTTATATATATATTTTACATAATTTCTAGCGGAAGTTCGCCAGATGCTTACATACAAGATGCAGACGCTTTTATAACGATGCTGTTGGATTTCAATAATATGGGAGGTTTGATGCGAAAAGTTATGACACAGGCTCTAACTAATCCCCAGGTAAGAACCTTTGATGAACGATTTTTTACATTTGTTTTACAGTGAATGTACCGTAGTTTTGTTAAAAGAAACATTCTCTTCTACCACTGCTTGATATTTGGGTTTAATGACAACATCCAAGCCAAGACAGCCCTCAGCCTTTGCTTTCATCTCAAACATCACTTTTCATTAAAATGAAATTTATATTTAAGCATTAGCCATAAAAATATTATTTTACCATAGAATAGAAACTTTTCTGTATTTATTTTTCTTCATATTTAAGCAAAATTTTTAATTTACCATGCAAATGAAATGGTCATAAGTCATAACTGTTAATTGTATAACAACATGGCATTTTTTGCAGATGTACAGGGTCTTGAATGAAATTCCTCAACCGCCTACATCTGAATATGCGCAGTATATGATCGAATCAAAAAGGACGTATGAAGAGGCTCTGCGTTCGTTGCCAAATCCTGAACCTCCAGAGGAATATAAGGATTGTCCTTCGTTACAAGAGCACCTAACACACAAGACATTCCTTGAGGAATTGGTCTTTTGGACTGTTAAATTCGAATTTCCACAGAAAAATGTCTGTTTACTGCTCAATATGCTTCCTGATCCTGATTACAAGGTATTTTATTAATGTGTAAAATATTTACTAACTTTTACATATGTACCTAAAAGAAGTGGTGAGGCAATTGAAATTTAGATTAGGGTGTGTATCAATTTTTGACAAATTTTATATTCTTAAATAAAAAAAACCTTCAAGTTGAAGGAATTCAAGGAATCTCAAACTGAATGTTTGTTTATGTGTGTTTCGTTTAGTGGTAGATTTTTTTTAAATTTAAGTGGAACTGACTTAGGTTTGCCCTACCTGACTAAAAAGAATAATCTAATTTTGACTACACTATAAAACATTATGCGTAGCCGTACTTTTAAAAAAAATACCTATATACTCGTCAACTCGAGGACGTCCCCTTTTTTGTCGGTTAATTATAATAAAATTAAAAATATCGACAGAAATTTATTATTACATTGTCAAGTTTCTCTCCTACTTAGGCAAAGTAATACATGAATAAGCGTTTTACATTAAATTTATTTGTTTGTTCTATTACACAGAATTATTTTCTTTTTTTGTAGGACGCTTTAACTAGAGCCTTTGTGCTTCACTATAGTCGAATTTCAATGATGTTAGAAAGTTCGACAGATCCAGACACCTTGAGCAATCGCGTAGTACATGTTAGCGTTCAGTTATTTTCAAACGAAGAACTGGCCCTACGAATGACTGAACAACTCAACCTACTCCATGTGATGGTCGTTACATTGAAATATATGATGAGCAAGATCCTGATAAAAAATACACTTCATGGTAAGCATTAAATATTGCCAGCGAATAGTTTTTTCTGAAATAGCCATGGTTGTGCATTGAAAGCAAATTTGATTTTTTTTTTAAATCAGAATAACATTAAATTACACATTTTTTGTAATTAAAGATTACATATTTCTTATATATATATATATATATTTTGTTTGTTTCAGATGCTTTTTCAAATAACCATTTTGTTGTCGACTGTGGTAAACCCGTAATGAAAGAGCACTGCTATTGGCCTCTTGTTTCTGATCTAAACAATGTTTTGTCACACAGACCGGTTGCATTAAAGTTTATGGCTGATAATTCACTGTTGGAGATGTGGTTCACGTTCCTATCTATGTTCCAAGGTAAGAATTGATCATTGAATATCTTTAAAGAAAGGAAAAATAACACAAATACTTTTTACATTATTAGCTAGGGTTTTTATTATTGATTATTATATTATAATCTAATAGACTAGTCTAAATAGATTTAATAATTGTTAACAAAAATCCGAGTATACACAATGTAAAGTTGGTACCGAAATAAACCCTGTTTGTCAGTTTTTTCTTAATTATATTTACATATTACAACTGGCACTTAGTTTAATTATAAATTGCTTCGTTTTCAGTGAAAAATAACTCGATTTTTTTCTTATCCATCAGGAATGAACGTGAACCAACAAGAGTTGAATCAACATGTTGAATTCGAGCCTAATACGTACTACGCCGCTTTCAGTGCCGAATTGGAAGCGAGTGCATATCCAATGTGGGCTCTAGTCTCACACCTAACTGACGAAACAACTGCCCATCTCACACGAAAAGTGCTCAGCTCATGTCTAAACGCTTTGCTCAAATGGTTAGGCGCAATAAGGTTCACTAGTCCGTATGTGGTATGTATTTTATTTTTATTTTTTTTTTCTTTTGGAACTCATAGTTTACTCAATTTTTCCAAGTAACTGTTTATTATAGTGAATACACGAATTAATAATTGTACATGTACGTATATTATATTGGACTTACAAGATATCTTATTGACTTACTGATACGAACCTTCGACAGAAAAAAATATTTATTAAAGTATTTATTATTTAATTAGCAACCATATAATTTTTACTTTCATTCAAAATTATTTCAAAAGATACATTAAAAACACGTTCCTATTATAATAATATAATAATTCCCGTTATATCAAAGAAATTAAAAATAAATTTACTTTTGCTTATTTTAGCATTGGCTTCCAAATACATAATTTATTTTTAAGATTTTTTTGGTACTTTATAAAAATGTAAATACAGGGTGTCCTCGATTTAAGTGACCGCCCAAAACGACGTGGTCGATATTTATTTTTTATTTTACACATAAGAAGTGCCTTAATTGATTTTGTGTTGAAAACTTGCAAAACTACCAATAGTTGTTTTTACAATGAGGATAGAATAGAAAAAACGTGAAAACAAAGGGCAAATATTTTCGGAAATCCTTAATATTCTGGAAATCAAGTTAAGCAAACATTTTTTGTTATCATTTCTATTCTACAATCAGTTTTTCAGTTAACATTCACAGTTGTCTGTGGCATATTATACAGGGTGTTTCGATATGCATGCGAAACGGCTGTATCTTTATATCGATAAGGTCTACAAGCTTAGGAAAAAAAATACAAATTTCGTGTTACCTGGAAAAATTGGGTGCAGAACTACAAGCATTACAACATTATTTGAAAGCTAGAATAGTATCGCATAATTTGCTCTGATAGCTTGTAGGTTGAAATACAACCATACCATATGCTTACCTCATGTAATTAATTAATAATTAATGTCAATGACTAATAACATATCAACTAAAAATTGAAATTTAATAAATAAGCCCCTTAACCAGTGTAAGTAATTTCGTGTATGTAATGTGTACATATTTACTTCAGTAGGATTTTAATTTCTGTTTTTGTTTTAGAACGATAGCCAAGTATCATTCCATCTACCCCTTCATCGATATTTTGCCGTTTTCCTGTGCCAAGCTATAGCAAAACAAGGTATGACATTGGACGAAATATTACCCTCATCTGCAACACTTCGACTACTAATGATGCATCCCCTTCGTGTACAGGTAGGAGTTTTTCAAAAACGATATTCTTTTTTGCATTACATTTATTATAAGGGCAAGATCTTCTAGCTCACATATATAAGAACTTCAGTTAAAATTATACCTTTTTTACGTGGCAAAAGCATTACTACCCCTGTAATGGAGGAACTATTGAAACTATTTTTGAAAATAGGGTTTTCAAGTTTCACATTGAATGAAATGCTGATATTATATTATTAAGGGATGGGCGTTAGTATGACAACTTTCGAATTACAGTGAAGCTAAAAATTTAAATCATAAATTGCTTTCATATAAGAATAAAACAGTTCATCTTTAAAATCAATCATAACTAGCAGAGCTATATGAGGTCTTTTGCTATTAGTCTCACTTAGTATTATTTGTTCATTAGTGTTCATTATGGGAATTTAGGTACTTAAAAACATTCTAATAAAGAAAGTTTATTTGTAAAAAATGAAAACAATTCCGGTTAACATTTTTTCATCAAAATACCTTGTGTAAAAATACACAGTTAAGACAAGCAATGTACTTTAGTCGTATAAAAAAAATTATTATTTTATCATACATTACATGTCACAGGAGAATAGGTCACAATATCCTCGTAATTTTAACTTAGTTTGATCGTTACGTACGATTATTATTAATATCACGAAAAACATAAATTTTAAACATTAAGGAATTCATCCAATAAAGGTTTTCATGCTCATGCATGCATTTGGTCAATTAATTTTCTCTGCGTCTCCGGGAAACCCAGGTTGCAAATGCTTACTAAAGTCATAAATGATTAATTTTGGGGCTATGAATCCTCCAAAATGAGGACTTCCTTTATGGTGAATTCCCGCGCCACTCAAAGGCATTGGTATCATTAATTCGACCGGTTGAGCGTCAATAAATGGCACCGTAGTTTGGGACGCGTCTCTGTCCATATCAGAATAAGTGAACTGCAAAACTTGTCCAGATTTAGAGTCTAGTACAGACGGTTGGGAACTTCTTATTGGTATATCCATTTTTTCCAGATTCAAAGGTTTCCTAAAAAAACCATTTTGATTAAGTACAATTTTCCAGTGGGTTATATCAAGAACATGTTCCGATACCTTGATGAATTAAGATTATCTTTCCAAACGCTCATATGTAATGGATCTATTAATTTTCCAGTCGTGAAATCGAATGGCGTTACATATATTTCAAAATTAAGATGTTGTCCCAGTTTCTTAAAACGAACCCCTACAAAAACAAAGATAGGGATATAATATTTTAAAACGATCAACTTCAACTCAAATACCTGTTAATACATGTCCTTCATCAGCAACCAAATCGTCTAGATCCATTTCCCTTTCAGTTACCGTCAAGGTATGATAATCTTGACCATTGAATACATTTTTATCAGTAATGCGATAATTTTCAACTGGTACCCAATGAACAGTTGACACATCTACTTCACCACCAGGAAGTAGCTTGCCTTCTTGAATTTGAAGGTGTACTATGCGATTGTTTTTCACGAACCGTAGTCCCGTAACGACCCTAAAAATTTCGGTTTAATAATAAGACATTCGTGATATTGTCGTGTTATAATACACTACCTGTTGTTTACTACATCGGCTATAGCTGATCTCATATTAATATATCTGTCTGAATAGACGCTCTCTTCGTCGCATAAACAGAAGCAGTATGAACAATGCCAGAAAAGCCACCTCCACCAACTGTCTACCTTCACAGGTCCCTTGGGACATCCTTGTTTTCTACCTAATGTTCTTCCATTTTCGTATTCAATATACTCATACCGACGCCCACTTCTCGCGTCCTAATACACGAATTAATATTTATATTTATTGCATTCACTAAGTTTGTATTTATTCTGCCTACCGCTGGACAAATCCACGCATCTGAATCTATAAACTGACAGTCGATTATTCTCCCATTGCAACGTCTTTGCTGTTGACAGTAGAGATTTTGGAAACAAGAGTGACTTTTTGTGTACGAATAGTACGCACAGTTTTCCCTACATGTTCCTTCGGGATTCAAATCCACCTCATTTTGTACATATCCCTGTAACAAGTTTGTTATTTCTATATAGGTTTCATCTGAAAAAGAAACGACGAAAAGCATTTATAAAAAGAATTAGATAACATAAACCTGTGCTACTTACTCAAAACGTGTTTTTGTGGGTCACATCTCCAAAATTCTTTAGATGCATCCGCCATTGCCTCCTTAACTGATTGGATAGCTGCTGAAGTTCGCTCGGCATATCTTTCTTTCATTATAAAGGCCTCTTTAGTAAAATTGCCTGAAAAGTAATTTAAAATTAGAACAGTTAGTCTTAAGTAAACGAATTATTTCTTTCTTACCTTTGTTGTACAGTTTTAAAAGCATATATGAAAACTGCATCATCATGTAACCTTTTAACTCAGTTAGCGCTATGCTTTTGTACAGATTAAAAAGCACTTGTTGTGGGGCTTGCTTGGTGTTGCAACGCATGTCTCCGTCGATTTCCTAAAAAAAGACTGTGTGAAACATTTGAATTATATTATTAAATTTCGATTAAGCTGAATTAATTTACTTATTAACTTTGACATGAGAAAATGCAGTGACATTGTTAAATTATGTTGCATGGTCGCTTACAATCACACCAGAAAATTCTTTCCTAACAAATGCAATTGATAAACACAATGACTATCTGTTTTATTAATTTGGTCAGTCTATTTAAACATTTTTTACCTTGAGACATTCTTTAAAAAGGTTGCCTTTACTAATGTAGTGCGCTATGTTTTCTTGGGAATCCAGAATCGAATTCGAGCTGTTCATGAAAGTTTGAACCAAGTCAAGCCAAGCTTGTTGAGGACTCGGTATTCGATTAATTGCGGTTTGTAATCTTTGAAATCTTTGGAAGCTTTCGTATTGGAACCGTATGGACTTTAACTCCATATTTACCATTTGCCAAATCCATACACTCCCCAAAGTTTCTTGCAAATCTTCAGATATATCTTGAGGCATCTCCTTTAAATTCAATTGCCTTTTTAATTTTCATTATAGACGTTACCGTACCGATTTTAATATTTTAAATGGTTTTTTGTCTCCGTGTACCTTTTGTATTTGCCCTTCGTCGAATACTTGAAACTTTGTTATCAAATCCGCTTCCGGAAATTTCACTTCGTTTCCAATCCGCGAGTCGAGGTCATACCACAATTTCTCCTCCAATTCAAGGAAGTCGTGTCTCATTTTATCCAATTTGGATAGTTCTGGTTCTTTTTGACGTCCTTCAATCAAATTGAACGATAACAACAAGACAAAAAGGGACACTTGGACCAACAGTGAAGCGGGCGACATTATTGTTGTGCTGCTTTAAAGTCCTGTCTTGTTTACATTTGTCCCCAGTGGTTATTCAATTTAGTCTAATGAACGGAAAAGGTAATGAATCGTCAACGCACATGTACATGATATTCACGAAGCAAACCTGTTATGTGCTAATTCTCCAGTTTGAAAATATTTTAAGAGATTTAGAATTGTTTTCACTGCTCTAGTGTAGTACATTTCCGATAATAAGTTTTATGGGATTCATAAAGGTCAACATCGTACTGTACTAGATTTATTTTGTTTGCATTATACCTAAATTTTGTCGTCAGAACGGAATTGTTAATGATTTTGGTTTATTTTTACCTTTGTTTAGAAACTTTGTAGAAATGGTATATATTGATTGTCAGAAGAAAATTTTTAATGCGGGTTGCACACGTATGTATTGTCTAATCTGTCAAATTAATTTTTAGTAAACGTGCAAATTTTGTGTACGTTTACAAATCCGAACACCCGAATTAAGACATTCTTGTTACATGCTTGCAGTCGTTTCAAGGTGATTAACAGTAAAATAATCATTCATTAAAATGTTTTGTGAATTTATTAAGCAACAAGACAAAAATAATCGCAAACGCTAGATTTACATCTTAAAAGATTGAACATTAATTTTTTTTAAAGTAGGAATTAGCGTTTCATCTATTTTTTTAAATTAATATATTTTAGAATAATTACATTAAAAATGCGTAATCTATTTTGTCCATGAACTATTACATGCGATCATACGAATGTTTGAGAAAAGCGAACATTCTAAATAAATTTGTTTAGGAAAGTAATTAGAACAGTAACAGCGAATAGTAACCCATGACCTATTTCAAAAGTTAAACATTTAACCGTACCTAAATCAGCAAATATTTAACTGAAAAGATCATCACTGAGTTTATGACAAAATATTTTTTTTTTTAGTAAAGAAAGTTGTTTGGGGCAATGCAGCCTACTTTTAATTCCTATAAAAATAAATGTTGATAATATATAATTTTTTCAATGGGTGCTGATATAGAAAGTATTTTAATTAAAATAAAAGTTAAAAAAAAACTAAAACCGTATCCAAAGGTAGAGTTACATACACGTGTTCATTCGGGAGTTCACGTACATTACATGATAATATTTGTTATATACGGTTTATGATGGTAGTATTTATTTTGTATGTATGTAATTTTACATATAAGTGTATGTACATTATTTACCTACTCAGTATTCTTGTCATTCGGTATGTCCATGTAGCTATCTGATTTCTCTGAGTAATAGAAATATTAGTGGCAACTATATTGTGTACTTTGACCGGTAATTAATTTAAACAATAGTACAAAATACATTGTTTATTTATGTTTACCTTTTTTTTACACGCTATAAACAAAAGGAATCAGTGAAAAATTAAAAGCTTCAGGCACATATGCCAAAATTTATGCTAGGATTCTATGGTACCAAAAGAATTTGAAAAAATCGGTATGAAAGTTAGACAAAAAATTATAATAATTTTTAAATAACCACGATATTTATTTATGTTTAAAAACCTTTTTCTGCTCATTTTGGTTAACCTTGATTGCAAATTTATCGCCAAAGGTTAAAATATTATCTTGTAACGTGTAATAACTTTTGCTCCAAAAAAGTAGTTCAAGTCGTAATTTTTATGTTACCGATAATTTTTGTTTATGTATGTATAGTGTTCCCTGTTCTCGTAGAACGGGCCAATAAAAGTGCAAATTGCAAATATATTACAATTGTATTAATCAATAGTATTCAAAATGCTTTCTGTTAAGTAAAGTTCACAACTACAAGGCCAAGTTACTTTTAAAAATATGTAATAAGAAAAGTTCCAAGAAATCATACATGAATTGAAGTTTATTCAGAACAGGTTTATTTCGTGAAGATATGTATTTAATTTATATTGAGTGTATACTTCAAGTTCTTCGTTACCGAATTTTAATGTGCAGATGCCCTGGTGAAAATCCCTGTATTGTAGCAAAAATACCTACTGTCCACTACAAAACAAGACACTTCTACTCTTTGTTAACGTCAACACAGCAATACACCGAGACCTTCTTTTGTAAATATATCAACACCTATTCAAACTCGCGGTGAAACAACGAATGAAGAGGGAATTTCATTCTCTCGAAGATAAGTAACACATGCGCTGTGGACAGTAACGTTAAGTGAGCTTAACGGAAGGCGAAATTACTCAAACGATTTTATTATTATTGACATGACAACGAGAGAGACACCAACTAGAACTAACGGCAAATCAGTAGCGTAGGTAGGTAAGCTGATTAGGTACACTTTTAAAAAGAAACTTACGAGTTTGAAACAGAAATTACCAAAAGGGCAAAGAAAGAAACCTAGACGTCTGTTTTACTAAAATTGTTGTTAAATGTTAGGTAGGTACCTTAAGTAATCAGCCCAATACTAGTCATAGTACGTCAGTACTGTAGATTAATTGGCCATAAATTTACCTGCCTGGTAAATGGGTAATAACTTCGTTATTTTAGCTAGGTACTAAAAAATTGGGTTTTTCTTAAAGAACTTTTAATCCAATCCAATCCAATCATGAATTTAATTTAAATACGCACTATTGTTGGGCCCATAATCTTTACTTTGGAAAATACTATTACATTAATACTAATGAACTAATTGATAGATAAACAAATGCACTGTATAAATGCATAATTAATACATTTAGTAAATTATAAAAGATATGAAATTTTACGATTGGCTTATATCATGCTTGACCTTTTGTGTTGCTATACTATTTATACTGTTCGCACACACCACTGGCCTCTCCTGGTCTACATCAACTACTTTTATGAACAGTAATGTTGACGGATGTGGCTCCATTGTTATTGTTTGATATCACTAGCAGATAAATTAGAAGTAATCGCCTTTTTGCAATGAAAACAATTCCACCACAGAAAATTGTATCTGTCTGCTTCGGTAATTAATTCCAATGTATTTTACATTACGTATTAGAGTAATGTAGATAATCATTGAAGTGAAAGTTTTCTGAAGAATTACTCACGGATCTACGCATGTTGGGGGCTTGGAAAGAATTTTTTTCTATGATAATTTATTGACGACTTCATTTAACTGTAATATTTGAAAACATATTGGAGTAGAAAAAAATGGAGACAGAATATTTACTACATAGAGATTTTTTAATGATTTTCTATGTTTGTAATAAGAATTGTTTAAAAAGATCTTGTAGAAGAAAAAATTGGGGAAAGAATTTTTAATAATCGATGGTCTCATTCTCTACATCTATTTATAAAAAATATAAAGTTCCATTTGACCCTTGTAAAACGTTTGCATTTATTATTTTCCCATAACAAAGTAGATGCTATGGTAAATACATATAGGTATTGTAAACTTGATACAGCAAATGTGTCATCAGAATAATTGTTGTTTCATTCATCAGGTAGGGGTATCAAACCTTGACATTTAACGCTTATGTAATACATATTTCCGTCTGAGTTGGACATGTATATTTATACATATAAAATTTATTATTTAAAATTTCCAGGCTGACCATTCGGTGAATTTGAAAAAATTATGTTCTTAAATTGTAAATTTTTTGTCCTTCAGGCAGCAAAAATCAGTCAAGCATCCAGTTCATATTTAAAAACAGTAGTTTTAATATAGTTCTTTGTTTGTATGTGGGTAGGTACTTTTTAAAAATCGCATTAATGTCATTTCGATACTTACATTACTCATTAATTTAATTGATATCACTTATTATTTTTACTTGTACTTTGATAAAGCAAGAATTATTGGTATGTCCTTCATGATTTTGTTGTATTGTTGGTTCAATGATTTTTAGATTCACGTTAAAAAAATTGATGACGTTTTTTAAGAAACAGTTTTATAACGAAGGTCATCAAAATGTTTTTTTACGATTCAGCTATAATAAAATTAGTGAGTAATGTGTATTTGAAAAAAGGTCACTGCATTTTCCATTATTTATGTATTGCATTTTAACAAACATCTACAAACACAAACACTTTTTCTTATACTCTTCACACCAGTGAATATGTATAAGAATTTAAATAACTACCAATATGTATATTATAATGTTTTCTACCCTCGTGTAATACGTAATTAATATACTTTTGACCTTTCATGTCATACTAATAAATCATAAATTAGGTAGAATACAGAATTGGTACGAAGTATTTCATTGTTGTAATATATATATTGTTATCGGGGAATACCCTGACTAACTTCAGGAGAATAATCTAATGATTCGCTTCGGGGGAATACCCTACCGGTAGCGATTCTGATTCTTACCTGTGCAGCGTGTGATAACAAATGTAAAACTCCTGTATTTGTTATCCCTTTATCGTTTGGCGCTATAAATACGTGTATACGTTCCAGTAAACTTCTTACCGACCCTCCATCATGCGAGATGACATTATACGCAAAATCCTCGAGGGTGTGACGTTCAAACTCATCTGTGTTGGCGTAATAACGCATGTTTCTGTAAAACACCCCTATTCGAGTCGTGTAATCTAGCAAATCGTTAAACCTCAGCTCTAATTTTATCCGATCTGGAAGGGTGCGCAGAATGGCGGTGATTGTTTGCGTTCCTACCGCTTCCGTCGAATCGGTAAGAATGTCTAGTTTCCTGTATATCAGATCCATTTTGCGAAATATTTTCCTTTCTGTCTGATCAATGAACGGCGACATCGGACCGTCTTCGTTTATGGTCATCTCAACCACCTTCCATACTTTCTGAACACCCCTTATCACGTCTAACGCGGTTATCATCCATTGGATAGGTGGAAACGTGGTAATAATATTTTTAGAAGAGGTAAACACTATTGAACACGTGCAAATGAACAATAAAATTCCGCAGACCCTGACGAAACGCATCCTTAACTTAATTGAACACGTAATTTACAAATGCACTGATGTTTTATTAATTAATTTTTAATTTCAACCGCATGTTTTATGCAATCAAATGATTAGATAGTCCTTAATTTAACATAAATTAATGGTTTAAAAGAAATGTCTGTCAGGGGGCCCAGAACGACTGACCACACGCCACCTTTCACCGTCTTAACGCAAATGGAGAATGGAGCAATGGAGGTGGTCGCGTGCGATCGTAAGCAAGTCGTTGGCCAAGGTACTGGAGTGGAGTGGTAGGGCATTAATTCCAAGTCGATCTGTGACAATTTCTTTGTTTTGTGTGGAGAACTTTTGCCTTTTGTAGAGTGTAAAAGAACAAAGAAAGTGTCAAATGTCTGACGCGGTATACGTTTTAAAATTGTATAATACTAATAAAAAAGGGGAAAATATATGGCATCTTAAAAAAATATTTCAACCCCAAGCTGCCATTAGAATAATACTTATTTTGTTCTGCTTATCAGTTTGTTGAAATTCGCTTAATTATAACCATTAAAATGATCGTACCTAGGTAACTATAATAGTTTCAGTTGGGTTCTAAGTTTTTCATTAAAATTAAAACAAGAGATGAGATTATGATAGGTTAGCTTTTGTTACCATTTTTGGTCTTTTTGTCGTTTTTGTAATAAAAACCGCTTGCATAAAAGGAAACGATAATTACCAAATTATTTTAGACTAATAACATGTTTATTGTGTTTGAACTTATTGTTTGAAAGTTAGCACGTGGAAAAAATCTGTCTATTGAACGGTTATTACGTGATTTGTTTTGTTTATATAAAACCGATAAGCTTATTAAACATATGTAAAACACACTATTTATCCATACGGTGCTATGTCCTAATCAAAAAAATCAATGTACAAAAATAAATATTATAAATCATAATATTGATTAATACAATCTGTCGAGTTCTTTGTTCTTATTAGCACTTTTGCGTATACATATAGGTACTTGTGGATATGAATTTTTAGAAGGAATTATTTAGATAAATAAATATAAGAATTGTTTAGGTATTAGCTATTAGACACAATTTTTCAGTTTGTGGTTGCAGGCCGTGAGCAAAAGATAATACTTGCTCAATTGTTAAGTGAAATGAAATTTTAACGATTGAGAAGGAAACAATGTGATGGTCTTTGCTCATGTAAATTATAGTTTAAATATTGTAGGGGGTGCAATAGCTCGTTTGTAGAGAACCGCCACTAAAGTGAAATATTTTTAACAAGGCATATACTTTTTTTATAATATTCATTGTGTGCCCTTTAAACACCCTGTAAAAGTACTAATCGACATTCGTGTTGTGCTGTCCCATGTACACAACTTACCTACCTTTACATACTTTTAAATATTAGTCATTCAATTATTTTATTTTTGTTTTTTTAAATTTTCGGTCATTGACCAGCAAGCGTTGAGGTGAGCGAGTAAGATGAATTCAAAGAACAGATGACGTTTTGCATAAATGAGAAAGTGTTAAACTTTTATTAATATTCTTTGAAATACCACCGCAACTAATAGGTAGGTGTCAAAAGTAGTAATTCTTGTATTTCTTTGTGTAGGATATACATGCTTAAATATTTAAGAAATTATTTATAATTTATTTTATTTTAATTTTTTCTTTTTTTTTGTTTTGACAACTGAATTCCAAAAATAAACTCGCTTCTTGGAACTAAACAAAAGTAGTAGTAGTGTAGGTACTTAAATAAAAATTTAGCTTGTAGGTACTGTACCTAAATGCTTTGATTCTTTAAGCCCCAATTACATTTAAAAATCATTGACAGAGCTTGAAGTCCTTTGAAATACAAAAAAAAAATGACTCTTCAGTAGGTATTAAAGCCAAAATTTGCAGAAATTTTAATATTTTCTAAAACTAATGTTAATTGCCTTTATAATTATTGATTTACATTATTTGCCTACGATAAGTACTTGATAAATAAATATTTTTATGATTAACCTTTTAAGAATGTTTTGCTATTACTCAAGCACTTATGTAGGTATCCTTTCATTTCCGGTAGTGGTTAGTACCTATATTATTATGGTTAGATAAGCATAATACGTTTATAACACATTTATTCGAGGCAAAATTCATTCAAAGAAATTATTAATTGAAAATAACACTAACAAATTGATGTTTAGTATCTTCCTCGACTAAAATATTGATACAAAACATTAAATAGTTAATAAATGGATTAAAAGGATTTGTAGTTCTTCTGAAGTTTACACGTTTCTTATTTCATCAGATCTCAGTTGTTTCTAATCTCGCTTTTCTAGATTTCTATTTTCATTGATAGATGGTAGGAATGCAGTTTGAAATGTTTCAAGCACCAATCTGTTTATATATAGTTGGGACGTAGTTGTCATACTTGGCTTGAAAGAAATTTCCTGCTATCGGTTCCCCCAGATTGTATTTTTTAGCGAAATTTCGTATCGCAAACTTTTCCCTCCCCATGGACGACTTATTGGTCAGCTTTTTCTCATCGAACTTCAATTTCGACGGCTGTTTGTAGACCAGAATAACGTAACGATGAAAACCTGTGTCCGGGGGTGGTGCTGCCCCAATATATTCAGACAAAACTTGTCCCTTAGAAATATCGTTGCCTGGTATGTTCCCGATTAGCCAATGGTGCCATTCTCTTGCTTTCGGGAACTTTCGACTGGGAGCGTCCGGATCCGTCATACACAGGAGATAGTAAGAGTCGGATTCGGCATCCCACTTAACCTGGGGGGCGTCTTTGACGACAGTTGGGGTTAGTTTGTTACCCTCAACGTTTACACCGTCGTCGTAAACCACTTCCAGCATTTTTTCCGGAACTTTGTCTATTACATCCGGCACAACACCATGCTTTTCCATCGTTACTTATATGTGTGTATGCCAAAGGTGACAGATGACATCATTATTATGCACGTTTTTATTTTTAATGTTCTCTATCTTAATATATGTACCTCTAAAGGAAAACGAAACCCTTCGTAAGAATACTTGCGTATCCTTCTATACGTAGGTCACAACCCATAGAGCCGATAAGAGTGTTAAAATAATCCATTACAATGACTCATACTTTTTATCAAAGCCAAAGAAGTTTTCTTAACTAGGTACTTCCTTTTTTAAAAAATAAAAACAATTTCAAAGTTTTACTAGTTTAATATCATTTATGGATACTTCCAGTGGCGGATTTACCAGCAGGCTGAATAGGCTAGAGCCTAGGGCGGCAGATTTTAGGGGGCGGCAAACTTTGCTCAAAAATTTTTTTGTCTTACAGAAATAAAAAAAAAATTATCTTATACACGAAAAAAAAAACGAAGCTCAAAAAATCAACAAAAATTACAATATTTTAGTACTAGATATACAGTATACTGAATACAGTCTGTATATTAAAAATTACTAAACGCTTAAGTATTTATAAAATATACTATGTATTGTGATTTTGAGTTTTTAAAATATTCCAATAGCGTTTAAGTATTACATTTTAAATTTAGTATTTTTACCTATTTCTTAAATTAATTATTGCCATAATTATTTCTTTAGGTCCACCCACACTATTTAATTAATGTGTAATTTAAATTTATGTATTTAGTTGAATTAAGCTGGAAGAGAGCCTGTAATATAACGTTTTGTTTTTATACAATCCCTAACAAAATAATTTTTTGTAGATACTAAAATTTTTTGAAACCACCCCACAAGGACAACAGCTAGTAAAAATTACTCTAAATCACTGTGAATTTTTTTTTATTTCAATTCTGCGTCTATAATCATCGGGTAATTATCCTTATTTATCAAGTTGACACTTTACAACTAACAATTAAGTAGTATATACTTAGGTCGATGGTATTATGCAAAAGTTCTGTCACCTTCTTAATTATATTCAGTTCGTTAGCATCAAAAGTTGACTGTATGACAAATTTCTGGGATAAATATTTTTGCAAATAATTATTAAGTATTTTACATGCCCAGTTGTTTGTAAAGGGTGGGTACATAATCATCCCACTGGGCTTGAAAAAAGTTTCCTGCAATGGGTTCACCCAGTCTATATTTGGCAGCGAAATCTCGTATGCTAAATTTACCTCTTCCATCACCAGATTTGTTGGTCAATTTTTTCTCTGCAAATAGGAGCTTTTTTGGCTGCTTGTAAACCAGAAAAACATACCTGTATAAAGATAGAAATAAAGCAATGCTTAGATTATTTATTTAGTTAATTTATTAAATGACGCTTGACTTAACCTAACTGACCTTAATTAAAATAAAAAATTATACATAACTGAGGTTTTTTAGACTACTTCCAAGAAATAAGTATAAAGTTTCATAATATGATTGTTTTACGAAAAGAATATTTCATAATCTTCATGATTACTTAACATTTGCCTGCCGTCCAATTGTATCATTTACGTTAAAAAGGAACATCTCTACGATTTTTTTTACCTATGAAGACCTGTATCTTTCGGTGGTCCAGATCCGATATATTCGGATATAACGCAGGCTTTCGTTGGGTCACATCCGACTATATTTCCCACAAGCCAATGGTGCCATTCGCGAAACTGCGGATCTTTACGGCTAGGCGCATCCGGATCGGTCATACAGAGTAGATAAAAAACTCCAGGTTCGGTTTCCCATTGAACTGTTGGAGGATCTTTTACTTTGGTAGGCGTTAGTTCGTTTCCCATTTGAACTTTGATACCACCTGCATACGTAACTTCGATCATTTTGCATGGAACTTTATCGATTACGTCAGGAATTATTCCGTGTTTGTCCATTTCGGAAGAACGTGTGCAAAATTGAAATAATATGATAAAACAATCTGAATAATAACGAGAAATCGTGTCTACATGGTAATATTGATAAACTTTTTACAACTGTCATATTAAAAAATAATCAGGGTTATAGAGATTGAATATGAAATATATTGACGAGTGCGTACACTGTTCTGTATCGCAAAAGCACCATAAAAGTTCAGAAAATAATACGTCTAAACTTAAGACCAAAATGTTGACTAAAGTTCTTTCGGATGTACCTACCAATGGTCGTAAAAAAATTTGCAGTTTTTGAAAATATGAAATGTAAGGAATCCCATGATGGCACTATGAAGTGCAAATACCCATGGGGTCAAAACTTATGGGGGCTTTTTAAATTAAAACCGTAATCAATTTTTCTCTTCAGACTGCCACCAAAGTGTTCCTATAAAAACTCTTCTCTGTACTCCCATGTCGGAGGCCTCCCACTGCAGTGTTCACGTGTCGCTGTTCATGAATTTAGCACTATATTAAGATCAAGAAAACCAGTGCAGGTTATTTTCAACATGTGTCAAATAGAACCGCAGAACAATATAATGCGCCATGACTTGAAAGCAATGAGCATCATGCACAAAGTCGATCAATAACCTTTTCCAATTGGCATTGTTTTCTTAGCAACATACGTTTCTGTCTTAATTTGACGTTTACTTGTGATTGAATTTTCAATTTTTAAAAATGGATAAACACGCCATAGTTCCTGACGTATTGGACAAAATTCCTCAAAAAGTCCTCGAGGTGGTATACACAGGAAATGTGAAAGTTGATTTGGGTAATGAATTAACTCCCACCAAGGTGAAAAATCCACCAACTGTCAAATGGGACGCTGAAGAAGGTAGCTTCTACCTTCTCTGCATGACCGATCCGGATGCTCCAAGCAGAGCGAACCCAAAATTTCGAGAGTGGCACCACTGGTTGGTCGGCAATATACCTGGAAATGACATATCGAAAGGAGAAGTTTTATCCGAATATATTGGTGCAGGACCACCTAAAGGCTCGGGACTCCATCGATATATTATTATAGTTTACAAGCAGCCCGGAAAATTAAACTTTGACGAAAAGAAACTCACCAATAGATCTGGTGATGGGAGGGGGAAATTTTCCATTCGCAAGTTAGCAGCGAAATACAAACTTGGTGACCCGATTGCTGGCAACTTATTTCAAGCCCAATGGGACGACTACGTGCCAAAACTGTATAAACAACTGGGTTCTTAAGTAAAATTTACATGCTCCTCAATCTTTTTATGAAAGCGAACCACTGATATATAAAGCATAAACAATTCAGTACATATGTGTAGTTACTGTTTAGCACATATATCATATATATGTATGTGTATTAGAAATGGCAGCAGTAGTTTGTTCGTTTTTGTATTGCTTCTAGATTTATAAACAATTAAATTAGAGTTAGCTTTATCTGGTTATTTTTTTTATTAGCGAACAACATATTCTTTGTCAAGAATTTATAAAAATATCTTCTATCATAATAGCTTCGATAATTCACCAACCAAAGACAAATTGCTCCCTCAGAATAAGTTGGCACAATTTTTAATTAGTGGTCGTATATCGTCATCTACTGGTTTTTAATCATTCTTGTTTGATAAAAGCCTTTTAGTATGCTGAAAGAACTAATAAATAATCTTCATAAGGCCCTTAACAAATTACAGATAATATCAGTAGGTAGCATATACTGCTGCTAGATCCCAACATATTATTTATTCTGTACATATAATTTTACCTTTAAAGACATCTCCACAAGTCGAAACAATCCCGGATCATTTCGATTTCGAAACACCAATCGATCTATCCGCTCGACAATGTTTCGTACAGAATCTCCGTTGTGGGAAACTATTTGACTCGCGAAATTTTCCAAAGTGAACTTTTCAAACTCTCCCTTGCCTTCTGCATAATTCTCCATGTGGTCGTTCAAGCTATCAATAAGATCGGTGTAACTAGCTAATTGACTTAGCCGAATTTCTAACTTAACATAATTAGGAATGGATCTCAGACTTGACGATATGGCTTCAAAGTTAGCTTCGTTTGCTTCTTGAATTTTACCGATTAGTCGATACAATTCTGCCATTTGCTTCATGACCATAGCCTCTTTTACTTCATTGGCGGTTGAAACGATTTCTCTAATAGCGGTTGTTACATTTGGATTGTTTATCACTTTGGTCCAAAGATCCGACACTACTTTAGCTGTAGTCGCACTTAAGGAAAGAATAGACGTTACTGTTGTAACAAGTTCTTGCTGACAAGGAACAGGTATTAAGAATATCATAAAGAAATAACTTATTAATATTGATTTCATTTTTTATGTAAAATATAGAACCGTTCAAGATTATCGAAATTTAAACATTATTACCGAACACACGCTCGCTCCAGTGTTGTTTCAACTGGTTGACTGAAACTGAAGCCTGAATTTTTCAACTACAGATTTGTAGTACCTAACCTTGGATCATAACGTAAAGTTGCTGCCTTGTTTCGAATTATATTCATGCATATAACATGTAGTTTATACATAATAATTTAAGTAATTAAGTGTAAACATTTAATAGCATGAACCGAAGCAAATTGTATTCCGTGAATGGAAAATGTAGCACAAAAATTGTGAAGTGTATTTATTGTACCAATTCTGCATTAATCACTTATTTGAATGAAGTAATTCAATCTTTTATTTTACATTTGAAGAAAACAAGTAGAGACAAAAATGCAAATGAAATATGGTCTCGTCGTTTTTTTAATGCTCTTTTATACTTGTTACCTAATATTCTATTGTAACAGATAAAATGCCACCTTAAAAAAAACATTTAAATGGATAATTATTAACAAAAATAATGACAAGTTGTCCTATTTCATTTGCTTGATAAGCATCCATTATTATTTTTAATTATATTATTATTTTTGTTGACAATTTTATTTCAATGAACATTATTAAAAGAAAATTTTCTGCACTGACTTAATTTTTTTTTACATAAAACATATACCTACCAAAAACATTTTGCTAAAAATTTTATTATCATTTATTCTTGTCCATTTTTCTCGAGTGACAAAACGACTACAAAATAGTAACTGTTATCAATAAAACATATTTTTACTTTGTTTCAGGTTGCCTTTTACGAAATTTTAAATGGCCTGTGGGTTCGAAACGGACTCCAAATTAAAGGTCAAGCCATGACATATATCCAGTGTAATTTTTGTAATTCAATGGTGGATGCTGATTTGTATTTGTTGCAAATATGCTGTACTCGCATTCCAATGGACTTCTTTTTCACCATACTCATAGACAAGTTAGTTTTCTTATATATAATTCTCTAAATTTCATTCCGCAAACAAACGATGAAATCATCTCGTTATTTTATTTTGATATCAACGGATGCACCGTCACAGTAACGATTATATTTTTTATATTTATCAGTTTTTCATTATTTATGTATTTAGAGACGATTTATTGCTACACAATAAAATGACCTCATAAGCCATGAAAATGTAGAGGTATTTGTTGTTATTTAAATATTATCAAGTTTATATTCCATTACTGAAATAAGCATTACGTACCTGTATCACTGTATTCGTTTAATTTTGATACCAATTATTTTAATTTTATAAAATATGATAAAAGCAACAACGACCAAATCATAAAATGTAATTTTCCCAATAGATTCCGAATAAATGGTTTCATGAGTATAGCCCCTCAACAATCTCCTGTGAATGCCCTTTTATATGGAGTCCACGACACACCAATGCTAGACAGTTTTTTGACATTTCTAGCAACCCTAGTCAGCGTTAGAACTAATTTAGGTAATGTCCCAAAATACAACAATAATTTCGTTTTCTTTTATATTAAACAATTCAATTATTCTCTTTTTCTGATCTTTATTGTGTTCAGGTTTATCAGAGACAGAATTGAATCGCCTCGAAATGATAACGTTACTATGCATGGGTGATAAAACGCATTCACAACTTATGGAGTTGATGCCGGAAAGGTGTGGTACTTCCCAGAGTCGCGACTTTGAATCATTGTTGGCGGAAGTGGCTGATTACCGGGCTCCTGCTCTTGAAGCAACCGGAAATATGCAACAAGGGATGTACGTACCGAAAACATCCGTATGGGAAAATCAATACGATCCTATACAAGTTCTTTTAAGGGCGGTACATCGGAGGGATTTTCAAACATCTATGGATAGATTTACCGAGTAGTAAGTTTCAATTCCCTTAGTTGTAATAGTACGAGTACTTATTGTTACATTTTTAGTGCTAAGCAAGCTAATAAATTAAAGCCAGGAACAAGTCCTTGGCCACCATTCAGGCAGCCTGCTCCAACATCCTCTGCTTATGAAGATCCCCGCAAAATTTTGCAATCTAAAGTGTTTCATGCCATTGCATTTGTGGTACTGTATAAAGCTGTGAAGGGTCAAGTAAGTGAACACGTGATAGCTCTAATAATTTTCTTGTTGGAAATGGCTGTGGAAGTTTGCGAAAAAGGAGACGAGGTTAGTACTGTACAAAAAAGATAAATAAAAATAAGCAAAATACTATTATACTATTTTCAGAGCTTTAAAATGTGCCAAAGTGCCCCTGGTCAAAGTCAGCGACAGATGCATGACATGGATCTTCCAAACTGGTTTAAGACTGATTGCCTCACAGAAAATCTGCAAACCGTTATTAACCGTGTTATTTTAAAGCCCGATCCTGTAGTTTCTCCTATAGCATACAGTTCAGAAAGTAAATACAACAATATATGTTTATTAACAAAGAAATGTTTATTATTTTATGCTTTTTGTATAGGTGATAGTGAGTGGGAAGGTTTAGAAGTCGACAACGAGATGTCAGATATGTCAGCTGAAGAAGCATATGACGTACTTATGTTGGAAGAAGGAAATAGGCGACCGAGACGTAATCCCGAAGAATTATATTATTCAGACACTTATTATCCAAGGATGTTACTTGGTCCTTCAACTTCAACGACCTCTGACGGTGATACTTCCATGACGGTTGCTGTACCACAAGATATGAGCATCGTTACATCCACACCCAGTACGTTATTACCCTGATAAAATTTTATAAAAGTTGGTTTCCTACAATCTTAACGTTTATTAAAAGGTGTCCCACTAATTCAAGATCAACACCCTCTACCGACAACGTACACAGAACATCTAGCAATACTAGCCGGTAATGAAGTTGGAAGACCACCTAACTGGAACACCGAAAATAATGGAACTAACACTAGTACAGAAATCGTTCCGTCCGGATCTGGCCATCGAAAGAATTATTATTATCACTATAAAAGAAGACAAGTAGAGGTAACATTGTTTTTATTATTAGGTACCTTTTTCAAACTATGTATTTAATTTTTTAGGGTAAAAGTACGAATCCGTCTAGTATAAAAATCAACGAAAGTATAATCTCCTTGCTCCTAAAATTACATTCTCAACTTTCTGGAATACCAGATAGTTATAATCCAGATGAAGTGGAAGCAAGTTCGAGTACGTCTGATTCATTTAGTGTCATTGGTGATGGACCGTTTTTCGTAGCCAAATTACTTCAAAAAATATCCGCGTTAGATAGCACGTGTAAAAATTGTATACAGGTATGTTTTTGATATCGCCCGTATAATGTAGATATAAATATCTTCATTGCTTGTATCTGTACAGGAAACCAGATTGAAGTTATGGCCTCCGCAGTCAGAATGTGAAGAGGAACAAAAACGTAGGGAAAATAAAGAACGAGAAGAAAGGAGGCGAAGAGCAAAAGAGCGACAGCAGAAACTTATGGCTGAATTTGCTTCTAGACAGAAACAGTTCATGGAAAAAATGGAGACCGAAGCGAGTGCCTCAAGTAAGTCTGGTTTATGAAATTATTAGAATTCTAAATTATTTCAAACCTATCTGTATAAAGACAAGATTAAACAATAAAGATAATTAAAATTAGGTATGGACTGGAAAAATGACGAGAATATTCTGATAAGCAAGCAAGAGTACGACTGCGTAATTTGTAACCAGAGTACTCCCAGCACTGACGAAAAACCAATGGGCTTGGTCGTTCTTGTCCAAGCTACAAGTGTGATAGGACATCGGCGACGCCAAGGTCATGGAAACGAAAGGGCGACGTTACCAACGTGTGATGAAGAACGGGAACATTTTCGAAGAGATGACACGTTGACTTGCGAGTTCGATCGAAGGGTAGAAGAACTGGACCGGTATTTTGACTCGGTTAGATTTTTTTTCTCTGGTTGATAGTAAATCATTATTAAAGTGTTAATTTAACATTTTTACAGCCCTCTTGGTTGCTATCTATAAATATCGGATGGGAAGGCGGTGTCCACGTTCAAACCTGCGGACATCATCTTCACTTGGATTGTCTAGAATCATATTTGCAGTCGTTAGCACAACAAAGGCAACAAAGTTTATCACCTGATGAGTATGTGAAATTTTCTTAAAATCTGTCACTCTTCGTTATGTCAACCATTTTTTTTTTTTTTTTTTAGTGGCGAATACCTCTGTCCGTTATGTAGGCAATTAGCGAATTCTGTACTTCCCCTGTCACCTCAGTTAGGAGATTGCTCTCAGATGGTTCGATCACGGCCTACCAGCATGTCTGACGCTCTCAATGAGCTTAGTGATTTTCTTAAAGAAAACGAACAAACGCCGGTAAGTTTTTTTTTATATTTCATAGTCAAAAGGATCAGAGATAGAGTAAACTACAAGGTGAGTCATTGAGGGTAAACCGGTTTATGGAGAGAAAAACATCTCAAACACACTTTAGTAAATGTAATACATATAAACTGATTAATTGTTGTTAATTCGGTAAGATAAACTAATAATACAATGTTACAGAACACAACTAAATTATCCGAAGCAATGGGTAAAGCAATGGAAGACATGACGAGCAGTACGCAACTGAAACCCATGTTCAAGCCAAAAGGTGACAAGCCTAGTCACCAGAGCCTGTTCCTATTTGTCACTTCCATAGCACGAACTAATCTGGAGGTGGAGTTGATTCAACGGGGTGGCAGTCTGGTTATAAATGCAAATGAGCCACCGAATCCTTTGTTACCAAAAAGGGACTGTATAGGTAAGTTAGTTATTATAAACCCTAAATTTATTTCCAAACTTTCAATTGCTTAATTTATAAAATGTTTCTTTTTTAGTACCTTTACTTCATGTACTTGCTGTTCATGCCCGTGTTTTGGCTTTGTGGCCTGCATGGATGACCTTCCAGCAACTCTGTGGTCTCCCCTCAGCACCCTCTTCTTCACAGTCCCTTGCGCCTGTCGAACGAGAAGTTCCTCTTCTACTAAGAGATCCAGTTGCTCTCCTCTTACAGTTCGTTTTACTGTTGCCTCTTCATTTGGATCAATGTAAGTATTATTTTTACTAATTATACCCTTCATTTTATTAAATATTCCTGCCATAAGTGGTTTTTAATGTAATAATAAGTAAATCAATTGTGATACATTTTCAATATTAATTTATTCTAGCGTACTTTACCACAGTGGTAAAGATGATGTACAATTTGTTGTACTATCAAGTGGTAGCGCAAGTGTCGTGTGGATTAACAGGGGCGGAACGAGCAAAGGCTTGTGAAAATGTCGCTCCTGGTCGAATTTCATCCTTGTCAAGTGCACTTGCACTTATCAATGAATGTTTGGGGCGTTCCGACCTTTACATGGATGACGATGACCCCAGTTGTAGCACTACTCTCCAAGTCAATTTGATCGCTCTTGAGCAACAGGTTAGTGATCAAAATTAGCAAAACACTTTAACACAAAATTTCACCCATGAATATTTGGAGATAATATTTAGAATATTAATCAATTATTATTATTATTAAAATTATTGAGCTGAAAAAATTCGAAGCTTACAGAAATTACTTTAAAAAATAATTACACATTCAATTTTAATAAATATTTAATTCATTTTCTAATGGGTTGTCTTTATTACTCTTTTGAAGAGTAATTTTACAAGGCATGAAGTTTTATTAAATTGATCCTTTCGTTTGTTAGGTTCAAAAGTTGTGTTTACCGTTCTTACGGATCGCGTCCCTCCTTCGTCATCACATCTACAATCAATCGTTGCCGGACATTCGCACGCCCCAAAGCGAATTCGTTCGTCTTGTCTACTACTTAGAGCTGGTAACCGAAGGCATGGACTGGGAATGTTTTAACGCGGCCGTGGCCCTTAATTGGCCTTCCAACACCGACATGCACATTACTTCGCCACGAATGTGGTGTGCGCAGATGGCTAGTTTCACTTCTAACAGCCCCATCGCTTCGAGGTCCTTCCTTGTTGACCAGCATATCAGCTGGCATCCCCCGCGGCTTCTTCAGTTGCCCCGAGAGTACGAGAAAATATTCACGGTAAGATTTTTTGTATATAAAACCCTCTTTTTCGTCTTGTTTTTTGTTTTTTTTTTTTTTTTATAAGACATTAAGAAAGCCAGTTATTTTTTATTAGTATAAACTGGGCATTTAATTAAGGATGGTCATCGGCCATATCACGGAAACTACCTACTGGGTATTAAAAGTCTAATTATAAGTCACATAATAATCTCGTTATTAAGCTTATATAACAACTTAGCACTGTTATGTAAATGTAAAATAAATTTTATATTTACCTTTCAGTATTACCACGAGAGACCGTGTAGTCAATGTCATTCGGTACCACAGGAGACAAGCATTTGTCTTCTGTGCGGCACGATCGTTTGTTTAAAACAGAGCTGTTGTAAGCAGCAAGATGTGTGCGAGGCAGTTGCGCATTCGCGAGAATGCGGAGCCGGCACAGGCGTGTTCCTAGTCGTCACCTCGACCTATATAATCGTGATAAGAGGCCGAAGGGCTTGTCTATGGGGCTCGCTATATCTCGACGATTTTGAAGAGGAAGATCGCGATTTAAAGTAAGTATGCAGTCTCCAACCCATGAATTTTAACCATTGTATTGTTTTTTTATTGTTAGAAACATTAAGGAAAATGGTTAAAGCTTAATTTCCTTAATATTCTACATTCTATTAAAAATTATATTGACGTATTGCTAAACTCGTTTATTGGATTCCGTTATAATTCTTCTTTTATATTACCTTAAATTTGTTTCTAGGCGCGGTAAACCTTTGTATCTTAGCAAGGATCGGTACCAGTTGTTGGAACAACAATGGCTGGCTCACAGGTTTGAGCACACCAAAAAGTCGTGGGTTTGGCACAGAGACGGCCTATGAATTATTGCAATAGCCCCACGTATACATAACTTCAAGGTTTTTATTGTTTTATCTGCAATTGTCCCACTATGAGCAACCGTGTTTTTAAAACATTATGACAACATACAATGATTCTTTACATGCCTCGTCTCTCATTTAATAACATTGTAGTTTGGATAGAAACAGAAGGTGCTTCTTTAATTAACTACAAATCCATTTGAACTAATTTTCAAAAAAAAAAAAAGAAAAAACAAATTGTAAGATCTTTTTACATTAATAATTTTTGTTTGTAGTATGTACTTCTCAAATGCGATTTTATTTTATGATTAAATTTTATTTTTCTTTTATTTTGCGCATGGCAAATTTCAAAATGAAATTTTTATCGATGATCCTGACTATTTTAATCTCATGCTACTATCTAGTCACTACTATGTTTTCCGTTACTTATAAAGCAATAAAAACGTTTTAAAGAGGGTATAATTTGCTAATAGGAGTTAATGAAATGTAAAACAATTTTAAATGAACTGTTGATATAAAAAAAAAATAATTGGAAAATGCGTATGTACGTAAAAGAACAATTTGTTCTTTTTCAGTGTTTTATAAAAATAAAGAAAATAGCAATCGAGATGCAAAATATTTTTTTAAAGCATAATTTTGATTATTTCAATGTATAAGGTGTCCGTTTCAAGTGGGCTCAGCATTGCTATCTCCGAAACACTTTAATAAAATAGATGAAATTTGCAGTTTTCAGGAGCAATTTATTTTGAAGTTTTAAGCAATTTTTTTTAAAAACCCTATATATTTGAAACTAAGCAAAACTAAATTAAACTTATTAAAATTCACCCCCATTTAGTCCAATTTGAGCGATTTGGTAACTTGCTATTTCTGATATAGCAATACTGGCCACACATGGAAGGTATATCCTATATAAACATAAAAATGTACTATCACTAGTTTCATTCAGAGGTCTTAAACTAAACCCAACGTATATATATTAGGTACGTATATGCAAAGGACTTCACTTTTTCGGCTATTTTTTTTTCTTCTACCTTGTCAGTTTGTATCACTGTCAAACCCCTCCGAATATTCTTGAACAGATAATATTTACTAGTAAACATTGTTCATAATGATCTTGAGGGTGTTTGAGTTACGAAAAAACGAAAAATTAGTCGAAAAAAGTGGTTCATCCTAATGTACAGAGTGTGAATGTGTACACGTTAACTTGGGAAAGTTTAATTTAAAGAATCCTAAATAATAGTATAATTTTATTTTGACAATATTGTTTGTGACTTTTCAAAGCAATATCGGGAATAACGAGATCAGAAGACAAGGAAATACTTATGTTGTAACTAATTTTCTAATAAATCCAAGTTGTACATAATTAGGTTAAGAAGAAAGTGTGACGTGAATGTTACGTTGTTAGTTTGTAAAATGTAGAAGAAAGATATTTGTTTTTTTTTTCTTAAGCACAACGCACTACGAATATTATGATAAATTTTTTTTAATCAAAAATAATTCAGATATAAGAACAATGAAAGGGAAGGGAAGGTACAGCCAGGTTCATTAAAAAATAAAGAACTTTTCTACAATATTTAGTTATTTTCCAAATAACCGAAATAAATCAATTTTTGCCTTTAATGAATCGGATTGTTACGAAAAGGATTCTATCTATCTGTAAATATTAAATGATAAGAGGAATTGTGATATATTAATTTCACAGCGTTAAGTTCACTTAAACGTTTAAGTTTTGATTTAATAAGTATAATATGATTTTGTATATTCCTGATAGAATAGAAAAGAATCTCAGATAAGCACTATAATAAAATTAATATAAAGAAAAAACCTGAAAAATTATGTAATTTGCTCTTTGGATGCTTATTTTCTGTCTTTTTATTTATTACTGTATAGCATACAGAAATGATGGATAAATAGCCTTAAGTCTAGCGGCTAAGATGGAACTTGTTTAAAAATTGTCACTATATTCATTGGATAATAAAGTTGTTTAAAAAATACAAAATAATTCTACAGACAATTTAATTTTTAATTATTGAATGGGAATAATGGGATTACAATCAATTCAGGTAAAAGGCTTTCATTTTACATTTTGGTATAATGAAATATGTATAATATTTTAATTAGTTCTCATTACATTGGAAAGTTTTAGATTAAAAAAAAAATAAAAGCAAAGCAACTTTAACGTCTTATGATTCTTTCAAAAGAAATTTTATATACTTATTGTTTATTTATTTAAATTTTAATTTAAAATGATCAAATGATCTTTTAACAAAAATGATGAATCAGCTCTAGGTTCATTTTTTATGATTTTTAATTATTTAAAAATTATTTTTAGGTAATTTCAATTCCATTAAATAATCAATGATTTTATGTTGAATAAGAAACATTCTTTAAATACTAATTTTATTATAAATAATTATAACTGTTGATGTGTCGATACTATTTGTTTTAATTGTATTTCAGTACGATAACTTACGGGTTCCCGTTTGGTATGTTCGAAGTTTTTATCATGTGCAAATATATATATATATCTCCTAGTGATAAATAATTCAAGACAGTGTTTGTAAGTAGAATGTCAACAAACTTCAAAATTTTGTGTTAAAATAAGTAATTATTTGCCTTGATAAATGTACAAAAAACCCTGTTTAACAATACCAAAGTAAAAACTTGGCATTCACCAGTTGAGAAAACGTTATGTATATTTAATTCAGTATAGGTTGTTTACTACTTTAAGAAACATGGATCCTGTTGTGCTAGTTCATGGAGGTGCTGGAGATATTACTGATGATAGAGTGAGTGGTAAAATTAAGGGTGTCAAATTAGCAGCAGTGGAGGGATACAAGGCACTAAAAAATGGAGGTTCAGTCCTCGACGCTGTAGAAGCAGCCGTAAGACTAATGGAAAATGATGAATATTTTAATGCTGGTAAAAACACGATTTCTTAGAATATTCGTACTTATTTTTTTATTTAAATATTTAGGGTATGGATCTGTCTTAAATTTAGATGGGGATGTGGAAATGGATGCTAGTATCATGCTTGGTTCGGATTTAAATGCTGGAGCTGTATCAATAACAAAAGACATATCACATCCAATAAGGTACATAAGTACTTTAAAAAATTATTATTTATAATTTATATAGAACACTAGTAATTTTATAGCAGTTGTTTAATTATTTGCACTGAAATTAAAATTAACTTTTGGTCATTGATTTCTGAAATAATAGAATTTAGAATATAAAATAAGTTTATATATAGAAAGGTCAATGGCCTACTAAAACAGAGTTAACGAACGAGTCAACTTAATTTAAATTTTATAAGCGTAGCAAAGGTTTTTATAGGATACATGAGACAGTTCATTTAAATTTCAATTCATTTATTTGGTTTTAATTTTTTTATATTCTTCATTATATAGTAATTTTACGTATTTTTCTATTTTACTTTTTTGTGAAAATTTTTAGGTCTTAATAGTATTAAGTAATATTTTATTTTTTTAACTTTCTTAGATTAAATTCTAAACTGGAAAAAAATTGAAATTCAATAATCCGGAATTAATATTAAAAAAAAATTGAAAAATGCATTAATGTATTAAATTTGTTATTGTTCAGCTTAGCTCGTCTTGTAATGGAAAAAACCCCACATGTAATTCTTTCTGCAGAGGGTGCTAAGAAATTTGCTGAATCTAATGGTATTCTAATTTTGGAACCGGGAGCTTTGGTCACAAATTTTGCAAAAAAAGCATTAGAAGACTATAAACAACACGGTGGCCAATTGACTGAAATAGGAGGGATAATTAAGGTATAAAAAAAATAAAATTTTATTTAAAAAAAAACACGTATAGTAATTAATTTAATTTAGCCGAAGAATCCCGGAGAAGTTGGTACAGTTGGGGCGGTGGCAGTTGATGGTCTGGGGAATGTCGCAGCAGCCACTTCTACGGGAGGAATAAATGGAAAAATGCCCGGAAGAGTTAGCGACACATCTCAGATCGGAAGTGGGTCGTATGCTGACAATAACAGTGGAGCTGTGTCAACCACAGGTTACCATACATCTTGAGCTTTTTTCATGTATTATTTACCAGAAATTTTGAAGATTAAAATATTCTAGGGCACGGCGAGACAATTCTTAAATTCTGCTTAGCGCACAGTATTTGTAAGGATATGGAAAATGGTAAATCGGCAAGACTTGCTACGAAAGAATCGGTTGAAAAAATGACTAGAAGACTTAACAATACTGCAGGTGAATAAGTGAAATATTTTCCTTTATCCCTTTTTAGCGATATTATATATTTACAATGTACAATAATGGTTCGTTTTTCGCATTTTTCTTAAGAACTATTACCGTTTAAATGTCCTTATTTGTTTATTTGCTTATGAGGTAATATGTAAAGAATTGCAAAAACTTTAAAATCGAATTTTTAAGATTCTCTATCGGAGGTATTTTCATCAACCAGGTATTACAATATTCTTAATGAAATAAACTTTTTTGTCATTTACACCACCGTATCTCATTGCTCATTCCAAATGTGTAAAACAGATTAAACTGATGTATGTATGTTTGCAGGTGCTATAACTGTCTCGAAAATTGGAGAAGTTGGCATAAGTTTTAGCAGTAAACGAATGGCATGGGCTTATGTTAAAGGTTCGGAACTACACTTTGGTATAGAACAGGGGCAACACGAAGTAGAATGTGTGGAAGATGAAATTTAAACAGAAATGTATTTACCCTTAAAGCTTACTCTTTAAAATACAAGAAGTTCGAAGTCGTACTTATTCTATTTTTATTTTTATAGATGTATTTAAGTACTTATATATGATTTTACAAAACTTATTAAATACAAAAAAAAAACATTTATCTTTATTATTTGTTGTTCAATTTAAATGCTTTCCTTTTGTGTCGCCTTCTGTTTGAAGTTTACTTTAAAAATAATGGAATTTTTAATAGATATAACAGAAAATTCGATGTAGGTGCTCAATCTGTTTTGCTTTCTTCCCTTAATTGTTATATAAGTAATAATTATTTTTACTTGAAACCATTAGACAGAAGGAAAACATTGAACGATAATACTACATATTTATTTTGATAACATAAAATCAAAGGCACCATAAATTATTAAACGCCTTATTTCAAAAAAGTTTTTGTTCAGAAGTGTCAAATATTTAATATCCTGTATTTAAAAATTTTATTTTTTCTATTTTGATTACTTTTTTAAATCGCAGGACGATGGAACCAATTGTACTGGTTCATGGCGGAGTTGGGAATGTAGAGGAATGTAAACTAGATGCGGTCATTGAGGGTATAAAAGCAGCAGCCCTAGAAGGCTATAGAAGTCTTATGTGTACCGGATCGGTTGTACAGGCCGTTGAAAGTGCCATAAATTTATTGGAAGATGACAAAAATTTTAATGCAGGTCAATTATCTATTTCTATTATTATCTATACAAAAGCAATTAGAAGTCGGGAGTAGTATTAGAGTTGGTAATTTATAACAAATTGGAGGTCTCGGCATTCATTCGGTAAGGTAGAATGCGTAATGGTTACGCCTCCTAAACTACCCATTTTCTCAAAATCCCAACGATTAGCATTTTACTTCTCTTTTTTTGTAAAATTTTTTCTGAATAAAAAATTAAACTATATATTTATATATCCATTTAAATAATTTCTCATCCAACTAAAATACCTTTTTTTTTTTTAAGTAAAATATATTATCTTGTTTTCAAATCCGGCCCCCTCTCAACAAAGCTCTTGCTCGCGCGTATCATAAATAGCACTTGTGTCGACATAAGCAGAAAACTCTTAAAATAACGTAAAAATTCTTTATCAAACTGCTTACAAGGATATTTTGAGTAAAATCCGCACAACGAGGCATCGGAAACCTCTAAAATGGCAGTTTTAATAACTTATATGCGTAACCTTTTAGGAGTAGGATCAGCCTTGACATGTAAAGGAGATGTTGAAATGGAATCTAGTATAATGGTTGGCAGCGACATGAGGGCAGGAGGTGTAGCCATATGCAGAGACATTGCTCACCCCGTAAGGTTAGTCTTTAGTACTAAATTCAATATTAAGCTAACTACAGATCGTGTTTACAACACGATATCTCATCTCACCTCATTGAAAATAGTATGATACTTCATATTGTTGTTTTCATTTAATAGTGTAGCTCGGCTTGTCTCAGAAAAAACTAATCACGTGATCCTGGCTGATGAAGGCGTAAAACAGTTTGCTGCAAGTAATGGCATACCCATTTTGGCAGCCGGCAGTTTGGTTACTGAAAAGGCAAAAGAAGAATTAGAAAGTTTTAAAAAAGCTGGGGGAGATTATGAGGTGTTATTTTTTTATTTATGTATATTAGTAAAATTACAGACAATAATTTAGTTCGTTAAAGTTTATCCATCACTCAATTTTTGATGAAATTTCAATTTTAATGAAAACATTGGCCATAAAGGGACACTTGCTTAAAAGTTGCCTAATGTGCCATTAAGTGTAGCATGACTAACAGTGCTTTTCGAAAGAGTGAAAATTAAAAACTACCATTAAAAAAACTTGTATTAAATTTTGTTATTTAAAACAGTTTGTTACAGTGGTTGTAGCTTTTTCTATATTGTATTTTAACAATATATAATAAAAACTCAATAAAATTTTGTTTTCTTTTGAAAAAGGGACACGCTAAGGGAAGCACTGTTGGAGCTGTTGCAATAGATCAAGAAGGTAATATAGCTGCAGCTACATCAACAGGTGGGATAACGGGAAAAATGCCTGGTAGAATCGGAGATTCGTCACAAATTGGAGGTGGAACTTACGCTGATAATGCTTCCGGGGGCGTATCTTGTACAGGTAAGAGTCTCATTGAATTACATTTTTGTTTCATTTATATTTACGTAAAATCTCCACAGTTTTGTGTTTAATCATATTTCTTTAAATAGTTTCTACTTTGTTGTAGGTTTTGGTGAAAATATCTTAAGGTTTGCTTTAGCCCATAAAATATGTAGAGACATGGAAAAAGGCAAATCCGCAAGTACAGCAACAAAGTCAAGGATCGAGAAATTAAAAGGAAGATTAGACTCTACTGCAGGTAGTAGCTCGTACTTTTGTCTTTTCATTTTTCCTCAAGGATAATGATAATCAAATAAAACAAAAATATTTTAGGAGCAATTGCTATTTCGAGAAAAGGAGATCTGGGTGTATACTTTAACACAAAGAGCATGCCATGGGCTTATGTTAGAGGAACTGAAATTCACTTTGGAGTAAATAAAGGACAACATGAAATAGAGTGCATCAAACCAGAATAGTTAGAACATGATCACAAACTAGAAAATGATGTATTTCTCATACATAATATTTTTTTAAATTATATGTCGTATCTATAAATATATATTTTTAAAATTGATTTAAATGAAAGTTGTTAAGGACGAACTAATCGTTTTTTCTATTCAAGATATAAGCTTATACTTGTTGAAACTTCTCCATAATTTACCAAAAATTAAAACGCCAAGTTTGAAGAAAATTATTTATTAGGTATATCTTCACAATTGTGTCTTGAAACTTGGTGTTTTCATTTTTGGTAAATAACCATATTTTGTATACTTTTGGTAATTCGTCATGTGTACGAGCAACAAGTTTATTTTCTCTCTTATTAAAAAGCCATATCATCATTAGTTTCGGGAAAAAAATGTTTTGGCATCAACAATTTCCGCTAAGAATTAGGGTAGTCTTCTTATCCAATTTTATTCAAATAGGATGATGCTCTTCCAGTTATTTCAGAATATTGTACTTATTATGAATTTTTGTCGTAAATCATCGACACAAACATTTTTTTCTCCGAAGCTATTGTAGATATGATTTTTTAATAAAAGGCAGAAAATTTATGTACTAAACTTTATTAAAATCGTACAAAGCATTTCTGATTAATAAAAAAAAAAAAAATTTTTTCTTCTCACCTTTGCCACCCTTTTGCGGGTAAATGAAGCAATTTGGTATCTAAATAAATGCGTTTAAATCACTTTATTTTGATCCCAAGAACCTACTGTTGCATGAACACGAAGTTAGAAACCTTGTATGTTATAGAAGAATTGCAATCATGTCAATTAAATTTACCCAAATAATACTAGCGTTTCTTGCATTACTGAAACGTTCTCTTTGCCACTCCTAATGCAATCTGTTGAAGTAATATTTTGGCTTCAAATGATTACATATAGACGTAATCTACATAGTTTACGTGTACATGCCTTTTGTTATGATAATATATGTTTACCGGCGCGTAACTGTCATATGTCTAGATGATACAGTGCACATAGACCCCTAAGCGCTTAAAGTCTAAAGAGCCTCGTTCATCGATACCTAAACTAAGGGAATGTTTGTTTATTCAATTGATGCACCCAAAATGTTTTGCACCAACGCTCCGCTATTGTATGTACCTACAAATAAGACAAGAACTATATCTCTCCCCAATTTATTCAATTATTAAAAAGTAGCAAATCACAATGATAATACAAATAAACCATTCGTTAAATTATAACGAACTCAGTTAACAAAGAAATAGACTAAGTGTAGCATAAAATAACATAGGAGTTATCACGAGACAACTGAAACACATTGTGTTAGCTTTGATATTAAAACGCTATAATCTTAAGCAAGAAGACTGTAACGTATTTCCTATTTATTAAAAAAATTAAAATAGTTTAAAGTAATGTACTCTAGTAAATTAAAAAGTATGTGGCATTTTTTTGGTAGCACCACCTCGGCTACAAGTCTATAAAAATTAATAATTATTAAGATACTACATATTTACTTTTTTGCGAATTGAAAACGAAATTTAAATTTAATAATAAAAATATGGTACCGTAACCTATTCGTATTGCACTGAAACTGTGCACTTTGGCATCTGATTCTTAAAATATCATAAACACGAATCATCTTTTTAGCGATGATTGACCGTACTTCTTAAAATGTGTAAATATGAAATAACTGGCTATATTTTTATATACTGATTGTTCCAGTTATTGTTATTCGATTTTTTTATCTTATTAATTAACATAATGCAACTTAACCCTAATCGTTTTTCTGTAAACAAAATAGTCCCTTCCCAAAATAATAGTCTTCCTCTATAAAAAAATATAAACTATTAATATAAATACATTTTGTATAAATATGTTAAAACTCTAAAATAGGACGAAATTTATAAAATTAAATAAATCCCATTAATATCTAGCCACTATAAAATATGCGTGAATTGGGAATGTCCAAATAAAAATTTACTATACCAAGGTATATTCGTTCATAAAAATTCATATTTTTTATATAAAATAAAACTTTAAGTTAAACAACACTATAACCTGTTTTTCCTTATCTAAATAAAAAAAAATCAATCACATGATTTAAAAGAAATACTTTCCAATGGTATAAAAAAAAGAAAACAAAATGTAATCACCCTGTGTTAAATGGTATTATTATACTTCGTTTTCGAGAACCGAGGGACCGGGGTCCGTGTCCCCATAGCAGTGTTTCGCTTTGGGATCCTTGTAAGAATTCTCGTGTTGAACACTTTGTGAATTCGTACGGCATTTTGCAAGGCACAGCTCAAAATGGTCTGCTACTGATGCAAAAATAACATTGTTTTGTTCGGTTGCCTTTCCGAGCACCGATTCTAACATATCTTTCTGAAATGTACAATTATTACGTTTTAAGAAGAACAGTAAAGGAGGAGATTGTATTACATAAAAAAGCTAAAAGAAATTATGCCTAATTACCCAGAGGTCATTGTGGGTATCATCAAAGCGGGACTGTTGAAAATGCCCACGCTCAAATTAATTACTGTATTAATTAGGGGCAAGTATATTTTTGCAGCCTAATACCTTTCTGGCCGGATAATATTTCAAATATAATAATTACAAAGATTATTTTTAAATTGAACTTGCAGGACGTTATTATCTTAGACAACCAATTTTTGTAATGATTTAATCTAAAATTCTTACAATTTGAAAATTGCAAAATTCACTGTTTTCGTAAATAGAATAATTGGCAACATTTAACTAGTTGTTTCAAAGATGAATAAAAACATTATTTACAACCGTATTGTATTCGAGACATGACCATAAACTTGCGAATAAATTAGGTATAAAGTACCTACGTAATTTTCTACAGTTTTTTTTTACACTTTTATCAAATGTACATACCAAATTCAATAGAAAAACTAATTTTTTGTAACAATGAAATCTGAAAAGATAAATTTATATTTGTGCTATATTTGGTAGTGCTGTTGAAGTCGTTTAAGATTTACATTAAAATGCTACATTAATTGTATAACAATAAGTATTGTATACGTTGGTATGCAAACTAATTTTGTTACATTGTAAAACCAAACAAAAAACATATTCACATTGAATTGAAAGAATCTTTAGCCTATTTTGGACTTAATAGAATCGAAAAAGTCTAATTTATATAGTTCCTCAGAAAGTTAATAATAACAATTTAATGATCTCCTTTAGTCATACTATCCCAAATTCAGAACAGCAGAAATAGGTTGAAACATACATGCAAAAAATTCAATTTGTGTTTATTGATATTAAATAACTCCATCAAATATAGCCTTTGACTACCGATTATTATGGTAGACTTGTCTTTGTAATTTAGAAGTTAAAATTACCTATTATAAATTATTTAATGCTATTGTGTTGATATGTTACTTATTTAAGTTATCACAAACTCTGTCTGTAATACTACCCTAATAATTTATAAATGTGTCAAGTGAAAATAGAAATTGCAAAAAATGAATTTACATTTTAAAAACTACTGTATCTATTATTATAATAATTTGAATGAGTTAGGTAGAAATACAATAAATGCAATATAGGTAATTTACTTATAAATAACAAATACAAATTTAATGTTTTAGCTAAAATTTTGTTACATTTCTGATGCCTCATATTTTGGCCTGACTGTTGACTTAAAATAAAACTGAAAGAACATGAGAAATTAATACAAAATGAAAAACACACTGTATAAATAATAATCATCATAAAACATTCTTTTGTGGAGAAAAGGGGCGTTTCTTTTGATTTCATTTTATTATTTAGTTCAGTTTTGCAGAAGTATTTTTGACTTTTTTGCACATTCATTCCAACCAACTAATCATAAACAACTAAAGTATGTATATTATAAATATAATAAAGGTACAATTTTTGGCAGATAAAATAGTAATAAATTACCTTATCTGGATGTAGACAACATGATATACAATATTCGTATATAGCACAGCAATTGTTATGTTTGCATGTTTCGCAGGAATATTGAGTTACAGTAGAAGAAATTTCATTGCAACAACCATTTGATAAAATTTCAATTCTTGGGCAAACAAAACCTTGAAAAATAAAAAAGTAAATACAGACAAAATTTAATCTTATCATTCACCAATTATTGAATTTAATATGAAAAATTCTACAATTTTCAAAGCTAGGTGAAATAATTACAATACTATTCATGTAGTAAACTTAAAATGAGACCCTACAAAATTATTAATCATTAATGCAAGCACAAAAAAATTGTCTATGAAAATTAAGAAATTTTGTATTCTTAGTTTACCTCTATCATCGACAATTAGCACCTTTCCTTGCACAGAATTTCTACAATTAATATCTCCATCATTAGATGAATTATGTTCTTGCAACGTCCGCCAGATAAAAGGCTGTGTTCTTCTTACTAGAGGAGGAGGATCATTGTTAAGGAAATCTTCCTACAAAATATAAAATTAATAGGAAAACTGTTTGCTGATACTCTTATTCCATTAACTTACTTTATCAATAAAGCTTACTATACAATATATTAGAGAAAGTGTAAAAATTATTCCTAGAACAATGCGACGCCTAATAAACCTTATTAGTGCGGCATACCACATTTTCTTAGGCCTATTTTCAACATTTTTGTTTAGATTTTTGAATGTTTTTGCATTTAGAAGAGTTTAAAGACACGCATTGTACTTGAATGTTCTACTACCATTTTAGGTTATTTTATTTCATTAATTTATTTACGACTTAAGTGGTTAAAAATATCAACGGTAGGCGTCGACACCTTATGTTTGTTATCATAATTATAAACAAAACACAGGTTTTATTTATTTTATTCAACTTCAATAATATTTTATTTTGACAATGTTTTAACCATGTTTTAACCAATTTGGTTTTGTACCAAAAAATTAAAAAAAATCCGCATAAAAAAATATGAAAGAGGAATGTATAAAATTTGAAAATTTTGACGAAAAAGCTTGCTGGAGTATCATTTTTCGAATAGGATATGTTTTTTCCATATATTATTGGTAGGTTTAGTTAGGTTACAGTCAAGATTGGATTATTTTTTCTTAAATTTTTATACTTTTATTTTTTGCAAAAATATGATGGTTTTTTTTTATTATTGTTATTTATATGTCGGTTAGGTTGATATAGGTTAAAATTTTTATTTAGATAAATTAAATGCTAATTAATAAACATTATATTGTAAATAAATATTTTTGTCGTATATCATTTAGGTTTCTTCATGTTTGCATATTTTTTATTAATAACTATTCAGTTTTTAACCTTTTCAAAAAATAGTACGTTCAGTTGAATATTATTTTTATACACTTCTAGTTTTACCGGTAACGAGATTTTTGCCACTACGATTTTTCTTATTTCCGCCAGACTTGTGCAGTGCATTGAGTGCATCCTGTCATGCGCGTTAAACGTAAAGTTAATCATAAATCATTATCAATAATATTTGTCTGTTTTCAGCATTTCAGCCAGTTTTTAGCCTTATTGTGCCAGGTATTGAATTTTCAAAAGTAAATAAATTTTTTGGTAGTCTACAAGGCAAAATGTCTTACAATACTCGTAGATCCGGAGGCAATTTTGGTAAGTATTATAATTAAAAATTGCAGTATGTAATAAAGCAAAAAAAAAACAAAATGGCAGATGCCAACTACAGCATTTTATTCATATAATATAGTGTTTGTAGTATTAGATATTATGATTTTAATAATGCAAATTTTTAAATAGGAGCAAATCCTGCTAATTCGATTGGAAATATTGGCCAGCGAAGACCTCAAGCCCAATCTTTGTCAAACAACTTTGTTCCAGGAGGACAGGTAAGTTTTAAGATAATTCTTGTTTGTAAACGTTTAAAAGCAAAATCTTTTCAAAGATTTTATAAATAAAAGCGGCCTTCTAATATAAGAATTTAAACTAGTTAACAGTAAAATAGTAAAATTCCTATAAGCTGAATCTTTAACAAGCCCCTGATTAATCGCACTGAGAAATTTATTTTATTTGGGTCAAAGTTTATATCTAATGTATCAGTAACTATTCACATACCTATTTAACCCAATATTACATAACAAAGTTCGTCTTATTTTAAATAATGTGAATTTGGATGTTTTATAATATAATTTTCTGGTTTAGTAGGAATGGGGTTAAGGCAGGGCTATGCAGGGCCTGGGTAGTGTGGTGCTGCTATAGGTCCTTAATTGCCGCTTAATTATTTAGCATTAATCCTAAAAAGATCACATTAGTTTGTAAAACAGATGCCTCAAACATGATTGTCTTACAATTGGTTGTATGGGAGAAATTAGAACCATTACCATCAGAAACCGGCTTACTACAAATTAGTGATTCTGTTTCATTGGTAGATATATTTGTTACCAATAAAAATTTTTAATTATCATTTTGAGACATAGCAGTGATGTGGCGTTTTTTTATGATTGAAGCTAAACAACCAAAGCGGGCTTGTATCTTGACTAAATTCTTAGACCTTTTTTAGATTATTTCTAATTTCAACGCCTGTTAACATACTCAGCTAAATATCATGTTGATAACTTACTTTAAATCCTTTATTTCAATAAACTTTTGTAAGCACGAAATTATTATTAACGAGAGTAAAGCAACATGTGTTGAAATTATAAATTCTCGTTTACCAAATAAGACGAGAGTCAAGATATATGTTTTTGTGGACACCTTTGATGTGAGAAAATATCACTGTCGAAGGTGACATCTATATCGGTGCTCACAGCCGCTAAGGCTAGCTTGTATAGTTAATTCTCCCTGCTCTCATAGCTGTCACAAGGAAATAAACAACAGCAACAGTATCAACCGCAAAAACCAGCTGCTCAACAACCACCACAACCACAACAGCAACAAATTAGACAGGTAATTTTATTACAATTTGTTAATTTCATACTAACAATAATCTCTTTATGTATACCTTTTTAAATAAATACAAAATGAAATAAAGAAACCCAAATCATTTAATTCTTAATAATCACAAAATAAATGCAATGAAATTAAACACAGAGTTTAAGTTAAAAAATTGTTTATTAAATGCCACACTATGGCTTCATCAATTTGAAGATATTGACTACTACTTATGTTTAGTTGTGATTATGGAGTTACAAGAGTTAAAAGCTTCCGCGATTTAACAAAATTAATGCACAAATATTTAAAAGATACGAAATATAAATGCGAAAAAGTTATGCATGACATTGTATGCTTGTCCTTGTCCTATAACTTAAATTATCCAATATGTATTTAACAAAAAACTATTTTTAATAAAAGGATAATGAGACATTTAAATAGCCATAGATAAGTCAACAGCTTGATTTCTAAATATATCAAGCAGTGTTACATCTATGGAAAAGTATGCTTTTATAAGCTTTTGTTCCGAATGTCTGTTCTAGACATGAGGATACTCGTAGTTTATTAAAGCAGACCCAGAGAGTTAGCTGATTTTTACTCCAGAATTAGCTGTAGAAATGGGTTGCACAGTAAATATATAATATATATATCTGTGTGTGTGTGTGCGTGCGGGGCGTGTGCGTGCGTGCGTGGATGGGGTGGGTGGGTGGGGTGTGCGTGGGTGCGTGCGTGCGTGGCGTGTGTGTATGTATGTGTATGTCTATTAATAATTTACCTAGAGATTAGTTAAAAAGTGATTGATTATTATACATTATACATATAAAATTAATGGTTTTCTTTAATTAATAGCAACCTCCGTCTCAACCACAATCACAACCACAGGCACCACCTCCACCACAATTAAAGCAACAACCCACACCTCCTCCCACTCAGACGCCACAGCCAACAACACCAACACCACCACCACCACAAGCTACAGTGACTCTCAAAGAAGAGCCTACCAATGTCGCGGAAGGTACTAATGGAGATGAATCTACACCCGGAAATCCCATTAAAAAGAGGCCCTTTTGGATGAGGAGGCCAGCTGGTAAGAATAAAAAATAAACTTCACTAATTGTTTTATACGTGCATGTAAAAAATGATGACAATCACTGCGCAAAGATGAAGCTCTCGGCCAGGAACTCTGGATAAATTCTTTTCTGTCGAGGGCCTTTTTACGGTCGACAGCGATGAGAAAAACAAGTGACTGATATTTAATTAATAAAAACTATTGTCCTTTTTTTTATCGTTCCTTGTTTTATTTTTAATTTATTTTTTGTCAGGTAAAATAAACAAAAAGGAACGACTACGTAGGCGAAATATGAGACTTCGTAAAATATTGCAACCGAAAAATGCGTTGATGGTATTAAACGAATTGGCCGGTAACGTGGTTTACAACATAACCGAAATCGTTGGTGTTGGACTTGAACCCCTTTCGAGGGCAACGGTTGTTGTCGATGGAATTGAGCACGTTGGAGTTGGTAAGAAGCGCAATAATAAAACCGTTTTATCAAAATTTAATTCTAATAAAGTAAAAAATACTACTTACAAAACAAGAACTTGCACTTGAATTAATCTTACTGAACGTTTACGTTGATGTATTAATTTGCTCTGAGTGCTGTCTCGCTTCCCTTTTGCACATCTGAAATGAAGGTTCTCATTTGATGAGGTATAATTGATGCAGTACCAATTATTTATTATGCAATTACAATATTGTAAAGTGAAACAATATTGTGGTGATAATAATAAAAATTCTCGAAACGGCATCAATTATTTATTTTATTTCAAATGATTTTATCATAAATTTAACAGTAATTTGTAGTTTGAAAGGAATAGTTTAGTTTAAAGCAAGAGCTTGAGCTGGTAGTTGTACATTAATGAATTGCCAGTGTGGTTTTCTTGCAAAAATATATCTACAAACATTTTCAATAGTGTTCACCTTATGTAAACATTCACTGAAAGTGTCTGTTGCACAAATTGTAAAAGTATTCAATTTTTTTATTTATGAAATTAATCTACCTTTTTCTTAATTTTAATAAGTATAATTTTAAATATTACTTTTAATTCCATTAACAAAATTTAACTTTTTTCAGGCAAAACAAAGGTGGCTTCCAAACAAAATGCTGCCGAAAGTGCTATTAAACATCTTGTGCTCAGTAAATTACGTGCAGATGCAGCAAATGCTGTAAAAGCGGTGAAACCTGAAGAAAGCAGTACAAATAATAGCACAAATACAGATCAAAACATTGCTTCGGACCCGACATCAATGGACACGACTGAAGAAGGGAATACACCAAACACTGAAACTGACGTGTCGTGGTCTCATGTGGCATCTTATGCTTTACATAAACTATTGACAGCATGGGACGAGGGTGATAATTTGACCGAACGTATAGCTCAAGCTACAGCTAGCATAGTTCCAATGGTACCTGCCCCGGCTACCGGGCCCGATGGACTTTGGAAACCTATGAGTGGACCAATAGAAAAGAGACCGGCTAAGAAGTTGCCGGAAAATGCGGCCCTTATGAATCCAGTTATGTTACTGAATCAAATGCGACCTAATGCAGTGTATGAGGAGGTGAGCAAAACAGGGAGTCCTCCTCATGTTATGTTCACAATTAAGTGTACAACGGATAACGAAGTTTTTTTCGGAACAGGTAAGAAATTTATTCATTTTCTTCTGCTATCTATAAAGTTTTCTTCAAAACTTAATATTTGATGCAAAAATTTTATCTTTAAATTGTATTGTAGTTGATGTAAATTGTTTAAATGTTTATAACTGGTATGAATAACGTTCTAAAGTAATTCTGAGCCACAGTGAATTTATAATTTTTGGATCATTTATTAATGTTAACATGTATACCATTTACCATTTTAATGATAATGTACCTGTTGATGGGTTGAAGTAAATAAATAAAAAATTACTTTTCAAGGCCCTGAAAATAAATTTACCCATTTTATATAAATTAAATATGCATGATTTAGATTAAATTGAAGTCACTATGATTCTTGATTTTTAATATTAAAATTGAAC
The DNA here is from genome assembly GCA_029378335.1 of Agrilus mali. Classification (NCBI taxonomy): domain Eukaryota; kingdom Metazoa; phylum Arthropoda; class Insecta; order Coleoptera; family Buprestidae; genus Agrilus; species Agrilus mali. Next base: position 3,802,545 of record CM055661.1, read on the forward strand.
GTACGTATCAAATGTTGCAACGTATATACCGGGTGGCCAACTATGAATGAACGCTGGCTGTATCTCAGAAAATACTCATCGTGTAACTGGAAAAATTATTTTTAAGTTCTTAGGGTTGTCATAATTACCATGGCAAATCAGAAAATAGGATTTACTCAAAAATATGTCAAGTTGAAAGGTATTTTAAATAATGACATTGTAATATCCGTAAAATTTGCGATCTTTCTTCTGTAACGCACTTTGCTCTATCTTTGCAAATAAGGGGGTGGAGGAAGATTAAACCTCCTTTTCTTCAAATAAAAATAACTCCAATTCGGTATAACAGAATTAAACAAACTAGGGCTCATTTGTGAGAGCTTTATTTACTGAATAATCTGCAATATAAACGGTTCCTGAATTTATCTTACCGAGGCTGTTAGATGGCGCTGTTTGATATCAGAACAGTATTTTAAAAATTTTAAATGGCTATGACTGTGTCTTTTTCTACAAAGTTATGTATGGAATTGTATTATTGTTCTATAACTTAAATTACTCAATATGTATTTAATTATGATAAGTTCTGACGACAAATAAGTTTTAATAAAAGGTAATAAGAAATGTTTATACCCATAGATAAGTCAACAGCTTGATTTTTTAAATAGTATCAGGCAGTGTTACATCCATGGAAAATTATGCTTTTATAAACTCTTGGAACGAATGTCTGTTCTAGACATAACGATACCTGGCAGTTTATTAAAGCCGACCCAGAGAGTTAGCTAATTTTTACACCAGAGTTAGCTGTAGTAATGGGTTGCACATTACCTAGAGATTGGTTCAAAAGTGGATATTGTCATCGTCCTTCTAGAACGTTATAATATTTTGACGTACTAGTACAATTTTTAGTTGGATTATTATAAGTTTAAATGGCAACCTAACTTTATTTGTTATCTTAATATTTCTCGTTAGAGATAGAAAGTTGCGGTCTGCACTGATGTTTTGGAAATTTTGTACTCTAAATTGGTTAAGAGAAAGGAGTTTATCACTGTTAAATATTTTTCTTGTAGGTTCAAGTAAAAAAGCTGCCCGTAAACATTGTGCTTTTGATGCTTGCAAAAAGGTTTTGAAAATCGAATATCCACCAGAAATAATAGAAGCTGAAGGACTAAACAAACCTGCTGCTATGAATATTGATTAGAAAGATAAATGAAAAACATGAAATTACAACTTTCATTGTTATTGATAAAAATGTTGATTTATGTGGAGTAAAACGAATCTGTAAACTTCTTATCAACCATATATTTGCATCTTTAAAATAATTTAATTTTATATTAAAATGTTACAAAATAACACATTTTTGATGCATACATTATTTCAGATCATCTATTGAATATTTTTATCAAATATAAGGAAGAGTATTCCTTAATTTTCTACGTTCTATTTAGTTTTATTGAATTGTGTAATTTTATTAAGGAATGCTGTTCCTTATATGTCTGTTTTTTAATAAATTTGTGTCTAATATTACAATTATTTTATACATATTTAATTAAGTGATTGCATAAACGGCTAAAATGTTCTATTTATTGCATTATTATTATTATTAATGTAAAATATTTTTATTTGTACTTGTAATTTTAATAGAATAGTTACGTCGTACTAATGACGTAAATTAATATTAATTAAATTGTGTGACGTTAAAAATATCAATAATAAATACTGAGAAAAGTAAATATTCCTTTAATCTGCGTTTAAGAATATTCATTCCGATTTATAAAATAAAAAATCAAAATAAAGAAAAGATTGAATGCTGTACAAGCACATGGGCTTTTACAAACCACAGATCCGCCACGTGATATTGTTTTGACGGGCTTTGTTAGATGGATACACTATAATATAGGTACAATTTATATATACGTAAACATACATTTCTAAAAGTTTTTATTTTATTAATGCCCGCAATTTTGATAAATATTTAAAATTTTCGTTTTTCAAAATAATCAGATTCGGAGCTTCACTTCTAAGAATTTTATAAATTAATATATGTGATAGATAAAAAATACATATATTTTTAATTTATATTTGTAATGACGCGCCAGTGTAATTTAGATTACATTTTACAGACAGCATAAAATATCTACAAATTTTATATGTATATGTGCTATTGTATTGCTACAAACGAATATTGTAAAAAAATTATATACGACTTTTCAGCGACTTCTTTAATCTCTTTGATCTTCTTTTGTTAGCAGAGCCCCTAAACCCAAATAAAAACAAAAAATACAAAACAGAATTTAAGTGAAATTTTTACGAAACGAATAATCAACAAAATTAACATATTTATTAGATTGTGAGTACGAGATGTGCTCTTACATACCTAAAGGCTCTAACATACACCACTTATTTTGTTGACTCCGTATGATCTCTATTCAGCATCCTTATACAAGATGTCCGTTTCAAGTATGCCCTGCATTGCTACCTCAAAAATGATAACAGTTAATTACAATAAACAACAAATCAAAGCATCGTAGGGACAAAAAAAGTTTTGTAAAAAAACAAAGGCGACGTTTCACCCAAGTTTGCATGTCTTCTTGAAAGCTAAAAGGTGTATATACTAAGTTTTCGCCGATGTACCTTACAGTAATTCATAGCACCGTTCTAATACCGACTTTGCAAAACTTGGTCAACTCTAAAAAAATATTTGCTACACTATGAAAAAAACAGCCCATCACATCTTCTATTTGGGCTTTTAGCCTTGAAAAAGACCTGCAAACTATGGCGAAACGTCGGCTTTGTTTTTTACACAATAAAAAATCTTTTGCCCCTAGGTTGCTTCGAATTGTATATTATACATTGCTTTCTGGGAAAGAATGATATTCATTATTTAAATTAGCAATTTTGTAGGGGCAATTCTTAATCCTTTAAAACCAGACTTAAAGAACATAAAAGATCAATTATAGACAAAAAAACTTTGTACAGGTTTCTCCCAGCATTGTGTTACAAATAGACATGCGTTTAGTGAAGAAAATTATAAAATTTTACACAGTATCAATAAAAGTAAAAGATTAAGAGTAAAAACTAGAAATCCAAAGCTCTATATGTCAAAATAACATCATCAATGAGCAATGTGAAGGGCATAATAGTCTTAAATTTTTAGCTAGTATGTAATGGTTTTTTACCCTTACCACAATGGTATAAATATTGACGTTCTTTTAGATTTAGTTTAGTCTCTAAGCAATAAAAAATTGAAAACTTTAGAACAGTGGTTTAATGTGGCTATTAAAATGTTTTACAAGTTCCCCATCGCGTCCTCTTTAAATACTATTAAAATTTCAAATTGCCCCTAAAACTATCCACCTCGTATAATTTAAGCAATGTAGTAAATGTGCTAGGCATGCTTGCAATGGAGATTTTGTATATGACGCATGATATAACACTTATACAGATGAATATTTGTATTTTTTTTGCTATTTTGCACCAGTCTAGTGTATACGAAAAAATGATCACGCACACATACTTTTCCAAATTTTGTTAGCGTTATTGTGACTTCCGAATTGCAAAACATATTGAAAATTACACTTTTGATTTTCACCCCATTACACTAACTAGCAAATGTAAACAAATAAAAAGCAGACTTACTCGGAATCAGTTGACGTTTCGGTCGAAATAACCACTCTTCTATCGTCGGACTGGACCGAACTGTAGGTGCTTGATGTGGACACAGACTCTTCTTCGTCGGAAAACACTCTATCATTCGGTTTATTGTTTGTCAATTGAGGGGGCGTTGAACTAAATTCCTCATCAGAAAATAATGTTTCCTTTTGCAAGGACAGAAAATAAATAACATGTATATAAAAAATATAATTTTAATTAAGTATATTTTATATATCATTAACTTCAAAGTAAAAACATTTAAAACCAATAAAAGAATAAATCTATACAACTACGTACGATATTGAAGAAACAATATTCAGGTTGCAAATTTAAATGATAATATTGCGTAATTTAAAGGAAAATAATTTTAAAGTACACATAAGAAAAAAGAAATGTACTTATATGAGTCTAATAGTAGGTAATTTTTATTTAAATGTAGATACTCTTTTTATACATTTTTTTATTTCAGAAATTTCTTGAAAAATGCATAAACATTACCTCAATTTATGATTTTTTAAATTTAAATCTGATTATTTTTCTTCAATAAATTAAACACTTCACTTAAAAGCAACTAACCTCCAGTTGGCAACTATCACCATAAACTATAGTTTCTAGAAGTGTACTGTCTTCAGACTCCTTATCATTTGATCTTCTACTCCTCACTTTCTTTCTTTTTACCGATTCACTCACCCTTAATCCGGATATACGCGACGTAGCGCTGTCTACTGTATTAGAACTGACGTCCGATATTTTCTCTAATGTGAAAAAAAAAATTAATTAATAACTGTATAGAATTTCATATTTTTTAATTAATTATTCTGTTTATCAAATGATCTATAGTCTGAAAATGCATGGTTGATATTGCATTAGTTTATTTGTTATTATACTGGAAACTATTATTACTAAAATGGCTATGAGAAAATCTTAGAAATTATTTTTAAGCTCAGCATTTTACCGCAAGGGAGAGCAATTGATAGAGTAAATCATAGAATTCAAGATTTCTCTGAAAATTTTTATATTAAGCTATAACTTTAATAAAATCATTTGGCAAAAACTCTGAAACGAACAGATACAAATCTGTGGTTAAATGTTTCTTCGTGTAACTAATATATTTTTCGATTATGATATCAAAATTATATCGTATGATTTAAATTTTCATGACAAAATCAAAAAACTGTTACTGTTGCGAATTTCGCCCTCTAGCAATTTTATTTGAAACAATCTAGTACCAATAGATGCGACATTTGCAAACACTTACATTTCTCTTTCAAACAAGCCTGAGTTTGCTAATATCGAATTAGTCGTTTAGAAGATACGGCGATTAAAATAATTACACATTCAGGGGTTTCCCCCACTCTTAGTAACTTCAGAACGCCAATGAGCTTCAGACAAGACTTATGTGAAATTATTCAGGCTTTCTAATGATGTTATGTCTTAATATGAGAATTTTCGGAAAAATCTTAAATTTTATGATTCACCCTATGAATTGCGCCCCTTTGTGGTAAAATGCGGAACTTGAAAACAATTTCCGAGATTTTCTCATTGCCATTTCAGTAATCATTTTTTTCGTGAATTTCTATACTCATTGATTTTCAAGATGTGGCTGTAAATTAACTATTATTATTAATTTGATTTAAAACTTACCAGAACTTGGCGTCTGATTACTCGAATTACTATTTTCACTTCCTTCTGTTGTTTTACGAGTTGAAGTGCTCCTTCTCGTCATATATCTATTACCGATCCTTCCATTTTTTTCGTCTTTCTTTTCTGAAACTTCTTTTACATTGCCCATATTGGAATTTTGCAATCTATGTCTCATATTTCTTAATTGTCTTTTTTCATTTATATTTATTGTATTGTTTGTCGTCAAGTGTTGAGTTTTTGACCTTTTCGTCGCTCCTTCTATAACATCATTGCAATTGTCTTTATTATGTGAAGGCCCAATGCTATTACAAATTTCATTATCATTCGGAATTTTTCTTTTAGACGGTGGAGGTTCTTGCATTACTAATTGTTCTTCTGTCTTCTGATTATCTGATTTAGAATTAAATTGGAAACGGACAGATTTTCGATTCGTTTTGTCATGTATATTATCAGTTTCTTCCCTTTCCGAATCAGAAGATTTCATGTTTTCATTATTGTCTTCATCTTGTGACGTTTGTTCGACATCTTCAGCAACAGAAGGCAATATACATTCAGAAGGCATGGTAGTTTCAGTTCTGTTATCAAAACTATTTATAGAATTCGTCAAATTGGTCAAAGAGATCTTAAACTTTTTAAGATTTCGACTAGGCGCTTTATCCGGTATTTCCTATAATAAAAATAAATACATATATACAATGAAATATACTGGAATACAGAAAGATGACAAATATAAGCAAAATAAATACAGTATACTTTTCTAAATGCATGAACAAATGAACCAGTACCTTGAGGAGATGATCAACTTGCTGAAGAAGTTCCTGAATAACAACAGGGTCTTCCAGGGTGGGTTCCAAACATAACAACATTTTAGTATAGAAGGGAACCGCGGAATCTTGTGGACGAGTTTGAATCTTATGGCACAAAGTTCGCGCTAATTTCAGGTGCTGGTTGACGATGCACTTCACAATAAAAAAGGCATAAAATAATTCTTCGGAATATTTTGTCGTTATTCAAATGAAAGGTATTTTTTATGTTTAAATATTGAAATATTTTTTAAAACTAATAATTAAAATAAAATACCGTAGATTTCCTAACGCCAATTAATGCCGATAAATAACGGAGGGTGTTATCTACGTCTATGTCCACCAGAGGACTGGTACAAGGTGCGTTAGCTATGCTTGAGAGAATTGGTATAACGGCTCCTTCAAATATCTCTTCACTACCCCTTATCTTTTGAGCATAGCGTAACAAAGAAAATCCAATCAATTGTTGAAGTTTCAAGTCGGTTTTTTCTAAAAATTAATTACAAAACCTTGTTACGTTTATAAAACATATTGAATGGTAAAGCACCAATAAAATGAAACAAGGAACGCTGCAATTTTTTGAAATTATTTATTGTTCCAATAACATTGCTTAGGCCAATGCAATGATTATTAAGATACAAAAGAACAAAGCGACGATTTGTCATTGTCATTGTTGAGGCAATAATATTTATGAAAATATTATTGCACTATTTATCCATTAATTTCCCCAACCTTTCTTGCAAATAAACTTTGTAATAAAACATTAATTCACCCCTACCTGTTACAGGACTGAACCATTTCAAACAAAGTCGCGCTATGATTGACGAAGATTTAATTATACCAACTCTCAATAAGTTGCATAATCCTTGGCCAGCACAATATCTGATATCTTCTTGCTACAATCAAACGTAGAGAAACAATAGATTTTAAAGCATCATAAGAACAATAAATCGTACATAGGTTGTAATTACTATTATTTCATGTTAGAAAAGAAAAACTTAAATACTTACGTCATCATCCAACATATCTAAAAAGCTCTCAATAAGTTCATCAAGTGTAAGACATCGATTAACAAGAGAATCTAATTCTTCGGTGTCATTGATGGTATAAAGTCTTCTAGATTTGTTTGCAAGCCGCCTAACTGAAATGCTGCTGGCAGTGAGGTCACTGTTTGTACATTCAAATGTATCGTTACGTTTAAATAGTTTCGTTCCATAAAGTAATGCCAAGTCAGATATAAGTCTTATAGATGTGAGAACCACTTTTTTTCCAAATGTTGAAATCACTCGATAATGGATAAGCTACGTAGAACATAAATATGTTAATAAAAATGCATTTTTTAACTGCAATAAGCATTTTTATAAAAAATAATTTCAAATACTCACCGGGTTCAAAATCGGTTTGAGATGTTCTTCGGCCCAGTTGAAGTCCAACATGCAACACAGTGCTAAACATTCGATCGTTCTACAATAGGTCTCTGAATCAGAATATTGCAGGAATGGTAGAATCAGTTCGTTCTTAAGCGTCATAATCGCGGTGGTTACTTTATTAACTTCCCGAGATTTAAACATAGAAATGAGTACGTTTAAAACGTGATGATTAACTTCAGTCTCGTCACGACTTACTCGTAGTTGTTTTGTTCTTTCTACGAAATTCGCTTCGATTTCATCGATCTGCTGTTTAATTGATATTATTTCGTTTTTGATTAAGGCAGCTCCCTCGAAGTCTTGTTTCTTAACTGCATCACTTTGATTCTCCATTAAAACATGTGTTCTGTATCTTAATTGTGCAACCTGTCAATAAATTGGTAATTAAAAAGAATGATACTGTAATATAAATATAAATAAAATGCAAAAAATTACGCTTGCAAAACATTGCTGGAGTGCCAGAGTAAATATTTAATATATAGTAAAGTAGTTTTCACCTTAAATTCTTTATCATGTATTTCTTGCTCTGAGGGACCCTGTTCTACCAATGGTTCTCGTATGTTTGAAATCATAACCGAAATTTCGTTGGTCAAAGTTTCTATATTAGGTGTCAATTTAATATAGATCTTCATTAGCTCGTCTATGACACGTGGAGAACATTTTATATTAGACAACAGCGTTTCAATTAAGCGAAGAACTTTATTTCTGCCAGCCTGTGTGAATAAGAAACATAATTAATAGTAAAACATAAAAAATAAAAATGTAACTAATATTTTACCTCATCAGAAAAATCATATCCCGAGAGGATTAATAAAAGATTCGCCATAATCAATTGGACTTCAAAGAACTCCCAAACTTCCAGTTTTTTGTCAATGTTTCCTTTATGAAAACTGCAAAAAAGAAGTTGATAATTTATGTACATACAAAGAAAACAGTTGTACAAATCCTACCGGAGATTTAAAGTATAATATTTCAGTAGCATCTATAATGAAGTAAATTTTCTTACCTGTAAATATAGTCACAGAATGACGGCAGTTCAGGTATGACCTTATCAATAAATTCTTCTACATTGCGTCTCAAATAATTAACCAAAACGCGCCAAAAAATTGCTGCTTCGGTTGTCAATTTTTCTAATGGTATATTTTTATTTTCATCTATAGGTAAACATTCCATAATTTCATTTATGGGATTTGTTCTACAATAAACATAAATTTAATTACTGGTCAGTTAATGACTGTATGATAATTTTTTATTCCCATTAAATTACAAATAGACTATTAAGATTGAAACAGTAACAGTAAATTTAAGGAATTGCACACAAAAATTTAATTTGTGTTTTAATTCCCTCTAATATATTTTTAGTTAAAATAACTGAACAAAACAAATATTAAATTTGTACTTACCTGAAAAAAACTTCCAAGAGATTAGTATTCAAAAATTCAGTCATTTCAAAATCTGTTTCATATGCATCCAACTTTACTGCTTTTAATAGCTGTAAATAGTCACCGTTATAACATGAAAGCCACTTGGGAAGTAATTTGTTTAAAAAAGAAATTTTCACTCGTTTATTATCTTCTTTAAATCCACTATGTATTACTGTTTGTCGCTGTTCAATTTTCATATACTTGGGTTCTATAATTAAGAATCTTTCATAACATGCTACCCGCACTGTAGCATCAACATCTCGTAGCCTCTTCTAAAATTTTTGATATTGTCTGACTGGATATTCCTACTGCTTCAACAACATGTTTTCTGACCTAAAACAACATAAAACTCTGTTTAGTTATATACAATAGTACGACCTTTTATACTTACTATTGGATTAGGATCATTAAAACTAGCTATAAATGCCCTAAGAACTGGGCATTCTGGATTGGTTGGATCTTGCAATCTTGCTAATGCTATTATCGCTTGACTGCGAATAGAAGCTTTTAAATCCTAAAACACATGACATCAAAAACATCAAGTCAAAATAGAAAAAGAAAACATTAATTTATTACAATAATTCGTTCCAACATGGCCTCTTCTATTTTGTCACAAATGTCATTATCGAGGAATCCATCTCCAAGATGTTTTAAAAGCGAAGTTATAAAAATACATGTCCGGTATCTTACTTCCAGCATACCATTATCATGATACTAAAATGCTACACTTATTGCATTTATTTAAAGATAGAATTCTGTACATACTTGTAATGCAAAATGGAACATTTCAGCTAAAAACGGATGAGTGCTAGTTTCTAGTAATTCTTCTTGAGACAAATTTAGCTTGTTGTTTTCTTCACTGACACTAACTATAAATGCAGAACAGAAGTCTAACAAGCGTAACAACGCTGGTGGGGTATATTTTAGTAACAGCACTTTTCTAATTTGATCCTTAAACGTTTCTGTAAACACATCTATGGGGTTCTACAACAATAAATTTTGAAACAGTTAAATATAGGTTATATTATAAAGAAACTCACTTCATTGTATAAATTACACAATACTTTGTGACTCTTTTGGTGAGTAGAACTGCACTGTTGCACTTTAACGAAAATGTCTCTTATTTCTTCTGTTAACATGTTTGGTCAAAATATTAAAAATATAAACATAAACTCAACGGTATAATTCAGAGCGTCATTTTCAAACTGAAGAAATGACGCAATGTCGCAATGACGGTTTATAAATATTACCAACTTAACTGCCAACTGATAAACTAGAAATACTTATTAATTATAAAAAAAATTAAAAAAATACCTTATCAGTAATAATTTTTTGTTTTTTATACAATAAGTCGATATAATATATATGTATACGTTTGAAAAAGAAAAGAATTTACACCATATCCGATTAATCAAAACTATTACTCGATTATTATATTTTTCGACTTTACTAATATGAACAGCGACATCTACTACTTCTTCCACCACGATCTTCTCCTCCACTGTGACCCATTTTATTTAATGCTTGATTTAAATCTTCAATTAAATCTTCAGCATCTTCCAGGCCTATTGCCAATCTAATTAATCCTGGTACAATTCCTGCTTTCTTCTTTTGCTCTTCGGAAACTGACCCATGGGTCATAAAGTAACTGTAATTTTTTTTATTTAATCAACAGGGTGTTCTCTTAAGCGTTGCTTTACTGCTGCGTAATGACAGCGAAAATGGGGTGAGGAGGAAGATAAGAAACTTCCATTGAAACGATATGTTTGGAAACTATTAAATACACATGTATATACATTCCTTCTAATCAAGAAAGCCTGATTTAGAAATTCGCCACAATCGAAATGTGTGCACCATCAATAATGATATCGTATGTTCAAATTTGTACGCATTTATGGAGTTAACAAAAATTTGTTTTCTTTTCAAAAATGGGTGGTTGCCACAAAATTCCCTTTCAGGAGGATTCTTCCCTCCTCCCCTTCCCGTTTTTCAAAAGAACACAAAAGAGAAAGAAATCTAACTCACGGTGCTTGTGCCAAACTTTCGTAACCTCCAAGACTTACTGCAATTGTGAAAATGTTTAATGCTTTAAGAAAGGTTTCAGTTTCATTAGCACCTCCCTTAAGAAAAAGAGCTATCATTCCACCAGGACCAGACATTTGTTTCTTAGCAAGATCATGTTGAGGATGTGAGGGTAATCCTATAATTACATTTAAAATACTGTAGGAACAATTTGTGTATAATAACTACTATTATTAGATACCTGGATGTACAACTTTTTCTACATTAGGATGCGTTTCCAAAAACTTGGCGACAGTCAATGAATTGATCATATGTTGATGCATTCTTATTTCTAATGTCTTTATTCCTCTAATTACTTGCGAGCAATCAAAAGGTGACGGAATAGCGCCCCCTACTAAAATAAAATACAAAGTCTTTCTTAACCCAGTGAAAATGAGTACAATCCAACAATATAATAAATTAATTAAACTTAAATCTTACTAGATTGTAAAAATTGAATTCTCTTTCCAATCGTGTCGTCATTGGTAATCAAGCTACCCATAATAACGTCAGAGTGTCCATTGATATATTTAGTTATTGAGTAAATACACACGGTGGCCCCAAAATCGAATGGATTTTGTAAGTACATAGTTGCAAAAGTATTATCCACTGCAAATATTATGTCGTGCTTTTTAGCTATTTTAGTAATTTCTTGAATATCTACCACTTTCAAAGAAGGATTCGTCGGACTTTCTACCAATATAAGCTGCAAAAATTTCGTAAATATAACCAAATATTCGTATTCAATACTTTAAACGAGTGAATATTTTATGTAAATTATCAAAAAAAAAAAAAACACAACTGACTCAAGTCATTCTAAGAATTTTAATTGTAAGGATCAAATGTGAATTCAGACTAAATATTAAAAAAATCTAGTGAAGTAATATTCTGCCCTGCTAAGCCAAAAGGCGGTATCTCTGAGATACGCCCTTTTAGTTTTTTGCATGCCATTCGATAGCTATAACAGTTTAGCATATAATGGTATAAGCCAAATAGTGCTTTTAAATTTAAAACATTAAAAAAACCCTAAGAAGTTTTTTTTATATCTCAATTTTTCTTTAAATTATTAAAAGCAGTATCTCAAGTTTTGAAGCGTTTCTATTTAATCAAAATAGCGATGTCTCACAAAATAGGTATACATAATGGTACAATTTATAGACAATTTGGGTATGTCAATAATATCTATAAATAAATTTTAAGATATTTAAGATTTGTGTTTGAAGATGTGAAAGAACAATTTACAAAGTCGATTTTCTCAGAACTTAACTACGATTGAGATTGCGCTTTTCGGCTTATCAATGCAGTATTATGAGTAATGTTCGATAAATAATAGCTCGATATTATTATTTAAACTAGAATGTAAGATAAAATCCGCGGTATTATTGTTATAACACTAAGCATATATTACGTTTGAGTTTAATAATAAAATGTTTCAAATTAAACAACAATAATACTTTCACAAAATTATTTAATTCATGACAATTGTTTCGCTATTACAGTAGCTTCTTCAGGTGGTTTAATCTCCCCCCTCCCCAAAATGTTTGATATTCCTGTTTAATGGCTGTGGTCTAACATTGTTTTTCCCTATGATGGAATAAATTTTAGCAGCAGTCAAAAAAATTATTAAGACATTCGTTGCGATTTTCCAGCACTAATAAAAGTACTTTTTTTTTATAAACGCCCCTTTTTAAAAACTTACAAAATAGCCTTAAAAATTAAAAAGAGTTTGAGTTCTAAAATCTCCCTCACTAAATTTTATACAAGCACTGCCTAATAGGTGCAGATTTATTACTATGCAAAACTTCAAAAAAGTATTTAAAAAAAAGGGTTCGCCTTTTCTTTATGGTACTAGCGGTACTGATTTAAGAAAATAGTTTTTAATCACCTTTGTATGTTGATTTACAGCTTTTGCAAATTCATGGGGATTGACTGGATCTACATATGTTAAAGTCATGCCCATTGGAACAGCTATATCAGAAAGGAGTCGTACTGTTCCACCATAAACCTCTTCACCACAAATAATGTGATCTCCTGGTTTAAGTAAGCCCACCAATACAGAGATCGCCGCCATTCCAGATCCAAAGGTAAATGCGTATTCGACGCCATGTAGTGTCTTTAGTATTCCTTCTAATGCTTCACGAGTAGGGTTATTGATGCGACCATAAATATATCCCTAATATAAAAAAGAGTTGAAAATATTAAATATTAAAATAAAGCTTCTTAAAAGCATCATCTACATAGGTTTAGAAAAGATTTTGTTACTTTCCAAAAAGGGTGCCACTTTACTCTTAACTTAGTGGGTCCCTTTCAGAAGCTTGGATGCAGTACAAATCATTGTTATAATAAATTACCGAGTCCTGCAGAATTTCAGCAGCTAGTGACAATAGATAATATACATTAAATTACCGTTATTTTAACAGCTTCAGGTTGTTTAAAGGTTGAAGACATAACTATAGGAGGAACTATTGCTAAAGATTTCCATTTTTCCGGTTCTTGAGCTGCGTGTATACAAGTGGTAGTAAAATGTTTTGGAAACGGAAGAAATCCACTATTATAAATGTCGACAGTATCACTGATATCCTCTAAATATACATATATTACTGTTAATAAAAATTACAAATATACTTAAGTACAACTTACTTCTTGAAAAAGCCATTTTTAAGTATTTTATAGATTTACACTTACCTATAATTTAGTTAATTGTCATTTCATTTAGTGTGTATTAATTTTAATATATCAGCCACCTAGATACAAAAAATTTGGCTTAAAAGTAATATTCTGGCAACATATCTCGTTATCAACATCAATTTTTATATTGTAAAGAATTTATTAACGTTTTTTTTTTTTAAATTGGAATAACACATTAAATAGCTGCTGCGAGATCAAGACAGGAAAATGCTGATAACATTTCACGTCTATTTAGTTTTCACCTCCCCCCTAACACATTATTGTCATAACACTCCAAACCCACCACTACGACTCCTAAAACGCCGAAGAGGATCTTTCGCCCTACTCTCAGCTTTTGCACAAGTACATATAGATCGGAGGGAAAGACCCCCTTTCAACATTGGTGGGATTGAAACACCCAAATGATTTCAGTTTTAGTCAGGCAAAATAGAAGAGCGACGAAGAGATTCGATTTGTTACTAAGAAATTGATCATCATGTAGTAAATAAACAACATTAATTAACTAAATAATGATAATTTATATTATCAAGACATACAAAAATATTTCCAGATTTTCATATGTATTTTCTTTTTATTGCTAACGCGAACAACGACATGCTTTATTCGCCGAACCACAGCCTTCTCCCCCTGAGCCGCCCTTTGTCATTTTATTTAAGGCTTGATTTAAATCAGCAACCAAATCTTCAGGATCTTCTAAGCCAATTGACATCCTGATTAATCCCTCAGCAATTCCCGTCCGTTTCTTTTGCTCTTCAGAAATCAATGCATGTGTCATAATGTAACTGTAATTATTTTATAAAATCTATTATTTTCTAATTAATAATGAATAAATCCTTATCAGAATGTTTCTTTACAATTTACTTACGGAGCTTGTGCTAAACTTTCGTAACCCCCAAGACTTATTCCAACTGTAAATATTTTCAAAGCCTTAAGAAAAGCTTTCGCTTCATTAACACCTCCCTTAAGATAGACTGCTATCATTCCACTGTGACCTGACATTTGTTTCTTGGCAATATCATGCTGAGGATGCGAGGGTAAACCTGTAATTACATTAAAAAATTATATAATATCAGTTTTCTAAGCAGCTATTACATACCCGGATGTTTAACTTTATCCACGTTTGGGTGCGATTCCAAAAACTTGGCGACAGTTAAAGAATTAATCATGTGTTGATGCATTCTTATTTCTAATGTTTTTATTCCCCTAATTACTTGAGAGCAATCAAAAGGCGAGGGAACAGCGCCAATTGCTAAAAAAGTGCTTTTTAATTAGGCAAAGTAAGTTAAAAATAAATGCAGGTACATAACTAAATGTCGAATATTTACTTTGCAAAGAATCTAAACTAGGGTTTAAGTCTTACTCATTTGTAAAAACTGCAATCTTTTCCCAATAACATCATCATTCGTTACCATAGAACCCATAATAACGTCAGAGTGTCCGTTCATATATTTAGTCAACGAGTAAGCGCAAATAGTAGCCCCTAAATCAAGCGGACGTTGTAAATAAATTGATGCAAAAGTATTATCCACTCCAAATATTATATTATTCTTTTTGGCAATTTTGGCAACTTCTTCAATATCGACTAGTTTTAAGCAAGGATTCGTTGGACTTTCTACCCATATCAGCTATAAAAATTACATAATACATATACTTAACAGAGTATTATTTTTTTTGTCGCGACACACAACTTATTTCACATTTATTACAGAGGTCTAATATTGAATCTTAAAAATGGATATGCTTAATTAGATATTTTTTAAGTACCTTTGTCTTTGGCTGTACAGCTTTGGCAAATTGACTTATATCGGTTGGATCTACGAATGTTAATGTCATACCAATTGGAACAGCAACTTCGGAAAATAGTTTGTTTGTTCCACCATATATATCGTCGGTGCAAATAATGTTGTCGCCTGCTTTAAGTAAACCAAGCACTGCAGAGAAAGCTCCCATTCCAGAACCAAAGCAATAAGCGTATTTAGCGCCATGTAACGTTTTTATTATTCCTTCTAACGTTTCTCGGGTAGGATTATTAAAACGACCATATTCATATCCCTGACATAAAGAGAATTTAAAATTTTTATTGGTATTTTAATTTATAAAAAAAATACTATTATTCGACCAGGTTCGGGTTGTTTAAAGGTTGAAGACATGATAATAGGGGGAACTATGGCTAACGATTTCCATTTCTCCGGTTCTTGGGCTGCATGAATACAAGTGGTGGTAAAATGTTTTGGAAACGGAAGGAAACCACTATTGAAGATGTCGATAGTATCGCAATTTTCTAACATTTTAAATGTAAAAAACCATTAGTTTTAAAAAAGTTAACAAATTGTAATAACTTACTTTTTGAATCAGCCATTTTCAGTTACCTCATGTAAATAAAATACTTACAATTTTGTTAAAGTCTAATTAAGTTTTTTTTAAATTATATTTTATTGAACATTTTTTATATAAATTTTGATACAATAAATTTTGATGTAACAGCCATCTAGATGCCAGAAATTCGATGTTTATATAAATCAAACACTGTTGGAACTGACTTTGAATTGGATTGGTTGTTCTTTCTCAATTAATCCTCGGATGAAGTCGTTTATAGGACGTTTCATCAATTACTATGGCTTGCAACTATGCATCTCAAAGAACATGACGAGGACGTAGAATTCTTTGCTTAGGTTGTGACAAAGTTGGAGTAACTATGTATGGGGTGAGCACATAACTATAGTCAGATACTTCAGACTCAGCACAACTAAAATTAAAAATTTTAAGCCTTCGTTGGGGATGCAAACCACAGCAGCCAGCGAAACATCGGATAAACCATTTGTAAACATTTATCAATAAATCGACGTATTATTTTTCTTTCAGTCTTAATATTAAAATGGCGATTGGAATTATACGAACCTAAAAGATTTGAGTTCTGAGTATAAACATATTTATTAATGCCAAAATAGACCTAATTGTTTTTATTAAAAAACTGCAAATAAATATGTATTTAAAACATTCATTATAAGAGTATTTAAAGTTTATAAATATATTAGTTTTGATAACTTTTGATAATTTGGCCGGCTATAATTTGTTTATGAACAACCACATCCTCTTGCAATCTCTTCAACTGCAATAGCTAATGAAAGACTATCCAGATTCGAACCTCCCCATTTTTCCGATACATTTATTGATAATAAACCAAGTTCGCCTAATTTTTTGATCTAGATAGACAAATAATGTTTAAAACAACATATTTATATGCAAATAGTTTTGTTTAAGTACTTGTTCAGTAGGAAATTTGTGCTCTTTGTCCAGTTGTGCTGCTACAGGTTTTAATTCAGATTCGTCCGTTACTATTATGCTAAAATATCGGGTACATTGCTGCAATGTTCCTGAAAAAATATTTCATAAAAATATTGCGAATCACTCATAGAAAATGTGCCCAAAGGCAATAAATCATTATTATTTTCAATTCGTTACTTTTGTTGTACTTACCATTTTTTAAAAGTCTTGTTGCATTTCTTAATGCCATTATTAACTGTACAGTCGTGATATCTTAACTATCACAAAGGTAAACGAATATTTAACATCCTAAGAAAGTGAGATAAACTGTAACGTTGACTATTACCAAACTTGTTTATCGTCATTATAAAAGTTGAGCATCAAACGTATATTAACGCTATATCATGTTGTAGCATAACAACTAATTTATCATGTTGTCCATATTATTAAGTATTAAACGTATTTAATTATCAGATTCTCCGTGAATATTTATTCCAAAGTAAAGATAATATATTTTTTATTGCAATTGTACATATTGACTGGATTTACATATGTTGAAGTCATGCCCATTGGAACAGCTATATCAGAAAGGAGTCGTACTGTTCCACCATAAACCTCTTCACCACAAATAATGTGATCTCCTGGTTTAAGTAAGCCCACCAATACAGAGATCGCCGCCATTCCAGATCCAAAGGTAAATGCGTATTGGATGCCATGTAGAGTTTTTAGTATTCCTTCTAATGCTTCACGAGTAGGGTTATTGATGCGACCATAAATATATCCCTAATATAAAAAAGAGTTGAAAATATTAAATATTAAAATAAAGCTTCTTAAAAGCATCTACTTAGGTTTAGAAAGGATTTTGTTACTTTCCAAAAAGGGTGCCACTTTACTCTTAACTTAATGGGTCCCTTTCAGAAGCTTGGATGCAGTAAAAATCCTTGTTATAATAAATTACCGAGTCCTGCAGAATTTCAGCAGCTAGTTACAATAGATAATATACATTAAATTACCGTTATTTTAACAGCTTCAGGTTGTTTAAAGGTTGAAGACATAACTATAGGAGGAACTATTGCTAAAGATTTCCATTTTTCCGGTTCTTGAGCTGCGTGTATACAAGTGGTAGTAAAATGTTTTGGAAACGGAAGAAATCCACTATTATAAATGTCGACAGTATCGCTGATATCCTCTAAATATACATATATTACTGTTAATAAAAATTACAAATATACTTAAGTACAACTTACTTCTTGAAAAAGCCATTTTTAAGTATTTTATAGATTTACACTTACCTACAATTTAGTTAATTGTAATTTCATTTAGTGTGTATTAATTTTAATATATCAGCCACCTAGATACAAAAAATTTGGTTTAAAACAGTAATATTCTGGCAACATATCTCGTTATCAACATCAATTTTTATATTGTAAAGAATTTATTAACGTTTTTTTTTTTAAATATTGGAATAACACATTAAATAGCTGCTGCGAGATCAAGACAGGAAAATGCTGATAACATTTCACATCTATTTAGTTTTCACCTCCCCCCTAACACATTATTGTCATAACACTCCAAACCCACCACTACGACTCCTAAAACGCCGAAGAGGATCTTTCGCCCTACTCTCAGCTTTTGCACAAGTACATATAGATCGGAGGGAAAGACCCCCTTTCAACATTGGTGGGATTGAAACACCCAAATGATTTCAGTTTTAGTCAGGCAAAATAGAAGAGCGACGAAGAGATTCGATTTGTTACTAAGAAATTGATCATCATGTAGTAAATAAACAACATTAATTAACTAAATAATGATAATTTATATTATCAAGACATACAAAAATATTTCCAGATTTTCATATGTATTTTCTTTTTATTGCTAACGCGAACAACGACATGCTTTATTCGCCGAACCACAGCCTTCTCCCCCTGAGCCGCCCTTTGTCATTTTATTTAAGGCTTGATTTAAATCAGCAACCAAATCTTCAGGATCTTCTAAGCCAATTGACATCCTGATTAATCCCTCAGCAATTCCCGTCCGTTTCTTTTGCTCTTCAGAAATCAATGCATGTGTCATAATGTAACTGTAATTATTTTATAAAATCTATTATTTTCTAATTAATAATGAATAAATCCTTATCAGAATGTTTCTTTACAATTTACTTACGGAGCTTGTGCTAAACTTTCGTAACCCCCAAGACTTATTCCAACTGTAAATATTTTCAAAGCCTTAAGAAAAGCTTTCGCTTCATTAACACCTCCCTTAAGATAGACTGCTATCATTCCACTGTGACCTGACATTTGTTTCTTGGCAATATCATGCTGAGGATGCGAGGGTAAACCTGTAATTACATTAAAAAATTATATAATATCAGTTTTCTAAGCAGCTATTACATACCCGGATGTTTAACTTTATCCACGTTTGGGTGCGATTCCAAAAACTTGGCGACAGTTAAAGAATTAATCATGTGTTGATGCATTCTTATTTCTAATGTTTTTATTCCCCTAATTACTTGAGAGCAATCAAAAGGCGAGGGAACAGCGCCAATTGCTAAAAAAGTGCTTTTTAATTAGGCAAAGTAAGTTAAAAATAAATGCAGGTACATAACTAAATGTCGAATATTTACTTTGCAAAGAATCTAAACTAGGGTTTAAGTCTTACTCATTTGTAAAAACTGCAATCTTTTCCCAATAACATCATCATTCGTTACCATAGAACCCATAATAACGTCAGAGTGTCCGTTCATATATTTAGTCAACGAGTAAGCGCAAATAGTAGCCCCTAAATCAAGCGGACGTTGTAAATAAATTGATGCAAAAGTATTATCCACTCCAAATATTATATTATTCTTTTTGGCAATTTTGGCAACTTCTTCAATATCGACTAGTTTTAAGCAAGGATTCGTTGGACTTTCTACCCATATCAGCTATAAAAATTACATAATACATATACTTAACAGAGTATTATTTTTTTTGTCGCGACACACAACTTATTTCACATTTATTACAGAGGTCTAATATTCAATCTTAAAAATGGATATGCTTAATTAGATATTTTTTAAGTACCTTTGTCTGTGGATGTACAGCTTTGGCAAATTGACTTATATCGGTTGGATCTACGAATGTTAATGTCATACCAATTGGAACAGCAACTTCGGAAAATAGTTTGTTTGTTCCACCATATATATCGTCGGTGCAAATAATGTTGTCGCCTGCTTTAAGTAAACCAAGCACTGCAGAGAAAGCTCCCATTCCAGATCCAAAGCAATAAGCGTATTTAGCGCCATGTAACGTTTTTATTATTCCTTCTAACGTTTCTCGGGTAGGATTATTAAAACGACCATATTCATATCCCTGACATAAAGAGAATTTAAAATTTTTATTGGTATTTTAATTTATAAAAAAATACTATTATTCGACCAGGTTCGGGTTGTTTAAAGGTTGAAGACATGATAATAGGGGGAACTATGGCTAACGATTTCCATTTCTCCGGTTCTTGGGCTGCATGAATACAAGTGGTGGTAAAATGTTTTGGAAACGGAAGGAAACCACTATTGAAGATGTCGATAGTATCGCAATTTTCTAACATTTTAAATGTAAAAAACCATTAGTTTTAAAAAAGTTAACAAATTGTAATAACTTACTTTTTGAATCAGCCATTTTCAGTTACCTCATGTAAATAAAATACTTACAATTTTGTTAAAATCTAATTAAGTTTTTTTTAATTATATTTTATTGAACATTTTTTATATAAATTTTGATACAATAAATTTTGATGTAACTGCCATCTAGATGCCAGAAATTCGATGTTTATATAAATCAAACACTGTTAGAACTGACTTTGAATTGGATTGGTTGTTCTTTCTCAATTAATCCTCGGATGAAGTCGTTTATAGGACGTTTCATCAATTACTATGGCTTGCAACTATGCATCTCAAAGAACATGACGAGGACGTAGAATTCTTTGCTTAGGTTGTGACAAAGTTGGAGTAACTATGTATGGGGTGAGCACATAACTATAGTCAGATACTTCAGACTCAGCACAACTAAAATTAAAAATTTTAAGCCTTCGTTGGGGATGCAAACCACAGCAGCCAGCGAAACATCGGATAAACCATTTGTAAACATTTATCAATAAATCGACGTATTATTTTTCTTTCAGTCTTAATATTAAAATGGCGATTGGAATTATACGAACCTAAAAGATTTGAGTTCTGAGTATAAACATATTTATTAATGCCAAAATAGCACCTAACTGTTTTTATTAAAAAACTGCAAATAAATATGTATTTAAAACATTCATTATAAGAGTATTTAAAGTTTATAAATATATTAGTTTTGATAACTTTTGATAATTTGGCCAGCTATAATTTGTTTATGAACATCGTTTACACCAGCATAAATTTCTGTAATTCTGGCATCTCTGTAATGCCTTTCCGCTGGCATGTCCGTTACATATCCCATTCCACCCAAAATCTGAATCGCATTGTGCGAGACGAATGTTGCAGCTTGACTTGCAGCTAGTTTTGCCATTGACGATTCTTTTGAAGATCTTACGGGCTCGTCACACAAAACTGCTGCTCTCCATACCAAAAGCCTTGCTGATTCTAAAGCTACAGCCATTTCTGCTATTCTTAACTGAAACAAAAAGAATATAATGACGCGATGATTTTGTTAGTAACAATTTTCCACAATTTGAAGATTTACCTGAACAGCTTGCATTTCACTAATAGGACGACCAAATGCTTTTCTTTGTAATGAATAATCGACAGCACAGTCCAGAGCAGCTTGTGCAATACCAAGTGCTTGAGCAGAAATTCCTACGCGAGCGTTATCAAGTTGACTCATTGCAATTTTAAAACCCTCTCCGTTGTTACCTTTAATGCCGTTTTTCGATCAATTTATAGTAGGTACAAAAAATTGAAATAATATTACCCAATACATTTTCTTTCGGTATTCGAACGTCTTCAAGGATTATGTTACAAGTTGATGAAGCCCTAATCCCCATTTTATTTTCTTTCTTTCCTAGAGAGAGCCCTTGATAAGGCATGGGAATTAAAAACGCGGTGATCCCTAAAAGTTGTCTTATTACTAAACATATTTTGTATTAAGGTACGGTATATGTATGATGCCTTTATGCTTCTTCTTTTTATCAACTGTTGCAAATACCACAACTGCTTTTCCTTCATATCCACTAGTCACCCATGATTTTGTACCATTGAGAATATAATGGTCACCATCTAATACCGCAGTTGTAGAAATGGCACCAACATCACTACCAGCATCTAAAAACATATACAATAAAAATGTGCATCAATTAGAAACATAGTTAGAAACCAACGGCGACAGAAGTGAACCTTTTTGCTTGCAAAAATCGTACCTGTAATATCTTATACAAAGATTCGACCTGAAACAACCCATTGTTTGATTCATTTTTTAGTTTTATATCTTTCAATGCATTTAAAATATGTTTTTATATAGGTACCGGGTATTACATTAAGGGTGACCACTGACCATATTTCAGAAACTACTGGTTAGAAATATTCAGAAAAAAGTTGTATTAATAAAATGGCCATCTCCGAAAATTCTTATTTTAATCTATAAGTTTAATAACATCATTAGAATTATTTCTATATCCAGTAGTTTCTGAGATATAGCCGGTGGCCACCCTTAATGAAACATCCGGTACATTTTTTGTAGAAAAAAAAAGTACTTATTAAACAAATCACAAAACGTGCTAAATATTTTTGTGTTTTGGTATTAAATTAAAACAGACTTTTGCATTGTCCCATAAGAAGTTTCACTTCGAAAATATCTGTCCCTTTTTTATTGAAAAATAGAGAAACTGTACCGGGTTCGCTCAGAGCAAAACAGCCAAGTGTTCCGCCAGTAAATGGCCTAAGGAACCTTTCTTTTTGCGCATCAGTTCCTAATCTATCCAGTAAATTTACATAAAGGCAATTATGGACAGATATAATGGTACCTGTACCACCACATCCTCTTGCAATCTCTTCAACTGCAATAGCTAATGAAAGACTATCCAGATTCGAACCTCCCCATTTTTCCGATACATTTATTGATAATAAACCAAGTTCGCCTAATTTTTTGATCTAGATAGACAAATAATGTTTAAAACAACATATTTATATGCAAATAGTTTTGTTTAAGTACTTGTTCAGTAGGAAATTTGTGCTCTTTGTCCAGTTGTGCTGCTACAGGTTTTATTTCAGATTCCGCAAAATCTCTACATGTTTTCCGGAGCATTTTATGTTCATCCGTTACTATTATGCTAAAATATCGGGTACATTGTTGCAATGTTCCTGAAAAAATATTTCATAAAAATATTGCGAATCACGCATATAAAATGTGCCCAAAGGCAATAAATCATTATTATTTTCAATTCGTTACTTTTGTTGTACTTACCATTTTTTAAAAGTCTTGTTGCATTTCTTAATGCCATTATTAACTGTACAGTCGTGATATCTTAACTATCACAAAGGTAAACGAATATTTAACATCCTAAGAAAGTGAGATAAACTGTAACGTTGACTATTACCAAACTTGTTTATCGTCATTATAAAAGTTGAGCTTCAAACGTATATTATCGCTTTATCATGTTGTAGCATAACAACTAATTTATCATGTTGTAGCATAACAACTAATTTATCATGTTGTCCATATTATTAAGTATTAAATGTATTTAATTATCAGATTCTCCGTAAATATTTATTCCAAAGTAAAGATAATATATTTTTTATTGCAATTGTACATAGCTACTGTATGTCACACGTACAAATTGTAGTCATTATATTTTATAATTTTAATTAAATATCTTTTTTTTTTTATTTTGGCATGTAGTTAATTAAGTACTAGGATAAAACATAGGCTATTTTTTAGAAAATGAAAATTACAAAATTTTACTTAGGTTTTATTACTGGAAACTAGAAGCATTTAACTTAATGTACATATAAAAGTGAAAACATTTTTAACTTCAATTAAATTTTTTAACTGTAAGTAGGTACCTATTAATTTAAAATTTCTTAAGTTCCTTTATAATCAATTTATAACCACTAATTACCATAAAGATCAACTGATACACAAAATATATACCTACTTCTTTCCATAATTGAAACTGATTGCTTTTGAGATTGTTAAGTATCTTAAATTACACAAAAAAAAAAGAAAAATACATTTAGCCATTTAAAATTAACTTAAAAGTAAATATCACCACTATTTCCAACTTAATTTCAGAAACTCATGGAACAAGAATAACAAAAAGCAATTTTGCAAAAGCTTTTTAATAAAATAGCTAATGACCACTACGTATATACAATTATTTTTAATTGTTTCCATAAGAATCTGAAACCAGTGGGAAATTGTTTAGAAAAAATTAATTATCATTAAGTAGGAATAATTGTTGTTGTTTGAATACTGTGAAAATAGGAATCTTCAAAATGATTTTTTAAAAGGGAACAAAGGAATAATTTTTTTAAGAGTAAGTTTAGTACGACAAGCAGGACACCTGTGATGCTTTATAATGGCCGTCTTAATACAGGGGGTGCAATACACATGACCGCATACGGTGGCGCTCAATTCTTTACCATCTGAAAGAGACTCTAAACATATGGGACAGAGTTTTTCCGGTCTTTCTTTTGTTTCCTGCAAAAACCCATACAATTATTATTATTATTCTTTATTATAGGTGAATATTCAACTGAAAGAATGTCCATTTACCTGGACAATGTTTAATTAGTTGGCTATCGTATTAACTTCAAATAATAATTAAGTTAAGACGTAGTAAATTTTATATCGGGTGTTTCATTAAAGAAACTATAAAAAAAGTTATTTCTAAAATGGCTATGGGAAATTTTTGGAATTTAAAGTTCCGTATGCATTTCACCGCAAGGGATTACATTTCTCTTTTTAAACAAGCTAAAATCTGATAAATCCTGTATTTTTAATGATAAAATTGTGATAGATACATAATAGTTTTTGTTCTTTTTATTTGCGAGAAATCTTGAATTATACGATTCATCCTATCAATTGCGTATTCTTTCGGTGAAATGCGGAATTTAAAAGTATTTTTTTAAGATTTTCTTTTGGCCATACTCAGATAAATCATTGCAAAGACAAAAAATTGTAAGTATGCTTGTGTGTCAATTGGATAAATATTTCTCATAAAACACGGAAAATAACAAACTTGTAGTCACCTTTTTTTTATCTTCCTTCAAAGGATCATCTAATTTAACATCTTTATCTAGGAGTTCTGGAGTTTCAATAATCTCAATGGAACTATCAAGGTCTACATAATTATTTTTTGCTTCTTCCATGCGCTTTTGCTTGTCTTCTTCTACCTGCCTCCATATCCTAAACAATAATTTGAAAATGTTTTTAACAAATATAAAAATATAAATATACATAATACCTGTTGTAACGTTCTTCTACTTCCATTGAAATCTTGTCCCTATGCTCTGCCACAATCTCGTCAACATATTCCATTACCTCGGCGTCTTTAGGGCTTTAATTGAATAAAAAAATGATTATGAGTTGAAAGAATGAAACTAGAAAAAATTGATTAAACTTCATTTAGTAGTTTTTGTGTGATATGCTTATTTAAAGACCTACCAACCATTTTATTCATACAAACAATTATTAATTGAAAATAACATACATTCTGGAAGATGTTTATTTTACAGACCTTGTATGTTCCTGTCGAGTTGATACAGGTGTTCGAGAGCTGTCGTTTTCCAAATTATTAGCCCAGCTAGTACTTGGAACAGGTTCAAGCTCTACTGAAATAAATAACAATAAAATTATAGTTTAGTTTGCAAATAAGTAAAAAATTAAAAAGACTAGAGATAGGAGAATAAAATCCATCTGAAAATATGTGCCTGAAAACCATTAAAGCTAATAAAGAATACAAAACACTAATCACACCCTAAGGTTCACATAGCAGAAAAGTTTAAACAATTTAGTCGTGCTCATACATCTAGCATTGTACATTAAATGCCCCCATGTGGTTTACTTTCGTATCTCTAGTTTCCTTAAATAAAATTATACCTTGACAACGTTCTAAAACACTGTTAGCAATCGGAGTTCTACTTTGAATAGACATTCCACCTGCTTTATAATCGACTCGTTCGATCACGTTAGTTTCTGGTGACAAAATCATCGATTTCGCGTGTTTCCTAATAATCCTCTGAATTTCATCTTCGGTTGCCTCTGGTGACTTTATCAATTCGTCGTCTTTGATCTGAAATATATCAGCCATCGATGGTTTAGTGCCATAATCGACGCGATTTGGTGTAATTGAATTTATGTAGTCTTGAATTTGCTTGCGCTTTTCTTCAGGCATACTAACACTGGGGTATACCTAATATTTATTTCTTCTTAGTTACAGAATAATTATAATTACACAACAAAACTATAATAAACTGAACAAAAGTGGGCATGAACTTAATTGTACATTGAACATAATCTTTAATTTGATTATGAATTGTGGCAATAAATAATAGTGAAGAGTAAGTATAACTAAAATATAACTTTATTTATGAACTTACTATATCATTGTCATCATCGGAATCTGGTACTACATATACATTATTATCTATAACCGGCCTGGGATTTCTTCGAACAGATTTTTGAACAAGTACTGGAGTATCATCAAGTTCGTAAATAGCTACTGGTTTACATTCTTCCACTGCCTATATTGAGATTGAGAATAAGTTAATTTGTATTTAAATGTAAAAATAATTATTAAAATCAAATATATGTATAAATAAATAAATATGTACAAATAGTATGTTTCTTTTTGCTCAAAATATTGAGTGTCTAAAATATTAGTTATAAAGTAAAAGTATATACTAGTTTCTTACTGTTCTCTTTGTTCTGATTCTCGTATTATATGGACTACAGTTTAATGACAAAGTTGATGCATTTCTTTTACGAGCGTTTCCTCTAGGTGGTTTTTTAGTTGAAGGTGAAACCTTCTTATTTTGAGAACCATTACTATTACTTTTTGGAGAATTTCTTGTTGCTTTCCTTGGTCTTGCCATTTGAAGCGTAGAGCGTCGTTTTGTCTTCTTGTTTTTAAATTTTACAGACAATGAAGTAAAACAACTGTCAGGCTTGTTAAAATCAAAGCTAACATTCACTTTCCAAGAATAGTATAACTAAAACATCAGTATTCCCATAATTGCTGTGATCTTTTCATATGTATAAGTAACGTTACCGTATTTTTCTCCATCAAAGGAACATGCACCTATATTTGTTATAGCTGCTTGTACACCTTTTATTGATAAAAACCAACTATTATTTTATGATTACACATTACACCGATATCATCACTGGTGTAGACATTTTGAAAAACGTTAGTTATAATACTTATAGTACGAACGATACAAACATACCAAAATAAAAAAAGTATACCAGGAATCAGCTGTACAAAATTAACCATAGATACAAACTATACATTATAGATACTAAATAAACAAAAGAATGGCCGCGTTCATAAGATTTCAACAGCTTGTGAGTACAATTATAAACAGTTCGTAGTTCTAATGAACGGCATCTAGGATAGAACATATGACTGCAGTTTCAAATACGTTTGCAGTATGTACCATAAAAAATTATATGGTTAATAAAATGGCGACCGCTTGCTAAACGCATGTGCTTGTGATGTATAAATCAGATGCCAACAGTTTATCAAGGGTTATGTCTTATGAACGCGGCCAATGTTAAATCTATGGTAAAAATCAGTCATAACTGATCTATGGTCATAACCATAACCAAACTAATTTATGATTTTAACCTCAAAAAGTAAATTAGAACGAAGACATGATGGTAAAAGTCAGTAATAAATGGTAATAATTAATTACTGAAATGTGTTAATACGGTATAACAAAGAAAATGCAGTTTTTAAAAACAGTTATAAGGCCGGTTTTTAATCATGCTAATTTATTAAAGCTTAATTCAGTGAAAACTATTTGGACATCTAAGTCATTGTATTTGAAAGAAGTGCGTGAAGTAGAAGAAGGGAATGAATTAATAATTCGAGGAGAAAATTATCCGTCACCTAGAGAGAGTTACTTGCTTAAGAACACAAATGAGTTTGTTTGTCCTGTTTGTAGCTCAGGGTTAGATATTAAACATACAGATGTGTTAATTTTAAGTCAATTTGTACGATCAGATGGTTGTGTTCTCCCAAGAAGGATTACTGGGTTATGCCGAAGACAACAAAAAAGAGTCTCTTTTTTAGTAGCAATGGCACAGAAAGCAGGATTGATGCCTAACTTAACTCCAGCAAATAGTAAAAAGGACCCAAAGAAAAGATATGGTTGGAAGAAATACAATAAGTATTTTGATGAGTCAACAATTAAACTGAAATAAATATTTTATTGCAATTGTTTAAAGTATACAGTAATAAAGTACTTTTAAGAGTAAATGTAGTTTAATGAAAAGACTTAGGCTTTCACGGCCGGCGTTTTTAGAAGAAAATGTGGAATTCGGGCTTGATGGCCGTGGTCTAGGATTGTTTGTTCTTCGGTGAGAACACCGAAGAAGTATCTTATCCGACGTTTCGCCAACAACTGTGGTTGGCATGCTCAGGGAACGTAGCATGGGCGTAAAGTCCATCGCTGCGGTTGTGCTGAGACTGTCGAGAACAAACAATCCTAGACCACGGCCATCAAGCCCGAATTTCACATTTTCTTCTAAAAATGTAGTTTAAACTATTTTAAAATGAAATGTAATAGTTTAACTGGCGAGACATTTTGTAATTATTATTTAAATTGTTAAGCAACCATATTGAATGTTCTTGGACTCCTCCACACTAATCCGTCGATATCAGTACTACACTTTTGTTCCTGGAAGGTGTAATTGTGGTGAATATATACTTTTTAATTCAAAAAGTACTGTAGGTAAAGAAGTATGTAATGAGAATATTGATACTGTTTTATAAAAGGAATCATTCATAATTTACATGGTTTACTAAATATGTATATATTTTTAAAAACTTCAGTAGTTACACACCATAGTAAGGGTCTCAAAAAAATATATACACGAAAGAGAAAGAAGCAAGATTTCATGAAATATTCACATTCAACTGTAGCATTTGAATTGTTGCAATTTTATTTAGAATATTACGTGACATTAATTTTATTTTACATTTTTTTCATAATTTTTTTCCAAAGCATGTAATTAAAAATGACAAGACGAATTATCAAAGCTTCCTTAGTATTTAGTATCCATTAGTATCTTTTCATTAAGCATGTAATTCAATAAAAAAATGCGAAAAAAATCTTCAACTTTGATCTGGATTTGAAAATGTTCATAAGTTTACTGTATATACAACGTATCGTTACTGAACGATTGTTTAGTCTGCAAGTACGTTTTATCGTCCGAGTATGTGATTAAAAATTTGAAAGTACATATATAGAATACTTTGAATAGTGAATTCAATTAATAAATATAAAAAGAAAGCGTTCAGTGAAGAAAAGTAAATTACTAAAGTAATTTATGCAATTAGAAACAAAACAAATTAGTAGGTATCATACATATTATTTTTAACAAATATTCATAAAAAACAGACATATACTACAAAAATCTTTTTATATTCTATCATAGGATTCAGCAGTTGGTAGACTTATGGGTTTACAGCCGTTTAACAGAAAAATAAATCCATCCTTAAATTAAAAAAAAAATAACAGTTTTTAATTCACCAAATTATTTTTCAAGTTTTCCACTTACCCTAACAAGCAATGGTAGGCCAGTCCAAAATTCATAATTTGGTATCATTTCTTTACCACGGGCACCCCTTAAGAAATGCAAAACTAAAGCTCCACTCACTAGGTATACAGTTAAACATACAAAAAATATTATAAGTAAAACAGATCCAGTACTGAGACCCCGGTGGTGTTGCAACACACACGAATGTGGGGAAAATAATATCAAGTTCTAAAATTTTCCCTATGATACCAGTATTTAAAACAATAAAATAATCATTAACTTACATATGTAGAAGAAGGTGGAAGAGGAAAAAGAAATGATTTCTGCAGATTTGTACAACCAAGAGTGATTATTATTGGTCGTTGATTTGTTGCACTAAAACCAAGTTAATTCATAAGGAAATTAAAGTACCTACGAAATCAACATCTATTATGATTAACAGAACTTTGCAAGGCCCTCAATAATAGACTTCCAATCCTAAGCCTAAACCTAAACTGGTTTGGTACTTGAAATTGCAACTATATTTTACAATACAAGGATTTTAAATTATCTAATAACTTGAAAAGAGAAATTAGAGATCTTCAAGTGCTTTAAAAGAGTCCTTTTAAGAGATACAAATTATAAACCAAAAGTTATAAACTGACTTTATGAAATGGCTTGAAATACAATGCTTACTTAAGAATCCTTAAAGAACTAAAAACATGTTTTCAAGCATTGTCAGCTCTAGTTATTAGGGGCCGTTCATGAAATACGTTCGCATACAAGGGTGGGGGAGGGGCCTTGCCGAGTGTAAAAAAAGCTAATTTTAGTGTGACGTATTATGGACGTATTTTTATGAACAGCCCCATATTCATTTAATGACAATTATAAAAATATACTCTAACTTACTTTTGTTTGGACACAATCAAGAAGTCAATTTTATCATCCGATGTTACAAAAGTACCTTGTGTTTTACCAACACCATAAGTAATGTTTTTTTTTCTATCATATGTACAAAACTGAAATTATATAAAAAAAATCTAGTATAATTACTAGCATAATAAACAATATATTACTGTAGGTACTGTAAGAATAAAAATTCAGTCTCTTGTGACAAAAAATTGTAAGCAAGAAAGACTTACTGTCGTATCTTTGCAATTATTTGTAGCATTTGGAAATTGATCGTTTGGTATAGAAAACTCCTTGCAACCAGAAAAATAATAAGTTAATTCATTTTTGTCTGCTGTGAGGTAATTTTGGCCATTTGTTGTAATGTTTGATATGTCTATGTATTTATCATCATTCATATTGCAAAGGCACGTGGATGTACTCATACATATTTCTTCTGCTAAATTTACACATATTAAACTAAACAGTATTAAAAAACAATATAAAAACTTAGAAAAATAATTTTCAGCCATGACTCATTGTTTGCAATATAAACAAACTTTGAGGTTAGTATTTATTATTCACATTATTCACAATATTCACCATAGAAGGATAAATACGATTAGAATCAGTTTGCGATCAGCTTTCTTTAAATAGAACGTTTTACTTAATAAAAAATAAAAACCATTATATTTTTTGGATACATTTTTCATAGAAGTAATAGAATAAAAGCAAGAAAATAGGTTGAAATAATCATTACCTAGTTATTAATTAATACATAAGTATGGGACCTAATATGGGACGTACTGTAAATACTGTCACAGGTCAATAACATTCTACAAAGATATTCTAATGTCAAAATATAAACAATTTTCTAATTAAATAAGAAATTTAAACCATAAAATATTTTTTTTACGATTTAATCTTATCATATTGTGTTATGTAACATGTTTACATGCATCTTAAAACTAAAAAGGAAGTGCTTGGTCAGAAGTTAACGATTTGAAGACGTTTAATCAAATTTAAGTCTAATTAGAAATGAACGAAAAAGCAGATATTATTGTAGTGGGATCATGTATGATAGACTTTGTTTGGTAAGTAATAAGCAACTAAAAATTATTTGTCGTTTCTGTTTATACGCATTAATAAATGATGAATAAATGCGAAGTGCGGGTTCTATTTTAAATGTTTAAGCTATTCACCAAGATTGCCGAAAGAGGGCGAAACCATTCATGGTTACAAATTTAATACTAATTATGGCGGGAAAGGAGCCAACCAATGTGTAGCAGCGGCATATTTAGGGGGAAATACCGCACTTATTGCTCGGGTAAGCTTATTTTTACAATTTGTTGAAGTGTACTGAACAAATTAAAGTTATACTTCTATTTATTTACATATTTATTTGACTGAACTCGCCGCCTCAATCAGCGAACAGCGACGACCGCCGCAACTTGTCACGATAAAAAAATTCATTATTATAAACTTTAAAAATTAAAAATCGTACTTCTTAAAGTTGGAGAAAAAATATTAAACCATTGATTTGTTAGGTAGGTGACGATTTATGGGGTGATAAATATATTGACCACCTGAAGAAAAGTAAAGTCGATACGACCTTTGTGAAAAAAACACCAAACAGCGCAACTGGTATAGCTCAAATTACAGTATCGGACACGGGTCAAAATCAAATAGTTATAGTCGCGGGTGCTAACACAAAATTGTCTGTGGAGGATGTTAAAGCTTCAATAGGGCTAATTAGTTCTGCAGAAGTTGTGGTTTGTCAGTTGGAAACCTCCATTGATGTTGCTCTTGAAACTTTAGCAACATGCTCTAAGGTAGCTAAAAAATAAAATAAAAATATTATTTATTATTTATTTAATTTATTTTACCAGATACAATAATTACATTTTATTTCTATATTATATTAATACAGCTAACATTGCGTTACCCAGTTAGGAGGTAATTTTTTACCTGTACACTGGTCTGGTACCTTAAGACTATTTTAACATAACATTGTGTAGTTTTAGGTAAATGTCAAAATGATGATACCGCCATTAGGGAGAGGGTTGAAAGAAGTGAGGGGATGGAGATGATTTTGTAGTTTCGAAAATTTGATAAAGTAATTAAAGTAATTGGGTGGTATACCTTTGCTAGGAAGCTCACAAAAAAGACAAAAACTATTAAAAAAAATAATTAACATAAATTACAATAAATGAATCAATTTAAGTTAAACTAACTCCTATTTATTTTATCTCCACCCCTTGCGTGTACACTTGTCTGCCCTCACCTTGGAACACTTTCTTAGTGTTCAACAAATTCATCTTCAATTTTATAGCTCTCTTTCATTAATTTCACACTCCTTCATCAACCGACTGTTCCCTGATCTACTAGAATAATATTTTCATCGTCGTGTCTGTTTCCATCTAAAATACTTCTTTAGTGTTCTACATTGTTATTCGTCCCCTCTGCTATTACTATACTGTTAGTTTTTTTTCTATTTGTGTAGATTTCTATTTTAAATGCGGCTCCGTCCATAAAATATTACGAACCAAAACTTTTGTCCTTGCCAACCATTTTCTGTGTTAATGAAACAGAAATTGAAGATTTTAGTGGAATAACAGTAAATTCTGTCGAGTAAGTAAAGACACAACAACACAGTTGTTAATTATTAAAATTATCCTATTTTTCACAGCGATGGAAGAGAAGCAGTGCAAAGATTAATAAAAAAAGGATGTAAAAGTGTAATTTTAACTTTGGGTGCCCAGGGTGCCATTTATGCAACTCCGGACAGAATTGACCATATAACAGCACCAGTTGTTAAGTGTATTGATACAACTGGGGCTGGTGATGCTTTTATTGGTGCTTTAGCGTATCTTTTAGCACACGAGAAAAAATTGGATATTGTTGAAATTATTAAATTTGCCTGTTTTGCTGCAGCTGATTCTGTTACAAGGCCAGGTACTCAGGCAAGTTTTCCGGATCTGCAAATTTTTAGTAAATACGACGGTATAAATCTAAATAATTAATTATAATAAAAACATTTTATTATTAAAGAAATTAATTGTACTTAATAATTACCTGACTCATTTTTATGTAACATATAAACATCTGCAATGTATATTTACTGATTTTAATAACTTTAATACCTATAATTTGTACTTAAGAATTTGTACTGGTTTTACTGATTATAATAATAATTGGGAATTACCTTTTCGGATATATTAAAAAAAGACAATAAAATGAAATGAAATTTTCCAGAAGAATTTCCTAGAAGTTTCGAAATTGTTCTAGAGGTTTAAGATTTATCTAGAATCTTTAAGAACATTCCCCGAAGGTTCCAAAATGATATAGAATTTTCCAGAAATTTCGAAAATGTTCCAGAATTCTCCATCCAGAAAGTTAGAGAATGTTCTAAAAGTCCTCAGAAGGTTCCAGAATGTTCTAGAGTTTCTCTGAACGTTTTAGAATTTCCAAGAAGGTTTTTAGAATGTTTAAAAGGTTCGAGAATTGTTACTGACTACTTTTTATCTTCCAACTTTGGTGGCAAAAATTAAAAATTAATTTTTTTCGAAAAATTTCCTCTGCTTTTAAAAAAGCGCCTACTTATTAAATCTTTTAGCAATATAGACAAGTAGTTAAGTTTTTTAAGTACTTATTTCTAAACATTCGAGGCAATGGTTTATGTTTATAAAAAGTTTAGAGAATTTGGTGTGTGGCAAAATTATATTTTCGTTTTTTACTGAAACATGATTTTACATTTTGAATAAGTCAAAATCAGATTTAACTTATTATACCTAATTAAGAAAAGTTTAAACAATTCATAATAATTGTGTTAAATGTTGTATCGTAAAACATTTCGTGCTGTAGGATTTATCTACCTTTTACGTATATTATGTAGATTCTAGATGTTGCTTAAGCGTGAAAAATTTTACACGGGAAGGTCAACAAGAAGGTAACAAACCCATACGACTCAAACTCAAGCAAAGTGTTCTGTTAAGGTAGGTTGCAATATACCTACCTATTCCTAGGTATCGTGTATTACATGATACTATAGCAAAGTTTACCAGTACACTCTTTGGAAAGCTGATTGAGAAATCCGCGCAGTTTTACGTTTTAGTTAATCAAGTTTCTGTTTACAAACATACAACACCATACGATTCATTAGCAGTTTTAGAGAGTAGAGGCACACACACTTTAAAAAGAAAGGGTAAGCAAAAATTACTTTTTTTTTAATTTAAATACAGTTACTAACTACATACTACATAAATAAGTATAAAAATAAACAAGAATAAAATAATTTACTTTAATTATTTTCATTTAAACGATTTAGTTACTTTTGTTCCTAAATTTTTGGCGAATTTAGATATTTATTCTTTTACATACCTACTTTTCAAACATGTAGAAGTTTAGTTTTGAAATTGTTAATGCATTTTTTATGAACTATTGAAATTTCTAGTAAAACAGGAAAAACTGTTTTAGATAAAATAGTAATTGCTTTATTTCTTAATGCAATGTTTGATTAAATTGATTATTGCACATTATAATTTCAGTTATTTACTTCGTTTATTAGGTAGGTATGAATGCAGTTTATATTTTTAATTTAAATTTAAGAACATTAGATTAAATATAAATTTCAATTATAATTTACCTCGGTTTAAACATTTTTTTATCCTTTATTTACTAAAATATTTCAATTTAATATTTTTTTAATTTTATCTTTATCGTTAGTAGTTTCTTTTTAACATTTTATCATCTTACCTTTTTTTGTGATATAATTTGAAAGATTTTGTTCAATATTTAATACTAGATGACACGATAGACGAGACGTTATTTTCTTCAATTTAAAATTTATAAAGGTTGTTTTGTAATTTTGTGAAAAATATGTAATATTGTGATACAGAGTGCATATGTCAAAAATCAACTTCTGTTATGATTATCAATTATTATAGCTTAACCAGATCCTCACAAAAAGAGTTCCAATACCTAAGCTTAAGGCTTTTAGTTAAAGCAGTTTGGTGCTTGAAACTTCAATTATTTTTTATAATCCAAGGACTTTGAATTACCAATTATCTTGAAAAGAGGAAGGAGAGAGCTTTAAGTGTTCTGAAAGATCATGGAGTTGTTTTAAGAAATACATATTATAAAGCAATTAATTTACCAATTACCTTTAAACTTCGATAATTTGAATCACCGCCAAAAAGCTTTGAAGTATCCGTACTTCGAGTTATTGAATAATTTCCCAGAATGTTAGAGAAAGTTTTAAAAGTCCCCAGAACGTTCTAGAATGTTCTACAATTCTTCAGAAGGTTGGAGAATATACCAATGTTTTTTCCAAAAGGTTCGAGGATGTTTAAAAATTCTCAAGAATATTCTGGAATTATCCAGAAGGTCCCACAATTTCTAGAATTTCTCAGAATTTTCTAAGAGGTTATGAAAGTATCTTGCTTTTTTCCTGAAAAATATTTAAGGACAAAATTAAAAAAAAGTAATCTTCAGTTTGTTCAAAAATCCTATGTACACTTTATTTCCAGATTTTTTAGTTTTCAGAGCCGTTTTTTCAGCTTTTCTTTCCTTAATGTAGGAACTGTTCAGACTACTTCGAATATTAAAAAGAAATTTAGCCAAACCGGCTCAGCCGTTCTCATACAGAGTTCTTGAAACTGAGTGGGCCATTAGACATTTCATTAGGGAAATCAAAGGCGTTGATTATTTGGATTTTTTAAATTATGAGTTATCAAGGATATTTTTGTCAAATGGCACACTTACTTTTATGTGAAATTACCTATTATAAGTAAAAACTCAAAAATTATTCAAAAAAGAAATCGAATACTATTTGAAAAAACGAAGTTATTTCCATTTCGAGTTTTTAATATTTAGACTTTTTTCTAAACGTCCTGCAAACATTATGAAACTAAATTTTGGCACGACGTTAGCCATATGAGTCGATAATAACTGGTAAAAATTTCAATACTGGTAAGTCATTTTTTGTGGAAGTTATAATTTTTTATAGTTTGGATTGCGATAGGATTTTTTTCTATAAATCAAATTATCCCAAAAACTACTCATTGTAGACAAATCCCTTAATAAAATTGGCTTAAAATAATGTATTTCGTCGTAAAAAATATACCTACTATTTTATTTAAAATAAAAAGTTGGCATCAACTTCCTATGTAAACGGAAGAGGCAGACAATTGAAATTATTTTAGTTAAAACGATTCTTCTTGATAACTCTTAATTTCAATTTTCGTGACCCAAACACTTTTAGTTTCCCTTAAATGTACCTACCGCTCAGACTGAAAAGAAATTCTGTTATTAAGGTTACCATGAAGTTTTTCATCAGTAAACATCACCCTTAAACAACAATACTTAAGTAATTATTTATTTATTATCAAAAATTTTACTAACATGCCATAGTTGTGTAAATGTGTACCAAAGGACGATAAATATTATTTGAGGAAAATATTCGTAGGTCTAAAATTATTGATTTTATTAGACAAAGTTGGTAGATAGTGTTTATCACACGTCAAGCCCGTGGGTCAGAAACATGAACTCGATAAAATAAATGCCGCGCTCATACTACATGCTCGTGACACGCTAAAAACTTTTGTTTTTGCTGCAATATCAGGGCATGTTTTATTATTATCATTAGATATTAATAAACTCATCACCAGTGGCGTAGAATTAATTTAAAACGAATTAAATTAATATTTATAAAATCCAAGTTTCTTTTCATAAAAAGAAAAATATTCTAGGTAATGTTTTTTTGGATGGATCTTTTTAAAAATCTCATGTATGTACCTCCACTTTTGTGAAAATAAGCGTGTCTCTTTCACTATATGCAGTCAAGTCAAATTCATCTTTTTAGAATTTACAGCAGTCTTCTTTTGGAAACTCCCCTTTTAATAATTAAATTTGCACCCCTACGAGGCATGGGTTCCGTTATGATCTAACGAAATTTTTCCATTGAAAAGTAGGGTTTTATTAATTCCACCTTTTATTATTTTATATTAATCCAATTAGGACAATTACTCACTCACTCTTTTAAAAGTATCTTGCGTTTTTCCTGAAAATTTTTCCAAGACGTTAAAGAACAAAATAAAAAGAAATTGAATAAGTTATAGTTGAGTTCATTCAAAAATCCTATGTAATGTAATTTTTTCCCAGAAGTATCTGGATTGTTCTAGAATTATTCAGAAGGTTAAGAAACTGTTTATTATTTTATATAATCACCACCCACGATTCGCTGAATTTTATCAGCTTTTTCAGAATTTAAAAGCTTTGCAACCGACTAACATAATCTATTCTAAAGAGCTTATATATAACTGTAAGATTGAAAAAACAATTGTTCAACTTTATAAAACCTCCTGGTGGGAAAACTCCTGGACTAAAAAACGTCCTATTGAAATCCTATAATTCTACTTGCCAATGCCTCTTTAATTATTTTCAACAATAATCTTGTTAATTAGGCCATCTTGAAGGATAAATTTGCATTAAAGTGATTTTTCTCTGGGGTTTATAGTTTTATTTGAAACGAAAATGTATAGGTAATAGGTAGGTACTATGCCAAATTTTGAAAATTGTTGTCTATTTAATTAAATTTAAAATTAAATCATGCTTTATCAAAAAAGAACCCTTTGGGGCCGTTCATAACATACGTTCGCATACAAGGGGGGGGGTCTTGCTGAGTGTGAGAAGAGGTGGCAAGGGGGGGCAGGGGGTCTACGGCAACGTGACGTTCGCCGTTCATCAAAAAATTTAACTGAATTTTTACAGAATCCTTGGGCTTCTGATAAATAGAAATATTATTTATTTGTTCGGTACATAATATATTTATTAATTTATTTAAATTTTATTATGAAAATAAAATAAATATTTTTGACTAACAAAATTTGTGTATTATTAATCAAAATTTATCATGTTAAGGGGGGGGGGTGTTTAGATTTTGTGACGTAATATTTACAGGGGGGTCACAGAAAGTGTGACACAGCGTGACATCCGGGGTGGAGGGGGTAAAAAAAAAAGCTAAATTTGGCGTGACGTATTTTATGAACTTGATAAATAACACCTTAAAAACTAATTACAAAAAAAATATATAAAACTAGCAGTGAAACTCGGCGTTGCTCGGGTTAAAATACATCACATGTTTAATGGTATAAAAAATATGTAAGGATCTATTTTTTAACGTAGATATTATAGATTTATATCATAGATAACGTAGATATTGAGAGACTATTCGGCCATTAAACATTTCAATTTTTTTGGTCACTGTTCGCTCTTGTTTCCAATTGATCTTCACTCGACTGCAAACACAATTTAACTGACAAAAAGTTACTGAATGTTGATTTATATATCATCGAACATCGAAGTTCCTAGTACCAGAACACTCTAGAATATTTAGATGTACTTACATCACTTTGAAACGTAGATGTACACTTTTGGAAACTTTCTAGATCATTCAAGAAATTTTTAGAACTTTCTCGAACATTTCAAGTCGATAATAACAGTTTGTGCTCATTTTAGAATTTTTTTAGATCATTTCAGAAATTTTGAGATCTTTCAGGAAGTCCTTATGACTTAAAAAAGGACAGAAATATATCTTTTCACCTTTCTGCTACCTACAACCACCCACTTCCACCCACCGCGACCAAACTCT
This sequence comes from Agrilus mali, assembly GCA_029378335.1. Taxonomy (NCBI): domain Eukaryota; kingdom Metazoa; phylum Arthropoda; class Insecta; order Coleoptera; family Buprestidae; genus Agrilus; species Agrilus mali. The sequence continues at coordinate 3,841,722 of CM055661.1, forward strand.
CTTCCTGGTGACCAAGGGGTATTTACCACCCCAATAGGAAGTTGTTTGGAGTAGGTAGAGATAGAGAAAACGCTGTCTTTACGTACGAACATTACCATTTTATATATGTATTTAGATTTAGATTTAGATTTAGATTACTGCTTGCCTATTGTACACTTTGGGACGTAGCAAATGGCAGGGACTTTTAATAGGGCATTAGGGCGAGTGGTAGCAGTCACCCGCTACATCATCCTAACCCTTCTGACTTGTTTGAATATCTCTTGACTTTTTACTCTTGACTGCCTCAAAAACTAATTAACTCGTTCTATTATAATGACCCAAATAGTGCTCTTTTAGCTATCCCCAAACAGCCTAAATCCGGGTTTCGAAAATTCAACACGTTGCATATTTAAATGTAATTAATGAAATATATAGATAAGTTTAGAAAAATTTGAGCACTAGGTATGCAACCATTTTTTTCGAAACACATTCGAAGTTAATCTCTTGAGGTCTTCATTCACTCGAACAGTTATTTCCTTTCAATTTTACTTTTCGATTGGTTACTTCCCTGGCGAGATATTCATATGGATAATAATTGAAATTGGGGCACTCTGTATCTATATGTGGGTTACAGAGAAACGACAGAATATACATTAGAATAAAATTAAGACGAAGGGTTGAATTCGAATTATAACCCCATATGACTGACTGTCTTTTCTCCTTTTTATCGAACTTTTTTGCTAATTTTAAAGCAACTTCTATATCCACGCATATTTTTATTATTTTTATTTTGACATCTATTTGCATGAACTGTGCAATGTTTGCTCACCGTATTATTGCTAGAAAGCAATAAAAGAGAAAGGACAACGAACTGCCTGCTGGGCTGTAATCTGTGATAAGATAACAGTTATGCTGCAGATGTATGAAACGAATTCAGGTAAATTTTCTAAGGTAACAAAGCGAATACCAAATTCTAGTATAATACAAAGTACGTATGTATGTGCAACTTAGTCAATGAGACTTGGCGTACTAATAGTATACAAAAATATTTTTAAAAAATTGGTTGATGTGCTTAATATCTAAATGGCTTAATCGTCAAAAAATTGTCAAATATTGCAACAATATTATTTATTGTTAAACTGAAACCAAGCATGCTTCTACAGATAGATAATATTAAAATTTTATTTTTTACTTTTATAATACAAATATTTAATACTCTGTATCTTGCAAAACCACCAGAAGTTTTTTTGTCTGCTTTTTTTATTATTTGCAACCTTTCATTTTACATCTAAATAGGTACAGTAAAATTACTTTAGGATGGTCTCCGGGATTACTAGTTCTTAAGATGCGCAATGGCAAAAGGTAACGCCTTGCTGGCGATAGCCACAGAGATGCATTTGCATGCTTGGTTTGAAGCAGACTACTTGTCAGGGCGCATACTAAATCGCCCGACTATTCATTTAAAAATGGTCGAAATATTTTATATAATTATTATATTTTAAAGAATATAAAAGCTGCCAATATAGTGTGCAAAATGCTACTATATTAACACGTTTCATTACTGAAAGGTTATCTATGTATAATAATTTTGGGTACATAACAGTATCGGGAGATTCAGGTATATACTAAATTAACGACTACCGGAGAGGAGACATCAACCACCCCTGTCTTAAAACTAGTATATTTATTTGTCGTAATTTGTCGAGCGTTGATTGTATCTTTCTTTCTCCGAATGCGTTCTCTTTCTTTCTTCTACGCCGACTGTAAAATCTTCAGAGCTCATCTTAGAGTAATAAAAAATCAAGCTTGTACATTTTATATATTTTAAATTTTCAATCTTAGATTGCACCGAAGAAACTTTTGATTGCTTTACTATTATTATACTACATTCAAATAAAAAACAGGGAGTGTAGGAGGTCAAGTTAAAGCCGATTTTTTTGCAATTTACCCCTGAAATGCAGAATTGGTCAATATTTGTAGTTTTAACCTGGAGAACTTATTTTTGGAAACGGGCAACTGCAACATAAATTTTTTTTATCGGTGTTTCTTCGGTGGAAACGTAGCTTTATAAACAGATAAGCAGTGACGGATTTAGGCTTGCTGCCGCCCTAGGCCCCGTTCGATGCGCCGCCTTTTTTCATAAAATGGATTTCAATAATTTTGATCCAATATTTTTATTTCTAAATAACTTCATTTTATTGAAGTATAATTTTTAAATATAACTAATAAACATGAAAGATAAATAGTTTATATGCCTTAGATGGCTTAGATAGATAAAAAATAAATATTTTTTTAAATATGAATTAATTTGAAAATTCCTTTTACTGGCTTTGGTCTGCCCAAAAACATCGATTATATCGTCATAATTCATTTCTTGGACTAGTTGAGCTTTAAACTTTTTAGAGTGGAAAAAGATCTTTCTCCTGATCAATTTGTAGCCGGAATACTCAAAAAAATTCGGAGAGCAATGTCCACATTCGGATAAACATCTCGAAGATTCCGTTTTTGCTAAGGAATCTTTGAGTTGATAATGAAAATGAATACATTCATTGCCTAACGTCTCTTCCAAATCGTCAGGATACTTACTGACTTGTTTATTGACAAGATTTTTCAATTCGTTTGTATCTATTTCAGATAAATCATCAATTGAAATTTTTCATGTGCACTTTTACGCCCGGCTAATTGTACACTCAGAGTGTCTAGAATAGGGTAATAAACATTTGTGCGAAAATTTTCTTGTCCAGAAAAAGGTGTTCTTTCATTTACCCGTGAGTCACCTGGCTGAATTTTTGTGTTTTTTTTTGCGACGAGTATCGTTGTCTGTCTCTCATGTCTTGAAGAAATAAAGACAGAGAACTATAGATCTGTACAACGGATGATAAATCAGCTTGAAATTCTTGAAGCTTCTTACTAGCAGCATTAAAACGATCTAAATGTTGTAACGCTGCATTACTCGACTATAAGACTATAATTGATCTATTTAAAAATTAACATCTTACCCACAGATTAAGAAGTAAATTAATGAATTGAATTATAATACACTGAAAAACCAGTTAACTTCATTCAAGAGAAAAAATCTCCAACTATGAATATCATTTTGAAAAAAATGATTATCTTGAGTGAAGAGAAAAAAATACTTGAACCAAAAAAAAATTACTCAAACCAAAAAAAATTTCTTGGTTCAAGACTTTTTCTCTTGAATCGAGTTAACTGTTTTTTCAGTGTATAGTCTATAAAAATTTTTTTATAAAAACTAATTTCAACCAATTTTTGAAATGGATTGTCTACTTTATTTCGGCTCTAAAATTTTGGCATTTCAAAAATTTTGCCGCCCTTTAAATTATGCCGCCCTAGGCCTGGGCCTCACGGGATAAGGGTCATTAAAAATAATTTTCTAGATAAATAGATTTAATTAAGCCAAAGGTGCAAAGATTTGAAGTGGTAGCTATGTTCATTGTTCAAATGTGGCGTATTATTTCATTGCAGAAAACTACTGTTTCATTAATTATTACAGATAGCGAGACATTATTTAAATCATCACTTTTAGTATTTAAATTTTAATTTTAATCTCTAATGACCCCACACAATTAATTTGCCCTGATCTCGCCAGTTTTTTATATGTATTACGATTCTTAATGAATCCTGTGAACATCCCTACGAGATTAAGAATTTATTGTGATACTAATTTTGTCTCCCTTCCTTAAGTTTTAAAAATAACTCCAATATAGGTACCTATTTAAGGATATAGAAAAATAGAAAATAGTGTGAACTATCAGAAACGAATAGAGAAGATGTCCCTGAGTAGGGTTTTAATGGGAACTTTTTTAATCCCATGATAGCTTTTCCACCAGATGGTCAAAGTTACCATAACCACTGTTTTCTTCAATTTTAATTATATAAGACTCGATTCTGACTAATTAAAGCGTGCTGATTTCGATTATCACAATTATTTTCATATAATTTAAATATTTTTTCATTGACATTTAATCACTTTTTTTTATTTCGAATTCTATTGGAACATTTCTTTTAAACTCTTTTTAAGTATGTTAGAATCTATAGATTCGATTTTTCAATCATAAAAATCGATTGAGATTTATCTACATTAGCCAGAACCAAGTTGGTCAACTTTGACACCCCCTGGCGAAAAAACACACCATTTAATCCAAAAGCGTCCTTTAAAATTCTCGGTTTATTTTTGGATGGCCAATATCCAAGAACCACTAGAGCAGTTTTTCTTATTTAAATAAATACATTAAATATTTCCAAAAAATAATAATGATATAGACATTTGAGGGGTGAAAAATGTTTCATTATTTTACATAATGAACACCAACATTTCGCTGAACATTAACAGTTTATTCAGGGTAGATTATGGTAGTCAGTTATAAATTTGTTTAAATTAAGTGAAACATTGGTATCGATTATAAATGTTATATTTCACCCCTTAGATTGACTAGATACTGTTATTTTTTGGTGTTATCTATCTATGTACCTACGCCACTGAAGTTGATATTAGTGTTATGAGTTTGTATTTATCATGTACAATTACAATATTTGGTACGTGAACGCTTGTGTGTATTGTTACAATATTTATTCAATTTAAAGTTACAGTCGAATGTTGTCTCCTGAGTTTGGTTAGTAATTTATTGAAGTCCGAAGTGAGTATTTTGAACGATGAGTTTAAACAACTATGTGTTTGGCGCCGGAGCCTGTGCAGTCGATCATGTGTGGTGAGTGATACTTTTTTTATTTTTTTAAAATAGTAGTTTTGTTTTTTAAGTAATTAAAGTGTAATTTTCTATTGTTTGTTTGGTAAAAATATTCTTTATTGAGTGCTATCTATATTAAAGTTTTATTTAAAGATTTGAAGATACGGAGTCAAGGGTTAAAAAAGATGATATTACTAATTAAAGTAATTCTAGTTGCGGCTACTTCTGGTTATAGAGGAAGTTTATGTCAACAATATTTTTTTCGTATAAAACACAAAATTTTAAAGTAACTCAACGTATAAAAAATTATAACCTATTCAAAAAATGACTTACAGTGTTTATCATTCAGCTTCATAATTTGTACAGGGCGTTCAGGAGAAAATTTTAATTTTAACAATTTCAATTATGAATAACTTCATTTTAAATAGCACTTAAAGTACCCATATTTTATTTGATCATTCAATTCCACTTTTTATTCTCTTTCGATGCGTTTGGATGTTTCCTGGTGAAGTTTTCTAAAGTTTCTAAAGTTAAGAGAGAACTCGCTCGCTGGAATCGATACTATTAAATATTCTTCTCCCTTATCCCTATTATCATATTGCACTATATTTAGAGCACTTAGGTACATATTAATATGCACATAAAGTTAATTCTTTTTTTGTGCTGTAAACTAACGCTAATAATTAAAATAAAACTTGGTCCTAACATCAGTGATCTGTGTTTTTAATAAAAATATTAATTAGGTACACTTTTTTATTTTATTAATAAATTATTAAGTATTTTTGTAATAAAAAAAAAGAATTTAAACTAGCGTGACACAGTATATACCCATAGGTATGTAAAAGATAATAACAGAAAATATATGTCTCTAAAATAATTTGATGATATTTCCACAAAAATTGCTAATTTTCTACACAAAAACAATAAAGCAGTCAGCTTTAAACCAAATATAACCATAAAAAATTTGTTTTTCAATCCTAGAGATCCAATCAATAAATATGAAAAAAACAGCAGTACCTACCTATATAAGCTTAAATGTTCAGAATGTGAAGCCTTTTACCCATCAGGACAAACTAAAAGAACCTTTAAAATTCGCTTTGATAAACACTTTTGTTCCTATAAATTACAAAAAACGAATTCAAATTTTGCAAATCACTTTTTTGATTCAGATCATCAATTTCCAACAATAAAAAAACCTGCAAATACTGCATACAGAAAATAAAGGATTTAAACTAAATATTCTCCCTATAAATTTATAAAGCAAATATTTCAGATAAGGACCATTTGTTAAACGAGCAGGTAGATACGTACCATTCCATACTTTTCAACACGTTTAGATAATTATAAGGGGTAATTCCAAATTGTATTATAAGGTATAAATACAGACTATTATAACATACAGTAAAATTACTGTAGGATGGTCTCCGGGATTACTAGTTCTTAAGATGAGCAATGGCAAAAGGTAACGCCTTGCCGGCGATAGCCACAGATGCATTTGCATGCTTGGTTTGAAGCAGAGTACTTGTCAGGGCGCATACTAAATCGCCCGACTATTCATTTAAAGATGGTCGAAATATTTTATATAATTATCATATTTTAAAGAATATAAAGCTGCCAATATAGTGTGCAAAATGCTTCGATATTAACACGTTTCATTACTGAAAGGTTATCTATGTATGGTATAATAATTTTGGGTACATAACAGTATCGGGAGATTCAGGTATAAACTAAATTAACGACTACCGGAGAGGAGACATCAAGCACCCCTGTCTTAAAACTAGTATATTTATTTGTCGTAATTTGTCGAGCGTTGATTGTATCTTTCTTTCTCCGAATGCGCTCTCTTTCTTTCTTCTACGCCGACTGTAAAATCTTCACAGTTCATCTTAGAGTAATCAAACTGTACCGCTTGATAATGGCAACTGTGTTTCCGAAACTATAGTAGACATTTCCAAAATAAGCTTTAATTTATAATTTCATTAGATGCACTTTGTTAAAAAAAAATCATTAAAAATTAAGTCTTCATTTTAAAGATTAGGTATCAGGCCACTGAATTATGTTGTTTAAGTTTTGGAATAACTTTTATTTAATATTTAATCAAAATCATTCCTTTACTCTAAAGTCATGTTACCAATTTCAAGCCCCCCCCCCCCCCCTTTGTAATAATATTCAAAATATTTAAAAATCAAATGGTTGGCAAAATATTTTGTCCTATACCCATTTATTATTTAAAGAAATAGTTTTTTGACTACCAAGTAGTGTTAGCCCAGACCCCCCCCCCCCTTAATTAATGGTCCTCTCCTGATAATTAGTATCTATTAACTGTGATATAGTCTATACACGGAGAAAACAATCATGAAAATATTGCAAGAATTCCAGCAAACATGACTAAAAAATCTGTCAATTATTTGGACGACCATGCGCGCAAGGAGATTTTAGTAGAAATTTCTAGTCAATCTACGTTCGGTGTTGAGACTGAATTCTAGTAAAATTGACTTGATTAGAAAACATTTTTTACAGTTCTTATGACTAATTTTACTAAACTATTCTCATTCTAGTATTTTTTTTTACGACACGATAAAATAATCGAGAGGTAGAGAAAAAAAGTCTAGACTTATTTAGCTTAATTATTCTAATATATACTAATTATACGAATGAATGAAAAATTGTTTTATACCACCAAGTACATTTTATGAGAATTCTAGTATTATTTACTAGAAAAATTTTGCTTGACTCATCAAAATGGCACTGTGATAAAAACTAAATTTAAGATGTTATGAAAAGAAAAGCAGTTTACAGGTGCCATATCTTCATTAAAATTAATTATATGTTGTACGTGAAAGAGAAACGTTGTGTTGGTGTGGTATAACATCCAAATAAACTTTATTCATTTTGTTTTTATTGTTTTAATGTTTTTTTGTTTTACTATTTAAATTTATGTTGTTTGCTATTATATTATTAATTTTTATTAAATAAGAAGCATCATTAGCTAGGGCCCTCGATAGAACCTGTATGAAAAGCGAGTCGAGAACCTCTCTTTTAACTTTAACAATTAAAAAAAAAAATGAAATGCTAAATAAACAATGTTAATTATATATTTATTTATAATTAAATTATGAAAATATTTTTAGCCTTTTACCGAGGTTACCAGAAAAGGGAGAGACTTTGCTTGGATCGAAATACTGGACTCAATTTGGGGGGAAAGGTTCTAATGCATGTGTTACAGTTTGTAAACTGGGCGGAAGAGCATCTTTTCTTGGCAGGGTGAGTTAAACTAAAATACATTTAATTTTGATTTTAACTCAACTAACAAATTTAATAAATCGTTATAGGTAATACATTTTAAAAAAATCATTAGTGGTTATCCGCATAAAAATAATTTATTATTTATTTATATTTATTAATAGGAATAAGGGCGTCATTGCACTGAAAACAATTTCAAAACTACGATTTCTGATTCAATATGAAAATTAAAATGAGCCTACAAAATATAGTAGGTATAATTTGAAAAACACAAAATTTACACATGTCTACTCTACATTACGACACTTAACGGACTGAGCATTTTTTGACTTTATAAAGAGTGGTCGTTAAATGGAGAGAAATAAAAGATAGAGTGCATTTCATTTATAACGACTTCGGTTGTATTGACCTTTTGGTTATAACGACGTAACACATAAGTCCCTTGAATTTAACGAGTAATTTAAGAACAAAATTTGGCTGTAACGACTTCGGATGTAACGTCGATTTCGGTTTTAGCGACTAATTTTAATGAACTATTAATTACAAGATGTTAGAAATCTCATACCTACTGATATTGCGACCGAGTCTAAGCACAAAACTTTTTTATATTTTGTTTACATTCACAGATAGTCAGCAGTTTTACTTAGTAATCACACTAATATAAAAAGGCGAAAGTTTGTGAGTGTGTGAGTGTGTATGTTTGTTCTTCACGTCTAAACGGCTGGAGCGATTTTAATAAAAAATTTTATGGAGTTAGCTGACACTCTGGATTAACACATAGGCTACGTTTTACTGCGGAAAAATATTTTATTACCATGGGAAAATCGATGAAAATGAATTCGCGGAATATTATAAATGCGAAAGTAACTCTGTCTGTATGCTACACAATCTCGCCTAAAATTTACTGAACCGATTTAAATGCAATTTGGTACAGAGATAGTCTAGAGCCTGTGAAAGGAAATAGGCTACTTTTTAATGCAAAAAAAGGGTTGTAAGGGGCTGAAATAGGAAAGTTTGTGCGGAAATTCCGTAATTTTTAAAGATAGAAGCTTGAAACTTAATTTTTAGGCTTTTGATTAGATATAAATAAATACGACATTCAATGTTTGTAAAAATTTAACCCTAAAGGGGAAAAAATTAGCCGATGAAAGTTTTTGTGTAATGACGTCGTCCAAAAAGCTTATGGCCCAGAAAATTAAAATATTAAGTGTAAAAAGTTATAGAGGTTTTGTTTATTTGGATCAATAAAAGTAGTTGAATACTTAGCTATATAAACTATTTTAAACTATAATTAAACTATATTAATCTATAATATTATAAATGCGAAAGTAACTCTGTCTGTCTGTGTGTTACGCAATCACGCCCAAACTACTGATCCGATTTAAATAAGAATTTGGTACTGAGATAAAAAGCTAGAGGCTTTTGATTAGATATAAATACGACATTTGAAGTTTGTTAAAATCTTACCCTAAAGGGGGCAAAAATAAGAAATGAAAGTTTTTGTGTAATGACGTCGGCAAAAAGGCTTACGGCCCAGAAAATAAAAATATAGAAGAAAATTTTTTTTAAATGCTGCCGAAAGTCACTATTCAACGCGGGCGATGTCTCGGGCATAGCTAGTTGTTTTATATAAATGTTAATGTTGATAAAGTTAAATCTAAGAATCAGTTACTGGATACTTTTCTTGCCTAATTTCGTTCTTTCATTCTTTCTCTCTTTCTTTTTATATAGCGACTTCCGGATATAGCGACGGAATTTAATGGTCCTTTCATCGTCGTTATAAACGAAATATACTGTATTTTACTATTCTATAATAATGTGCTTTCGTTTACTTGCCATGTTTACAGTTCGAAAGTCTGTAAGCAACTGCCATAGATTAAAGATGCAGTTGCAGTTCTTATCAATTTCGGCAACTTAGAAAGTGCCGCTTTATGATTTATAATGCCGTATTGTTGTCGTTAAATAGAGTGAGCGCGACGCTTAATAGAGTATATTATTGTATAGAAAACAGGGTAAATCAACCAAAGTCAAGAAAATGCCACGTTATAAGGAGTTTGTCGTTAAATTGAGTGACGTGTTTAAGAGTCTATCTTCATTGTATTTAAAAAAAAATACCTTTATAACTCTATGGTATTATTAAAAATTACAGGAAATATTAACAAACCATTTAATAGTCATGTCATTTAAGTTTGTCCTTATCAAGCACCGTAGGCATGGAAATTAAAAAATAAATCAATATTCCCTGTAAGTTTTGATGTTTTCTGCCATGGGCTGCGAAGAGGTTTATTAGTAACCTCTGGAGCATTAATGCATGATATATGAAAGTGTATTATGTACTATTATTGGCATTAATAAATAATAATAAATAATTACAAAAAATTAATCAAAAAACACGAAACCTTTCGACTTTTATTAAAAGGGTAGCAAATATATTGACCTCTTAAAGTCACCTTATTTTTGTGAAAGTAACTGTAAACATTTAGATACTACTCTAATCTAAAGTTAGCTTAATGTTATAATACCAGTAAAATAATTTTAATCAGTTGGAAACAAAAATTTCCTATATTTAAATTAAAGTATGATTCGGTGTCTCGGTACGTGTTTTTTTATAATAAACAAAAACAAATATTTGTTACATAAGTATTGTATCTGTATTTATATTTTTTGTTGCATATACGGTAATTATATTTTTAATAATGACAAAATTATAATTATCGTTATTATTAAAAATGCATTTTTGATCCTAATTGTACCATGATAATGTAGGCTTTCAAGACCTTTTGTTGAGAATTCAAATTCTTCTGTCTGACATATTGAGACTTCGTTCGTCGTAATTTGGGTTGATTGTCTCACTACGTTTCCCCTTCTTCTTCATATGTACCTACTTTCAGCATCTTCAGTAGTTAATCCACAGTACGGGCTAGTAAACATGCTTCCTGTAGATGAATCATTATAACCGCTAATAGTATAAACTCTAAATACGAATTTTCACCACAAAAATTGGCCAAAGCATTGCTGATTCACTGGGTCGTATGATATGTTCATTTATTGGATTCTCGTATAATTTCGTGTTTGAGTATATTTTCGCCCTTAAAGTAATCGTTTTTTAAGGCGATTCATTAGTTTTAGTTTTCCATTCTAGTTTGTACCTGTAGATTTATTTTAAACGTTTCTCCAACTGCTACTGGAAGCATGTTCACTAACCCATACTGTGTTGAAAGTACATATGAAGAAGGAGAAACATTGTGACAAAATTAACCCAAATTACGACGAAGTCTCTATGCCATAAAAAAGAACTTGAACTCTCAACCCAGGACCTTCAAAGTCTACATTATATCAGTACAATTATCATCAAAAATGCATTTTTAGTAATAACGAAATGATATCTAATCATCGTTATAAATATATAATTATATGCAACAAAAAATATAAATAAAGACACAATACTTATGTAACAAATATTTGTTTTTGTTTATAAAAAAAACCACATCGCCGGTAAATGTTTCTATCCAATAAATGAACAACTACCAAAATTAGGTTCATTCACTAGATCAAATTTCCTTATGAAAGAACAGCATATCTAGTAATTTAATGGGTTCAATGTTAAATCTTTATACGAAGATGAAATTTGGGCGATGACTCCAAATTTGAAGTGCCCAAATCCTCCTGATCGGTATAAGAGACGGTTATTATTTAAAGAATTAATCCACCGAAAAGAAAATGTTTATGAATATCCCCAAGTGAAGTAAAGTCGAGTTTTAAAAAAAATATTTATTTCTATATTTACACACAAAATGTCACATTTGTTTTGTTTTTCGGTTTTGCTATTAGTAAAGCTTATCATTTGGTAAGAATGTATCACACGTTTGATAGAACATTCTAGAATATTTGCTAATTTAAAACTATCCAGAACATCCCATAATGATTCAAAACATTTTCTAACTTTTTTTAACTTTTACTTCTTGGAACATATTTGAACTGCCTGTAACATTATAAAAAAATATGCTTTATTCTGATCCCCACTCCTTGATGTTTGCCTGGTGAGTAGTTACGTCAGTAGACGCCTGACGGGAATGACTAATCGATTGATAATAAATTGATCAGTTATCGACCACAGAGAGTTGAAGATTATTACAGTACTAATATCGCTTTAAAAAATAGGGGTTGGTGGTATAAGGATGAAAATTTAGGGTTATATGTAGTTTTTAATGCCAAATCATAAAAAAATTAAAAAAAATGTCCAAAAAATAAAAAACACTTAGGGGTATGAAAAATAGATAGTTCTCGATTCTCAGACCTACTGAATATGCATATAAAATTTCATAAAAAGTAAAAGAGGAGTACGGTAACTAACATTGTGACACAAGAATTTTATATTATACTAGCAGCAAAATCCGGCGTTGCCCGGGTAAGAATATATTTTACACGTTTGATGGAACATTCTAGAATTTCGCGAATTTAAAACTATCCAGAACATCCCATAATGATTCAAAAAATTTTTTTAACACTCTGAAACATTCTTAAATGATCTTCAAGATTCTGGAACATCCTTGAAAATTGCCCAATCATTAAATTAATCTCTTGATTGTTACGATGATAGCACTTACGAAAAATCACTAAATTTCGGTTAATATACCATCAGACATCGAAATTTCTAGTATTAAAACACTGTAGAACATTCGAATAGTCTGTTCTTTTCCATTTGTCGACATATTTTCAATTTTTTGGTCACTGTTCGCTCCAATTTCTCGCCTGCAAACACAATTTAACTGAGAAAAAGTCACTGAATGTTGATTTATATATCATCGAACATCAACATTCCTAGTACCAGAACACTCTAGAATATTTAGATGTACATCACTTTGAAACGTAGATGTACACTTTTTGAAACTTTCTAGATCATTCAAGAAATTTTTAGAACTTTCTCGAACATTCTAAGTCGATAATAACAGTTTGCGCTCATTTTAGAATTTTTTAGATCATTTCAGAAATTTTGAGATCTTTCCGGAAGTCCTTATGACTTAAAAAAGGACAGAAATATTTCTTTTCACCTTTCTGCCACCTACAACCACCCACCGCGACCAAACTCCCTTACTCCCACCTGGAGACCAAGGGATATTTACCACCCCAACAGGAAGTTGATTGGAGTAGGTAGAGATAGAGAAAACCGTGTATTTATGGACTAACATATATATATATATATATATAGATTTAGATTTAGATTTAGATTAGACAACATAATTCATTTGTAAAGACTATTTAAACTGTTAACTGTTCATTTACTGGTGCATCTACCCTATACAGCTTTTTTAAGGGCTTTAAAACAACAGTTTTTAAAAGTTGAATGTTAATAATCATTAAGCATTTAACTGTGATAAATCAGCAAAGTTATGCTTTTTCAAAAAATGATCTTTCAGAGGTTGTTCACTTTTTTCTGCGAAAATGTTGGCGGAATTGTAAATTGCAATGTTTAAACTATGCCTAAAAAATCTGACAACTTTTCTCGTGCAATTTTTGATATTTCATTCCCTGAAGTCAACCTTACGTTTTTTACATGAAAACTTTTATATGAATTAATTTATTGCGATAGAAATGTACTGCATTACTTTCATGAACTTTGACCTTGAGGTCTGCAGAGACAACTTCATCCTAACTGTAACTAAATGCATTGCATATTTTAAAATTAATTAAAAATTATTAAGAGTGTAAACATTAATTCATGTACTTTTACTCTTGATTATGATTGTTGAGGTCTAAATTTCTGTTTTTCTTATTTATTTTACTAATGTTTTATTGGGAACTTAACCTTACCTAACTTACAATAGTTTAAATAAGTAATACATTAATTATTAATTTATTATAATCATCATATCATTATTCAAATTATTGCTTCTGTTACCTGTCAAATGTCATTAAAAAATATTAATTACTTGTCTACAGGTGGGTGACGACTTATGGGGTGATAAATTCATAAAAAGCCTTGAAGAAAAAAAAGTAGACTGTCATGTTATTAAAACGCCCGGTATACATACCGGAACAGCATTTATAAATTTATCAACAGACGGTGAAAATCAGATTGTTGGGGTTCTTGGGGCCAACAATAAAATCAGTGTGGATGATGTGGACGACGTAAAAGAGTTAATTCAAAATGCTATAGTTGTCGTATGTACTCTGGAATTTCCAACTGAGACTGCCATTAAAATGTTGGAATATTCAAGAAGAGTAAGTACTAATCTAATCGGTATAAACAATAAATAATTGGTGTTATTACCTTTTTCTGTTTCTGGAAAATAACTTGTTCACAATTTTAAATTAAAAGACAAATATTTCTTCCAAATCTATTTGTACTTTTCATTTTAAGTATAATATACCTACACGTATTTTTTATTATAAATGTTAATTGTTACAGTCATCAATTTTAATTGCTGCCCCTTCACAAAAGAATCTGAATCCTGCCCTGTATACTCTCCCGACGATATTTTGCATGAATCAAACAGAAGCGGAGGTTTATTCTGGCGTTAAAGTAAATGATATCAGGTAAAGTAGAAATACCTACATATATATTATTTTTTGACTGTGTTAGAAAATACTTTTGAATCTCATTAGCTCCAACCTTGGAGTGATATCAGGTAAAACATAAATATAGTACCTACTGTTATTATTTTTACTGATTTGGTCAGAAGGTATTTCAGTGTCTCTGGTATGCGCAGAGACACAACTCCGCCCATTGTTAACTAAATGTTCGAGTCTATGCTCCGCCTCTAGGTGGACTCGCGAATTTTGTCCATGAAATTTTCAAAAACTTCTAATATGGTTAAACATAGATAGGTATCTAAAGTTACTTGATGGATATTCATGGGTAATAATGGGTACCTCATTAAATATTTCATTTAGTAATTACAGAAATGTTGTTTAGGCTGATCCTTTGATTTTAATTATCTATAATATCAAGTTTAGTGTAAAATTATATTAAAAATACTTAACAATAAACTGTTTCTTATGAAGCTGTATAATGAAGAAGAAGTAGTTTTTTAATAACAAAAAGTTTTTAATTAGAACTCGTTTTCCCTAGTTAAAACTAGTTTTTACTTAATGCCTTTGTTAAAACTAGAAATACCCAGTTAAAACTAGAATTAACACTGATATATTTGATTTTCAGATAAAACTAGTTGTCACATCGAGCTGTAGTTAAAACTAGTACTAGAAAAACTAATTTGGGATTGAAAACAAGATATAGTTTTAAAAATATTTATTGAAAAGATCTAAAACACTGAGAACCAAATAATAATATAACATTAAAGGAACATTTTAGGGAACATCGACTTAAATTAGTTGCCAAGATGACAATATTAATTATAAGTAGGTAAATAAAATAATCAAATAAATCAACAGAACACATTGTGTAAGAACTTTGATTAACACACAATAAAATCTAATCAGTCAAACTTACATTTAAAAAAGGATAAGCATCTACTATGCGAACAGTTTTAACTGACACGCTTCGGAAAAACGCGTTTTGTCTAGTAAGAACTAGTTTTAACTGATATTCGATTTGAGCATTAGTTAATTCTAATTTTGATACTTACAAAGAACAATTACAAGAGCCATCCATCAAGAATAACATAAAAATAGAAGCATAAGGTCATTCCCAGCTCCCTTTAAACCTGCCCCAAGCAAATCCCTTCCCAGAACTCCCCAATATAAATATTTAAAAATCTCTTAAGGCTTTACAACCCATTGGGCCTTCCCTTAAAACTCTTCATCTCTGTCGCTTCATTTTCGTCCCTCCCTTCTTTCCAATATTTCCCTTAATACCGACGCTTAGCCCACCTCTTTCCTCATTCAACAATTCCACACATTCTTCCATCGATCTTCTTCCCTCTCATCCCCCCAATACATGCCCGAGTACCTCTCTATCACACAGCCTAAATCTCCTGTCCTCCTTATACCAACATAGATGAATTATTTTCTCTAGAGCCCTGAACGATGCTGTGGTCTGCACGAAGTAGAAAAGAATGACACTAGGCCAGAAAAGGAAGGATACAACTTTCAAACGGACTCTCTGCCGGTTGCTGGCTTTGACTATGTATAGTATTGTACGGAAAAATTGCTCACTTAATTTTTCAAGTAACTAATTTTTGATATTGTATGCGAAGTAAAATGTAGACAAGTGTAATATCTAATAACGTAGCAGGAATTCCTGATTTGGCAATTTAGCTATCAACAGAACCGCAGAGGTGCACATAATATTTGTGTTTATTGGGGTTTAATTATAAAGCCATTTCTTGTAATTTTGATAATTCATGTCATCATGGTAGTCTCCTGTTTTCATACCGGATTAAAAATTAAATTTGCATTGTTAATAAAACCCATACTTTCACCAGCATGTACTATAATTACTAGGCGTCCCTTTCCAACAGGATAAAGTAATCCATGTTTCTCATTATCGTTCCACGATTTTTTATGGACATGGCTAGAATGTATATATGTTTCGTCCATATAAACAATTGGACGACCTTCTTGCCGGAACTGCTTCATTTTTCGTAGGAAAACTATCCTTAGGTGGCGAATGTCGTGCTTCTCTATTAGCAATTTTCTATTGCTTCTGCTTTTCACCCACCTAAAACCCATTTTGTGAATGATTTTCAGCATACTACCAACTGATCCACGGTATCCCGTCGCTTCCTGAAATTTGCTATGTATTTTTTTCACTGTTGGTATTATGGAATTATGTATTAGTCTCTAGAAAAAATAATCCATGTATACACCCTCTGCATTCGTTCCCTCTTCTAAATGTAGCTATCACGCTTATACACCTCCCTCCTTCTAAATATCTAGGCACCACCAGGTCTTCCTGCCAATCTCTCCACAAAAATTCCTTTAGCCCCACCATATATCTGGATCCTTCTATTTTCTTTAAGCCATCCCCCACGTTATTTCCCTACACCTTATTCTCAGGTAGTTTTTATTATAATATAATATAAGATATTATTTGTATTATTTCCTAGCTAATAAAAGTTTAATGTACCGTTCAGTTTGAACAACCCTGTATAGTTCTTACTTCATTCAATTAGGCAACATTTTCTACTTAATATTAAAAAATTGTTTGGACCCCAACTTCAACTTTTTTTATAGAAGCCCTTTTTAATTTTTAATAACACATAATATACATACAAGGGAATCTTTAAGTATTTATTTGTCTTGTCGTTTTAGTGATCTAAAACTGGCAGTCTACAAACTATTAGAGAAAGGTTGCAACATTGTAATAATAACCTTGGGGGCCGAAGGTGCCGTTTATGCGTCTCGAAATGTCCCCACGCCAGTACACGTGATGTCTCCTGAGGTCAATTGTATTGACAGTACAGGAGCCGGGGATGCTTTTGTGGGAGTAATGGCGTATTTAATGGCATACAGACGCCATATGTCATTGAAAGATATGGTGGAAGCTGCGTGCCATTGTGCTGCCTACACGGCATCCAGAAAAGGGTCCCAATGTGCCCTGCCTGATGAAAGTGTTCTTAATGAGTTTTTCAACAGTAAAATAACCACTGTATTCTATTAAAATAAATAAAATTATATTTTTTATATTTGTTTTGATAACAGCTCGTAAGGGCAAAGCCACGACATCACTCACGTCGTTTGTGTTGACCTTTCCTACCGTAACCTTATCTAGGACTACCTAGAAGGTTACAAAAGGGAAAACAACAAAACAGACTTCTAGAAAATCAGAAGGATTGTGGTCCAACGACATAATTACTCATTTTCAAAAAAATTATCATCTTTATTTTTACAATTTCTCCTTATTTTATTTTTCTGGTAATTTTCTGTACATCTTGATGCAGTATAAAGGGTTTCTCAAGTTGATGGGCTATTAGAAGTATATGAATTAGTAGAAGGAATTCAATTCTGAAACTTGGGCTCATTTGGTTATTGTTTATGCCGCTTCTTTTAAAAATATTTTCAAGTTCGATTTACATCCGGTTATACCGGAAGTCGATACCAACTTTGTTATTTTAAATGGAATGGTATATTTTTTACGCTGAATTCGAATAAAACGTGTAATTCTAAGGTAAGTTTGATAACCAACTTTTACACCTATGACGATCGGTTTCTGAGTTAATTTAATTTATAGAAAAAAAATCGCTTCCGCAACCTAAATTATAAAAAATTATGACTTCCACAAAATACGACTTAGAGTGTTGAAATTTTTACTAGAAATAGCTGAATATTAGTGCTAACGCCTTGACATAATTGAATTAAATAATTTATACACGGCGTTCAAAATCAAATTCTAAAATTGAAAAACTTCAAACACGAATTACTTCGTTTTTTCAAATGGCACCTACTATTTTTTATTGTTTTAATCGATTCCTTTTTTCATCCTCTTTCGATCTATATGGATACTTACTATTTTAAGTAATAATTCCAAATTATTCCAAAATTTTCAAATAAAATAGGAAGTATCCATATAGATCGAAAGAGGATAAAAAATGGAATCGATTGAAAAAATAAAAAATAGTGGGTGCTATTTGAAAAAACGAAGTAATTCGTGTTTGAAGTTTTTCAACTTTAGAATTTTATTTTGAACGCCCTGTATAAATTATTTAATTCAATTTTGTCAAGGCGCTAGCACTAATATTCATCTACTACTAGTAAAAATTTCAACACTCTAAGTCGTATTTTGTAGAAGTTATGATCTTTTATAAGTTAAGTTGCGGTAGCGATTTTTTTTCTATAAGTTAAATTAATTCAGAAACCGATTGTCATAGGTGTACAAGTTGGTTATCAAACTTACCTTAGAATTACACGTTTTATTCGAATTCAGCGTAAAAAATATACCATTCCATTTAAAATAACAAAGTTGGTATCGACTTCCGGTATAACCGGATGTAAATTGAACTTGAAAATATTTTTAAAAGAAGCGGCATAAACAATAACCAAATGAGTCCAAGTTTCAGAATTGAATTCCTTCTACTAATTCATATACTTCTAATAGCCCATCAACTTGAAAAACCCTGTATACTGATGATGTCATTTGTTAAGCATTGGGTAACGTTGTTTACACTATAAGCAATGCATAATAAACCATAACACAACGTTACCATGAAATTCAAAAAATTTTAATCAAGTTATTTCATTTTCATTGCTTTTAGTACAATTGAGTTTAAATTGATAATTAACCAAGAAATTCTATTTATCCGCCTGTACTTACTTAATAAATAATCTATTACCTAGATTGTTTCAGTTTGTTATAAAACGAACAAACGTGACTATTTTATCTTAGTTTATTAGAAACACAATGGTAATGGTAAGATAAAACTAATGTAAAAATACAAATAATTGTTGTAAACATAATAAAAATAGTTCTTTTTCACTAATCACTGTTGGTGTAATATCAGGCCAATAAATACCACAGTTATTGAGTTGCTATGTAATCCTAACCTCGTTAAAATTGTGCTCACAATGTTTAGATTAGATACGGTAACATTTTTATTAGAAAATAAATACTATAAGGTTTGTCCAGTAAATAAGAAGTCTATAAAAAAATATTTTTTATATGTCAGAAACAGTCTTCAAACTGATTCTTTTTGGATTGATACATCGATTTCAGAGGAGTCACCAGTTATAGGCGTTCTCCGGTGTATCAGTGCAAATTTATTTAATTTTGGAAACTGTCTCGACATGATATTCTCACATAAAGACTTTCACAAATAAAACTGAAAAATATGAAGTCAAGCGAGGTGATACATACTAGGAATATAGGGTGGCTAAAGAATCTTTAATTATTTGGCCAGAAAGAGCTTGAGCTTTACGATAGTAAAATCTTCAACATCACCAATGTTGAGGCTAACACAATTAACACTTCTTACATGGGCACTTCCATATAGAACGTAGTATTGATAAATTGCTTAAGTGGCATCCGATTTCGTCATTGTTGCCCTCTTTATACCTTTCGAAGATGCCGTGTGGTATCAGCAGTTTTCATATTCCATTAACAATCCCCATCAAAGGTCGCCGTTATCATTATCATATAAAAGGTTTTCTCTGGAAACGTATTGAAATCCATAAAAAAGTTGAAGCGTGTTCAAACGAGTGAACTATTTGTGATTACACGAGAAACGAAAATGTTCATAAAAAGGTCTTTTCTTACTCTCTGGATAGTAGTAGCAAATGAGAGTTCACCACGTTCGAAAGCTAACTCCCATCTCCACGGATCCTCGCAGGTCCGATTTTTTAATGTTTTCACAAGAAAACTACTGTTAACATTTTATTGACAACTCCTGTTATAATATATAATTTAATGTGACAATTAATTATTATCTTTAACTCGAACACAAAAAAACTAGAGAAAGCTGAGTCTCTCCTCCGCTGACCTTCATTTCATAACTTAATAATAAAATCACCATGATCAATTTTTGGGCATACTTTCTATAATATATACGAGTACGTGCCTACATAATTTTAATGCCACCATTGACTATCAAGCACCTATAGTTAATTCTTCCTAAACATCATTAATTATCTTCACAAGATCTATAATCCGTATGCAAGTTAGACAGGTTTTCTCACTTCTTCTCATCCTGAACCAATGTTAACATTATTTATCTGAAAACTAGAATTAGACCCCTCTTTCCTAGTGGGCACTTTGGGTAAGTGCCCAGGGCCCCGCGATCGATAGGGGCCCCCTTCAGATCAAATACAAAGTCCCTAGTTCCTGTCAGATCACCAAAGGATAACCAATATTTATTACCAAAAAACTTATATAATTCGAAGAAATCGAACTTAAATTGCTGACTACAATACCAACTTACTAACTTTTACATGCGCGAAGCTATTCTACTCTCGCCCAAAAATTAGGCTTTCCGACTTCAGCATGCTTAGATAAATTTAAATATATAGTGGTATACTAAGCATATACACATTTTAAAGAAAAATCATCAGTACAGGGCTGTAGCTAGAGTCGAATTTGAGGTAGGGCAGCATTGGTTACAGGTAGGGCGGAAGTAAAAAATTGATCATAATTGATCTGCCCTCGAAGCACGGGCTCCTAAATCAATCACCATGTATATCACTGGCCTCTAGGTCAGTGATGTACATTCAATAGCTTTCTGAAGACAAATAATTTCTGTGACAGAGCATGAGCATGTATCTAAGAACTATTAAATCCTCAATGATGAAGAACAAGCGAACAAGATGGTTGAACTTCCCAATTTGGATGTAGAGATCCACGTCTGAATGAGAATGAGGTAATAATTAATTGTTGTGTGGGGTGATACGAGTAAATAGTTACGACCAAAAATACCATTTAGATCATATTGTTTCTGCAAACTTTTTGAAATATCAGAAGGAATACTATGGCTAACATTATCAACATGTGTTGACCAACCTGTTGCCATGGACCTAGGAGTAGCGATTGTATTTTGTGCTTCCACCTGTTTTGAGCAGTGAGGTTCTTCATGGTCAATTTCCTCTTCAACTCTTCGTTTTTTTCCAAAAAAAACCCGTATATCCATCGCGAAATAAATGAATCTTCAATTATAGCAATAAAAATAACAATTGTATCGATTTTTGACTAAAACACACTTTACCGTACACTTCACTTTACCAAACTACAAACAATAATAAAAAAATCTCTAGTTTATGTTTATTTTAATTTAAAAAGGGATTCTCCGTACCATAGATTGCAATATAGCCCATATTGCAATATATGCTACGGGGAATCCCCTCTGCATTACAGATATTATAATTAAATAGACCCATCGCTTCATGTGATAGCGCTTTAAATGCCGTCTATACACAGAACGAAGAATTATTATAATATGAAATGAATGTCACAAACTGTGGTATGCTCCGAAAAGTTTAGATATCTATCGCTTCAATTTTTTTATCTCAAAGTATGCACAAACAGTTTAATTATAATAATTTATCTTAGTTTTTGGTAATTTTAAAGTAGGGCATTGTGATTTCAAGGTAGGGCATTGCCCCAAAATCCCCCCCCCCCTAGCTACGGCCATGCATCAGTAGTACTCTCATCAGTGTGATTCGCTCCATTTAAATTAAGCAAACTAAGCGAAGCATGAAGTTCCAAGTTTGAATGAACCATTTAATTTAATTGAGAAATTACATAGAAAATTGAAACAAAATGTGTTTGACTTTATATTTAAGGAGACGGTGGAATGGAATCACATACAAGTTTGGCCCTGGTTTGAATATCCATGTCCAAGAATAATTTATTCCACATTAGTTAGGTAAATAAATAAATGCTAATAATAGGTGCATATTTTATTTATTTACAATGAGTTTTAATAAAACAATGGAATTTGTGATCTGATAGATTTTTTTTTGAGAACTTCGGTTCACATTGAGGTTTTTTTATTATAAATGAAGACTTTTTTATTATTACTTCCGTATATTTTACATAAAAACAACAATTTGTGAAATATCCATTCGCAAAATAGACAAAGAAGGCATTCGCAACATGACGATTCTTTTCGTACTTAACCAATAGGTGTATTACATTTATCTATTCGTTTCATGTGATTGTTAATAAAAATTAATATTTAACCTTGTTTATCTACTTTCTTTGTCTATTCTAACAAAATAGTGTTATGTCAAAGTCATAGGGGCCCCATTATCCTAATATGTCCAGGGCCTCAATTAGGTTAAAGTCGGCCCTGAACTAGAATAAGCTGATTTCCTCCTCCACTGATCTACGGAAGTCTGAGTTTTATTCGCTTCATAATAAAATTTCTTTTTGGGCAGGCCATGTTTAATAATTTCTTTAATCGAAAGACATGTTAGTAAAGCAACTTCTTCCAATTCTGAATCAGTTTTCACATTACCCGAATGAAAATTTAACTATTGTAACGAATTTTCTAGTTAAAATTATTTATTTAAACATTTTGTATTTAACAATAGGTACTACTTACCTACAGTTGAACACTAATGACTACTTATTTATCTGATAAGCAACGATTTACTTTGTTTATATCACTTCTGTATATTGATACGACTGTGTCTGTATCACATCCAGTCAACTAAATCCTCTGCATTTTTATATTCACTTGTCGAAAATACGGTAAAACTTTACAATCAGAAAAACACTAGACGGTCTCTCGACTTCTCCAGAAGATATGGTTCATCCTCCAAAGAACGTCGATGTATGAAATTGTATCGCTTGTCACTAACATAAGAATACCGGTGTAAACTGAGTCAAAAGACGCCGCGCCGTACACACAGTGCATAAGCGGATCTACTTTTCTAATACATGCATACGTTCACTACACTATCAAAGAACAAGCTGACCCCTTCCTTCACTGATCTTCTCAGATTTGACAGTTTTTGGTCGTTTAAGAATAAAATCATTGTCATCACTTTTTGGACTAGCCTTGTATAGTACCTATATAATTTTAATAAGTCATAGATTTTTATCAAAACAAGATCTCTAATCATGACATGCACTAACAACTTGACCCCCTCCTTCACTGATCTTCTCCTCAGGTTTGAGCTTTTAATAACTTCACATGTCATTACTTTTTTGACAGACCTTATATAATACTGTTACGTACTTTATATGTATATCACGTATTTTTCTCAACACTTTTTATTAATTAACTCGATAACAACAACAATTCAATAACTATTTCGCTTTTTAATCACTTTTTCTCCTCTTATCATTTATATCTAACGCTGTTCCTTATATAGTGCTGTGGACGTTTCTAGGTGATTCTAGAATCTTCCAGCGACTTTTTCTCGAACTTTCGCAGTCGGCGCGTGTCAACTTCATTCAAAACCCCACGTCCGTCACAATACGTATCTAATGTTAATATCTTCATCATTGATTTTATAAGTAATTTTTTTTTCATTCGAAGACACTTTAGACAGATCTCCTCTTATTTCTATTCTAAACCAATCTACACATTTCTTGAAAATTAGAACAATGTATATCTCTAATTATTGGCGACTTTGGAATTTAGGTCTTCTTGTGTCCCTTTACTCCTGTTTCTGTATCTAATAGATCTATAACTTGCCCTTCATGCCCCAAAAGCTAGTTTCCTACTTCCCTGTCTCGCCCATTTCTTATAGAAGAAAAAAAGAATGTTAAACTATTTAAGAACATTACTAGACATAAATTCAGAAGGCAATTTCTGCTAATTTATTTTCTATAAGGGACCGTTCATAAAATACGTTCGCATACAAGGTGGGGCGAGGGGTCTTGCTGAGTGTGACAAGATGTATCAAGGGGGGACGGGGGATCTACGGAAACGTGACATTCGCCGTTCATCAAAAAATTTTACTGAATTTTTACAGAATCCTTGGACTTCTGATAAATAGATATATTATTTATTAGTTCGTTATAAAACATATTTATTAATTTATTTGAATTTTATTATGAAAATAAAATAAATATTTCTGACTATCAAAATTTGTGTATTATCAATCAAAATTTATGTTCAGGGGGGAGGTGTTTAGTTTTTGTGACGTAATATTTACAGGGGGGTCACAAAAGTGATACAGCGTGACAACCGGGTGGGAGAGGGCCAAAAAAGCTAATTTTAGTGTGACGTATTTTATGAACAGCCCCTAAACAGTGTTGAAAAAAAATCATAATAAATTTCCTGTCACTACTAGTTTTGTAACCATGCATGCCAATAAAAAAAAAATATTACAATTGTTAATAAATTATAACAATGTACCATGTATGTGCGATTAAATTCTAAAAAAAAAATATATGAAAACAATTAAGAATTTAAAAATATTTGTTCTGTATAGTAAACAGGGTTGCCGAATAAAAAATAAAAATAATTTTCTATATCAGACTAAATTTACCAAAATAATTAAAATTTTGAAAATATTGGTCTTGTAGAAACAGAATTGTCAAATACAAAAAAAAAAATATGACTTTTTTAAATCTACTTTCCCTTGTTTGCAGATTATTACGAAATATGTTATTTGTTCTTTTTTATTTTTTGTCAAATTGAACTTGTTAGTTATAAATATTTTATATTAGCAAGGAGGTTAGTTATCTGCCGATGTTTATAATGTTTTTCTGGTAATCAAATTGTGAGTATATTTTGAACAAAATATTATGGCCAAGAATAAAATTGAAGATTAAGGTAACGATTTCGTAAAGATATGATAGTGGGGTTATCAAAAAGTCGACTTATACATATTAATTAAGTGTATCATAAGTAAAGCAGAAATAAAAAACCCTAACTGAGCAAGTGAATTTTTTTATTATAATGGAGGTTGTAGCAGTTGGTGGATGTTGGTGTGATTTTGTCAGGTATGTATTAATAATACAACAATTAAAAAATTTACACACAGTAGTCACAAATTGATAATTTAATTAACTGATATATATTATTTATATTACGCCTATTATTTGGAGTTGTGCTAAAAAACATGATTACGGATTAATAACATTTGCGAACCTTTACCCTATGATCTGTGAATCCAAGAACGAAAATTCCCCAAAATAAATTGAAGAAACTCACGATAAGACATTTAATCCAAAACTTATTAAAACAATAAAAAATATTTTGTTGTTGATTACATAAGACATATTCACGTCTTTGGTTATGTAAGAAGAAGTACATGGAGATGGTACAAAAAAATGACCAAATTGATTCCGAAAACGTAGAAATTTGTGGCTTTTTTGGGACTTTAAATTTTTAAAGTTACAATTTTATTTTTATTTGATTTCTCAATTCTTTTATGTACTCCAAATGTACTTCAAGAACTCTAAAAGAGTTTCTGAAATATAATTTATTAAGCTGCTTTATCAATTTGAATGAAGCCCCAATAATTTGTTGGCGAAAGGGCTTGCAATAGATACCTACACTGCTTCTAAGTCCCTATTTTTTATTTAACGTCTATGTAGATATCTAATATTGTTATTATTTTCAGTATTTCACCAAAATTACCACAGAAGGGACAGACAATTTTGGGCAGTAAATTTTTGACTCAACATGGGGGAAAAGCAGCAAACGTGGCGGTGACAGTCTCGCATTTAAAGGGGAAGAGCGCTATTATTGGAAGGGTAATTGGTAATTAACTTAGGCCGTCATTATTCCTCACTTTTTAACATTTCCATTAATACATAGGTACAATATTTTATATTATGTTTTAATATAAACTGCCTGAGGATAATATGTAGGGAAATAACGAGGGGGATGACTTAAAGAAAATAGAGGAATCCAAATATATAGTGGGGCTAAAGGACTTTTTGTGGAGAGATTGGCAGGAGGACCTGGTGCCTAGATATTTAGAAGGAGGGAGGAGTATAAGCGTGATAGCTAGATTTAGAACAGGGAAAGAATGCAGAGGGTGTAAATATTGGTATAAGGAGGACAGGAGATGTAGGTTGTAGAGTACCTCGGGCATGTATGGGAGGATGTGAGGCAAGAAGATCGATGGAAGAATGTGTGGAATTGTTGAACGAGGAGAAATATTGCACAGAAGGGAGGGATTAAAATAATGTTACAGAGATGGATGGTTTTAAGGGAAGACCTAATGAGTTGTAAAGCTATAAAAGAGATTTTTAAATATTTATGGGGAGTTTTGGGAAGGGATTTGCTTGGGGTGGGTTTAAAGGGAGCTGGGAATGACCTTATGCTTCTATTTTTTGTTATTCTTGATGGATGCAATTGTATAATTGTTCGTGGTGAGTATCAGAATTGATTGCAATGTATGTTTATTTTGAAGCCTTCAAAAATATAAAAAGTGAAAAAAAATTATAGTAGGATGAAACCCTTTGGAAAAGGAAGAGAATATAACATAAATGAAAGGAAAAATAATTTACGGGCGATCTGAGGTCATGAAGGGGAAGGGGGTGAGTTTTTAAGGGTAAAAAACGGTTTTCCTTGATTTCCGGAAAAACTACAAGTCTTATGGAAAAAAGTTAAATGGAAAATTTGTAGGTAATAAAAAGATCTACAACTTTTGTATGTACATATACTTTTTCACATAACCTCAAAATTAATGTGAAAAATTGAAATAACCATGTTTTTGATTTTTAATTTTTCTTTTACAAAAATATTTTTTTTTTCACGAAATTTGGTGAAAACTTACCTATTTATGTCCCAAACACACCGTAATTTTTTTGATTTGAAATATTTATTTTTTCACCTTATATTTACTTCATATCGGAAAGGCACCCTAATTTTCAATCGAAAATTCTCACGTCAAAATATCTGCTTTTTTAAAAACGTTG
Source organism: Agrilus mali (assembly GCA_029378335.1). Classification (NCBI taxonomy): domain Eukaryota; kingdom Metazoa; phylum Arthropoda; class Insecta; order Coleoptera; family Buprestidae; genus Agrilus; species Agrilus mali. The sequence continues at coordinate 3,868,869 of CM055661.1, forward strand.
GTGGGCTTTTTCTTCGTTGAAATCTCTACTTTCTGATGGTGTGAAAAAGAATATACATAACTATGGTAAGTTTTCTCAGGAAATGCAAAAAACCGAAAAAAACTAGAATCCGAAAAATTTTTCTAATCATTATGTACAATTTTGAGCTATATATTAAAATTTACACTCTAATTACTCGAAAAATGTAAGATTCCATGTTACATTTATAAACAAAAAAATTACAAATCCATAAAACATTAAGATTGTTCTAAATAGTAAAGATAGGGAATTTTATCTAAAAAAAAATGTGACCGCTGCTATTTCTTTCAGCAAAAAAGTTGATTTATAAATTCTAATTACATTTACGTCATAGAAAATCTCATAATATATAAATATACATGTAATTGAATTCACATACTTTATACTGTTTACGTTAATTATTATAATATTTTTAATAACAATAATCTTGTTATTTATAAATATCTTATCTCGAATTCTAATCACTTATCCATTAGTTTTTGTCTCTTGGATGCTATTTCTTCATCGGGAGATTCGACAAACCTCCCCGATTCTAGTAGATCTTCGAAATCTTCAAGACAATCACCATCTTCGTCTCCAATGTTATTTCCAGTCTGCATTGGTTCTTCATCCACTATTTCATCTGACTCATTTCCTGAGAAAACTTACCATAGTAATGTATATTTTTTTTCACACCATCAGAAGGTAGAGATTTCAACGAAGAAAAAGCCCACCAACGTTTTCAAAAAAGCAGATATTTTGATGTGAGAATTTTCGATTGAAAATTAGAGTGCTTTTTCGATATTAAGTAAAAATAAGGTGAAAAAATAAATATTTCAAATCAAAAACATTACAGCGTGTTTGGAACATAAATAGATAAGTTTTCACCAAATTTCGTGAAAACAAAATTTTTTTTTGTAAAAATAAAAAACCAAAAAGTTGGTTATTTGAATTTTTCACATAAATTTTGAGGTTATGTGAAAAAAGTGTAAATACAAAGATTGTAGATTTTTTTATTGTCTACAAATTTGCTATTTAACTTTTTTCCATAAGACTTGTAGTTTTTCCGGAAATCACGGAAAACCATTTTTTACCTTTAAAAACTCACCTCCTTCCCCTTCCCGACCTCAGATCGCCCGTAAATTGTTTTTCCTTTAATTTCTGTTATATTCTCTTCCTTTTCCAACAGCTTTCATCCTACTATAGTTTTTTTTTTGTTTCAAAAATTATCGACCCTGGTCTACGTAGGTATATATCATTTTGTTAATAAAACTATTTCTGCATGTAATCTATCTAAAGAAATTTAAAAAGAAATAGATAGAGGCCAAGTTCTGAAAATGAATGTTTTTTCTACAATTTAGTCTGTGAATGTAGATATGTATTCCATCTATCACATATCGTAATTTATTAAATACGAAGTCACATCTGTCAGATAGAAAATGGTTTCACAACCCTTAGGGGCTCGTAAGTTGATCATTGAGGGATTCTCAAAAAAAGAGAAAGATTTAAATTGCACTTGGGCAAATAAAAAAAGAAACCCATCCAGGTGTTCTTTCATTTAAAAATTGAATAAAAACCCTTATTTCCTTGTATGGCGAGATTTTCAACACAAGCATTTCACTGTTGTTTGATAAATTTAATAGGGGTACGTAGGACTTTAAATCTGAGAAACCCCGAGTTTATATTCAAGGTGATTAGAAATAATATTGAAAATTTTCCTGACATTTTTAAATTTACACCAATCCACTTATTAAGTAATAATATTTCACTAGGTGGGAAATGATTTTTGGGGAGAGAACAGAATCAAAAGCTTGAACGAATTGGGAGTAAATACGAATTGTCTTCAAAAGACCTCGGGTCATCACACAGGTATAGCCTTGGTCAATTTAAGCGAAACAGGAGAAAATCAAATTGTGGGTGTACCAGGAGCTAATTACCAAGTTTCTGTTCAGGATATTAACATGTACAAAAGCACTATTGAGAAGGCTGAAGTTGTTGTTGCTTCTTTGGAAATTCCTGTTTCATCTGCAATGCGTGCACTCGAATTAAGTCAAAGAGTAAGTATACTTATTACTTACAAGAAAATAATTTTTAATTTCTATTTTTGAAGTAATAATTAGGGACTAGAGATAACCAAACAGCTTAAAGTATCAAAGCTTCAATATTAACAAAAACACCAATTTGGTAAATTCCACACATTTTATGCAAACTTAATAAAAATATTGTAATAACAATTTATAGCAATTTAACAATACCCAGTAATTAATTATAACATTGCAATAATATATCTGTATCTTTTAATATTTAATTGAGGGATGCTGAAAATAATGGCAATTAACCCGTTTCACGTCCTTAACTTCCTTCTTGTTCGCTTATCTTGAATTTTTCGGTGGTTAAATTTTAACTGACTCCAATTATTGTTAAGTCACCATTTAAATAATTATTGCTAATTGACATACTAGTGACCTCAATATGAATACTATATGACAGTACTCAGAAAAAGGAAAACAAATTATAGTTGACTATTAAATCAAAACTAGAAAAAAAATATTAAATTTTTGTAATGCACACATAGATACCGTTTAAAACCTGTGCTAACTGATTTTTGTCGCTGAAAGTTTTTTTATATAGTGAAAATAGATTCTGTCTATTAATATTTCGAATCTGGGGGCCTATGTTGAGAAAATAAATCGATAATTTAGGTAATTTAACTTAGCGTTTGTGTACTTGATTCCCACCAATATTATTAGTGCGTCCTTTAGGAATCGTGGGAATAAGTTGCGGCTTTTGGAGGAGAGAAAGATGGGGAGAAATTAATGTTATTACTACCCACAACCCTACAGTCAAGACCATTTAGTCTGCACTAGCTACGATTTAAAAAGTCTATTTTGGACAAAATTAATAGCATAACGACTATCAGAATCGGTAGAAAACGTAATTCTTATGAAGGGAAAAATAGTGGCTAATTCCTCAGCTTGGAAGATTAGGGGTGGGGGTAAAAAAGGGTAAAAATGAGCGATTTTGACCTTTGCGCGCGATTTGCGACTAAACTAAGCTTAAAATGAAAAAAAGTTGAATATAAAAGTTGTAGATCAGTAAAAAATCTACGACTTTTATTCTATACACTTTTCAACACAATCTCAAAAATTCTGAGAAAACCGGAATTTTGGTTTTTTAATTATTGCAAACGCAAAAATTAATTTTTTTTCCCAAATCGGTGAAATGGAAGCACAATTAATGACGAATCTAGCAACAGTTTTTTTTTTTTAAATTTATTAGTTCCAGAGATATTAGCATTTTTCGAAAAAGAGGTCCAAACTTTGAAGAAAATTTCTGGCTTGCAAAATTGTCGTACGAAATTTCGGATAGGGCTCTTTTTTTGTTTTTACGTCTACTTTCAGAAAATTAAAAAAAAAAAATAATTTAAACAATGGAAAAATATATACGCCGAAAAAAAAATTCTTGCAGAGTCTACTTACAGCTTTCAACCTGGTCTGGAAATAAAATAAATCCAACAGATTGCGGCTGGAAGATGACTAAAAATGTTTTGATGCCAGAATATACCGACATGACACTCATTCCTGAAGATTTGCTAAAAAAAATATCCTGCAGTTGTAAAACTGCCTGTCGTAGCCGTACCACACAATGATGTGGATGTCGAAAACATGGTCTTAAGTGTACTAACTGTAAACATTGAGAGGGATTCAGAAGAAGCTATTCTGGAGTCTGATTTGCCAGACATTAATTTTGAAATTGAAGAGCAGTCTGGAAATATGGAAGAGCCTGCAGTAATTGATGAAACGTTCGCAGAAGAACCACGCGCGAATCGACGTAAAAGAAACTGAAATAAATCATTCTCTTTTTTTTGTACTCATACAAAGTATTTTATGATGTAAATAAGTATCCTGTCGGTATATTCTGGCATCAAAACATTTTTAGTCATCTTCCAGTCCCAATCTGTTGGATTTATTTTATTTCCTAGCCAGGTTGAAAGCTGTAAGTAGACTTTGCAAGAATGTTTTTTTCGGCGTTTTTAAATTGTTTAGATTATTTCTTTTTAATTTTCTGAAAGTAGACGTAACAACAAAAAAAAGAGCCCTATCCGAAATTTCGTACGACAATTTTGCAAACCAGAAATTTTCTTCAAAGTTTGGACTTTTTAATAAATTAAAAAAAAAAAAAATATTGCTAGATTCGCCATTAATTGTGCTTCAATTTCACCAATTTGCCAAAATAAAAATTAAAACCAAAATTCCGGTTTTCTCCGTTTTTCTCAGAATTTTTGAGGTTGTGTTAAAAACTGGAAATCAACTATATACCATATTTCTTCTAAAATATTTAAGTAAAAAGTATAAAAGTATCTAAATTATTTAAAATCAAATACACAAAAAATGCTTTGTGTATTTGGCTTTATTTCAAACAATGTTTCAGAAATTTCCCTTCGCTAATTCTAGGAATAGTATTTTATTTTATTTTACAATAAATAGTTGAAGAAGTTTATAAATCAATTTATTTTGGTGACACATGAATCTAAGACTAAAATTGTTTGCAGATATCAATTCTAAATGCTGCACCAGCTCACGAAAATTGTGACCCTGCTTTATTCACATTACCCACGGTATTTGTTGTGAATGAAACGGAAGCGTCCACTTTTACAGGATTGCCAATTGCTACTCTAGAGTAAGAAAAATTTTTTTTTATCTATAGTATAAGTCATTTAAAAGAGGCTGCTTAGACAATAAAACTGTCAACGAGTGACTTTTCTTGTTGATGTCTAATAATACGTACGTAATTATAACATTAAATAAGAATAAAGCAAAAAATTGTTTGGTGCGTTACAGAAGTTCAAAGAAAGCCCTTCAAAAACTACGTTATATAAGGTGTCCCATAAGTCGACGCCCAAAGAAAAGGAGGTTGTTAGGGAGATTGAAATGATAACCTCCTTTTCTTTGGGCGTCGATTTATAGGACACACTTGCTGATTATAAATCTTTTGAATGTTTTATTACTACAGCCGCCACTTTACATGATCCAGACTATAGTTTAAAATAGTTCCACTTCAATCGTCGAATGTTTTCAGAGACGTTGAAAAGGCTGCGAAATGTTTATTAGAAAAGGGTTGTAAAAGTGTCATAATAACCGCAGGCGGGAAAGGAGCGATTTTTGTCTCAGAAGCAACTCCGGATCCGGTCCATATAAAATGCCCCACAGTGGCGTGCATCGATACCACGGCAGCTGGAGATGCTTTTGTCGGAGTTTTGGCCTATTTAATGGCCTACAGGAAAGATTTCGAAATGGAGCAAATGATAGAGGCCGCTTGCTACTGTGCATCTTACACTGTTACCATTCAAGGGTCCCAGGCAAGTTTGCCAACACTCACGACATTACAGCAATATTTTTTAGACAAATTTTAAAATAAAAAATTGAATTTCAATTTATTTTACTCAAGTTTCAATTCCCTTCTTATATTAGTGGTAGCAAAAATAAATAAACGGGCAATAGGGACAATCGCTCACTTCTTCTTATAAAAGTAGGGAGTTAATTAATTGAAACACGCATCTGTAATTTTTTTTTAAATTTAGGCACAAATTCAAATTTTTACAAACGTTTAAAAATTTTAAATGGATATACAAAACACTGAGGCTTTCAATCGCAATTTTTTTTGTATTTTATTAGTTTGTTTGTTTCTTTGTTTGTAATATCAACGGGAGACAGCTCCCTTTACATAGCAAAAAAAAACCATTTCTTATATATAGAGTGACTAAAGATATACAATACACTATAAGTATTATTAAATTTAATAAATGAGTTGCACATAAAACATAAAATACAAAAAAGAAATATTAAAAGCAAAGAATAGAAAAACAGAAATTTTAACTTATAAAAGAATGAAAAACAAAAACATTATAAAGGAATGTCAGTCGCTCATTTTATCGATAACAATGCGCTTTTGGCTTTAGATTTAAATTCGCTGAATGAATCTGCAAACCAGTCTACTCTATCGGAAATCGAGTTGGCCAGAGATATAATTCTATGCATAACTGAGCGAGGTAAAAGCGCACTGTCCACGTAAAAATCTAGATTCCTCCCCCTCAAACAGTCTGCCCGAGAAATAGAAGTTAACTGATGCTAGCAAGTCTAGACAATCAACATAATTGCGTAGTAACTTATAAAGAAACAGTACATCATTGTAGTCTCTGAGAGAAGACAGTGTCGGCAGGCCAAGCCTACCGGCAACAGTCGTGTAATCGTGAGAGATCGAGGTCATAGGGCAGTGCAATTTGAATGACATGAATCTAAGAAGGAAACGATGCCTTATAGACTCAATCCTTTTTGATAAATATTCGCGAGATGGAGACCAGGTCTGTGACGCGTACATTAGGACTGATTGAATCAGCGACGTGTAGAGTAAGACAAGAGTCCCGGGATCCTTGAACTCCGAGCCATATCTCATAATCATAAAGAGAGTTTTAGAAGCCTTGTTGACTGTAAAGTTAATGTGAGAGCTAAACTTGAGCTCGGAGTCAAAGATAACTCCCAGGTCTCTAATCTCACTCACTCTATTCAAATTTTGACCATTAATGGAATAATTGAACTCAATAGGGTTCCGTTTAAGAAATGACAGAGCACTTTTCGACATTAAATACAAAACCACGAGTAGTGAACCATTCATACAGGGAGTTTAGATCACTCTGGAGGTCCTCAACATCACTCGGAGTGCGCACTCTCTTTACTATCTTAGTGTCGTCAGCGAAAATAAAACAACGGGAGAAAGACAGACAATTGCTGACATCATTAATAGCAACCAGGAACAAGAGAGGCCCACAATGAGATCCTTGAGGAACTCCGTTTACAATCTCGAAACTGTCAGACTCGGTTCCATCCACAAAAAAAATTATAACCTGCTGTTTCACCACAAAAAAAATCATATTTAATTTAACATCAATTCTATTTTTATCTGAACATATGTTAATTAGGTATATATTTTTGAAATGAGAAGAAAACGGGAATTTCAAATATACAGGATGTTCCAATTAAAATAATAAATATTTTTGAACCCTCTGTATACTATGAGGTTTATGAAAATTCTTGTAGCACAAGATCAAATAAAACACTTGGTATTAAACTATTACAAAAAGTTTTTATTCACTCTGACAATTGTTTCGACTGTAAGGTCATTTTCGAAGAGTAATAGTGTTGCACTAAATTAAGTTTTATAAATAAGGTACTTAAATACTATTGAGAACTGGTAATGACTTTCATAAGTAGAAAGATTGCGAAATCTTTTATTTCGTTAACAATGGGTAGACCCCCCCTGGGAGGCTTTACTAATTTCTAAAATTTCCAAAGTATTCAATCGTTTAGTTTTATTGGAATTCTGGAGTAATTTAATATTCTCATGGTCTAATGAATGCTCATTTTATAAAAAACAATGTTCTGAAATTTCTGTACATTTGTTACAATCTTCTATATTTTTTACATGTTCATCCAAATGTTTTTTTAGGACACTCCCAGTTTTACCAATATAAAAAGAATTACAATGTTTACACGATAATTTATAACACCACTGCTTTAAATTCCCTTGGTAATAGAATAACTGTCCTATTAAGCGAAAATACAGGTACCTATAAATGCCAATAGAGCTACCGCAATTACAAGATATATATTAAACGAAACCCCTACATGTTCAGTCATATTTTCACCAACATTCATTCGTGGTTACAAAACTTCCTACTCACACGTAATTCCCAGTACAGCATATGGAGTTGAACAAGTTGTTAGTACCATACAACCTCAAATTCCCGCCCAAGCACCACTTGCCAATTTGCTCCTTTCACAACTTCTACTTGGAAATGCTGGATTCCAGCCAAATCCTCTCTTGGGATTACAAAACTCAGCAGTTGCTCCAACACCAACAACGGAGTTCAAAACAAGAACAAATTTATACGTAACAACTGTTGTTAAGTCGACATCCACAGTATTACCCATTACGTTTAGAGGAAAAGAAATTTTGACAACTATTTTAGATAGCTCAAGCGAAATAGTAACGGCCACTGAATTCTTAACAGACACTACTTGTTACTACTCCTACTATGGTCCCTGGAGCAAATTTTAACAGTCTTCTCTTGCCACTCCTGTTGCAGCAACAACAGCAACTTCAAACAGCACAACCTTTTAATCCTCTGAATCAACAACAAGCGGGAATATTTGGGCAAAATCAACCCTCTGGCATATTTGGACAGCAACAACCAGCTGGAGTATTCGGATTAAGCTTTGATCAAAATTCACAGCAGATCGCGTTTCAAGATTTAAAAGATAGTTTTGGAATAGCGACAAATGAATATGACAGCAATTTCAAACAACCTGAAGACTTCCAAAATCTCTCCGAAGAAGAAATAGCAACCCTAGAAAGTGAAAACACCCCTGTACCTAGTAAAAAACCCAAACCCTAAGAAGAAACCAAGGAAAGACAAACAACAAGAACCCCCTTTCAACAATTAGTCCATCCGAAAGTGTAGTTATTTTATACGTTTCAGGAAAAACTCCTAATGAATTCACAACAATTTTATCTACTGTAGTTGTTAGCGAAGAAAACAAAAACAGAAGTAAAAGGGAAGCATCATATATTGAAGTGAAGCCGTCTCATATCAGAGAAGATTTTCGTACAAACAGAAATTTAGATTTTATACTAACTCCAGTTACGACTGAAGAGATTACTGAAGCAATTGACGCTATAGAAGGAACTGCCAGTTTAGAAAGTGTGGTTGGTGATGTACAAAAATATATTACCACCCATACTCCCGATCTATTCGTAAGTAAACCAACAAAATAGAAGAAAGCTAGTAAATCAAAAAATCACAAACCCTAAAAGTCCTCCAGTAATTTTTTAGTACCTACACCTGATTTATCTAAAATGTCTAATTTTTGTTTGTTATTGACAAGCATTGACTTTAAGTTATTTTTATTAACACAAATGAAATTTAGATTATGCTTAGGCACATAGTTTATAAAATATCTTTCGTTGGATTTAGTTTCGGGGACTGCATAGAAACGATTTAAAATAAGTTTCTTTTGTTTTTTTGCAATTAATTTGTCAATAATTGACGTTTTGTATCCATTATTGGTGGCTAAAGTTTTAATAAATAGTACTTCCTTATTAAACTGAGGTTCAGTTAATGGAATGCAAAACAATCTATGAATGAAAGAATGAAAGGCACCAAGTTTGATGTTAAAATCCTGTCTAGACAAGGCATGGGGTAAAATGTCGGTAAAAGTCGGTTTTTTGAAAATGTCGAAAATGATAACTCCATTGTTATTTGAAATAGTTAGATCTAAAAAGTTTAATAGCGAATTATTTTCTAATTCCATCGAAAACTTTGATTGTAGGGTATACAGAATCAAGGAAATTAATATAAAAACGACAAAAACTTTATGTTCACTTTATGTTGGTGAACATAAAGTTTTTGTCGTTTTATATTAATTTACAATGTTCACAATATTTGCACCCTAGACAGTTTATTATGAATCAAGGAAAGTCAAAAAGGAGTCTAATTGTCATTTTGTTCCTTACCAAATGCAAAAGATATTATCTATCATCTACATATCTAGTCCAGAAACGAACATTTTTTGTTATGCGGTTTATCGAAATAAATATTTTAGTTTCTAAATTTGTCATAAATATCTCGTATAATAAAGTTAACAAATACCAAGTGTTTTCTTTGATATTTGATCATCAAATTGTACATGTTTCACCAAGCCAAGCCAAGTAATTCTTTTAAAGAATTTTCGAAACATTGCTGCTTATACGAAAATAAAAGAGAGTATAAAATTACAAAATCATGCGGGCACTGCCATATTCTAATTAGATTATGAGAGCTTAATGAAATTACAATTTGTGACCTGAAAAACTATAAAAAAAACTATTCCCGCTAATGTTGTGTCAATTATATGTAGGTGCACCTTTAAACTTTTACTGAAAAACTGAGACAACGTTTGCACAAAGGAACCTTTCTATAGCAATTTAATGCCCTACGTAAGCTCTATATCTTCTTATTTTTTAATATCAAAAAATCGAGTTGAAGCCAAAAACAATTTTTTCCCATAGGAATTGTTTGTTTATATAAGAAATCAAATTTTTGAAAGTGAAGCTTCCAATTCACTAACAATTTTTTTTTTAACAGGAACAGTTTTTTTTTATAAATATCAGATTTTCAGGTAGGACAAAAAATTGGTCCTAAAAATGAACCATCCTAATATACACCCACGTAGACATATAGTTAAACTAAATTATAATAAAACCAATTTTGTGGATTCATTGTTTATTTAAATATTAAAAACTACATAACATATGTATGGTTCTCACAAAAACACTTTAAATAGACACCTATTAAAAATATTGATATCATCGTCACACTTTTAGTTTTTCTGGTTGATGATAAAAACGCGAGCAGGCCCCCCTGTACCCTCCATTAATTTTATTGGTAACACATACACATGGAATTTCTCGCCTGTAACAATTTTAGGATAGTAGTGTTAAATTTTAATTGATAAATAAAAAGGGCAAATTTTATTCAACAAAAGAGTGGTCAAATTTTACTATAATTGTTTTTTTAATGTACCCTAATTTTAACATTTTATAGTAAATTAAATTTTAAACAATTATAATTTTAAAATAATAAATAGTTACAATTAAAAAATAACCTTGACAATTTTAATAAGGCTGAACAAGATTTATTTAATGCGAAATTTGGTATCAATTACAAAACCGAAATGAATTGTGATTAACATAGCACGAAACTTGTAGATAACCTAAGCGCCTAAGTTATTGCAAATTCACAGATTTTGTTAAATTTTTTGGTGATGACAAGAAAACTATAAAATTAATAAAAAAAGCAACCCAATTGTGACAAAAGAAATAAATTGTTTTTTAACTTTTTTGTCTATATCAATTTTTTTAGACATGAGCATTTTTTAGCTGTTTAATTTTTGTATTTGTTAACTTCTGAAGCAGTGGCGGATTTACCAGCAGGCTGAATAGGTTAGAGCCTAGGGCGGCAGATTTTAGGGTTCGGCAAATTTTGCTCAAAAATTTTTTTGTAAAAAAAATTATCTTCTACACGGAAAAAACGAGGCTCAAAAAATCAACAAAAATTACAATATTTTAGTGCTATACAGTATACTGAATACACTAACGTCTGTATATCATGAAAAATTACTAAACGCTTATTTATAAAATATACTATTGTGATTTTGAATTTTTAAAATATTCCAATAGCGTTTAAGTATAACATTTTAAATTTAGTAGATTTACCTATTTTTTAAATTAATTATTGCCATATTTTTTTCTTTAGGTCCACCCACACTATTCAATTAATGTGTAATATGTTTCACCACTTAAATATATCTATTCGAAGAGAAATGGGATCCGAAAAAAAATTGTTTAAAAATAACAATAACAAATATTATATAGATATAGTATGTGGAAAATTAATACTTTTCTATTGATATTTCTGATAATATTAACAACCTGTTTGAGTGTAGAATAAAAATTTAATAAATTTACACGTAAACAATTGCATATTGTTGCACAGAATTTCATAAATATTATACATTTCTTAGAATGATGATAATTAACAAAAAATAATAATGATAATATTGTAATGAATAAAAGCTGTAAATATCCATTCAACGAAAGTTCTTCTTAACATTCTTACATTTTTAATCCTAATGAATTCGTATCAATATTTGTTGATTAGACTTATAAAAATATAATACATCATAAAGTTGCAATTTCATTAACAAAAAATTAATTGTGAATTAGGGTATAGAATTGCAGGCGTCAGTAGGGGCGGCAAATTTTGAATAGCCTACGGACGGCAAATGTGTAAATCCGCCACTGGTCTGAAGAACAACATGTAAAAAAATGATAATACTAAAAACGGATTTTTCAAGAAAAAACATTTTAACTTGAATTTGTCGATTTAACTCGTGAAGTAACGTAAAATTTACTGTAACGTTAAGTAAGTGTTTTCAATTTTATTTAAATAATGAGATATATTAAAAACAAATCATATACTAAATTTTTTTCTTAGCTTATCGGTACTCCTCCTTTTGGAATAATGATTGAAAACTATGACTCTGAAAGTCTTATATTATTTGGACAACAATTTTTTAAACAGCACATTATACGAGTATAAACTATTAAAGAGAGTGTTACCTAATCAAAACCAAAAGAATTTACTTACCAAAGGCATTCTCTGGCAGGTAAAGATTTTCTATTCCATAAATCTTATTCTTTAATATCGTCTGATGGGCAAGAAAGGCTTTAGAAAATCCCTGATCTAAACTGGCTGTATCGATACCAACTCCAACTATATTTTTTTGATTTACTATCCATTCAGCGGCTTCCTTTGAAATTCCTGAGGAAATTATTTGTTAAAAATATAATAAAAGTTGTAATTATGACGCTATTGTGAAATTCCTACCAGGAAAATTTAAATTTCCTTTTCCGTCTGATCCTAAATATTCAGTTTCGTTTGAAAATTTCTTGTACCATCCAGTTCGAACCAGGAGCACGACTTGATCGGGCGTTTCGGTTTGTTTGCTTTTCCATTCTTCCAAGTGACGAACTTGGACGGTAAAGTTTGGTCCTTGAGCTGCTACTTCTTCCGTAACATCGATAAGAGCACCTAATATGATGATCAAATAATAAAAAACATGGTAAAGTAGAAAGAACATTAAGATTTTCTTGAACAATTATATAAGCTTTAGAACTAAAAAGTTATATTTGTACCTCAATAAATTAACAAATTCCTCTTCACCTTAGTAATACTATACTATACTAATACCAACCCTTTTTCTTTTTCTTTTAAAACCTCTCTTAACTTTCCTATACTACTACAGCTATCATCTACCATCCACCCACTTCCCTTCATACTCATATTCTGAATATATCTTCCAAAAGATTTTTGTTTCCTGTTTCACAGAACCCAAAGATTATTTCTTCCTCCTTCATCCAATATTTACATTCGCTGAATTCTTTAATACCCACTCTAAACTTTGCAATTATATTCTTCAAAATCGAGTCCCTTCCCATCAACAACTTTAAATTACTAACTATGTTATTGTTATTAAATTTATTACCAAAACCATTAAATCGATTGAAGGGTATTTGCCCTACAGTCCAACCATCCTTGTCGAAATGACGGGGTGCATCCAGATGGGTTCCTCCATGTTCTGCCATACAAAATTCTTTGGCAGAATACCTTGAAATAAATGGAAATATAGTTCTGTAATTTGGTTTTTTAGTATTTCTGTGAGGTGTTTATTGTATATTGCGGTTTGAATACTAATTAAATCTGTAGGTATATAAATAAAACGTATACATATAGTTTTTACCCAAGTCCAAAAGTGAAAGGGTTTATATAAAAAAAACGAGGGCCCCACAACAAGTTATGAATTTATGTGACTAGTACCTACTATTTTTAATGTAGTGATCACAGATCTGGGTAGGGTTTTAGTACTTTGTGCTTGAAAGTCTGCTTCAGGTCCTTTGGGAGCCTTCAAGCAATATATATGTATGTTACAGTAAAAGTAATAAACTGGTTATTATATACAGGGTTATTTAAGCTGTACGGCACGGAATATTATGGCCAAAATATGAAAATTTCAAAGACTTTAACTTTTGAGTTATATAGGGGTCTATTATGATTACCTTTAAAAATTATTTTCATATTATACAGGGTGTTCCAAATGCCCTAAAAGTATCAAAGTTATGTTTTTTTAAATGGAATCCCCTGTATATTATTGCATTTTTGGATTCTTCGATCAAAATAAGTGTTAGTTTTGATAAGGTTTATAATACCTAAACCTTAAGGTTTTTCAAATAATTTGAATTTTATCGAAATCTAACCTAATTTTCACGTTTCAGATACTTAAGAAGTATTTAAGTTATGTAAGCGAAATTTACAATGAAGTGTAACAATAGATCATATTTTATATCTCAATTATAATAAACTAGTCATCTTATACAGGGTGTCCAAAAATTAATACTACTTAAGTAAGAACTTTAAGGGGTTGTAACTTGATTAATTTAAATGGAAAGCCATATTTTTTAACATACCAGAAGATGTATTTTTTAAATACCTATCGATTGGTATTAAGGTGTTCATAAGCTGTCGTCGCGTTTTTTCAGAAAACGCCAAATAATTGTTTTATGCGCCATTTTGAGTTTTTAAATAAAAATTCCAATGTATCTAGTTGCCTTTGGTGTTTTTTGTCAGATGTTATTATTTATTATTGAAGTGTTGCTTATTCAAAAGAGGAGCGTATTGATAGATTTTTAGCCTTGGGAAAAAGTTAAAGTTTTTGAAATTTTCATATTTTGGCCATAATATTCCGTGCCATATAGCGTGAATAACCCTGTATATCTAATAATAGGTAATTATGCATAATCACGTTGTTCGTGTTGTCTTTACATACCGTAACCTTGTGCACTGAATCCTCTAATTGTATACTCATAGGGGTTGCTCCCCCTACCTTCCCACATGGGTAGTCCTTGATAAAATGATTGAATGGATGGCTAAGTACTTACTGCAATCACCCCATTTTAACAATATTAACTTTGTCATTCGCAATATCGCAATAATATGTTAAGTGCCATTTAAGTAATAAAGAATGCAACAATTGCTGGAAATTGCTTCTTAAGTAAAAAATTGTTTAATTATGGCTATACATTAGGCTGCGTTTTGTACTATTTATTTATGTATCTATAGGTACAATGATGCGTGCATACTAAAAATATTATTAATTGAAATAAATCGGACTATAACTGAATTCAATTTTGATGAAATTTTGGACGCCAAATTCAAATTTTTACAAGCATTTAAAAATTTTAAATGGATATACAAAAATACTAAGGCTTCTTTTTCTGAATTTTTACCTTAGAAAAAAAATTATAACCTGCTGTTTTACCACAAAAAAAATCATATTTAATTTAACATTAATTCCACTTTTTATAATTTTCTTGGTTATTATTTATCTGTACATATGATAATTAAATATTTTTGAAATGAGATTACCACAAATAATAATATATAACTATTTTTGTAATTTTCAAAATATTACTGTTTACGATAAATAAAGGAGGCTATCAAATTACAAAATTACAGACACTGTAATATTCTAATTAGATTATGAAAGTATAATGAAGTTATAATCTGTCCTACATGAAAATATGATACTTTATAAAAAAAAAGACTATTCCCCTTATTGTTAGGTATGTCAATTATAATTAACAGATGTAGCCACACATTTAAGCTTTATAACTCAAAAATTTTCGTCAGACAACATTTGCACAAAGGAACCTTTTTATAGCAATTTTAAAGCCCTACGAAAGCTCTATACCTTCTTATCTTTTAATATCGAAAAGTCGAGTAGAAACCGAATACAATTTTCCCCGTAGGTATTATTTATTTATACGGGGAATCGAATTTTGGGACGAGTGACGTCTCTAATTCACTAAGCATTTTTTTTGTACTACTTATTTATTTATGGGTACAATAATGTATAAGTGTTACTAAAAATATTAAGTTAGCTGGTTAAAATAGGTTAAAGTTATAAAATAAATGGGACTATAACATAACTGAATTCAATTTTATTTTTTAAATTTACAGTAGGTAACTTTTCCAACGTTAAATGGAGATTTTCGGTAATCAAATCAAATTTATTCACATAAATAATTAAAATGTGTACCGATCGAATTATGAATCAACACTCGGTATTAATTAAAGACACATCCGGTTTGTCAAAATTGAAATTCAAAAGCAGGGATTCTTAATTGAAATGTCTTATTCATCAATCATTCAAATATAATTTAAAATTCTTACCGCCGGCATTCCTATCATATCTTTTGAAATATTTTTCTCCAAATATAATAAAAAATTAACAGATACCTAATCTTAATTTAGGTACTATAAAAGTGGAACGATTTTGAAACAAATTTAATTTAATAAAAATCATGTTTCACTTTGCAACGAAGGTAGATAAATGTAATTATATGTATTTCAATAGGTGTTAATATTAGGGTCAGGTGGGGTAATTGTGAGATTTTGGAAGTTTGACTTTTGAAGCTCGTTATATCTTAGATAAAGATTAAATTTAGGCGACTATATGATCAATTTAGGTCCTTGTTTGGTTTTAAGTTCACATTCCGATTTTTTTTGCAAAAAAAATTAAGTTAACAATTACCCTTTTACTTATTAACGCAGTCGAAAACTTAGGGGTAAATGTGAACAATCATCTTGTTTGTACTGGCTTTATAAAGGCTTTTAATGGGGCAACAGTGAACAATTCGCTTTCAAATGTGAATTGCAATGAAAATTATATTAATAAAGCCATGTTCACAATTACCCCAAAAATTATATATTATATAGAAATATTTTCACTGTTTAACATAAAATAGTGCGACACTCTTCCTTTGCAACACCACAGTCTATAATTCCCATTAGTTGGAATAATCCTACGAGTCCTATTTCATCGAAATAAAGAGCCTGTTTACAATTACCCCACCTGACTCTAATGCAGTATTGGAATAAGCCACAATGTAGAAAATTCAGTTCCACTTCATAGGAAGTAAGTAAATATTTGGGGGTGTTGTGGATCACCCTCAAAAATCATTACACCTCTTCAAAATTTTGAATTTTCGAAATATGAAATGAAGTTATTACATCCAGAAAGGAAATTAAATTTCTATAATTACTTCACCCCTATAGTTTTCGACGTTTGAAAAAGTACAACAACCAAACCCAACTCACATTGCTAACTTAATTAGGTAATTTGTTTTTATTAGGGTATAATACTGTAAACAAAAGGAAGTATATACATGACTATGACGACACTCACATCGTTTATCTTGCGTTACCTATCGTAACCTTATAACCCTAAGTATCTCTTAATAGAAGTGATGGTCGGTCTGATTAGGTTACTGTAAGTAAAGTTAACACGTGAAAAATGAGTGTTGTAATGGCCATACCCTTCCTTTTCTGTAAAACAGAACAGTGAATCAACAAATATAATAATAATAAAATAAAAATTTTTTTGGTTGGTAAGATTAGCTGTAGGTTGGGTTTGGTTGTTGCTGGTTGGGTCCTTTAACTAAACAATCACCAAAAAAATGCGTTCAGGGGGATCAACCACAACACCATTGATAGTTGGGGCTCAATACTCAACGTTATAATTAATACCAACAGATAAATATTCACTTTAATTTTGATTTAAATATTTTTAAAGTATTTTATTATTTTACTTACCAGTACCCATTAGTTTCAACACTACCAATTTTTACATTCGTAAATTCAAATCTTCTGTTACCGGGCCAGTAAACAGTTTTTTCATCGAATCCCCATGATAAATCAACTATCGAATTTTCTTCTGAGTCGCAATAGATATTCCATGCCAAAAATCCGATAATGAAATGAAGAAATAAAAACATTTTCTACTAAGCCTTTTTATTTAGGTACTTAGGTATAAGAGGGATATTTGAATGTTACCAAGACCGGACCTCACTAATCTATTTTTACCAACTGCTCCTACTTTATACCACTCAATATTCATTAAAATAAAAATTTTTTAACTATAGTACGATTCACGATATATGTAATGTTTGATAAATTTTGAACTAGTGGCTATTATTATATGAATAAAAGGCCAGACAAGCGTTAGTGGCTTAAAACTTATTTTGTAAAAATTTGTTCACACATGAAGTTATTGATTCTTTTAAATTATTTTAAAATGTAAGGTAGTTGCCTATATCTTTGCGAGGACTATAACTATATGTATAGTGGTATTATATACATCTTTACAAATTCTTCAAAATTATTGTAATTTAATGTGGTTACGAAATTCGATTGGAGCTATTACTTATGACATTATGCAAAATAGTTTGAAACAATAGTAGGTACTGCTTCCTGTCTAAATTACCATTAAATTTCGAAGAATATGGCATGTCATAGCAGTGTAACTCAATACCTACCTCATTATGTTATTTCTGTTTTCTATTGATAACATTCTGTGTTTTAGTATCTAATATTGCTTTAAATTTTACAAAACAGAGACATGAAAAGGGTTTTGTCATGAGAAAGGTCAAGGATTGCCTTTAAAGGCGTTCTATTAATTAACATTCTTACTTTTCGTAATTAAAATACCGCCATGTTGAATAAATAAAAAAAAAACATGTCGCTTCCGGTTCAATAGAATGTTAAAAATGGTAACTAAACATATGTATTATTGTATTTTCATTTAGTAGTTATATTTGGTTTAAAAAATTATTTGATATTTATTTTAAATTGAAATCGAAGTTCAAAGTTATAACGTTATTCACAGTTTTCTTCACAAATATATCCCACTTATATTATTATTTTGTATATGTTTTAAAAGGAAGTTTCTGGATGTACAATTTAATAACAATTTAATCCATTTTTTAAGCAACAATTTTTATTTTTACAAACCATTTAGGTATCTTTAAACACTTTTGCTAAAAATTCTCATTTTTTTTAATTGTTGCTATTGTTGGCCATTATAATTTTTCAATTTTTTAAGTTTTTAGCGTTGACATTGTCCACCATAATAGTTTTCAATTGTTAATGCATTGTTAGTGTTGTCGGCTATTATTTTTATTTAATTGTTGCCATTTCCGGCCATTGTAATTTCTAATTATTAATAAACGGTAATTAGGTATAAATTGTAATTATAATATTATTTCAAACATTAGTAATCAATTGTACACTTCGTAATAATTAAAAATACACAGTGGGTATGTATTATTTCCAATCTTAAAATTGCAGTATGTCTAAATTGGTAAAATATTTAAAAGCCGTAGAACTTTCGAAACGTCTAGGAAAAAAGCCTAGGAAAAAAGAGGTTATGGGAACATGGAGCCGAAGTTTGTTGTAATTAAAACCAAATCAACGTGTACAAAATATGTACAAAATACAGTTATTTTGATTGTGAAGTGACGTCGATAAAACATGCGTTGTGTGTTGTGTTGTTGAACGGTTTAGCCAGTTTAGCATGTTTGGACTATGGACTTTAGCAGGTGTATTTCTTATTTTAATTTAAACTGAAGTATATTTACTTCTCTAGATAAACTAGATAAGTAAAGTAATCCAATAGTAATAGGTGATTTAAGTGTTTTCCATATTAAAAGAAATAAACAGTTTGAAAAATGAATACAGGGTAAGACAATTTTAATTTATTCATCCCTTTAAATATAATATTAAGTATGTTTATTTTAATAGAAAATTGAAAGGGCTCACTATTTTTATAACTGGTGCTAGTAGAGGAATAGGCAAAAGCATTGCCTTAAAAGCTGCCAAAGATGGGGCCAATATAGTTATTGCTGCAAAGACTGCTACACCTCATCCTAAACTACCTGGAACTATTTATACTGCATGCGAAGAAGGTTAGTATTCTTCATTAATATCAAACTGGAGCAAAGCTTCAGTGATTTGTACCTGAAAATATGCCTTGAGTCCTTTGAACACTGCTTGTAGTTCTTTCAACATTTAGATGTACAGTACATACTCTTTTGTAAATAAATTGTAGGGGCTTGAAAAAACAAACTACAGTAGAGTTCATATTTCAAATAAAAGCTTGAAACTTCTGCAGACTTCAGAGTCCGTCACATTATTTTAAAGTACTTAGTTGTTAATTTGAAATTTGTGGATTTGAAAATGTAATTGGAGGATAAAGGTCTAAAACAGAAATTAATTTTTGTTTACTGTTTGGTTTTGTCAATTTCTAATATAGAAATAAAAAATTATAGTTGAAAAACTTGGAGGAAAAGGATTACCATGTGTACTGGATGTAAGAGACGAAGCTCAAGTGCAGGCTGCAGTGAAGGAGGCTGTTAATAAATTTGGTGGAATAGACATTCTAATTAACAATGCATCTGCCATATCATTAACAAATACTTCTGATACAGGCATGAAACGTTATGATCTTATGCATGGTATCAACACAAGAGGAACTTTTTTGGTGTAAGCGATAGTAACTAAGTGTAAAATATGGACTCTAATTTAAATTTTTTAGATCCAAAACTTGTCTTCCATATCTTAAAAAAAGTTCTCATGCTCACATTCTAAATATATCGCCCCCATTGAATATGCAGCCACATTGGTTTGCTAATCATGTTGCTTATACTATGGCAAAGTATGGAATGTCACTTTGCGTTTTAGGAATGCATGAAGAATTCAGACCTTTTAACATTGGAGTCAATGCTTTATGGCCCAGGACAGGTATGAATACAAAATTTTGTTGAATTATTTTGTATCATCTCACATTTTGCACCTATTAAATTTAAAAGGGTATATCTATAAAATACTTAAACAAAATTTTAAAATATTAAATGAGGTGAAAAAGACTAAAAAAAAAAAATATAAAACTTATTTTTATCCAACAAACCAGGCCCAGTGACAGAGTCAATAATAGTACAATCCTAAATTAATGAATGAAAAAGGTGAAAAGAAAAAAATGTAAATAAAAATTAATATGACTCCTAGTAAAAGTTTATTTTAAATTATCATGAAATTATATTCTGGATTTGATGACCGTAATTTTTAGTTTCTTTAACCAAGAGACTATCATGAGAAAGACAAAGAACACATCCATTAACCATGAAAAACAATATCTTAGCAATAAATAACTTAAGTTATTTATTTAAAGTTTATTGATTAATAAAAACGTTATTTATAATTAGTGATAAGATAAATTATAATTAAAAATTTGTTTTTGTTTTAAAGCAATTCACACTGCAGCCATTGAAATGCTCTCAGGAAAAGATAGCGCAAACTATTGTAGAAAACCAGAAATAATGGCCGATGCCGCTTATTATATCCTGTGTCAGGATCCGAAAACTACTACAGGAAACTTCTTTATTGACGATGAAGTGTTGCAGAAAGCGGGAGTTACTGACTTTGATCAGTACTGTGTAAATCCAGAATATAAGGATAAACTTATGTTGGACTTTTTTCTTGATGCGACACCGGTTAGCGAATTTAAAGAACAAATTAAAAATATTGAGAAGCCGAAAGAATCTAAGACATCGACTACTTCTTCCAGCCAAGTTGCTCATTTGTTTAAAACCATAGAAAGCAGTCTAAATCCCCAACTTGTAGAGAAGGTACAAGCAGTTTACCAATTTGAAGTAACTGGAGAAGATGCGGGAAAATGGTAAAAATTTTTCTTTTACGACGTTCTGAAATAATTTACTTATTTATGATTTTAATGAAGGTTTATTGATCTGAAATCTGGAGACGGAAAATGCGGCAAAGGAGAAGCACCTGACAAACCAGATGCCACTTTACAAATGGATAGTAAGAATTTTTTTGAAATATTTTCTGGAAAGCAGAAACCCGCTATGGCGTTTATGACAGGAAAATTAAAGATAACTGGAAACCTCCAAAAAGCCATGAAATTGGAGAAACTTATGGGAAGCCTAAAAGCAAAATTGTAAGTAATAATGCAGTTTTAAGTAAGTTTTTCACATTGAATAATAAAAGTATTGTAAATAATATAAGTAAATTGAATTATGTTGTTTGGGATGTTTGGATAAATATTTATATTTATTTGCATATGTATTCATATTGAAGAATATTTTATTATGTATATCATTGAATAAAATATTTTTTTATTAAATTATTAGGTGTAATTAGTAAGTTTATTAAAATATTTAATATAAGTGCTGTATAATAAAGCCTAGATTAGAGATACGAGCGCATAATGTACCCTGTTAGTGATAAGGGCGTTACATGATTCGTTTTTTAAGACGCTATAAAATTTTTATCCTTCATTAGTCATGATTCTTTTCCAATACAGTTTTTCACGTTGAGTTTATTTTTCTACCTCTAGTCTTCTTGAATGAGAAAAATTTAAATTATCGTATCGCAACAAAAATTGCAGTGTTTTTAATGTTTACTGAATTATAAATAAGAATTTTTTCTTTTAAATTAGTTTCAGAAGTTCTAGTTTTTTGAAAATATAGTGGGATAATTTTATATATATAGAGAATATTGTCACTTTTTACTACTTTGAAACGACTGCGTTAAAAATTGATTAGAAAAACTTTCGCGGCGCTAAATTCACCCAAGTTAGACTACTTATAAATGAGATACCTTTAGACCGTTATTTAGACACTACCACAACTGCCATACCCATAGATATGACCATAGACATCATAACAAGCTGTGATTTTTTAGGTTAACAATTTTTGAAAATAAATAATGGCACTTATAAACGTATTTATAATAATTTGTTTATTAGTTGTATCACAGTTTTTATTAGGAATTCTCGTTTTTCTATCTGACAAAAAAGAAAATAGGTGTGAAATGACGTATATGTTTGAGTATCCACAATTTGTGGTAAGAGGTTATAATGGACTTACCATTGCCGATATGTTCTTTAAAGACGTGTAAAATGTTAATGGGTAATTTTGTGTTGTAGCAAATAAGTGTTTCACCAACCGTCGACCATTTACATGAACAGTATGGATTGTATGCGTATAGTGAAGGCAGGTTAACTGAAAGGGCACGAAATATGCATTTTGATGGTATTCCGGTACTATTTGTGCCTGGAAATAAAGGATCACACAAACAAGGTTTGTACGGAGTATTTCTTGTTAATAAAATTATAATAAACTTTATTTTAGTACGTTCTTTTGCCTCAGTTGCATTGCGCAAAGCCTTGAATTCCAGGCCAGGTTTCCACTTTGATTTCTTTACTGTAGACTTTAATGAAGAATTTAGTGCTTTAAATGGTGCTTTACTTCACGAACAAACTAAGTATGTGAAGCATTGCATTAAGAGAATTTTGCATTTGTATGGTGGGTCATCAAGTAATAAACCTTCATCTGTTATTTTAATTGGGCACTCGATGGTAAGTTCAAAGATTTATTATAAAGAAGAAATAATTAATAATGTATATGCATAACTTCAATTAAACTAAAAAAATATGCTTATTGTGAAATTGTGACTTACAATTAAACAAAGTATTAGTCTATAAAACCGTTTTTGAATAAAAGATTACAAGTAAAGTATTTTTTGTTTCTGCTAATGTCATTAAATTAAATTCAACATATTAGGAGTGTTTTTATTAATTAATTTTTATTTTATTATTTGTCTTAATCTGATATTCTCCAGTATAACAATTAATGTATTTTTAAGGGTGGTATTATAGCTGAAAATATATTAAGTTCAATGGAGGTAAATAATACTGTTTTACCACTAGTGATAACACTAGCAACATATCATACAAGACCACCTCTGGCCATCGATTGGTACATGAGTGATTTTTATAGATTTATTGAAGAAGGTATTAGTTTATCAGAGAATACAACTTTGATTAGTATTGCAGGTGGTTTTAATGATTTACTTGTTCCCACTTATTTGACCAAACCAAACCGAAATCATTATCTTCATACAGTGGTAAGTTAACTTGGTTTACTCTTTGAATATACATTTTGAAGTTTTGCAAAAGGATGTTTTTTTTTAATTATTTCCATGCTATCAAAGTGAATACATTTAATGAACCATTGCTTTTTGAAACGTATCCATAATAATAGAATAAAAATTTACTGACAACAGTTCTTTCACCATGCAGTGGGTTCATCAGGTGATGATTAATCAATTTGTTGTTTATTTCATTATATAAGAAAAATGCATGATAAAAATTGTCAATAACCCCTTATTGAAATATGAAATGTACTTATTTTAGTCGACATCTGTTCCAAAAGTATGGTTGACAACAGATCATTTGTCTATTTTGTGGTGCAAACAGCTAGTTTTGGCTATAACAAGGGCTCTTTTTGAAATTGTTAATCGTCGAACCAAACAAATAATAGACGACCCTGAACATAGAATGGCAGTATTTCATCACCATTTGGTTCATGTAAGTAACAGAAGTATAATTGTTTTTAATCTAAAAGCGTTGCATAATTTAAATCTGAAATGGTATAAAATACATTATTGTATGGGAAGTGTTCGAGCTATTGATGTATGTTCAAAATTTGTATAAATAAGGGAAAGTTAATTCATTTGAAGAATTAATTATTGATTAACGATCTGCAGAACTCATTATTACATGGAACCTAAGTTATGAAACCCCGTCGTAGAGGTTCTTTTCTTTGTCTGAACATCAAAACTATACTTATATTATTTCATACTCTTTCCTTAATATTTTCACTTACTAAAAACAGGTAGCTAGTTTTCTTATTGTTATTTAAATCTCAAATTTAAATGATTGTGATTTTGTTTATCTATTTTTTTGTATATGTTTAGAACAGCGGCATAAAAATTGGCCACAGGGATCGTTATGACTTGTTGGTTAGTACGAGGGCCGAGAATGACGAGTGGATCGAGAAATTGGGTCGACAATACACCATTAATTTACCTCGAGGTACTAAACATTTGCAGTGGTATATGGTACGATTGTTGGACCAGCCTAAGCACGAGGCACTGACGTTGGTTGCCGTTAATTTGGAAGTGACCGACTGGGTATTCGCCTGTCCTGCCATTTTTGTTAAAGATCAGAGTAGGGTTTGGTAAGTCCAAATAAAAAGTACAAAGTTTTAGTATTTTATTTCAAAAAACTACTTTGAAATTTTACAGCGAAGAAGGGAGACACTTGTCGCACTATTCGGAAATTTCTCCAACTGTAAATTATAAGAGAAGAACGCTGAGGATAAATTTACACGAGTTAATGAAACATTACACAAAAGCCACACACTTGGTAGCTAAAATACCCCCAACAGACGATCCGGTATGTACATACCTATTATTTTTAATCTGACTTTATCAAGATCTATTTTTTTAAATCAACCGATATGTCTGGTATTATATTTGAAGATACATAAGTTTAAATTTAAATAATAATTGGTCGGTGATTTATCGAAACTCTTTATGATATACTTGTGAGAACGAGTAATAGGAAGTTGGCAATTGAGACCAGGGACCAGGGACTCAATGTTCTGTATATATACAAAGTTGGCCTGGAATTGTCACAAATTTTCTTTTAAATTTTTTTCTCTAGTCCTGTCATTTTAAAAATGGTATTAGTGACATTATTATACAAAAAATTGCGGTAAAATGGATCCAATAGACTACTTGAAAGCACTGCTGTTTTCGTTTCTGGTAAGTCAACAAGAATTACCAAATGATAGGAGAACGTTTAAGAGAAACTGACAGTTGCCTATAATAAACATAAACCCAGTTGTTTATTTTGTACCTAGACAAAGCATATGGTTTTATTAGACTGATTTTTCTTAATTCGCAGGGGTATAAATGTAACGTTTCTTTTTCGTTTTAGGAAAAAAAAATGTACTAATGTATTACAAAAATATCGATTTATTTTGTCTTAATTTCAAACATTTTTTCGTGAGACTTTCAATTATAGTGTAAACCCTTTAGGTATAACGAAACCGTGCATTTTTTTATTGTTATAGAAAGTTATCGTTATATGGAGTAAAGAAAGAAAAATAACCAAATTCACAATAATTCAGCCAATCAATCCATGAGATTATTTAAAAAGAAATTATTGTTTGTTTCTGTTAAAATTTCAGGTTACACTACACGTGGATGTATACAGTCCAGCCGATCGTGCTCTAAATGTAACGTTACCAAAATGGTGGTCGTATCCTAAGCATGTGGTGTTAAAGGAAACCCCCGAAAACGCGGTGCATTATGAACTTTTATTTCCTCAGCTGACGCATATGGTTCAGTCTTACTTACTTTATGTCGAACCAGTCAAATGTAAAAATGCAGCACATCATGCCACAGCCAGCCTCATTGTACCGTGGGCTTATCAAGATGTTCACAGTTACATTACGTAAGTCGTTTTGTTCAATATTGTTGATTGTTGATTAATAGACTGGACATGTTTTAAATATTGTGGGGAACGTTGAAGAAAAATTATTGATACAAAAGATCATTTACAAGTTAAATAACTCATTGATTACCAATCACACCTCACATCAAATAAATCTTTTATGTGTAATTGATAATTTTCACATATTTTTGCAATATAATATGTAGAAGGCTTCTATGATAGCCCTAACTAATTTTTTGTGTGATAATTTTAGTAACACCGAAAGAGACCCCTTACAGCTCCGGCTGTATTCTTCAAAACCCCATGGTGCAGCTAATTTAACTGCGTTTGCTAGACTAGTTTTGGATCCATCTTGTAAATACTCCGTAAGGTATGTAGTGTCAACTATACTAAATAATAACAGACTGCGAATAAAATAAATAAATAAAATCTTGCAGTATTAAATCATCCTATTTGGGAATGCTTGGGCAGATGGTCCGTCTGTATTCGCCTCTCTTAATTGCAAACACTGCTGTAGTGATCCTTTTGTCCATAAGAAGTCAGTTCCATAGCATTGCGTGTGCAGGACACTGTTCATTATTCTTTACAGCTATTAAGGAAGGCGTTAAACCCTACTATATCTTGACAACTGTTAAAGTGGCGTCTAAAATTTTGAGGTGAGTATCGAATTTCTACGAATTGAAAAATAAATCAGTAATGTTATATTGTTTCTTTTTTGTTTTCTAGTTTAAAGGCGTTCACTGAGCACCTGCCCAGCCCTGATTGGCAAATAATGGCTGAAGATGGTTCGGAATTATTTTTGTTGCCTCTTCTGCTTTACATATGTAGTGTGGGTATTGTGTGGCTGCTAGCCAGTGTATTAGCTATTTCGGTATTATTGTGTGAGTCTACTGTTCACAAAGTTGCCTTAAAGTAAGCGCATTTACGTTTCAAATTGGCAGCATTGTATAAGAGACTTTTTTTAAGGCTCTTAGCTAAAAACATTGCGGGTACCTTATTCTTTTCTGATTGGCTGATGGCTGGATTTCACAAGATACCGAGCATCGTTGCCATAGCTTTAATTATAATTACCTTGAACACCTGCGGTGGTATTTCGTTGTCTCTGGGAGCGATTTTCTACTTTTTAAAGGTATATTTGTGTCACAATAAATGCCTTCCTTTTAATAATTATTCGTATTTCGTCTGTCAGTTGACCCAAATGTCTCAAGACTATATTGAGGAAATCGTAAGTGGATTTGTTAAATCGTTGACCCGAAAGCTGAAGCATAGATTTACGAGAAAGAAACTACCCACTTTGACTGAAAGCAACAGTGAGCTAAAGCAGTCCGAAAGCGTTGCTGAAGTTACAGAAATGGAATCATTGCCGAAAGTTAATGACAACGAAATTGTTAATAACAAGAATGGAGGCGACACCGCCACTATTGTGCAGCAAGAGGGTACTGTTGAAGAACAAGAAAAAGATCTTGAACCGGAAAAGGATGACATACATAACGATGAGTTAAACGAGAAACCTCGACCGTTAGTTGATCATGAATATGATGACAGTGAAACGAACGCTACCATGGGAAGTGATGCCGAACTATTGAACCTGCAGTCCGATTCCGTTCATCTGCTCGAATTACCTAAGAATGACGCGATATTCTTTCATTTCAGCATGTTCCTGCTTTGGTGCATGATCACGTTTTTGACATTCCCATCTGTATTGACGTGGGCTCATAATTTTAAGTAAGTAAAAACTAAAATATATGCGAAATAAAATAAAAGTTAGTTTTGCAAAAACACAAATAATGCCTCTAGGACTAATTAAGGAGTTTGTAAAGTTTAATTCTATTTTATGAGAAGAATGTTTTAAAATTATATAGCCTACGAAATTGATCAAATAAATATTCATTATTTTTTTATTAATTTACAGGTATAGTAGTAAATTAAAGCCCGATCCGTCCTTTGTACCTGGCTTAATACTTAGCATTAGTGCCATATTTTTATGGCAAATGGACTTGCCAAAAATCAAAAAGTAAGTAATGCTTTTTTATACAAATAACATAAAAACCACATTAAGCCTCAAGATTCTTGAAAAACTGTAAACATCATAATAATAAATAAATTTATTTACTGAATCGGTTCCAGAGGAATATTTCAGTCATACTTTGATTCTTTAAATTTCAGACCTATATCTATTTTGCTTTCTGAATTGATAAAAATACAAATTAACTGATATGAATGAAATTTGGACATATACAGATACATACATACCAGCAATAAATACATAAACAACTTATAATTTTCATATTAATGATTAGAGATCGACGTTTTTTCCGAAATATTTTTTTTTACAATAACGTATTAACGATTTTTTAGTAATAGCTTTTTTGACTACTTAAGATTGTTATAGAGGGTTGTCATAAAAAAGTATGAAAGAAGTTATTCATTGGTCAACAAAAATTAAATTTTTTTGTGACGCGGACGAAACAAGGTGTTTCTCATGTATATTTTTTATCGTCCATGGTTGCTTTGCTATTAAGCATTATTGTAGCATCCCATTTACGATATCTGTATTGATGAAATAATCACTATGATATTATGTTTAATACATATTTTTATTTTAGCCAAGGCTACAAGGAACTAGGCTACGTCATTTATTTTCTTGCTGCCTTGAGTTTAATTTATGCCACGTTAAGTCTCTATCGATTAGTATTGGTATTGACTTTAGTGTTCGCTTTAATAATTTTACATCAATTGCTGGCGCCTAAATTAATAGAAGATACCGTTAGAGGAAACCTACAACAAGAAGATGGAAAGTTACCAACCACTGTGGAAGCCGATTACGACTTGATCAAAGCGAAATGGGAGTGAACATTTAACTTTTATTCATTGAATAATATTTCATCAAAAGAAGAAACAACACCTGATAAGGTAAAAAAAGTTAGAGAACATATGCCAAAATAAATTAGGAAACTGTGTAAGGATTTGGTATGAACGTCGTTATCAGAATAATACGTAGGAAAATATTATCAAGTTATCAATATTGTTTTAGCTATATTACTATTGTTATTTATTGATCATGCATAATGAAGGAACTGAATGGCATTTTTGTGGACAGTCTTTTATTTTGTTTGTTTTTTCTGCAGAAACTGGAATATTTCTTTGGGCATACATTATTTTTGCCTTTACTTGTAGATTAACGAGACATCGTTCTATCTTTAAAGAACTTTCAACGTTCTAAAATCTTTTCTATGAGAATAAAATAATAAGATAGTAAAACCATTAAGATAATTATGTAAATGAAAACAAAACAGATAGTAAATGAGGCAGAATTACTATTTAACCATTAAAAAAAAGTTTGCTTATAAAAAGTATTTAAAGGACTAGGGTCTACAATACACGAAAAATGGTTTAAATTTAATACACAGCTATGTATAATAATATTTTTTTTTTAGTCTATTAATATTCACATCTTTCTAGGCTCGCAAATTTACTCAGTTTTTGCATTGAGTAATTTAATTACAAGTAAAATTAATTATATTAAATAATTAAGTTTTGAGAATCTAGAAAAGTCGTAGGTGTTAATATTAAAAAAAATATTGCTGAAAAATTAAAAAGTATTGATGCAAATATTAATTGCTTTCAATTCTCTTTTCAGCAGTTTATAATATTTTTTACATTATGAATCCTCATCCTTTCAGACAATGAGCTAGTTAATTAAAATATAAAACTAGGAAATATAAAAAAATAAAATGGTAGAAGTTGTCATCAATAGATTATTAGATGATACAAAATTTTTAATGAATATACGTATCATTACAAATTTATTGATTTTATACCTACAAAAATGAATTTCAATTAATAAGTTTTCAATTAATTAAAAATATAGCCTTAAACTATATTTCAAAATATAGTAGCAGCATTTAGAGAACATTTTTAATTCTCAATGATGGTCTTCGTTATTTATTTTTTAATTTATTTGACTTTTTCAGTTTTATTTTAGTTTTCTAAATAGAAAAATTTAGACTTATCGAAAGACTATTAAAAGTACACCAAAAGTATTTTTTTAAACTACCTATAAATATATTTCTTTAATTAACAAGAAAGACAATAAACAATGAAAATAAATTGTACTTTTGTGTTTTAAATTTTGTTGACTGATGGGCAACAAGTGAGTGAAGTATTTATAGTCAGTTTCTCAAGTGTTTAACTTATTTTTGTTATAGGCAATTCTAATGAATATGAATATTACCAAAGTTAACTCGTTATAGTTAAGTAAATTATTAAAATGCTTTAGTTTTTATTATGTGCATGTAGAATTGAAAGCCGAAAAAAATATATTTTTTTCTTTATATTAATTATTCGTTTTAATTATAAACGTTAATAGGCAGTAGGCCTTTTTGAAGTCTTATAGTTGAGTGTGCTATCAAAATAATGCAATATACAGAAAGTGATATATTGAACGTTTTAGAGAAACATGTATTAAATATTAGAAAATTTGAGTATGTTATCAAAGATATACTAATATTCTTTTTTACAATAGCAAAAACAGTTAAAAATTTTTAATAAAAAGTTTATTCTTGAATTAACACACTTAGTTTTCCTAAAATGTCTAATATACCACTCACTTTGAGTACGTTGTATAATACTGAAATGATGAATATGAATGAATAAATGATAAGTAACTTTTACAATGATTTTTGTTAATATTATTTGAAGATTATCATGAAATAATCTAGAGGAAGAAATGTAATTAAAAAAATAATAACAAAGCCATGTAACTTATTAATTTATTTACAAATACCACACATAAACCTAATGGCTACAATTTATTCGGTAAAAGAATAATACATTAATTATTAACTGAATGAACTTTATATAAGCATCATGTATACGGTTTACAAAGAATATTTCAAGCTTGTACATCTACTTTTTTAATAAAGCAGCTTATCATTACTATAAACCTATTCTTAGGTAAGTTCTCATTATCTTCTAATGTATTTATGTTTAAAAAAACTAATAATTTAAAAATAATATAATAAGTAATTAATAAATTTAGGATTCAGCTTGTAAAAGATGTACATAAAAGTTTTGAATATGCAATTGATGTGTTTTTGAGCATACTAGGCATCTTTTACAAGTACAATTTATACATATAATGTAGTATCGCAATCTAAACTATTATAGTCTACTGAATCTAGAATGATTACACTTTTACCCTTCTGTAAGCTGCAAGTTACATTATAATTGCCCATGGCGTTTTTTAGTATGAGCAATCATCTGAGGCTTAAGCGTGAAACATTTACCACAAAGTTTACATTGAAAATCTTTAACTTTTGAATGTGTTTTCTGGTGGTTCTCCATTTGCTGTTTTGTGATGAAGGCTTTGTCGCAAAATGGACACAAAAAGTTCTTTTCCCCACGGTGTCTCTTCGCATGAACTTGCAGCTGCTGTCGAAAAGTAAAACTTTTGTCACATTCATCGCACTTGAAGTTCTTAATTTTATAGTGAGTTTTATAATGATTAGTTAGTGTTTGCTTATAGATAAACCGTTTGCCACAAACGTCGCACTGAAAGGGTTTGTCATTTAAATGAATCTTCATATGGTTTTGAAGAGACTGTTTACTTGAAAGTCCTTTGTTACAACTGGTGCACTGAAACGGTTTGTTCTCTACTTTTGGTTCGTCTTTTAACGATATATCCGAAAATGCTTCTTCAGGTATAATGTTTAAATATCTGACCGAATCTGGTTCTTCCATTTTCAAAAACATTTCTTCATCGTTGAAGTAAAGACATGCACCATACTTTGACATTGTTTCAAAAATACTTGCAATGAAACATATTCTTTACGCTCTTTTAAATTTTATAAAATATTCACACATAAAAGTAAATAATAACTGAAAAATTAAATTTTACTGACACTAACCTATAAAATAACAAACCTAACTAGTTCTTCTTATTGATTAATAACTTTTGCAGCTTTTGGTTCTGTATTCCAAGCTATTTAGCCAATTGCAAAATCCTTTAAACACAAATTGAATTTTTCTATTTAGTGTTTATATTGAGAATTACAAATAAATTTTCGGACACCATGTTAAATATAATATTGAAATATCCTTCCGTCTATAAATTCCTAATTCATAGTAAACCATAGCAAAGTGGTAAACTACTTCGATATGCGTCCTTGTATCGTGCATCTAGTTACTTCCTTTGAAAGTGAAGCTATGACGTCATGTCGCCATTTTTATTAGATTATCATTTTACTTTTTTACTTGCTGTATGATGGTTCGTATTTTTATTTTATATTCTCATTTATCTATTGCACAATCTTATTAATTCACTTTTCTTGTTCATTTTCTACAGGTTAATAAGCGGGGCAGAGTAGTGTTATGAATATTTATCCTATCGAAAAAAGAAATCATCTACTGCGACATCGTGATGTAAGGTTCTTACTGGACATCCATATTCAAGTCGACTTTGTTTACAGATGATTTTCATCTTGGATAAATTTGCAGTCATTTAAGGTGATAATACATGCCGTAATTAATGTTTGATCAATTAGGGAAATCAGTGGCTTTCTTCTAACATTCTGTTGTGCACGTTTTTTACTAGTGAAGCGAATGAATTATTTATATCTGGAACATTCTCTAATTTATTTCTCAGGAAAGAATATAAGAACTGTGGATGTCAAGTGTTAGGGATGCAGCATTGGTTCTATCAATTTTCATTCATTGCACGACGTAGCAATACTTTAAGAAAACAGAGTGATTTTATTAACTGGAGACAGAGGCAGTGTTTTGGTGCTAAAGGAAATATTTATACCTAGGAATTGAAAGGTAAGAGCAAAAAGTTAAAGATGATATTTAAATTAATCCAGACATTTCAACTGCTTTTGTAATCTACCTATTTACATTTAAAGTCAAGTTTTTAAGAATTAGATTTTTCTAGCGGTGTGCTAAATAAATAGTGTAGTAATCAATGGAACGTTTTATTTATATTTAAACATGTAATTTTGGAACATAGGATATAATTATCATGGTTATTAACGGTACATTGTTTAAATTTATTTCTTTATAATTCAGTTGTATCTCAGCTTACATGAGACAATATAATTTCATTTGAAAGTTGTACACATGGTTGTATTAGAAATAAACTCCTGATTACGACTGGAGATGTAACATTAGTCGAAACGTTGTAGCTCCATTACAAAATAAAGACATGGAAGTCCGAAAGTTTGCGTTTATTTCTAATATCATTTCATGTTCTGTTTATTTATTGGTGTTAACTTTTCTTCTTTTTATCTTTAGATTGGTCGATAATGAGAGAACACAACTTCAGTTAACTTTTATTATTTTTAAACTACAACAACTGGATTTGGTTTCCTGTCGTGGAGGATTTCAGCAAACAACATTATGCAGTTAATTTTCAAACGTTGGCAGAGTTTCAAGTTTATTTGAGTCCTATTGTTCCCAGTGGTATCATTTTTCTTGCTGTTCGCACTTGTTCACGTTTGAACGTTAAGGTAAAAATTTATCTAATAAATTTTAAAATTGTTCATTACTAATCTGTTACCACCGTATCTGTTTCAGATCAACGTTGGAGAAGAAAAAGAAGGTCCATTCCGTAGTTAGAATGTTTACTTAAATGAATTACTTTTTATTTTGCATGCTTATGTCAATTGTTATTTAAATTTGCATGTTCTCTTGCTTATTTCTTCGCTTTGCTTACTGCAATTCTTACTATCACGCTTCGCATTTACCCTACATGATCCGCAGGATTCAACGTTTCGTTATCTTGCTTGTTCCTTCTCATCTATGGTTCGGAGCGGAGGCCTCCCCGAGCGACTTGCCATAGACTTAGCTTTTTAGTTGTTCTTTGAAGTGTCTTATACACTTCTCGCGGTCTACTCGAACGTCACTTCCTTTCAGACTGTTTGGTGTGGGTTATCTGGAATAGAAGCAATAGGCGACTGCCCAGCTCTCACAGACGACATCTGTCCAATCTTTTCTACCAAAATTCTATTAGTTTTTGCCGTTAGTCCTTTGTAGTTTAGTTGGTTAATGCACTGCACTATTCGCTTACAGGTAAAGGACATCGATCGAAGACATCATACTGTTTTACATTTCTTGTATTCTTTTTGATATTTCGTTTGTTTTTTTGTCTTTTTCTTTTACAGGTATTTATTGTTATTTTATAAACTGTTATGTTAATATTTTATATGATGTATTTGAGACAAAAAGCTCCTCTGATACTTATAATTTTTCCAAATTGACTTTTTGGCACATTTGTTACAACCAAATTGCATTTTAATAATTAGAAGTAATTGGCGGATAAGGGTGTAGCTATAAGGGGCTGATGTGGAGGCTACAGAGTATTAGAGGGGCTTTTTTGTTCCAAATTAGCATTTAAATATTAATATAAAAGTTTATAAGTTTTTCGTGTTGTAATAAATACTGAAAAAGAGTTAGGGGTTGTTGGTAGTCGTATTGAATTAATTTATTCCTATTGTTGAAAAAGTGGAAATATGTATTGAACTCTTTTTAATATACCTAACAATACAATAATGTGAGAAAATCAATTAAGTACAACGAACAACTTGCTTTCTTTTCTTGAGTATTTATTAAAATACGAACGACTTTTCTAATGATTGATCAAATATTAAAACTGCTAATTTTATACTACTGCATTTGTAATAGTATATGAATAATGCTATGCACATAATTTTGTCTAGACTGTAAATTGTTAAAATGTAGTATTGTATTTTTTAGTGATCGTTGTTAATGTAAACATAATGTTAAAAAAGTTATGTAAGAACCAAATGGACTAATAAATGTATCAACTTTAAAAATTGTTTTAATTCATAAACAAAATAATTAAAATAGTATCAACTTATGCTCTCCTAATACATAAGTATTAAAGTTTTTGAAAATGAAAATTTTGGCTGTCCAATTATTTGCTGAATAGACCTCGTCTCGGGTTAACAACAGATTTTTTTTAAATTTTGACCATTTGTATCAGGAGAGCATAAGTCCAAGGAGGTATTTTTTAAAAGGTCTGTCAAATTATTTGTTGATCAGACCACGTATAGGCTCAGCAACTGAAATTTTTCTTAAATTTTGACCATTTGTATCAGGAGAGCATAAATCCAAGGAGGTATTTAAAAAAAAAAAAATTGTGTCATATATACGAGGTCTGATCAATAAATAATGTGACAAAAAATTTTTAAAAAGTACCTCCTTGTACTTATGCTCTCCTGATACAAATGGTCAAAATTTAAGAAAAATTTCAGTTGCTGAGCCTATACGTGGTCTGATCAACAAAAAATTTGACAAATAACTTAAAAAATACCTCCTTGTACTTATGCTTTCCTGATACAATTGGTCAAAATTTAAGAAAATTTTCAGTTGCTGATCCGATACGAGATTTGATCAACATATAATTGGTTAACAAATTTTTAATTAAAAATTATTTGTTTATTAGACCCTGTATTTTGAGAAAAATTTGATTGTTAAATTATTTGTTGATCGCACCTCGTATAAGTCAGTAACAAGAAAACTGCAATAAGTAGAATTATATTTTTACTATTCTCCGTCAGATGGCCTTTACAGCGAACTGTAATGTTTGTATACAGGCTATTACATGGTTCTAGTATTTTCTGTTAGGTGTTACTTTGCAGAGAGCTGTACTGGAACGTGTCAGCTTTTCTCATTTCTTGGAAGATGTCGCCACTAATTTCAGTACGTCATTCAAAGTATCTTGTACCAGGTATCCGACTATTTCAGAGCAAGTTTTAAACTTAGAAAATTTCTAAAAGGACCAAGCTTTAAGGAATAGTTTTCTCTTTTACTTAATCATATAATGTTATTTCTGTTATAAAAGTAATTTCCAAACGAATTTAAAATTTAATTATGAGAAATTGGGTTACTTTTTCATATTTTCGGGATTTTTTCGGGGTCAGATTTTTTTGCGGAAAAATGACATTCCTTTAAATGATTTGGAGCTACTGAACAGATAATTCGACAATACTTTAAATATTTTATTTACATCCTCCCTCAAAGCTACTACACCAAATTGTCCATGGTCCCTTTTTGATATCGAGCTCGCTGTCAGTGTCTCACTAGTCCCATGCTGATGGCAAATTGTCGACACCTGGTGACAACTTCGTCGTGCACTAGACTGAAACACATCGCCACTATCACAAGTCCAACGAACAAATATAGACAACAAGCGAGGAGTTGAAGCTGTGTGCTATAGTCAGAGTTCTGGGGCAGTCGATCACCTATTCCAATAGTGGACAGGGCTATGAAACAAAAGTACGCCGC
The DNA here is from genome assembly GCA_029378335.1 of Agrilus mali. NCBI lineage: Eukaryota > Metazoa > Arthropoda > Insecta > Coleoptera > Buprestidae > Agrilus > Agrilus mali. Next base: position 3,905,045 of record CM055661.1, read on the forward strand.
GTCTAGGAAACTCCAACCGCTGGTAAATGTGAAAATTATCGCTCCCAGGCACACGTACGAGACGAGGAACAGTATCACTAGGATTACGGGCACAGCCGGTGTCGACGACGTCATGCTATTGGAGGCGTTTGGACTTGGCGCCCTGCTGGATTCTCGATCAGAAGGCTGCCAGATGAGGGGCACCCTTGAAGGTGTATTGTGCGAAAAACTGAAAAAAGGAGAACATTGTGGGAATATGATACCACAAGGCAAGCTTCGAGGGACTAAAGCCATCCCCAATAAAAAAATTAATATAAAATAAAGCAATGTAGCGTAACTTCATAAGCGCTCTCTCAAGAGTATTTCATTTATTATACAGGGTGTGCCAATATTGGGTGGATGGAAGATTGCCCCTTTACGGAAATATGATTTAAGTAAAAGTTTTACCAAATGAACTCTAAGCGATATTTTTCTTCTGTCCCACCTGAAAATATGATACTTTGTAAAAAACTAGTCCTTCTGAGGAAAAATTATAAGTGAATTAGAGGCTTCATTCATCCAAAAATTCGATTTCCTATATAAATAACATGGGAATTTCTTTTTTCGGTTTTAACTAAATTTTTCGGTATTAAAAAGAGTTTTCTTTGTATTAAATAAGTGTAGATCTTTTGCGGGGCATTAAATTTGCTACAAGAAAGTTCCTTTATACAAAACAGTTGTTGAGTTATAAAGATTGAAAGGTAAATAATAATAATAATTGACATCAAATTTCCTTTAAATTTGAATTTATTGGACTATGGTGATGTATAATCAATGCCAGTCAATATAAAGCATGAAGAGCAAAAACTTCTGTTTACTACAGTGGAAATATTGACTGTGTTAGAAACTGCGCTACCGTGGAACTAGAAAAAATTTTAAAAACAAAATAGGTATGAGTCAAATTTCAATTTTAATTAAATGGTGTTATTATTTCATAGTAATTAGTTATTAAAATTCATATTTATGTATTTACTATATGTGAAAATTAAAAATTTGATAGCTTCATAGTGTCTGCCTTTTTTTCAAGATCGATAAATTCAAGATTTTTGATGTCAATTATTATTAACATTCACCTTTTAAACTTTATAACTCAGCAACTGTTGGTTGATTGGAGAGCGTTTGTTTAAAGGATTTTTTGTAGCAAATTTAATGCTCTACTTGTATTTTTCTCAAAAACATTTTTTAAAGCCCAAAAATCGAGCTTAAAACCGAAAAAAAGAATTCCCGTGTTATTTACGTGGGAAATCGAATGAAGCCTCTAATTCACTTAGATTTTTTTTTATAAAGTATACCCATCAGATCATCAGATTTTTAATTAGGACAAAAAAATATCCCTTAAAAATGAAACATCCTAATGAGCTATTACTCGATGTACAAAATGTCAAGTACGTTTTAAAATACCTTTGTTCATTTTCGTCTTCTTCGTCCACTTCTTGTAAATCAGATCCTGCCATTGTACCAATAAATCCTCTAGGAGGTTGTAGACCGTGTGACGGACAAAAATGTGTATCTGCCAGCATTTGGCGGACTTGGCTCTGGACACATCGACCACGGGCATGACTGGTTCTAACGGTGGCCAAAAGAGCTTTTTTTGGAATAATGTGGTGTTCCATCTTTAGATGAACTTGCTTATGGTTGAGGTGGTTTTGGGCAACGGCATGTGGATTCGGGGCTATCTGAATCGATGCACTATCTACAAAAATAAAAATGCCTAAATAAAATAAATATAAAAGTGTAAATTATAAGTGTAAACAAAAGTTACTTTGAAAAATAATTTTATTCTTTAATTGTTTAAATGAAAAAAAAAAAGTTGTTATTTACAAGAATATTTAAAATGTAACGTGATGTTTCCTTTAATACTAATTATACGAATGTAGTGTAACTTTTTAAATTTAACTTGAAAGTCGTCTAAATTTATGTATTCCGAACAGCGTTTTGACTGAAAACTTTGGATAAAAAATTTCTTCTGAAATTCATTAAAAATAAAAACTATGCAAAAAACAAAAGCTGGAAAGAAGTCAACGTGAAATATAAATGATTCTTTTGCAGTTTGAGTTTTCCGCACTTTTGTAAATAACAAAAGTTTGACAATGTCCAATGTGTCCCATCTAGATTGTGATGATCATACTTAATGATACCTACTTGTAACTTATTATGCACCTACTTCATTTTAAACTCACGAGGAAATGTAGAATTAGAAAATAGTAAAACTATTTTCCGTTATTACGATTATAGTCAAACTTCAATAACTCGAACGCTGATAATTCGATTTTTTGATAACCAAATATTTTACATTATTACTCGAACTTTCGAATATCTTGTTAATTCGAACGAACCTTAAAAATTCAGTTTAAATTTAAATTCGTAAGATTTTTGCCAACTGTACTGGATTTCCATTAATTTAATTATAGACGGACATAAACCAGCGCCTGCATATAAAATTTAAGAGCTGTAGGAGATTTGACACCCCTTTCTCCCACTTACCGTCGTTAGGCGGTCGACATACGTGTTTCCCCGAGGGGCTCGAGGGAGCTCTCTGATATCCGACCGAGGGCATGAATTTTGCAGTCGTTGATGATTCCGCTTGTCTGCAACACAACTTTGAATAGCCTTTCCTCGCACCGACGGCTAGAAGGGAACCGAGACCAGAAAGAAGAATCAACATTAGAGGAACTCCGATGACTGCGTACACCATCGCCACAGCTTTACCTGTGGCAGTTCTAGGAGATAGCCTACCATAACCTGGATGATAAAAATTCAAATGATTATCATAAAAGAAAAATTAAGGACATTTTTAGACTGAGTGGTACCTACATTAGAAACTAAAGGTGCAAAGATTTGAAATTTTAGAGTCTTTTAAATAAAATAATTTCAACTGTCCGCCACTTCTGGTCAAACTGGTAGTATAATACCTTTTTACGAAAAAATTGTATGAAAGAAAATTTTAATATAACTTTTATAACACAAGTCAACACGAATTTTTAGTCTGAGTTCTATATGTCTGATTTTCATTTCTTATGGCTAACTAACAAAAAAAAGATATTTTTATCTAATAAATTTTGGTTTTGTAATGACTAGAACGGAATATCAAATTCTAAAGCAAATGCATTGCTAGGGCAAATATGGGGAATAGTATAAAAATTGTGCATAAATAACTGGGAAAGAAGGGTGGTACTTTTTAAAACGTTAGTAAAAAGTATAGTCTTTTATGGAGTCGAGATATGGGGATGGAAAGAGTATAAAATAGTAGAAAATATTTATAAAAGGTATCTATATAAAACGGGTGTTGCGCTTAGAAAGAAGTACCCTAGACTACATTTTAAGAAGGGAAACAAAATGTGGGAAAATGGTGGAAGATACAAGAAGGAGGGTTGTAAAATATGAAGAAAACTTGGGAGAATTACCGGAAGGGGACTTAAGAAAAGAGATATGGAGAACAAAGGTATTGGGGATCGCGACAAAAAATAAATATTATGGGGAAAGGGACAAAGCCTTAACAGAAATGGCAATACGTAAAGAGCAAATGGAAGAGTGGAGAAAAAAGGGATTGAATGTTAGTAAGATGGTGGGGAAAAGATGTAATGAAATAGTAAGAGGTGAGGGTTTGAGGAAAATTTGGGAATCCAGATACGCGAAAGTAGTGAGGGGTTTATATGGGTAGAATGGCAAGGGGATGAGGTGCCAGGATATCTAAGAGAAGGAAAAAGTATAGAGATAATATCTAGATTCAGAATGGGGAATGAGTGTAATGAGAATAAGTTTTGGATGGTAGAAGGTAAGAGATTGTGTAGAGTATGTGGAAAAAAGAGCGAATCAATGGAACATGTATTAGAAGAAGTAATGGGGAAGAATGAGAGGGAAGAACTTGCGGATGGTAAAAGAAGATGGAAAAGGGGGAAAGGGAAATACAGGAAAAATGAATATAAGTGAAAAGGAAGAGAAGTGCTTAGTTTAAATATTTAAATTTTTGTAGGTTTGAGAAAATAATGATTTTTCTTTAGTGTGGGGAAATGTAAACATAACTTTTTAGTTTCAATAAAGCTCTTACTACTACTTAATGCAATGTTAATAAATCGGTATTGTAATTGTATTGAATTTGTTTAGCAATTGTACTTTTTTGTCAGTATACAGTTTGTAATATCATAATGTACTTATGCCATTTCTTAAAATTTCAATAAAACGATAAATATAAATAAATTGTTTTATTCTTCTCTAATAAATGAAAAATATAATTTCATTAACTTTGATTTACAAGAAAACATATTAATATCAGTAAGTATTCTGTACGAAAAATGAATATAAATGTCGAAAATAAATGTACAAAATCGTACGAAATTATTGTCTTATGCTTTCCTAATACAAAATGCGAAAATTTTGAGTACAAATTTTTAATTGTTAAATTATTTGTTGATCACACCTCGTGTAAGTCGGTAACAAGAAAACTGCAATACTGTATACAAATTGGTTATCAGTTACCTTATTTTGCGTTTCACACGAATGCGTCTTAAAACTATTCTATCCCAATTAAAATAACAAAGTTGGCATTAACATCCGGCGCACCCGGAAGTGGGCGGTTGTTGAAACTATTTTAGTTAAAAAGATCACCTTTGATAACCTTTCATCGTAAAACTTTAAATGTTTTAGTTTCCCTTAAACCTGCACCTACTGTACCACACTCAGTTTGAAGAAATCTGTACAACATGTAATTATTTGATTCAATTAACAAAAAAATTTAAAAGAAACAATTAGTTAACATTGGTAGCTATTGCATGAAACCCTATTCAGGATCACCTCCTCTATTTTATTATTTAAACAATTAGTATTGCTATTATATATATAATTAACTTACCGACGGTGGTAAGTAATGTTATAGTGTATAAAAGTGCTCCCCCAAATGTCCAATGGTGGGTGCCTGACGAATGGGAAAAATCGTCCTTGCCAGAGGACTCTATCACAGCCTTTTCAAACCTCTTCAGTTGCTCAGTCACTAACTTTGTCCAATTTTTCTCATAAAGAACATTAAGTCGCTCTGTAACAAATAAAAATTTACATTAACATTTACTAAATTTATCTACCAGACTTTGTGGTTAGAAGGGAGCTGAGATGTGGTAAAATTGTAGAGGAAACAAGAAAAAGTAGTTAAATACGAAAATATACTGGAAAATTTAGATGAGGATATAGGAAAGGAGGTGTGGAGAAAAATAATCCTAAATGTAGGAATAAAAAATAGGCATGATAAAGAAAGGGATGACACTTTAGACGAACAAGGTTTACGTCAAGAACAATTAAATGAATGGGATAGTTTAGGAATGAGCGTAGAGCAGTTACTGAAGATAAGATGTAATGAAATTATAAAAAGAGGGGACTTGAGAAGAATAGATAGATCAAAATATCTTGAAAATATGAGAAAGGTACTTGGGGAAGATTGGCAAAGGGAATTTGACCACATTATTTGAATGAAAAGAAGAATATAAATGTTTTTGCAAGGTTTAGAGGAGGGAATGAAAGCAGAGGATGTAAGTATTGGATGAGGAATGAAGACAGAGTACTTATGTAGAATTTGTGAAAGGGGAGAAGAAACATTAATACATGTGTTGGGGGGATGTGACGAAAGTATAGGTAGAAAAGAAGGAATGTAAAAGGTTGTTAAGTAAGGAAGATGTACTGACCATGTTAAAAAAATTGTAAAAAGAAAGAGATGGGAGTGAAAGAAAAAATGTTTGATAATTAAAAATTGTAGGGTTTCCCCTAAAAGTTATTATTGGGAAAAAATTGGGTGGGTAGGGTTAAAATGAATAATTCTTTTTTTTATAGGTTATAAGAATTGCATTGTTTCTTTTTATTGTCTTTTAATTTTTGGTTCTTGCATTTTCTGTTTTGTTTAGCAATTGTGTGCATAATTTCAATAAAGTACGTACCTATATGTATTAAATTTAAATGTTACATACAGATTATTAGACCAGGGTCGATAATTTTTGAAACAAAAAAAAATTATAGTAGATGAAACTCATTGGAAACGGAAGACAATATAACAGATATGAAAGGAAAAATAATTTACGGGCGATCTGAGTTCGGGAAGGGGAAGGGGGTGAGTTTTTAAGATTAAAAAACGGTTTTCTTTGATTTCCGGAAAAACTACAAGTCTTATAGAAAAAAGTTAAATAGCAAAGTTGTAGGTAATAAAAATATCTACAACTTTTGTATTTACGATTTTGTCACATAACCTCAAAATTTATGTGAAAAATTCAAATAACCAACTTCTTGGTTTTTTTTATCTTTTACAAAAAAATTTTCTTTTTAACAAAATTTTGTGAAAACTTACCTATTTATGTCCCAAATACGCTGTAATTTTTTTTATTTGAAATATTTAGTTTTTCATCTTATTTTTACTTAATATCGAAAAAGCACCCAAATTCTCAATCGAAAATCCTCACGTTAAAATATCTGCTTTTTTAAAAACGTTGGTGGGGTTTTTCTTCGTTGAAATCTCTACCTACTTTCTGATTGTGTGAAAAAATAAATATTATTATGGTAAGTTTTCTCAAGAAAAGCAAAAAAAAAACGAAAAAACTATTTGCCATTTAACTTTTTTCCATAAGACTTTTTTCTATAAGACTTGTAGTGTTTCCGGAAATCAAGGAAAACCGTTTTTTACCCTTAATAACTCACTCCCTTCCCCTTCCCGACCTCAGATCGCCCGTAAATTATTTTTACTTTCATTTCTGTTATATTCTCTTCCTTTTCCAATGGGTTTCATCCTATTATATATTTTTTTTACTTTTTACTATTTTTGAGGGCTTCAGCACTGGTCTATATGCCATTATTTTTGATAATTACTAGATTCCTTGATATTTTAATTAACTAACGTTCTAAAAACCATTCTCTAAGTAAGGAACATTTGACAAAAGCTATTTTAATTATCGTAGAAGTGGATCTGGTTACCAATTTTCCACCAAGCAGTTACCAGTTAGTTTAAGATCAAAAAAACTTTATTTTATTATTTTCATTGTTATTTCAACATTATTATTTTAGAATACGTATAGTAAATAGTATTTCTATTTTAATATTTACATTTTTTGTGCAGTTTTCATCAAAATGGTCACAATTCTACTCACCAATAAACTAATATACTCAAAATGAACTTTTCTGCAACGACTTGAATACTACACATACACACATAAAAGTACACAAAAGTATACGCATTTACATTTTGTATGGCTTCTGAAGGGGCTTCCCCTTCATTTAGTTCCTTTAAATCGACAGGATAAGACGCTGCGCTGTCTGCTGAATAGTAAACAGGACCTTACAAAGCAAATACATACACAGGTACATACATATAAATGGGTGTATGTTTAGTAGCAGTAAATACACATACATATATATGCAAACACAGACATTGTATGCACATAGCACTTGTGTGGTTATGTGGATGAAGGAGGTTCAGATGTTGTCGCATATCCGTTTCAAAGATGATCGGTGAATATATACAGGTATAAATGAGTGGTGAAGAAGATTGATGTTATCGAGTATATGACGATAGATTCTGTGATAGGATTATTTTCGTAAAAAGAAGTCCAGACGTGGATCAAAAGTTTTACATCTTTATTATGCTCAACACTTTTTAAAGTTTCATAACAATTATTGTTTCGCCACTTTGTGGTTTCATCAAAATATACAATGATGCTTACTTACACAATACTACAGGTATTGAAAAGAAACAGTTAACAGTTATAATTAATTGGGTTTAATGAACAGGAGTGTTGTGGAGTAAACAATATACGTAGAAAAAGAAGAAATTCAGCCACTAATCCACAAAAACGTTTATTTAGATACAAATGTATACATTTCAACCACATCTTCAGTGTAACAAAGTTTATTAACAACAATCTTTCTTAAATATAAGGTTGGCGAAGTAGCGGTAATAACGGGTTATTTAGGGGTGACAGATCGAAATTTATTAGTAATTCCCGCTACTTATTTTCGTAGTTTGTACATTCCTTTAAAACTTCTATATTATTGTTATTTATGGAGTGTCTAGTTTCTATAATATGACACGCTACTGCCGATTTTCTTTATTCTGGTTTTTTACATGATAAAAATGTTCCTTTTAACGTGTCGCTAAATTCCTTTTAATCAAACCTACATAAACTTAGTCTCAGCCGTTGCAATTAATTTTATAAATACCTGATTTTTGTTTTTTATCTACTTTGTCCTTTGGATTTCCTAAACGATTGGACAAACTGTTTTCATTGGTTAAAACAGGCTCAATATCATAATCTCTAAAAATTTTTCTTAGGCCTTTTCTTATTTTTTGGTTGTGTGGGAACCTCCTCTTTATGTAATTATTATTTTTGATATTTGTTAAAGTTGTACTATCTTTGATTAATTTTTTTTTTGTGATTATTAATCATCTTATATATTTCTTCTTTTTTGGAACCGTGTTCTGAAGATATGTTTAATATATGTTTCATTTCTTTGTTAGTTTCCTCTATTTAAAGGTACGTTGATTAATCTGAAAATTAGGCTACTGAAGGCCGCTAGTTTGTTTCTTATCAGTATATGAATCATTAAAAATATATCGATCTGTGTGGGTGGGCTTTCTCTATATGTCAAATATTAGAGTATCGTTTTGTGTTTTGTGGATTAGTGGCTAAATTTCTTATTATTCTACGTATAGAAATTGGGTATTTGACTATTCCTTTATCATTAAAATTGAAGCCTTTTTATTTCACAAATATTTAATATTTTAAAAAATAAAAAAGATACGAACGTTTAAAAATCACAATTAGACAGAGATGTAAATATTGAATTATGACGTCACAGTTTTATACCGCCATATAAATTAAACGCAAAATTTCATTTTGCAAGAAAGAGATAGACAGAAAACTTTAAGAAGCTATAACTTTTTTATTTATCGACCAATTTGAAATTTGATTCCGAATTCTGTTATCATATTACATATATACATATTATATTGAAATAAATATACAACATTTAATATTAGTCAACTACCCTTTTCCATTAAGTTTGTGTAAATTCCATTAATTATAAAATGATTTTTTAGGTCTATAGCCCCGATATCCAAGAAGTATTCGTTTAACGAAAATTTTCAATAATCAATTATAAATCTCTAGTTAATTCAGTTGAGGGTATATAAAAGCGCACCAACAAAGGATTTTTCGGAAATCCATCTTATTAAAAGGGTCGGAGCAAATTTTTGGCTACATTTGAACATGAATTATGGAGTTTGGAAAACGTATTTCTTAAAAAGTGCAGAGTAACATTAAGAATGAAGATTTTATGGAAATCAACTATTAAAGAGGAAAAATGTTTCTCTTTCACTGAAGATGGAAATATGGACTTTAGAAAAAGTGTTCCTAGGGAAAGAATTTTTCTGAAATCAACTTTATCAAGGGGAGCAAAGGTTTTGTCACCATTGAAGACCGAAGTATGGATTGGGAAAATATGTTTTTAAATGATGTAGAGGTGCATTAGGGATGGGATTTTCCAATATAAATTTTATTAAAGGTGAAAACGTTTGGCTACCACTAGTCCGGTCAAATTAGACCAAAAAATAAGAGTAAAGCTACATAAATTCCCACCAAGTGAGATTGTTTAAAATATGATTAAAAATGAAATTTGAAAGTTCCCCATCTTTCCCCTGTATGGAAAAAGTTTTATTCAAGGTTGAAGGTCAAAAAAATGAGTTTTTCGCGATTTTAAGCAAAACGGTGAGTTTTATCATAAAATTACCCCAGGGGAAAGATGGGGAACTTTCAAATTTTGTTTTTAACCATATTTTAAACAATCTTACTGATTTTCAGTTTGGTGGGAATTTATGTACCTTCGAATGTCTAAATTGACCGGTGTTTAATGTTGGACGTTCAAAAAAGTTCTTCCAAACATTTGATCTATTTTATTTTAATAATAACCAATATAAACTAATATAACAAATGATAAACTACGATTTAACGTTAGTAATTAATGGTTCTGGTTCTGTTACACGAAAAATTGAATTCTACTTGACTGTACTGTATACGAATGCTGACTGCTAACTCGAAATGTTACTGTCTTGGTACAAAATCTCTCTTAAGGGATGAGAGGGTGGCAAGAAGTGTACGTGACAATGGTCGTGTACATTACAAAATTCTGAGAATGTAAGGGTGCTTAGGTAGTTCGAACCAAAAAGGTCGGCGGAGGTACCTGAACTTGACTAACAAGTCTAAATATTTGAAAACTATCTAAGTTAAGTGAAATAAATATGTACAAGTTACTGATAATTCACAATTTTAAAAAACATATCAAACAACCGGACTACACTGAAAAATGAAAAATATGGACTTTAAAGAATGTTTTTCGAGGATCACAAATTACTAAAGTTCTGATTAGATAATATTTAAATGGCACATTACTAAGGGACGGGGAGAAGGTTTGGTGACCGCTGAAGGATGAAGTATGGATTTAGAAAATGTGTTTGTGTGTAGAGGTGAACTTGGAACGGAATCTTCAGAAGTTAACTTTATCAAAAGAGACAAAAGTTTGACTATCCCCGAAGATGAATAGATATATGGTCTTTCAGGAATAATAAAGGATGTCGAGGTGCATTAGGAAAGGATTTTTCAGAAAACAACTCTAAACGGGGTTATGTATGCACAGAAAATTGTATTCACTGCGCGTATTAACTTAAAACTTGGTATTAAAAAAATAAAATAAGACACCCTTTTAAATGTTTTAAGATAGAATATATTGACTCCACAATTTATTGTTTCGGTTTTTTTAAACCTTTATCAAGAGAGTGACAGGATATTACTGCAATAAAGGATTAATAAAACCGAAACAATTGTAGAGTCAGTATATTCAATCTTGAAACATTTAAAAGTGTGTCTTATTTTATTTTTAAAGTATTTAACATAAATTTCCGACCAGTACTAGTAACTACTACCAACAATATTAAAACTTGGTGTAAAGAGCAGATAATGAAACGCTTTTTATTTTACAATGCTTTTAAACAATTCTTATGAAGGGCTGCAAAAAAGTTTTACTTACATTTTGAAAGTATTTTCCCAGCTGTTTCAGTTTAAATCATTCGTGGAATGTTTTTAGGTTTATTAAATGAATTTTTGTTATATCATTGCACGTGTAATACGTAACACATTTGCCTTTTTGTTCTTTTGTATTACAATACAATAATTATAATCACCATCTAACCGTGATCATAAATAATTAGAGACATTTAATTGTAATACATTCATATTGTGTCGACTATTTAAAAAACTCCTATATTCGTCCTTTATTGCCTTACATTCATTAAGTTTTGATAAATCGTAAGAATGACAGTAAATGCTACAATTATTTGTTGTACTTTTGTGATGCTGATGGTGTATGCAGAACAATAATGGATTTTCGTTTAATATTTCTTGTTATTTGGATTTTAAATTATGCTGTTAATTCAGAATTAACATTTTCGGTGAGATTATTAATCTAATTTAATGTTATATTTTTTGGTTTATTTGTTTGTTAATTTTTATTTTTAATAACAAAGCATTTTTTTAAATGCACTATTGCAGGATTCAAGACGAACTAAAATAATTAAAAATAAATTTATTATTAGATAAGTAACTATTTGTACGAAATAATTCCAAATTTACCCAGAAGCATGTAACAAAACCTAACATAGATAAATGATGCAGAGGATTTGTAAAATTTGTTTTAGGGGATGCAATTTGATGGCCAGTGTACAAAATATCCAGACGCAGTGATTAAGATAGCTTATAAAGACATTAAAGTTATAAATGGAGTTATATTTTTAAATGACACCATAACAGTAGATAAGGATATTCTTAGTACAAACTTAACGGTAAGAATCAAAGAATTTTTATTTAAGTTGCAGTGAGTAATTCTGTGAAATAAACTGCTGAATGTGGAAAAAATGATGCAGAAAAGTTTACAAGTACCTATAGATCCAGTGAAAATTTTGTTTTAAAACAAAACTGCCCAGTGGCCAGTCTATAAATCTAAATTTTGAAATGAGTGACATTAAAAGCGATTGCTTAAAAATTTCATTTAACAAATTTATGGTTTATTATTTTTTTTGCTAGCTGTCTACACATTTACTTATCAAATATTGTTTAAAATTTCAGATGGTACTTGATGTGATAAGGTGTGCTGTAAGAGAAAACCCCGCAACATGTGAAGATTTTCACACATTTAAATTTTCTCAGTTTTGTGAACTAATAAATAAGACACAAAAATTTCGAATTATTCAAAATATTGTACCTCCTTTGACCTGTCCAGTTAAAAAGGTACTTATATGAAGAAACTAAATTAAATATACCTCAAAAGGATTATAATGAAATTATTGTTGTTAAAAGGGAACTGCAAATAACATTTTTAAAAATTATCAGAAAAAAAAGCAATTGTAAATGATTATTAGTTTTTATTTATCAAAAGGAAGCATGTTTCATGTTTATTATTTTTAGGGAACATACAGGCAAACAAATATACATTATGACTTATCAACAATTCTGCTTTTTCCAACAAGTACGTATTTTTGGAAATTTGATATTGTTGTACTAGATGACAATACAAACGAAGTTTTGTTTTGTGGTAAACATGAAGCACTTTTGGTTAATAAAATTGGAAGAAGAAGGGGCAGAAAAAATTGAATTGTTTACTAAACTATACATCTTTTAGATTCTAGATTTGACTTTTAAGTAATCTATTTATATATTTGTGTTGTTGTAAATAGACATAATTTTTTGTTTAGGTCACAATAAATATATAAAATAAACCGATTTACGTTTAAGTTGATGCTTGCGTTGATTAATAGCATATAATTTAGTTAACAACAGTGGTTATGAAGGCCGTGCTTCGCGTTCGATTTATTAAACCTTTTTGTATTGTTAATAGTAACTTTTTATATTTAATGATAGTTTTCTATTAGTGTAAGGAATAAACTTTTCATATGGTACCGTTTTAGTGTTATCACAACACATAGACAAAGAAACTGAAATTTTTGCTTATTTATGTATATATATCTTAGAATAGAAGATGAGTAATTATTAAGTAATAAATATACAGGGTTATTCACGCTATACGGCACGGAATATTATGGCCAAAATATGAAAATTTCAAAAACTTTAACTTTTGGGTTATATAGGGTCTATTATGGTTATCTTTTAAAATTATTTTCATATTATACAGGGTGTTCCAAATGCCCTAAAAGTATCAAAGTTACATTTTTTTAATGGAACCCCTGTATATTATTGCATTTTTGGATTCTTCGATCAAAATAAGTGTTTGTTTTGATAAGGTTTGTAATACCTAAACCTTAAGGTTTTTTAAATAATTTGAATTTTATCAAAATCTAACCTAATTTTTACGTTTTAAATACTTAAGAAGTATTTAAGCTATGTAAGCGAAATTTACAATGAAGTGTAACAATAGATCATATTTTATATCCCAATTATAATAAACTCGTCATCTTATACAGGGTGTCCAAAAATTAATACTAGTTAAGTATGAACTTTAAGGGGCTGTAACTTGATTAATTTAAATGGAACGCCATATTTTTTAACATCCCAGAAGATGTATTTTTTAATTACCTATCGATTTGTATTAGGGTGTTCATAAGCTAAGTCTTCGCGTTTTTTAAGGAAACGCTAAATAATCGTTTTATGCGCCATTTAGAGTTTTTTAAATAAAAGTTCCAATGTATCTAGTTGCCTTTGGTGTTTATTGTCAGATGTTATTATTTATTATGGAGGTGTAACTTATTCAAATGAAAATTTATTCAAAAGAGGAACGTATTGATATGATTTTTATCCTTGGGGAATGGTATAAGAATTTTTTACACTATCGAAAAAATTTTCATTTTCTGACACTATCCAAAACCCACATGCAAAATTCAGTTCGGTTATAAAACTCATTTCCATAAAGTTCTTGACAAAGCTGGATTTTATGAGGATAAAAACCGTGTTTTTTAAAGAATTCTTGAAATACTTGATTGGCTTATGTTCTGTATTTTTGGAAATCTGATTTTGACTAATATTGGGATTTTCGATAACTGATCCAACTACCATAAAGACACTTTCTTCATCATCAATGACTGATTTTCATGTAATGCGTTTTTATAAGTGACATTTCCGCTTTCCTGAAATTGTTTTAATAGTCTTTTAAAAACGGCTGGCTTAGGATGTTTTCTTTCGGGAAGCATAAACTCGAAAAGCCAATAAACAATTCTTATAACATTCCCCAAGGATAATAATAAATAATATCTAACATCTGACAATACTTAAATACCAAAGGTAACTAAATACATTGGAATTTTTATTTAAAAAACGATTATTTAGCCTTTCCTTAAACAACGCGAAGACTTAGCTTATGAACACCCTAATACAAATCGATAGGTAATTAAAAAATACATCTTCTGGGATGTTAAAAAATATGGCGTTCCATTTAAATGAATCAAGTTACAACCCCTTAAAGTTCTTACTTAAGTAGTATTAGTTTTTCGACACTCTGTATAAGATGACGAGTTTACTATAATTGAGATATAAAATATGATCTATTGCTACACTTCATTGTAAATTTCGCTTACATAGCTTAAATACTTCTTAAGTATTTGAAACGTAAAAATTAGGTTAGATTTTGATAAAATTCAATTTATTTAAAAAACCTTAAGGTTTAGGTTTTATAAACCTTTTTCAAAACAAACCTTATTTTGATTGAAGAATCCAAAAATGCAATAATATACAGGGGGTTCCACTAAAAAAAACATAACTTTGATACTTTTAGGGCATTTGGAACACCCTGTATAATATGAAAATAATTTTAAAAGGTAACCATAATAGACCCGTATATAACTCAAAAGTTAAAGTTTTTGAAATTTTCATATTTTGGCCATAATATTCCGTGCCGTATAGCGTGAATAACTCTGTATATTCTTATGAAACAATATGAAAATACTTATGTAGTTGTCATTTCCCTATTCTCGTCAAAGTAAAATTTCCATTTTTCTTCGTAATAACAATAGTAGAGAAAGTGTTAATGAAGACAGCATTTTACGAAAATACTAAATTTTTTTTCAAATATTTGTTTTACAGTGGCACATAACAGCACACTGCGGGCACATTACATCACTATAAGTTTAGTTTTGATAAAGTGATTTTGCGGAGCTAACTTAATATCACAAAAAGGATGTCTCAATAGAAATTCAATTTTTCAAGTACCTACCTAAATATTTTTTTTTAATGGCACATGATAGCACATCTTGAGCACATTACAACATAATTGATTTGGCTTTAATGAAGTGATGTTGTGGAGGTAACTAAACATCATAAAAAGGACCCAATCATAAAAGTTAAGTTTTTTGAATAATTTTAGCACATAATAGCACATTTCGGACACATTTTGGCACATATTTTTTTTTTTAATTCTAAAATTGTCGAGTCAACTTTTTGGAGATGTAACAATCACTGTAAAAATGAATTTGAATTTTTAATAATATTGATGTAGAAAAGTATGCTAAAATTAAGTTTCATTTCTAATAATTTTCAATTCTACATTATAATATACTTGAAAATTCACTATTTTATGACAACATAAACCTTTTTACACATTCACAAATTCCAATTGAGAGTTTTAGTGAAAATTAATCAATTCTATTTAACTTTTGATAATTATTCTAAGTCGTTGTAGACATGTAGGTAATGTATACGTATTAAAAGTGAATTGATTCTAAATATTTTTATAAAAATATATATTCAACAGTAATTTAAAATGTGTCTTTTCAATTTAGAATTAATTATTTATCGTTACGTTAAACATTTGTATTTTTAATGGGAAAAAGTATTTGAATTTTAATATAGATACAAATGTATTTCTTATTAACTTCAAATACATTGCATTAAAATTCAAGGAAATTTTTTACAGTGATATTTTTAGAGGCGGAGGGTTGAAGACACATGCCTCCTTTCGATACTCAGGGGTTATTCATTTATACGTGTGACTCATTATTGAACGTATACCTTCCGTATATGATTCTCGCTGATTATTCAACATTCTGTTAATAAATATTAGTTTATATATAGGTACACTAAAACCTTCCTAAAATGATGGCTTATAAAATAGCGAAAACCCCATTGAAATGCATGTGTTGGTTCCCGAGGTTAGCAGTAGTGATGTCAAGTACGATTACTTTTTGGTACTCGTTAGTACCAGTTACTTTATTAATCAATACTCGTTACTTTGTAATCGTTACAAATACTCGTTACTTTTTCTGTAATACATAATATCGTTTACCTAGGTACGATCCACAGTAACGGCGATTACCAATAAATAATCGGTAATATGTACCTATGTGTATAATTATGTTATTACCTTTTTATATGTATTATCTTTTATTCCTAAATAAAAAATAAATAGTTCAATAGAAATTTAGTTTTATAATAATAACAATAAGAAAAGTGCAGCTCTCTTTATAAATCAATAGAATTCAACAAGCCATTTTTTAACATTGTACCTAGTACCTAAATTATACGTAACTATAAATACAGATATTTATATTATCGTATGTTGACGCAAACGACGACGCGATGCTGATCTACATGTTTATAATAAAATAATAACACGATGAATGGTGCAAGTAGTCCTTTAAGCACGAGCTTGTCTTTGTCATAGATAGTCTTCGTTCTGTTTCATTTCCACCCATACATCATATATACCTAGGTACTGTAGTGTAACTTACCTAGGCCAACGTGATCGTCAAAAACTTCTTACCCTTCGTTGTGTTGAAAAGCCAGGTCTTGCCAAAAATGACAAAATTGTACTCTGGTACGGGTTTACCATTAGAGGAACAAGGTTAAATAAAAGACAATGAATTCATTCCTACTTTTTAATTCAAAATCAAAATCAAATGTAAATTTGGAAATGAGAGTGTCAGACTCAGCCTGTGGCTAGCGTGGAAAAAGAGCCTGACAGAGAAAACCACGATCTCAGCCACTCAAATATTTAAAAACAAATTCAAATAAACATAAAAATCAAAAATATCAAATCCAAGTGAATCACATATAAATCAAATATCCAATGTAGAAATAAATTCAAATCAAACACAAATAAATAAAAATATCAAATATAAAAAAAATAAGTTCCAGTGAAACACATGTAAATCAAAATATCAAATACAAACATTATATTCAAATAAAACCACAGGTAAATCAAATTCCAGTAAAATTGTAAATCAAAATATCCAGGTAAAAATCAATTCAAGTAAAACAGGTAAATCAAAATATCAATGTAAAAATAAATTCAAGAAAAACACAAGTAAATTAAAATGTTAAATCCAAGTAAAATGGTAAATCAAAATATCCAGGTAAAAATAAAATCAAGAAAAACACAAGTAAATCAAAATGTCAAATCACAGTAAAATAGTAAATCAAAATATCCAGGTAAAAATCAATTCAAGAAAAACACAAGTAAATAAAAATGTCAAATCCAAGTAAAATGGTAAATCAAAATATCCAGATAAAAATAAATTCCAGGGTAACACATGTAAATAAAAAAAAATATCCAATGCAAAAATAAAATCAAGTAGAACACATAAAAATCAAAATATCCAGTGTAAAAATAAAATCAGGTAAAACATGTAATTGCAGGGTAAAACCAACACAAAATAAAAGGCACATAAAAATAAAATCAATAAGAAAATTCAATAAAACACATATAAATCAGGGGACACAAATACACATAAAAAGGTAAAAACACAATAAGACAAAAACCCAATAAAATGTATGTAAAATAATCAATAAGAAATTGTTGTAAAATATAATTAAAAATTCTCAAATAAAATGAAATCAAAAACAACTTGGAAAAGATAAATTAAATTTTGTAGTTTTCAGGCTCAACAAAAATGAAACATAATTTGTGTAATAAAATTTAGAAAAACTTATGAAAAATTCACAAAATGTAAACAAAACCCAATTTCCCGAATGTTTGATAAATTTTGACACAATTTGAAATTCAATCCCTACAAACAGCATCACATTTTAAAACCAAAAACATATTTGTTAGTTAATTTATGAGTCTGGAGTCCAGTATGGAAGCAATCCAGATAACGTTGAAAATAAAAATGTGATTTGGGCATACGCAAAACAAATAAATAAAGTCTGGAGTCCCTAAGGAAGCAATCCAGATAACGTTGAGAATAAAATAAAAATATGTGTATAAAGTACAAGTTGCGTAAATACTCCCAAAATCACCACGGGAGAAAATATTAGTACTTACAACAAGGCATTTCATACTTAGATTGAACCACAAAATGTTTTACCCCTTCCGAAAATATACACAAATTACTAAAGGATGAATAATGAAATATTAATGTTAAGCCTGAGAAACCTTTTAAGTGAAATAATTAAAAAAAATATAATTTAGTAAGATTTACCTGAATTGAAAATATTTTAAAATTGTAAATTATTTAATTTAGTATGATTTACCTGAATTGATATTAATTTAAAAATGTAATTTATTTAATTTAGTAAGATTTACCTGAAGTAAAATTAATTTAAAAATGTAATTTATTTAATTTAGTGAGATTTACCTGAATTGCAAATATATATAAAAAAAATTAGTTTATTTAATTTAGAGAGATTTACCTGAATTGAAATTATTTTAAAATTGTATAAATGATTGAACAGAATTTCTATAGTTATAAAAGAAAATAATAAAAAGTGAAATTAAATTTGAAACAATTAAAATTATAAAAATTATAAAACAAAATAATATTAATTTAGAATAAAAAAAAAATAATTATCATACCTGTTAGAAATGTAAGTAATTAATCCAATTTGAAACAAAAACTCAAAAACACAGAAAACTCAAAAATACACAAAATACAAATAAAGGCACAAAACAAATTATAATCTCTGATTTTGAATACGAATTGAAATAAATTTAATTGAATTGAATATGATTGTTGAAATCTGAATCAGAATTGAATATGAACCAGGATTGAATATATCGAATTGAATTGGATGAATTGAATGAATTAAAAATCACCTCGCAGCCCTTTTAAAGACTCGTACTAATACGTCATCAAAACTAATCGAACCCACGCCGCATCTAAGAAAAAATTCCCACAGGAAATCGATCTACGAGACAAGTACCAAAATTTTAACTAAACGAGAACATGTCTCACGTCAGCTCAAGAGTATTTATGGTTATTACACCCCATGTGTGCGAAAACGCCTGAACACCAATAGTAAAACTATGCAGACCACACAGAAACAAATAAAAAACATGTGGTTGTTTAGTTTATTTTACTCACGTAAAATGCAGGCAAATATTCAGAAAGTTATCAAGAAATTTGATAAATAATTTTGTAATACCATGATCGAGAAACTATAATAAAAATTTTTTTTTTTTTTTTTTAAAGAAGCGTGCGTAAAATATTTAAAGGATTAGAGATGACCATCGGATACCACAGTACATAATATGGATATTGAATATAACAGGTACATGGTACATTTTTTTGTTCCCATATGCTGCACAAAATAATATTGGTAATCGAATTGGCATGGCATATCGATTACCTCGATTACTTCGTCTTACGACTCCTACGACTAATGTACCGAACAGTACCGAGAGTACCGATGGGACGCGGTATAAATAAAAGTAATCGGTAACGATTACTTTCTCAAAGTAGTACTCGATTACTACGATTACTACCAAGTAACGAGTATTGAGTAACGAATCATTACAATATTGACATCACTAGTTAGCAGAAACATACACTAAATTCAATGGATTTAATGATATTCTAATATAATTAAAGTGATATCTATCAGAAATTTTATTAAAATTTCAAATTCTCAACTCATTACTTTTAAACATTAATTGGATATTAAGGTTGCCTTGCTTCATCTATTCGAATTTTTATTTCCACCCCTCAAGCCCCCAAATTAAAACTGCACTTTAATGTTTTGTAAGTTTATCTCTACCCCTCTCCACTTCTTGCCCCTTTCTGACCGATGGCCCTCTTATAGGCACACAATTAAATTTTACCTTTTCTTATAAATTTTCATGTCCCCTGTGCTCCAACGTCAACTAAAAACACTTAATAGTGTTCTACTAGTTGACCCTCTCTCACCACTTACCCGTTTGGGGAGAGCAACTTTTTTTGGGAGGTTGTGGATGTTGATGAGGGGTCCATCACCCACCACTTCCTTCAGGAGTGGGGCTGAATATTTAACTGTTACAGTTGTTTTTTTTTACTTATTATTTATATAAACCCTTAAAATAAATAATAAATTTGTGAGGTACGGATCTTTGCACATGGCTAATTACGCTAATTAATTTATGTTGCATCATTATGCATGTAATAACATACTTTTTGAATTATTGTGCATGTAATAACATCACTATCATTTCTATCATTTTAAATTATGATGAATTTAACGTCGGCGTCTAACCATAATCATAATAAGACATTTAATTATAACATTACACCCACATTGAGTCAATTATCTTAATGAACCCTTTACTCTTTTATTTATTTTATTACAGTAGATTCATTAAGTCGCAACTACGGTACCTAGTAAAGGTTCATTTTCTTTTAGTTTTACTTTTGTATTAGTGTAAAGTAATAATGGAATTTTATTTTATATTTTTTATCATTAATGCAGTTTGGATTTTAAATTATGTTGTTTATTCCGAGTTAACATTTAAGGTAAAATTTTGCTTCTTATCTGTTGTTAGGTATTATTTGTTTTCAACCTGTGGTAATTTATGAATAACTTTTGCTAATTTTTAAAAACAATATTGTAATTTTAATAACAACACCGTCTTTTTATCGGAAAGCATGTAAAAGAAATTGATTTAAATTATACAGAGAATTTTATTTTAGGGGTTACAAAGTGAAGGTCAATGTGCAGAATATCCAAATGCAGGAGTGAAGATGGTTTTTAACGATATTAAAATTATAAACGATAAAATATTTTTAAATAACACCATAACCGTAGATAGGGATTATTTTAGTCGAAATTTAACGGTGAGTAGGTATAGAAGGAGTTATGCCGTTTTGCTATTTAATAACATAAAAAAAATTGTTAAATAAAAAATTAAAAAAAATAATTACGGAAAAATAAATGTTCATAAAAATAAGGTAAAAATATATCACATCGCAATTTTAATTCAATTAATTAAATCTATAGGTAGGTACAATAAAAAAAAAAAAAAATGAGATAATAATAATTGAAGCTTAATATAAGTCGGTCGAAAACATCTAAAGCAATGCTTTTAAAAATAAAAAAAAACTATATGAGCGACCTTTAAAAATTAATATTTTGAGCTAAAAAAAAATTGTTTTTTGTCTATAAAATATTATCCGAACGAGAAAAGAGTTTATAAAAAAAAACAAATTAAATTTTTGTCGATTTTCGAAATTTTCAAAAATTTTGAGCGACCTCTTAAAATTTTTTTTTATTATATAGTAGGCACTTATATTTTTATTTTATTTAATTACTATTATTATTAATTAATTTTATGATGAACTATTTTATAATTTTATAAAATATAATAAAAATGATATAAATTCATATTTAATTCTACATCAAATAAATAATTTTAATTTTTCTACCTCAAAATTCTTGCTATTAAATAGCAAAACGGCGTGCCATAGATTTATTTGAATAATAATTACAATATTACGTAATGCTACTAGTTGACTTAGTTCTCACTTGATATAAATTCATAATATCAAGAAAACTAACAGCAATTGGATATTCCAAAAATTTTATTCTCAACATAATACGTTTTTTACCACTTCTTCTTTCTTCTATAGGAAACATATTAATTATGTTAGGAAATTCGAATAAGTTATAAAGGTGTGAAACTTATTTGTAAATCACACTAATATTATAAAGGCGAAAGTTTGTGAGTGTGTATGTTTGTTACTTCTTCACGTCTAAACGGCTGGAGCTATTTTAATAAAATTTGGTATGGAGTTAGCTGACACCCTCTATTAACACATAGGCTAGTTTTACTGCGGAAAAATATCTTATTCCCATGGGAAAATCGATGAAAATAAATTCGCGAAATATTATAAATGCGAAAGTAACTCTGTCTGTATGCTACACAATCTCGCCTAAAATTTACTGAACCGTTTTAAATGAAATTTGGTACAGAGATGGTCTAGCGCCGGAGAAAGGACATAGGCTACTTTTTAATGCGAAAAAAGGGCTGTAAGGAGTTGAAATAGGAAAGTTTGTCCGGAAATTCCGTAATTTTTAAAGATAGAAGCTTGAAGCTTATTTTTTAGGCTTTTGATTAGATATAAATTAATACGACATTCAATGTTTGTAAAAATTTTACCCTAAAGGGGCTAAAACTAGCCGATGTAAGTTTTTGTGTAATGACGTCGTCCAAAAAGCTTACGGCCCAGAAAATTAAAATATTAAGTGTAAAAAGTTATAGAGGTTTTGTTTATTTGGATCAATAAAAGTAGTTGAATACTAAACTATATAAACTATTTTAAACTATAATTAAACTATATTAATCTATAATATTATAAATGCGAAAGTAACTCTGTCTGTCTGTGTGTTACGCAATCACGCCCAAACTACTGATCCGATTTAAATAAGAATTTGGTACAGAGATATAAAGCTAGAGGCTTGAAACTTATTTTTTAGGCTTTTGATTAGATATAAATACGACATTTAAAGTTTGTAAAAATTTTACCCTAAAGGGGGCAAAAATAAGGAATGAATGTTTTTGTGTAATGACGTCGGCAAAAAGGCTTACGGCCCAGAAAATAAAAATATAGACGAAAAATTTTTTAAATGCTGCCGAAAGCCGGACGAAGTCGCGGGCATAGCTAGTTGATAATAAAAATTGCAAGTACTTTCAATTTTCCTGATAAATAATGCTGTTTTAAATTTTAGTTGATGTTGGATATGAAAAAGTGTGCTGTAAAAGAAAATCCCGCAACATGTGAAGATTTTCACACATTTAGATTTTCTCATTATTGCGACCTAATAAATAAGACAATGAAATTTAGTCTTGTTCAAACAACTGTTCCTCCTCTCACTTGTCCGTTTAAAAAGGTAGGTATTTAAAAAATGGAGTACATTACAAATTATAGGCACATTGGGCATTAAGGGAGCAGCTAATAAAAGTTGATTTGTTAAAAAATAATTTTTGTAAAGTGATAATTTTTTTAAACTTTGCAGCAGTCATGATAGGTAGGTACATGTTATTTAAAATTTATAATATTTGCCTTATCTGAATATTTTCAAAAATTGACAACAAGTTTCATTTACTCTTTTCAATTTTATTTCGAATCAAATATTCGAAAATATTAAAATATTGTTCGTAATAAGTTCTCCCTGTAGTAAGTAGGCTTTGTATTTTCTGTTAAAATGATTTTGAATATTTATACTTTACTAGTTTTTTGCTTTTAGGGAGTATACAGACAAACGAATGTAAATTATGACTTATCGGCTATTATACTTTTCCAAACAACTAGTTTTTTTTGGAAAACGGTTGTTTTCCTAATTGATGACAATTCAAAGGAAGTTATGTTCTGTAGTAAACATGAAGCACTTCTGGTTAATAAAATTGGGAGAAAAAGGGACAGGAAAAATTGAATTGCCTCCTGAACTCTATATCTGAAAAGTAATTTACAGTTTGGTACAGTAAATTGTTTTTGTCCAGGTTTCAATAAATAAATAAAAAAAAATGTTTTGTTATCGCCAGCGTTAATTAATACTTTCAAAATTGTATATAGCAAAATAAAATAAATAAGGTGCTAAATAAAATTTTTTCTTATGTAGGAACACAAACTAAAAGTTAAAAAACAGAAATAATGGCATAATTTTCCATTCTTATGGAGAAAATATTTTCTTCAAATTTAAATAAAATCACCTATAGGATATATCTTACACAATAAAACAAGGAGATTAATTAAAATCGCTTTTTAATTGACGAAGAAATCGTTCAAAAAAAACTGTCGAAGTGATTGAGGATGGATAACATTTTTGGTGTTAAAACGCGTTTTAGATTTCTAAAATTTCTGTTGTGTTCATTTAAATAAATTTTCGTCGTTTGTTTTTTTTTCTATTATGACTATTAGAGCAGTGCTGATGCCATCAAAAAAAGTAAAATGGGGAAAAAAATTATAGTAGGTTGAAACCCATTGGAAAAGGAAGAGAATATAACAGAAATGGAAGGAAAGGGAAGGGGGTGAGTTTTTAAGAGTAAAAAACGGTTTTCCTTGATTTCCGGCAAAACTACAAGTCTTATGGAAGAAAGTTTAATGGCAAAATTGTAGGTAATAAAAAGATCTACAACTTCTGTATTTACACCTTTTTCACATAACCTCAAAATTTATGTGAAAAATTCAAATAACCAAGTTTTTGGTTTTTTATTTTTATCTCTTACAAATAATTTTTTTTTCACGAAATTTGGTGAAAACGTACCTAGTTATGTCCAAAACACGCTGAATGTTTTTTGATATGAAATATTTATTTTTCACCTTATTTTTACTGAATATTGAAAAAGCACCCTAATTTTCAATCGAAAATTCTTACGTCAAAATATCTCTTTTTTTAAAAACGTTGGTGGGCTTTCTCTTCGTTGAAATCTGTACTCTCTGATGGTGTGAAAAAAAATATACATTACTGTGGTAAGTTTTCTCAGGAAATGCATATTCATTATAATATTTTTCAAAACATTAATTTAGTTTTCTTCGTTTTTGCATTTCCTGAGAAGACTTACTACAGTAATGTATATTTTTTTTCACACCATCAGAAAGTAGAGATTTCAACGAAGAGAATGCCTACCAACATTTTAAAAAAAAGGAGATATTTTGACGTGAGAATTTTCGATTGAAAATTAGGGTGCTTTTTCGATATTAAGTAAAAATAAGGTGAAAAAATAAATACTTCAAATCAAAAAAATTACAGCGTGTTTGGGACATAAGTAGGTAAGGTTTCACCAAATTTCGTGAGAAAACAATTTTTTTTGTAAAAGATAAAAATAAAAAACCAAAAAGTTGGTTACTTGAATTTTTCACATAAATTTTGAGGTTATGTGAAAAAAGTGTAAAAACAAAAGTTGTAGATCTTTTTATTACCTACAACTTTAACGTTTAACTTTTTTCCATAAGACTTGTAGTTTTTCCGGAAATCAAGGAAAACCGTTTTTTACCCTTTAAAACTCACCCCAGTACCCTTCCCGACCTCAGATCGCCCGTAAATTATTTTTCCTTTCATTTTTGTTATATTCTCTTCCTTTTCCAATGGGTGTCATCCTACTATAATTTTTTTTTTGCTTCAAAAATTATTGACCCTGGTTTATATAATGAAGTAATGAAAATGTTTTGTGTTTCCCAAAATTTTTGCGCTTGTGTACATTCTGTTATCAGTGATAAGCATCTAGTCGAATCAGCTAATTATTATTTATTAGGTACATTTAGAATGTCATGTATCATAGATGAACGGTTGTATCCACCGGAAATAATTACCGCTGGAATTGTCTTAGTCTACAAAATTTCTGGTGCCAACTCTAATGTATGTAGATATGTGATTTATTCCTATGTATGTTGCGTGAATTATGAATATACGAATACTTTAATATTTTATTGAATCCGGTCGATCAGGACGGGTATACGGACAAATCGATAAATAAATAATTTACAAGTTATCTACTTGTATTTTTGAGTTTTTCTTTTGATAAACGACATAACGTGTCACACAACAACATTATAATAAAAAGCAAAAACATTAAATTTACCGGATTCGCCCTGTACATAATTTATAACTTTCATTTTCTACTCTACGTTCCATAGTTCTAGAATATTATATAAAGCGTTAATAACACACGGACGGATTCAAAA
Organism: Agrilus mali; assembly: GCA_029378335.1. Classification (NCBI taxonomy): domain Eukaryota; kingdom Metazoa; phylum Arthropoda; class Insecta; order Coleoptera; family Buprestidae; genus Agrilus; species Agrilus mali. The sequence continues at coordinate 3,930,951 of CM055661.1, forward strand.
GCCTGTCTACCTGGCGGAGGAGGGGGCATGACGAAGAATAAATTCAAAAAATAGGGGGAAAACTTTACGCAGTTTCTAAATTTTTATATTTTGATGTCATCTATTTATGTCCTTTGGGGAAGTAATAAATTATAGATACAAAAAAATACACTTTCGTCTGGAGAAGTACATAAGGAACGCCTCTCAATTATATGCACATTTAAATAATATATCAAGTAAAGTTGGTAAATATATAAAAAAAGTCACAAAAACGTCCTTAGCATTCAAAACTAACAACTTAGCAAACTTTATCAAAAATAACCAAGACACCACGAAAAAAGAGGTAAAATCAGAGTTTTATCAGTTACAATGTGGAGATTGCGATTAATCTTATATTGGTCAAACGAGGAGATCGTTTGAGGAGAGAATAAAAGAATATAAAAAATGATTCGAAAACAAAAATAACTCCACTTACGCAGAACATTTAATAAACAATAGGCATAGTTTCAAGGAGGATTTTAAAATCCTACATATCCTACCTAATAATAATAAGAAGATTAATTTACTAGATTGCCAAGAGATAAACAGGTTACAAAAAAAATAGGCCTAATCCTCAATGATCAACTTGAGGTAAATAATTCACCCCTTTTAAATATCTTTTGGTAAAAGTTTGTTAAGTTAGTATAAATCCAATGTTAATGTACCATTAAAAATTTTATTATTATTATATTCTTTATTATTTTTATGGATTATAAATAATATACATTATGTAAACTCACTGTTAATAAAAAAACAAGGGAAGGTAGAGGCCTTTACATACCATAACCTAACACTAACATCTTTTAGCCCCGCTGATGATGGTAAAACAAAGGTGGGTAGTGAATACAAAACAGATTTTCTATTAAGGTTTTTCCCGGATTTGATCTCCGGACGAAAGTGTACCTTTTGAGTTCGAGTAAATTGTGGTCTTTGAATGAAGGTGTATGTTTTAATTGGGTCATAAAAGGATTACGAACGAAAGTGACAACTTCGCTTCCCCCGAGGATACCTAAATTAATATGTATATGTACTCATAATATAAGTTATTTTATCTACTTATTGTCGAAATATAAAATTAAGAATATTAACCAAAACGCAGATTTTAGAAATTTGAAAAAAAAAAGGTAAAAATACAAAACATTTTTTTTTGTAATTGAGAGCGTCTTATAGTTCATTTATTATAATAATTTATAATATATTCGAACAATTTTAAAAATTTAAATTTGGTACCTATTAAAAAAATTTAATAATAGTATTAGGTAGATATTTTTCAATTACCTTTACTTGTATTTCGATTTTTCAAAGTATATTAAAAAATACCTGTGATACAAATGTTTTTATGAAAAAAGAATTAAGAAGTCTTAGGACTGTGTAAGTTCACTTGACTAACCACATAGAGGTAAAAATTTGGCAAAAAAATTAGGGTCATTTATACGGTAAACATTCAAAAATATTCGTAAGCATTTTATTTGTGACCGCAAGGCTTTCTGGTTCTTTTTAGGGTTCCGCACCTCAAAAGGAAAAAGCGGAACCCTTATATATAGGAACGCGTTGAAGTATCAAGCTAAAATTTATACCAAATACTCAGGTCTATTGTCTCTTGGAGCTGTCACAAAATCAATTTTCTAAACCAACGCAATCAAAAGATACAGCCGTTTATGCCGCAAATTTCCGGAATTTTTCGAATCGAAACCTACAGGGTACTTCCCGTGAACTCAGAATCTTGAAATTTGGTACAAAGCCACGTCTTATAGCACAGATAAAGGAAAAATTGCGAAAACCGTAAATTTTTAGTTACTTTCATATAATAAAAATATTTTAAATAATTTTAAAGTTACTACCCCTTTCCTCATGAACGCGTAGAGGTATTAAATTGAAATTCATATCAAATACTCAGGTCTATAATACCTTTAAGCTGTAACAAAATAAAACTTCTATGTCAACGCAATCAAAAGAAACAGCAATTTAAGCCGCATATTTTCAAACTCGCAACTACTCGCAAGGGAATCAAAACCTAAAGGGTACTTCCAGTCGATTTAGAATCTTGAAATTTGGCATGAAGCAATGTTTTATAGCACATATAAAGGAAAAATTCCGAAAACCTTAAATTTTTAGTTACATCACATATATACAGGTTTGTACGGAACCTTCTGTGCGCGAGTTCGACTCGCACTTGGCCGGAATTGTTTTATAGTAATTTTAAATTTTCACAGATGCCTGTTTCAATTTCTTATATTTCCATTTTATTTCAGTTTATTTTTTCACGTGACCACTTAGAGGTCTAAAAATTCGGTGAGAAGCCTTTTTAATTTTACTTACAAAATTTATAATAGATTTCTGGCAAGGTTAAGGAAACTTTCTATTATATTATTTGCAGTTCAGTTTGAGGTGAACGGGGTAAAAATGAGACATACTAAATATTTAGACAGAAATCTGAGAGCTTAAAGATACTGGAATTTATAAATTAATAATAATAATGAACTAAAATTTTAAAAACATTTTTCTTATGTTGTTTATTCGTCACTATTAATTTTTGTTTTAAATTTTTATTTTCTTTTACTAATTTTCGTTTGAATTTGACTCTGTATTAGAATTTTGTAAAATCTTGTTAATATGTCTTGCTTTTGGCTTTGGTCTAATTACTAAATGCAATCTGAGATTACTAAGTGTACACGACCAAGACAAAATTTTGCTTGTTTACTAACAATATCATAATTACCATTTTTTACACACGAATTTGGAATCGTTTCTATTTGAATATGATAATATCGACTAATGTTTCATCATCACATTTAAAATATCTATTGTTCAATAAAATTTGTTTAAGTACCTAATACAAGGATAATAACAATAACAGCAGCCTTTGTTTGATATTTCCAATTCTTTTTAAACGTTGTAATTACTGTTGCTAAATATTTTTTTGCATGCTGGACAGGAGATGTTATCATGTATCATATAATCAAGCCCAAAATCCCAAAATTTTTTGACAATTACCTGTAAAAATATTGGGAGAACATGTCTGTAGCTACGCTTACAGTTTTATGTTTTGTTGTTATTGCTATAATGTTAGTGGATGGAGGGGTAGACAATGTTGTATTTAATTTGGGAAGAAGGGTGAGTAATAATTGTTATCATAAAAATAAAATTTGATTATTTTCTAAAGGCAGTTGTAGTAATTTATATTTGTTTTACTTAAATATAGGAGAATTGTGAAAAAATAATATCATATAGATGTAGGACAAAAAACAATATCACATAAAGTAAGATTTACAGAACAGACAATTGAAACTTTTTCCGAAATGTTTTTTTAGCTGTCGTCTTCATAAAGTAGTGCACAAAAATTTACAAATATTAAAGAATATTCTTGTCATATATGTGTATTGTACAATACGTAGTCCAATTTCTTTTTAGAATCAAAAAAAATAATAAAAACACGATCACAATAGTTACAAAATTTATTTAATATGTCCACAATAATTATTTCGCCACACAAACGCTTCTTCAAATGGAAGAATGCGTAAACTTAAGCTAAATATAATTGTCTTATATACTAACTTAAGAAGAGTGGGAAGGGGAAACTTAAAATAAAATTTATAATAATACATTAACATTGGACTTATACTAACTTAACAAACTTTTATCAAAAAATATTTAAAAGGGGTGAATTATTTACATCTAGTTGATCTTTGAGGATAAGCATATTTTATGTAATTTGTTTATCTCAAGGAATTCTAGCAAATTAAGTTTCTTACTTCTGTTGATTGTTGCACTAGTCACTCGTTGAAACTTATCCATAATAGAAAAAAGACAAAGAAAAAAGTTTCAAGAAACGTTTATTCGTATCATTACAGCCGTTTCGCTATACAATAGCTTCTTCAGGTGAAGATTATACAAACTAATCCTATTGTAACACTATTTATACCTTAGAACTAAACTATTTGGTGGAGGGGAAATTCTTAAAATTTAAATTTAAAAGTGGAGAACTTGAAATATCTAATTGGTCATTAAGGATGATTTGTTGTTTATTGTATTTATTTATTTCAAGTTGTTCTAACAAATTTAATTTCATGCCTTTATTCTGTATATGTAATATTTTGAAATCCTTATTAAAATTATGTTTACAATCTATCAAATGTTCTGCATATGTGGAATCGGTTTTTTTATCAACAAAACTTTTTAAATGTTCTAGAATTCGAGTGTTAAAGGCCCTACCTGTCTGTCCTACATATACTTTTTCACAATTTCCACAACTTAATAGATAAACACCTGATTTGGCTCCTCAAGACCAGTAGTCGCTTATCTTCAAGCTCCTTGTTCAAAACTTTCCAGATTTTTAATTCAAAAGTTAATAAAAACCACAAAATTTGAATCAACTTTCTCCGTTAAGAATTCTGCAGACCTTATTAACAAAATTTCCAAAATAGGTTTACCACCTAATTGCAAGTTAATTTCATTCGATGTTACGAACCTGTTTTCGAGTATTCCTCCGAAGGATGTTATCGACATTATCAAAAACAAGCTAATTTCAGTTAAAACTAATCAATTCATTTCCAGTGAAATTTTAAAACTATTAGAAACTTGTTTGTCTCAAAATTATGTTCAATTCAACGAAAAATTTTATATTCAAAATGAAGGTCTAGCAATAGGGAACCCAATTAGTCCACTTTTAGCAGAAATTTTCATGAACCATTTAGAAATAAAAACATCATCTCATGAACTTTTTAAAAATTGTTTATATTGGTATAGATATGTCGATGACATACTTGTAGGTTTTGTTGGATCTGATAGACTCCTGTCCAAATTCTTTAACTTTATAAACAGTATTCACGAAAAAATCAAATTCACATTAGAAATAGAAAACGATAAATCAATAAATTTTTTAGATTTAACAATAAAAAGAGTCAATTGTAAACACGAATTTTCAATATACCACAAACCCACTCATACAGACACAATAATACATGCTAAATCCTTTCACCCTATCTCCCACAAATTAGCATCTTTCCATTCATTTATCAATAGATTAATAAATACACCTTTAAAAACGGATCAATATAACAAGGAGCTAGACAGAATTTATTGCATAGCCATCAACAATGGTTATTCATGTAGTATAGTTGATAATCTTTTAAACAAAAAACTAAAACAAAAAATTATCAATTGTACTTACCCTCTGATTAGAAATAAACCCAACAAATTTAATTGTTTCATATACTTAGGCAATATTTCCAACAAAATTGGAAAAAACATAAAATGTATCAACAACAGTTCTATCTCGTTTAAAACTAACAATACGCTTGGTAGGTTTATCCTCAACAATAAATGTAAAACACCTAAAGGAGCCAAATCAGGTGTTTATCTATTAAGTTGTGGAAATTGTGAAAAAGTATATGTAGGACAGACAGGTAGGGCCTTTAACACTCGAATTCTAGAACATTTAAAAAGTTTTGTTTATAAAAAAACCGATTCCACATATGCAGAAGGATAAGGATTTCAAAATATTACATATACAGAATAAAGGCATGAAATTAAATTTGTTAGAACAACTTGAAATAAATAAATACAATAAACAACAAATCATCCTTAATGACCAATTAGATATTTCAAGTTCTCCACTTTTAAATTTAAATTTTAAGAATTTCCCCTCCATCAAATAGTTTAGTTCTAAGGTATAAATAGTGTTACAATAGGATTAGTTTGTATAATCTTCACCTGAAGAAGCTATTGTATAGCGAAACGGCTGTAGTGATACGAATAAACGTTTCTTGAAACTTTTTTCTTTGTCTTTTTTCTATTTCTTACTTCTATTAGGTAGGATATGTAGGATTTTAAAATCCTCCTTGAAACTATGCCTATTGTTTATTAAATGTTCTGCATAAGTACAGTTATTTTTATTGTTTTCGAATCATTTTTTATGTTCTTTTATTCTCTCCTCAAACGATCTCCCCGTTTGACCAATATAAGATTTATCGCAATCTCCACATTGTAACTGATAAACCCCTGATTTTACCTCTGTTTTCGAAATAATTGTTTTGGACATATTAAATAAATTTTGTAACTATGTGATCGTGTTTTTATTATTTTTATTGATTCTAAAAATGTAGTTACAAAAAGTAAAAGCCACATCGATTTTATTCTTTTAGAGTTCAGCCAAGGTGGATAAAATGTCTACTACATGTCCAAATTTTCGAAAAAAATTGGCATGGGACATAAATTATGATAATATAACTACTGTAGGGCATTTTCTGGTAGCAAATATTACTATAAGAGTAAGAAGGATCATGGCTCACAAATTAACGGTAAAATATTTAATACATTTACAATTTGGGGATTTTTATAATTTTCCGATGTGTCTACTACTAACGAATCTACCGAGAGGGGGAGAGTTTTGCGTGGGGGTTTCGGATCCAAAATTCGTGAAGAAAATCCAAGACCACATTTGATAATGGAACGTTTAATAATTACGTGAGGACTCACTCCTCCTTGTTGAAATTTGGTCAGATATGGTGACGAAAATTAAAAGAAGAAAGAAAACAATTTCTTGGATAAAAAAGTTAAAGAGGAATTTTCAGTCATTCAGTTCATTTTAAATAAGATTTGGTGAGATATTACAGGCTGCTTACCCCTAGCAGTGTTTCTGTAGTTTAACACCTACAAAAAAAATCTAGATTCGCCTCGGATGGTTACTGACCTTTTTCTATATAATAGTAATTATTGACTGCCCTTCCCCCATTCACTTACGATTATGGTTCTCATTAATAAAATGACAATCTGCAAGCAATGTGAGTGGGTAGAAAGGGAGGGGGTTGTAAAAATCTTTTCACTATTCGTTGGTTTCTTATGATATTAACAAAAACGTACAAACATACCAGAATTTTTCTGAATACTATGGAACTTCGAGAAACTTTTAAATTTTTTTATAAACTCTAAATTGTCAAAAATTGTTTTAATGTGATATATTACAATGTATGCAGTACCTACAATTTGATATAATTATTAAAATATGAACAAAATTAAAATTAGAGCTAAAAATTAAAATTTAAAAATCTATTTATTTTGTTTATAACTAGTTGCGGCTAACTCTAAAAAAGTGCAAATTTGAAGATAATCTGGATACTTGCGAAACTTTGGCCCCATTTCAAATGGACGAATGGTGCGAGGCTGCAGAAGGTGCTCATGTTCACCCTTTTTTTCATAATTTTTTTTCGTCTCTACACCCACCCATGGTTTGTCCAATACAAAAGGTAAAAGTCAGTATTTAATTTTTGAGGATATACTTATTGCACCAACAGTTAAATACAATTCAGATTCAAAATAAAATTTATTGATCACTACGATCGTTTCACCACAGTATGGCTCGTACGTATCTATTCACTTGAAGAAGCCAGAGTGTGGTGAAACGCTTGTAGTGATCAATAAATTCCGTTTTGAAGTTTAAATTGTGTTTAACTGTGATAGTAAAAACACATACATTCAGGGTAGATAAATTTAGTACATAATTTATTAAAATGATCGGATGTGGATCATGATTTATCCTCAGCCCACCGCAGAGAGTTTTACAGGAATAAAACCTTACGGAGCAGATTTTCACAAATTTTTTATTTAACATTGTTTAATATAACATGTTTCTCCAAAATTTTTGGCTTCTTCGGACGGTGAGTATCTTCTATTAAACCTAAAGTGTCGCATCACATCTTGAATACTAGGTTGCATTTGGGCGTGGATATAACAATAATAATTAAAAATGAAATATACAATACATTAACATATTTAGGCCCATTTACAAATAAAATTCGCTCTTCCTTAGAAAAATATGGTCTTAAAAATTGAGTTTATAAAATGACATGTGGGTCTTGCCCAAAAGTATTATATTGGACAAAGAGAAAAAAATTTTCAAAAACGTATTTCCGAACATTAAAGTAGTTTTTAAAAAATAAAACAGACTCTAATTATGCGAACCACATAATAGGAGAAAAAAATTTTAACGACAAATTTTAAATTTTACATATCTGCAATAAAAGAAAAAAATTAATTCTCATAGAAAATCTAGATATAAATAAATTTAAAAAACAGAACTTAATTTTAAATGACCAGAGAAGGAAACAATTCTTTTTTAGGGTTCCGCACCTCAAAAGAAAAAAGCGGAACCCATATAGGATCACTTCGTTGTCCGTCCATCCGTCCGTTCGTCTGTCCGTCCGTCCGTCTGTCAAGACCCTTTTTCTCAGGAACGCGTTGAGGTATCAAGCTAAAATATATACCAGATACGCAGGTCTATTGTCCCTTTAAGCTGTGAAAAAATCAAACTTCTAAGCCAACGCAATCAAAAGATACAGCCGTTTATGCCGCAAATTTCCGCAAATTTTCGAATCAAAACCTACAGGGTACTTCCCGTTAACTCAGAATCTTGAAATTTCGTACGAAGCAACGTCTTATAGCACAGATAAAGGAAAAATTGCGAAAACCGTAAATTTTTAGTTACATCATATAATAAAAATATTTTTAATAATTTTAAAGTTACTACCCCTTTCCTCATGAACGCGTAGAGGTATTAAATTGAAATTCATATCAAATACTCAGGTCTATAATACCTTTAAGCTGTAACAAAATCAAACTTCTATGTCAACGCAATGAAAAGAAACAGCAATTTAAGCCGCATATTTTCAAACTCGCAACTACTCGCAAGGGTATCAAAACCTAAAGGGTACTTCCAGTCGATTTAGAATCTTGAAATTTGGCATGAAGCAATGTTTTATGCACATATAAAGGAAAAATTCCGAAAACCTTAAATTTTTAGTTACATCACATATATACAGGATTGTACGGAAACCTCGGTGCGCGAGTTCGACTCGCACTTGGCCGGTATTTTTTAATGTTATATCCACCCCCAAATGCAACCTAGTATTTAAGATGTGATGCGATACTTTAGGTTTAGTAGAAAATACTCACTGTCCGAAGAAGCCAAAAATTTTAGCGAAAAATGTTACATTAAACATTGTTAAATAAAAAAATTTGTGAAAATCTATTTCGTTAAATTTTATTCCTGTAATATGGATTTTCATCAAGTTAAGGTCGAAACTATTCAATTTTTACTGTTTTGATAAATTATCGATCAAATTAAAGTTATTACTATTGATTGCTGCTTTAATTCTGTAAGGCCTTTATGAAGGAGTTTCGTTATAGAGAGTTCTTACTGTATCGTCATTCTGTACTTATTGATTTGTGTCTGATAAACTAATAATTTTTAGTCGTAACTAATCAAATCAAAATCTCGAGAAGTAATTATTACAATCTAGTTTTTTCTGTTAATGTTAAATTCTGCTGATATTATCATATTTTTTTTTGCAGGGTACATACAGAGCTATCAACTTAACCCAAGATATTTATCCTTTGGTACTATTTGAAAGCGAGTCATTCTTTTGGGTTCACAGATATGAAGTTATGGACATTGAAACTGACGAAGTACTTCTTTGTACAACAGTACAATCGTCAGTTACTAAACGAGTTTAAAATAAGAGCTTTTTCTGCGACTCTTGATAAGATTGTACTGACATCGTGAAATAAAATTGAGAAAAAATGTTGAATGTTTGTTTAGCACCATGGCACTTGCAATAATGCTATGGAAAGAATCCAATCATATTTCCCTTAAAAGTTATTTTTTAGATCCATTTTTTACGTAAACAGAAACTCATCTCGAAAGAACTATCAAAGATTAAGACCAAGACCAAGACTCTAAATTCAAAAAAATGTTTTTTCATTTTTGACTTCATCAGTTCTTAAAATACTGGTTGTGGTAGTTGGGTGAGTTTTCCTATATATGCGGATTTTAATATTTTTCCATTTATCTTGCAGGCGTTCAGTCACTCCTTTGCTTTTATTAGATTTAATCCAGTTTAATAGCCGCGAAAATGGCATTAAATTAAGAACAATTTTAACATTTAAAGTGTCACATGGGCCTCCCCAAAGCCCTGCCGATAAATTATTTGGCGTTGAACGTTCCATGTCGCCGACTTTTGAAGTGGCACATAACACGGAGATGAACTGTACCCCCAAGGGCTCGACGTACCGTTCAAAATGCTTGTTACACTCGTTTAATCTCACCTGAGTGGTCTCCCATCTACCCTTAAGGGCCAAGCAGTTGGAGGGCGCGACTAGGGAGACAAGTAAAATATTAATCGGAAGTTTCCCTCGTGTTGACAACCAGTGATTTCTGGAGGAATGTCGTTGGGCGCCGCAGACGCCCCGGATGTCAGATAAGGCGATAATGAAAAACGCCGTCGGTTGTATTACGTCATTTTTTCCTTTTCATTATTAGAAAGACGGGAGTGAAATATGCAGAGGCCGCAAAATCAGTTTATAGATTTTACTAAGGCTATAAAAAGTAGGAGTGGCTAAATGAGTTTAACTTACAAGGTTTTCCAAGAACATAGTACATAACAGAAAAAGAACTGTATTACCACAAACAGGAGTTAAAACGCATTCTGAAAGGGATGAGATTAATACATGCCACAATTTGAGGAAAAAGAAATTGGACAAGTACAATACCACAAGTGAGGAGCGAACTTTCACATAAGACGATGATGTGAGGACTTTCGACAAGGGGGCGTTTATATTTTTTGAGAAGTTGCAAGGATTTTTTACATAATGGAAAAAAGCATGGGGGGAGAAGTGAATTACATAAATTAGAAATGAGTCGGCTTTCTAAAAGGGATAAGAGTTGGTGTATTTCACAGTTTGTGATTATGCAACTAAAGAGTTTACTTTCGTGGGAGTTCAACGGATATTTTAAATAATGGAAAACGGCGCTGAACAAGTCCATTATCACAACTAGAAAGTGAGTAGGTACGTTTTAGGGGTTAAAATTGATGTGCTCTAAGTTTGAGATGATAATGATGATGGAGAGACCATAAAGGGTGAAATGGCAATATAATCGTAGAGTTTATCTCCTACGGATGCTGCAAATAAGGGAAAAGGGATGAAATTGATGTATTTCACAGTGTATGAAACGAAAGTGATGGTATAAGGACTATGACTAGGGAATTTTTATCTTCTTAGTTCCAGGATCTTTTACATAATAGAAAAAAACATGAGGACAAGTACATTACCACAAATGAGAAATCAGTCGGTTTTCTAAAATAGGTAATATAGAAAACATGACCACATATGATAAATAAGTCGGCATTCTGAAAGGTAAGTATTTTCTATATTCCACCGTTTGTGATGATAAAGAAGATAATGAGTTAGAGACCATAAAAAGTGAAACGACGATGGACGGATATCTTAAATAATGGTGAAGGATAAGCGACAAACGCATCACTACGAACAAGGGGATGAGGCGATAATAATAGTGTAGATATTATAAAAAGTGAAAAGATGATACAACTGAAGAACTTGTCTTCTGAGGAAGTCCACGAATCTTTTACAAAATGGAAAAGAACATGGGACAAATGTATTACCACCAATTTGGAAATGGGTAAGAAGTCTGCAAGGTATGACCTTGATTGTATCCATAGTTTCAGATGATGACGATAAAAAGTGAAACGACGATGTAAAGAGACAGTTTCTCTTTTGAGGAATTCCACAAATTAATTAAAAAATGGCTAGGAGTCTAACGTTTAAGTATTCCACAGATGTTTTATGTAATGAAAGAGGATATTTCCACAAATGGGGCGTGAGTAGGCATTCCAAAGAAGATGATATTGATGTACTTTCCATGAAAAGTGAGATGACGATGGAACTGATAATTTTTTTTGTGGATTTCCACAATTCCCTTACAAAACGAATAAAACGACGAGGCAGTGTAAATGAGGAGTTGCACAGTGTTTTAAATAAGGGAAAAGGGTATGAACAAGAAAAGTGAGCAGATTCTATAAGGGTGGAACAGAGATATTCCACATTTGGAGGTAATATAGACCATGTCCATGAATTCATTACAAAAATGGAAACAGACGAAGGCTAGGAGTCTAACTTTTGAGGATTCCACAGATTCTAAAAGGGTGGGACTGAGGTATTCCACATTTGGAGATGACAGAAACCATGTTGAGACCATCAAGAGCAAAATACCGATGTTGCTGAAGAGTTTAACTTTATGGTTTATTTAAATGATGGAAAAGAACATGGGGCAAGTGTAGTGCCATAAACGAGGAGTAAGATGGTTTACCTTTTGAGAAGTTCCACAGATATTTTGAATAATAAAAAAGGACACGGGACAAGGATACTACCAAAACTAGAAGTGTGTATATATTATAATGAGGGTGGTATTGATGTTACCTGTTCCATCTTTTGTCCAATAATGTGTTAGTCACGTACCTATTTATAGCCAGACTACGTATACCAACTGGCACTCTTGGCTAAAATTAAGGAAGACGCAATTAGTTCTGATTAACTTGAACCATTTAGTGGCAAACGACGCTGCGAACTCCACTTCCTTTATGAACAACCAGTGCAGCTTAAAATTAATTTTCGCACAGCACCCACTTCACCACCTCTTCTACTACCATGTCACTTCCTGTTGCCTCCACTCATCGGCCATCCGTTCCATCGGATCTTTCTATCGCTGTTCTTGTCGAGAACGCATCTAATTCTTAATGAAGAGAATCCAGGTTGATGAAATTTAATTGTTGATTGCACTGAAGGCTTCTATGGATCGACCCGCGTTGGATGCCGTCAATTTCCAATAACAATTATGCGATATAATTAAACGAAAAGTTTAGCATTAGACGCTTTAGTGTTTAAGTAATCTACGTTAAGTACGTGGTGTTAATTAAGTTTGATAACAATAATATCCAAGGAAGAAGTTAAAATCTTTGAATTAATTTTAAGATGTGTAATTTTGCGACAACTCGGGGACAAGTTTAGTCACCGCTTATCGATTTATAGCCCGCGGCGCTTACACAGCGAACTACACTAGTTTGTTTCAATATAAAATACCTAATAAATAAACAATTTGTTATTTTCCAAAGCAAGTTAATAAGATGTAGGTAAGTTAACGCTGTTGCTAATTGATTTTGGCGTTTCTTTCGTGCTGTTAAATCATTTCGTTTATCGTTTGCTATTATTTCTCTCGGGCAACTTGGCAATATTAAACAGTGGCAGCAATATCTTCGGGATGTCGTGTTTTAGGGCAATAATGAGCGAGAATACGCATCCATCATGGCTCGTTCGTTGTCGGTAAATCAGTAAAAATACAACCTTAATCTGCCGCTTTATTTTCACGAAGAACAGATAATGTAGACGGAGATTCCTTTTAGTAGGTGAAAATCTTTACTTTACCAATGAAAAAGGATGACACCATTAATTTTAATGGATGATAAATAAATTGGTGGTAAAAGGGAAAATTAGTGTCAGTGCGGAAGTCATTGTGGAGAAGAAAAAAAAGGCAACAAAAGATTACGCTATATGTATCTATAGTCGTATAAGATAAAGGAAATTTTACTGCAATGCCATCAAATTTTGTTCTGATAAACGCAAAATGTGTACATTTATTATTTTTTTCTTATAATGGGTATGTATTAATGGCAGTAATAAATCTTTTAACCTTTATTCAAGACGAAAAGAATCGCATAGTTAAATATAATATCAAATACAGTAAAAATTACTTCGCAGTTTAGTAATTACTTTGCATAACTTGGAGCATTAAGACTACGAGGGCTGTTCAAAATGTAATGAGAATAATCACCTTGGGAGAAAATATAATTTAAAGGATGGCAATACCACAAACCAGCATGTGATCTATAACGTTCAGTTTCAAGTCGATTAATACAATGAGTAAATGTGTGTGGCGTTTTAAAAATGTTGTCATTATTGGTCGTCACTTACTGTATTGATTAATAACTGTATATTTATATAAATAGGTAGGTATTGTAACGAATAAGCGAAATTTTGATGGTGTTTTTAACGATTTAATAAATTAAATAATGCCTTACAAAACAAATAACACATAAAACTAATTACAATATTGAAAATTTTCACAAATACACAAATTTCTTTATTTTTCGACATATCCCCTTGTTTGATTATACATTTTTCCCATCGGATTGGTAGTTTTCTCATCTCGTTTTCATAAAAAGAAGCAGGACGGGAGTCTACCCAGTTGCGCACAAACGCCTCCACATGTTCATCAGTCTGAAATCGCTCGCCTCCTAGTGATTTTTAGAGGAGCCCAAACATGTGGAAATCACAAGGGGATAAGTTTGAGCTATATGATGGATGGTGCTCCGACTGAGTCTAGTGCATTTCACTGATTTGGGCCTGCGTTAAAGCTGCGATGCGAACTCGAGCAGCTTTTTGATCTTCTCTCAGAAACTTTGGGACCCAACGAGCTGAAATTTTTCGGAATCCCCAGTTTTTCGTTATGATTGTGTGGACACTCCCATAGCTGACGCCGAGTTCAACAGATAACTGAAGCACAGTGGCATGGTGGTCCCCTTCAATAAGGTTTCTAACGCGTGTAACGTTAACCGGCGATATGCTGGTGCGCGGACGACGAGGATGATTTACATTTTCGACACGATTACGCCCTTCGTTAAATTCTTTGCACCAAACTTTTACCCGTTGCCACGAAAGAGCTTCATTTCCGAACTTTGCTGGCAATCTGCGCAAAATTTCAGCTGATTTCACGTTTTTACGTGTAATAAACTTCATAATAATCCGTAGCGCAACGCTGCTATGCATCTCTTTCTCACTCATTGTGATAGCTACTAACCAAGCAAACACAGCAATACGACGAGTCGTTTCCGTGTCACTTAATATCCCCATTTCAAGTTGCTAATGTCCGTATGCGCCTTGAACAACTCTCCGGCGCTCAATTTAAAAAGGCTCGTTTATATTTGATCTGCGCATGTATATTAAAACTACTTGCCTAAATAATTACCAACTAGGAACGTTGATAATGGCAGGGACTTTCAATAATACATTAGGGTGAGTGATAGCGGCCACCGGCTACACCACCCTAACTCTTCTCAGTCGTTAGAATGATCTTAGTAACTTACTTTATTACTGACTTACTGTCAAAACTAATTCTTTTATACTGACCCACATATATGAGCACTATATGACAGTATAACAAGAATATTTGATTTGAAGTTTTACGAAGTTACACTACAATCGGGTTATCCCTTAAAAATGTAAGCTTGATAAAAACAAACGTCTCGTTTATAAATCAAATTGTAGAAGTATTCCAATTCCCTCAGACGTTAGCTAGGGTAATAAATAAGCTTTAATATCTGCAATAACAATATTTAGAGAGCTAAACGACCGTAAAGGAGCAAAAAAATGCGCACAAAGTGTGGAAAAGGCATTTTTTTATGTCTCAGTTACCGCATTCCTTTCGGTACACAGTCCGGACGGCCCGTTTTAATTAGAGCTCTGTTCTGCCTCAGGATAAAGTCCCGTACATCATCCCACCAAATGCCATCCATACTACTTTACGAAACAGAAACTACATACACTTATTTTTTTTTGTACTAACAGCGGTTTTGCCATTTTTAACTAGAAAAACTCCTTATTGGGTGAGTACCTAATGGTAGAATTTGCATTTTTTAGTTTATTTTAGTTTAGATTATTAAAAAAAATTGAAATAATTAATTTAATTCCACTTTTGCGAAGTTCTTGCAAATTTTTGGATGTTAAATTCGTGAAGGAAAAGATTTTGGAATTTGTTTTTGTACTTTTAACGTCGTTTAAACTAAACTTACCACCCCCTCGTTGTATATGTAATACGTAATGGTTGATTTTGTAAACTTCGTTCTTTTATTTAAAATAATTGTTATTAAAATTTGAAATAAGTTATGGATTTCTTTAGGTTATAAGATACTTCATTGATATTTTTGCAAATTTTTGGATGCAAAATGGGTAAAGAAAAATGTTTGAAAATTGTTTTTACATTGCTAAACGTCTCGTTCAATTTCTTTTAATGCTTGACCTAACGCCACACCTTCCAATTGTGTACCTAATAGTGGATTTTGTAAATTTGACTCCCAATTTCTTTCTAAAAAAGTGCCATTTGAAAACACATAGCAATTTTTTTATTTCAAATTTTTAACAAACAGCACGATAGGTATCTATGACCAATATTTAAAGAAAAAGAATTCTTAAAATTGCCTAGTCTTAATTAACCTAGGGTTCCATTCTCATTTTGAACTTAATGGTGGATTTTGTAAATTTCGTTTTTATATAATGCGGGAGTTAAACTACCTCGCGAAGTGTGAAATACAAAGGAGGCCTCCTGAAATCTAAAAGACGTGTCTATTAAACTTTAATAAACTTTATTTATATGATGTATTTCGCCTTCTACTTAGATACGTGTTTACTGTAAAATACCTGTGTTTACTTATGTAGGTGCGTTCCTCTACCCCATGCCGTTTTCGAGATGGAAGCTACGAACAAACTTGAATTGCGTTTCTGTTTCAACTGCCTGTCAACTTCCCAAATAATACAAATAAACATTCAACGTGTCATTTGCAAACCAAGAAACGGCTCACGCGTCTCATTCAAATCGAAATCAATTCCATTCACTGCAGTTTCTTTTATTAAAAAGTGAAACGTATTGACAAGGAACTGATAACTGCTCAATCGAAATTGCTTTTCAATGGAATTGAAATTCAATAACTTCGACTATCTGTTGCCCCAAGATGAAATAACGTGGGCAGATTTTAATGATACTCTCTCTTTATCTTCATAATAATACAGAAGAAAATGTTGAGGTTATTCATGCAAAAACTTCCATAATGTTTATATGATAATATACATATAGAGGTAGTTCAGTGGCTTACGGTATGGAGCAGGATTTTCATTTGCGTAGTCACTATTATTGTGTTGAACTCTTTTTGTAACAACCTTATAACAACGTGACTAGTAGAGACCGACCGACAACAAGTTTAAAATTCCAAGGGTTAATTTTAACGGGTGTTTTTACAAGTCGAATCGCCAAGGGCGCGTCTCTTGAATATGTAAGGGGGATCGGAATAAATTGAAAGAAAGCAAGAAGTCGTTGAAATGCAGACAAAACGGCGTTTAATCTGTCTGCTTTTCAACGACGACGACAACGTCGACGCGTTCAACTTTGAACAAACTTCCGCAGTAATGACGGAATCAGACCATTCCGTTAATTGAGTGCATTCTCAGACAAAAAAAGAGAAATAGAGTTCGATTACAATCAGGAGCGGAAAGACGAGATTACCACAGAATTGAACACCTTAACTGGTACGATCAGATATCAAATAAGTACATTTTTATATTTCTTGTTAAAAAAACAGCAGAAATACAATAAAAATCTTGGCCGTATTATATAAGAATGGTTATTGCTTTTTGGTTCGTTTGTTGTACTTGCAGCAGAATAAAAATATATAAGTTTACTTCAAACATGATTAGTTTATATTGTAACGGTTTTTTTTCTATGGAAAAATCCCGTTGCGAAAACTTCTTTCTATTCAGTTTGTGTTTGTCTTAGTTTAGATTTATTGATTTCTTCTTAATTTTGATCGACCTACCAAGGCTAACAAGGCTAACAACTTTTGCGCAGGACGTGTTTTGTGTGAAAGTTTTTGTGAACCATTTACCTACTTGTTAATATTTTTCGTAAATTTTTCAAAATTAAGTACTTCTCTTTAATTTATTATAAGTCGTTTATGCTCTCATTTTTTTAATATAATTTTAACTTTTTTCAAATTTTTTAAGTTTATCTTCGTAATCTTTTGGGCCTTTGTGGCAAATTGCAAATCATTAAATAATTTCATTTATCACTCCTTTTTTTTTGGCAATTTTAAATTTTAAATTTTTCATATGGTATCGGTGTCGAATTGTTGAATGTTTGAAGTCTGTTTTGACCACCATATTGACAACGGACATTTCCTTACTCTTCCTTTCTTGCACCTCATTATATAACAATAATCTTTTTAATTAATATCATTTAATTTTTAGGTAAAATTTTGATGAGTATTTCAAACAAGCAAACACAGAAGTATAGGTTACAAAACTTTAAAGTTTGCATTATGGAGTTACAAGAATTAAGCGCCTCTTCGATATCATATGATGAGTATTTGTTCTTGTTCTTTTGTCAGCCCATCCAGATTTTTAGAGTAGGTTCCGGCTGGAATTACGGGTAGAGGCGAAGACACCCTGAGGCAACTCGACAAGGCTACGAGACTAAATTCCAACCTGCCACATTAACAAGTTAGGAGCCGATAAATTACTGCAGGCGGTCCTCATAAATATCTATAAAGTTGGCCACTTGGGTTCCTGAGGTTTTTCCCCGGGATCATTTTGCCTCATAAATATCTATAAGAAAAATCCCCTAAAATACCTGCAAACCAGCGTCAGTCCCTACTGTGGCGTAGGGAAGCATTTTTGGATGGACTTGGCTTATTTTGGAAGTTTTTGTTGCATTTAATTTTATTTTAATCTACACTTTAAGTGTTTTTTGTTTTTTTTTTTAATGAGAGCTTCGAGCCCTCAATTATATTTCCTTGTTTGACAAAGTGCTGCCCGAGCTTTGGTTATTAAAATTCATTCTGTTTTAATTTGTTCAATATTTAACACTTAACTTATTCATATTGTTTTAACAATCAATAAGTAATAACGTTAAAATATATTAATTTAAGTAAGAATATTGGTTGAAAGTAATGCGCTTGGTCTTAGTTTTGTTCTTGATGTCCTGGTCTATGACCCGCGAGTATATCACACTAATATTATAAAGGTGAAGGTTTGTAAGTGTGTGAGTATGTAAGTGTGTATGTTTGTTACTTTTTCACGTCTAAACGGCTGGAGCGATTTTAATAAAATTTGTTATTGAGTTAGCTGACACCCTGGATTAACACATAGGCTACGTTTTACTGCGGGAAAATATCTTATTCCCATGGGAAAATCGATGAAAATGAATTCGCGGAATATTATAAATGCGAAAATAACTCTGTCTGTATGCTACAAAATCTCGCCTAAAATTTACTGAACCGATTTAAACAAAATTTGGAACAGAGATAGTCTGGAGCCTGAGAAAGGACAAAGGCTACTTTTTAATGCGTAAAAAGGGTAGTAAGGGGTTGAAATAAGAAAGTTTGTGCGGAAATTCCGTAATTTTTAAAGATAGAAGCTTGAAACTTATTTTTAGGCTTTTGATTAGACATAAATAACTACGACATTCAATGTTTGTAAAAATTTTACCCTAAAGGGGATAAAATTAGCCGATGAAAGTTTTTGTGTAATGACGTCGTCCAAAAAGCTTACGGCCCAGAAAATTAAAATATTAAGTGTAAAAAGTTATAGAGGTTTTGTTTATTTAGATCAATAAAAGTAGTTGAATACTAAGCTATATAAACTATTTTAAACTATAATTAAACTATATTAATCTATAATATTATAAATGCGAAAGTAACTCTGTCTGTCTGTGTGTTACGCAATCACGCCCAAACTATTGAACCGATTTAAATGAGAATTTGCTACAGAGATAGATAAGTAGATATAAAGCTAGAGGCTTGAAACTTATTTTTTAGGCTTTTAATTAGATATAAATAAATACGACATTTAAAGTGTGTAAAAATTTTACCCTCAAGGGGGCAAAAGTAAGGAATGTAAGTTTTTGTGTAACGACGTCGGCAAATAGGCTCACGGCCCAGAAAATAAAAATATAGAAGAAAAAAATTTTAAATGCTGCCGAAAGTCACTATTCCACGCGGACGAAGTCTAGCTAGTCTAGTAATAAAATTGAATCAAACACTGCTTTATTTCACAAAAGTTTTTACCAAAACAAATAAAGTCAACAACCGTTTCAACCAATGGCAATTTTCAAGAGTAACTTAATAATACTACAGTATTTATTTGGTCACTTTTGCACAAATAAAACAAGATTTAATTCCACTTTTTAATAGTATCTATATTTTCTTTACAATTGTTTCACTAAACATTAGCATCTTCAGAAGAAGTATTATTGTTTTATTTGTGCAAAAGTGACCATGATAATGAAGTTCCTTAAAGTAGATGCCGACACAATTAAGTATTTATTTGGTTTGATAAAAACTTTTGTGAAATATAGCCAAGTGTTTGATTCAATTTTGTTATTAATCATGTTTCACAATGAATTCACCATACAAACTTCGGAACTGAGTATATCTAGGTTTTGATATTATTCATTTAGTGCTGCTCTTAGATCTCGAGTACATCCAGGTCTTGATCCTGTTAATTTAGTATTGATCTTGGTTCTGCGAGCATATATAATTACTGATCCTGCTTATTCAGTCCTCGTTTTCAACCTGTGAGCCTATAAAAGTTTTGGTGTTGTGAGCATATCTAAGTCATGGTCTTGTTCATTTACTCCAGGTCTTGGCTTTGTGGATACATCCAGTAATTAATTATCTGGTGTTGGTCTTGCAAGTATATCTGGTCTTAGCCCCGTAGGTATGTCTACGTCTCGATCTTGTTTTTTAGTACTGCCCTGGGCCCTTGAGCATCTCTAGTTCCTGATTCTGACCATTTAGTAGTAATCATGGCTCTGAAGTTTTAATATTGTTCATTGAGTCCTGGATTTGGTCCTGTAAGAATATCTAAATGTTGGCTGTACATTTAGTCTTGTTCTTGCACCATGAGCATATGTAGATGTTGATCTCGTTTATTTAGTTCTGCTTGATACTGTTCATTTAAAACTTATCATAATTCTGCAAGCATGGCATTTAAATTTTGATATTGTTTATTTAGCCTTGGTTTTGATCTTTTGAGCTCATAAAAATTTTGACTCTAGGTCCCGCCAACAAATCTAAATATTTCATTTATTTATTTGACCCTGGTATTGGTTCTGGGAACATATCTAGATCTTTGTTTTGTTTATTTAGTATGGTCATGTTAATTTAGTTCTGGTCTTCATCCTGTGATCTTAGTCTTGTTTATTAAGTCCTGATCTTTGTCATATTTAATTCTGATCTTAAAACTGAGAGCATCTCTATATCTCGATCATATTTATTTAGTCCTGTTCTTGGGCAGATACAAGCCTTGAACCCTGTTCATTTAGAACTTATCTTGGTCCTATCAGCGTATCTAAATCTTGATCTCTTTAATTTCGTTCTATTCTTGGTCTTGTTTAGACTGAGTAATAAACGTGGTCCTTCGAGCAAAGCTAAGTATTCGTCTTATTTATTTGACCCTGGCTTTGGTTCTGGGAACACATATCTAGATCTTGATTTATTCTATTTAGTCTTAATGCGAGTGTATCCAGTTCTTGGCTTTATTCATTTGGTTCTGCTCTTGGCCTTCAAGCATTTCTGATTTGGATCCTGTCGGCATATAAAAGTCTTGGTCTTGTTAATTACGCAATAGTCTTTACCATTTGAGGATATCTAAGTCTTCATGTTGTTCATTTAACCTTGTCTTGGTTCGTCAAGAATATCTAGACCTTAATCTTGCTCATATTGTAATAGTTTTTGTCCTGTGAACTTGTTAGATGTTTTATACTTGGTCCTGTAAGCATATCTATCTATATCTTGGCCTATTTAGTCTTGATCTTAAACCTGAGACCATATCTAGGTTTTGATCTTGTTTACTTAGTTTTGGTGTAGGTGCGAGTATGTCTAGGTCTTGATCTTGGTTATTTAGTTTTGATAATGGACCTTCGAGATTTTTCAGGTCTTGTTCTTGTTCATTTTGTATTGATTTTGGTTCTTTCCGCATATTTAGATCTCGGTCTTGTTTGTTTAGCATTAGTCTTGCTCTTAGACCTTCGAAAATATCCAGGTCTTGATCTTGTTCATTTTATACTGGTTTTGGTCCTACCAATATATGAATTTAATCGTTTTATTTAGTCTTGATTTTTATCATGCGAGTATTTCTAGGCCGTTGTCTTGCTAGACCAGACAGTATTTCAAGATTATTAAAACTGTTTTTGCTCATTACTGGTCTAGTGCCTATTTCCTGTTATATTACGACAAAGAACAAATCATTACAAACAATACCCACAATAATTGAATTCTTTCGTTGTTTTCTTGTGACTTTAATTAAATTTTACTGTCGTTCAAATGTCGACTGCTTGACCGTGATGTTTAAACTTGGAGAGCCAGGTAAGGGAAAAGTTAATTAGTTACAGTTCACCAAGGAGCATAAATAACGAGCCGGCATCTTTCGAACAGTCTTTTACAAAAGGAAATGGATTAAAGTACCCCCTTAGTATCCCTCAAATAACTTTCATAACTAGGTTGTGTAACAGATTGAATTTTGCGAAGCTATTGTATGTCCCAAGTTGAATTAAATTTTTCTTTTTTAAATCCTGGCGACCAACCGGTCGCTGATGATGGCTTTCTTTTGAACATTTTTCTATCGAATTGTTTGAAATAAGTCACTGGTAACTGATGACAAAATATACAGGGTGTTTTGAATTTAATTCATAGAAGGCTTATTTAGTACTATTTATTCTTAACAAAATTAATGTTTTAATAAACTGATTCCCATCATGTAAACCAACATTTGATATGTAAATTGTTAACAAATAATTTAATGAACATCAGTAAATCAACTTTTTTGTTCAAATTTTTTTGTAAATTTTGACCCTTAAAAGGGTTCGTATGCTTTTGGGTTCAGTTATTTTTTGGTATGTCACTTCTGTAAATTTTGTTGATCAGTGCTCGCGACATCAAATATTTTTGTTAAAATTTAAGTGCCAGGCTGTTTTGCAAAATGGTCAATTTGGCTGGCAAACTTCAGCACATCAACAGCCATTACCTCATATTTCGAACGCGCTATCGCAAATAATTATAAAAGCATAACTGTTTTGGCTTTTGCTGAATAAACTGTAAAAACATGTAGGTACTTCAATCCGCATTCCTAACTCGTTATTGACATGCCTACGTACAAACAATAAATAATTTGTTGCTTTATCGGAAATTGCTACAAATGAACCGCGCACAAATATAGCAAACGTAAATTACCGCTTTTTGTCAGAAAACAAATTTTAAAGCTGTTATTAAATTATGTAACATTTACATAATTTGTTCTACAAATAAATGTATACGTGTCAGAATAAAAAATAATCCAAACAGATTATAATATATGTATTAAAATTAAAAATAACTACGGGACATAAAGAGATTTTTTGGGGGTCCACAATTTTTTAGAATACTCCGTACATTATTTAAATTTCTACATGATTAAGAAAATAACCACGTATCGACTAGATTTTGTCTACCTACTTTGTGTTAATTAAATTAATCAGTCAATTTCTATATCAAAAACAAATAACGCATCTTCATCTTATGGGCTACACTGTATATACATATTTTTGTAGATACGAGGGTCACGATAAATATTTTGAGATACAAGAAATCTACAAGGTATGGGATGCAAATAGCTTTATTTATGCTCAAAGTACTCCTCACCTACATCAGTGCACTTTTGTACCTGATGTTTCCATAACTGAAATCAATCTCCTCTTCTTAGGTTAAAGAACAACCAAAAATCACACATGGCCAAATTAGGTGAGTAGGGCGGATGTGTGATAACTTTCACCTTATTTTCACGTAAAAAGTCAACTGTTTGCTGTGGCGTGTGTGACGATGCATTATCCTAATGCAACAGTAACCCCTGAATCTTGACCGACTGAAGCACTGCAGGTAAATATTTTGTGGTGTACCAGTTGGCTGTAACTGTACGTTAATCTTTAACAATAATTTATAGCAAAGTCTTTCGACAATCGCTTAAGAGCCATAAAACACACAATAAGCATCTATTTGTTACTGCCTTTTATTATCATGTGACAAAAGGCAAGTGCTGCTAGTTAGTTAGCTAGATAGGAAGGTTGGTTGAGAACTGCGATAATAATACACCTGAAATTTTATACGTACATACGTAATAATACCAACGCCATGTATGGTTGGCGTTTTCACACGATTGTGTGTTACTTAATGCTTTACAGAGTCCATAAGTCTTAAACGAGGATTACCCCCAGCGCAGTTTTGTGATTTATGACACCCGCGGGACCTTAAAAGATTATCGGGTGGATTCATATAGGTACGTAAACGAATCCTTAGAGAAAGGGGAAACGGTCTGCCACTGAGCTGCGGTGGCTGAATGAATAGCCTTTAGAGATTTTCAAATGAGGAGCCCAACAAATAGTATTTAATATTTCAAGCTGAGAATAAATAAAACACCTACGAGACTTTACCCACGACAAAGATATTTGGTGCTCAAAATAAAAAATTTATGGACAAATCTTAAACATATTTAATTTTAGCTCTTTCTCTGTATTGCTAAAATTATTCTTGTATTTATAAGCGCTTTGTTCCTGATGTTCTGCCTGATGAGATCCAAATATTAGCGACCTTTTCTCTCATTTTTGCCTCTTTCTTTTCCTCCTTGTGATCGATAAAAAACAACTTATAACGGAGTTGATGCCGTCATCGGAATTTTCAGCTTAGACAGCTACAAAATGCTAAAAAGATCAATTTCAACCTTCACTTTATATATACCTATACAGTAAATGTAACTACCCCCTAACTTTTATAAAAAACGTTTCGTGTCTTCGATCAAGTTAAGGTTTCGGTTGTGTTATTTTATTTAAAAGCCCTTTCTTGACGCATCCAAGAAAATGTAAATATCTACTATACACAACATATCGCCACGTATGTATATGAATATTTTCAAACACAATATTTAAAAAATTTAACTCCCCAAGCATCGTTTGACAGTTTTATAGAAACAGGAAGAAAGGCTTCTGGGGCTGAAACCGATCTAAAATAACTTCAAACAATGTATCGATTGATTATTTATATGTAGGGGTAGGTATGTATCTTAGAAAATATTTATCAAGCAAATTGAATCTCTAAAAGAACCCTTGAGGGATAGAAGTGTATATGTTGGTATTCAAAAGTTAATTAAACAATAAAAATTGGGAGTAATTGTTTTCTTTTAAATATATTTCCATAATTCCATTTGCTCCCCTGTTTTCTCTAATACGATCGTATTTCCACCCTTTATATCCAATAATTTATTTCAGACAATTTGTGGTTCAGGAGTAATAAGCTACCGTCAAATATTATTTATTAATAAACCATAAACACGTAAACACCACAAGTTACTACTATGTACCTATAAACCTATTGTTGGTAATGTTTGAGGAACGTGTAAATACCGTTCGGAGATTTCGGCTGAACGTAAACCCCAGATCGATTGCAAAATAAATCATGCGGACGCGCAATTCCTGTTTCGTAGCGAGCGCGAAGCAAAAACTATTTTAATTACAGGCCACCCCATCCGAGAGCATAATTACACACAGCACTCGGGGTGGTCGCAAGCAGTTATGACGTAGTACCAGTGTTAGTGCATGTCGTATGTATACTACCTACTTGCTTCGAAACCGTGGTGACAAACGATCTCCGAGTTGTAATTGAATCTCCTTCAGTCGGATAGCTTGGCGAAAAACGCCACGCTGTAATGTGATGCGTCCGAATAGAAAATCAAATCAACTGCTGCAAGATTTTCGCTGTAACTAAACTTTCGTCTAGTGGGATGGAATGGAATGTTAACCGGAAACGGAACTGTGCGAGAGTAGCTCTAAATATCACACATGCTTGTGGTTTACATGGAAGTTCACATATATATTAAAAATCGTCATTCTTTTGAGATGCGAGCTATAAATCGATAATCGATGTTTTTGCACTTGTCGTCGAGATGCTTTGAAATACATAATAAAAGAATTTCGAAAATTCGATGATAGGTGTTATGACCCCCTCCTTCCTTATGTGTCACAGAACCGGCAAAAGTACTACTATTCTCTTTCTGTACCTATCTAAAATGATGTCAAGTAATGTAAATTAAAAACCGCTGTGAACTCTTTTCACGGGTAAATTTTCTTTGAAATTTATTAAAACTACGCCCATGTAAGTATTGGTCATGCACGGAGGTTCAAATTTATATTAAAAACCGCCACCCTTAAAGATTCTATACAGATGGCGATACTTCGCTGTGTAAGCGCCATAAGCTATAAATCGATAATAATCGATGTCTTTGCATTTGTGGAGATCGTTTGAAATACATACTTTCATAATAAAAGAATTGCGAAAATTCGATGATAGGTGCAATGACCCCCTCCCCCACCTTTTATGTGGGGGGTTAAATTTAAAAGGGAAAACCGGCAAAAACCCACCTAAAACCCCTTTTTTTTTTCTGGGTTTCTGGGTTTTCCCTATATAAAAAATTTGATGGGGGGCCCAAAAAGGGCCAAAATTTGGTTAAAAATTGGAAACCGGTTTTTTTTGGGAAAAAACTTCCTTTTTTCCAAAAAAGGGTTTTTTAAAAATTTTTTTTGAAATTTATTAAAACTACGCCCATGTAAGTATTGGTCATGCATGGAGATTCAAATTTATATTAAAAACCGTCACCCTTAAAGATTCTATACAGATGGCGATACTTCGCTGTGTAAGCGCCATAAGCTATAAATCGATAATAATCGATGTCTTTGCATTTGTGGAGATCGTTTGAAATACATACTTTCATAATAAAAGAATTGCGAAAATTCGATGATAGGTCAATGACCCCCTTCCGCCCATATGTTACAGAACCGACAAAAGTACTACTATTCTCTTTCTGTACCTATATAAAATGATGTCAAGCAATGTAAATTGAAAACCGTTGTGAACTCTTTTCTCGGGTAAATTTTCTTTGAAACTTATTTAAACTACGACCACGTTAGTATATAAATTCAGATACCCATTTTCTCATACATATGTAGTTATTATATACATATATAACGAAAAAGAGCGATGCAAAACTTTTCTAGTTACTACCTAACATACTATTATAACTTTATGGTAGAAAGTTGCTCCCATTCAATCCATCACGTAAGTAGGCAACGATTGTTTCCATTTAGAAGATTGTTGTTTGAGTTGAGAAAAGCTCACACTTTAAAGAATTATTCCGTGAATAATTTTATGTTGGTTCTGGAAAAGAGTCATAAGTTACAAGTTGGCTATTAACTTAGGTGCAGGAGGTCGGACATTCGCGATGTGAATTTGGTAATATTCGCGAAAAGTTTCAGCCCTGAAGGCACTCAAAAGTTTTACGACTTGAGAAATTGCAGAAGTTACATCAAACGCTAGGCAAGTAACAAGCTGACTCCGCTTTCGAATATTGGAAAGGGGTTTCAAATTGTATCCTAACAAAACTGTATGGCAGCTTTAAAGAAATAACATAAAATCGAAAACAAAACGTATGCCATCGAAACATCTTTTTATAGTATTTTTGCTGATCCAGTTTCATTTTCTACAACCAAAAAATGGGAAGAAATCTAAGCTTAAAGGGATTAGGTTTTTTGTTGAATTTAAACCACAGCGACGTTTCTCCACCCTATTTGGATTTTTCAAAGTAAGTTTTTGTTAAAATAATTGAGTCATTTTATGCTGTACTGAGTTCTGATTTGTTTAATTCAAATTTAAAGGAAGGAAATGGAAATGGTGTTCTTTTTTTTTGGTTCGTCTAAAATATTCTTTTATTGTTATACAAGGTTATTCCCACCCCCTTCACCCCGGCTCCATTTTGATAGATAGTCATATTATCTTGACAATTATCACTTCCAATATTTGCGCTCCACCTAAAAAGGTTTTTTAGGCTTTTGTACATTTTCATCCCTCTACAGTCGTGGGACTATAGTGTAAACAATTACCTAAAAAGTATTAACATTTATAATTTCCAGTTCTTCCTCCACCTCTTCATGCCTGCGCCCCACATAAATACCCCTGTTTAATGTTCTACTAGGTTCTCCGCAGCTTTTCAGCCATTTTCAGCCCCACTCTCACTGTGGGGCCTTAATTGTAAACTAATTAGCAAAAATTATAACAATTTTTACTACCACCGTTTTTCCACGTTTGTTTTCCACCCAGAAATCTTTATTTAGTGTACTAAAAGGTTTATAAAACCTCGGTTGGTATTCTGCAAGGTGTTTTCGGCTTCTCTATCCTTATTCTCCAACCGTAGGCCTCGTTACACAATTACTCAAAAATTATTACAATTTGTAATTATCAGTTCCATCATCAATAATTTTTCCACGTCTGTGCCCCCATCCAAAAGTATTTCTTTAGTGACCTACAACACCTTTCTAACTATTTTTATCCCTCTCCAATCGTGGGCTCCATATCCACATGTTACCATTTCTCATCATCAATTCCATCAGATTTTTTCCTCGCCAGTGCTCCCACCCATAAAAGTTTGTTTAAAGTTCCACAATGTTTATTCCTCTCCAACCCTGGGTTCCATATTGTCAACTAGTGCCCATCACAAATTATTTTTATTAACAACTGTAAGATTCGCAACTTCTTTTTGTCACATTTGTACCTTCATCCAAAAAGCTTTGTTGAGTGTTCCAAAAAGTTTTTCCTAACTCTCCGCTCATCTTCATCCTTCTACATCGGTGAGTTGTATTTTGTTAACTAGCATTTACTACATGCTTTACATATTTATGCTTCCACCCACAAAGTTTTGTTTAGTGTTCCAGGAGGTTTTTTCAGCATTTCACGCACTTGCACCCCTCTCCAATTGTTGGACCGTTATTATAAACACTTAACTACCTAAAAATTGTTACCATCAGCTTTACCACCTTCTCTCATGTTTGTTTTCCAACAGTTTACTGTTCTAAAAAGGTTTCACCTTTTCGTCAATTTTCATCCATCCCCCAACCGTGGCGTGGGTTCCAATTTATTGTAAACAAGTACCGAAAAAATCACTATAAGATTTCGTTTGCTTCTTGTAAAATATATTGAAAGTGACTAAAGGGAGAGGTTACAGTACATTATCAGTGTCTAGACCATGTTCTTTTAACCGTGGTATTTACTCGTGGCACATATTTTCCGGTGGATTGAGAACGGAAAGTAAATTTAAGAATACTCGATAAACGAAAATTATTTTCGCCATTTCTCAATATTTCAATAAAAATAAACGACTTTCGGATCCCACACGGTTCGCAAGCGAAGAAAAATGTACTGCACAACCACACTATTAACTCACGTAAAGCTAACGCCACGCTTTCCGTATGAAATATTCTTCCGTGTCGGAACTACAATCGTATGCAAAACACTTTGCTGGAGATTTACACGATCTTTATGGAGAGTACATGAAAATCTGGATTGGCTTTAAAGTCAGACTTTAGCTTAGGTAGGTAGGAAAAGGAAAAGGTTTGTTCGTAAATGCACATAGTTCCGGTAAATCTTAGTCTAACAACACAGACATTTACAGGGTTACACGAGGTGCATACAAAAAGTAAAAGCAACTACCCATACTTTTAAGCAAAAAAAGATAAAGGATGTGTGCTTATGTTATATATACTTTTATTGAAGTATTTTATTTATTTGGTGTTTATTAAACATGAGTCAAAATGTTAAGGGTTTATTTCAAGAATATTTAATTAATTACTTTTCAAGCGTTGTTTTGTTTATTCTATTGTCAAATTATTTATTTATGCATTTTATTTTTGAGCATTAAATGTAATTTATGTACTGTCACGAATACTTGCCAGTTGAGTTGGTGTGATCATAATTAACAAACACCTTTCCTGAAAAGACAATGGATATTCTCAGCTTTCCTGACACATCTAGTATATTCCAGCAAAGATCAATGGGAAAACAACTGGATTGCGAGGAGGCTGTAGAATCTTCTAGAAAGAAAGCTGAAAAACTATATAAGACGAGCCGGCTTGCACCCGGGGATACTGAAGAGAGAATTGGCGAAGAGTTGTCAGGTGTTGTTTACAACGAGCGAAGCGATCAATTGGCGAATCATAGAGTGGCGATAGAATTCATAGAGTGGCATTAGTGGTTACGGTTACGGCGAAAGAAGAAAATACTTTCTAGTGAAATAAATTGCGTGGACTTGTATATAACAGTAGTATAGTTAAATTAATTTTAGTTGTTAATAAAATTCGTTGTTTTCTGTTTCGTTAATTGTGTTTTTCGTGACTGAACACGTCACAGTACTTTCTCTTTTAAATTTCTGCTGGTTGTGGTGTTGCTCCTGTTTTCTGTTGGTTGCACCCTATAGATTCGTAATAAACTCCGGGCGTCCCCTTGGTAAATGGTTCGTAAGGCCGAAAAAGCGATCATAAATCGTTGTAGGCTCAAGGGGACTTTTGTAGATTAATTTTCGCGAAAAATCAAACGAAAACACAACAAACGACTCTCTCTTTGCGGGATTAACAGGATATTTATGAAGTCCTAGAAATCACAACCTAGGTGTTAAAGAAGGACCAGAGCGGACGTAATGGCAAAGGGGACGTATATTAAACACCATTTAAAGCTTGACGTTTTAAAAGCTTACGGCCTAAGTAATTCAAATCATTCCTTAAATTGTTTAATGGTAAAATTATAATTTATTAGGGCAGTTATTAAGGGGCTAATGATTAAAATGTAAATATCGTCAGTTGCGGTTATCTACTGGCCGAGTGAGGGTCAAGGAATCATTGAGAACTTTTGAAATGGAGGGAGGTCATTGAAAATCCCCCGTAAATTTTTTAATTGAAGGAATTGCTATAATTTCCTTTCCTTATTTAATTAAAAACTTAATAAAGAGTTGTTACCAAATTCCACCAAGGGGGAAGGAGGAGCACAAATTAATGAACGTCCCCTAAAGAGTCATTAGCTGTTACTTGGTTTAAGACGTTTCTGGGTTTCTAAAGTAAATTAAATGGTGAACGTCTTCATGTTATAGTTAGTTATGTTGATTTGATTTTTTCTCGTCCATATTTAATGTACCTAACAGTACCTACTGTGGCATTTTATATACTCTGTTGTTTTAGCCGAGTTTTATCTATAACAAAAGTTAATTCGTATTAGAATTTCTATCGCGTACTTGACGAGGGTGTAATGGAAGTGGTAGTACTAGTCTAAGAAATAATAATAACGGGTATGTAGCCATTTGAGGCTATGAATTATTTATGTCGTGATTCGACGTATGATTCAATTTTCGCCAAAGTTCGCGTAGAGAAGAAGAAGACGGAGAAGAAAAAGAAGAAAACTTCAGAAAACGTTCGTAGTCGAATAAATTTATGTTTGTGCAGCACTTCGAAAGAATGCCTCCGACAAATGCTAAATATTTGGACTTTCAATTATATTACAAGTTTGTTAAACGAACAAACGGCTTCGTCGCAATTTCTTTCACGTTCAGCTTAACTTATCGCGTATTCACGACTTGCGAAGTACAATTCGCGCGGTTCAATTCAAACTTTATGGAAACTGTTTGGGAATAAGAGAAGTAGGGCCTAAAAGGCGAGTGATTCACTTTGGATTCTCGTTTAATCGCAAAAATTTAGTTTGGATCATTTTACAGTGTCTTGCATAAGCTGTTTAAATTTTTTCATCTTTAATTAATCTAGAAAACCGTGACAAATTTCATTATGTTACCGTACACAATTTATTACCAACTTTGTGAGCTTTGCTCAGTTATCAAGTATGACGTGGCATTGAAGACGCTCGAAATGCTGCTCTCCCTACTTTCAATGTGATGTTAACGGCTGAACTGAGCATAATCTCACTTTGCTCCCACTTAATATTGCTAAACAAACGCTATTGTTGCATATAATGACATAATATCACAGTATTTGTTGAGATTAACATAATTAACTCAGTGCTTATCATTTATAGGAAATTTAATGCATTAAAGTGAAATGGAATCGTACCTACAGAAAAATATATGTATATATGTGAGAGTGAATTTATAATTAATTATAATATATTAAAATTATTTACCATTTGTTCCATTATATTATAGTTAAAAATATTATCTCAATTAAAATTATATTACTGCCATAATTCGGTAGGTTCGGGGATTTATTTATTATTTATTAAATATGTTAATAATAATACATATGGGCAATATACTGGAATTAATTTGTTTTTCTTTTGTGTGGTAGTTGGTAGTATTCACGGTTTTTAATCGGAGCATTAAACGAAGATTTAATATTGCATATTTTCTATATGGCGATTTTCACGAACAATGATTTATGAGCTGATCTTGTTTTAGTGCGATTTATATTCTAATAAACATATCAGTTCTAATACGTAGCAAAATACGAGTAAACGTAAATTCAAAACGTCACTGCATGTAAATATATCTCAAAATACTGAAAATTATTATTCAGTAATAGTTCTATTGTAATAAATAAACAAGTATTTACTGGTATAAGTAAATTTGAAACAATAAATATTAAACTAGATTGATTACAGAGAACCTATTAATGAATTCAATATAATTTTTCAAATTTTTATAGATGGCATTCACTGTGCTATCTCTGGTTGTTAGTTCAGGGAATAAAGACAAAAAAGACTAAACTTTGGGAAAATTAGGGAAAAGCTAGATTTTTGCATAAACTTTCCTTTTGTGGTTCTAAACAATATCTCAAAATGTGCCACTAAAAATGTTATGAGGGGTCAAAAGTCACGATGAACAGTTTTTTGCGAATATCTCGTTACCGGTTACTTTAACCAAAAAAGTAGTGGTTACCAGATTTGTAGTTTAGGTAATTGCCTACAAAAAAGACTAACGGTTTTTGAGAAAATTCAATTGAAAAAGTTGAAACATACGTGCGCAAATTCTTGACTAACACTATGGAAATAGAGGAAGCAGAGGAAGAGGAAGATAATGAAGAAGTGAAAATGGAATCTGAAGAAGAACCATAATGAATGATAGCACTAATGAGGAAAAAATTAATTATTTAATAATTTTATAACAATTCATGATATTAACATAAATACTTTTTAAATAATGAAGAAACTGTAGTAATAAAAATAAAATTTTTTTTTGGAATAAAAACAAAAATAATTTATTATAAATTTTATACATAATTGTAAAATAGTTTTACACTTTTAGTGAAAAAAGAAACTAATACTACAGATGAATAAATGAAGTATTACTTAAATTAATGATTAAAAAAATTGTATGTTTAAAATGAAAAAATGCTATCGACTAAGTAATTCGGCTGAATGCTGATTTTTGACTGATCAAGATGAAATATTTCTCAGTTTCTACCTGGGGGTGAAAACCGTATCCATTGGGCAGTCGCAGTATTTTGTCCAAGTTACTGACCCTGGAAGGTTCAATTATATTGCAGGGAATATTTATTGTTATCTTTATATTGCCTCGAACATGTTCCAATAATAGATATCGTCCAATACCCAAATTATCTCTAATAAAATTGTTTGAATAGGATTGAACAATAATTATTATTCAAATAAAAAAAAAATGATGATATGTTTTTTTTTAATTAACATTTTTCAATCAAAAATACACGTGGATTATGCTTATAGGGTACACCATAAAAAGAAACGCATCTTGTGCTCTACCTCAAAGTTGGCGTGAAAAGGACTGCACGTATTATGAAAAACATAACATTATCGTGACCTTCGACTTTACCTTTAAAGGAAAGTTCATGCAAAAATCCAGCTTTCCATTAAATTTTCTGATGTGTAATGTTTCTATTTCCCGTATTATGTTTAATGCTGTCAGAAAATTAAAAAGAAAAATACATAAAGTGCAAGTAGATAACTAAAGTTGGGAAGACTATTTACCTAAATACTAAAATGTTAGAATAACAATTCAAAATACTTCTGCCGCATACTTACGAATGTAGCATTTAGGGGACCATTTAAAGATTATTTTGTTAAATATTTTTTCCAGTTGTTTTAAATTCAAAGTTCGAAAAATCTAATAGACAGAAAGTTTTGTGGATCTATAGGTTATTAGCAGCATACAATATGTACTATGATACATAGAGCCCTCTCAAACCTTCTTTCCCCCGAAAAATTAAAACAAGAAAAAATTAAAAAAACTTTTTTTACTAAAAAACTACTTACAATTAATAAAAATGAATTTAAACTAGCGTGCCACAGTATATACCCATATGTAAAAGATAATAACAGAAAATATATGTCTCTAACATAATTTAATGATATCTAATATTCTACACAAAAACAATACAGCAGTCAGCTTTAAACAAAATATAACCAATCTGTAAATACGAAAAAACAGGAGTATATAAGCTTAAATGTGAAGCCTTTTACCCAGGACGAATTGGAAGAACCTTTAAAATTCGCTTTAATGAACACTTTCGTTTTCTATAAATTACAAAAAACGAATTCAAATTTTGCAAATCACTTTTTTGATTCAGATCATCAATTTCCAACCATAGAAAATCTGAAAATACTGCATATAGAAAATAAAGGATTTAAACTAAATATTCTGGAAGCCCTAGAAGTTTATGAAGTAAATATTTCAGATAAGGACCATTTGTTAAACGAGCCGGTAGAAACGTACCATTCCATACTTTTCAACACGTTTAGATAATTATAAGGGGTAATTCCAAATTGTATTATAAGGTATAAATACCGACTACAACATACCTAAAATTATTCAAACTGTACCGCTTGATAATGGCAACTGTGTTGCCGAAACTTCAGTAGCAATTTACAAAATAAAGTTATAAAAAACAGAAATCCTTACTTTTTACCCTATTGCTCATATGAGATCAGCAAATGGATAATATGGTTAAATATTACGTCACAAAATTTGAAAACTTTTAGTGAATTCCATTTTATTTTTGTTCCCCCTGCAGTTCCCTTTTAATTTAACTTTTTAAGGGTGCATAAGTAAAAAAGCACCCCACCGTTCGATATTTTCATTTCATAATGTCTTGTTGGAATCACTGTTAGCCGCGACAGTTGGAATGGCAATACATTAACGTTTTATTAAATTCTGAATTCCATTTGCTAGATGTCAGCGGGAGATTAAACTAAATTTCGATTTTATAGAACGGCTTTTAGGACATCAGAATCAATAAGCGTTTTGCATAAACGCTGAAATAATTTGGCGAAGTTCGTTTATTTTCAATTGATTTATTTTCCGGTGGTAAAGCAAAAAAAAAAACAATAAAAAAACAGCTGTTACAAACATTCAGAACACGAAAAAAATTGATGAAGAAATTTAATTTTGAATTTATAACTTCATCAATCTATTTTCAAATAAATTGTAAGCAAGCGAAGGCTTAAATATTAAGGTCAAGTGCAGTTTGAGTTCTCTACAATACCTACTTAGAGGGTGCTAAAGTTTTACTGATTAGTATTTTTATCCCTTCTTCTAGTCAACATTTTAATTTAAAAAGGGTTACTTATAAATCGAAAATTCTCTTCCCCAACCTCTTTTCGTATAGTTTTTGTATTACGTGTTTGCGTATGTGCGTGTAGATTTTACGACACCCTACTTTGGTTTTAATAACGCGCGGCGCTTACACAGCGAGCTCTTCGGGAGAGCCATTGGCACTCTCGCTAGAATACTAATTGTTTACTATTTTTGTATCAACTATTTTGGAAGCTCGTAATTAGATTAACTAAAACCTAACATGAAAATTCTAAAAATAGAACGTCAGTTTTTTGTTGTATAAGTACCTATAGTGACGGTGGTTTTTAAAAGTTTCAGATCAAATTAGTGAATAAACGAATTAAACGCATAAGAAATTTATACCCCCACGAGAAATACACGTGGGTTCCAAGAAAACGAATTTATCTATAACTTCCCTGGCAGTTCTGGGTGATTTATTAATTTGGAGACGAAGTCTCTTTAATTTTTTATCTTATTTCGAAAACTTTTTCGTTTGTTTGTCGTAATTCAAAACAAAATTTATTGATGACTGAAGCGAAAAAGTTTACGAGACAGATAATTTAATAAAATAAATACGATGGGGTAACTAATAACAAAGTAAGATACCCTCTAACTATTTGTTCAATTTTAATAAACAAATTATTTTCTTCTTATGGTAGTAGCCAATACATGTTGAAACTTATACATAATGTAAAAATTAAAACACAAAACAGTTTCAAATAAATTAATTGTATTCACAACAATATTGTTTCGCCACACAGTGGCATCATCAGGGGATGAGTGGCGAAACGAAATTCTTGTGAATACAATTAATTTATTTGAAACTGTTTTTGTGTTTTAATTTTTAAATTATTTTCCTTAATTTGTTCTTTTAATAAAGTCAAAATTTATAAAATTATTCGTGTTTGATGGGAAAACAGTGTGGTTCTTCTTTCGTCTATTCATGTAAACGTTGTACGTACGATATAACCGGACTTTAGTACAATATATGTATGTACATATACATAACTGGACGTGTGTTTTCATTCAAATATATGGACAGATACGTACGTATATTATATGATATGATACGCGCCTTTTAGTTGTTAAGGGAACAGAAAATGTGGGACAAAGAAACGTGAGGGTAAATGGCATTGTTATATCCACTTTATCTTCCAAAAACAAAGATACCAACTGTCGTACAAAAAGGCATTTCTATGGCGTCCCCTTGTGGTTTATCACAGAAACAAACTAAACTGAAAAGGTGTCCGTAGAATATACGAATGTATTCGGGTTTCCGCTATTTCGTGCTTTGTATATTTCAGAGGAACTTATAAGGGTATAATTTAAGGGCACGAAATACAAAAGTTCTCTTAAGGTTTTTTATTTTCTCTTATTGTTAAAAGTTAAATAAAATTCGCTCGCCGAGGGTTTCGCATCTTGCTAAATGTGTCTAATATTTAGGATAAACATTTATAAAAGTAATAAGAAAAAAACATGTCCTTTCACAGAATTTTTGGCTGAGTAGTTTCGGTGAGATGGTCAATTTTTGTCTAATTTCTTAAATGATATTAAGAGTATCTATTTTATATTTATAAAAGAAATCTATTTAAAACCCTTACAACATGCCTTTCATTTGGCATGTCACACAGTAAAGGGACTTATAGGGGTATAATTTAAGGACTCGAAACTTGATGTAAATTGAGATTGTAGAAAAATAAGAGCTAGTTATTTAATGGTATTTAATAATATATTAGGGTGTCCCTTATTTGTCTTCGATTCTACCCCAATGATAAGTTCGATTGTAAAAAGAATTCTGTTAAGTTTAAGCCTTCTCCAATAACATTAACAGGTGCCACCAAGCGATTAAAAATTTACATGCAAATACAAAAGTTCTCTTAAGGTTTTTTTATTTTCTCTTATTGTTAAAAGTTAAATTAAATTCGCTCGCCGAGGGTTTCGCATCTTGCTAAATGTGTCTAATATTTAGGATAAACATTTATAAAAGTAATAAGAAAAAAAAATGTCCTTTCACAGAATTTTTGGCTGAGTAGTTTCGGTGAGATGGTCAATTTTTGTCTAATTTCTTAAATGATATTAAGAGTATCTATTTTATATTTATAAAAGAAATCTACTTAAAACCCTTACAACATGCCTTTTATTTGACATGTCACACAGTAAAGGGACTTATAGGGGTATAATTTAAGGACTCGAAACTTGATGTAAATTGAGATTGTAGAAAAATAAGAGCTAGTTATTTAATGGTATTTAATAATATATTAGGGTGTCCCTTATTTGTCTTCGATTCTACCCCAATGATAAGTTCGATTGTAAAAAGAATTCTGTTAAGTTTAAGCCTTCTCCAATAACATTAACAGGTGCCACCAAGCGATTAAAAATTTACATGCAAATACAAAAGTTCTCTTAAGGTTTTTTTATTTTCTCTTATTGTTAAAAGTTAAATTAAATTCGCTCGCCGAGGGTTTCGCATCTTGCTAAATGTGTCTAATATTTAGGATAAACATTTATAAAAGTAATAAGAAAAAAAAAATGTCCTTTCACAGAATTTTTGGCTGAGTAGTTTCGGTGAGATGGTCAATTTTTGTCTAATTTCTTAAATGATATTAAGAGTATCTATTTTATATTTATAAAAGAAATCTATTTAAAACCCTTACAACATGCCTTTCATTTGGCATGTCACACAGTAAAGGGACTTATAGGGGTATAATTTAAGGACTCGAAACTTGATGTAAATTGAGATTGTAGAAAAATAAGAGCTAGTTATTTAATGGTATTTAATAATATATTAGGGTGTCCCTTATTTGTCTTCGATTCTACCCCAATGATAAGTTCGATTGTAAAAAGAATTCTGTTAAGTTTAAGCCTTCTCCAATAACATTAACAGGTGCCACCAAGCGATTAAAAATTTACATGCAAATACAAAAGTTCTCTTAAGGTTTTTTTATTTTCTCTTATTGTTAAAAGTTAAATTAAATTCGCTCGCCGAGGGTTTCGCATCTTGCTAAATGTGTCTAATATTTAGGATAAACATTTATAAAAGTAATAAGAAAAAAACATGTCCTTTCACAGAATTTTTGGCTGAGTAGTTTCGGTGAGATGGTCAATTTTTGTCTAATTTCTTAAATGATATTAAGAGCATCTATTTTATATTTATAAAAGAAATCTACTTAAAACCCTTACAACATGCCTTTTATTTGACATGTCACACAGTAAAGGGACTTATAGGGGTATAATTTAAGGACTCGAAACTTGATGTAAATTGAGATTGTAGAAAAATAAGAGCTAGTTATTTAATGGTATTTAATAATATATTAGGGTGTCCCTTATTTGTCTTCGATTCTACCCCAATGATAAGTTCGATTGTAAAAAGAATTCTGTTAAGTTTAAGCCTTCTCCAATAACATTAACAGGTGCCACCAAGCGATTAAAAATTTACATGCAAATACAAAAGTTCTCTTAAGGTTTTTTTATTTTCTCTTATTGTTAAAAGTTAAATTAAATTCGCTCGCCGAGGGTTTCGCATCTTGCTAAATATGTCTAATATTTAGCATAAACATTTAGGGGAGAGTTGCCTATATTGAACCACTTTTTAAAAAAATACTGTAATTCAAACAAATAAATTAAAAAAAGAGATTTCAATGTAAATAGAAGTTGACCACCCAGTTTACAACTTGTAGATAATAACGAAAACGTCATGTAAAATGCCTTTCGATACAAAAAAAAAGTTTTAAAAAATTTAGTCATAGGTTCATTTTAGGAAACCGGTCTCTTAAATTGAACTAACTATTTGCTAATTTGAACTGCTTGTTAAGAGACATTTTTAGCTTACTAAAAACTTTTTATTTCTATATATAACAAATACGTGTAACATAGGAACAAATTTAGGACTGTTGTATAGCCAGATTCGTCAACATTGAATATTGTATTTGCTGTAACTTTATATTTGTCAATAAGCATTTCTAGCATGTCAAAAAATTGCAATACTTTTTCTTTATCAAAACCTCGTGCCCTGGCAAGTGATGTAGATTCTGGTTGGCGCACTGCTAGTTCGGGGTGTCTACGCATAAATGCATATAACTACTTTTTACCGGCAAATTGTTTTTCTGTGTTAAATGGATGGCGCAACGTGTGCGTTTCCGCCAACTGAAAAGCTAATTGCCTAATGTCTGTTATGGTAAATCCATAGAGCATTTCTTAAAATTGAATACATGCCTCAGAAGAGTGGATTTAGATATATTGTACCTACTCCACCTTATTTATAAGCTCTAATAGCCATAGCCATGTCAGTTTTTGTACAACGTCCATATTTGCCGCGCTTAGACATTATCAAAGAGGATTCTTGAAACAAGTAGCATTAATGGAAGCAATTTAATTAACATAGTAGCCTAAATTGAACCAGTTCAAATTAGGAAACATTAATCAGTTCAATATAGGCAACACGAGCCAGCATAATTCTTTCAACCTCACATTTGTGAAAAATGACGATTCTGGATTGAAATTGTGAGGGAATATTTCTAACAGTATATTACAATCGTGCACACAACAGAGATTGCTTACCTCGATCCGTTTCCACAATACACACTTAGTAAAACAGTAAAAAAATTACATCTTAGGTACAAGAAATACAAAACTACATGCACTGCCAACTAGAGTCCGCCAAATGGGACGAAATTCGAACTTAGCCATCTATAGGTACTTCACTTTCGATCCTCAATGATCGATTGCGCCAAAACTATCATTTGTAGAAAATAAGCATGAGGTTCAATTTAGGTATGGGTTCAATATACGCAACTCTCCCCTATAAAAGTAATAAGAAAAAAACATGTTCTTTCACAGAATTTTTGGTTGAGTAGTTTCGGGGAGATGGTCAATTTTTGTCTATTTTCTTAAATGACATAAAACTATTTATTTTAAAATTATGAAAAACTCTACTTTATTTGATATGTCACATAGCAAAGTCTACAATTGTTTTTTATAATTTTTCAACTTGTCCCCCAAAAATTAAAAACTCGTCTAATCACGTTACACGTTTATGTTTCTCTTTTTGGATATATAAAACCCTAAAAATATTTTAATGTATAAATTACATTTAGAAAAAACAATGTAAATTTGCACCCTGATAGGCAACGTCCAATTGCCTTTCTTTGTTTTCATTTATTAAAAATCAAATCATTTTAATTTATTAACAAAATAACTCATTAGTCTGAAAAAAAGTTTTTTGAAATTAAATAATTTATCAGACCGCACACACAGTGGAACACCCTGTATAGCTACCCCCTAATTTTAAAAGACATATTGCCAAACGTCCACTTACACAATTGGCGCCCCGTTATGTAGCGCCCTCTTAGCAATAATTACAGAGTTGACTTATTGAAAGCAATTTCTCCTAAGTTTCTATCTTTTTATTGTGTTTTTATTTAAAAATCCTGCCAGATATCAAACAATCTAACTCCTGGACCGTCGAATTCAATGCTCGCAAATTACCTCAAATTTGATTTTGCACAATTAGTGCTTGCACATAAAGCATTGTATGCAGTTATGATAACATTGCCTGGTAAATTCAACCGCAGCATCCGCTGTTGGCGTTATACAAGCAATATAAGGTTGCCTGGGTTGCAGACCTTCGAATAATACCCAATAATGGTATTAACCGAAACTGGTTACTATTCTCAATATTACTTGGACCGCTAAATGTTATTACATCTCTCAACTACCATACCTACAGGGTGTTTCAAAGTTACAGAACTTTTTAAACGAATTCAAAAACGATTATGTGTATTTATTTAATACTGCATTTATGTCATCTGTTCCGTAAATTGATGCTATTATCGAATTTTCCAGATAAACTCTTGGAATGTTATCAAAATTCGGATGTATGTGCATGTCCTTGTGCTTTTTGACTTAAAAGCAACTAATTACAAAATGCACCCTTATTAATTTACATTCCGCGGCGCTTACACAGCGAGCTATAAAAATGCTACTATATGTACAAGTCAACAGAAATAAGGTGGCCCCTCAGACTTCGAGCGAACGGCGCAAAAGATAGAAAGAAAGCGCATTCGGAAGGAAAAAGATGCATTTTACCGCTCGGTGTGTATACCGTGTTTCAAATCGGGTCCGTATTGTACAAGTAAACTCACCCCAGGGTGTCTTAATGGTATTAGTAATATTTACACGAAAAGTGGTAATGCACTTTAAATGAAGCAGAATTCCCATTTTGTATTTTAAATATGTAATATTATTTGAATGGTGTTAATTTAGTACCCAGTATTGTTATTTCTACAACCACTTCTTCCTCAGAATACTGATTTTAGTAAGTAATTAAATTGAATAATTACAGTTGTCAACGCACATCAATCTGTAAATAATAAATAAATAATTAAATATTTCGAGGTATTCAGCTAAGCTTTTATTGATATTAAAATATTTATAATAATAATAATAATAAACTAATAAACGAAACATTGACTATTTAAGTTTATAGAATAAATATGTATTCCTAAGTGTTTCTTTTATTTGTCCGCTTTCCTTTAAGAGTGTCTCACCAATTATGAAAAGTATTTGCTAAAAGTTGCACGACCTTTTATAAACCAAATAAAATTTAAAATTAGGTGAAAATCATTATTAATTGTCCCTATCGTTGAAGTTTCTGATTTAATGTTTTTTTTCTTATAATACGGGACGAGTTTACATACAACGCTATGTGCTTCATCGAAGTACCAAGAATAAATGGACTGTCCCCACCGCAATATCAGCTGTGTCCATTGTGCACTAGTGGGCGTT
Source organism: Agrilus mali (assembly GCA_029378335.1). Lineage (NCBI taxonomy): Eukaryota > Metazoa > Arthropoda > Insecta > Coleoptera > Buprestidae > Agrilus > Agrilus mali. The sequence goes on from CM055661.1 coordinate 3,972,852, forward strand.
CCGATTACAAGGGCCAAGCTATTTCTGTTGGCCTGTACGTATTTGGCATTATGTTTTTGCAACATCCCGTATATCAATTTACAAATTAAGAATGTCTTGGCATCACCGATCAATACTAACCATATTATCTCGTTTTTGCCATTGAGATCGTTCTTTGGTTTGAATCTCAAAAGTTTCGATTATTAACCGTCATCAGGATCCCTGCCGCGGGCTACTTTGATCTCTCCTATTATATTATGGAGTTCTATTGTGTAGAAAATTACGCGTTTTGTGTTCGGTTAGTAAACTTATTCGCCGTTGCCAGGGAAAACAGAGTTTAGCACATAAGATATGTCTTGTTAAGACTGACTATAGTATATCGTTTTGAAAATAGCTGAAAATTGGCGACTGATTGAACAAAGACTTTGGATTGTTGTTGTTATAGGGAAAGGATAAGGGTAAGTTCCTGTCGCATTCGAGTTTTACATACATACCACTTTTGTTTTCTTTTTCTTGTTTTTCAGGTTTTCGACTTCAAAATAAAAAACTACTCTCATTGGTGTCCTTCTTTCGACACAATTAAAATCACAAATTCATATTTAATTAATTTCTAATTAGTTTGTAAATTAATTCCTAAGAAGGTTTGAATGTTTTAAAACATAACAAAAATACAAGGGTAAAACAGTTATGAGGTGATGATCGTAGGCTTTCACGGCCGGCGTTCGTATCGTAACCAAGTATTTTCCTGGTTGTTATGCTGTGGTCCTTGTCTTTCTGTCTCCGCAGAAGAAGCAGCAGAAGCAGAAGAAGTCTACTGAGGATGCCAGCAGTCGAGACTGACGAAACGTTTAGTGAAGGAGGAAGACAGGACCACGGCATAACAACCCGGAAAATACTTGGTTACCAGTTATGAAATGTTCACAAATTACGTATGAGGTTTTTCATTCAAGCTGTTCACTGAAGATGACGGACGAAGTTGCAGTCGAAACGTTTGGATCTACAAGTTTCTTTCGACCACGTCTTCGTTCATTAAAATCGGCAATGGAAGCCTACGCCATTACATTGTTTCTACTCCTTCCTTTCTCTTCGTAGGAAACAGTAAAAGTTTCTATTATATACTTCCCCTTATTTCCCATATTTAACGTAAAAGCGGATTAAATTCTTTGAACATAAATAATACAACCTTACATAAAAAGGATCTTTCAGCCAAGCTTTATAGAACATCGTAAAAAAAAATGAACCCCTTTCTTTTCCCAAAAGTCATGTATTTATGGACAATCCCTTTCTAAATACTTTTAATTTTCGGAAATTCAGACATTTTAAACTCTTGAATATATGTACAGTATATTTTGTTTATAACGACGATGAAAGGCCCATTAAATTCCGTCGCTATATCCGGAAATCGCTATATAAAAAGAAATTAGGCAAAAAAAGTACCCAATAACTGATTTTTAGATTTAACTTTATCAACCTTAACTTTTATAAACAATTACTAAGTACAACTGCTAACTATCTGTGAATGTAAACAAAAGATAAAAAAAGTTTTGTGTTTAGACTCGGTCGCAATATCAGTCAGTATGAGATTTCTAGCATCTTGTAATTAACAGTTTATTAAAATTAGTTGCCAAAACCGAAATCACGTTACATCCGAAGTTGATACTTACTCCTTAAATTCAAGGGACTTATTTTATGTTATGTCGTTACAACCAAAAGGTCGTTACAACCAAAGTCGTTATAAATGAAATTAACTGTATTTGAAAAATTCTAAATTTTCAGGTTTAGTTTGAAACACGCGCCACGTTGGACGGTTATGGACTATTCTAATTGGCTATTGAAGGTGCATGCCATATTGTGTCATAGGTAGCACGAATTTGCTGTCTAAACGAAGAACAAAATTTGTGCATTATCAGAAATTTAATACTCCTTTTAGTGTTTTTATTTAAATTTAATTAAATATTTTCAAGTACTTAGAAAAATCAAATACTAAACGAAAATTAGACACAATCCAAAAAGAATATTGAACGACGGTGGGGATAGGGTAAAATGATATACGCATAATTAAAATTTTAATTAAAAAGCTCAAAAAGCAATTTTGCATCGTCAATTTTTTATTAAAGGGCTATCCATTATGTATCTGTTATTTCATTGGGCGTCTGGGAATAATAAAATTTGTTTGTCTATACCAGCCATAAGAAGTGTTCACATCTTAATTAGTTTAGGAACGTCAAGACATAATGTCAGTTCTACTTTAAGTAAAATTTTTTATTATGTGAAAACGTTTATGAGTAGGGTTTGCGGATCAGATCAGAACGTTAGATGCGACGAAATAATGTAAGATTTCATAATGGAATAGCGCCAAAGCTCTGACTAATGAAGCGTAACTAATTAATCTAACAAGATGGCGACAGTTATAATAATGGTGAAGAGTGTGTGCAAAGGGCAAAACGTTACACTTCGAAGGCACGTCCATCAGCATTTTATCATTCTTTAGCTTTTACATGTCTTTTAAAAAAAATCCTCAGGTAAAAAAGTTATGCTTAATTCCTTTCGTTAACAATGGCAGAAGCTAGTATATAATTAGGGCTCCACTTCTCCTTCAGGTACATTACCTCTAAATATTTCTTTAGCTGTTGATTCACGAGTATGACTCTGGGATGGTTGGGCTTTAGAAGGAGGATCAGATCCTCCAAAAGAAAAGGGGAACAGTAACAAAGAGTGAGTTATGAGAATATAAGAAAGTCGCCTGGTGCTCGAAAGAGTTATAATTGGCAGTTTGTAAGTTTATATTGTTAGTTATTAGGGTTGAAACCAAAAGGGGAATTGATAGAAAACGCTTACGAAAGAAGGGGAAATATTGGAATCTAACAAGATGGAAGCAATTATAATGATGGTAAAATAGTACTCCAAGGGGAAAGACGTTACAGTCCACCAACATCTTATCATTTTCTAGTTTCAAGGCGTCTTTTACAAAAACTCTTCAGCTGAAAAAGTGAGACTTAATTCCTTTCTTTAAGAGTACCTACCACAAGCTCTTATCTAATTAGGGCTCTACTCCTCTTTCAGGTATTTTAGCTCTAAATCTTTCTTTAGCCGTTGCTTCACGAGTACGATGCTGGGATTGCGGGGCTTTAGAAGCGGAGTATCTGAAGGAGGAGCAGAGCCTTTACAAGAAAAGTGGAGCATTAACAAAGACTGAGTTACGAGAATATAAGAAAGTGGCCTGGTGGTCTAAAGAGTTATTACTGGCGGTGGAAAAATAAATTTGTAAATTAATATTGTTAGTTATTAGGGTTGAAAACAAAAGGGGAATTGATAAAAAACTCTTACGAAAGAAGGGGAAATATTGGAATCTAACAAGATGGAAGCAATTATAATGATGGTAAAATAGTACTCCAAGGGGAAAGACGTTACAGTCCACCAACATCTTATCATTTTCTAGTTTCAAGGCGTCTTTTACTAAAATTCTTCAGCTGAAAAAGTGAGACTTAATTCCTTTCTTTAAGAGTACCTACCACAAGCTCTTATCTAATTAGGACTCTACTCCTCTTTCAGGTATTTTAGCTCTAAATCTTTCTTTAGCCGTTGCTTCACGAGTACGATGCTGGGATTGCGGGGCTTTAGAAGCGGAGTATCTGAAGGAGGAGCAGAGCCTTTACAAGAAAAGTGGAGCATTAACAAAGACTGAGTTACGAGAATATAAGAAAGTGGCCTGGTGGTCTAAAGAGTTATTACTGGCGGTGGAAAAATAAATTTGTAAATTAATATTGTTAGTTATTAGGGTTGAAAACAAAAGGGGAATTGATAAAAAACTCTTACGAAAGAAGGGGAAATATTGGAATCTAACAAGATGGAAGCAATTATAATGATGGTAAAATAGTACTCCAAGGGGAAAGACGTTACAGTCCACCAACATCTTATCATTTTCTAGTTTCAAGGCGTCTTTTACTAAAATTCTTCAGCTGAAAAAGTGAGACTTAATTCCTTTCTTTAAGAGTACCTACCACAAGCTCTTATCTAATTAGGACTCTACTCCTCTTTCAGGTATTTTAGCTCTAAATCTTTCTTTAGCCGTTGCTTCACGAGTACGATGCTGGGATTGCGGGGCTTTAGAAGCGGAGTATCTGAAGGAGGAGCAGAGCCTTTACAAGAAAAGTGGAGCATTAACAAAGACTGAGTTACGAGAATATAAGAAAATCGCCTGGTGGTCGAAAGAGTTATTATTGGCGGTGGAAAAAGAAATTTGTAAGTTTATATTGTTAGTTATTGGGGTTGAAACCAAAAGGGGAATTGATAGAAAACTTACGAAAGAAGGGGAAATATTGGAATCTAACAAGATGGAAGCAATTATAATAATGGTAAAATAGTACTCCAAGGGGAAAGACGTTACAGTCCACCAACATCTTATCATTTTCTAGTTTCAAGGCGTCTTTTACTAAAATTCTTCAGCTGAAAAAGTGAGACTTAATTCCTTTCTTTAAGAGTACCTACCACAAGCTCTTATCTAATTAGGACTCTACTCCTCTTTCAGGTATTTTAGCTCTAAATCTTTCTTTAGCCGTTGCTTCACGAGTACGATGCTGGGATTGCGGGGCTTTAGAAGCGGAGTATCTGAAGGAGGAGCAGAGCCTTTACAAGAAAAGTGGAGCATTAACAAAGACTGAGTTACGAGAATATAAGAAAATCGCCTGGTGGTCGAAAGAGTTATTATTGGCGGTGGAAAAAGAAATTTGTAAGTTTATATTGTTAGTTATTGGGGTTGAAACCAAAAGGGGAATTGATAGAAAACTTACGAAAGAAGGGGAAATATTGGAATCTAACAAGATGGAAGCAATTATAATAATGGTAAAATAGTACTCTAAGGGTAAAGACGTTACAGTCCATCAAGATCTTACCGTTCTTCAGCATTATGACGTCTTTTAAGAAAGAAGTTTGACTACATTCCTTTGGTTGACAATACTTTGTCATTTTTTTAGGGCTCCGATCCTTTTTTGGGCATTTCGCTTGTGCTTTCTTTAGCTGTTTAGTTGCTCCTTTTATTGTGGCTTTAGGAGCGGAGTAGAATTCCCATAGGGGGAATTAAACTTTAAAAGACCTTCCAGCGGCTGCGAGAGTTAAGGAGAATATTAGCGAAAGCAAATTAAATTTTTAAATGTATATTATTTTTTTTTTGGGATTCAATGAGAATAATTTTTGCCCACCTGGAGCTGCTCTATTTGTGGGATTCGTTCGTTATATTTTTTTTTGTAGGGTGTTTCATTAATTATATCAAAAAATTATTACGTGACCTACGGCAAGTATCAAATTTTTAGTAAAGCAATTATATCCCTAAATTTGTAAAAAGAAGACAGGTCGAAGTGATAAATTATTATTTTGCATTTTTTTATGTCACAACAGGATAAACTAGTAATTACGATTATTTACAGCATCTCTTGTGTACATTCTTGAAGGTGAAATTTGCTTTTTCCTCTGGATCTTCTTCCCAAGAATAACCGGTTGTAGTCGCATTAACTTTGGGATTATGAAATAGTGATTCATCGGTACCTCCACGCCATGGGAATTGTTTATGTCTAATACGCATGTGTGGATATGGGTAAAATGGAGGGGGCTCCACCTCCTCTCTTGTGGAGAGTATAATAAAGCTTGCTGTCGCAACAAATGGTACGACACCTAGTAGAGATATCAATTTCCATCGTCCAGCTACATTATCTGAAGTTTTAATTGTTAATATAAAATAGCGTTTGTGTCTCTAGCAAGTATATGAAATTGTGGCAAGAGACATTTGTCAATGTTCCCAGTACTATATTTGAAAATGTGCCGCGCGGCGTCCACAATGAAGGCGGGTCTTACAGTTGACGTGTACATTTTTGTTAGTATGTACCGCCCTCTTTTCAATATTATTGTCGCAGTTAACGATATCAAAAACAATTTTAAAACCTCATGAGCTTTAACCTTGGAATAACAAGAGATATACCTCCGCCTATTGCTAGAGAAGTGTTTGGATAAAAACTCCGCCCCTCGCGGAGCTCATCTAATGACCCGCCCACTATGCGGACAATTGATTACGCGAATTCTACGGGTATTCCGTTTCCGTGGACACACTCATATAGCCTAGACAAATGACTTTTAGTTTAAATGAATGGTCCTTTAAGGGTAAATCGAGGTCGCTAAACACGTTGGTCGTGGTAACGAATCGATAGCTCAATTATATTTCGAGATATGGTCGTCATGATTGAAATTTTTGAAGTGCTATGCACCTCCAAGACTACGGTATGAAACGGTCGCTATCATTAAAGTTGTTAAAGTGCTATGTATCACCAAAAATAGCAACTATTCCTCCAAATAATTCATATTGAACCACTTATTATATTTATACACACAATTTTTTCATTTTCACGCTCAATATCTCCGAATCTGATCGAGATATCGATTCAATACCACCATCAACGATTTACTCTTATAGGACCATTAATTTAGCTTAAAAGTTATTTGGGTATATAGGCTATATGAGTGTGCCAATGGAAACAGAACTCTTGCCGAATTATGGCAAATCTTTACATTTTTATGATGGTAACCTTGCTTTGTAGGGATATCAAATGTAAATTAGGTTGTTGTTAATATTTATAAAATTATAGAGCAAATTAGAAAACTTACGATGGTGTATCGGTATTCCGCATTTAGGTTTCATTTTCTTTTTTGAATTTTAATTGTTTTGGTCAGTTAATTTACACGAAAATTTTGAACGTCATTAAACAGAAGTACTTACAAACTTTTTGACAGGTTATACAAAAATTTTTGTTTATTTTGTAATTTATTTACCGCCTACTAAGTATGATTTGTAAAGCAATTATTATAATTTCTGGCGCATCTCCACAAAAACCTCCTTTATCCTTTCGTTTGAAGAAAGGTAAGTAGTGCGTTAGGTATCAAATTTTCGCGGACGTTTAAAAATGGGACACTCCAATAGATTTTCAAATGAACTAGATGATGATATGTAATAGAATTTTTAGTAACTTGAACAACAGGTGAATACTTTGTGTAATTTTTCTGTCTGATTAGCACGAAAACTACTGGTTTACATAGTTCTTGAGTGTTGTCTTTTCTTACCATCCCCTTATGATCTTATGCAATTAAATAAGAACATCTTTCGGTTAGAGTTTGTTAGATTGGCACCATTAGGTAAGTATTGGCAAGGAAGGACAACACGAACGAAGTAAAGTCTCCCTTTTCGAAACTTCAAACAATACTTTAATTTTACAAGAAGTCATCTACGTACTGTACGGTCCCACACACTGTATCTTTTCATTTGTATTTGGATCTTTTATAAAAGTCATGCACTTTTTGGGGATGAAGATAAAATTGGGTATTTATAAAACCGTATTCATAAAAATTTCCATATACATCTCTGATATTATTATTTTAAAATTACCTAAAGTAATTTTTGGTTACTGTAAGTTTTTGTCGGTAAAAGCGTCGAAGGATGGTGCTAATAAAATAAAAGGAAGAAAACGAGGCTGTCAAATTGACGCCGAAGAGGGTGGTATAATAAACCCCTGTTCTCTTTTAATAAAGCGAGACGTATGTACATACCGGGATAATAGGGATGTAAATGTTAAACGGGAATGACTCCGGATGCCTCGCAAACCATATAAGGGACGCTTTTTGCTACCGGTTACGTGCCATTTGAATTCCTAATAAAAACTTTTTATTTTCGTTTCCGAAATTGGATACGACCGGATAAGTTGAATCGTGATAACTCAGTTTTTATTTCGAGGACATCCGCGAACGTATGACAGATATAAAATTTTTGCCCTATAAAATAACGAGAGCAACTCGAGGATTAAACGGATATTTATTTTATTCTCCATTGCGCCTTTATTACAGATTAGAAACAATAGAGGGTGGAAAATATGGAGAAATTTAATGCATATTTTTTTGGGTTTCAACCAAATTTGAAATCAACTTTATAAAGTGAACGTAAGGTTCTATCTGCTTCCTAATTGAAAACTATTTATTTGATATAGAGAGCAAGAATGTAATATAGATGTAAAAAATACAGAACACCAATTAAAATCTAAAGAAATATATATATACAGGGCTTTTAGGTTAAGTCGACCTAGATCCTTTAAGGGGTTGTAGTATTCCTTCCTCATTTCTTACTGATTTGACTATGAAAGACCGCATCCCAAACTTAACCACTTTCAAGTTATTGGACTTTTAAGGTTTTTTATAAAAATTGCCGATTTTTTTTGTGTTTTGTTCCTAATTTATTTGATTTTGGTATTTTTTAATCTAATTACATCTGTTGATGTTTTGAGGCAGAAAATTATCGATGCGGCAAACGAAATAAGAAGAGGATTAACAACTGGTGTAGTGAAAAGTGGCTTAAGACACAGAATGAGAGTATGTGTGCGAAACAGAGGCGGACATGTCGAACATACATTGTAAACTTTCTTTGAAAAGAGTAATAAACGTTATAGTCCAGGAGGTAGCGTTGCATTTTTCATGGTGATTACAGGCCGATCAATTTTCGATTTTATTGAAAGTTTATATGAAGTTGATAATCGAATGGCGGTTCAGCAGGCGCACCCAAGGTGGACGGGCGGGATAAAATATTCTGATTATGTAAAAATAGAAAAATCAAAAACACGCTTTCAGGCCGCTCAATAATTTATTCAGTGATTGTTTACATAATATAAGAAATTACAAAAATAGTCAGCAGCATAGAGAACGGTGGATTACACGTCAGCAGTCGATGTACACCTAATTTAAAAATAAAAATATCTCAGGTAGTTTATGTGAAAATGCCCAGGTAAGAATTTGTCAGTTAGAGTAAAATAACTTTGAATGAAAATGACAAAACATTTGTTTCGCATAGCCATAAATAAGAACACTGGAATTTTGACGACTGACTTGATTGAAAGTAATTCAAAATTAATTATAGAATTACTTTAAACAATATAGGTATTAATTTAAAAAAAGGGTCAACAAAATATTTAAATATGTAGTTATTATCAATTAGCTCGCGAAAATCCTTCATATCTTATATGCTATAAGACAGAAGGACAAAAATGATGATTTAAATAATAAAATCAATTTCAGGCCGCTTGAAATTAATAATAGAGATAGTTTCAATAATGTAGTAAAAAAAAAAAACAGTCAGCAGAATATTTACGGGTGGAATAATTGGCAGCTGAATATGACATTTGATTGCCTTTGATGGAGATCGAATGGCTACTCAGCGGCTTTTACCCCCCTGCTGACGACCTTACCACCATCGAAAAGCTTGCTGACTTTTTTTTTTATCAATTATTTGATAAAACGAGTCAAGTCTGTTAGTTTCACACGACTTGAAATTAATCAAAAGTACATATTTTTTTTTTAAATCAGGTATACATCGAAATACTGACCCTTCTCTATACTTTCTGACTACTTTTGTAATTTTTTATATTATGTAAACAATCATCGAATAAATTATTGAGCGGCCTGAAAACGGTTTTTGATTTTTCTATTTTTACATAATCAGAATTTTTTTTCCCCGTCCGTCCACCCTCTCGGAGCCTGCTGACTTTCATAACAGTGTATGACTGCTAATAAACATTTAATTCCAACATGAATTAATCGGACCTGAAACAGAGACGTGGTTATTATAACTAGACTGAGTCTTGGATTTTGAGGGTGATACCATTTGGGTAGGCAACCCATCGTACGCATTAAGGGACGCTGAACTTATTAGAGCTCCCGCAACCTCACTCAGAAAGTTTTAGATAGTCGAAGTGTCGAGCGCGGTAATTTAAGACAAATGTTATGAGACACAGTTTTTGTTTTACATAGGGTTTTGTGAATTAGTTATTTTTAGTTAAATAAGTATAAAACTATTTTAATATAAGAACAATGGTTAACTTTTGTTGTGCATACGGTTGTCGTGAAAGATCCTCTAAAGATTCCACAATTTCATTTCATTTGTAAGTACATTTCAAACATAAAGCACACTGATGCATTTATAATTTCTAAGGTTCCCAAACAGATCCCGAATTAAATAAAAAATGGGTGAATGCAGTAAGGCGCAAAAATTTCACACCGACAAAGCATTTTAGTTATTTACAGTAAGCATTTTGAAGAAAGCGATTTTTTAATATTCGTAAGAAAAAGAAAATTAAATCCAAATGCTGTTCCTAGTATTTTTGATTTTCCTGAACATTTAATTAAAAAAGTAGTACCTCGACGTACCAAACGAACTATTTCGTCGCAGCAGCAACAGTAAGTAACAAACTGAATGTGTAAAGTTACGATACATAATGTAATTTAATTTCGCAGCAGTAGTACCAAAAATTTAGTTGCCGTCAATCCCGTCAACTTCAAAGGTACATCCTGAAAGGTAAATTTTGATTTTGCTCTCACAATTAAAGGATCTAGCCGGTTAAACATATGAAAACTGCACTCGCGTCTGATGAAGGGTTCTTACCTTGTTTTTATTGTTTTTCATCTAAAATAACCATACATTTAATCTCACACCCCTAACCACTATAGTAAGGGAGTAATAGGGATAACAACCCTAAACGTAATATTTTTTTTTCTCAGTGCCTATTAAAGATATTCATGAAATTAAAACTATTAATAAACTAACTATTGTATATTTTTTTTAGAATTTTTGCAATATTAGAAACTGTAGAAAACGAGAAGTATATTTTTTGAGGGTGGTTTTTTCTACCAACCCCAAAGTGACACCTAACAAAAAAATATAAAAATATTCGATTATGAAATAATAAGGACAAAACTAGAGAAAATTTGAATAAGTGAAGAAAAATCATCCATGATCTAGAGAGTTTTCAATTAATTTTTCTGTTTTATGCTTGTCGAATGGAAACATTCAAATGCATTGAACAATTTTAAAGAGTAAAAAGACTAGTTGAACCATTGCCGCTTGAAAATCCATAACAAGAGCTCATTGTCATTGTCACTCGCGAAAACGAGCGACAAAGGTTTTAAAACGCTTTCATTGCAATCAGTTAGACGCATTCGACGAAATCCGAATCTTCACACACTTATCGCGCGAAAATGTCCGCCAAATGGTTGCGAATTGCGAACGATCCTTTGTCTTTTATCCTTTGTCTTTTTCAGGATTGACTAGTAATGATAAAAATTCTACATATAGTTATGTTGTCAGCATTTGTACCATTTTATAATTAGTACCCAGTTAATTTTTATTTACTTACACTATAAAATTGACTTTTTTTTAATAAAAGTGTCAAAGTAACATTACCTGACAAATGCGAGATTGGTTTGGGCTGAAATTTACCTGAAACAAAAAGAAAAATTGATTACCAAAGAAATTCAAAACTTTTAAAGAGAAAAATTGTAATCAATATGTATTTTATATTATGGATTGTGGTAGCCGCCTTTCACCCTTTCCCTTATCATGAAGGTTTCGATTATCAACTACACAGGTTAGTTTCAAAGATAAGGGGGTTAAAAGGAATTTATATGGGACAATGCAATGAACTTTCCCAGAATGTTTCAGAACATACTAGAATTTTCTAATTTGGGCAATTTCTTAAAAGGTTTGAAGTTGATCAAGTTGATATATGATCTTTCTAAAGGTTGTAGAATGTTTTACAATTTTTACAGAAGTTCCAGAATGTTCTAGAGTTTTTCCGAAAGTTCGAGAATTTTCTAAAATTACAATTATCTGGATAATAATTGGTTCAGTTTTTTATTAGTGGTGTTTCCACAAAGTACTTCTTTAAATCGTGTCATAAATTTAAACTTCCTTTTCTTGCCCATTTTCTTCGATAGACGCCCTTTCACTGAAACTATTAAATTAGGGCTTATAACACACAAATTTCCTCTTGAGGAGCAAAAATTTAAAAATTTTATGATACGCAAAGGAGCAACACAGTGGAAAGAATCCCTTCTTTTTGTACTTTCATATCCCAAGCGTGGAAGTGGTAAATTTTCCTCAGACTGTTCTAGAATCATTTCATTGGTTCTCTTTACATACTTCTGATGGGTAGTGTTTCACACTTTTACAATCTCCATTTCCTGCGTATCATTTTTCTGATCTTAATCATCCCTACCTATCTATTCCTTCGATTTCTAATAAGATTAAAAAAAATTTGACTCATTTTCTTTTTTACGATGTGACATACTTGACAATAATTCCAGGGAATGTTGGTCCATGTACTTACCTTCACCAATGTTAGATAATATAATAGAATTATATGTTATAGGTACAATAAAATTCTACAAAATGGGACATCCAGGTACCTAGGAAATAGGTAATAATCGTTGTTATTTATTACCTACTTATAATAAAGTAAGCATTCCCATTACACTTCGAATGGGTTTCATTGTGTATTATATTCGCCCCGTATAGTTTGAGTAGGAAACTGCCATTATATAGCGATCAAAAAGGTGGCACGCCTAACTTATTACCCTGTCATCATTCGCTTGTAGTCGACATAGAGCAGGTTAAAAATTTTACCTGCAAGCAAGCAATAAATATTCCATTCTACTCTACCTTCTCTTCCTTCCTCATAATTCACCGACGTGCTGCTTATCAGCCTTTTAAAAATGCGGTGTAATCGATCTTTTATGCTTAACGCGCCAAGCATATAAATTACCACTTAATTTTTGTATGAAAACGAAGAAAAAGAAAAACAAAGGGGCCCTACAACGTGTCACACGAAATTGCGACAACTGGCGTGCAACAATAGACAATAAATATACACTGTAATTTACGAATGATTAAGTGCCTATTGGGCACTTTATATTGTTGTACGTTTAAAACCTACTTTGTACAAATAAAAATATCACGCATGTCCTACAAACTGCATTAATGCCCTCATAACTCGGCAAAGAGGGAGACCACAGGACTACAAGAAAAATAATCCAAATTGGAATAATATAAAATATAAATAAAACTGTGGGAATTGGGGACTTGAATTTTGGACGAAATAATGACCACAGATAGTTCTACTAGTGTTCCAAAGATGAGATCAAAACTAGCAACAATTTTCGATAGACCAACAAGTGTCTAAGTCTTGTAGAATTATTGATTGGATACTCTTATTTTAAAATTTTTTTAAAGGTTAAAATTAATTTTAAAATTCAGAAAATTTCTTAGTTAGTTCCACTTTTAAAAAATGTTTTAAATAAAACTTGTTACAATATTTTGCCAAAAACGTCAAAACTCATTTATGTAAGAACTAATATTTTCGAACATTTTACTCCTTAAGGGAAAACTCAGGCATCTTGTAATTTTCACTTAAAAACTTAAGTGTTTATCCAAAAATCAAGATGATCAACTTTCATAAAGTAGAGGCCTACTCAATCAATTTTTTCAAAACTTACTACCCTGTTCTCTTCTACAGCAAGATATATATTAACAAAAGTTATGATTTACCCCAAAAAAAAAGGACATTGCCCTTATCTTCATTCAGTCATGGTTAATTTCCCAACTAAAATGCCCGTGACTTTCCATAGTCAGATAAACGAGAGCAGCCGACATTGACTTGAATTTCACTTCATCGCATAAAACTTTTCAATAGTTCTACTTACGACCGAACTGCTGAAATGCAAAGTTTAGGTACATAATAAAATGAGCGGAGAAGCTGAGAGCAATTTACCGACAAACACCCAAATTAACGACAATTACTTTTGCAAATAATACAGTGCTGGAAGGCATTCAGAGCTTGATAAACACTCATGTACAAGCAAATGCAGCTACGTATGTATAGGCTATAGGTGTTACATACATGTAATGTTAGGTCATAGTTAGTTTGTACGTAGGTAACAGTAACAGGAATAACCTATTAGCGAAATTTCGCATACAAATTATGGTAGGTATGTCGTCGACCATAATTGATTGCAAATGGGCTAATCGATGATTACACGTCAGCCTACTTCACTAATTGCCCATTTATCCGCCAGTTAACCCTACAAAAATATTGGGAAATTCGAAAAATACCATTAAGGGTACAAATAGGGCTTGGTGTTATAGGTGAATCATGAAATTAACCCGAATAAAAAAGACTTTAAAACAATAAGTAAAGTAAATGAGGGGGGAATAGTGATAGGAAGGAAAAAGGTACGGACAATATCGTACGCGGATGATATAGCGTTAATTGCGACAAGTTGGGGTGCAATGAGGGAAATGACAAAAAAATTGGAAAACTACTAGGAGAAAAAGATGCTTGCAGTTGAATGGTGAAAAAACCAAAATAATGGTTTTCGGTGAAGTAAGAGGTAGGAAAGGAAAAGATAAAGAGGAATTGAGATGGAAGGGGAAGGTGATAGAAAGGGTAAAATAATGCAACTACTTGGGGTACATTCTGACAGAAACCAAAAACGATGTGCACATAAGTAACCAAGCAGCTAAAGCAAATGTATTGCTGTGGAGAATATGCGGAATAGGACATAAATTGTGCAGAAATAACTGGGAAAGAAAGGTGGTACTATTTAAAACGTTAGTAAAAAGTATAGCTTTTTATGGGGCCGAGATATGGGGATGGAAAGAGTATAGAATAATAAAACGAGTGTTGCGCTTAGAAAGAAGTACCCCAGACTACATCTTAAGAAGGGAAACAAAATGTGGGAAAATGGTGGAAGCTACAAGAAGGAGGGCTGTAAAATATGAAGAAGAATTGGGAGAATTACCGGAAGGGGACTTAATAAAGGAGATATGGAGGAAAAAGATATTGGGGATCGGAAAAATAAATAAATAAGAAGTGGAAAGGAATAAGACCTTAACAGAAATGGCAATAAGTAAAGAACAAATGGAAGAGTGGAGAAAAAAGGGATTGAATGTTAGTAAGATGATGGGGAAAAGATGTAATGAAATAGTAAGAGGTGAGGATTTGAGAAAAAAATGGGAATCAAGATACGCGAAAGGTATGAGGGAGTTTATATGGGTAGAATGGCAAGGGGATGAGGTGCCAGGATATCTAAGAGAAGGAAAAAGTATAGAGACAATAGCTAGATTAAGAATGGGGAATGAGTGTAATGAGAATTAGTTTTGGATGGAAGAAGGTAAGAGATTGTGTAGAGTATGTGGAGAAAAGAGTGAATCAATAGAGCATGTATTAGAAGAAGTAACGGGGAAGAATGAGAGGGAGGAACTTGGAAGAATACAAAATGCGGATGGTAGTGGTCTGGCTGTATTGAAACAATTTTTAAAAAGGTGTGGAAAGGGGGAGGGAAATACAGGAAAAAATGAGTATAAGGGAAAAAGAAGGAAAGTGATTAGTTTATATATACCTATAATAATCAAAATTTATAGGTTGGAAAATAAATTATGTGCTTTTTTTTCGTTGATGTGTGGAGATGTATATATAACGTTTTTGTTCAATAAAGCTCATACTAAAAGAGACTATAAATAAACAGTTACTGGAGTTTATAAAAGGTACTCAAATAGACAAATACTGTAAAGAAACGGAGAGACAGGTGAGACTGTAAGACACGTTCTTCTTAGACATGTAGGAGTAATTTAAGACATGTTAGAAGTGGAAATAGGAGTGAAGAAGAGCATATGAAGACCTGTAGATTATATTTTTACATTACATGTTCTACTTTTCTGGAAATGTGGAGATTGTCAGAAGAACATGAGAAGATTATTGACAACTAATAAATATTACATCACTAGTTGTGCCCGTGACTTTGCGTGGAATATTAGTGACTTTCGGTAGATTTCTTATTTTTTTTTCTATATTTTTATTTTCTGGGCCATAAGTTTTTTTGCCGACGTCATCACACAAAAACATTCATCCCCTATTTTTACCCCCTTTAGGGTAAAATTTGTACAAACTTTGAATATCGTATTTATATCTAATCAAAAGCCTAAAAAATTAGTTTCAAGCTTCTTGCTTTGAAAATAACGTTTTCCCATACGAACTTTCATCCCCTATTTCAACCCCTTATAGCTCTTTTTTCGCAATGAAAAGTAGCCTATGTCCATTCTCAGGCTCCAGCTTATATCTGTACCAAATTTCATTTAAATCGGTTCAGTAGTTTAGGCGTGATTGCGTAGCATACAGACAGAGTTACTTTCGCATTTATAATATTAGTATAGAAGTGTAGATTATACAAGTAACGTAAATATTTTTTTTAGTCCAGGATTCGAACCCGTGCTCTTTTAAATGCCAGCCCAGCACGCTGTCACTACGCTGTCGGTATGGATATATTCGAGTGTTAATAATTGACTTTAAAACTATAAAAGTATGGAGACTTCAGAAGACAGGAAGGAGTGGAGACAGTGATAAGAAAATTCAAGAACAAAACGACACATAACTTTGATCTTTGTCTTAATCTTCCTTTTTTACATTAGGTTTGCTTTGCTGTTACCATATAATTTCTCTAATATTTTATCTTCCTGATTTATCTTTGCAAGTTCTATTATTTACTTACCGACCTATACAATACATAGAGAGAACTGAATCGAATTTTAAATTCACAATAACGGCGCCAGAGCTAGTGTTCTCTGTTATCGGCAAGTTTTCGTAAATAATAATTATCGCACTTCCTTAAGTCTAATAACTTGCACACCCTCTCATTCGGCAAAATTAAAAGATAACTCAGGCAGCCATTAATATGCTTTATCGCAACATAAATTCCCGTTGTGCTTCGAGCTAGCAGAGCCATTTTCGTTGAGCAATCGTGCCAAAAATACTACATAGGTCACTTAGATACGATGTTATTCAACACAACACCCCTGCTCATTTGTTTTTTTTTTTTGTTATACGTATAAACTTATAAACACTGTGTTGAAATGCAAAATTTTTACTTATTAAATAATGTTATGGTGAAATTACTAAGTTAATTAGGTAATTGAATTTATAACGAGACACTTGATGAATTACAAAGCGATTGAATACTTTTTCAATCCATTTCATAAAAAAAGAATTAGATATGTTGTTTTCGGGATCGAATGTGTAGTCCATGAAGAAACCTGAATACTTTTAATGATTAAAGAAAATTCAAAAATCGGCTACAATCGACATGAAAATGACAAAAAATTAAAAGTATGTATTAATTAAATTGGTCATAAATTAATATTACTTTGATCAAAGGAAATTTAAATCATGACGGAATCAGCTAAACTGCTGAGGTGTCTTGTTCGCTGACGTACAAAGTCGGCGCGCGCAGGTAATCTGACGTAACGTGTACCGCGTCGTCAGCAGACCATACCAAAGATTGCAGTGGCCTTACACAAATGCCCCAAAAGTTAGTTTTTGATTTACGTTCGTACATTTAACCGTGAGGTAATTACTTTATCAACTAAATAAGTAAAAGAAAAAAAATTATTAATTTAAGTTGTCCTGTAATAATAAATAACTTAAAATACAATATATACGTCTGTCTGTTCACTTTCGGTATTAAAAAATTGTGTACGTTTGTAAAGAAAATTATTTTCTTTAGTTTTGAATATTGACGCGCTTTTACAAGCGTCGATATAGTAGGGAACAACCCTGACTATAAATTACGTTTATATAGTAAGAAATCATGTACTGCTAAATCAGACGTGATAATTTGCCAAAAATTAATGATTAACTAATTAAGATTACTTGTGTTAGAAACTGACATTGTAATTAATAGCATTAAATGTCGTTTCTTTGTTTTTGCAGGTAAGGTTTATAGCGATAGAATGTAATTAAATAAGTGTAAATAGTATTTAATAAAACTTTGTTTTTGCAGAGAAACTCAGTTGTGTTTTTAATTAACAGTGTCTAAAAATCTAATAATCTTATAAAACGACATTTCTTGAACACAATGGAGAAGTTACGATTTGAAATTGTCGCCGAAGCAAGTAAAAATGATGATAGGAAGACGGTGTTATACCTAACCTCAATCACAACAACTGCAGGTGAAATTTTCGAGATGCCAGACAATTATCAAGATGTAAGTTTGCACGAGGAATTGATAAAAACGGAACCGTACAAAAAGGCTAAGAATGCAATTACAAAAAGGCACCAAAAAAAGAAACATCTGGGTAAATATGAGTGAGGCTTTGAAAAGTACATATTTGGATGACTCTGGAAACATTCAATTCCTTGACTGCATTTTGGAAGAAAAACTCATGGAAGTGCAACCAGGTACAGGTCCTGCAGGTAATCTAGACACTACGTATGGTATTTCAAAAGAAGAATTGAAAGAAATTTTAGACAGTGTTACTAGAACAAAATCTGATCATAAGAAAAATGTTAATAAATTAGCAGAAAAGTTTGTGCTTGAAACATTCAATAGTAAAATCAACAATGTATCTCAGTGGACAGAAACTTTTGAAAAAGAATGTGAGCGTTTGGGCTTACATAAAGATGAAGAGAAAATAGAAGTCTTACGGTTATTTATAAGTGGCTCTTGCGCAGATTGGTACAGCTCAATGCTGATGAAAATTTCAATCAATTCAGAATGGAAAGAATGGAAGAAAGAATTCTGTGAGACATATGCTGATAAGGGGTGGACACCAATAAAATACGCAATTAATTTTAAATACATGAGTGGGTCATTATTAGACTGTGCCTTGAAGAAAGAAAAACTTTTACTAGAAGTAGACAAGTCTATGGACAACAAAATGTTGATTAACTTGATTGCAGTAGGGTTACCAGACTTTGTAACAAATAAAATCAATAAAACAGATGTAAAAGAAACAAAAGATCTGTTAAATGAAATTAAAAGTCTTGAGCACTTAACTAAAACTAAAAATGTTGATAAAAAGAAAAATACAGCCATAACCCCAAAAGAGAAAGCAGAAAAAAACAAAACTTGTAAAATATGTGAAGGATTAGGAAAGAAAAATAGACGCCATTCTGAAGACTCATGCTGGTTTAATGAAAAGAATAAAAAAGATAATAAAGAAAACCAGATAAAAGTTATAAACAATTCCGAATTGGAATTAGAATTACAGAGCGAAGATCAAAAAAACTATTAGTGCCACCATTGATCAAAATAAAATTAGTATTAAATGGGAAACTTGATGTATTAGGAGTTTACGACTCGGGCTCAAACGTATCCCTGATAAACTCAAAACTATTAAAGACAGGAAATAACAATAATACTAATTTAAACAGCCCAAACTTAAAAACGATCAATGGTGTAAAGCAATCAAATGGTGTAGTAACTTTAGATGTGAAAATCTTTAATATAGAGAGGAAAATGAATGTCTTCGTGATAGACAGAGAAAACTTTGACTATGATTTTCTAATTGGGCTAGATTGCATAAAAAATTTTTGTTTAGTTCAAGATGAAAACTTGAAAATAAGTCAAAGAATTTCTATAAAAAATATTCCCCCAGGGGAGCTCTCAGAAAACTATGAAGAGAAATTCAATTCTAAAGAAAACCAAATTTTGAAGAATGAAAAGCTCAATCAAAAAATTAAAATTCAGAAACCAGAAAATAAGAAAATTGTTCAAGATACTGATATGAATAATTATTTGGTGAACTTTAATGAAAATATTGATACAAACAATTTTAAAATCCAAATCAATCATTTGAACTATGACCAAAAATCAAGAATTGATGATTTAATAAACGAAAATAAGTCAATTTTTGCTAAAGATAAATATGACGTCGGGACGGTCTTAGATTATGAAGCACATATTGATTTATTAGAGGAAAAATACTGCAGTAAAAGGGCATATCGTTGCACAATTGAAGATAGAAAAGAAATTGAACAACAAATCACTAAGCTGCTAGACAAAAAACTCATAGAAGAATCATACAGTCCTTTTGCAGCCCCGGTCACATTGGCGTTCAAAAGAGATGAAAACAGAAAATCAAGATTGTGCATAGATTTTAGGGACCTAAATAAATTAGTGGTACCCCAATCACAACCATTTCCACTCATTGAAGATTTGGTCGAAAAAACAAGAGACTGCAAATTTTTTTCAACTCTAGATATAAACTCAGCGTTTTGGTCAATACCACTACGAGTCACAGACAGACATAAAACGGGTTTTGTTACACAAGAAGGTCATTTTCAGTGGACATGTTTACCGTTTGGTCTGAAGACTTCCCCGGCCATATTCCAAAGAATCATGTGCAATATATTGAGGAAACACAAACTCACAGACTTCGCTGTAAGTTATATTGACGACATTTTGGTTTTTTCAAAAACGTTTTCAGAACATATACAGCACTTAAACAAATTGTTTCAAGCGATTAAAGCAGAAGGTTTCAGATTGAAGTTTGTTAAATGCAGGTTTGCAACTGATTCAGTGAGATATCTAGGTCACATAATCCAAAATAATTCCATTAAACCATTAAATGATAACCTAATCTCAATAAAAAATTTTCCGGTGCCAAAAACACAGAAAAATGTCAGACAGCTCCTGGGTAAGATAAACTTTTATCATAAATATGTACCTCGCATAGCAATAATATTGCACCCTCTGCATAAACTTCTCAGGAAAAATCAACCTTTTAATTGGACTGAAGAATGTCAAAGATCATTTGAGTCTTTGAAAAACGTATTATGTTCTCAGCCAGTACTGGCAATTTTTGACCCAAATCTACCAATTAAAATATACACTGATGCAAGCTTACAAGGGGTAGCTGGAGTATTGAAACAATCCCAGGCTGACAATACAGAAAAACCAGTGGCGTATTTCTCAAAAAAATTAAATGAAGTGCAAAAAAGAAAAAAGGCAATTTATTTAGAATGTTTGGCAATTAAAGAATGCGTAAAGTACTGGCAACATAGATTGATAGGTAGAAGATTCACAGTATTCTCGGACCACAAGCCACTAGAGAATATGAATATAAAATCGAGGACTGACGAAGAACTTGGAGAACTGACCTACTACCTGTCGCAATATGATTTCAAGGTTAAGTACTCTCCAGGTAAATATAATTTAGAAGCCGATTGCCTTAGCAGAAATCCAGTACTTGAACCAGAAGAAAATCTGGAAGAACAACTGAAAATTGTCAATTTCATTAAACTAAAAGACATCTTAGAAGACCAAAGGAAAAATCAAGATGTGCAAGAAGAAAAAAGAAAATTGAAGATTGAACACGATGTTTATTACAAGAGAGTCCGAAAAAGAGAAAAAATCATTTTGTCGGAAAATTTTAGTATGAAACTTATTAAAAATATCCATGAAAATTTATGCCACATAGGAATAAAACAAATGCAAAGGATGATTGGACCATTCTATACGGCCAAAAATTTGACAAAAAATATAAAAAATGTTTGCAAGAACTGCACATTATGTATAAAAAATAAAACTAGAAATCAAAATAAAGTTGGCTTGATGTCACATTTGGGTCCTGCTACAAAACCGTTTGAAATCATGTCAATCGATACCATTGGCGGCTTTGGAGGATCGCGATCAACAAAAAAATACATGCACCTGTTAGTAGATCATTTTACAAGGTATGCATTTATCCTTACTTCGAAAAGCCAAAGTGCAACTGATTTCATAAAATTAACTGAGAATGTTACGAAAACGGAAAAAATTGAAACGGTTCTCTCAGACCAATACCCAGGCATAAATTCAAGAGAATTCAAGGAATTTTTGGATGAGAGAGACGTAAAATTAATCTTCACAGCTGTAAACTCTCCATTTTCGAATGGGTTAAACGAGAGGTTAAACCAGACATTAGTTAATAAAATAAGATGTAAGATAAATGAAAACAACAAAAAAACAACTTGGACAACTGCAGCTCAAGAATGTGTGCGAAAGTACAATGACACAGAACATACGGTCACAAAATATGCACCATCATACTTAATGTATGGTACCGACGTTACAATGTTGCCAAGTGAACTGGTGAAAAAGAAGTCCGAACAAGACTGGATTCAAGACAGAAAAACTGCCCTAGAAAACACAATTAAGAACCACAACTATAACAAAAAACTGTACGATCAGGGTCGTAAACATTTAAATTTCAATGTTGGAGACGAAGTTTTTGTAGAGAATGGTAATAAATTAAATAGGAAGAAACTCGACGAACTGAGAATTGGACCATATAAAATCATAGAGAAAATTTCAAACTCAATTTACCGAGTCAATACTGGGCACAGAAAGTCAGAATCAAACCTTTTCCACATCTCCAAACTGACTTCAATACCTACACTTGAAGAAGAAGAAGAAATATAAGATACGTCAAAAAGAGAAGAAAATAAATAAATAAATAAGATGGTTTATTAATGTAAAAAAATATTCTGTAAATATTTTCTCCTCGAAAGGGGGGGATGTAAAGAAAATTATTTTCTTTAGTTTTGAATATTGACGCGCTTTTACAAGCGTCGATATAGTAGGGAACAACCCTGACTATAAATTACGTTTTTAGAGTAAGAAATCATGTACTGCTAAATCAGACGTGATAATTTGCCAAAAATTAATGATTAACTAATTAAGATTACTTGTGTTAGAAACTGACATTGTAATTAATAGCATTAAATGTCGTTTCTTTGTTTTTGCAGGTAAGGTTTATAGCGATAGAATGTAATTAAATAAGTGTAAATAGTATTTAATAAAACTTTGTTTTTGCAGAGAAACTCAGTTGTGTTTTTAATTAACAGTGTCTAAAAATCTAATAATCTTATACGTTTATGAAATATATTTTTACCATTTGTAACTACTCTCTTGAGTTTTATATTATTGCGATTGCTATTTTCTGTGGACATTGGTTTTACGTTGACAATAGAATTTAACAAATGATATTATCAACACGAGAAAAACTAACTGAAGAAAAGAGTATAATAGGATGAGAATGCCACAATATCCATTGTTAAGGTTTTAACTGTCCCGGCGTCTTAAAATGTTTTTCTCTTGAAATTATGGCGGTCTAACAAAAAGAGTACAATAAATAGGAGTAAGTAACTTATTGTTAGTCCGAAAAAAGCGACGTAGTAGATTTCTGTCTAGCATTCATTGTCTAAATTTTCCTTACAGTAGGTATTGTAATTATGAAGCCGGGTGAGATAATAAAAGCTGGGGAAAAAATATACACAATATTAAGTTATAAATACTGTCTCATTTTGATAATTCAGTCCAAAGGAAACGCAATTATAAAATTTGCTCCTGGATCAGTAAAAGAGAGAATATAATTAAGTAATTGAGAGGCAAAATAAGATTCGAATTTTCGACTTTTTTATACAATAAAGATAATCTTAATATGGAGGGGAGCAGTAAAATTCCATCAAACCTTACTGAAAATTTCATGTAAATTTTTTAATCCAAAAAATTGTATAATTTCGTTTCCTCTTATTAACTTATAAAAAATCATTACGAGAGAGAAATGTAGGGGTCTTAACACATCTTATCTATTCACGTAATAAATAAACGTCCCCTACATTCCACTTTCCATTCCGCCCTATTTACTAATATTGCATTACATCGTGAAGGTCTTGCTACCGATACTCAAAAAGGCTTTTATGTATTATTTTCACTCTCTTATTTGCGCTTCTCTTTATGCAAATATTATCACAAGCACTTGATTCCATTTGGTACATCATACAGTATCTAGTGTTCTATTTCTAATTTAAAAACTAACAATAGATTACTGCGAGAACATGAAAGGTTGCCTTCCAACTTCTTTTTTCGAAATGACCATTAAGCAAATGAGTAATTAGTAAAATTGCCTGCAATATCATTAATGTGTAACAACTGGTAACCAGTTGGCCTACACAGAGACAATTAGGGGATGAAACGTACAATTACACGTTTGTTTACTAAATTTCGTTAATACGAGACTAAGTATCTACAGCAAATTATAATTTAGATTAAGTATTTAATTTTGAAGTGTCTATGAGTCAGTTTTTACCTTAAATAAACCTTCGAAATGAAATGAAGGCAATACTAATTTAGGTAAATATCTACATTTAAGGGTACCTTGATGGGTGATAAATCGGGAGGGGGTATGGGGATGGCTTAATATATTACCACTCATGAGTAGTAGACGACGCTAATTACCACGGAAACCTCGGAAGCATTCGGCATTTTCCAGAGAACTTCGGCGAGAGGTCCCTGGCGCCTGGCGGGAAATTTGATTGGCGTAAGCTTGACGTCAAAAATTCGAAACGGTCTAACCCAGTCTAACCAGTCTAACCTCAAACTCTTGTTATTGCCTTGATGATTGCATTGTTCTATCTTTGAATTATTTGGCCGCAGACTTAAAAATAAGTGCTTTATAGTTATTATCATTATGTTTGACGTAAGACTATTTTTTATTTTTGTGTATGTGTTAGTTAAGGATAATTATAAGCTATACAGGAATCGTTTTTACTATAGTATACTTATTGTAAAACAATAATATTTGTTTGTTTGTGTGGAGTTATATTTTGTACCACAAGTCAGATTTTCAATTTTCTTTTACCATTAGAAAGTCTATAGTATGGAGAAGGTTTTAGACTACAGCTGTTACATTACCACTTTATTGAGAGGGCGTATTGGTGATTTCAAAACTGAAATAAATTCTTCATCGTACATTAGCTGCAAAGTTGAACTCAAACATAAATTTTCTAAAAACAAATAATCAGTAATTACGTATCTGGAAACAAACTTTTTTTATTACCAATTATTATTAAAAAAAGCACCCCACGTTCCTGCTATTTATCCTGCTTAACAGCTGTAAAATGTATGGTTAGATTGGGTTAGACCAAGCGTTTGTTTTTCTCAAATTCAAATTCGCGCCACTCCTCGTTTCTCGACAGTTCTCCGAAAAGGATCGAATGCTTCCGAGGTTTCCGTGGTATTTAGCGTCGTCTATGAGTGGTGAACTTGTGGAGGTACATGGAGTAGGTGGAGTTGAACATTTAAAAGTTGGTCAATTTTAATTGTGAATATGAGAAGATCGTTGGTCGTGAGGGGGAGGGTTATATTAGGACAAGAAAACCTTAAAAAACATTAAAGAGCCGCTTTCAAATGACAGTAAAGATGTGTAGGTTCGGACGGTGGAAATAAAAATCAAATAAAATATTTAAGGCAACCAACCACCTAACTATCGAATTAACGTTGTACTCACTTTCTATTATGTGGGTCAGGTTACTTCATTCCTTCTTTGCTTATATTTAGAATATTATTTCATAATTCCATCCCATAGTTTCATTCGTTCCTTCCCCAATCCGAGGCGAACATACGTTCCGCTTCATTGATCTCTACCAATGTTTTATTGACCTTTATTAACATGATATGTCGTTGCCTAATTGGCCCACACACAATCTCACAGTTTCCTCGTTAAACAAATTATTTATCATACTATCTAAATGTAAATAAATTGGACGACTCGTCGTATTTTACTGATGATGATGATGATGATGTATATAATCTTTTCATATTTAAATGCAAAGCGGTATTGACTGGTACCGAGTGACGATTAGATAGAAATTCTATTCCAGGTTGCTGTCAGGTGAGAAAATTTAATTTGGAGGAAGGTAATTCAGTACGGTTCGGAATTCGTGTGAATCCCCTTGCCGAGCGGATTTGTGGTCAATAGTAATCAGCGTATTCGGGCCGATAGAATGTACGACTCGTTGCGATACGGTAATAGTTTGGTATTCAATTGAATGCCTTAACCATGTTTTTGAAACTATATTATTCACTTGTAACGTTCTTGTACTATAAGTCAAATTTGTTTGGTATTTACGTTGGTGGAGGAAGAATTTTATTAAATAGTTAAATATTGTGGAATAAATTGAACTAAAGCCAAACGAATTACGACAGATAATGTCAAAGAGCAACAGTTTTAATAGTTGAAACCAAAGGCTAGGAAAAAAATAACAAGAAGGAACAATTAAAAGGAAAAATCGTAAAAAAAGGGAAAATATGTAATTAGGAAAAAGGAAAGGAAATGTATGAAGGAATAAGTATATATGGGATACTGAAAATGATACAGCAATTAGTAAGTAATGCATCTAAGGAAAAAGGAGAGAAATAAAAAAAATCATGAAATTGAAGCGTAGAAACGCAGATAATTGGGAAGATAAAGGAACAGGGG
Source organism: Agrilus mali (assembly GCA_029378335.1). Classification (NCBI taxonomy): domain Eukaryota; kingdom Metazoa; phylum Arthropoda; class Insecta; order Coleoptera; family Buprestidae; genus Agrilus; species Agrilus mali. The sequence goes on from CM055661.1 coordinate 3,998,764, forward strand.
AAGAGATCAACAACGATGGAGAAGGAGGTGGAAAGGAAAAGGAAGTTGGATAATAGAACGTTACCTACCTTCGATAATGTTTGACGTATACGTACGACCACCCTGTAGGTTTGTGGACAATATATTTGTGAAAATTTTGGTGACGTCATTTTATTGTTTATTTCATCCCCGTATGGTAATAATTTCACTTGCAAATAACTGTAATGTTAGAAGCAGAAGGACAAGAACGAATGGACGAAGATTTTAAAATTTCATCTGAAACATTCACTACTTACTACATATTTGACGACGTAGTCGAAAGGACAAATTAAACTAATTCCAGGAATTACTGCGATACTTTAACCGTGTGATAGTCTCTTTGATCTCACTTCGAGCGAAGCCGGGCAGGAATTTCAACTTCCATTGTATAGGGAAGGTATTTCCGAAAGTGGTTTAATTATTTTTTCAATAACAGCTAACAAGGTTTCGTTATAACACGTTATTTTCAAACAAATCAATTGCAATAATGCGTTTTAATATATGTGCTACAGACACAATAACGAATTGCACAGAATTTATATATACAAATTAATTATTATGATAATTTATCTTTGTGAAACTGAAATGTTAATAAAAAGCATATTTACGTAATTGTATTTTACTGCGAATACAGTACATCATAAAATTGATTTTCATTTCGATTAAGTACATATTTTATGGAGTGTACCGTACCCAAAACTAATTATAAAAAAATGTGAGCCGTCACGGGACGCTTGACAGATGTGAAACTCAATTTTTTTAATTAGTGATTTCAGTAATACGTAGTTATATTCGATGTTGCCTCTGACAGAATTACCTACTGTGATAATATAATTGGTCGAAGATAACTTAAGTATGTTACAAGAGTATTGGACATAACATTATCAAAACATCTAATAAATACAGCATCTATTGTTGTTGTTGTTGCATATCTAGTAGTAGGTTCTCTTGGATTGTTGTTAATTTGCAATTGAAATTCTTTTTGGAGGAACGTAATTAATGGCATTGATTCATCTTTAGCAAAATTTACATTTAAATATCCAGCTAAAATCAATAGTAGTTTATCTTTATTGGTTTTAAAAATTATTGAACCTCTGTGACTGTACGGAAATAATTTCTCATGTAAAAATAAAATTTCATTATTTTTTTTATTAGGTGAAATGTACCCAACAATCATAATTAATTCACTTCCACCTTCTAGTTTACTATAGTAAACGACACCGTCGAACCGAGTGGGAAGACAATCGCACAGGCGCTTGCGCATGGCGAGGCGTCCCTACGGCATGACTCGCCACGATCGCCACGTCTCGCCACGCCAACAATCCGGTTTACCCGCGGCTATAATGTTTCACATCAAAAATATTAGGATTTTAACTGCTGTTTTATTAAAAATACAAATACTTACTTAACTGTACATGCATAGTGTAGCATTGGAAGTAATTTATTTATGGAATGCAAATAAAACAAAAAATATTGAAATAAAGGGAGGTAAAAGTACGGTTACAGCTAATACGAATGGGTTTGAAACAGAAATCTAGAAGAAGTCGTCAATGAATGAATGTGGACATTTGGTAGATAAAAATGAATAGTGCAGAATCCCGTGATTTTTAACTACTGATTCACGAAAATAGTAATTGTCTTGAATTAAGACAAGAGCTCCAATGTAAAAATAAAGATAAACTAAAGAGATACGTCGAAAATTTTCGATATCAAGAAATTGTTAGGACCAATAATTCTTATCAGTAGTTCTAAGGTCTTTTAAACCGCTAAAAATTTTTAAAGTAATTATTATATAAATGCGTTTAAAATTTAGCCTCATGTTCGTGCGTCATGTATGTCTACATCGAGGCTTTTAATATTAGAAAATGCCAAGCTTATCCTAAAAATTGTTTAATTTCTCGTTGTCAATTTTTAGAAAATTAAATCTCTTTTACAAACTGACGAGAGATCTGCAAAATATCTACGTAGGTTCACTTTTAATTGACCCACTATAACACTTTGATATTCAACTACTGTTAGCATCCTTTAAGTTACCAATTAAGAAGAATTAAAAAATATTTTAAAATCGTTAGGATTTTACATTAAGAATGTTAAAAAAAGTTTCACAAGTTATTAAATATCTCATCATTTGGGTTAATGCAATGCTTTGAACACAATTAAAATGTCTTTTAAAAAACATTTTGGATAATTCATCTAATTAGAATTAATTAATTGAAATATTAATTTCCGTCGGGTGATCTGTCAGACTATGTTAATTCTTAAAGAATTATGGAAACAATTGAACCCGTTCGTTAGATAAACAAGGAAAAGTCGTCTCTATAGCCTGATGTACTTAAATTAGCCGTACGGACTTTGTCCATCTCGACATATAACTATAGAAGCGGTACAGATTGCTTAGTCTATGTTGGATTATTTAATTTTGGTCCATCCAGAAAAAGACTGATACATATCTTCATTTTTACTGGTGTAGATAGTTATTTCAGGTAAACTCTGATAGACTGGGTTTCTTTAAGTTTGTCTAAGTAACAGCACCTTCTCAAACGAATCATTGCAGCTCGAAAAGATGACATGATTTCTATATTTACGATACTAATCGAAAATTATCGAAAATTAGTTCTTATTAAATGTAAGGCACAGACTTATCAATTCGGGCAAATTCAAACAAAATACACGAACTGCCAACAATTTTAATTTATCTTGTACGATTAATAATCGACTTTTTAATAAATAAATGTTATCTAATCATTACTGATAAAAATTATTTTTTAAACTTATTAACTATTTATTGCAAAATAATTTTTATTCTGTCTTAATTGTTAAAAGAATGTTTTCATATTCGATCAATAAGATGTTAACGACACAAAAAAATATTGTACAATTTTTAACTTGACTAAATTACATACACATGAAAAATTTTAATTATTTCTCCCATTTTTACTAGATATAACATACGAAAATATGTTTTAAGTATGTATGTATATGATAACGTCTAATAATTATTGAATTGTTATACTTATTGCCTGCAGAGGTAATAGGATATGTTGGTAGAAATGGCAAACGTGGAGTCATGTACCGATACAACGCATCGACATCGCAACGTTCATGTTCGATTGCTGAAAGTATCGAATATAAATGGAAAGTAATTACATTTTCAGTACTACTTTAGTTACATATTCATACTATTCGAATAAAAATAGTAACTATTATTTTCAGTAACTACTTTCAGTTACTAAAACTATTCATTACTTTTTATTCGAATACAAAAAGTAACTACTATTTTCAGTAACTACTTTTAGTTACTGAAACTATTCATTACTTTTGTATTCGAATAAATGAATACAAGTAACTACTATTTTCATGTAACTACTTTCTCCAAGTTACTAAAACTATTCATTACTTTGTATTCGAATAAAAAAAGTAACTACTATTTTCAGTAACTACTTTCAGTTATAAAACTATTCATTACTTTTTATTCGAATAAAATAGTAACTACTATTTTCAGTAACTACTTTTAGTTACTAAAACTATTCATTACTTTTGTATTCGAATTAAAAAGTAACTACTATTTTCAGTAACTACTTTTAGTTACTAAAACTATTCATTACTTTTGTATCAATAAAAAAAGTAACTACTATTTTCAGTAACTACTTTTAGTTACTAAAACTATTCATTACTTTTTTATTCGAATAAAAAAGAACTACTATTTTCAGTAACTACTTAGTTACTAAAACTATTCATTACTTTTGTATTCGAATAAAATAGTAACTTCTATTTTCAGTAACTACTTTAGTTACTAAAACTATTCATTACTTTTTATTCGAATAAAAATAGTAACTACTATTTTCAGTAACTACTTTTAGTTACTAAAACTATTCATTACTTTTGTATTCGAATAAAAAAAGTAACTACTATTTTCAGTAACTACTTTTAGTTACTAAAACTATTCATTACTTTTTTATTCGAATAAAAATAGAACTACTATTTTCAGTAACTACTTTTGAGTAATTACTAAGTAACTAGTTCATACTTTTGTATTCGAATAAAAAAGTAACTCTATTTTCAGTAACTACTTTTAGTTACTAAAACTATTCATTACTTTTTTATTCGAATAAAAATAGTAACTACTATTTTCAGTAACTACTTTCAGTTACTAAAACTATTCATTACTTTTGTATTCGAATAAAAAAAGTAACTACTATTTTCAGTAACTACTTTTAGTTACTAAAACTATTCATTACTTTTTTATTCGAATAAAAATAGTAACTACTATTTTCAGTAACTACTTTCAGTTGCTAAAACTATTCATTACTTTTGTATTCGAATAAAAATAGTAACTACTATTTTCAGTAACTACTTTCAGTTACTAAAACTATTCATTACTTTTTTTATTCGAATACTTTTCAACTATCGAATAATTCGAATAGTAGTGAACTATCGAATAGTTCGATAGTTTTTATTCGATAGTGTCCATCACTAAAGAGAACCTACTACCAGATATGCAACAACAACAACAATAGATGCTGTATTTATTAGATGTCTTGATAATGTTATATCGAATACTTTTGTAACATACTTCAATTATCCTCGACCAATTATCACAGTAATGCTGTAATCTGCCACATTTGCCAGGCGTCCCGTGACGGCTCACATTTTGTTTTTTTTTTATAAAAATCACCCCCGCTTTATTATAAACATTTTAAAAATCATTTTTTTAATTTAGTCGTATTCGGCACTCAAGTAGTTATACTTTTCAAAGAAATGTTAACTTTTTGAAAAATGATTACTGTTGTCAGTAAAAACTATGTAATAATAAGGTAAACGAGATAAACGACTATGGACAGTATGGTGGGGTCACTGTACTTATTACTCCTGTACCAAACCCTGCCCATTTCCAACTTATCTTGCAACCCTGTTTTTTTATCATTTGCCTTAATAGACTCAGCCCATTTCCATCCTCATTTACAAACCTTTTCCATGTTTCCCATAGTTTGTTCTCCTCACATCCTTCCAATACATGCCCCAAACGTTCTATCTCCCTGTCACACACTACATCTTCTGATCTCTTCCTTTCTCCAACATTTCTATTCCCTATATTCGTTCCCTGTCGTAAACCTAGTATCCTATTTCTATGTACTTTGGCATCCATTTCCCTTGTCAGTCCTCCACATTATTTTTCTTAGTCCTGTCTTCGTTTTATAATCTCGTTACATATTTTCTCATTATTTCCCAAATATTTTTACCCTTCTTTCTCCACTCTACCTTCTTTTAAATCATCTATAGCCTTATTTCTCTCTCTACCCTACCGCACGGGTTTTTTTTTTCTATTTTTATTATCCTCCTCCTACATATTTCTTTCCTAATATCTTCCCCTTTTCTGATTTTCCAACTTTTCTTCATATTTAACTACCCTTATTGTTGTTTCCTCCAACATCTTCCCACATTTAGTTTCTTTTCTTATTACGTAATCTGATGTCTTCCCTCTTATTGTAAAATCCACTTAATGTATTTCCTGTATATAGTTTCCATCTGTATTATTTCTAACTATCCCCAAATCTCCACCCCATAAAATACTATATTCCCCACTACCACATTATTCTCCTTCTCTAATCTTACATAGTTTCTGTTCTATTCCCCACACCCTTCCCATTATTTTTTGCTGTAGCCTTTGCTACCTGATTGGAAAATGTCGCCCTTATTATTATCTCTTATCATGTATCCCAAATATAAGTAGTCCCTAACTGCCCTCTATACTATCTCTTTCTTGTCTCGTCCTTTTCTACCTCGTTTTTCACCAAATTCCATAATTTTAGATTTCTCGCAATTGCTTTCTCAATAAACACTTTTCCAGTTTTCTCTTGTTTGATGATAAACAAAAACTTAAAAATTGATGACATTTACATGACTGTCATTATTGCATTAGTTACCTTTTTTCAGCCCTTGAAGGGGTTGTTTTTGAAAAAGCTGAAATTGTTTACAACAGCAATCTTTACAAAAAATCTATCACAATCTCTAGAATTGACATCTAAAGAACAGTTCATAAGAACGATTAGGTATTTAATAGAAAAAAAAAATAATAAGAATTGGTCTTGCCATTTTCGAATCTTGAGCTAGCAGCACATTAAGCCATTCATTTTTAGTAGTAGTACATATAGATTTATCACTCTGTATATACCTACCTAAATGCTTTCATAGAACAAGGTACAAGTGTACACGTCATACAAGTTTGTTTTGTAAGAGAAGAATATGATTTGGTGTGAGGCTGTGAGGGGTATAGGGGTGTTGAGATGATTGTTCAAAAAACAGCCAGGCTGAAAATGCAAGCAGTACACTCTCATTGTGATAAATGCCCAGCAGAAGATTGTAACATGCCAACAATCGAAACCGAAGTGCCAGCAAAAAACAAGAGAAATAGAATAATAACAAGGAAAATAAAAAAGTACCTACTAAACGTTTCAGTTTCACATAACACATACATCATATGTACGTACGTATATATGTATCATATACCTATATATAACCTCAAGTTGAAATAAAACGTTTTCGCTTCCGAAAATTTCTATAGAATTATGGTCGTTGTTGCTTGCTTTCCTGTTTCGTTGATTAATTCGTTTTGAGAATAAAAGGACTACAAGAGGTGTCCCTGAGCCTATTGAGTTCAGCCCTGGTAACCACAACAGATTATAAAGCTTTAGCTTAGGGGTTTTGAATCTTTGGAATCATCCAGATTAATGGTAACATTTGTTTCAATTATTTGTACTACATAATTAAAATAATATGTAATTTTTGTAATTATGATGCTAAATACAATTAGAAATATATTAATGATTCTTTGTAAAATAGCAGTAGTAGTTGAATAATTTGATTAAAAAGTAGCCATTACTACTTCAAAATTTATTTATTTAACAACTAAAAATTCACAAACGGTTTTCGGCCATATAAACTAGTCGAAATAACTTTCCTAATGTATAAAGTTTTAACAGCAAGAATTCAAAGAATAAAAGATCGAAAATGGCCTCAACAAAAGCTGTTCGCTTTTTTATGGATGTTTAAACATTGCAATTTGCAATTTTGCATTTATTTCGTAAACTATATGAGATAATATTTAGAGAATTGCAAGAGATTTAAAATAATATTGTAGCGACTAGTGATGGGAATTGTCGTTACTTTTCAGTACTCGTATGTAATCGTTACTTTCGGATCTGGTATTCGTTACTTTGTATTCGGTACTTAGTAATCATTAACGATAGCCGGCAATAGGTAGGTATTAACATCAGCTGGAACCGGTAATGATGCGGTTTATATATATATACACTTTCACAAATGTAAATATGTATCGAGTACAGACTTTTATACTACCGAATTTGAAAAGCGACCTTTACTGTATAATAACAGATACGTAAGCAGACTTGAGAAGAGTAATAGGTAAGTTGAATAACAGAGAGCGCTGAGATTTCTACCTCAGTACTTTCGCTCCTATTCGAAGTCGTTGGTGTTCGTACGATACCAATAACAGAAACATAGTACGAGATACGATATACGATTTACGATACATATACGATATACGTTATACGAATTAGCACGTACGCAGATACGTAAGAAGCGAGTCGGTACCGAGTAACGATTACTTTTGAAAACGAGTAATCGTTACTTCGGGTATTTGGAAGTAACGGATATAAAGTATTCGTTACTGTATTACCCGCCCATCACTAGTAGCGACCAGTGACACAGTACGTGTGTGCGATAACAATTTGTGGCATGTACTTGTTATCGCTAACATGCTTACGGCGTAGACACCGCACACGGTACTTTTCGTGTTATCAATTTACAAGATGTAAATCATTCTCCGGCGACAAGTAACAAGTTCAATTCTGGAATAATCGAGGACTTTCTAATTATTACTCATCATTCGGGAATACTCAGGATTTCTTCGAGTTCCTGTCTAGAAAGTTCGAAAGGTGTATATATAGTGATCATCTTTGGACCAAAAAACAGTTAGTTGAAGAAAGCATCAGTACGCGAATTAAAACCGATAATAGACAAAGTGATATAAATAAATTGTAATATAAATAAGTGAATTGTTGTGATATAAATGGTAGTTATAAGTTAGTGTTTAAGTGTTATAAATAGTGTTAAATAAATAATTGTCTAAATAAATACTTTGACTAGAAAATTCGTTACAATATTTTAATCCTCACGGTCCACTCCAGATCGGGGCAAGAACTAATTAATACCACACTATATATTATCTGTTATCATTAATAAAACAGTTCAATAATCAAATAAATAAATAACTTAAAAATTAAATTTAAAATATTAAAATTAATAAATAAAATATTTGAATAACATTGCAAATTAATATTTAAATGAATAAATAATATAAACATATTAATTAAAGCAATAAAATAAACCAAATTTTGTTTGGGGCCATTTTCAATATTGTATTCATTGAAACCTAATTTACATTGTGGCCTAAGTACAGAAGCAGCTTTGGGCGTTTTTATTCAAATTGTTAGATATGCATTAAAAACATTTATTTCTTTTTTGACCATAAAATCTTGATTTAGTCTAATCTTGAAGGTTCTAACACAACTAGAAATACCCTATTGGTTTTAGTAAAATTTTAGAGTTGGGTAGACAAATGTGATCGTGTAGGGCTTCTATTTTTTTTTTCAGATTTACCTACAAAACCTAAACTAAAAGGAATAAATAACTCACCTTTTGTTCCAAAATCATGCGAAACCCTAGCGAGTTTGCTTTGATAAGCACACCTTCATTGTTGTGGAAACACAATTTCAAAAGTTTTTATTTAACTTTAACTATTAAGCGTTACATAATGAACAATTATAAATTGTTCTGTCCGTCTCAAAATATGTATTCTATCGTCTGTGAAATAACTAAGTAAAAGTCAATCAAATCAATAACCTGGCACTTCGTGTATCTGATCGCGCAAATAACCGAAAAACTTGACCGAACATCTTAAATTGCGATTTAACACTGCACTGAATAAACGAAGCTTTCATTGCTTTGTTTATTACCCACGATGTGTAACAGTTGTAGTGTTCAGCATGGTGGGGTATAGATAATGAACGAAGTAGTCGGAAAAACGAGATTTTTATCTTACGATCAAACACGGACTATGACGAATATAAAAGAAAGTAATCTGACGATGAACAGGTTCCTTGAGTGTTATTGTGAAGGTCAGTAAAATATACGTATGTATAGATAATTTATTAAATACGTAAAAAGTTGTGCGATAAAACAATCAGACAATTATCAGATTGTTTTTACACCACAGGAAAAATTTAGCCGACTACAAGGAAATTTTATTAAAATTATTTAATAAACTCAATAGAAATTGTGGTAGGGTGGTTGTGAAAAAACATTATAATAACTTCAAAAACATTTATTTTCACAAATATTTGTTAGAATAATTTTAACGATCGTTTTGATTTTTCAATCGTTGTCAAACTTAGTTCATTTCTTTTACTCTTTGACAATGATTGAAAAATTGAAAAAATCGTCAGAGTTATTCTAACAAATATTTGTGAAAATAAACGTTTTTGAAGTTATTATAATTATTATTATTATTATTTAGTATCTCAAGGGGCTCCTATACTTTTGTAAATAAATCATAAAGATTATCGACCCAAAAGTATATCTGTAGCAGGGCTGTAGCTAGAGTCGAATTTGAGGTAGGGCAGCATTGGTTACAGGTAGGGCGGAAGTAAAAAATTGATCATAATTGATCTGCCCTCGAAGCACGGGCTCCTAAATCAATCACCATGTATATCACTGACCTCTAGGTCAGTGATGTAAATTCAATAGCTATTCGTAGACAAATAATTTCTGTGACAGAGCATGAGCATGTATCTAAGAACTATTAAATCCTCAATTATGAAGAACAAGTGAACAATATGGTTGAACTTCCAAATTTGGATGTAGAGATCCACGTCTGAGTGAGAGTGAGGTAATAACTAATTGTTGTGTGGGGTGATACGAGTAAATAGATACGAACAAAAATACCATTTAGATCATGTAAACTTTGTGCAATATCAGAAGGAATGCTATGGCTAACATTATCAACATGTGTTGACCAACCTGTTGCCATGGACCTAGGAGTAGCGATTGTATTTTGTGCTTCCACCTGTTTTGAGCAGTGAGGTTCTTCATGGTCAATTTCCTCTTCAACTCTTCGTTTTTTTCCAAAGAAAGCCCGTAAATCCATCGCGAAATCAATGAATCTTCAATTTATAGCAATAAAAATAACAATTGTAGGTATCGATTTTTGACTAAAACACTCTTTACCGTACACTTCACTTAACCAAACTACAATCATAAAAAATTCTAGTTTATGTTTATTTTAGTTTAAAAAGGGATTCTCCGTACCATAGATTGCAATATAGCCCATATTGCAATACATGCTACGGGGAATCCCCTCTGCGTTACAGACATTATAATTAAATAGACCCATAGCTTCATGTGATGGCGCTTCAAGTGCCGTCTATACACAGAACAAAGAATTATTATAATATGAAATGAATGTCACAAACTGTAGTATGTTCTGAAAAGTTTAGATATCTATCCCTACAATTTTTTTATCTCAAAGGATGCACAAACAGTTTAATTATAATAATTTATCTTAGGTTTTGGTATTTTTAATGTAGGGCATTGTGATTTCAAGGTAGGGCATTGCCCCACAATGCTCCCCCTAGCTACGGCCATGATCTGTAGGTACGTCAGAACCAAACTGTCATAAGTCACATTTAACAAATTTTACAGGAGAGCAGATCAAATGTTATACAAAGCGCTATAACCTAGAAAAATCAATAAAAATTTTTAATTTTTTTAACACAAGTAAAATTATCATTAATTTACTTTGTAAAAATGAAATTATTTAATTTATATCGTACCTTTAATAGAAAAAAATAAAAATAAATTGGACTTGCTACTCTTTGGTTTTGATGATGGACTTAATATAAAAAATTGCTAGCATACGTTGACTTAATTCTCTTTGGCCCAAAACTTTGTTTTATTGTATTAAGACGAGTCTGGACTAAATATACTACGCAGTTCACAAATTCAGAGTTAAGAGTACCATGTGACTTAATACTAAAATAATGGTTAAGATTTTATTATTTGTCACAAGTGGAAAATATTAAGAGCCCATCACAGAGTCTACCACATAATAAGATATGGACTTAATATGGTTTTATAAGTACTTTCTCAGAAACGAAGCAAGTTAGGACATAATATCCTTTACCATAACAAAGAACATAAAATTTTAGGCGGGAAACATGAAAAATACAATTTTTATAAAAAATGGACTTAATACAGTCTGGTTCTAGGGTACCTACAGATATTCAAATAGGTGTTTTTGACAAATACTTAGTCAATAACATAAAGTAATAAACTACCGATTTTTTGAACAGTAAGATGGATCCTAATACGTTTTTTTTGCGTTCGATTCGTGAGAACGTCTACAACTACAACTACAATTTATACAACAGTCAACACAAAAGGATAACATTAGTGACACAATAAGTGTCGTGTTAAGGAAAATGTGTCCTCGTAAACTGTGAAAACGAAATTAATATAGACGAATATTATGCTGTCACATAGTGTTCATATTTTTCAAAAATAATATTTCCTTTTAATTGTTTTTCATTTCATTAATTACATTTGTTTTAATTTAAATACGCAACGTGTTGAATTTACGAAACAAGGAACCGCCACACGGAAATGCAAAATAATTGGACGGCAGAAGTGTGCCGTGACCAACTTGCAAAGTTCTGCTTTAGGGTAACTAAAAGAGCACTATGTGGATTATTATAAAAGAATTATTTTTGACAGTAAGTGGAGAGTAGAGGCGAGAAAGATCAAGCAAGCAAGTTAAAAGGGTTAGGGGGGTGTAGCGGGTTACCGCTATCACTCACCCTAATGCCTTATTAAGGGTCCCTGCCATTATCAACGCCCCAGTTGATAATCATTTAGGCAAGTAGTTTTAATATATATTTGTAATTAGTTTTTAAGTGTGATCTATTTTATAACGTTCTTAATTTATTAAATCTTTAAAATCAACCATAAAAATTTCGCTTATTATTCGTTACAATACATTTAAATATTATTACCGTTAGAATGACATTGAAGTACGTCCAGCAGAAGGTGTTTTTCAGTCGGTCTCGTCAGATGATAGAAACTCAAAATCACCATCATCTGTCTTAGTACATTTGGGTCTTATAACAATTTATTCGGTAGTGGCAGCAACTTTTATTATTTGTGGCACTTCTTCGAAAACAGATAAAATTTTGTAAGAACTTTTGTGATTGTTCTCGTATATTAGGCACTTTGTTAAAGTTCTAATGGTAGGTAGGTAGGTAGGTAGGTATTTTCCTGTTTCTGAATAAAATAAACAACATCTTTCCCGTAATAAGAATAAAAAGAAAGGTACCTAATGTGCGATCGTCCAAACAACCAGGCAGTCAGCCAGCCATTGGGAACTAACTGAACGAACTGAGTTTCCTAAAATTAATAAAAGCGATCCATAATTTGTTTACATTTCGAGTCAATTCTCGTTGAAATTCAAATCAACGGGCAACATCAGCTATTTACTTAGTAGAAAACAGACGTGACGTTGTCTCTATTGAAAATTCAGAGACGACACGAGACGAGAGAAGCATTCTTGCTAATTTGCTATCCAACCGTACGTAATGTAACAGGAATAAAAAAAATGAATAAAATTAACCCTCAAGTTAGTATTCAATTTCGAGGCGGTTGCTATGTAGGATGCTTATATTTTCCAAAAGCACTTACTCAAATTTTACTCTGAGTCTGAGTGCTTTTTTTTTAATGGTTGTATTTACGATATTCAATACTTTGTATAAATAATTGAGTGTCAGTGGCGTAACACAAAGGATAAAAGGGAGCTACCAGACAATGTAAATAATTTTAGTAAATAAAATATCGTAAATACATATTTAACTAATTTAGTATGGAGATATTTAGTCAAGTGCGAGTTTGCTTGTTTAAAAACAAAATACCTAGGTACCTATAAAAAGAAAAACAAAAAGTAATACACCAGTCGTGATTTGAACTCGGGTCGTTAGTTGCCCGCATTAGTTGTTTAGGGTTTCCATGCGAATCCCTTTCTCGTCCCCGTTTCACCACCCGAACTCACTTTTACTAGGCTCTAAATGTGACCTGATTTATTATTATTTAAATAATCTCTTATTGACCTTATGTACAATTGAGTGGTAATTATTATTATTATATATTGTGACGTGTTCAGTCACGGAAAACACAATTAACAAAACAAAACAACGAATTTATTTAATTACTAAAGTTAATTTGACTACACTACAGTTATAAAGAAGTCTACACAATTTATTTCACTAAAAAGTCTCTTTTCCCGCTCGCCTCTACTGTGAACACTCGCTATAATGTAGACACTATCTATCTATCGCCTGTTGTTCGCCTATCGATCGTTTCGCTTCCAAACATCAGCTGTCCACTGTCAACTAACTCGGTGTGTGCCGTCTCCGCCTTTTATAGTCTTTTCAGCCTCTTTCTAGGGAATTCTACAGCCGTCTAGTAATCCAATTGTTTTCCCATTGATCGTTGCTGGTGTTTTCTAGATGTTTCAGGAAAGCCGGGAATATTCCTTATGTATTCAGGGAAGATCTTCGTTAATTATGCTCACACCAACTTAACTGGCAAGTACTCGTAACAATATTATTTTTTACAATGTTTCACTAAGAGTTGTCGGCTGATTACCTTCTTAATTTAGTAGCAATTTATTTGTGCAGAAAGTACCTACTTATAAAGAGTTTAGTTAAAAGTTTAGCTCTAGTGAACTGTTTCCAGGTTCCAGGCGGTTCTCTCTTGTCTAAAACATCCAATGTTAATGACAATTCCTTAAGAAATAGAGTATTATTATGGATTTTTATATCTTCCAAGTCATAAAATAATTTTTGCAGGGTCATTTGTCATATACAAAGGCTGCCAAAAATTTGTCGTCTAACGCTCGTAATCTTTCCTAAGTGCTTGCCCGTTTTATTTCTGTCTTCCTTAGTGAAAAATAATCGTTTCCTCGTCAGGGACTAATCGTAAGCCTAAGGCCACAGTTTCATTATTCCTTAGAAATATAAAACGGTAATGTCACCGACACTATAAGAGTCTTTTTCTGACGAGATTATTTTGTATCTATAGACATGTTTGGGAAATCGAAATTTATGAACGAAAATGGTAATCGATATGATATTAAAAAAAAAATAATAAGAAAAGCTATTTTAAGAAATCAATAAATAACGAAAGTATGAGGTATAAAGTTCGAAAGAAACTTTTTTAGCACTTCAGTTAATAGTAACGAGGAGTATTCCGAAAAGTGCTAAAAAGTCCGCCTGTAGGATCCTGCTATTGGTGGAGATTAATATGGTGAATTATATTTTTAACTTAAAAACATATTGTGTATATATATTGAAAGTAAGTTGTAAAATCATAAAATAAGAAAGTTAAATACGAGGGCGGATCAAATATAAACGAGCCTTTTTAAATTGAGCGCCGGATAGTAATTCAAGCCGCATACGGGCGTTAGCAACTTGAAGTGGGGATATTAGGTGACACGGAAACGACTCGTCGTGTTGCTGTGTTGGCTTGGTTAGTAGCTATCACAATGAGTGAAAAAGAGATGTATAGCAACGTTGCGCAACGAATTATTATTAAATTTCTTACACGTGAAAACGTGAAACCAGCTGAAATTTTGCGCAGATTGCTAGCACAGTTCGGAAATGAAACGCTTTCGTGACAACGAGAAAAAGTTTGGTGCAAAGGATTTAAGGAAGGGCGTAATAGTGTCGAAAATATAAATCATCCTCCTCGTCCGCGCACCAGCATATCGCAGGTTAACATTGCACGCGTTAGAAACCTTATTGAAGGGGACCATCACGCCACTGTGCTTTAGATATCTGCTGAACTCGGCATCAGCTATGGGAGTGTCCACACAATCATAACGAAAAACTGGGGATTCTAAAAATTTAAGCTTGTTGGGTCTCAAAGTTGCTGAGTGAAGATCAAAAAGCTGCTCGAGTTCGCATCGCAGCTTTAACGCAGACCCAAATCAGTAAAATGCACTAGACTCAGTCGGAACACGATCCATATAGCCCAAACTTATCCCCTTGTGATTTTCCTATGTTTGGGCCCCTCAAAGAATCACTTGGAGCCGAGCGATTTCAGACTGATGAACATGTGGAGGCGTTTGTGCGCAACTGAGTAGACTCCCGCCCTGCTCCTTTTTATGAAAACGAGATGAGAAAACTACCAATTCGATGGGAAAAATGTATAATCAAACAAGGGGGATATGTCGAAAAATAAAGAAATTTGTTTTTGTGAAAATTTTCAAAATAAATATATGAACAAAGGCTCGTTTATATTTGATCCATCCTCGTAGAATAAAACATTACGTGTAAAGGAATGGCAAGGCCACTACAACACTCACTTGGTTCGTGTTGTCTTTTCATACCGTAACCTTTTTAACCGATTCAGTGCGGAGATACGTCTAAAGGATAGCCTGAAAACGATCACCCTGTAGGTATCTTGTTACAATCGCGATACGTTTTCTTCATTTTAAAAGAAGTCAACTTAGCTTTTTAGAATCTGCTATTAATAACGGCTAATAAATATAATTATACCCATTTATATTTATTTCCACTAATACTTGTCTGGCTATATTCTTATACAGGGTTTTTCAAGTTGATGGGCTATTAGAAGTATATGAATTAGTAGAAGGAATTAAATTCTGAAACTTGGGCTCATTTGGTTATTGTTTATGCCGCTTCTTTTAAAAATATTTTCAAGTTCGATTTACATCCGGTTATACCGGAAGTCGATACCAACTTTGTTATTTTAAATGGAATGGTATATTTTTTACGCTGAATTCGATTAAAACGTGTAATTCTAAGGTAAGTTTGATTACCAACTTGTACACCTATGACGATCGGTTTCTGAGTTAATTTAATTTATAGAAAAAAAATCGCTATCGCAACCCAAATTATGAAAAATCATAACTTCCACAAAATACGACTTAGAGTGTTGAAATTTTTACTAGTAATAGCTGAATATTAGTGCTAACGCCTTGACAAAATTTAATTAAATAATTTATACAGGGCGTTCAAAATAAAATTCTAAAATTGAAAAACTTCAAACACGAATTACCTCGTTTTTTTCCAATGGCACCTACTATTTTTTATTTTTTCAATCGATTCCTTTTTTTTATCCTCTTTCGATCTATATGGATACTTCCTATTTTATGTAATAATTCAAAATTATTCCAAAATTTTCAAATAAAATAGGAAGTATCTTTAGGGATCGAAAGAGGATAAAAAAAGGAATCGATTGAAAAAATAAAAAATAGTAGGTGCCATTTGAAAAAACGAGGTAATTCGTGTTTTAAGTTTTTCAATTTTAGAATTTTATTTTGAACGCCCTGTATAAATTATTTAATTCAATTTTGTCAAGGCGTTAGCACTAATATTCAGCTATTACTAGTAAAAATTTTAACACTCTAAGTCGTATTTTGTGGAAGTTATGATGTTTTATAATTTGGGTTGCGGTAGCGATTTTTTTTTTTTAAATAAAATTAACTCAGAAACCGATCGTCATAGGTGTACAAGTTGGTTATCAAACTTACCTTAGAATTACACGTTTTATTCGAATTCAGCGTAAAAAATATACCATTCCATTTAAAACAACAAAGTTGGTATCGACTTCCGGTATAACCGGATGTAAATCGAACTTGAAAATATTTTTAAAAGAAGCGGCATAAACAATAACCAAATGATCCCATGTTTCAGAATTTAATTCCTTTTACTAATTCATATACTTCTAATAGCCCATCAACTTGAAAAACCCTGTATATAGTACATAAGTACAATACCGATCGGTTCCGAAAAGGGAATAATAATGATAGAATTACAGAGCAGATCACGAAGTTGGAGCTAAAAATGCAAAATTTTAGGAGGTCTCGAAGTGGGAAGACACCGTAAAAATCTCTTTTATTACTATCTACAACATTATTATTGATTATAATCGATTCCCGAAAGGGCTATTATGAGACAGTAAAGTTGTTTCTAATTTTTTGTCAAGTTGGTACCAAACAAGTACTTTAATTATCCTCGTTCAAAAGGCAAATAGTCTCCAATTTACAATCAGGATATAAGTTTCCGATAGATGGTCAGCCAAGTCTAATCTATTCTTTGCATACATATATAGACACATACTGGCATGTATATCTGTATGTGTATATATGTACATAAGTACATTATCGACGATCAAGTAATGCATGGATTACCAAAATCGCTCCGCTATGGTAATTCCGTTTCAGTAATTACGACCGGCAGCGTGGTTCGGGACATATAATGGCGAAGAAGCGGCGATAAGACAGACCATACCCTTCCCTCCCAAAGGAAATGCTTGGTCAGAAATCGTGGGGCTCTAATTTATGATGATTCCGCACTAAAATAGTACATATCTATACAGTGTGATTCACGGGAAGTGTACCTATGGGTATCGGTTTTCTTAAAATTTGGTTAGATTGTGAATTTATTCACTACCTACCATATGACTAAAAACTTTGAGTTATCTAACATACGTTTAAAGTCAATTTTGTGATTTTATGGTCATACTTCTTACGTACATACTGCCCTTTAAGTTGTGAAATAATTAAGTATCCCACAGGTTAACCTCAACCCTCTGGTCAGGCCTCAGGAGACTTTAAAGGATCCATCAAGTTAAAGATCTGCATACCCCGTAATAATTTCCCAATAAACCCTTTTCTCTTTCAGGTCATGCTCAATGTTTTAAGACAAAATCAACTTTTCTCTTCTACGAAATTATGAATTTGTAATTTTTTCGATTTAGATCCTTCTTTATTTCTTGACGAATCATATGCATATGTGGTAGAATACATAATATGTAGATACATATGGGATTTTCGTTCAGAATACAAGATAAATTCTCAAAACATGAGAATTTTATGATAAATTGAGGGCTACCCAGAAAATTGAAAAAAACGAATAAAATATTATCTTAGCGAAAATATTAAATCCGCAGAATAGAGGAGAACAAATCTCGGGCAAAATATATACTTGTAGCTCGACCTCGAAGGAAAAGCTGAGTCTCCATTTTAGTTTTAAGAAAGTAAATAAAAGAAGTCCGTCAGCAATTCTAACGAAACTAAAAAAAAGCTTCTGAAATCTATTTGCCCGTTGCATTGTTACGAGAGGGAAGAGAAAACAATTTTCATTTAAACGGCGGCTCTTTAATTAAAAGACTTAACGTATTTGCGTGAGACAAATTGGTTTCGATTTGAATAAGTCGAGGCGACACTTTAAAAACAATTTTCCCGGACAAAAGGCGTTACCACGTGGCGATCGTAGTAGGCTTTTTGTTGCCGTGAAACGGGGCGAATTTAAAGGGTTTCGAAATTGATTCTATAGAAAATTATTCTGTTAGAAAATGGAACGGACAGACTGACACAATGGGGTACCTGCTACCGCAAAGCATTTGAATTATACACCAGTCGATATTACGCTTCTTTGCCTTGAAGGTAGGCGGGTAAGTGGGTGGGTGGTAAGGTAATAATAGCTAGTACCTACTGAAGTACGAATAATAATAAGAACGTTCAACTATGTAAGTGAAGTACTAATATTAAAGTTGTATTAGTTTTCACGAGAAAAATAAAAGGAAGAACTGAAAATAACAATAAACAAATTAAGGTGAATAGTTGGGGGTTAATCAGATACTCAAAAGGGATATTTAAGTGCTTTCTGCTGTATCAAAGTTGCACAGCTGTTCAACGTTACGATACTATCTGACACGAATCAGTGTTAGTTCGATAACTTGACCTTAGTCTGATCAGTTCCGTGGATAACCGACCCAAGACGATGAAGACCAGGGACGTACTGAGGAGTTACCCATTAGATATAAAGATGCAAACCGACACGAATCAGTTAGCTTTTATCATCCCTTTCCACCTCTCCGCCTCAGTGCTATCGACTTCGTGGACAACAGGTCTTAGACTATTCGGCATGTACCTATAAAAAAATCGAAAGTCAGGAAGCGATCCGACTCGGATACGTTCTATTTCTTTCCCAACTACGCTACCTCAATTTGATCGAATTCAGGGACAACCGGTTTTAGGCTGTGATATATGAATGAGTTATTCACTGTTACGACGTGATCCGGCACAGGTCAGTCAGTTTCAATCACTCTCTTAACTACTTGGCCCCAGTTTGATTAACTTCGTGGACAAGCGATCTTAGAAGATGAAGAAAGAGAATGTATCCATTGTCATAGTGGAAACTGACAAGGATCAATTGGATTTGTCCCCTCTTCAACAGTCTGAGCTCAGTTTGATAGATTTCTTTGATAACCAGACTAAGAGACGTTGAATATTGAATATTCCTCTGAAACGGATCAGTCAGCCTTCCAACCTCAGTTTTTCCGGCTTCGTAGATAACCGGCCTTAGGTTTATTAACATTGAAGACGTATATGTTAATTATACACTGCCACGATGTGATCCGGCACGGATCAGTCAGCTTCAATCACTCTCTTAACTACTTGGCCCCAGTTTGATTAACCACGTGGACAAGCGATCTTCAGAGATGAAGATAGAGAACGTATCCGTTGTCATAATATGAACTGACAAGGATCAATTGGATTTGCTTACTCTCCAATAGTCTGAGCTCAGTTTGACAGATTTCTTTGATGACCAGACTAAGAAACGATGAATATTAGGAATTCATCTGATACGGACCAGTCAGTCTCTCAACCTCAGTTTTTCCGGCTTCGTAGATAACCGGCCTTAGGTTTATTAACATTGAAGACGTATATGTTAATTATACACTGCCACGATGTGATCCGGCACGGATCAGTCAGCTTCAATCACTCTCTTAACTACTTGGCCCCAGTTTGATTAACCACGTGGACAAGCGATCTTCAGAGATGAAGATAGAGAACGTATCCGTTGTCATAATATGAACTGACAAGGATCAATTGGATTTGCTCACTCTCCAATAGTCTGAGCTCAGTTTGACAGATTTCTTTGATGACCAGACTAAGAAACGATGAATATTAGGAATTCATCTGATACGGACCAGTCAGTCTCTCAACCTCAGTTTTTCCGGCTTCGTAGATAACCGGCCTTAGGTTTATTAACATTGAAGACGTATATGTTAATTATACACTGCCACGATGTGATCCGGCACGGATCAGTCAGCTTCAATCACTCTCTTAACTACTTGGCCCCAGTTTGATTAACCACGTGGACAAGCGATCTTCAGAGATGAAGATAGAGAACGTATCCGTTGTCATAATATGAACTGACAAGGATCAATTGGATTTGCTCACTCTCCAATAGTCTGAGCTCAGTTTGACAGATTTCTTTGATGACCAGACTAAGAAACGATGAATATTAGGAATTCATCTGATACGGACCAGTCAGTCTCTCAACCTCAGTTTTTCCGGCTTCGTAGATAACCGGCCTTAGGTTTATTAACATTGAAGACGTATATGTTAATTATACACTGCCACGATGTGATCCGGCACGGATCAGTCAGCTTCAATCACTCTCTTAACTACTTGGCCGCAGTTTGATTAACTTCGTGGACAAGCGAACTTCAGAGATGAAGATAGAGAACGTATCCGTTGTCATAATGTGAACTGACAAGGATCAATTGAATTTGCTCACTCTTCAACAGTCTGAGCTCAGTTTGATAGATTTATTTGATAACCAGACTAAGAGACGATGAATATTGAGAATTCATCTGATACGGACGAGTCAGCCTTCCAACCTCAGTTTGACCGGCTTCGTGGATAACCGGCCTTAGGTTTATTTACATCGAAGACGTATAAGTTAATTATACACTGCCACGACGTGATCCGGCACGGGTCACTTAGCTTCAAACACTATCCTAACTACTTGCCCACAGTTTGATCGACTTCTTGGACAATCAGCCTTAGGCGATGAATATTAGGTGCATGTAAATAAATTGTTGATTGTTACGACACGATTCCACACAAACCGAGTAGAGTACATCGTCTTTCCTAACTTGTGGTCTTAGTTTTATAAGCTTCTTTCAACTTTAGCTTTCATGGCTTCTTGTACAACAGGCCTTGGCTATGAAGATCTGACACCTATAAATACCTATGTTATTGACTGTTACGATGATATCTGACATGAATAAGTCAGTTTGGATGATATTCTCAACCTTTAACCGACTGAGAACCTACCATATAATTGAGTTATCCACTGTAAGGACGCGATCCGACACGGATAAGTCAGTTTCGATCACTACCCCAACAGCTAGACCTCAGTACCGTCGGCTTCATTGATAGCTAGCCTTAGGTACCAAAGATCAGGCACTTATAAATGAGATGGACTGTCATGATACGATCTGACATGGATCAGTCAAATTAGATGGCCCTCTCAACTTCCGTCCCCGTTTTGTCGGATTCGTGGACACAGACTTTAAGCTATGAAGATTGGGTATGTATAACTGAGTTATCAACTATCAGTTTGAGATCCGGCACGGATCAGTCAGCTTCAATCACTCTCTTAACTACTTGGCCCCAGTTTGATTAACCACGTGGACAAGCGATCTTCAGAGATGAAGATAGAGAACGTATCCGTTGTCATAATATGAACTGACAAGGATCAATTGGATTTGCTCACTCTCCAATAGTCTGAGCTCAGTTTGACAGATTTCTTTGATGACCAGACTAAGAAACGATGAATATTAGGAATTCATCTGATACGGACCAGTCAGTCTCTCAACCTCAGTTTTTCCGGCTTCGTAGATAACCGGCCTTAGGTTTATTAACATTGAAGATGTATATGTTAATTATACACTGCCACTATGTGATCCGGCACGGATCAGTCAGCTTCAATCACTCTCTTAACTACTTGGTCCCAGTTTGATTAACCACGTGGACAAGCGATCTTCGGAGATGAAGATAGAGAACGTATCCGTTGTCATAATATGAACTGACAAGGATCAATTGGATTTGCTCACTCTCCAATAGTCTGAGCTCAGTTTGACAGATTTCTTTGATGACCAGACTAAGAAACGATGAATATTAGGAATTCATCTGATACGGACCAGTCAGTCTCTCAACCTCAGTTTTTCCGGCTTCGTAGATAACCGGCCTTAGGTTTATTAACATTGAAGACGTATATGTTAATTATACACTGCCACGATGTGATCCGGCACGGATCAGTCAGCTTCAATCACTCTCTTAACTACTTGGCCCCAGTTTGATTAACCACGTGGACAAGCGATCTTCAGAGATGAAGATAGAGAACGTATCCGTTGTCATAATATGAACTGACAAGGATCAATTGGATTTGCTCACTCTCCAATAGTCTGAGCTCAGTTTGACAGATTTCTTTGATGACCAGACTAAGAAACGATGAATATTAGGAATTCATCTGATACGGACCAGTCAGTCTCTCAACCTCAGTTTTTCCGGCTTCGTAGATAACCGGCCTTAGGTTTATTAACATTGAAGACGTATATGTTAATTATACACTGCCACTATGTGATCCGGCACGGATCAGTCAGCTTCAATCACTCTCTTAACTACTTGGTCCCAGTTTGATTAACCACGTGGACAAGCGATCTTCGGAGATGAAGATAGAGAACGTATCCGTTGTCATAATATGAACTGACAAGGATCAATTGGATTTGCTCACTCTCCAATAGTCTGAGCTCAGTTTGACAGATTTCTTTGATGACCAGACTAAGAAACGATGAATATTAGGAATTCATCTGATACGGACCAGTCAGTCTCTCAACCTCAGTTTTTCCGGCTTCGTAGATAACCGGCCTTAGGTTTATTAACATTGAAGACGTATATGTTAATTATACACTGCCACGATGTGATCCGGCACGGATCAGTCAGCTTCAATCACTCTCTTAACTACTTGGCCCCAGTTTGATTAACCACGTGGACAAGCGATCTTCAGAGATGAAGATAGAGAACGTATCCGTTGTCATAATATGAACTGACAAGGATCAATTGGATTTGCTCACTCTCCAATAGTCTGAGCTCAGTTTGACAGATTTCTTTGATGACCAGACTAAGAAACGATGAATATTAGGAATTCATCTGATACGGACCAGTCAGTCTCTCAACCTCAGTTTTTCCGGCTTCGTAGATAACCGGCCTTAGGTTTATTAACATTGAAGACGTATATGTTAATTATACACTGCCACTATGTGATCCGGCACGGATCAGTCAGCTTCAATCACTCTCTTAACTACTTGGTCCCAGTTTGATTAACCACGTGGACAAGCGATCTTCAGAGATGAAGATAGAGAACGTATCCGTTGTCATAATATGAACTGACAAGGATCAATTGGATTTGCTCACTCTCCAATAGTCTGAGCTCAGTTTGACAGATTTCTTTGATGACCAGACTAAGAAACGATGAATATTAGGAATTCATCTGATACGGACCAGTCAGTCTCTCAACCTCAGTTTTTCCGGCTTCGTAGATAACCGGCCTTAGGTTTATTAACATTGAAGATGTATATGTTAATTATACACTGCCACTATGTGATCCGGCACGGATCAGTCAGCTTCAATCACTCTCTTAACTACTTGGCCCCAGTTTGATTAACCACGTGGACAAGCGATCTTCAGAGATGAAGATAGAGAACGTATCCGTTGTCATAATATGAACTGACAAGGATCAATTGGATTTGCTCACTCTCCAATAGTCTGAGCTCAGTTTGACAGATTTCTTTGATGACCAGACTAAGAAACGATGAATATTAGGAATTCATCTGATACGGACCAGTCAGTCTCTCAACCTCAGTTTTTCCGGCTTCGTAGATAACCGGCCTTAGGTTTATTAACATTGAAGACGTATATGTTAATTATACACTGCCACGATGTGATCCGGCACGGATCAGTCAGCTTCAATCACTCTCTTAACTACTTGGCCCCAGTTTGATTAACCACGTGGACAAGCGATCTTCAGAGATGAAGATAGAGAACGTATCCGTTGTCATAATATGAACTGACAAGGATCAATTGGATTTGCTCACTCTCCAATAGTCTGAGCTCAGTTTGACAGATTTCTTTGATGACCAGACTAAGAAACGATGAATATTAGGAATTCATCTGATACGGACCAGTCAGTCTCTCAACCTCAGTTTTTCCGGCTTCGTAGATAACCGGCCTTAGGTTTATTAACATTGAAGACGTATATGTTAATTATACACTGCCACATGTGATCCGGCACGGATCAGTCAGCTTCAATCACTCTCTTAACTACTTGGCCCAGTTTGATTAACCACGTGGACAAGCGATCTTCGGAGATGAAGATAGAGAACGTATCCGTTGTCATAATATGAACTGACAAGGATCAATTGGATTTGCTCACTCTCCAATAGTCTGAGCTCAGTTTGACAGATTTCTTTGATGACCAGACTAAGAAACGATGAATATTAGGAATTCATCTGATACGGACCAGTCAGTCTCTCAACCTCAGTTTTTCCGGCTTCGTAGATAACCGGCCTTAGGTTTATTAACATTGAAGACGTATATGTTAATTATACACTGCCACATGTGATCCGGCACGGATCAGTCAGCTTCAATCACTCTCTTAACTACTTGGCCCCAGTTTGATTAACCACGTGGACAAGCGATCTTCGAGATGAAGATAGAGAACGTATCCGTTGTCATAATATGAACTGACAAGGATCAATTGGATTTGCTCACTCTCCAATAGTCTGAGCTCAGTTTGACAGATTTCTTGATGACCAGACTAAGAAACGATGAATATTAGGAATTCATCTGATACGGACCAGTCAGTCTCTCAACCTCAGTTTTTCCGGCTTCGTAGATAACCGGCCTTAGGTTTATTAACATTGAGGGGGGGGGGGGGTTTTTTTTTTTTTTTTTTTTTTAAGCATTTGAGATAAGATGAGAACTACCTTTATATATGACGACAAGGATAATGATTTGTCACTCCCAAAGCTGACTCAGTACGTTTCTTGATGACCAGACAGAAACATAATATAGGATTCATTGATACGGACAGTCAGTCTCTCAACTCGTTTTTCGGTTCGTGAACGCTTAGTATAAATTGAGAGTATATGATTATCACTCAGTGGATCCGGCACGGATCAGTCAGCTTCAATCACTCTCTTAACTACTTGGCCCCAGTTGATTAACCGTGACAAGATCTTCAGAATAAGTAGAGAACTATCCGTTGTCATAATATGAACTGAAAGGATCAATTGGATTTGCTCACTCTCCAATAGTCTGAGCTCAGTTTGACAGTTTCTTTGATGACCAGACTAAGAAACGATGAATATTAGGAATTCATCTGATACGGACCAGTCAGTCTCTCAACCTCAGTTTTTCCGGCTTCGTAGATAACCGGCCTTAGGTTTATTAACATTGAAGAGTATATGTTAATTATCACTCACATGTGATCCGGCACGGATCAGTCAGCTTCAATCACTCTCTTAACTACTTGGCCCAGTTTGATTAACCACGTGGACAAGCGATCTTCGAGATGAAGATAGAGAACGTATCCGTTGTCATAATATGAACTGACAAGGATCAATTGGATTTGCTCACTCTCCAATAGTCTGAGCTCAGTTTGACAGATTTCTTTGATGACCAGACTAAGAAACGATGAATATTAGGAATTCATCTGATACGGACCAGTCAGTCTCTCAACCTCAGTTTTTCCGGCTTCGTAGATAACCGGCCTTAGGTTTATTAACATTGAAGACGTATATGTTAATTATACACTGCCACGATGTGATCCGGCACGGATCAGTCAGCTTCAATCACTCTCTTAACTACTTGGCCCCAGTTTGATTAACCACGTGGACAAGCGATCTTCAGAGATGAAGATAGAGAACGTATCCGTTGTCATAATATGAACTGACAAGGATCAATTGGATTTGCTCACTCTCCAATAGTCTGAGCTCAGTTTGACAGATTTCTTTGATGACCAGACTAAGAAACGATGAATATTAGGAATTCATCTGATACGGACCAGTCAGTCTCTCAACCTCAGTTTTTCCGGCTTCGTAGATAACCGGCCTTAGGTTTATTAACATTGAAGACGTATATGTTAATTATACACTGCCACTATGTGATCCGGCACGGATCAGTCAGCTTCAATCACTCTCTTAACTACTTGGTCCCAGTTTGATTAACCACGTGGACAAGCGATCTTCGGAGATGAAGATAGAGAACGTATCCGTTGTCATAATATGAACTGACAAGGATCAATTGGATTTGCTCACTCTCCAATAGTCTGAGCTCAGTTTGACAGATTTCTTTGATGACCAGACTAAGAAACGATGAATATTAGGAATTCATCTGATACGGACCAGTCAGTCTCTCAACCTCAGTTTTTCCGGCTTCGTAGATAACCGGCCTTAGGTTTATTAACATTGAAGACGTATATGTTAATTATACACTGCCACGATGTGATCCGGCACGGATCAGTCAGCTTCAATCACTCTCTTAACTACTTGGCCGCAGTTTGATTAACTTCGTGGACAAGCGAACTTCAGAGATGAAGATAGAGAACGTATCCGTTGTCATAATGTGAACTGACAAGGATCAATTGAATTTGCTCACTCTTCAACAGTCTGAGCTCAGTTTGATAGATTTATTTGATAACCAGACTAAGAGACGATGAATATTGAGAATTCATCTGATACGGACGAGTCAGCCTTCCAACCTCAGTTTGACCGGCTTCGTGGATAACCGGCCTTAGGTTTATTTACATCGAAGACGTATAAGTTAATTATACACTGCCACGACGTGATCCGGCACGGGTCACTTAGCTTCAAACACTATCCTAACTACTTGCCCACAGTTTGATCGACTTCTTGGACAATCAGCCTTAGGCGATGAATATTAGGTGCATGTAAATAAATTGTTGATTGTTACGACACGATTCCACACAAACCGAGTAGAGTACATCGTCTTTCCTAACTTGTGGTCTTAGTTTTATAAGCTTCTTTCAACTTTAGCTTTCATGGCTTCTTGTACAACAGGCCTTGGCTATGAAGATCTGACACCTATAAATACCTATGTTATTGACTGTTACGATGATATCTGACATGAATAAGTCAGTTTGGATGATATTCTCAACCTTTAACCGACTGAGAACCTACCATATAATTGAGTTATCCACTGTAAGGACGCGATCCGACACGGATAAGTCAGTTTCGATCACTACCCCAACAGCTAGACCTCAGTACCGTCGGCTTCATTGATAGCTAGCCTTAGGTACCAAAGATCAGGCACTTATAAATGAGATGGACTGTCATGATACGATCTGACATGGATCAGTCAAATTAGATGGCCCTCTCAACTTCCGTCCCCGTTTTGTCGGATTCGTGGACACAGACTTTAAGCTATGAAGATTGGGTATGTATAACTGAGTTATCAACTATCAGTTTGAGATCCGACACGGATCAGTCAGTATCTATTACCTTTCCAGCCATCCACTCTTCATTTTATCAGATCCCTGGAGAACATCCTTAAGTTATGATCAAGCATGAATAAATGCGGTATATACTATCAAAAAACGATCCGATATGGATTGATTAGCTTAGGTCACTTCCATAAACTTCTGGTCTTAGCTTTATCAGCTTCGTAGATAACAAGTTTTAGGCCATGAAGCTTGGGTACGTATAAATGAGTTATCCCCTTTCAGGAAGAGATTCGACACGAATTAGTCAACGTTGATAACTCTTCCGACATTCCGGTCTCCATTTTATCGGATTCGTGGACAACAGGCTTTATGCTATGAAGATCGAGCTACGATTAAATGAGTTATCTACTCTTAAGAAGTGATCCGACATGGATCAAAGAGCTTAACTCTTAATATAAAAGTTTGACCTCAGATCGATTTCGCCTTGACCAGTCTAAAACGATGAAGACTGGGGAAATATAAATGGTTTATATACAGTCACTATGTGGTCCAATAAAATCTGTAGAAGTTTAGCACCTTTCGGCTTTCAATTCAATACAATTTTATAAAAGTAATGACAATGGAAATATTTTGTGATTGCTAGTTCCGTTATCGACCAATAAAATGTAATGGAATACCATCAATATAGCTTAGCTGTAAGTCTACGTTATGAAGAATTTTTGCAGCATCAAACAAAGGCTTTGAGGGTGAATTCGCCAGTGCATGGAAGAATTCGAGCAGTGGAGAGAAAATGCATCCAACAAAGAATTATTTCGATGTTCTTCACTTTCTGGTAAATTTCTGGCTAGGTTCCACTTCGTTCACTTCAAAGGAATATTAACTTCGACGAATAAAGGGACGGAACAGTATTCCTAAGATTTCATTTTTATTTACGTCATTCGGTGATAAACAAAGGGGAAAATAAAAACGTCCTTTTTTAAGGGAATATTTGCAATGAAATTTGAACACTAGAAATCAGTCAACTCGTTAAGGAGGCCATTAAGAACAAAAAAGTAAAAGAGAAAGTTTTTAAATCAAAAAGTACAGTACCGTTCGAAATTTATGAGATGACTAGAGATAATTAAAAAACGAGAAATTATATGTATATAGATAGGAACAGTGTTAGAAAAAAAGGGAAATACCCGCAGAGTCGAAGCATTTGCACTTTTTCCAGTGGAAAACAATGCTAAAGATCGGAATAGAGACACTACTAAGAGGGCGGATTGGCGTAAGAGAGAGCGGATTTGTATGTTCGTATCAGCGACCGTTCATTAGAAACTTAATTCGAGATATAGCAAGCTGTTTTATTTCATAGCGTTTCTTGTAACACGTATTTTAATTTATTTCTTGTTAAAGAAATTACTGCGGTTCAAAACCGAGAAGTTTTATGTGTATAGATAGGAATAGCGTTAGCAAAAAAGGGAAACTCCCGACGGAGTTGAAGCATCTGACATTTTTTTCTGAGACGGCTGGAGATAATTCAAAAATACAATCCCTAAACTAGAAAAACCTCCAGTTTTTCCAACAGAATTTATTAATCCAATTACCCTCTTACTAACGTCAGACGTGTCAACGCTCTCTTGTGCAGGTCTGTAGAAAAAATTCCTTATGAAAAAAGAAAAGAAAATATCATGTATTATTAGTTGTGGTCTTCGTTTTGTAAGGTCTTATAAACGTCCTCACGTTCACAACTTTTAATTTTATTTGTGAGCATTGGAAAGAGAGTAGCAGAGAAACTAAAATCAAACGGCGTATACTGCAATACGAAATAAATACAAACGTGCATGTATACTCGCACATACATGGGATGAAAACGTCCCTTGTGTTGTAATAAGAAGCACTTTGCCTCAAATTGCATCTTGAAAACAGGAACTCCTCTAAAATTCAACTATAGAAAACAAGTTTTGAAAATAAATACAATAACAAAGTGGGAAGTTGAAAGAACCAACATTATAAACAGAAACAACAAATGTCAGTTTCTATTTGTAAGAAATCTGATCTACTAAGGTCAATTTATAATCTAGAGATAAGTCTACAGAATAATATAAAGTGTAAATATATTTTCGAATTCTGTTACACAAATACTTTTGTATTATGTACATAATACGAATAAGACCTAAAATTGCTATTTTTGTAAAAGTGGAAAACACCTGCCTTCGTAAAACTCAAAAGATTTACTTCGAAGTCTCAGAATTAGATCCCCAATCTTTTCACCTTTTGTTAGATATGTTTACATAGAAAAATGTTTTGTGTTCTGTATGAGTTTTTACACCCGTGATTAAAAAACCGGGTTACTTTCTTAACGAACAGAATGAAATTTTTATCCTGAGAGATTGTGTTGAAAAGGGTCTAACACACGTGAATATCTAATGTAATCGTGTTAAAACCGGAGGCGTAAGATGATCACAGATATCCGCGGAACCGTTTCACCACTGCCCTTTTTATTAAGGATTAACCAACGGTGCTTATCGAGTATGCTTCGTGAAAATATGCTAAAAATTACGAGCGGAGCAACTGTGAAAAACGAGAACAAGCTGCTTTGTTATTTCAAAGCCCTTTTAGTGGCACGTACCTATCTTAATTTATTCATGATAAAAGAATTATTCTGTTTTTGAAAAGGAGAAGGTTTTAACTAGATAGGAACGGTGTTAGCAAAAAAAGCAACGTCCGATAAAGTCAAAGTCTCTATGCAGGTTTTGGTGGAAGAATATTTTATGTATCAAAAATTCACATAAAACTACTACTTAATGTATTTATTGTTAAAGGAATTACTGCGGTTTCACAATCGAGAGGTTTTATGTGTATAGATAGGAATGGCGTTAGTAAAAAAAGAGAAACTCCCGATAAAGTGGAAGTATATGCACTTTTTTCAGTAGCAAATAATTCTAAGATCGAAATAGAGACACTAACTACTAAGAGAGCGGATTGGCGTAAGATAGAAAGCGGATTTCTATGTTCCTATCAGCGACCGTTCGTTAGAAACTTCATTCGAGATATAACAAGCTGCTTTATTTCATAGCGTTTCTTGTAACACGTATCTCAATTTATTTATTGTTAAAAGAATTACTGCGGTTTCAAAAACGAAAAGTATTATGTATATAGATAGGAATAGCGTTAGCAAAAATAGGGAAACTCCCGATAAAGTCGAAGTATATGCACCTTTTTCAGTAGAAAAGAATTCTAAAGATCGAAATAGAGACACTACTAAGAGAGCGGATTGGCGTAAGATAGAAAGCGGATTTGTATGCTCCTATCAGCGACCGTTCGTTAGAAACTTCATTCGAGATATAACAAGCTGCTTTATTTCATAACGTTTCTTGTAGCACGTGTCTCAATTTATTTATTGTTAAAAGAATTACTGCAGTTTCAAAATCGAGAAGTTTTATGTATATACATAGGAATAGCGTTAGCAAAAAAAGGGAAACTCCCGATAGAGTCGAAGTATATGCACTTTTTTCAGTAGAAAATAATTCTAAAGATCGAAATAGAGACACTACTAAGAGAGCGGATTGGCGTAAGATAGAAAGCGGATTTGTATGTTCCTATCAGCGACCGTTCGTTGGAAACTTCATTCGAGATATAACAAGCTGCTTTATTTCATAACGTTTCTTGAAAGCACGTGTCTCAATTTATTTATTGTTAAAGGTATTACTGCGGTTTCAAAAACGAGAAGTATTATGTATATAGATAGGAATAGCGTTAGCAAAAAAGGGAAACTCTCTACAGAAGCGAAGCATTTATACATTTTTCAATGGAAGAAAATATTAGATATTTAAGGAAACACTAATAAGGCAGTAGATAGAGCGCGCTAGAGAAAATACAGAAATTACATCCAAAAAAGACAACAGAAAATGCTTGACATTTAAAAATAAAATGTTAAACAACAATTTCATTTCGTACTAACTTGTAGGACTTTATTTCAATTTCACCATTTTGAAGATGTCGTTGTCAACCCTCGTCTTTTTAACAAGAATTGATAGGGGTGTACCTACTAGTAATTTTGTATCCACACAATACAATTATTTACATGTATGTAAGTATATTTACTCACTTCCCAAGGCGTATACAAATTCCAATCGATTACAAAGTATCCTAAACAAATATTGAACACCGTCCTCAGAAACATTCCACGAGGGAGGTCCTTTCTATCCCTTGTCGTGTGTCGCATTCACAAACCAACTGCGGGCCTGTGACCATTAAAGATCAATACGTGACTAGTAAATATTCACATCACCTATGCAGATATGAGGCCATAAATTGAGTTGACCCCAATACAACGCAAATTCATAACAGATCCCAAATTTCAAATTATTTTCATTCCCTCATTTACAACGACGTGATTTATGTTGAATATTTAAATAAGATCTAGAAAGGAGAATATTTTTTTCCTTCAAGGGAGCCTCTATTACATCTATTACCATGGTAAGAAGATATTTGCAACTATTTCCATAAAATTTGTCTTTCAATAGTTTTTCAAAGTCCAATAAATTCTCAGACCTGAAACAATCGTTTCCTGGAAACCCATTGATCTGTATTGTCTCTCTAGAAAGAAAGGGATATTAGGTCAAGTGCATTTTAAAAATGGAAATATTCACGTTTTGTACTTTCCGCATTTTCATTTCGTCGTGATCACGGAAACCTTTTAAATCAAGCAGATTCCGGAAAAAATTCTATACTTTTAATGCACCTGCCACTGAAGAGCCATTCAGACGATATAAATGCCTGTACGTAAAGGATTGCCCCTCTATTGCGTGAAATATATTCGAAAGAAGTTTTTAATCGATACAGGATGTTTGATTATTAATCTTTATCGAAACTAGTAAACTATAGAACAAAAAGGATTAAGGTTAAGTTATAGTAGGAAAAAGGTTCACTCATTTATGAAATATATATTTATACGAAATATGTATATGCATATATGAAACGCTACTTCCAAAAAAAGGTCAAAAGCTATGCACCAAGGCCTTAGGTAGAATTAAGGTGGAAAAGATTTCTTGTCATGTTTGAGGTCCTGTACACCAAGGAACAAAGGCTAGGGTTTGGTGGCAAAAGTCTTCATGATTTACATGTGTAATGTGCTTTTGGCCAAAAGTTAAGAGTTCTGAGCTAAAGCCAAAAATGAGGTTTCTGTCATTTATATTTGAAGTGTTATGTATCAAGGACTGAGGCTAAGGTTAGAATTTGGTGGGAAAGGCTTCAATGATTTGCTTGTAAGAAGTGTTATTTCTAAATAAAGGTTAAGTGGTCTGCATCAAGGCCTTAGTTTAAATTAAGGTGTGACAGATTTCTCTGATTGGCATGTTTACGGTTCTCTAGACCAAGGAACAAGGTTAGGTCTCGCTGAGAAACGTTTTCATGGTTTACATGTGTAACGTGCTCTTGACCAAAGGTTAAGAGCTCTGCACTAACACTGTAATGGTCAGTAACATTATAAGTACTATGTATCAAGGACCAAGGCTAAGCTTAGGATTTGATAGGAAAAGCTTCAATATTTTGCTAGTAAGATGTGTTATTTCTAAATAAAGGTTAAGTGGTCTGCACCAAGGCCTTAGATGAAATTAAGGTGGGATAGATTTCTTTTATTAGCATGTTTAAGGTTCTATACACCAAGGAACAGGGTTAGGTTTTGTTGGAAAATTTTCATGATTTACATGTGTAATGTACTTTTGACTAAAAGTTAAGAGTACTAAGCCAAATCCTAAAATGAGGTTTCTGTCATTCATATTTTAAGTGTTATTTATCAAGGACTAAGGCTAAAGTTAGGATTTGGTAGAAAAAGCTTCAATATTTTGCTAGTAAGATGTGTTATTTCTGAATAAAAGTTAAGTGGTCTGCATCAAGGCCTTAGTTTAAATTAGGGTGGGATAGATTTATTTGATTGGCATGTTTACGGTCCTCTAGACCAAGGAACAAGGCTAGGTCTCGTTGAGAAAAGTTTTCACGATTTGCATTTGTAATGTGCTTTTGGTCAAAAGTTAAGAGTTCTGAGCTAAAGCCAAAAGTGAGGTTACTGTCCTTTATATTTTAAGTGCTATGAATCATGGATTAAGGCTAAAATTAGGATTTGGTAGGCAAAGCTTCAATATTTTGATAGTAAGATGTGTTATTTCTAAATAAAGGTTATGTAGTCTGCATCAAGGCCTTCGATGAAATTAAGGTTGGACAGATTTCTTTGATTGGCATGTTTACGGTCCTCTAGACCAAGGAACAAGGTTAGGTCTCGTTGAGAAAAGTTATCAAGATTTACATTTGTAATGTGCTCTTGACCAAAGGTTAAGGGCTCTGCATTAACGCCGTAATGGTCAATAACATTATAGGACCAAGGCTATGATATGAAGTGTCATGTACTTTTGCTTTAATTAGGTGGAGGTGGGATAAGTTCCATTGATTGACATTAGCGAAGTCCTACTCGCCAAAGTTAAGCTAGGTTAGGTTTGAATGTGAAGAGAATTATTTTCTTGATTTACGCAAATGTTTCATAATCAAAAAGGGTTGGTTTCCTAAACATAACATTTTTATTTAAGCGATTTGAAAAAATGCACAGTTGGTTTGTTGTCAAGAGTAGAAGTTTCTGCTACATGCCGAAAATGTTCCGCGGAAAATTTTTGCCGCGACATTTGTGAATTATGCGCGCCATTGGAATTTTTATTCGGTCTCGTCTCGTGAAAAGTGGATTACGTATGAAGTTGAGCTTGGAAGGTGGGTAGGTGGGTGGATATGTACGTGTAGCATAACGTGCGCTCGGTAGCTCGTTTCAATTTCGCCGTTGGATCCGGAGATTTTCGCCTATTGCCGGCGCTCAATAACTACCTGCATCTCATCTCTTCCAACTCAAAGGGTTTGATGTGCTTTAAATTGGATATTGTCGCTCGCCAAAGGGGATCATATTTTCTTGCTGAACTTAATTTACATGACTACTACCAAGTCCCCATTCAGGTATGTATGTTTGTATGCAGATATATACGCAAATATACGTACAGAATCGTCGCTGACATGCTGGATGGATCCCTGGATCACGTTATATCTACATAACGTTTTTGATATTAGATGCACCAGTTTATTTGATGTTGTTAGCTTTTCAGCAAATATAATTAGTGTCTTACCCCATCAAATATCAAAATAGTATGTAACGTTCGGCTTCGTTGGGATGTTGGGAAACAGAGGATTAGTGGCTTTTTAGGGAAGTTAATTTCGAAGGTCTAGAAACTTTAAACATCTTTCCACACTAACTATGTTATCCTCAGAAAGAGACTGAAAGATTGCTAGTCACCTTAGGTTAGGTTACTTAGGATAACATTTTGTGTGTTGTTAGTTAAGGGGAAGGTCGGGGTTAAGTTCGGTTTCTTTAGAAAGAAAGGGTTAGTGGCGTTTTAAAGGAATAGATCTAAACATTTCAAAAAACATAGCATAGTCAACAACTAAAGAGGTCGTCCTCAGAAAGAGACTGAGAGTCTGTTAGTTAGTTAGTCAGTTAAGTTTCAAAGGATGACATGTTTGGTGTCTTTAATGAAGTGGAAGAAGCTCAGTGTTCAATTTTATTGGTTAAAACAGGGTTAGCGGCTCTCTAAAGCGGCGAAAATCTAAAATCTAAAAGATCCCATAAAAACGTTTAGAAACGTAAAATCCATTTTTACACCAAAAATTTTGTCCTTAGAAAGAGATTAAGAGTCTGCTGTTAGCCTAGCCTATTCGTTAATCAAATGTAACTAGGTTCTTTAGAGCTCACATTGGTATTGAAAAGAAATGATTAATGGCTTTTAAAGGGAGCGAATCTCAAAATTTCAAAACATTGCTTATTCCACACCAAAGATGTCGCCCTCAGAAATAGACTGAGAATTTGCTAATTAGTTAAAGTCAGTTAAGGTTACAGAGGATGACACCTTGGACGTTTTTAACAAAGTGAAAGAAGCTCAGTGTTCACGTTCAGTTCCATTAGAAAAAAGAGGGTTAGTTGCTTTTTAAGGTAGTAAATTCGAAAGTCTAAAACTCCTACAAAAACTTTTAGAAACTAAAAGTGCACTTTCACACTGAAGACGTCAACCTCAGTAAAATATTGAGAGCTAGTGAGGTTAAGTTAGGTTAGGTTACCAAACATGGTGCTAGGTGTCGTAAATCGAGTGGAAGAAGGTCAAGAGTCATGTTTTTTAAGGCGACACTCGAAAGTCTTAAACTTCCATAAAAACGCGAAAAACTTAAATAGCGTTGCTAGTTGGTTCAGACCAGGTTAGGTTACTGAGGATGACACCTTGAGAGTCGTTAATAAAGTGGAAGTCAGTAAAGGCTCACGTTCTTCTCCCATGGAACTGGAAAGAGAGGTTTAGGATTTCTTTAATAGGACAAAACTCAAAAGACAGAAACGTTTAGAAGATTAAAACGTGTTCCAGTTAGATTAGGTTACTGAAGATGATTCTTTGGATATTAAAATGCGTTTAAGAATCAGTAAATGAGAACAGAATTTCTTAATAGTTTGTTAGGTACTATTACGTTCTTAGTTACTTTAAGCAAGCAAACATAACTCACATATGTAACACCCTCAATCAGGGTGATAGAGAACAAGAGATAGTGAGTCAATCCGAATGTTCAATACGAATATCCTCGTTAGTTGATTACGATGCATCGGACTAAAAGCCCGTTTCCATGTTTACGCACCCCGTTTCAATTAGATCAAAGATGCGAATGACCGAATGGTTACAGCTGCGTACCACAATTTCACGTTTTGCATGCTACCTGGTGGTGGTAGTGGTGGACGTGGTGGTGGTGTTCAGCAGCAGCTGGCGGCTGGTCTTGCTTTAAAGTTACTCTCGTCAACTTTGCAGGATAAATGAAAAGTTGGTGGAGTGAATAATTTTGGACCCCAATTAGCAGTCTCCGGATCATGCATATGGTAAATAAACGACGAATGTTTACCATCGTAATTTAGATAAAACGTTTTCTTGCTAGAAATGCTTACACTGCTTATGCTTAAGGTTGATACAATTCCATTACACAGAATAATAAGTAACAGTAGTAAACACAAATTAAAGGAAAATTCAGAAGTCCTGGAAGAAAAATTAGAAAAATTCGAAGGAAATTTTAGAAGAAAAACTAGAAAAATTCGAAGAAGAACAAGAACAAATAAACAAAAAGCTGGGGACTTTCGACAAAAGAATTGCCCAGCTGGAAGAAATGGTTCTGAATCTGGAAAAACGGGAGATCAGTCACCAACCTACGAAAAAGAGGCATAGCGTGGTTGACAGCAAAGAAAGAACATGTCATCTCATCCAAAGTACATATGAAGCTACCTACGTTTGACGAAAAAATATCATGGACCACGTTTGTGACGCAATTAGAAGTAGCTGCAAAAGCTTACAAATGGACGTTAGAAGAAAAAGCTTCCTCACTTGCCCTTGCTCTGCGTGATGGTGCTGGCGAAATTTTGAACACATTACCACCGGAAGAATTACTAGACTACCATCGACTAGTAAAAAGATTAGAGATGCGATATGGCCAAGCACATCTGACGGCTGTGTACCATGTGCAGCTAAAGAACCGACGACAGAAGACAGGGGAAAGTCTTCAGGAATACGAGGTGGATATCGCACGGTTAGTCCGGCTCGCCTATCCGGGCACGGTCGATGATACCCTGGAAAGATTGGCCGTCGACGCGTTTATTTACGGACTAAAGGACGACGAAATACAACAGCGACTCCGACTGGACCGGCCGAGGACTTTGGTAGACTCATTGGCCCGTGCACTGGAATACGACGTCATCAAACAGGCGTCGCAACGACAAGGTCGAGTGCGGGAATTAAAAGAAGAGTAAGCCGGTCGGGACGATCTTGAGATATGTTGGCGGTTATTTCAAAATTTACGTAAAAGATTGGTAGAGTGCCATGAGAAAGATGGTCGACATTTAGACAACATTTTGTATAAACAATGAAATCCGCATCTGCGTACTTTCATACGTTCACATTAAAATTATTCCAACCATTTATACTGTTTTTATTACATGTTGACAACTTAAATTTCACCCTGTATGTATACTCAAAAATAACACCGGCCGTGAAAGCCTGAAATCAACATTGCAACTTCTATTTTTAATACTTTAGTAGGCAATTGTAAATGGCTGCAATTCGGCCGAAACTTTGTCGAGATTGTTTAAATTATTAAGTGAAATTTCCGTTTATTAATTTCCTTTGCGTTTGATATAAGTAATCATGCAGTTTGGTCTGCAGGCTTCCGTGGTTGACGTCGTTTGTCGAATGGTTGGTTTCCGGGCTGGTTCCCACGTTGGTTGTCAGCTTACTTGTCTTCACGTTTCGAGATTCATGTCGCTCTCTTCTTCAGAAGGTCGTACAAGTAAACCGACAACGTGGTAACCAGCCCGGAAACCATTCGACATAATCATACAGTTTCACAAAAATTGCACCTTAAATAATTTAAACTTTTCCTTATTATTACTAATTCTTATAGGTACTTATCGTCTTAGGTACACGACGGTAGGTAATTACGTTAAAATTATAACAGATCAATTTCATTTCTATTATATATATATATATTTTTTTTTTGTAAGTACCTAGAGAAATTATTTTTGACAATTGGTGCCCCACAAGAAACGGTAATACTGTACAACATTTGTTAGCTCAACTGTTGACCTATAAAAACGGTTTTGAAGTGGTCCGACGTTGTAAGTACGTAAATAAAGCCTGGCACAGATATTATGGACACAGGTCTGTTGATTGAATTACAACTGGCAGTCCCATTCGTTCTAAATCGTATTCTGACTAAATTTCTATTGAGTTTACAATTACCTGTCAAACGGCAAAATTGAGTTTCTCCGGAAAGAGATCTAATAGCATTTTTAACCGGTAGTTACTATTCCTCTACATATACCTACCTAAATACCAATAAAAAATGCGCTTTGAAGTTAGTTAAAACCGATTTACGATTTATTTTCTGCATACAATACGAACCGTTAAAAGTGTATGTACGAAATTTGTCTGCATTTTCACCAATAAGTGCTTCTATTTTGACTAAGTGCCTACCTTAAGGTCTGCGACTGACAGTTTGATAAATTAAAAGTTAATTATAAAGGGAAGTCGATACAGGCCGGGGTGAGTTTCGGATTTTTTCTGCGGAGCGATGAATTTTAATTTTCAAAATAATTATTACATCACGTAAATACTTTCGAAATCATGGTTTCTAATTACTTATTTAGTATACAATGAGTCACAAATAACTGCTTTATGTTAATATATACAGGGTGTTCTGAAATAATCACTTCTTACAATACTGGTACAGTTAAATTGTCGTAAAATAGGAGAGTAGAAAAAAATATTTATCACATAAGGGTATCCATTGGAACATTCAAATGGGGAGAGTGTGAAGGAGTTGACACAAATATTTCCTATTGCATTATTAATTCATTTTATTGTGTAGCTTCAAATCCCCAATAATTATGTAAAATAAAAATTATGTTTATAATAGTTTTAAAAAAGGCTCGTTTTTGCGTTGCTTCAACCCCGAATCGTGGCTTGCAAATCTGTTCGGTTTATAGAATGGTAGGTATGTTATACGAGCAAAGCGGGAGCGGAAAGTAGGGTGGCATAGAGAGAAAAAGTTTCGTTTTACGTTTTATCTTCGAAACGCGGCAGCTGGGGATACCAGAGCAACTACATTGACGGGCCATAATTCACTAAAATAAAAGGTGTCGCAAAAAAAAACTCGTTTTTCATCACCTAGCTTGTCTGGAGGCCCTGGCACCAAATTAAACGAAGACAATGAGCCTTGTCGGCATCGAAAAATTACCTTTTGAGTTTCGCAGTTCGTTAAGGCAATTAAGGGCTATGTGGATTTGCAATTTTTTACTGGTTGTCCAGTGTCCACCTACCAACCTCTTATAACTGCTCTACGTGGATATATTTCGTGTAAGAAGTAAAAAGTACTTGTAAGTATCATTTTTCATGAAGCTAGACTATTATGTGTCACTCCAAATAAGGGGGTAATTAAGAAACATCGAATTTGTGATAAGATTAGTGGCGCAAGGCGATGTCTGTAATAAATTACTATATTGAAAGGGATTTATCTATTTTGTTTGATACATAACTCAATACTTACTACATATCCTGTAATGCGTATGACGACCTATCAAATCACCTAGTGAGAAAACATTAACTCGAATAAAAAACAGTGTTTCAAAACTTCGTGTAGGGGTAAGACGGGGTAGGGAGGTCAGATGGGGATCATACCAAAACAAATGGTACAATATCGCTAGAAAAGTTATTTTAACGCCATCTGATGGTATTTAGCAGAAGTAATCAGTGTTAGAACAAATTTGGTCGAAGGTATGCACGTTGTGAGTTGGTAAGTATTTTTATTTTATTTTTAGAGGTGTTATCTAATTTTTGAGTACATAATGTATGGTATATACAGGGTTATTCACGCTATACGGCACGGAATATTATGGCCAAAATATGAAAATTTCAAAAACATTTGGGCTATATAGGGGTCTATTATGGCTACCTTTTAAAATTATTTTCATATTATACAGGGTGTTCAAAATGCCCTAAAAGTATCAAAGTTATGTTTTTTTAAATGGAAACCCCTGTATATTATTGCATTTTTGGATTGTTCGATCAAAATAAGTGCTTGTTTTGTTGTTTGAATTTTATCAAAATCTAACCTAATTTTTATGTATCAAATACTTAAGAAGTATTTAAGTTATGTAAGCGAAATTTACAATGAAGTGTAACAATAGAACATATTTTATATCTCAATTATAATAAATTCGTCATCTTATACAGGGTGTCCAAAAATTAATACTACTTAAGTATGAACTTTAAGGGGTTGTAACTTGATTAATTTAAATGGAACGCCATATTTTTTAACATACCAGAAGATGTATTTTTTAATTACCTATCGATTGGTATGAGGGTGTTCATAAGCCAAGTCTTCGCGTTTTCTCAGGAAACTCTAAATAATTGTTTTATGCGCCATTTAGAGTTTTTTCAATTAAAGTTCCAATGTATCTAGTTGCCTTTAGTGTTTATAGTCAGATGTTATTATTTATTATTGAGGTGTTGCTTATTCAAAATGAAAATTTATTCAAAAGAAGAGCGTATTTATAGATATGATTTTTATCCTTGGGGAATGTTATAAGAATTGTTTACACTCTTTCGAAAAAATTTTCATTTTCTGACACTATCCAAAACCCACATGCAAAATTCAGTTCGGTCATCAAAATCATTTCCATAAAGTTCTTGACAAAGCCGGATTTTACGAGTATAAAACCGTGTTTTTTAAAGAATTCTTGAAATACTTGATTGGCTTATGTTCTGTATTTTTGGAAATCTGATTTTGACTAATATTGGGATTTTCGATAACTGATTCGACTACCATAAAGACATTTTCTTCATCTTCAGTGACTGATTTTCTTGTAATGGGTTTTTAAAAGTGACATTTCCGCTTTCCTGAAATTGTTTTAACAATCTTTTAAAAACGGCTGGCTCAGGATGTTTTCTTTCTGGAAACCTTTGAGCATAAACTCGAAAAGCCAATAAACAATTCTTATAACATTCCCCAAGGATATTAATAAATAATATCTAACATCTAAACACCAAAGGCAACTAGATACATTGGAACTTTTATTGAAAAAACTCTAAATGGCGCATAAAACAATTATTTAGAGTTTCCTGAGAAAACGCGAAGACTAACTTAGCTTATGAACACCCTCATACCAATCGATAGGTAATTAAAAAATACATCTTCTGGTATGTTAAAAAATATGGCGTTCGATTTAAACTAATCAAGTTACAACCCCTTAAAGTTCATACTTAAGTAGTATTAATTTTAAGACATCCTGTATAAGATGACGAGTTTATTATAATTGAGATATAAAATATGATCTATTGTTACACTTCATTGTAAATTTCGCTTACATAACTTAAATACTTCTTAAGTATTTGATACATAAAAATTAGGTTAGATTTTGATAAAATTCAAATTATTTAAAAAACCTTAAGGTTTAGGTGTTATAAATCTTATCAAAACAAGCACTTATTTTGATCGAGCAATCCAAAAATGCAATAATATACAGGGGTTTCCATTTAAAAAAACATAACTTTGATACTTTTAGGGCATTTTGAACACCCTGTATAATATGAAAATAATTTTAAAAGGTAACCATAATAGACCCCTATGTAACCCAAAAGTTAAAGTTTTTGAAATTTTCATATTTTGGCCATAATATTCCGTGCCGTATAGCGTGAATAACCCTGTATAAATTATGTTACATATTTTTTTATTGACGTTTGTTTATTTCACTTTTCTAAATTCATTCATGACTTATAACCTCAAAAAAATTAATACAACTTGAGAGTCCAGTTTGGAAAGGACAGGATACCTACTTGCGGACAAAACGGGGTTGGTGCTCCCATCTTACCATTATTTGTTATTTCTTGAATTTCGTTTTAATTAAAAATTGTCGTTACTATTTGGGGTAATTTAATTATTTTTTTATAGAATACTGTTCGAAATTACAAAAGAAAAACTGACAGAGGGGGTGGAATGAAATTAGCGGTTCAAGCAGTTTTAGATGGAGATAAGGGTTATAAATTAGCCAGCAAGGCTTATAATGTCGTTCAAACTACATAGAGCAACCACAGGTTCCTCATAAAACTAAATGAATCCTAAAAATAATTTGCGGTCAATGTTATTTACGAAGAAGGGTGGGTTTTACCTTAGTAATATGTTAGTAAATTTGATTCTATTGTTATTTATACCTAATACATTATTCAAATTTACTCTACCAAAACAAGTTAAGAAAAAAATTATTTAGGATCGATTGCGTTGGCTGTTACTTGGTGAAAGTTTAAATCTATATTAAGTAAAACATAACTAACCTTTTCACAATTTTTTTATTTTTCACAACTATACTTTCGCTAAACTGTAGCCTTTTCAAGTTAGTAAATTCTGTAACTACTTAAATTTACAAAAAAATATGTGCCAAAATGTACCCGAAATGTGATATTATGTGCTACTAAAAAAAAAAAATATTCAAAAAACTTAACTTTTATGACTAGGTCCTTTTTATGATGTTTAGTTAGCTCCACAACATCACTTCATTAAAACCAAACCAATTGTGTTGTAATGTGCTCAAGATGTGCTATCATGTGCCATTAAAAAAAATATTTACCTGAAAAATTGAATTTTAATTAAGACGTCATTTTTGTGATATTTAGTTAGCTCCGCAAAATCACTTTATCAAAACTAAACTTATAGTGCTGTAATGTGCCCGCAATGTGCTGTTATGTGCCAATGTCAAAAAAAATATTTGAATAAAAAGTTTAGATTAATTTTACATTATATTTAAGTGAATTAAACTCTTTAAATCATCCACCAGTTAATTAATTTTTTAAATGTGGTACAGCATGACAACGGGGAAAGCTCTCAATACGTGCTTTTCTTTACAAGTATATCTGCAAATTTAGTTAAAAGTTAAATCTGTTTATTACTTCACCCTAACTCAATCCTTTAACTGAGCTGTTGTCACGCGTGAACAACTTTAATAAAAAGCAAATTTCCTTTGTCAGGTAGTTTGAGAATTTCTAACAAGTGTAATTCTTCGTAAAACACCAAAAATAAACATTTTCTTTAATCAAAACAAGTGTCACTTTGTTTAGTTAAATTTTCTTGGATTCTCTTTCGTTTAAATAAAGAGCTTGTTATTGGGCGACAAAAGGGCCGTCAATTTTCTCGCTATTCCTTCTCCGGCAAACTTTTCCTCTTTGAAGACAGATCTGTTAGTTACTTCGTTCTGAATCGAGTTTCGTTAATTACTGCAGATCAAAGTGTACACGGGCACGATGGCAAAACGAGAAAGTTAATCAACGTCTTATGATTCCGACGACCGTTTCGCGCTACCCTCCCTTTTCCCAGAGAAACAGAAGGCGTTCGGTGAAATTAGAAAAACAAAAAACCTTCGGAATGAAGCGATATCGTTGCTGGTTTGTGGGTGTTGTAAATCACGGTTACGTTGCGGCTTCACCCCTGTAGTGTAGCTATAAGACGACTTACTGGCGGGTTAACAAATCTAATTTGCTTTCCCTTGAACACCTCACTCAAATGCTAATGCTACATGTGGCCATTCAATTACTACGATGGATTAGACTACGAAGATTTTGCTATGCGATAGTAAACATTGAGATTAAAACCACATTTGTGGACAATATTTCTGTAAAAGTGGCAGCTCTCTAACAAGAGCGACTGAGCAGTTGCATCCTCTTACATTTTTAAACAAAACATAACAAATTGCAAATGAGTGTGTGCTGAAATCGATTGATAATTGTAGGGTAGTAATAGCAAAGTTTCTTTGACGCAAGTCATAATTGTAATCAACCCCAGCACAAGATTTAGTAACGTTCAGAAAACATACAGACACCTAAGGAATGTCAAATTGAAAATATATCAGAGATATGACCAAAGGCGTAGCTAGGATTTTGTCAAAAGAGGGGAGGACAAACTAGAAAAAAAAAACGATACCATATTATCTTTTACGACGGTTATTTCGAACCATCCACTTTTTCTGTATTTGTATCCTTTATGCAAATTTAGAAACCTCCATACCGTCTTCTCTTTTCTCTTTAAGAGGAATCCGGAATATTTGCGACCCTCACCCTTATTAATGTATTTGTCGGCAGATACGGTTCTGCTAAACACATCAGTGGAGAGACATTTTTGACACTCTTACTTTTTATTATATACCAAGTATACAATACTTTATAAGAGCTTTATTGAAACATAATGTTATATTTACAAATACTTTCCTTTCTACTCCCTTATGATAATTTTTTCCTGTATTTACCCTTCCCCTCTTTCCGCACCTCTCCTTTCTAATATTTGTTTCAATAGGGCCAGACCACTACCATCCGCACTTATTATCCTTTCAAGCTCCTCCCTCTCATTCTTTCCCAATACTTCTTCTAATATATGCTCCATTGATGACTTCTTTTCTCCACATACTCTACACACTCTCTTACTTTCTTCCCTCCAAAACTTATTCTCATTACACTCATTCCCCATTCTGAATCTACCTATTATTTCTATACTTTTTCCTTCTCTTAGGTACCCCGGTACCTCATCCCCTTGCCATTCTTCCCATATAAACTCCTTCATTCCTTTCGCGTATCTTGATTCCCATATTTTTCTCAAATCCTCACCTCTTACTATTTCATTACATCTTTTCGCCACCATCCTACTAACATTAAATCCCTTTTCTCTCCATTCTTTCATTTGATCTTTATTTATTGTCACTTCTGTTAAGGATTTATCCCTTTCCACATCGTATTTATTTTTTGTCCCTATCCCCAATA
This sequence comes from Agrilus mali, assembly GCA_029378335.1. Classification (NCBI taxonomy): domain Eukaryota; kingdom Metazoa; phylum Arthropoda; class Insecta; order Coleoptera; family Buprestidae; genus Agrilus; species Agrilus mali. The sequence goes on from CM055661.1 coordinate 4,043,642, forward strand.
TCTTTTTCTTCCATATCCCTTTTCTTAAGTCCCCTTTTGGTAATTCTTTCACAATCTACACAGGCATAAGACAGTCAACAAAAATAAATGCTTAGTTTCTTTAAAAACTGTTCATAGAAAAACACATTTTTGTTTTTATCATTTTTTATTTTTATTTTATCAACAAAAATACCGGCCAAGTGCGAGTCGAACTCGCGCACCGAAGGTTCCGTATAAACATGTACCTATATATGTGATGTAACTAAAAATTTAAGGTTTTCGGAATTTTTCCTTTATATGTGCTATAAAACATTGCTTCATGCCAAATTTCAAGATTCTAAATCTACTGGAAGTACCCTTTAGGTTTTGATTCGCTTGCGAGGTTGCGAGTTTGAAAATATGCGGCTTAAATTGCTGTTTCTTTTGATTGCGTTGACATAGAAGTTTGATTTTGTTACAGGTTAAAGGTATTATAGACCTGAGTATTTGACATAAATTTCAATTTAATACCTATACGCGTTCATGAGGAAAAGGGTACTAACTTTAAAATTATTGAAAATATTTTTATTATATGATGTAACTAAAAATTTGCGGTTTTCGCAATTTTTCCTTTATCTGTGCTATAAGACGTTGCTTCGAATTAAATTTCAAGATTCTGAGTTCACGGGAAGTACCCTGTAGGTTTTGATTCGAAAATTTGCGGAAATTTGCGGCATAAACGGCTGTATCTTTTTATTGCGTTGGCTTAGAAGTTTGATTTTTTCACAGCTCCAAGGGACAATAGACCTGAGTATTTGGTATAAATTTTAGCTTGATACCTCAGCGCGTTCCTGAGAAAAAAGGACGGACGGACAACGAAGTGATCCTATAAGGGTTCAGCTTTTTCCTTTTGAGGTGCGGAACCCTAAAAACTAGATAAAAACCTTTTTATAAACAACTTCACTTTAGGAGAGGACGACTTTTACATACCGTAACCTAACCCACATATTGCAAAGTGAAGGAAACGCTTTTATGCGAGCCAACTTTTTGTTGACGGTCTGCTTATAGAACATGCCTACAATGTCTTAAAATATTATATACAGGGTATATAATAATAAGTATCTAAGAGTTTAGTTTAGCTAGCTGAACCGTATCTACCAATAAATACATTAATACAGGGGTGGATTTATGGAGAGGGTAATGGGGGTAATTGCCCCCCCCCCCAAGGTTTATTAGACATAACTGAAGAAAATATTAAATTACGAGAAACAAAACGAAACGATTTTTATAGTATCTCTCGACGTTAACTACCCCCCTCCCCCCATATAATCTTCTGCTGAGTTGTGCACTAACTTATATCCGAAAAAAAGCTAGTCTTAAATAGAGTATATTTCGTTTATAACGACGATGAAAGGACCATTAAATTACGTCGCTATATAAAAAGAAAGAGAGAAAGAATGAAAGAAGGAAATTAGGCAAGAAAAGTACCCAATAACTGATTATTAGATTTAACTTTATCAACCTTAATATTTATAAACAGTAACTACAACTGCTGACTGACTATCTGTGAATGTAAACAAAAGACTCGGTCGCAATATCAGTATGAGATTTCTAGCATCTTGTCATTAATAGTTCATTAAAATTAGTCGCTAAAACCGAAATCGACGTTACATCCGAAGTCGTTACATTACAGCCAAATTTTCTTCTTAAATTACTCCTTAAATTCAAGGGACTTACCTACGTTTTATGTCGTTAATAACCAAAAGGTCGTTACAACCGAAGTCGTTATAAAGGAAATCCACTACCTATTTTAACGTATCCCCCTCCCACCAGATTCCAATCCTGGATGCGCCACTCCATTAATAAAGGTGAGGGTCGCAAATGCCTCGAGATCCTTTAAGAATTAGGAATTATGTTTAACATTTAACATGGTCGGCTAAACATTTTCTGCACCTTAGTGGCATGTTGCCAACGATCGTCCTAATTGTTAGTTACTTTTACTGTTCGGTTCATTTATTCACCAACGGATTGTGTAGCTGCGGTTCGGTTGGTAATGGTAAGACAAGTAAATGTACAACATAAGGAGCGCATGTCCATTAGTCACTGGTGTAACACATCACCCAGTAGGTGCCAACTGTCTGAATTGGCAAGATTGCGCGTTCAAGTGAATGGCATATTTACTTAATAATAATGTTTTCCTCTCTCGCTCGCAGCAAACGGCAAAACCGTGACGGGGAATAACAAATAGGCTACGTCTGTACGTGAATGACGTTTCAACCATTAGATGTGATGGCTAATACACGTACACACACAGACGTTAATTTATCACTAGCAGTTTGTCCCATTAGCTAACGAATTTGCGATAGTGCAGGGTTAATATTGTCTCAATGATAAAACAATGTACTTATAGGGTGGCTTGACGGTTACCATTAGTATCAATCGAGTTGAGAGCTTTCGTAAAGTCTTAAGAATCAGAAATTAATTGTTTCATTTTTGTATGATGCTGCATTAATTACAATTTGATCCTTTAAGGATTCCCTGAGAAAAAGTGTTGTAAGAGTAAGGGGCGATAAAGTAAACCTTTAAAGTTTCCATTTTTCCATTTCCAGGTACTGAACTCCAGTTATTATTGAGTAATAAAATAAATTTGACTTTTACATTTTGCATCTCCAACTTGACAAGTCATCCTGTTATAGAAAGTTGAAACTTTGTCTTCAAGGGTCGCGTTAGTTATTTGCGGCCGGTTTTTAACAGGTCTAGCAGTAAAATCTGATTTATTAGTTCGAATTCTCTTCGGTCTAGAACATAGGACCTCACTAGAGTGGATCAATTAATCTTAAGAACTGTCTCTGCTCTCCAGTAATTGAAGGAAAATCTGAGTTGTCATAAAAACTTTGTTAACAAAGAAAAAAGTAAAATCTACCGAGATTTTCTTTAAAAAGATCCAATGTAGTTTCAAATTAAATACATGACACCATATTAATTTAGACATTGACCTTCAACGATAATTTAAGGTCAAGCTTATCTTATTTTTAAGTAGGAATGTATCAATTATAGTCTGAGACCTTCAGATTTAATGGTAGGTGCATCAAATGTGCCGCTGTTATCGATCGCCTGAGTATTGGTTCATAACAGTACCTATTATTTATACCAAAATATAATCGGGGTTTGTCGTGTTTCCAGTGAAATATGTTGGATTTATTACAAAACTTTTGAATTCCATTAAAGTTTAATTTATGTTATATGAGATATTTGCAACCGTCAAGGGTATTATTGTTGGTAAATTGAACTATTAATATATATATAGCGTTATTTCAAATTTTCTTCATTCCATTCGGATTAAATTTCTGGTTATAAACCTTTTTGTTTCTGCTCTCACATTTCTTTAAAGGTAGAAAACCTGCCTATAGTCAATTGCCCTTTCGAAACCATTTTTGTACCATTCTGGTATTATATTATTTACGGGCTTCCCTTTATGTGTGTTGAATTGGAAGCAATCATTTTCTATAGGTGTTAATTTATTAATTTTAACTAAACAGTTTCCTCATTATTTGAAAATTCAAAATTATTAATCCACACAATGTTATTTAAAAATATTTCACATTCCTTTTGGATCAAATCTTTCCTGCTACAAAATTTATTTGTTTTTGCTCCTACAGAATATGCTCCAAAGTAACAATAAATGCTTCGAGTCAATTTTCCTTTCGAAACTAACTTTTTATCACCCTATTATTATTTGAGAGGAGAGCTGGTTGACAGAAATTGAGCAGTTTAATGCAAAGCATGACTCCTTCAATATGCATAAAAAATCAAGGAATTACTTGGTAGCAAGAACACAACCCAAAAACATTTGACTTTGGTAGATTTGGACGGCACATTTGCTACGTTCATCGCTGAGAAGTTGAAAGTTTGGGAAAAGAACATACAACAGCCTTTTCATGATGAACGCACAGATTGCGTCAATATCCAGAACGATAATTCCGGCCTACCGATTAGCAATGGGGAAGTAGCCAATGCTATTAAGCAAGCTAAGAATGGGAAGGCTGTCGGGCATGACGAAATTCCAATAGAACTACTGATGAATTGGACAAACGGCAGTTTGGATTACCTGACACATCTTTTTAACCTAATGACTGGCTAAAGTCAACTTTCGTTAATATCCAAAGAGATGAAGCGAATATCGTACGATATTATTCATGAGCCACGTGCTAAAGATCTTCCTTAAAATAATACACGGGAGAATACACGCAAAATGCGAGGCTACCCTATAAAATTCGCAATTCGGGTTCAGATCCGGGTATCAAGTGCTGGTACAGAGATGTTGGGACGTCAATCGTGAATTGCATACATATTTCGTCGATTACAAGAAAGTATTTGACAGAGTAAGACATCAGAAACTCATAGACGTCCTGCAGAACATTGGAATTGACTCTCGTGATTTAACGCTCATCAAAAATTTGTATTGGCAACAAGTGGCCAATTAAAGAGTAGAAGATCAGCTTTATTCTTACGTAGAGATAGTGAGGTTGTATTCTCTAGCCCTTGCTGTCTAATAGATATGCTGAAGCTGTTTACTCTGAGGCTCTCCAGGATCTGCAGGAAGGAATAGTCGTCAACGGCCAGGTCATCAATAATATTCGATATGCGACTGACACCATCTTGATAGCCGATAGCCTTATGGGCTTGCAAACACTCGTGGATCGTGTACACGAAATCAGTGCTAAGTACGGTATTAACATAAACTGTAAGAAGACCAAGTACATGACTGTGGGTCGAACACCAGATCTAGCTTCTTCCTTGAACATCAATGGTAACAACCTGGAATGCGTTAACCCATATAGATGCCTTGGTGTGTTAGTGAATGACAAGGGACAAATGCAGAATTGAGCAGGTCCGAAATTCATTCCGGAAAATGGAAACCTAAAACTGCGCATCAGGACCGCTCGATGCTATATAGGTACGTGTTCTCTGTGCTACTATATGGAGCGGAAGCTTGGACGCTCACTAAGGCCATGAGCGACAAAGTGGAAGCGTTCGATATGTGGGTGTATCGGAGAATGCTGAATATCTTGTGGACACAGCGGGTCTGTAATGAAACGGTGTTGCAGAGAATGGGGAAAGATACAGAGATCCTGACCACAATAAAGACTAGGAAACTCCATTATCTCGGATACCTAATGAGAAACAATAAGAATGACCTTCTCTAACTGATTATACAAGGGAAGATCCAGGGCAGGAGAAAGCCTGGTAGAAGAAGAATTTATTGGTACGGCAAAAGTACTAGACCGCTCTTCCGTGCGGCGGGGTCCAGACTGCAAATAGCCCTAATGATTGCCAACCTTCGGAAGGAGACGGAACCATAAGAAGAAAACTATTATATTATTTACGGGCTATCACATCTGTATTGAATTGGTAAGAGTAATTCTCTATGGGCACTCGTTTTTATATTTTAACTAACTGTTTAGTTTTGTATAGTTTTTAGTTAACTAGTTTTGTTATTCTTTGGAAACTTAAGATTACTAATCCCCATGGTGTTTTTAGGGTTCCGCACCTCAAAAGGAAAAAGCGGAACCCTTATAGGATCACTTCGTTGTCCGTCCGTCCGTCCGTCCGTCAAGACCCTTTTTCTCAGGAACGCGTTGAGGTATCAAGCTAAAATTTATACCAAATACTCAGGTCTATTGTCCCTTGGAGCTATGAAAAAATCAAACTTCTAAGCCAACGCAATCAAAAGATACAGCCGTTTATGCCGCAAATTCCCGCAAATTTTCGAATCAAAACCTGCAGGGTACTTCCCGTGACCTCAGAATCTTGAAATTTGGTACGAAGCAACGTCTTATAGCACAGATAAAGAAAAAATTCCGAAAACCGTAAATTTTAAGTAACATCATATAATAAAAATATTTTTAATAATTTTAAAGTTACTACCCCTTTCCTCATGAATGCGTAGAGGTATTAAATTGAAATTCATATCAAATACTCAGGTTTATAATACCTTTAACCTGTAACAAAATAAAACTTCTATGTCAACGCAATCAAAAGAAACAGCAATTTAAGGCGCATATTTTCAAACTCGCAACTACTCGCAAGGGAATCAAAACCTAAAGGGTACTTCCAATCGATTTAGAATCTTGAAATTTGGCATGAAGCAATGTTTTATAGCACATATAAAGGAAAAATTCCGAAAACCTTAAATTTTTAGTTACATCACATATAGACAGGTTTGTACGGAACCCTCGGTGCGCGAGTTTGACTCGCACTTACCGGTATTTTTTTTAATTGCCCACATTCCTTTCGGATTGAATTTCTCATCACAAACCTTTTTGTTTCTGCTCCTTCCGAGGTAGAAAAACTTCTTAGGGTCAATTGCCTTCCGAAACCTTTTTAGTACCATTATTATATTATAAAGGTTATTTCAAAACATTTTACGTTCCCCCTTGATCAAATTTCTCTCCTACTACAAAACCTTTCTGTTTTTGCTCCTACATATGCTCCAAGGTAAAAAAATGCTTCAAGTCAATTTCCCTTTCGAAACCAGTTTTTTACCACCCTGTTATTATATTATTTACGGGCTGTCTCATCCGTATTAAATTGGAAGCAGTAATTTTCTGCAGGCGCCAATTTTTCTACATCATTTATGCGTATATATAACGACAGGTGGAATTTTTCACTCATGCAAACTCGTCAGTGGTGTAATAGATGCTCCCTCTTCCGAGAGATTACTCCAAATCCGCGCGTATTTCTCTGGATTGAAACGCGTGGAATTTACTGTGTATAAGGGTCGTAATATACATACATATATGTATGTATGTATTACGATACGTACGTAAATCTATTGGCGAAAATCTGGTGTAAATTGAACCTCACAGATCCTGTCCCTTTCAGGATTATCACGCTCGCCCAAACTACGTCAGCACAATGTTCGATTACCGGCACAATTATTGCGAAATGAATGACCGAAAAGTCCAAAAAATTTTAGAGCAGATTAACAGTCTCGAAAGGAATTGAATGAACGAACAGAGTTGTTGAAGTTTAATAGCTTTCCTTTTATTGACTTTGGAGTAATAAAGAGGATTAGGAAACAAAGTTACACGGATTGTTGTTTAATAATTTTTAATTGCAGACAGGAGCGGCGAATTTGGAATGAAGGATGGAAAAATTTGTAAATATTTTTGAAACTAATTTAAAATACTTAATACACTTTTTGAGGTTTTGTATATAAAAAATACAAATTACATTTAAGATTTATTTTTCTTAAATCATCAGAAGTTCTAGTAGGGCTAAAGCTTTCAGATTTGGAACGATTGAAGACAAATTCACATCGTATTTATAAAAAAAAAACCTTTAATTGAGCTAGGGTCTTCAAAGGCTTCAAGGAAAATCTTAAAGTACAAATTAAAAAAATAAGGTAAAAAATACTTTCCGGAGTTTTACATATTAAATATAAAAATTAACTTGAGCAATCATTTCATAAATCATCAAATTTTCTAGTTAATCTAAAACTTTCAAGTATGTAATGGCGGAAAACAAATTAAATAAAAATTAAATTAAGGAATAATGTTTAATTAATCATCGAAACTTTCAGTTGAATTAAAACTTTCAAATTTGGAACGGCGGAAGACAAATTCAGTAACAATTTTTGAAACTAACAAATTTAAATTTTTTTAAAGGGCTTTTCTGTTACCGTATTTTAAATATATATATATATGTGTAACCATCTATTTTTAGCACACTTATAGAGCTGCAGAACTGACAAATTGATCACTTCTAAAGCTGTCCAAAAAATTATATTGTATTTATTAAAAAAAAACTTTTAATTGAGGTACGATCTTCAAAGGCTTCAAGAAAAATCTTAAAGTACAAATTAAGAAAGAAAACAAATATATCTAATACTTACACTTTTTGGGGTTGTGCATATCAAAAATAAAAATTAAATTAAAAATAATGTTTTCATAAATCTTCAAAAGTTTTAATTGAGATAAAAACTTCAAATTTGAAATGAAGGAAAAATATTTAAAAAAGACGAATTCCAAATTGTTAACATGCTCTTTCTGTAGATATTGTTTAAATATTTTTTAATATACTTATGGACTTTATAGAACTGCTAAAAGGATCAATTATGTAGTTATTCAAAATTTTGTATATCATTTTTTAAAATCTAAATGGCAACAAATATTTGAACGAAAACTTTCCAATTTTGATAAAATCGGCAAAATTGCAAATTTTTACAATATTCATTCTAAAAATATTTTTTAAACGTATATTTATTCATTTATGACTTTTACAAAAATTGCAGAAGTCACTCGGTGTTACAATTATTTTTCTCCATTTACATACAATTTTTATAAACTTTTATACTAAATAATATATGGAACCCTCAGCAAGCAAGTCAAACTTACATTTGACTACTGTTTTACCTATTATTTAATATTATCGAATTGTTTAATTTATTATTTTAAAGTCCATTTAGACTTTTATTTTGTTATTCTCTAAAGCAACTCTCACTCGTAAACTTTAGAAGACAGTGTACAATCCTTTCAAGGAACTGAACGTATTTTTACCTTGTTAAAAGGTCACCTGAGCCCGTTAACTATGTATGTTAATGTAAATGGGAAAAGTTTCTTGTCTTTCGTGAAATCAAACTCCCCGAAGGGATATTACTATTTGTAAAGCATTCGAATCTACCCGAGTTTCTTCGAGGAAATTTGTTGGTAACTTTGTTCGCCAGTAATATTTATGCCGTTTTGACCCTCGCGACGAGATCGTGTCCTGAAAGAAAAGGACCTCCGAAAATATAAGGCAAATTGGGTGGAAATTGTTAATGGCGCCTTTTTCGAGAAAAATACACGCTCCGTTATACTAAACCGTCCCTTAAAACGTGGAAGAGGTTAGATAATAAGCAATTTATTACCGCGCTGGGAGAATTCTATTGATTCAGAATGCCAATGCGAATATTGAATTAACACTATCCGATGATCAAGGAAATGCTGCAGTTAATATCGAAAATTTATGGATCGTAAAAAGTTTTATGAATTTATGGTTTGTATGTCTAATCCTTGTTTCTCATTAGGTATAAAAAAACAAGGTTTTGAAGGGATGTTAAGTACGAGTAAGGGTGGAACACTAAACTTGTAAACTAAGGAATAAAAGGATGTCGATATAGAATGTGGTGTTAGTTTTCGTCACACATAGTTCGCGCTACATTTTGATGTAAAACATCTATAGCCGCGGGTAAACCAGATTGTTGGCGTGGCGATTGCATGCCGTAGCGACGCTCGCCATGCGTAAGCGTCTGTGCGATTCTCTTCCCACTCATTTCGACGGTGTCGTTTACTATAGCAAACTAGAAGATGGAAGTGAATTAATTATGATTGTTGTGTACATTTCACCTAATAAAAAAATGAATGATATTACATTTTTACATGAGAAATTATTTCCGTACAGTCACAGAGGTTCAATAATTTTTAAAACCAATAAAGATAAACTACCATTGATTTTAGCAGGAGATTTCAATGTAAATTTTGCTAAAGATGAATCAATGCCATTAATTACGTTCCTCCAAAAAGAATTTCAATTGCAAATTAACAACAATCCAAAAGAATCTACTACCAGATATGCAACAACAATAGATACTGTATTTATTAGATGTCTTCATAATGTTATGTCCAATACTTTTGTAACATACTTCAGTTATCCTCGACCAATTATCACAGTAATGGTGTCAGAGGCAACATCGAATATAACTATTACTACTGAAGTCACCGATTAAAAGAATTGAGTTGTCGCAACTTGAAATAAATTTTTAAATTTAATAAAAATAAATGTTTATTAAATAAATAGTCATCATTGCCTGGAAAAAATTCGTAATATTTGATTTTTTCTTTATGGCATATTTAGTTCCTGTCGTAATATTACTTGTGCAAACTCGATGTTTCACATCTGCCAGGGGTCCCGTGACGGCTCAGATTTTTTTTAGGAACAATTCATAATCACTGATAGTCAGGACTGGATTATAGAGAGGATACTTAAGTAATCGAAAATGAATATCCTAATATTATTTAAGAGAAATAATAGCTGCTTGACAATAATGAGACGAACGTAAATAAACTGACGGTTAAAGGATAACTTAGGGAAGACACTTCGGTCCCTTAAAAACAAGCTTCGGCTGAAAACAATGAGAAAAGTCATTTTAATTCCATTTAATGAATCTTTACAGGTCCGGGAATTTCTTCGGAAATCTCTAGTTAACTTTATTAGTGTCGCGTAAACAGTTTTAATTACTCAATTCTACACTATTGTTGTAGAATCGATTAAGCTAGAGTGAAGCCAATTACAGTTTCGAGGAGAGAAATGGAAGGAAGATTAACTTTAGATAACGTCTATTCCCTTATCAACACCATCGGAATTAAATTACTTCGTCCCTATAAGCGTTCATATTTAAACAAAGTTATCTTGAGGGTAAAGAAAGACTTTGGACTTTCAATTTACAGTTAATTCGATCCAGTTGCAAAGCGTCAACGTATAAAACTGCAATTAAACTTTAATGAACAAACTGTAAAATATGGAGGATACTTAACTGTTCTCCACGTTTTCGATTGGAGCTGCGTAATTAAACGAAGATTTAAAGGTGCATCAGTTTTGTTTCGTATCTATTAATATTGTTAAAAGGGCAAACCGGAATATTTTGCACACATATGACTTTTAGGTATATACCATAAAAGAAATTTGCGAGAAGTTTCCGAAAGCATGCAAGAATATTAGTGTTAATATCACGTACCGAAACTAATTTATTTTACTAATCATTCTCGAAATAACGCAAAATAATAATTAAGACATTACTTTATCAGTTACTGAATCTCTAGTTTTGATCGTCTAGACTCTAGAGAATACCAGCATTTTTGTTAATTTAACGAAATGTTAGCAACCCACTATACACATAGCCCCTTATTGTTGTATGTTGGGTTGTCTGCCTACACGTGACAATTGTGTAACTGGACGACATTAATAATATTTATATAGACGATTATAAACAGATGGCATAAGTAAAAAATAGTCTAAATTGTGATATAAATTTTAACAGTGCCATATTAAGAACTCGTTAGTACAAGAACGAGTGGAAAGTTTAATGTTACCATTAAATATTTATGCCCTTGTAAACAGAATACTAGTGGTGTACCTGATGGTAATAATTGCTTCAGTAGCGTATAAACGGTCATTTATGATTAACTTAACAATAAAGTCGTAATAAGGGATATGTTAATATGACACATTAGGGCTTAAGATACTTAACCAGCTCTAGATAATGACACTTCACACATACGTAGATACGTATAAATATAAAAAACTGTCTAATTTACGACACAACTCATGAAATTTTAAGGGAACGTAGTGAATGTATGCAGCCAACCATACACCTGATCTACGCAGACATTAATAGTAAGACCCGCCCACTTTTGTTGCAATTGCTCGGTTCCAAGTGCAGATCGTAGCAATATACAGTGGTTTAATTCCAGAATATTTTGCAAAAACATTTATTATTTCAACTAAGAAAAGTAAGAGCACTAATCACTGTTCATATTTTTGCATCGTACTTTTCATTAATTTTGCTACAATCTACAATATTTGACTTTTAATTCCAGTACAAATGGTGGTTAATTATTATATTCTAAAACAACGTGCAATTAATGTTAACTTGTATTTTACAGCAGCAAATAAAAGTATTCGAAGAGACGACAATTAAACAATAACCATAAATTTCAAATTAAGGTAAAGTTGACACGGCCAGTACGGCACACATACATGGATACATATACGTACATTTGTCCAATTCGCCGGTTATAAAACGCAGTACATGTCGCTTTTGCCCATAAAGCTGCAAACGGACCTGTTTCTAGTGGTAGTAAAATGTGCTCGTTGTGGAGACTAATTACATAATTTGTAACAATTTTGCAAGAATAACGAACTTACTCTGCTTTATTATATCTATGATATACAAGATAAATGTTTTACAATGTCACCAGGCAAACAATTTGCTTTTAATGCAGTCGGTAAAATTGACTCTTATACAGGGTGTTCTCGAAGTGCTATACCGGAAAAAAATACTTTACTAACTTGGCAATTCAATAACGAAAACAATACAGGTTACGAAATTGAAAACCTTGGCGTAAGGATTCTTTCGATGCAAGTATTGTCACGCCCTACATACGTTTGTGTAGTTCAATTTGTAGGTGTGTCTTCGCGCATCTCCTAATAGCCGATGTGTGCGTGCTGCCGTACTGCCCTTGCTGGCTACTGCTATTGGTGAGAGTGACATATTTTAAGTAAATGCCAAAATCTTCATTTTCGCATGCTGTATAAGACTCGAAAGTTGGCATGTTCATATCTAAGCGGCTGAAATGTGTACCTAATACTGATGAATTTGATCTTATTGTCTCATAAGTTGTCTTTGTCGAAACTCATAAAAAACCTTCTACAGGAAAAACCAGTTAGTCCTGGAGTTTTGTATTAATTTGCATATAAAATTAATTAAACCTTCCAGGGATACCTTCAGGAACGTTGCACCTGAGTCTTTTGAAGCTGAGGGCAAACTAAAAGGGTGTACAATAGAGCTATTTTATGAGACAAGTCTCGTGAATTTATACGGGTAAGAAGTCGTATTTCTAAGATGTCGAAGTTTAAAACGCTTAAAGCGAATGAATGCCTTTGGGTTTTAATTAATTTTTTTTTTGAAGAAGTAGAAAACGTGTAGCGTGAAGATAAAACGAAATTAATAGTGTAATCTCGAAGATCAACACTATGATTATTCAAATTCAGCTAGTCCCTTCACAATTTCAAAGTTTATCAAAAAGAAAAAGAAATGTAGACAATCACACTAATATTATAGGCGAAAGTTTGTGAGTGTGTGAGTGTGTATGTTTGTTACTTCTTACATAGGCTACGTTTTGAATTCGCGGAATATTATAAATGCGAAAGTAACTCTGTCTGTATGCTACACAATCTCGCCTTAAATACTGAACTGATTTAAGTGAAATTTGGTACAGAGATAGTCTAGAGCCTGAGAAAGGACATAGGCTACTTTTTAATGCGAAAAAAGGGTTGTAAGGGGTTGAAATAGGAAAGTTTGTGCGAAAATTCCGTAATTTTTAAAGATAGAAGCTTGAAACTTATTTTTTAGACTTCTGATTAGATATAAATAAATACGACATTCAATGTTTGTAAAAAATTTTAACCTAAAGGGGATAAAATTAGCCGATGAAATTTTTTGTGTAACGACGTCGTCCAAAAAGCTTACGGCCCAGAAAATTAAAATATTAAGTGTAAAACGTTATAGGGGGTTTTGTTTATTTGGATCAATAAAAGTAGTTGAATACTTAGCTATATAAACTATTTTAAACTATAATTAAACTATATTAATCTATAATATTATAAATGCGAAAGTAACTCTGTCTGTCTGTGTATTACGCAATCACGCCCAAACTACTGAACCGATTTAAATGAGAATTTGGTACAGAGATAGATAAGTAGATATAAAACTAGAGGCTTGAAACTTATTTTTTAGGCTTTTGATTAGATATAAATAAGACATTTAAAGTTTGTAAAAATTTTACCCTAAAGGGGGCAAAAATAAGGCATGAAAGTTTTTGTGTAATGACGTCGGCAAAAAGGCTTACGGCCCAGAAAAAAAATAGCAGAAATTTTTTTTAAATGCTGCCGAAAATCATTATTCCGCGCGGACGAAGTGTGTGTTATGGAGATTTATCCAGTTCAGTGACAAAATCAATTAGAATATAGTAAAAATAATTATTATAATGAAACAGAATTAGAAACGGGTTAGGGCGTTGAAACGGGTGATCGTAGCCTTGTTTCACAGGGGTGCGAAGGGAGAGGAATCCCCACTGTATTTGATTTTTTGACGGAGTCTAAAATTTTCAAACTAAAAGACATTTATATTTATTTATAATTCAAAATACAAAAAGTTGCTTTAAAATAAAGCGTTTTACATGGAAAACAATTTAGATAAGCTATGCTACAGTACCGCTCAAATTTTTTCTTGTTCCTCATAAATAATAGGGTACATTATTATAACCAATTTATTATCTTATTTCCATTTAATAATTTTCAAATTCTGCACCCCATACACAACAAGCCCTTTTGTTGAACATAACACTGTGCACTTTTTTTTTAAAGTTGAAGGGAGAACGAGGGTGTGACAAGTACTAAGTAGTTATCTATAAACGAGATAATAAAGGTGGTTACTATTTTGCCATTTGGCTACAGCCCCCAAAAAAGAACAAAAATAATAATGTAAAAGATTTAGCTTGATTGTGCTGTGATTTCGGGTTTCCACTTTTTAATTTGGATTTTTAGCAAAAGCATTTGGTCAAACGTCATCGAGGATCGTTGAACATGAAAGAGAACTGGATTTTCCGCTAATAAGCAGCAACTTTTTGGGCGTAAGCGCAAGTAATAACTGGATGCATGTAGATGGCGTTGTCGCAATTGCTCAGCCTGAACCCTCTGATACAAATGCATATACAAATATACATATGATGGCTATGTGCTGGTATGTGGCGGATAATCCCTTCAACCGTGAATATAAAAGGCAATTCACCCACTTTTGCAATAACTGTCAGTAGTCGCTAGCTAATTCTGCCTGATGCAATCGGTGCGGTGGAGGTGGCAGATAGGTACCAGCTATGTACCTAGTACATACATGGTAGGTATTGCCTATAGGTATCTAACATACCGGCTGCAAAGCGTTTGATATAAAAAACGGCAATTGAACGGTTAATTTATTGAAAAGCAATTCGCTTTGAGCCTCGAAAACAAAGGGGAAAAAGACAAAAATAATCGAACAGATTGAAATGATTAGTTCCGATGTATTTTAACGATTTGCCAATCCGATTAGTGGAGTTTGAACAAAATACAAAGGACCGCAAAGAATCATATTAACAATGTTACTGTTGTTGATTGAGAATTATAACAATGAGTGGATATCGGTATCTTAAAAAAAAAACGTACCCATAGGAATTTAATACACTCTCTGATTAATTGGAGAACCGTTGGATTTAAAACCAAAAGCATAAAAAATTATTGGTTATATCGAAAATAAATTAAAATCAAGCTTTTGCACAAAGTATTCCTATTGTTTTAATGTTAGTGGATGTGTATTAATTTTCTGATCTCAAACAACACGGTGAATTATAATAGACTGCTTCAATATAGCAAATAATATAAAACCATAGAGTATTTAAACACATGGCTGTGAGGGCTCATATTGTAGCCTTTTTATGAAACGAAAACCAAACGTCAAAACTTTTAATTCGGTGCTAGGATAATATTAAACTGTAAGGATAACACGCCCTTAAATGCCGTAGTCAACGGTGCCAACTGTCCGTTAAATAGGCGGGTCCAGAGTTCACGTGATGACGCCACGTTAGACGTCACATGCGTGAGGTTCGCAAGAGGAGGAGCTTAATGTCGAGCAATTGGTTAGCGAGGGGCGGAGTTATGACCCTGCACATTCCAAAGTAAAGCACCAGTAATAACCCTTTGTAATTGAAAATAAACACCAGGAAGCCTTTCGAAAATAAGGTGGTGTCTTTTTAAGAATCAAATATGCATGATGGCAGCCCTAACTTTGCCCAAAAACGATTTAAAATTAATTTGATGGTAATTATTCCAGTAAAAAAATAAAAAAATTAGTTATCAATCTAATCTTCATCCTCACTTCTTCCTGTACTGAACCCCATTTAAAGTAAAGCTCATGGCTTTTTGAGATTCCTCTACTAGCCTTAACGACGACTTTAACTTTCTGTCATGGATGTCCGTTAAATTTAAATTTTCAATAAACAATTTCAATGCCTAAGGGGCCGTTCATAAAATACGTTCGCATCCAAGGGGGGGAGGGGTCTTGCTGAGTGTGACAAGATGTGACAAGGGGGGGTCTACGGCAACGTGACGTTCGCCGTCCATCAAAAAATTTTACTGAATTTTTACAGAATCCTTGGACTTCTCATAAATAGAAATATTATTTATTTGTTCGTTACAAAAGAAATTTATTAATTTATTTAAATTTTATTATGAAAATAAAATAAATATTTTTGACCATCAAAATTTATCATGTTCAGAGGGGGGGGGGGCTTTTAGTTTTTGTGACGTAATATTTACAGGGGGGTCACAGAAAGTGCGTCACAGCGTGACAACCGAGGGGAGGGGGTCAAAAAAAGCTTATTTTAGCGTGACGTATTTTACGTTATATTAGAAGTCCAACCAGCTACTACTGACAAGTTGAAAATAGAACACAAAGCTTGAGTGTTGAAGTTTTAACTCAGTGGTTTGGACTTTGGTCAAAGTTTCGCAAATTCCGTTTACTTGACAATGAAATACTTTTAGACAGTCGTGTAGAAATCCCTAGCAAGTATATATGAAGTGAAATATGCACTCTAATGTCACCACCAAAACTGAATTGTTTCACAACACCTCTAAGCGTTGACATACATAAAGTTTTACAGTTTACAGATTAAAGACATACAGGGTCGAGTCAGGCTTAATTAAAAGTAGTTACTTTTGTTACACCGATGTAAATTCCAGAATTTTCATTTACCAAATATCTATCCTTTATATTAGGTCTATCAATGATGCCTCTTTGATTCAATGCCATAATAAATAAATGTATGAGAGATGCTAAACTTCAATGAAAATGAATATCAGTTTTCGATGTTTGTATTATACGAGTAGATACCAAAACCACGTGGATTTTCATTTTAATGTTTCCATCAAAAGCGAGATCATTAGGATGAACGTTGACCAAAGCACAGAGTGGCCGAAACTGGTAAATATTCAGAAAAACCTCGCAATACGACTGCCATTCAATCGTACCAGACGAATGGACTGCCGTTAAATGTGTTTCGTCGTTTAAGCTTAAAACTTAACAAGATAAACGCGGCTACATTCATATGACCGGATGAAAAACAAACATGACCGGGGCAGATGATGCCACACGCTTTAACAGTTTTAATTAAAATCCACAGAGGGTTCTCGAAAACTTTACGAAATGTTACTGCGATTTATTAGTATCTGTTTTATGTGCTGAAGTAAAAAAAAAAAAAAAATGAAAAAACGAACAAGTGAAAGTTCAATAAGCACTTCGAGGATTCCATTTTGATGTATTTAAACTTTTCTTCTTGTTATTATTACATTTCAATAATTTCAGTTACATGGTGAAAACAATTTCGATAAAAAATGTCAATCTAGCGGAAAAAAAATAATTTAAAATCAGCGATGACTTTCCGATTTTATTTTTAAGATTTTCCTTTGGTCCAAATTTTATGGATCTAGCCCTGATACTTTTAAGATCAGCTGGATAGCTTTAATTGAGATGCCTAACTTCCTGATTTTCCCTGAAGAAGATACTACAAGAAGCTTTTCTTTCAGTAAAAATTTGAAGATCCTACTAAAATTGATATAGGCGCTCTACCAGATTTGATGATTTTGATACTGTAGCGACCAGTGACACCCCACAGCGTACGACTTCCCTTTATCAACGTAAACTTACAAGCTCCAGCGACAAGTAACAAGTTCAATTCTGGAATCATCGACGACATTCTAATTATTATTCATCATTCTGGAATAATCAGGATTTCCTTTTCCAATTTCTTTTCAAATTCGTCCTCAAATTCATACGTGCTGGGATCGAAGCCTTCTTGTATCAAAGCCTCCTCGAGCGCCGCTTCTGTAGGATGTTCTTAGTACCGGACGTATCTTCGTCTCGCTCTTCCAGTTCGCTTTTCAATTCGGCGACTTTCAACTCGAACAAATTTTCTAGTCAAAGATATTTATTTAAACAATTATTTATTTAACACTATTTATATAACACTTAACACTAACTTAAAACTACTATTTATATTAGAACAATTCACTTATTTATACAACAATTTATTGATATCACTTTTGTCTATTATTTATCGGTTTGTTTCGCGCACTGATGCTTTATCACAATTACTGTCCTCTGACCCAAACACGATCACTTTATATACACCTTTCGAACTTTCTGGATGATTCGAAAAGGAAATCCTGATTACTCCCGAATGATGAATAATAATTAGAATGTCGTCGATGATTCCAGAATTGATCTTGTTACTTGTCGCTGGAGCTTGTAAGTTTACGTTGATAAAGGGAAGTCGTACGCTGTGGGGTGTCACTGGTCGCTACAATACTTTTTATGGCAAGGCAGATAGCCCAAGTAGAGGGTTCACCTAAAAACGGTTCTGATCAGTGATAATACTTCTGACAGACAGGCAGATAGTCCAAGTTATGATCCACAATCCTAGATAACTGATATTGTAACTCACGACAATATAATTTTTTTCCTGAAGAGGGTATTAGCGTATGCAGTTCTAATGATACATTTAATGACACTTTTGAAGATTGACGTGTTCTTGACTTTTTTCTAAAGGAATTATCTATCATAAGCTGTTCCTTCAGTGGAAATTTGAAAGTTCTTTCTCCACTGATCGACGCGCTCTATTCTAATGATCGTAGGCTTTCACGGCCGGCGTTCGTACGGTAACCAAGTATTTACGGAAGACTAGTTATCAATGAAGTCGATGGGACTGAGGTCTAGCTATTGGGGTAGTGATCGAAACTGGTCGGATTGCGTTCTGACAGTGGATAACTCATTAGTACATTCTTGGTTTTCTTCGTCTTAGGTCGACTATTCACAAAAACAATCCAACTAGGATCAGACTGTGCAGAAGGTGATCGAAACTAACTGATCTCAGTCGTATCGTATCGTGACAATGGATATGGTAACCAAGTATTTTCCGGGTTGTTGTGCCGTGGTCCTGTCTTCCTCCTTTACTAAAGTTTTCGCCAGTCTCGACTGCTGGCATCCTCAGTAGATTCCTGCTGCTCATGCTGCTTCTTCTGCTGAGTCTCAGCGAAACGTCTAGTAGAGGTGGAAGACAGGACCAGGGCACAACCCGGAAAATATTACTTTGTTACCGTACGTGCTCTATTCTCTTGTTGAGCAGTAATACTTTTGATGGTAAGTTAGATAGTTGCATTTTTTTTACCATAAGCTTTTCTTTTAGTGGATATTCGAATGTCTTGTCTCAACTACTGGATATGACCTATCGTTTTGATTACTAGTTGATTGCCATTTTTGATTCGCAACTTCTTCAGTTTTTCCAGAAGAAATGATTCTCACGAGTCCTTCCTTCATTCCAAATCTTAAGATCCTAGGTAAGTTGATTTATTGAAGTGTCTTATCAACTCTTATGATTAGCAAAACTTTTGACGGATTCGCCTCAGTTAAGATTCATGACTACTAATTTTTTCCCTAATGATGGTATTATAATAAACATTTCCTTCAATTCTAAGAAAATCCCAGCTCATCTGATGAATATGTTCTATCAATTTTGATGATACTCTTCAATGTGAGATTCGCGACTTCCTGATGTTTTCCATCGATCCAAATTTGAAGGTCCAGACTCAACTAATGAATGTATCCTTGTGGTGTTTTTGAACTGACAGCATAAATTTCCATTTATAGGTTCCTGCTTTTTTCTGAAGAAGACATTGCCATAAGCTCTTTCTTCAGTAAGAATTTTAAAGCCCTAACTCAATTAAAGAAAATGTCCTTGCACTTTTGATGATCAATGATACTTTGAAAAAAAACTCCAAAAGATGGCTTAAGTTGAGATTTTCGAAATCCTGACTCATTTCTAAAGAAAGTATTACAATAAGCTCTTCCTTCAGGACACATTTGAAAATCATAGGTCAAATGATGGAGATGCCACACCAGATATACCTATCTCTGATGATCAGCCAAATAGACTAAGTTGAGATTCCCGACATCCTCATTTTTCATGAAGAAGGTATTATCGCGTCATAAGCTCTTGCTTTAATCATAATTTGAAGGTCCTAACTTAACTGCTTTATCGGTTTTGATAATCAATGATACTATTGATTCGTGACTTCCTTAGTTTTTCCAAAATAGGGTATTACCATACGCTCTTCCTTCTGTCTAAATTCGAAGAACTTATCTTGATTGATGAACTTTACTCAAGTTTCAATAAGAGCCTCACATCGTGACTTTTTTCAGATTACCATGTACTTTTTCCTCAGTCGAAAGAAGCGATTTTCTTTAATTTTTTTTTAACAGAAGAAGCTTTTCTTTTAGTTCTGCTTTAAAGGTCCCAATAGTTTAACTGCTTGATTTGCCATAAAGGTTTTGGAAATCAATGGTAATTTTGAGCGATAGGTAGGTTAGATAGATAAATTTTCCTAAATAATTAATTCCCTAAGATCCTATTTCAGTACAAATTTGAAGCTTTAAAACTCAATTAGAAGGAGTATAATATTTTACGATCCATAATCTACTTTAGCTTCTCTAGTATATGTGGGAAGTGGGAAACAAAATGGCAAATAGACAAATCGGTTGAATAGTTTTTGTCACACTGGATCCTTTTTAGTATAAACGTACCAGAAGGGGGCCATAATGAATAGTAATTTAACCCCGATGAATAATTTCCTGACAAATAAGCAGCTTACAGGCTTCGGCTTTCGACTAGAAGTGCTTGTCGCCCGTTTTAGTTTCCATCTCCCTTTCTCTCACACCCAGTCACTTTTCTTCTAGACCGACCTGCCATTATAATTTAATTAATCTTGTCGTTTCAAAGACCTCCCGCTGTTTTTTACGAAGAGTGTCCATTCAATATAAAGTTGGCCCCGATTTGAACGTCTTTTGTGTAGGACGATACCATTCGAAACTCGCAATTGAAATTTTCACCAAGCGCAAAATAAACCGGTTAAACTTATAATCTAGCTTATGAGTTGTGATTAATTTAAAACTTCTGATGGCTGGTCGCGAGGATCCGACCGAGAGGTAAAGAAGTGAATTTTAGCGGAAACAAAGGAGCGGAATTTTGTAGTGTTTTCAATAGCGGTTACCAGTAATAACCCTTTGTAATTGAAAATAAACACCAGGAAGCCTTTCGAAAATAAGGTGGTGTCTTTTTAAGAATCAAATATGCATGATGGCAGCCCTAACTTTGCCCAAAAACGATTTAAAATTAATTTGATGGTAATTATTCCAGTAAAAAAAGAAAAAAATTAGTTATCAATCTAATCTTCATCCTCACTTCTTCCTGTACTGAACCCCATTTAAAGTAAAGCTCATGGCTTTTTGAGATTCCTCTACTAGCCTTAACGACGACTTTAACTTTCTGTCGTTTGGTTTGAAGTGAATTTCTCCTGTTAAATATGGAAATTCGAATTTTTTTTTGCAGAAGTATACAATTACCCCTTCACTTATAAACGCAGTCGAAAACTTAGGGGTAAATGTAAACAATCATCTTGTTTGTACTGTCTTTATAAAGGGTTTTAATGAGGCAGAAGTGAACAATTCGCTTTCAAACGTGAATTCCAATGAAAATAATATTTATAAAGCCGTGTTCACAATTATCCCAAAAATTATATATTATATAGAAATATTTTCACTGTTTAACATAGAATATTTCTAATAATTGTAACATTAACGGATCTACTACTTTGACCAACAGGCGTTTCAATTTTTTCTTGTAAGTCTCACTTTTTTTATTAAGTTAGTACATTACTCAATTTATCACACTAATATTATAAAGGCGAAAGTTTGTGAGTGTGTATGTTTGTTACTACTTCACGTCTAAACGGCTGGAGCGATTTTAATAAAATTTGGTTAGGAGTTAGCTGACACCCTGGATTAACACATAGGCTACGTTTTACTGCGGAAAAATATCTTATTCCCATGGGAAAATCGATGAAAATGAATTCGCGGAATATTATTATAAATGCGAAAGTAACTCTGTCTGTATGCTACACAATCTCGCCTAAAATACTGAACTGATTTAAATGAAATTTGGTACAGAAATATTCTAGAGCCTGAGAAAGGGCATAGGCTACTTTTTTAGGCAAAAAAAGGGTTGTAAGGAGTTGAAATAGGAAAGTCTGTGCGGAAATACCGTAACTTTTAAAGATAGAAGTTTAAAACTTATTTTTTAGGCTTTTGATTAGGTATAAATAACTACGACATTCAATGTTTGTAAAAGATTTTACCCCAAAGGGGATAAAATTAGCCGATGAATGTTTTAGTGTAATGACGTCGTCCAAGAAGCTTACGGCCCAGAAAATTAAAATATTAAGTATAAAAATTTATGGAGGTTTTGTCTATTTGTATCAATAAAAGTAGTTGAATACTAAGCTATATAAACTATTTTAAACTATAATTAAAATATATTAATCTATAATATTATAAATGCGAAAGTAACTCTGTCTGTCTGTGTGTTACGCAATCACGCCCAAACTACTGAACCGATTTAAATGAGAATTTGGTACAGAGATAGATAAGTAGATATAAAGCTAGAGGCTTGAAACTCATTTTTTCAGCTATTGATTAGATATAAATACGACATTTAAAGTTTGTAAAAATTTTATCCTAAAGGGGGTAAAAATAAGGAATGAAAGTTTTTGTGTAATGACGTCGGCAGAAAGGGTTACCTACGGCCCAGATAATAAAAATATAGAAGAAAAAGATTTTAAATGCTGCTGAAAGTCACTATTCCACGCGGACGAAGTCGCGGGCATAGCTAGTTTTTCATAAAAAAACTCCTATTTTTTCGGTAAAATAAAGATCTAATTCGTTTTTAAGTATCTCCTGTGTAAACCAAATTCGGTCTAGTAAGTAAACTACCGAAATTTATAATAGATATAAGCTCTTAAAAATTCTAAAATGGTTAAATGGCTTAAACACAGGCAATGGCCCTTTTAAAAGTAATGGTCGAGCTTTTCAAACTTCCAAGCACTGCTTAATGGTCATTTTCACGCAAAATGAGCTCACAGTGCAGCGCAAATTACTCTTTTTTACTTTCCAATTCCATTTGCAGTTACTTATTCGGTCATTATACGTGTAATTAAACAGGGAACTTTAAAAAACTGAAAATAGTTTTCAAGTGCCATTACTCCACGTTCGGAATTTTACGTACAAACCGGTCTGGATGCTTCAAAAGTCTCATTTAATCTAGTAAGAAATAAAAAAAAGACGGATTGGCAACCACACATCGAATATCTTCGGTCTGAAAGGGGTAGTGGGTCGAGAAGGTTCAAAATAACCCTATTGAACACTAACCCTGAGAGTGGATATAAAAAACGATATGATTCACTTCGTTTGTATTGTCTTTTCTTGTCGTACCCTTGATGTAACTTTAACCTATAAGGATGCTTTCATTTGTTTGTCTAAGACTATAGGGTTATTGTAGTTAAGGACAATAGAAACGAAGTTTACCCCATTTTTAATCTTCATCATCATCCCTTATGCCTCTACCTAAAATGGTGTTGGACAAGGACACTCTCATTTCCCCGTCCTTGGTGGAGGTGCTAGGCGTCATAGTTATTACAAAAATAGTTATATATATATAGTTAACAAATATTTTTTTTCTAGACAAAAATACGAAAAGAAGTTTCATTTCCTTATACATCTACTTACCACCTACATTTTTTTTATATTTTCGTACAGTATTCATGCTTTTTTTTGTATCTTCGCGTACATTTAAAATTCCGTTTATCATGAAAACATATCACCCTCGATATTCTTAAAAAAAGAGCCACTTTCGAATCGAGGTCGTGAACGTGATATTGTTAAAGTCACCTACGACCCGAATAAGTGGAAGTCAATTCAAATCGATACACTTCACATATATCCGGAAGAATAATAGGGAAACACTTAAAACGCGGGCTACACAGAAGTGGTTAAGTGAAACCCTATTAGGTCATAGCAATAACCAGACACGCCAATTGTGTATTAAGGAAAAGGTAAAATGTCCACTTATATCATTTGAAGAAATGCACTTATTGAATTCCTTGTACAATTTGAAGTTTATTTATTTATTTATTTTGTGGTTCGTTTTTAACGTACCTATATCTCTAAGGGGTGCAAAAAAAATTATTATCATTACCAAAGTTTTCCTAAATATAATTATTAGCTACTTCAAAAGATTAAAATATTTTAGCGATGTCGAAGAACAAACGAAAAGAAACGTTTTGAGAAGTGAGCAATAGAAATTTTCTTCTCCTACAGGATAGATTATGAAAGTCAATTAATTTCATTGTTTATGGTATATGTAGCCGCTTCTCTTTCAATTTAATGAACATATCTTTATGGTTCTAATACATACAAACGTTTTGTCAACTTATTTACAATTAGCACCAAGATTTGTATTTTTTAAATCTCATGAGACTAGTGATGGGCACTATCGAATAAATTGAACTATCGAATAATTACTAAATGACTACTTTTAACTATCGAATGAATTCATTCGAATGAATTTAGTAATAATTACTATTTTTTTCAATTACACGATAGTCAGGCAGCAGACGGTTATCCATTGCTCGGTCCATACTAACATACAAATATACTGATACGAACGTGTATACCAACAGACAAATATACGATTAATATGCTAGTATCGATAAAAAACAAACAGGCTATGCTGAAAATAATAAATAACCTCGACTTGAAACATGGTTTCTAATTCTTATTACTTTGATAAAATTATTATTTACTTAGGTAAGCGATCTTTTTTGTATTATTTATTGCTATACGTACTTTATTGTTATTGAACTAAAATAAGTGTTTTAGAAACATCTGTTGTTCTTATCCAGGTATTTGTTAGAGGGCGACGAATAAAGAGTTTTTTATTTTTACATTTAACTACTCTTTTTTATATGTTTCTGCACTTATTATTATTTTTTTTTTGGGTAATTATAGGTACGCAGTACAAACATATAGTACCTAAGTATTTATGACTCAAATCATCACTACACTAATTTAAAAATTATTAATTATTTATTTGCATTTTATTTTGCCTCATATTTAACTAGTATAAATTGGTGCCATAGAAAATTATGTTTTTAAAGTATATATGTATGTATTGATAACGTCTAATAATTATAGAATTGTTTATATTATTCGGCTCTGCTACGAGGAAGTAGCGAAGTTGTAGACAATGCGCAAACGTATCATTTACCCATTCCAACCACGACTCCAACGTTCAGTTCGATAGTTGAAAAGTATTCGAATAAAAAAAGTAACTACTATTTTCAGTAACTACTTTCAGTTAATAAAACTATTCATTACTTTTTTATTCGAATAAAAATAGTAACTACTATTTTCAGTAACTACTTTCAGTTACTAAAACTATTCATTACTTTTTTTATTCGAATACTTTTCAACTATCGAATAGTTCGAATAGTAGTGAACTATCGAATAGTTCGATAGTTTTTATTCGATAGTGCCCATCACTACATGAGACATCTAATGCGCAAAAGCTGCGAGAGGCGGAGCTTGTACTCGTAGATTTTGGTATCAACAAGTAGAGTTATGTTTCTGCGCACATCTAAATCAAGGTTCATGAAATTTTGAAATAGCTCAACCTTGGAACTGACCGCAGAGGTAAAACAATACAATAATTTTCAAACTGATATTATTTTAAACCCTTAAATTTAATTTAAAAAGATTCAGTTACTAGTAAAATCTTCTATACTCACTATAATTTATAGAATATACCATAAAAGTAAATTTTACTAACAACTTACCACCATGGATGTTCGTTTTTATAAAATGGTATCTGAATTTGTACCTGAAACAAAAGCAAATAAGGTAATTAGTTAGTATCCTTGTATGTTATTGTAAGTATGTCAGAAGTTATTAAACTAGCAATTTATTGGAACTATCAGATATTTTTCGCAATACCATAAACGGTTCCGATAAATTTTTGATCGAACCAAAGTTGCTGCATATAACCAAATTACAGTGACTTTATAGTAACAGTGTGGCCATAGAGTGGTATCGATTTCTATTGGCTGCATCAACCGACGCCATGTTTCCTCCAAATTCAAATTTACATGTTTGTTTACTATCGTATTTACATGTATCGTATATTTGCTGTTTTTTGAAAGTTTCTTGCGTAGTTTTTCGATAATCTGTGAAGTATATTTTGAATTTAAACTGTAGCACACTATCGTCTTTGAAAATTATGAACTACCAATAGTTAATCTATGCAACGCTGAACTTAACTCCTTATATAACGTTTGTGGCTATATTTTAAAAAGTGTTAAAGCAAATTCTACTTTGCTTTAGTGAATCCAAAAAATTTCTAGATTTTAAGTATACACAACTAGTCCATTTTAAACGGTTTCGAGAAAATGCCTTTTTTACTGCAATGAAGTAACTTTTTACTTATTTGTCAAAATGGAACAAGTGTTTGGACAATATTTTGATGTAGTATCTAAACAAGACAATGTTAATCTCAAGGATTTTTTTATAAGTAAAGTTACTCAAGGGAAAGTTAATCTTTTACACATGTTCTTGACTGTCACAATTTAAAGGCCAAACTTATTTTTAGATTTGTAGTTTTTCGCCTGAAAGTTGCGAGCAAGAAATGTCGTGAAAAGCAAAAACAGCAAATTTATGCTTCTCACTTGTAATTATTTAAGGAAATACATACAATATTTTACTCAATACAGTTTATTTTATTTAAATTTGCAAAAATCCTGTTAGAAATCAGTCTAAGTGCTTTACCCCTAAGGGTGGGAATCGAATACGAATAATTTGAGTAATCGAATATTTGAATAATCAAATACGAGTTATTTAATGGGAAGTTATTCGAACAATTCGAATACTTATTCTAACAATTTGGATAGGTATTCGAAAAATCGAATTTTCAAATATTGTTCCACTAACTCGAATAGTCGAATTATAGGAATATTGGATTAATTTGAATAATTCCATTTTTCAATTCAAATATTTGAATAACTCGAATTTTCGAACAATTTAATTTGATTAATCTAAATACTTCCACACCTTCGGAAAGGGCTTTTTCTAAGGCAGATAACATTGTTACCTCCAAACGTTCCTGCCTCAAACCTGAGTGTGATATGCAACATTAAGGACATTAGATATTTACTTTTGTTTTTTTTTATTAGCTGTATAAATACATAGTTAAAATAAAGTGTGATTGTAGTTTGTTTAATATATTTATATATAAATAGTTCATCATAAAAACATTTTCTTTGTGTGTGCCACGTGCGATTCTAAGATCAATATTGTAGGTAATATCCTAATACAGCAGAACCTCGATAAGATAAAGACCAAGGGAAACGTTAAATAATTTGAGTTATTGAGGTTTTTACTTACTAAGGGTTTAAGTTAAGGAGTTTTTATTGATTTAAATTTTTACTTACAGAAGTCCGTTTATGAGCGTTGTTTAGGAATTATAGAGATAGACGAGCTAGGTTAAATGCAAATGAAACTTCGAAATGTTACTATGTACATACGCACTTTATTTTAGGTTTAAAGGTACATTTTTCAAGTTTATTTTATTCTACATAAAAAAGCCGGTTATTATTTTTTTGTTTCAAACAATTCACACTTTCTACATCAATTTTATTATTTACTGAGGTGCGATGCCCAAATTATTCGTTTAAGTTATAGAGGGTTCGTATTTTAAGTAAGAGAGATTTTGGACTCCGAGGGGAAGGGAACACAAAATTTTATGAATTTATAGAGGTTTTTACGTTGTCGAGGTTTAAGTTATCAAAGTTCTACTGTATTTATTTTAATCTCAATTAACAAAGCAAATAATTAATCAAATGTTCAAATATACATATATTTGAATACGCGGTTAATTCGAATATTCGAAACAATTTCAAACGAATATTCCATTACTAAAATTTGAAAAATTCCCAGTCTTACTTTACACCTCCTTTGATACATTTTTGATATATTTCCTCTTGAAAACCCCAGAAATTGAGTATTGCCCCATGCTGCTGCATTCAAATTTGGAGGAAACATGGCGGCTCCCGGTCATATGGCCACACTGTTACTATAAAGTCACTGTAAACCAAATGTCAATATGGCGCCATCTACAGAAAATCCTGTTAATTATATTTAAAATGATATCTGTAGCTGGCATCATACTAACACTTAACTTTGAAATAACAGTTAATTTAATAAATAATAATTTGTTTTATATTGTTTCGGTCTATAATTTTGCCACGTTCCCTTACCCTCTGTTAGGTTACAGCTCTGATTCCAAGAAGACGTGCCCAACAGTTTTAGAATCCATTGACATTAACAAAAAAATGCTGAATAATATTGAATGTAAATGAATTAAAACAAAATTGAAACAATGTTTAACACATTATGTAGTTTCCCAACGGAGGCGGTACCGCCCCTAATAGGCGCTGAAGCTTTTCCGGGGGACGACAAGGAATCTAGAGGCAAATAAAAAGCGTTAAAACATTAATAGAGAGGAAGTCTAACTGTACCTAACTATTTTTTTATAATGGCAACTGTTTTTCTTATTTACTTTTTTATATACAATAGAAAAAAGAAACGGCGAAAATTCGGTGTACCTATGTTGATTTTAAGGAAATATTATATTAACGAAAATAAAACTTTAATAAATTATTGAAACTCTAACAGCATCAAGGATCTCATTAATTTTTATTTGTTTATTATTAATTTTGTATTTATACGTCTCATTGTTCTTGTACCTACTTCTAATTGTTTTGCCAAACTTTGGCTTCATCGGAAGTTTATTATTAACCCAAACCTAAAGTAATAACATATTTCGTTATATACTATTTTGTTAAGGGAGGGGGAGCAGGGAACATATTTAGTAATGGAGATTGGCTTCATTCAGTTTGTTCGTTAATTAATAGACTACTATTTTTAAATTTGTTAATTTCTAAACTTTCTAAAGCCGACAATTGCAGTACGTTAAATTCTTCATTAAAATCATAACTAATTATGCTAACCATTTAATAACAAATAGTCATGACTTTAATGAAGAATTTAACGTACAGCAAAAAAAAATAATTGGGGTAAATTTTCGGCTTTATAAATTAACAAGTTTAAAAATAGTAGTCTATTAATTATTATCGAACAAACAGAATTAGTCAATCTCTATTACTGAATATGTTCCCTGCTCTCCCTCCCTTAACAAAATAGTATATAAGGATATATGTTTTCACTTTAAGTTTAAGTTAATAATAAACTTCTAATGAAGTCAAAGTTTGGCGAAACAATTGTAAAGTTAATTAATTAAATCTGTTGAAATTTTTAAACTTGTGTTTTTATTCGTCCAAATTATTTTACTGTATTTAGTTATTGGTTTATTAATATTCTACATTATGAATTTTAATCGAAAAATACCTAAGTAAATAAAATACAACTCGTAGTATACAACAATATTGTGATATTTAATATAAAATTGACTATTATTTGTTAGAATTTTTTTACCCTCAGAAGGCTGCGGTGATCCAGAAAGGATTGGGAACCACTAGGTACTTTAAAGAATATCATAAAAAGATAATAGTAATGGTAGTTCTGACTCTAAGGGGTGAAAAAATCCTTTCAATGAATCAAAAGTCGGTTTTGGAAAAGCTTCGCTAACTACGCAGTCATCTTCAGAGCAGATGGACGAACTGACTTAAAAACCTGCTATTGTTCCAATAGATACATAGTCGTATGGCGATAATACTTTTCAAACTATTAAGTTTACAAACCGACACTTGATCCAGTTCGTGACAAAAATCTGTTTATTACTACTACAGCAAACAGTATGTGGTATCATATATAAAATGTTTTTCAAATAAATAAACTGGTCACGTACTTGAAGTGCCCTAAGAAACAAAAATACTACCTTTGGTGGTACATAGAAGAGTTTATGTCGATATTATTTTGTAAGTAGGTAACTAATAGTGATGGGCACTATCGAATAAATTGAACTATCGAATAATTACTAAATGAATACTTTTAACTTTCGAATGAATTCATTCGAATGAATTTAGTAATTACTATTTTTTTCAATTACACGATAGTCAGGCAGCAGACGGTTATCCATCGCTCGGTCCATACTAACATACAAATATACTGATACGAACGTGTATACCAACAGACAAATATACGATTAATATGCTAGTATGGATAAAAAACAAACAGGCTATGCTGAAAATAATAAATAACCTCGACTTGAAACATGGTTTCTAATTCTTATTACTTTGATAAAATTATTATTTACTTAGGTAAGCGATCTTTTTTGTATTATTTATTGCTATACGTATACTTTATTGTTATTGAACTAAAATAAGTGTTTTAGAAACATCTTGTTCCTATCCAGGTATTTGTTAGAGGGCGACGAATAAAGAGTTTTTTATTTTTACATTTAACTACTTTTTTTATGTTTCTGCACTTATTATTATTTTTTTTTTTTTTGAGTAATTATAAGTACGCAGTACAAACATATAGTACCTAAGTATTTATGACTCAAATCATCACTACACTAATTTAAAAATTATTAATTATTTATTTGCATTTTATTTTGCCTCATATTTAACTAGTATAAATTGGTGCCATAGAAAATTATGTTTTTAAAGTATGTATGTATGTATTGATGACGTCTAATAATTATACTTGTTTATATTATTCGGCTCTGCTACGAGGAAGTAGCGAAGTAGTAGACAATGCGCAAACGTATCATTTACCCATTCCAACCACGACTCCAACGTTCAGTTCGATAGTTGAAAAGTATTCGAATAAAAAAAGTAACTACTATTTTCAGTAACTACTTTCAGTTAATAAAACTATTCATTACTTTTTTATTCGACTAAAAATAGTAACTACTATTTTCAGTAACTAGTTTCAGTTACTAAAACTATTCATTACTTTTTTTATTCGAATACTTTTCAACTATCGAATAATTTGAATAGTAGTGAACTATCGAATAGTTTGATAGTTTTTATTCGATAGTGCCCATCACTAGTAACCAACCATATCTAGGTTTTCAGGTCTTTTACTGTTTTGTGTATTTTGTCACCCTCATAGATCGATATTCTTGACGCATGTATATTTTTAAAATAACATATAGTAGACCAGTGCTGAAGCCTTCAAAAGTAGTAAAAAGTGAAAAAATATTATAGAAGGATGAAACCGATTTTTAAAGGAAGGGAATATAACAGAAATGAAAAGAAAAATAATTTTCGGGCTATCTGAGATCGGGAAGGGGAAGGGGGTGAGTTTTTAAGGGCATAAAACGGTTTTCCTTGATTTTCGAAAAAACTACAAGTCTTATGGAAAAAAGTTAAATAGCAAAGTTGTAGGTAATAAAAAAATCTACAGCTTTTGTATTTACGTTTTTGTCACATAACCTCAAAATTTATGTGAAAAATTCAAATAACCAACTTTTTGGTTTTTTATTTTTATCTTTTAGAAAAAAAAATTTTTTTTCACGAAATTTGGTGAAAACTTACCTATTAATGTCCCAAACACGCTGTAATTTTTTTGATTTGAAATATTGATTTTTTCACCTTATTTTTACTTAATATCGAAAAAGCACCCTAATTTTCAATCGAAAATTCTTACGTCAAAATATCTGCCTTTTTAAAACGTTGGTGGGCTTGTTTTTCGTTGAAATCTCTACCTAGTTTCTGATGGTGTGTAAAAAGATACACATTACTATGGTAAGTTTTCTTAGAAAATGCAAAAAAACGGAGAGTAGGTATTTTATCTAAAAAATGTGACCGCTGATATTGTTTTCAGTAAAAAAGTTGATTGATGAATGGTCATTTACTTCAAATCCCATCAAAATTACCATTTACGTAATTTTCAATTTTCACCTCCACTCCTTGAGCCTTCTCGTGTTCGCCCTCAAATACAACACTTAATGGTATTCTAGGAGGTCATCTTCAATCTCTCACTCGTTTTCTCCTCGACAGAACGAAAGCCTATACGACAATTTTTTGTCAGAGATGTTTTTAGTACTACTTTTACCTATCTTGAATTAATTTATTTTATATTGGAGGTATATATGTACAACTGCAGAGTATTGAATCGATATCTTCTTTATTTTCTCATAAACTAGTAACGAACGGTTTACATCAACTACCAACTAACTCTACGTGCATAAAATAGATACATATATTCTGTTGTTAAAAAGTTCGGTTTGTATCGACTCTCGCCTACAATATCGAATTCAATTGAAGATTTAACGTTTGAAAAGGGATCGTTTTATAACATGGTACGTGACGAATCGATGAAACCAGGAAAAATGCTGAGAAAATAAATGAAAGAAAACATTGCTTACACGTCGATTTCCACGTGAGATTCGTTGTTTGATAACAAACTCAAACTCGACTCGTACGTGTTTAAATAAGAATGCTGGTGCCTATACTATATATTTACTATGTAGCCTTCCAAACTGCGAAACTTTCGGGATATAGAGGTTTTGAATTCACATTTACTTCGCGAAACTCTAGCAACAAAAATAGTTTTTAATCTAGGGACGTAAATTAAGACAGAGGAAATTAGTTGCTAATTAATGAATTCTACAGAAGAAAATAAAGACAATCGACACATTTTAGCTAAAGTTAGAAGTTTCAAACTGCATGAGAAACTTACACAACATTATTAGTGTTTATAAGCAATTAAAATAATAAAGTTGTCATTTCTAGCTATATTCTGTCTTTGTTTAGACCTTTTCATCTGTCTCTTTCAAACCATATACCATTCATTTCTAGTTCTATACTGAATCTGCTTGGCTTAATCAAAGTTTTGTATTGTTCGAATGGATCAATCAGGCAAATTTATAAAAGGTCAAAAATATTCTAGATATTGTAAGATAATTAATAATAATCGAATAATAAAATAATGATGATGATAACGATGACGATGACGATGATCGATGATAATGACGAGGGTAACGATGATTGATAATAACGAATATATATATATATATATATATATATCGATTTATGTATAGATGTATGGGTATGATGATTTATAACTATATTAACACTTATTATAGCTTATACGAAATATTGTCACAACACTAATTATTAATTATACACTAATAAGAGTCAGGTCTCTCAACGTCTCGAAATAATCCGTCAGGACTTACCACCACGGCCAACGGTAATTGCACGCTGCGTTGCTGTTTTGTGATATGGCAGAGCTAGATAAAAGAAAAACAATCATAAGTGTCTAGTCCTCCAAAGGACAACCCTTACAGGAAATTAATAAATCAAATCGATCTGGTCTGATATTCAATTATCAAATCATTTACATGTGGCCCAAAACGACTGTCCATACCTTTACATACAGGTATCAATTTAATCTAAAACAATTACAATGCTTCAACCCAAAGCAAGCACGTTGGGGTCTGCTTGACCTCCGCGTAACCCAGCAACTAGTATGCGGCGCGGTCCAGGTGTGCAGGTCTCACTACCTCACACCCAGCGAAACAATCAAATTAACAAATACCGGACTCTCCAAGGTCAACCTCACTGTTGACCTCAGTCCACCAAGTCTAGCAGCCACTACCCCTAATCACACGGACAGTCGATCCAGAAAACCACCCTAGTTGTCGCACACGTGGCTTTATATTTAATTAAAGAATCTTATGGACCTATCTTATCCAGATTATTATCATTCAATATTTTGACCAAAGCTAATGGTAGCAATTTACTGTCTTTTACTCAAAGTACATGCCAGAAACCAATAGTGAATTCTAACATAAACATTAATAACAAAACGGTAACTGCTTCACCTCCGCCCACCTCTTACTAGTACAGGTGCAACGGCCCATTCCATGCGAGGTTAGCTCAACGCGATGAGCTCTCGTTTCACACACGCAACTGGGGGTAAAAAAGTTGGACTCTCCCGAGGTCAACACCTACGCTGCTGACCTAAGTCCCTGTGTCAGGGTCCACACTGACACGCCAAGCGGAGCAGTACCCAACACTAATTACATAAGACAGTAAAATTGACCACCATCCTATTACTAGCACACGTGGCTCTAATTTGCTTAAGCATTTTCCCTCAATCATCTGATACTATATCATTTAGCATTAAATCAACTTAAATAATTTATAAATACTTAATTAAGCCTGGCCTAAGCTATATATCCTAATAAAGAACCAAGACACTTAGTGAGTAGGGACTCACCTGTAAAAACAGTAATTAATCCAAATTATTGTGATATCACAAAACAACAATTCACAAACACAGTGTTAAGTTTACGATTCAAAAACACGTCTCGATCGGGATTCTATCGAACGGGAACTAGTTCGAATATTCCTCAAATATTATCGAACTCCCACGGTTCGTTTATATACACATCTGTTTAACATCAATCCAACCCCATTGAACAAGTGGTCCTGTTCGAGGGATTATAAGATATCGCTGGATCCACATATGCGTGAGAATCTTGCTTTCGTGAGAATTTCACATTCTAATAGGATTTTACTTTTTCCACCAAAAATTATATTTCAAAATAAACTTACTCTTACAATATGATCTTTTCCTTTTCTCCTGTCTTCTTTTTACCCTTCTCATCCTTCTTTTTCCAACCATTACCTACCTGCCTATTTCTAATTACATTCTTAGTCTACCTGGTTTCGTTCAAGGTTTCCGTTGTTGTCGTGGATGATTTAAGAAAATGTAAAAAGCCAGACATGTCATTTCACAGATAATCTATCATTTCTCTCCTGCCTTCTTATCGTCTGTTTCATTTGACCGTTCTCAACCGCCACCATCCATATCTAAGTGCTTCCATTTTGATTCTGTCTGGAATGTCCTAATTTTCTTGGATCGGTTAGCCAGATGCTAGCCCAAAAATATTTGGCGGATAATCTTTAACTTCTCTTCTGTCTTTATTTCGCTCACCTCATCTGCCTCTTCTCAATCATCTCCTTCCTGTTCCTAGTTCCATTCCGAATATTCTTTTTTTTGTATCTTTCTTGGATGACTCAAGGCATTAATCGGCCAAAAATACTCTATAAAAGATCTCCTACATCTTTTTGTTTTTGCTTCTTCAGTCTCTTTTGCCTCCTTCCAACCACCACTCACTTATTCCTAGTTTCATTCTGAGTCTGCTCTGTTGTTTTTTTACATCATTTAGACAGATGCTAATCCAAAACTATTTCGCGTATAATGTTTACTTCTCCTCCGTCTTCGTTTTACTCATCTCATTTGCCTTTTCTCAATCATCACCCTCTCATTCCATTCGAAAGCCTCCTTGCCTTATCAGTCTTTCGGTTCTTTCCCTGGATGCCTCAAGCAAATACTGGGCCAAAACTATTCCATTTGAATAATCATGTGCATCTTTTGGTCTTCACTTGGCCCATTTCTTTTACCTGCTCCCATTTATCACCAACTTACTCCTAGTTTCATTCTGAGTCTACATGCAATGTCCAATTACTATTGTTCCTCGGATTATTTATATATGTGGTGATTCAAAAATATTTCCAGATAATCTGTTAATTTTCTTCTGTCTTCGTTTCACTCCTCTCATCTGCCACATCCCATCCACCACCCATTAACTTATCTCTCCAATCTAGGTTCGTCCAGAATTGTCTAAGTTAAACAAATACAGGGCCAAAAATATTTCAAAAGAGTAATCTTTCACTTCTCCTTTGTCTTCGTTTCGCTCATCTCAATTGTCTCTTACTAAAAAAACTTACTCAACTCATTTCTAGTGTAGTTTTGAGTCTGCCTGGAATGCCCGAGCATCTCTGTTGTTTCTTTGAATTATTTAGTGATAATGATGGTCCAAAAATATTTCATGGACAAACTTTTATTTCTCTTCTGTCTTCTTTTCGCTCCTTTCTTATTTCACTTCCTATCCACCATCCATTCTCTTCTTGTTCCATTCTGGGTTCATCTGGTTTTGTCCAAGTTTTCTATCCTTCTTTTTTTTGGACCATTTAGACGAATACTGGGCCAAACATATTCAGGCCTATTCTGTAACTCCAAATCGAATAGAGATGCTTGAAATCGAATAGAAGTGGTGGGGTAGAATAGAAATTGTACGGAATCGGTATTCTGTAACTCCTCGAATCGAAATGTGAAGTCGACCATAGAAATATGACATCAATAGAAATGTAGGCATCGAATCGAAATGTGAGCAAATCGAAATGTTCCCACTTCTATCGAAATTTATGATTTCTACAAGACGTTAGGTGAAAAACGCGGCAACTCTGCATTTTTCATTCGAATATGGGCCTTAGTAACCATCTGACAGTTGGTTACTTTAACCTAACCGAACTAATAAAGCAAATTTGTGTTGAATACCGAGAATTGAGAGTGAATTACCCAAGGGTAAACCAGATATCCAGTGAAACCCTTATCAGGTGGAGAAGTTCAGACTGCCTTAAGAAACACTTTAAGCAGTAGGCGCATGTGCGAAGGGCTTTCTACCATCGAAATAACGATTTTGACAGCTTCAATGCAGTCGAAATGTCATATTTCGATGGTCGACTTAACATTTCGATTCGAGGAGTTACAGAATACCGATTCCGTACAATTTCTATTCTACCCCACCACTTCTATTCGATTTCAAGCATCTCTATTCGATTTGAAGTTACAGAATAGGCCTGATATCCACTCATTTCTAGTTTCGTTCTGAGGCTATCTGGAATGTCCACCAATCCTTTTCGTTTTCTTGAATCATTTAGACAGATGATAGGCCTAAAATATATCACCAATAACCTTTTACTTCTCTTCTGTCTTCGTTTCGCTTTTCTTATCTGTCTCGGTCCAACCACGATCCATTCATTTATTACTCCATTTTTAGTTCGTCTGGAATTGTCCAAGTTTTTCTATCGTTTCTTTGAATCACTTAGACAAACGTAGGGCCAAAGAAATTTAAAAAGAGTAATCGTTCGCTTGCCCTTTGTCTTTGTTTCGCTTATCTCAATTGTCTCTTCCTAAAAACACACTACTTAACTCATTTCTAGTTGCCTTTGTTTCTTTGGATGATACGGTTCTCCAAAAATATTTCATAGACCTTTCATCTGTCACTTCCTATCTAGAATACATTCGCTTCTTGTTCCATTCTAAGTTGATCCAGCAATTATTTTTGTCCTTTCCTTGGATACTTATACAAATCTTCTCCGCGAGTAATCTTTCCTTTCACTTTTCTTTTGTCATTGTTTCATTCATCTCATCTGTTTCATTCCACTTACCGTCTGTTCATTTCTTCTTCCAATCTGGGTTCGTCTTGCTATGTCCAAGATTTTCTGACGTTTTTATGGACTACTTAGCCAAAGACTGTGCCAAAATATTCCGCAAGAATAGACTTTCTGAATCTTGTCAAGATTTATTTGTTGTTTCTTTGGACCATCCGGTCAAATGGAAGACCAAAAATATTTTACAGATAATCATTAATTTCTCTTCTATCTTGTTTCGTCCGTTCTCTTTGTCTTTTTTCAGCTATCACTCACTCTTACTTATTCGATTTTGAGACCAGCAATTTTTCTGTTGTTTTCTTAGATCACTTATTCAAGTGGCGCACCAAAAGTTTTCTGTAGAATTATATTTTTATTTCTCATCTGCCTCTTCCCTATCATTACCCACATACCCCTACGCCCACTTTGAGTCAGCCTGACCTTCTCCACCTGTTGTTTTCTTGGATCATTTTGGTAAATTCTAGGCCATAGATAATCATTTGTTTTTCTTCTGTCTTCATTTTGCCGGTGTCATCTGTTTTTTCCCAAACGCCTCCAATCATCTCTTAAGATTCCTAAGAGGAAATTCTGATGAAGTACCATACTATTCGAGGTGGAGGCAGAAAAACCAATATCAACTGAATAATGTACATAAACCTTACTCTATATTTGTATGATATAGGCACTTATTATAAAAAAGTGTGTATGTACCTATACTATGGCTATTATAATAAAGTAGGAGGATACGTTGGACGTCCAAACGTTCTGTTGGTGTAGGTAGCTTATTGTTAGTCGTTTTGACGGTACAAAGCGACCATTCCAGTGTGGTTACGAATGATTTATGACTTTCATATTGGTCGTGCCATCAGACCGCGTATAACGGGTCCTGTCGAGAGCATCACATGAGTGTGGATTTGATATTCGAGATAATTTAGTAACCGATATTTCGAGTGAAACGCCACCCGTGTTGTTCGCTTCTTATGTTCCTTTCCGCCAGCCTTCCATTCAAAATTGATGGTCTAAAACGGTCGACGAAAAAAAAAGAATACGAAACACTTTTATGCGAAAACTTATCGAATAACTTCTACAAGAGTCCCAAGTCAATTTATAAAATCTGCACAGTTCAGTGATGAGAAAAGCGGTTTTGCTATAAGGATACCACATGATGGCTACGTAAACTAGTTGGTGCATTAATCAAAATTTTCTCATACACGAACATTGAAGGAGTTAAGAAAATGCAATTTAAAAAAACCAAATATACTTAGCAGTAGAAAATGTGATGAAAACATAAGCTGCTATTGTTTTTATGATTTGGTTTTGTAGCCCGAAAAAATTGTTTCGTAGAGATTTTGTATCTCATTTTTGTTTCCATTTAAGACATGTTAGGCACTTTCTGTTCCTCTTCGTTTTTGTTCGTCTGCTACAAGGACCACATTGAAGGACGACATTTATTATCCCACGCTTTACGTTCCGAGACAACTGCTGGCGACGCTAATTTTAATTAGAAGAGTGCAATTCGATGTAAAATTCAGTACAATCCTGATGTAATACAAGTGCGACAGCACGGCGACCATTAGGGCTGATGAACTGAAATAGTGGACCTCAAAAAGATTCGGTGGGAATTAGACGAGAAATTGGATGAAAAATCCCTTCGGTCGTTCGCGAGAGCTGGCATCCTCTTTGCAACTACCGCAAATGAAATCCTTTAAAAGTTTTGTTTTGTTGTTAGGTACGTAGATGCAACAGAAGCTCAACCATAAACAGAAGTATCTGCTTTAATAGGAATACATTTTTTTGGTCAAGATTCTAGCAAAAGTAATTGACTCTCATTAGCACGCCATACATCTATTGATCAATTTAAGGTGCTTATAACAGTGAGAATAATAAATAGCCACGGACAGCGCAATAAGCGCCATCTGTGGCGATTTATCACTAATTACAGACTTTTCTGAGCTTAAATTGGCTAAAGAAGTTCAATAGTTTTCTAACATGACAGTAAACCTCATATTTGCACATACAGATATCGTAAAGTGCATATATATCCACGTAACATTAGTCTTTCTGATTTCCGGTAAATTTAACTTCCTCGACATGCTTTGATGTGAACAACTAAACTGAATTTGCCCTTGAGGTACTGGGTTATATACAAACTTTGCTTTAACATGAAGACAGCTTTACATAAACTCTGTAATGGTAATGGGTTTTTACGTGGCCGAAATTTCGTTGGTGCATCGCACAGAGTCTAGCCAAAAAGCACTTCCGGTCCAACAGTTTCGTCGAGGCGCTTTAAAGCTTGACCCAGATATCCTCGCAAGGATGTAATAACACTTATTACATCCTGTGTAACATCAAAGTAGGGTAATCCCGAGTTTCGCGTCCGCTGTTATGGAAATACTTGCTGTATGCATACATGTATGCATAGTTAAATACACCTATGTGTGCTAACTACATTAATAATCAACTCGACTGTCCTGTACCTATTCGATAATGAGCTCGAATATGACAAAAAAGCTTTACACCATTATGAGTTATGGGAAAATTACAGAGACACAATCCACGACGATGTGTTTCCGAAGTTTTTAAAACTGCACTAAAAGTCACTTAAGCTACTGATACAAAGATTTATTTTAGTCTTAAATTTTTTGCAGCAAAACGACCAATATTAAGAGCCAATCTGTAAGTCCAAGCATAGAAAAAGTTTTGTCTAAAAGGTTCACAAAAAATAAGTTCACATTATAAGAACAATAATTAATTCCGAGCTACAGGGTGTAGCACTTATATGACCAATATTGAATCCATTGGCTTCTGGTAGCATTTGGAGCACAATATGTTATAAGTATAACCAGCAAAAAAAATGTGAACTGTCACGGGACGCCGGGCCCAAGGAAATTCGGTTTTTGTTGTTCTGTGACAGTATTACTGTGATAATTGGTCGAGGATAACTGAAGTATGTTACAAAAGTATTGGACATAACATTATCAAGATATCTAATAAATACAGCATCTATTGTTGTTGCATATCTGGTAGTAGGTTCTCTTGAATTGCTGTTAATTTGCTATTGAAATTCTTTTTGGAGGAACGTAATTAATGGCATTGATTCATCTTTAGCAAAATTTACATTGAAATCTCCAGCTAAAATCAATGGTAGTTTATCTTTATTGGTTTTAAAAATTATTGAACCTCTGTGACTGTACGGAAATAATTTCTCTCTTCTGAAATATCATTCATTTTTTATTAGGTGAAATGTACACAACAATCATAAATTAATTCACTTTCATCTTCTAGTTTACTATAATGTAGTAAATGACACCGTCAAACCCTGAGTGGGAAGCCAATCGCACAGGCGCTTGCGCATGGCGAGGCGTCGCTACGGCAAGACTCGTCACGTTCGCCACGCTCGCTACGCCAACAATGTAGTCCGGGAGATAGCGTTGCATTTTTCATGGTGATTTCAGGCCGATCAATTTTTGATTTTATTGAAAGTTTATATGAAATTGATAATGGAATGGCGGTTAAGCAGGCGCACCCAAGGTGGACGGGCGGGATAAAATATTCTGATTATGTAAAAATAGAAAAATCAAAAAACGTTTTCAGGCCGCTCAATAATTTATTCCGTGATTGTTAACGTAATATAAAGAATTACAAAAATAGTCAGCGGTGGATTACACGTCAGCAGTCGATGTACACCTGTTTTAAAAATAAAAATATAGCATATAAGATATGAAGGAACGAGTGAACAAAACCGAATCTCTAGCGAGCTCTCGGAGCTCCCAACCCAATCGGCATTGTCTACCTTAGTTCTAAGGGAATAGGTAAAGGCTCGGGTAGTTTATGGGAAAATGCCCAGGTAAAAATGTAAGAATTTATCAGTCAGACTAAATTAACTTTGAATTAAAATGACAAAACATTTGTTTCGTTCACATTTCAGAAATGGCTGCATAACCATAAATAAGAACACTGGAATTTTGATGACTGACTTGTTGAAAGTAATTTCAAATTAATTATAGTTACTTTAAACAATATATTTAAAAAAAGGGTCAAAAAACATTTAAATATGTAGTTATTATCAATTAGCTCGCGAAAATCCTTCATATCTTATATGCTATAAGACAGAAGGACAAAAATGATGATTTAAATAATAAAATCAATTTCAGGCCGCTTGAAATTAATAATAGAGATAGTTTTAATAATGTAGTAAATGAAAAAAATAGTCAGCAGAATATTTACGGGTGGAATATATAATTGTCAGCTGAATATGACATTTGATTGCCTTTGATGGAGATTGTATGGCTACTTAGCAGCTTTTACCCCCCTGCTGACGACCTTACCACCATCGAACAGCTGGCTGACTTTTTTTATCAATTAATTGATAAAACGAGTCATGTCTGTTAGTTTCACACGACTTGAAATGAATCAAAGGTATTTTTTTTTAAATCAGGTTGAACATCGACTGCTCACGTGTAATCCACCGTTCTCTATGCTGCTGACTAGTTTTGTAATTTTTTTTATTATGTAATTGTAAAAGTTTTGTCGTCGGCCCTGGCGACCTGCAAAGAATATGAGTCAGTGTATCCATTTCCACCGAACCGCAATAACAGATGGTTGGTTACCTTACAGGACCGTATTCAAACATGCTTTAGGTTAAAATTTTCAAAGATGATTTGCGTGTTTAATTGTCACTGGATTGTAAACTATTATAAGACCTTTGTGTCAGGAAGTCATCTTTTTTTTGCCATAATAAATGCCACACCCTTTATAATAAAATGCCGCTAAAGGTTTGTAAGCGAACCCCTATAATGCTATGGTAACCTTCCAACTACCATCTAAAGACTAAAAGTTTCAATTTTCAGTTGCAAGGGTTGGTTTCGAAGATACGAGGGTTAAAGTAGTACCTATCACCCCAAAGGACTTCATTTCTTAATTTTCAGCAGGACATTAATATTTACCATTGCACATCCTGAGGGGTAGTAAACCCGGAGCTCGTTTTAGAAAAATTTACCCGTATTTTTTGTGAGAAGTAAACGCGGAGTAGATGCTCTATCCTTATCGGCCCTATTGAGACGTACGAGTATTGATTATTCAATAAATGAATAAATCAAAAGTGAGTGAAACGTTTACCATTTATTGTTCCTTCAAGTCATTATAAATACATTATGGCTATGAATTAAAATTACGCTATTTATTGGGTGTTCAAATTCAAAAGCAAAAACTTTCTTGGAAGAACTTGTGAAGTAGAGTAAGAAAGTTAATGCCAAAAATCTACTTAATATCTTTAGAAATCATTTATGAAAATACAAAGAGTTAGGGCTCAGTTTTAGCTCAATTTTACTTTTGAATAAAAAAATTGCTCCAATGCCATTGAATTTAAATAATGATCTGCAGTGTTTATGAAATCAATTAGAAGTTAATCAGTACAAAATAAGTTAGTAAATTTAATAAGAGGACATCATGTAATACAAAATAATAATGGTGGAGGAGTTTAAAAAATTATTTAATTGTTAACAACAAAAAATAACTCTTGAAATTTTATTTTCACTAATTGACCTACTTGTTCGGTAAAACATTATCAAATCTGATGAAAAGACTTAGGCTTTCACGGCCGGCGTTTTCAGAAGAAATTGTGAAATTCGGGCTTGATGGCCGTGGTCTAGGATTGTTTGTTCTTCGGTGAGAACACCGAAGAAGTGTCTTATCCGACGTTTCGCCAACAACTGTGGTTGGCATCCTCAGGGAACGTAGCGTGGGCGTAATGTCCATCGCTGCGGTTGTGCTGAGACTGAGTTGACACTTGACGCGGGGGTGACATTTATAGTTGGAACGGGTTCCGCATGATTACGCATTACTGCATTTGGCCGTTGCTGTTTGGTGGTGGTACCGATTAGGGCTGGTAAGCAAGCCTTGTTCACTTTCATTGTTTCCTCTCTTTTGTTGAAGCTGTTGGAATGTTTTAGGATTTCAATGGCTTCACGATAAAGTCTGGCATGGTAACTACGCGAATTTACCAAGATGTCTGCTTTTTCAAATTGAATATCATGCCCATTCTGCATAGCATGTTCTGCCACTGCGGATTTATCAGGTTGTTGGAGCCTGCAATGCCTTTCGTGTTCTTTCAAGCGGGTGTTTACGCTTCTCTTGGTGGTACCTATGTAGACCTGCCCGCAACTGCACGGGATACGGTATATCCCAGGTGCTGTGAGGGGATCTCTTGGATCCTTTGCAGAGCGCAGGTGTTGTTGAATTTTCTTGGTGGGAATAAAAATGGTTTTGATGTTTTTCTTCATCAAAATTCTACCAATTTTATCCGACACACCTTTTATGTAAGGGAGAAAGGCTTTAGCTGCAATTGAGCTTTCTTCTTTCAATGGACGTTTCTTGGGACGCATGGCTCTACGGATTTCATGGTCAGTGTATCCGTTGGCACGAAAGGTGTTGTGAAGGTGCTTAAGTTCGGACTTAAGATGTCGAGGCTCGCAAATATCTTCCGCTCTCCTAGTGAGTGTACGGATGATACCTGTTTTTTGCCGTGGGTGGTGGTTGGACAGTTTGTGTAGGTAACGGTCCGTATGTGTGGGTTTGCGGAAAATTCGGTGTCCTAGTTTGTCTCCTTCCCTGGTAACCAGTACGTCGAGAAAGGCTAGATGTTGGTCCTTTTCAACTTCCATGGTGAACTGAATGTTCGGATGGATGCTGTTCAAATGTTGTAGGAATTTGTCGAGTTGTTTTCGACCGTAACTCCAAACAACGAACGTGTCATCGACATACCGTAACCATGTAGTTGGTTTAAGAGGAGATGAGGCAAGAGCCTGTTCTTCGAATTCTTCGAACAAGGCTTGGTTACCAGCCCTAATCGGTACCACCACCAAACAGCAACGGCCAAATGCAGTCATGCGTAATCATGCGGAACCCGTTCCAACTATAAATGTCACCCCCGCGTCAAGTGTCAACTCAGTCTCAGCACAACCGCAGCGATGGACATTACGCCCACGCTACGTTCCCTGAGAATGCCAACCACAGTTGTTGGCGAAACGTCGGATAAGACACTTCTTCGGTGTTCTCACCGAAGAACAAACAATCCTAGACCACGGCCATCAAGCCCGAATTTCACAATTATCAAATCTCATTTAAAAGAAGGGGATGATCATGAGAATATCATTTCAACTTTTGAATTAAAGATTTTTCTTATAATTTTCTTTTCTTTTTTAATGATGAAGGGATTAGGGGTCATCCATAAATTACGTAACATATTAAGGGGGGGCAAAGAAATGTGGCATTGTGTGACATGCGACAGGGAGGGTCAAAATCTTTGTGAATTAATGTACGTACATCAAAAACTTTTTTGATTAAAATATTTTACTAGACGGAGAAAGAAATTAGCCGCTTCTGTATTGTAAAAACGAAAAGAAGTAAATT
This sequence comes from Agrilus mali, assembly GCA_029378335.1. Classification (NCBI taxonomy): domain Eukaryota; kingdom Metazoa; phylum Arthropoda; class Insecta; order Coleoptera; family Buprestidae; genus Agrilus; species Agrilus mali. The sequence continues at coordinate 4,088,054 of CM055661.1, forward strand.
TTGTATTCTGACAAAAAGTTCTGAATGACTATGAAAAAGACCAACCAAAGGAAAGTCACGAATGTACTTAATATTGTATGGAAACTGTGCTCTATCGAATGGAATACGAATGGTTAAGAAGTGACTTATCGAATTTCGATATGATCGTACGAGCACAAAAGGCGCTGGAAGTTCTGGACGAACAGTTGAGGTCAGCGCTAACCAAATGGTCAATAAAATCCACGATATTATGTTGGATGACCATCAAGAAAATAAACACAAAATAGCTAGAACAAACACCTTTAGAGAACTTCATTTCTAATTTGTCTCTATATTCAAGTAAATAATATATAAATCCTTGAAGCTTAGTAATTAGAACAGTGAAGCGTAAAGCTTGAGAGTAAGGTTTGATACCCTGCATGGGCATGACAACAGCACCAATCTTCCTACTTAATTTGATATTAAATTAGAAATTAATTTATAGATTAGTGTACATATTAAAAATAGAACTAGTATAAAGAAACTCCCTCTATTTGCACTAATAAATAAAAATTACTAGCCATTAACATGCTTGTGGCAATTGTTTTACTTCTGTATCTGGTATCTTTGACCTCATAACTAACTAATCAGATACAGTAGTTTTAGCAATTATTACAGTGGCAGATTTAGATATTTGCCGCCCGTAGGCTATTCAAAATTTGCCGCCCCTACTGACACCTGCAATTCTATACCCTAATTCACAATCAATTTTTTGTCAATGAAATTGCAACTTTATGATTGTATTATATTTTTATAAGACTAATCAACAAATATTGATACGAATTCGTTAGGATTAAAAATGTAAGAATGTTAAGAAGAATTTTCGTTGAATGGATATTTACAGGTTTTATTCATTACAATATTATCATGATTGTCTTTTTCAATTATCATTATTTTAAGAAATGTATAATATTTATGAAATTCTGTGCAACAATATGCAATTTTTTACGTGTAAATTTATTAAATTTTTATTTTATACTCAAACAGGTTGTTAATATCATCAGAAATATTAATAGTAAAGTATTAATTTTTCACATATATATCTATATAATATTTGTTATTGTTATTTTTAAGCTTTTTTTTCGGATCCCATTTCTCTTCGAATAGATATAGGTATTTATGTGGTGAAACATATTACACATTAATTGAATAGTGTGGGTGGACCTAAAGAAAAAATTATGACAATAATTAATTTAAAAAATAGGTAAAAGTACTAAATTTAAAATGTTTTACTTAAACGCTATTGGAATATTCTAAAAATTCAAAATCACAACAGTATATTTTATAAATAAACGTTTAGTAATTTTTCATATACAGTAGACTTCCGATTATCCGGATCCCGATTAACCGGAACGCTGCATTATCTGGAATGATATCGATTTTTAAATCCGCCGTTTTATCCGGAACTGGAGTGATGCGGCTCCCGTTTATCCGGAATTTTCCTAAACTAAACTGTCTACTAGTACATTTGGTTAGTCCAAATGGTCAAAAGAATGTGCCTCGGTAGGTATGGGTAACACAGTGTCGTATCACACAAAAGTGTTGACACTTTTCAGTGTGTCAGGTGTGTTGAAACAGCTCATATGAAACCAATGACACCGAATGACACTTAACACAGTTGCGACACACGAGCGAGCTGAGGTTCGCTTGTATGGGAATCAGTGGGTATCGTTGGGTGTCATCGTGTCGTCAGTGTTAGACGGTTTCAGATGCCATAGAGTGTATCATTGTGTCGTGTTGTATCGGTTGGTGTCGTTTTTCGCGGTTTGTCGTTTCGTATCAGACAGTCGCAAGCTTGCGCTGTGCGTTGCTTTGTACCAACCAAATGTGCGTATGCGTTTTGCGCAGTTTTGCGATTCGTTGTCTTTTGACTTTGTCCTTATAGTAGTTATACCAGTATCTAAATTTTATTATTAATTGTAGTTGTATAGTTAATTTATTATTAGTTGTAGTTGTATAGTTAGATTAGTATTATATTCAATGTTTTTATTATTTTTTGTTTTATATTCCTTCTTTTATTGTTAACGTTTTTGTATTGATATTTAAATGTAATTTTAATAATCAAAAATGTAAAACAAATTTGTGTAATTTTAATTCTAAACGTACATGAGTCTTGGTTTTTTACTGCTTTTATTTGCCTTAATTGATATCCACCGAAGAACTGATTATTTGTTTATTATTATAACTATTTATTTATTTTCAATTTTTTTGGGAATTTCCCTACTTACAAGTTACGAACGAATCAACTTTAAGCCAGTCCCATAGATAATAGAAGTGTGGGTTAAAGAGATGAAACCATAGATATGTGAAACTGACAAGAAACAATAATGCAAAACAATATTTTATTTATGTAGGTATAAGTAAATAAATAATCCATCTTGTATTTATACTTTATTTTTTTATTTCAAGTTAACAAGTTTCACACTTTTAATTTTTTTAACACAAATTTAATGTATTACTTATCGTTCTAATAAATAATTTTCTAATTCAAACAATATTTTTATATTTTATATGAGAACTGTCTCTGTTTATGCAGAACTTAACATAAGCCTAACGCTATCGCCACTCTATGGTATACGTATCACATGCAAACGTGTCGCTTGCTGTTTCAGCCAATTTCAGCACGTTTCAGCAATCGTTTCAAAACTGCGATTGCGTATGTGAATCTTTTACTGTGTCATATGAAACAATTGTGTTGAAACGGTGTGTTGATACAGCACACGGTATCAGTGTTACTGTATCGACACACTAAAATTTTGTGTGTTACCCATGCCTATGCCTCGGTATACAACATCCTCTGAAGGAGATCTTTCAGATGGTGTTGCTCGGTGCCGCCCTACTGGACCGCACCCGACCCGTTAGTTGATATCGGCATATTTTATGTCTGTTTATGTTAGGCACAAGTGCAACACATACGGCCGAAATCTTTTATCTTTTTAATTGACCATGGAAACTATATCTTCTGCTGATTTTGCTGTTGCTAGAAAGCTAGTGGCTAGGTAAAGAGCTTAGTGCAGGGCTGCAAGTTGCACAGATTATTTACATATGTAATAATAAATGTTCTTCAATAAGGTCTCATAGTTTCCGTCTCCCGATTCCGATTATCCGGAAAATTCGGTCATCCGGAATAGGTCCGGTCCACATTATTCCGGATAATCGGGAGTCTACTGTACAGACGTTAGTGTATTCAGTATACTGTATAGCACTAAAATATTGTAATTCTTGTTGATTTTTTGAGCCTCGTTTTTTCCGTCTATAAGATAATAATTTGTTTCTATTTCTGTAAGACAAAAAAATTTTTGAGCAAAGTTTGCCGCCCCCTAAAATCTGCCGCCCTAGGCTCTAGCCTATTCAGCCTGCTGGTAAATCCGCCACTGAATTATTATTTATAAATATGTTGTTGAAATTGTTTATTGAACAGGCATCTGGTATGACCTATAAACGAACTATTTTTCATACACAGCGGTAAGAAAATCGAAGTGGCACCAAAGATAAATTGTCTGATTAATAATTTGAGTTAAATATTCGTCTCATAGCCCTTAATAAATGTGCTTACTTATGTATTATATGTCTACAACATAGTTACAGGGCGATTATTTTTTCTCTGTTACGTACTGGAGTGTCTGTTAATAAATACCTGTAACTACCAAGTACTCAACTAAAATATTCATGTTGGTAATCGATGGTAACATAGCAGTAGAAATACCGAATGTAAGTACAACAAGTGTACGCTGGTGCTCCATTAAATAACTCTTTTGTTTACAAAATTGCGAGCACAAATTCCAATAGATTCAAACTATTTATATTATTGATATTTATTCATCGGTAGGTACAGTCAACAGAACAGGTAAAACCATTATACAAATCGCTATTATTCAACCTAGCAACAATATCTCACTGCTAAAATATTAACTGATATGTACGTAACGTTTGAAATACGTACATATGTCAGGGTGATCGTTTTCAGCCTACCCCCTGGACGTATCGTTTTAAAATTTTTGTTGATTGGGTTTTAAGAAGTGGTCTATCGTTCTAAAATATTTCCTATTTTTTCTCACTTCAAGTTATATCTGAAGTTAACGCCAAATGCTACCAAGAACCCATAATTTCAATATTCGTTATTGTAAGTCCCACATAGGTACATAATGCGTGAATCATCGTCTTTGGCTTGGAATTATTGTTTTTATAATATGAGCTTATTTTCAAAATTTTTCCATTTCCAAATAACATAGAAAACACAAAATGCCTTAAGCAAACATATTAAAAATAATAAAGATAAAGTCAGTACAGAAAGCTTGTCAGGAGTAGGTATATAATCTAACTTTAAACTCCTGTAATTGCATCTATATTGGTCAAACTGGATGAAGTTTTAAAATCAGACTGGAAGAACAAAATAATAAATTAAATTCAAACTATGTCAAACTTCTAATCGAAGAAAGCCATATGTTTAATAATAGATAATATTGAAATCCTACGTGTTGAAAATAAAAGCTTTAAATTGTCCTTAATAGAATAAATATAAAAACATAAAAACTTTTTTGAATGACCTGAATAACTCGCCATTACTAAATATCTTTAACTACCCCTACCCTGATCCATAACTATTTATTATAAGACAAGTTCATTAGCTATAAGTTATTGTATTATTTCTGAAGAAGCCTAAGTTAGGTGAAACAATATTGTAAAGTGCAAATATACTAATTTTGTAAAAACTGTGTTTTATTATTCTCCTTAAATAGGGACAATGACTTTTCATTAATAGGTGGAGAAATAATCTATACTAATATTATAAATGCGAAAGTAATTCTGTCTGTCTGTGTGTTACATAATCACGCCTAAACTACTGAACCGATTTAAATAAAATTTGGTACAGATATAGTCTAGAGCCTAAGAAAGGACATAGGCTATTCTTTAATGCGAAAAAAGAGCCATAAGGGGTTGAAAAGGGGATTATAGTTTGTATAGAAATTACGCGATTTTCAAAGCTAGAAGCTTGAAACTAATTTTTTAGGCTTTTGATTAGATATAAATACGACATTCAAAGTTTGTAAAAATTTTACCCTAAAGGGGGTAAAAATAGAGAATAAAAGTTTTTTTTAAAAGTATGATGACGTCGGCAAAAAAGCTTACGGTCCAAAAAATAAAAATATAGAAGAAAAAAGCACAGCTAGTACAGCTAATTTATAAATATTTTGTAACTACGATGTGGTTTAATCATTTATATTATGGAGTTACAATACTTGAATTGAAATATTCAATAATTTATGTAGGTATCAATTTTCTACCTTCAGTAGCACCTAAAATAACGAAGTTGACGTTAACTTCTGGTATAACCGATAGCAATAAAAGATTGAAAATATTTTAGAACGGTGGGTCACTTCTTAAAGCCCAATCGACAAAAATTTCAAAATTATATTACAATTCAATCCGGAGATACGTTTAGGGGGCTAGGCTGAAAACGATCACTGCATCTCCTTCAGTTTGTGGTAGTTATGAATAACAGAAGGAAGTTCACAAACTATGCAAAAAACTTAGTATAAAGTGTAGAAAAGACAAAAATCAACCGCATAACAAAAAATGTTCGTTTCTTGACTAGATATGTAGATGATATCGTTTGCATTTGATCAGGGACAAAAAGACAATTAGACTCCTTTTTAACTTTCCTTAAATATTTATACCCAACAATCAAATTTACGATGGAGTTTTAAAATAATTCGCTTTTTAGATCTACCTATTTCAAATAACAAGGGAGTTATCACTTTCGATATTTTTAGAAAACCGACTTTTACCAACATTTTGCCCCATGCCTTGTCTAGACAAAATTTTAACATCAAACTTGGTGCCTTTCATTCTTTCATTCATAGATTGTTAAGCATTCCATTAACTAAACCTCAGTTTAATAAGGAAGTACTATTTATTAAGATTTTAGCCACCAGTAATGGATACAAAACGTCAATTATTGACAAACTAATTGCAAAAAAAACAAAAGAAACTTATTTTAAATCGTTTCTATGCAGTCCCCGAAACTGAATCCAACGAAAGATATCATCTTATAAACTATGTGCCTAGTTTAAGCAAAAATATCTGTAATCGCCTCAATAAGCATAATCTAAATTTCATTTGTGTTAATAAAATTAACTTAGTCAATGCTTGTCAATAACAAACAAAAATTAGAAATTTCAGATAAATCAGGTGTATGCATGATGGTAGTAGATCTGAAGATGGCATATGATTCGGTAGACAGAAAGGAAATAGAGGGAATGTTAAAGAAAAGTAAGATAGAGGAGGATTTGATAGGTAGAATAATGGAATTATATAGGGAAACGAGTGGAGTTGTAAGGGTGGGCAAAAGGGAGAGCAAGGAAATGTGAATAGGGTAATGGGTTAGACAGGGATGTTAAGATAAGTACACAGATATTTAATGTATATATAAGTGATTTAGAAGAAACAATAAGTAAAGTAAATGAGGGGGGAATCGTGATAGGAGAAAAAAGATATGGACAATAGCGTACGCGGATGATATAGCGTTATTAGCGACAAGTTGGGGGGCAATGAGGGAGATGTCAAAAAAATTGGAAAAGTATTTAGAGAAAAAACATCTGCAGCTGCATGAGGAAAAAACCAAAGTAATTGTTTTTGGAGAAGTAAGAGGTAGGAAGAGTAAAGAGAAAGAGGAATTGAGATGGAAAGGGAATTTGATTGAAAGAGTTAAAAAATATAGATACTTGGGGTACATAATGTCAGAAAATAACAAGGACGACGCACACGTAAATAATCAGGTAGCTAAGGCGAACGCATTGCTGGGGAGAATATGGGGAATAGGGAAGAAACTGTGTAGAAATAACTGGGAAAGAAGGATAGTGCTGTTCAAAACATTAATAAAAAGTATAGTTTTTTATGGAGTAGAGATCTGGGGATGGAAAGAATGTAGAGTAGTGGAAAATATCTATAAAAGGTATATAAAATGGGTACTATGCTTAGAAAGAAGTACTCCAGATTACATTTTAAGAGGGAAACAAAATGTGGGAAAATGGTAGAAGATTCAAGAATGAGGGCGGTAAAATATGAGGAAAAATTGGGAAAACTACCGGAAGGGGACTTAAGAAAAGAGTTATGGAAGAGAAAAGTTTTGGGGATAGGGACAAAAAATAAATATGATGTGGAAAGAGAAAAAGCATTAACAGAAATGAAAATAAACAAAGAGCAAATGGAGGAATGGAGAGGAGAGGGACTGAAAGTAAGTAAGATGGTGGGGAAAAGATGCAATGAAATAGTCAGAGGTGAGGATTTGAAAAAAATATGGGAATCAAGATACGTGAAAGGAATGAAGGAGTATACATGGGAAGATTGGCAAGGGGATGAGGTCCCGGGGTATCTAAGAGAAGGGTTAAATATAGAAATAATAGCTAGATTTAGAATGGGGAATGAATGTAATGAGAATAAGTTTTGGATGGAAAATAAAATGAGAATGTTTAGAGTATGTGGAGAAAAGAATGAATCAATTGAACATATACTAGAAGAAGTATTGGGGAAGAATGAGAGGGAAGAGACTGAAAGGATATGAAAGGTGGATGGAAGTGGTCTGGCCATATTGAAACAAATACTAGAAAGAAGACGGGCGGTAAGGGGAGGAGAATAAATTCAAGAAACAAAAAAGCGATTATATATATTAGAAAGAAGACGGGCGGAAAGGGGAGGAGAATAAATACAGAAGGGAAATAAAATCTATTATGAGGGAGATAGAAGGGTAGTATTTTTATTTATTATTATTATTGTTTTTTTCTGGTTTAAATATGTAATGAAAAATGTTATTAGGATTTGAGATTAGTGTTTTTTTTTGTTCTTTGTCTTTCTTTAAAATGTGAGTCGAGATGTAAAAATAACTTTATGTTTTTTTTAATAAAGCCCATAATAGATAAATCAGGTGTTTATAAATTATCGTGTAAAAATTGTAATTTTTTTTATATTGGGCAAACTGGCCGTGCTTTAAAAAAACGTTTGGATGAACATGTAAAAAGTATAGAAAATTATAGCAAATGTAGAGGAATTTCAGTATATTGTTTAGAAAATAGGCATTCATTAAACCTTGAGGATATTAAATTACTCCACAATTCCAATAAAAGTAAACGCTTGAACATTTTTTGGACAATTTTTGAAATTAGTAAAGCCTTCAAGGGGGGTCTACCCATTGTTAACGAAATAACAGTCATTACCAGTTCTCAATAGTACTTAAGTACCTAATTTATAAAACTGTTACTCTTCGAAAATGATCTTATAGTCGAAACAATTGTCAGAGTGAATAAAAACTTTTTGTGAGACTTTATACCAAGTGTTTTATTTGATCCTTGATCATCAAATTAATTGTGTATATTCTGGAGTCTAATTTTCCTGATACAACCTAATTGTCTTTGAGAAGTATTCAGGATACTGATAAGGTATTAATAAACGTGGAATGAGTATTCTCATATCGGAACTTTGTTGCTTATTATGTGTATAAATCCATGTTTTCGTACAATCCAATTTTAAGTTGTTATTATTACATTTATATATCTAGAATAGTTGAACTACATTTCATATCCCCAGGCATTTCCTATCGGTGCGGTGAAGGAAGTTCAATACACATACCTACACATATTTGTGGGTATGTACGTAGATACATAATACATATATGCACTCTTAGGTGTATATGGGAATTCGCCTCAGAGTTGAAATTAAATGATTGAAATCGGTCGATTTTAGAACCTGTCCAATATGTGGGGATGTCGTAAACGACTAACTGGAAATCATTTAGTGGCAATCGCTGGAAGGGATAAAAAGATTAGCGCCGTTGTGACGGCGTATTCGAATGAAAAATCTCCGCTGCACTTTTATGACATCGTGAATTACAGAAGTACGAACATAAGTGTTACAAATTCAATCGTCAATCTATTGCGATGTTTGCCTTTTCAAATATATGAGAACTCTTACAAAGATTAGTTTGATAGCAGCTAGTAAGTACAGTTAAAGAAAAATGTAATTGTTTAGTATCACATAATTATATAACTAACTAATCGTTATGTAAAAGAACAGCCACTTGTTGCTATATGTAATGTTGACATTTACGTATACAAATGGACATATATTTCTTTTCTATTTTAATTTTCAGTTCATTTTTGCTTAAGCCTCTAGGTCTAGGTACATAAAAACGAAAATAAATTAACTAACTAATTAAGCTAACTTGTGGGTCTTGTCCTAAAGTCTACATTGGTCAAACAGGGAGAACATTTAAAAAACGTATAATAGAACACAAAAATAGTTCTTTGAAAAACAAAACAGATTCAACATATGCAAACCATGTAACTCTAGAAGGACATAGTTTTGATGAAAATTTCCAGATTTTACATATAAATGATAAAGGAATAAATTCAACTTTATTAGAAAACTTGGAAATAAATAGATATAAAAAACTTGGAATAATTTTAAATGACCAAGTAGAATGTAACAACTCCCCTCTACTGAATTTGTTTTAACCCAATACCACCGCTTTCTGTCTTTTACTGACGAGATTTTATTGAAAAAATCAATTGCATATTTAAAGAAAAATATACGAGCCTTTTACCAGTTATTGACCAGGGTCGATAATTTTTGAAACAAAAAAAAAACTATAGTAGGATGAAACCCATTGGAAAAGGAAGAGAATATAACAGAAATGAAAGAAAAAATAATTTACGGGCCATCTGAGGTCGGGAAAGAGATTGTGGTGAGTTTTTAAGGGTAAAAAACGGTTTTCCTTGATTTCCGGAAAAACTACAAGTCTTATGGAAAAAAGTTAAATGGAAAAGTTGTAGGTAATAAAAAGATCTACAACTTTTGTATTTACACTTTTTTCACATAAAAAAAATTTATGTGCAAAATTCAAATAACCAAGTTTTTAGTTTTTTTATTTTTATCTTTATAAAAAAACTTTTTTTTCACGAAATTTGGGCAAAATTTACCTATTTATGTCCCAAATACGCTGTAATTTTTTTGATTTGAAATCGTTATTTGTTCACCTTATTTTTACTTAATATCGAAAAAGCACCCTAATTTTCAATCGAAAATTGTCACGTCAAAATACTTTCTGATGGTGTGAAAAAAAATATACATTACTATGGTAAGTTTTCTCAGGAAATGCAAAAGACGAAAATAACTAAATTAATGTTTTTAAAAATATTATAATGAATAACGTAATCAGTATAAAGTATGTGAATTCAATAGTGCGATTTACATGTATATTAATATATTATGAGATTTTCTATGACATAAATGTAATTAGAATTTAATAAAACAACTTTTTTACTGAAAAAAATAGCAGCGGTCACATTTTTAGATAAAATTCCCTTCGTTTTTTTGCATTTCCTGAGAAAACTTACATACGAAGTATATGTATATTTTTTTTTTACACCATCAGAAAGTATTTTGACGTGACAATTTTCGATTGAAAATTAGGGTGCTTTTTCGATATTTAAGTAAAAATAAGGTGAAAAAATAAATATTTCAAATCAAAAAAATACAGCGTGTTTGGGACATAAATAGGTAAGTTTTCACTAAATTTCGTTAAAAAGAAAAATTTTTGTAAAAGATAAAAATAAAAAACCAACAAGTTGGTTATTTGAATTTTTCACATAAATTTTGGGGTTATGTGAAAAAAGTGCAAACACAACAGTTGTAGATCTTCTTATTACCTACAACTTTGCAATCTGACTTTTTTCCATACGATTTGTAGTTTTTCCGGAAATCAAAAAAAAACCGTTTTTTGCCCTTAAAAACTCACCCCCCTTCCCGACCTCAGATCGCCCGTAAATTATTTTTCTTTTATATTCTCTTCCTTTACTAATGGGTTTCATCCTACTATAATTTTTTTTCACTGTACTATTTTTGAAGGCTTCAGCACTGGTCTATTAGGTATGAGGATAAATGCCAATGATCAAAATATTATTATATTAATTAAAATTGACTAGTGGCGTATCTGGGGGGGAGGGAGGGAATGCTGAGGGATAAATCCCACTCATGGATAATCAACATTAAAACTTTAAAATGGAAAAAATACGCGTCATTTTGTTTAGGCTTTACAGCTTAATTAAATATAATTATCCGGAATAATTTGCGTTTTAATAGTTTTGAACTGGGTCAATGTTTATTAAATTCTTTTGTTTTTAAACCTATTACAAAGTTAAAATTGAATAATACGTTTCTTTTAATCGAGCCTTCAATTTTATTAGTCCAGGAATTAACTGATTAACTCCCATATTTCAATTACAACAATGAGTATCAATTATGATTTTTGCTTTTTACGTATAAAATAGAATAAATAACTCAAACGAAATAATAAATAAAATAAAAATTAAAAGAAAGCAAAACGTACCTAATTACTTTAGAAAACCTTTTGCAACGTCAGTTCTAGATAAATTGATCACAAAAATACCCAATATTTTGAAAGGCAGAAATCAACAATCAAAGGAACTTTTGTCACTGCGCAATTAAAGCGTATGGTTCGTAAAATACTGAATTATCTCTACCAGACGCCATAGGTTTACACAATTACAGCAATTAAAGCACAGTTCATACTTGATTAATTTCTTTACTTCATTTACATATCTACAAATGTAATAACACTTAGACACACTAACAAAAGTATCTAAGTAAGGTAGGTATTATGTACCGAAATAGAATATAATTAATTGTTGGTATGTGGTAGACAATAAAATATAGAACACGTTCGAAAGCGAGTTAAAACAGATTTGGTACAATAACAAACTTTCAGAAAACAGTCGTTTTGAGTTGAAGGTGTTTTGTTGTATGGAACAACTGACGCAGGTGGGTAAGTTTGATAATTATTACCATTTACAAGTCCACGCAGCTGGTGATTTGGATTTGACGGTGCGTATTTCTTGGAAATAAATCTGTGGAAATTCAAGATGGGAAGTTTCCTTCAACCTCACGAAAAATTCCCAAGTTGAAAAGCTTTTCAATATTTATAGTATTTCACTATATTTTTGGAATGGAAAACTTTAAGTTTAACAAAAAAATTTAGGTTTATAAATTTGTTTGGAATTTTTTGACTCTACCCTGAAGAAGCCTTACATTAAAGTAAAAATTTTTAATGAATTTATATCACACTTTTGTCTGGATCGTAGAAACATTATATCATACAACACTGAAACTTTACCCATTACCATTCCGCAGCACAAGGGAAGTACCATCACCGCAGGAAGTATTTATAGTTTATAGGTAGAAATCAAGTCCAAAGATTATGTCCAAATAAACACCTCTGTAAAATTCAACTTCTTGCTGACATTGAAAACATCTTTATCAGGACTTTTCAAACAAGATGTAGAAATGATATACAAAAAACGAGGTTATACTTGACCAAAAGTAACTTTTGTCCAAAATAACTGCTATCAAAAAAATGTGAATAAAAATTTATGGTGGTTGTGGTGCAGACGTAAAGTGCACTTCAGAAATCAGAAAAAGGAGGAAGAGCTTGTGATTGTGGAACCCAATGCAACACTTCAGTACTACACGGTGGTGGTCCATTTTTTAAACATATCTACGACAAGTATTCCAGTGGTGAGCCCTAGGGGGCTTTATTATTTGACACTTTTGACAGTAGGACTGTAAAATGTTTGAATGGTTGACAAAACTCTTCCAGATGTTTAGTTCTCTCGATAGCATCGTCTGCTTTTTCTAATTGTTCTTCTCACCTTGATTTGGACTTTGATTTGGTAATTACTAGATACTACTATTACTACTTTGAACAAACCTAACGCCAAAATAAATATTTTTTTAAACAATTTCTTCTATACTTTAGCCTTTGCTAATAGAAACATTAAATCACACAACACTAAAACTCTTCCCAATATTACCATTCCTCAGCAAAAACGAAGTACCATCGCCACACGATGTATTTATGGGTAGAAACCAAGTCCACGGATTATGTCCAAACACCTCTGTAAAATTCAACTTCTTGCTGACATTGAAAGCGTCCTTATCAGGACCGATAGGCGTCACAAAAGGTCTAAGAGTCTCAAGTGTGGTCCTATTCTCAAACAGTATGTAGAAATGAAATACAAGAAAAGGCATCATGATCAAGAACAAGGTCACACTTATGATGACCAAAAATAACTTCTGTTTCAAATCATTATCAGTAAAGTAGGAATAAGAATATATGGCCGTTGTGATGCAGACATAAAATGCACGTATCGTTCCGTAGATCAGAAAAAGAAAGAAGAACTTGTGGTTATGGAATCCAATGCAACACTTCAGTACCACACAGTGGTGGTCCATTTTTAAAATACATCTTCGACAATTATTACAGTGGTGAGCCCTAGGGGGCTTTATTATATGACACTTTTGGCAGTAGGACTCTAACGGATTCATCACATAATGTTTGAATGGCTGACAAAATTCTTCCAGAAGTTTATTTTTATCAAAAGCATCGCCTGCATCTTCTAATTGCTCTTCTAACACTGGAGGTACTCTAAATCGATCGGGGATCTTCTTCGGTTTCGTAAACACGACCCTCAACAAGGATACCATTTCTAATATGAAGATAATACTGAACGTGAATCCGAAAAGGATCTTGCATATCAATAGTGACACCGTTTCGACACAAAACGTTTTTAAATACACATAATAAAGCCAACACTGACCACTTATAATACCGATAACTACAGAGTAAGAAATTATCTTCAAAATTGCTCGTAAAAGTAGGACTAAGATACATGAGTTTGACGAGGAATTAGAAAGACACATTGTCAGTTTGAGTTTTAATGACGTTTAATATTTTGTACTTTAGAGATGTACATATTGAAAAAAAAGAAGGTTTTTTGAGCGATTATTTCGTTCAAATTAGGGCATTTAATTAGCGCTTAATGTGCACTTAATTGCTGTGTGACCAACAAAACTTTAATTGTTTTAACATTTTTTTTTAAGCAAAACTTCTTTGGGCGCGATGAGAGTAAAATCTCAAGGCCTTGAAACGACACATTTCGTAACGATTCGTCTCGCGAAGCTATGACAATACAAAGGCGCGCATGCCCATATCGGTATTACAGTCAGCTGTTAGTAACCGGCATTTCATAGCAGTTATATTACAGTAAATGTTTATTAAACAACAATTAATATTTATTTAAGAGTGAGTATTTATTATTATGTATTAATTTTAATTCCTTGTAGTTATTGATAGTTTACGGTTTCTTAAGCACTTGGAAAAATAAACGGAGGCGAAAAAAAATTGATGTATGTACATGTGTTTTCATTTTTAACACATAAATCCTGAAAATTCTCGTACTCTCTCTTCCTTTCACCAAACATGACTTATTCGTTATAAAGGTATAGAGATCGCCAAAGAAGTACTGAGTTGCACATGATTAACTTTTTATGTTCTTTTATTCTCTCCTCAAACGATCTCCCCGTTTGACCAATATAAGATTTATCGCCATCTCCACATTGTAATTGATAGACCCCTGATTTTACCTTTTTTGTGTTGTGTGGTCATATTCAACTCACTTAACATTAAGCTACCATAACAATAAATTTAAATTTAAATTAATCTCTCGTTAGGGCACTTAATGAGTAGAATTGTCAATATGTAGATGCTTTGACTGCACTGGCTTTGCTCTTCTTACTTATCGGATGTGTAAAAATTTGTTCTTTAAATGCCAGAGACTTTAAAAAGCACAATTTTTATAAAATATCTTATAAATAGCGAATTATTTTACAATCTTTAATGTACTATAAAGTATAATTTACAAAGTTCCTACTAAAATCATTTTAGAAGATTATTATTATTATATTATAAGTAGGTACGAAATTATTTATATGTGTTTAATTCTACTATAGTGAATTAAAACGATCTTGTTATAATTAAATTGTAAAGGAGAAACTTGAAATAATACGCTTGTTCGAAAAAATAACAATTTAATTTTTACACTGTACATCCTTTGGCTAATTGGCCTAATCGTTATGACAAAAACTAACGAATATTAATAAGAACATTTATAACAGTTTGTTTTTGGAAATCAGTTTCAAACATTTTCAAAATTACTCAACTTGTGACATTCCACAAATATATCCCATTCTTTTCATTTTTATTAATTAAATTAATGTATTGTCAGTATTTACAAATAAAAATTAAAACAGAATCTCTACAGAAGCATAAAGAGTCATGTGGATGTGGAAAACGTTTTTCTGAATCATGATTTTATTTATATAGGTAGAGGTACCTGTATCAGGAGATGCACTAATTTAACTAATTATTAACTGGCGCCAATTTTCACAAACACTCTAATTAAAAATTGCTGTTTCAACGAACATGTAATGTGCGATTGTCAGTGGCAGCTCGTGGCATGTTACCTATCAGTAGAATATAAATCAAACCAGAAACCAGAAATCCTTAAATCCCTCATGATTTTTTTTTGACAACCTCAGATATTTAGTTACACTATGGCTTCATTAAAAAAATTAATTACAAAAGAAAAATAACAAAGTTACGGAGAACCCAATTAAAATGTCTAAGAGGATAAAAAAAGGAATCGAACGAAAAACTAAAATATTGTAGGTGCCATTTGAAAAAACGAAGTTATTCGTGTTTAAAGTTCTTAAACTTTAGAATTTTATTTTGAACGCCCTGTATAAATTTGTTAGTTCAATTTTGTCAAGGCGTTAGCACTAATATTCAGGTATTACTAATAAAAATTGCAACAGTCTGAGTCGGATTTTGTGGAAGTTATGATTTTTTATAATTTGGGTTGCGGTGGCGATTTTTTTTCTATAAATTAAATTAACTCAGAAACCGATCGTCATAGGTGTACAAGTTAGTTATCAAACTTACCTTAGAATTACACGTTTAATTCGAATTCAGCGTAAAAAATATACCATTCCATTTAAAATAACAAAGTTGGTGTAGACTTCCGGTATAACCGGATGTAAATCGAACTTGAAAATATTTTTAAAAGAAGCAGCATAAACAATAACCAAATGAGCCCAAGATTCAGAATTGAATTCCTTCTACTAATTAATATACCTATTTCTAATAGCCCATCAAATTGAAAAACTATGTATATTACATTACTTCAACAATTATTTATTAGTGTGTCTAGTTTCCGGCGTATTTATTGCAATTCTATTCGTTACATGCTTTTGGAGTTTTTTAGACTCATTGTAGGTACCTACATGCCGATAACACAGCATGCGATCTAGTAGCTAACAACCACACTGGCTTGCACATGATAGGATATTGTGTTGTTATTAGGTGATGGAACTTTTTGATAGTGTTTTATGGATTGCCACAATCTGATATCGAGCCAAAGTTATTAGTCAGCTCATTCATCATCATCTCGCAGACAGGCGGTAAATATACGTATATTTTTTTTGTCGGTTCCCGCGAAAGAAGTATTGAAACGTTCGTTGGGATAGTAAATGACTCGAATTTTTGTTGGAAATATCTGTCAATTTTTCTAAAAATGAAAACTAAGATGAGGAGATAGCAAGTTGAATAAAAAATACACCAAGTAACTGTAATTTAGGTTATAATTTATTGTAGTTTTGGAGATAATCATTCACTTTATGAATATTTCTCTTTGTAGCGTTTAATGACTGTCATTTTCCAAATAAATGTAGTCTTAATTATTATATTATAAATCGATTGGAAATTATATCGCATTGTGTGAAAATTTTAAAAGGATCGCCTTGTGTGTAAGAGTCCTAGGTGGCTACAAAATCGTGGGAACATACAAATTAACAGTTAAAATTACAATAAAACTATTCGTATATTGTATATTATACAAGCGTTTCTTATTTCATGTATATTTCCTAATACCTGCCACCTCTGCCCTTGTGGAAATAAAGCGAAAGAAAAATTACGAAAACTGTAGGTGTTTCTTACAACCAATAAACTTTTATATTTGAAAACTTTTCTAATAACCGATTTTATTAGGTCCTACGTAGCTACATAACTCCAAAGGAATTAAAATGGTAAGAACACTACCATAAACTGTGTTTTAAGTAAGGGATTACTGGTCATAAACTCGTTCATTGTACAAATAAAAATGTTCATTGTACTAATAAAAATGAAGTCAGAGCTGTAGATAAACTTTGTAACGAATTAAATTACGGTGACTTTTTATATAAATTGCAAGGGTCAATTGAAATTCTGACTACCACTGAATGGATAGCTGCTATAGCTTTTTCAGAACGTCGTGTTGGGGCAAAGTTTTTAGGCAACAATTTTGAGTAGATTTTATGTCGTTGTTAAAGGAACGAACCATTTAGTTGATTACTTACTTGTTAAATATACATTAAGAAAATTAACTTGACAAACAACAAGTTCATACTGGAAGGGGTGTAGGCATCTGTTTACATAGGTATATTAAATGCAGTATTCAGACCCCTGTTGTCTATATTTTCAATCGAATTAAAATTTGGGGCAATGAAGACACCAGAACGTAACCACCGTATGTATGTGCAAAGACATCAATATAAATTGCTGAAGGCTCTTGTGTATGTATAGCTCGCTGGATAAGCGCCGCGGGCTATAAATCGTTAGGTGTTTTTTTTTGTAATCTTAAAATATTTTAGCAATAATTGTATATTTTATTGGTACTCTTTTGTATATATTTTAATGCCGAAGTCTTTTGTGTTATATTTCTTTGTTCAGTCATATCTACGTAAATATCCTTCAAATTAACAATTCATATGCTCTATAAACATTCCTTTCTTTTGTAAATATTTCTATTGTATCCGGCCTATCTATTCAAATAACTTTATTACTGTACTTTCCTATAATCCCTTTAACAGTTCATTTTTCGTATACTAACAGCATGGCGTCTGTACCTTTCATTCCTTCTTAATTACAATTTTACGATGGGTTTCTTCGATGGTTTGGTACTACAATCTATTCTTAGTATTTCTTATCTGTAAAAATTTCCAGCCTTGTTACTACCCTATTGGTACCTTACTTTCATCTATCAACTATTAGCTCCTCCTTCATAAGTTTCTTAAATATTTCTTTTCAAAAATTCTTCAGTTCGTCCTGGCAGTTCGTCTCCAGATTTTCTACCTTCGAGCTTTTGTTCTTTCGCACTTCATCGTCTCATTGTTTTCATTTGTTAAGTTTTATTATATTGTTGTTGCTGTTTGTTATCTAGTGTTGTTATTTAATTAGTGGCCAAGTCAATAAGGCTAAACCCCAAACAACTAATAGGGAAATAAGCGTTTTTGAATATAAATAAAAAATAAGTAGTGCTATAATGTAAAATAAATTAATTGGAAAAATATCTGTTTAAATAAATAAATTATAAAGTAAAAAAGTTGTTAAAATATTAAAAAACGGGTTCCTTCATTATCAAAAAAAATTTAAGTAACCCCATGTGTTCAGTAATTTAAATTATTATAATTCACTCAAATATTATATTATAAATGCCTAATTAAAAGCTTTTTAATTTGTGTTAATTCATCCACATGGTGGTGGTCTACCTTTGTGAATTTACGTTAATAAAAACTTTGTATTATTTATCAGCCACACCTCGGTTGCTGCTGAATGATATAATGAAATCCTTTTTACCCTAAACTGCTCTGATTATATGAATAATTAAATAACAGGGGGAGAAGAATTATTTGACCCTCATTTTCTTTATTCATTATTCAGTTGGACGCGTAATTAACAAGCAATTACAAATCTGGTTAACTTTATTGCTCGAGATTACAGGAATATTACGAATTATTTAATTGTTTCTCAATAATTAAATTAAATAATTTAATATGTAGCATCAAATGTGTTTTTAACATTACATTTCATTCGTTTTCAGAGTATTCCTAAAACTGTAAAAAAATCCCTGAATTTAAATGCAATGTATTTGTAGTTAATAACGAATACAATTGTATTTTAAAATTCAAATACTTTTTTTAATTTTCTAAGTTATAATTTATTTTCTTATTTGAACTTTTATCGAAATTATGTTATTTTTCACTAAAACTCTCAATTGAAATTTGTGAATGTGTGAAAAGGTTATGTTGTCATAAAATAATGAAATTTCAAGTATATTATGTATAATTGAAAATTAATAGAAATGTAACTTAATTTTACAATATTTTTCTACATCAATTTTATTGAAAATTAAAATTAATTTTTACAGTGGACCTAATCAGTTACAATTGTTAGATATTTCAATAGTCATTACTAAAACAGTTTTTCTTTAGTCTTCTTTGCATGCTGATCTGATCTTGATTCAAGACAAGAGCATCGATGAAAAAACGAGACAAGATCAAGAGAATTACATCGAGAATTTTCGAGGCCAAGGAATTTTGTTAAGTCTCGTGATCTTTATGCAGTTTAAAAAATACTTAAGAGAATGATATTTACACAAACAATTCTGTTTCTAACAACATCCTAGTGGGGCTCATTGCAGCTACAAAGAAGTACTTTTTAGTTCAATCATTTAACATTTATTATAAACAATGCTGTAACATGCGTTCACTGGTGGATTAATAAATATATTAGGCCTTAAATGGACACTCATCGTTATTTTTAAGTAGGTATTATCACCTCGCTAGGTTTTTGTTTAAATATTAAAGTTTACAGAATTCGTTTTAAACCTAACTGCGTCGAGAAATAACTTGAACTCTTGAATAAAGACAAAAATTATGACTAAAAAATTGTACAAGACAGGAACAATTATTTTTCATCTTATTTTCAAGTCAAAGTGGTAAGTCAAAATCAGAACTCTATCTAAGTGAAACCCTGCATGTTACAGGCTGATTCTCTTTACACAGTAGATAACTTACTTTGTGGATACTGTTACTAGCTACTTAGGAAACTTTTACTTATAATTAATGCACAATTATAGCTCACAAGATTCTGAAATACCTCTACTACATTTCCCTGTTCAACTGCATAATTTTCTGTGAACATTTCAGACTTGGCATTTTCTGTTTAACGTCGGATTACCAAACAGTCCCCATTACTACCCCGAATAACTTCCCAAGGGATAATGAGTTCATAACTAAAGTCCGATATTTACCCAAGTTTACTGAAGATACCTATTCATGGTCATAGTCATAAGTTGTAAGCAATATTAATTATAATAAGTATATAAGTTTTAGGACATGGAAAATAGAATACAGTAAGTATGTTATAAATTGAATATGTAGAGGAAGCCTTTAACTTTTGTACAATACTCTCATGTTTTAGAATAATTTATTTGCCAGATAGTGTCTTAAAAATATAGTAAGTAGAATCCGAAGATCATTATAGATTATTGCTATAATATAAGTTAACTTGGGTAGCACACAAACCCACAATATTATAAATGTTACAGTTAAAACAAGTTTTTAGTTAGAACTCGTTTTCCCTAGTTAAAACTAGTTTTTACTTAATGCCTTTGTTAAAACTAGAAATACCCAGTTAAAACTAGAATTAACACTGATATATTTGATTTTCAGATAAAACTAGTTGTCACATCGAGCTGTAGTTAAAACTAGCACTAGAAAAACTAATTTGGGATTGAAAACAAGATATAGTTTTAAAAAGATTTATTGAAAAGTTCTAAGACACTGAGAACCAAATAATAATCTAACACTAAAGGAACATTTTAGGGAACATCGACTTAAATTAGTTGCCAAGATGACAATATTAATTATAAGTAAGTAAATAAAATAATCAAATAAATCAACAGAACACAACCATAAGATTTCAAAAAGTAGCATTGTTAAAGAACATTGATTAACACACGATAAAATCTAATCAGTCAAACTTAAATTAAAAAAAGGACGAGGATCTACTACGCGAACAGTTTTAACTGACTCGCGCGGGAAAACGCGTTTTGTCTAGTAAGAACTAGTATTAACTGATATTCGATTTGAGCATTAGTTAATTCTAGTATTAACAAATGTATACATTAAAAACTAGTTCTAACCAGGAAGAACGCGTTCTACCTAAAAACTAGTTTTAACTGCAACATATATACTAGAATCACTTGTTGCTAAATATCCACAGACGAAATAAAAGCCCAAAAGATCTCCTGCGGTGTAATTACTATAAAAGGTTGTAAAGTATTGCAAAGTTAGGAATGGTATTTCAAAAGTTAATTCTACTATTTTTTTGAATAAAAACAAAAGATGACTTCCTGACAGAAAATACAACAAAAAAGTCTTATAACATTTTACAATGCAATGACAATTGAACAATCAATTCATCTTCGAAAATTAACCTAAAACTTATTTGAATACGGCCGTGTAAAGTAACTAACCCTTCTGTTATTGGGGTGCGGTGGAAATTAATAGGTACATTCACTGACATTACTCATATTCTTTCCGTTTCAAAACTGAAATTTTTTGCAAATTGCCAGGGCCGGCGTCAATACTATCATAATTAAAATTGGCTTCATTTCTGCAGATACCCAAATGATACAAGAAACTCAAACGAAGCTTTCTCAGCGTAAACATTCTGGAGCATTTTGGATTCCGTTCAATATTGTTAATTGTAATTTCGTTCGTTTTCACTGTTTCCAAATGAAAGAATCACAAAGTTTGAGATCTGGTGAACGAGGCTGTTAATAAACAGGAGTTTGTTGAATTTTATCAGATATTTACGAATTAAAACCTCAAAATCGTCATAGATACCTACGATTTTTAACAAATAGATAAAGAATGTAGGTAATAAAAGTACTTTTTCAGAAAAACCTTATTGAAGAAACAAATCGACCCTACAAATACATTGCAATTAAATTTATTTGGGGGTAGGCGTAGCTTCATCCCAGGTGTATCCTCATTAACTTGATAAGCATGTCAGAAGTTAGTACCCCATTAGGGTAGTTTTTATATCAAATTTTATTAAGAATTTTTGTCGGAAATAAACAATGCAAAAAAATATTTTTTTTCCGAAACTGTTGCAGATATCGATTTTTAATAAGACAGAAACTGAAGCTGAGGCATGTATCCGCCTTAAAAAAGATTTTGAGGTTATTTAAATTAACCCACTAAAAAATTTAGAACAATTATACCTAAGAGTGGGAGTAGTTTACACCCTTGTCGTAGTTTAAGAAAAGTGATTAATTCTTCAGAAAGTCGTGCTCTTAAACACAGTAAAACACAACACAAAGTTTTAGTTACAAAAATTTTTATTAATTGTAATCCACAATAATTATTTCGCCACACAGTGGCTTCTTCAGGTGGAAGAAATCTAAATCAAAATTAACTACAAACCGACTTATATAGGTACTAAAATTAACAAAGAGGAAGGGATGAAAATTAAACAGTTGAATGTTGAAAATTTAAGTTGAGTAAGGGAGATTTGTTTAAGTCTAATTGGTCGTTTAAAATACAGTCCTAAATGAAATGACAAACAATACCTTAGGAAAATTCATAAAAAATAATAAATATATTACTAAAAAAGAATTAAGATCGGGTGTCTATTTGCTTTAATGCGGCGATTGTGATAAGGCATATATAGGCCAAACAGGTAGATCCTTCCTTCAATGAATAAAAGAGCACAAAAATAGTTATGATAAAAAAAAAACACTAAACATCAACTTACGCCGAATATTTATTACAAAACAACCATAGTTTTAATGAAGAATTTGAAATTTTGCATTTTGAAAACAAGGGAAAAAAACTAAATTTATTAGAAAGTTTAGAGATTAACAAGTTAAATAAAAAAGGCTGTATTTTAAACGACCAATTAGACTTAAACAAATCTCCCTTACTCAACTTAAATTTTCAACATTCAACTGTTTAATTTTCATCCCTTCCTCTTTGTTAATTTTAGTACCTATATAAGTCGGTTTGTAGTTAATTTTGATTTAGATCGATTCAATAGTCGTGCTCTTGTAGAAATTAGTATCTATGTACCATATTTCATTAAAATTGTACGAAGCATTGTTGAGTAATCGAAGAAAAACGATTTTTTTCTCACCTTTGCCACCATCTCACGGGTAAACGAAGCAATTTAGTATATAGATAAATGTGATTAAATCGACTTATTTTCATCCAAAGTTCCATGTTCATGGAGTTTTGAGACACTCTGTATGTCTGTAAATTTAACAGTTGATTTCACATCATTCTTACTAGCACTTATATTATTTCAAAAAGTTAACACATAGCCCCATGTCTAATATGTAATAAGTTCACAATTTTGCGAACAAAGGTATTTTCTTCAGACAAGCGTCTGCCATATAACAAACAGTTCATAAATGCTTTATAATAAGCGACACATTCCTGGAACTGACAAGGCGAGAAACGAGGATTTCTCCCAAGTTTTGACTTGACATGGAACAAAATCACGGTCTTTTTTCATGTCGCTTCTGGTCCTGAAGTTGAAGCGTTAGAAAAATAGGTCAATGCAAGAACACACGAATTTATTGCACAAAAAGGGTGGAAACTGGTCTGAAACTAAACTAGCACTTATCTAGTGAGTGTATAGTAGTATTTGGTTATTTCAAGAATTTTAATGACATTACTACAAACAGTTAGACCGCTACTTTAATGAATCTTTTGCTTGACCACAATTGAAATTGTGAATTTTTTTGTCGCTCACCTTTTTGTCTAATTTTATTATTGCTTTCTTTCTTGAAAATTAATTCCGCCTAATGAGTTCTCTTCGTTTGCTAATTAAGGTAAGTTACTCTGTCGTAATAAAATATTTTTGATATGGTTATGGTGGGAAAGGACAATACCAACGAAGTTAAATATAACAAGAGCAAGTTTCTAGTATTCATCAATACTTCTGATTATTTCTAGGTAAGTATCTCAAACGAACAAAAACTTCCAAACAATAATAGAATGTGTGATACACGTTCGATTTAAATAAATAAATTTGAACTGTACAACAAGAGGACTTCATAAGAAATTTTTCTAAACTAAAGTTGTTCCTGAGGGTTAATAAAGTTCCCAAGTATTTTTTTTTAATTTGGTTGCATATGTATCTGACCCAGGCACCGGTACTAAAGACTGCTATAGGTACATCAGTGATGATTAAGAATTATTAACACGAAAAAAAAAATGTTGCAACATGTCAGTAGCATTAAAGACTTTTTTCTGAAATTCAACATTTTTCGTCATCTTTATCCATGTTTCTCATAAGAGACGATTAAATCTCAACATTTATCCATTAAATATGTAGATGAAATAGGCTGGTTACTCACCTATTTCACCTCATTAGTCGTCAATGACTAATTTCCTTTTATTCGTCATTAGGTAGCGTTCTTGTTAGTTTTTAACCAGGCCCCTATTATCCAATTTGGATGCAAAGTCCATGGTCACTGAATAATAAAAAAGTTGATTTCGTGTTTTCCGTCGCCTCTTGAATATTCAAGCGCCTATTATTTCGTCATCAATCGTCGGTCTTGTTTTCGACGCGGACGGTCGCACGGATGCGGACGAAACGTGCTGAAACGTCCGGAATATTCGGACTACTCTCGTTCCACACAACAGTCATTTATATGCGATGATCCGGAAATATTTCGTACCTACAACGTCGACAGACGGACGGACGCATTGCGTAGATTTGAAAAGGGCACGACAATTTATCAGTTTAATAAATCCATTTGTACA
This sequence comes from Agrilus mali, assembly GCA_029378335.1. Lineage (NCBI taxonomy): Eukaryota > Metazoa > Arthropoda > Insecta > Coleoptera > Buprestidae > Agrilus > Agrilus mali. Next base: position 4,112,639 of record CM055661.1, read on the forward strand.
GTTTCTGTTGTTGTTTGAATATTTGTCCCACTGCGGCACCCCTAATAACTATGCACCAAATCATCACATACGGGATGTTAAAGTTTTGTTTACAGTGAAAATCATTTGAGGAATTTTCTAAATAACTTGTGTATTTATTAGAACTAATTTATTTTATGCAATAGGTAGATACTTTGATGATTTGGGGGGAGGGGCGGGCTGTTGATTAACTTAAGCCTCTCCAGTATCCTTAGTAAGATTTTCCAAGATGTGTCGGGACTCTTCCCAACTTTATTTCCGGAATGAGTCACTGATGGTTGGAAAAGTATAAAAAAAGTCAAAAATGACCTAATGAAAGTACAGAAAAAGACAGGAGGTCGTAGACTGCCGTCGGTGTTCTCTTAAACTTTTACAATGCAGTTTCATGGTACATAGTTGAAATAATTTATTAATAATCCTTTAAGATATATTTTAAAACACCGATACAGGGCGTTTAGAATATGAATAGTGCCGTCTTGCTAACTTCTATCTATCCCTTAATGTGCTCGTAAATTGTGATGACCCTGTAAATAGTACGACATATGTGCTTGGTGTGCGTGATATGTTACAATATCAACATCTGTCACAGACCAATTTATCACATTATGTCCCGTGCGGCCCAACGACGCCGACGTCGCGTCGTCAACGAAAGAACGAACGGGCTGCTGCTACCAGCACACAAAATCGACGCCGACCAAAATGGCACTCGGATGTCACCAACTCGTCCGAGTGCAAAGATTAATGAAGAAAAACTGGCGCAATTACATGCCGACACGTTTTTACTCAGCGTCCCTTTTTCCTAGAATTTTTTGCAGCTTGTCTTTAATATCGAACACGAAGGGTTTTTTAATATCGGCTGTGTCCCGCATGAAAAAATTCGATTGAATACTATAATGTACCTACAGAATAATGAAACGATTATCACAAAAAAACTGAACATATAATAAATTATTACAAAAATATCAAAAATAAGAAATAAAATTTACTCATCATCACTTTACGGATATTTGACAAGAAGTTGGAAACAGCAGTGGAACTTTCAGAAAGTTTCCAAAGTATCCCCAAAAGTTTCCTTAAAATTTCAGATCTAGAAAGAATCAATCTTGTGCATAGACCATTCATGGCAATGAGTTATTTCAATTTGCCACTCTTATAAATAACAGTACGTATTCATTTAAAAATCTTAGCAGTTTTTGAAATACTACAGAAGGAGAGATAAAGTCATTTTTATAATACCACATTTTCCTAGGCTTCATACTTTCTAAAATATAATATTTATATCTAATCATCCTCAAAATATTTCATAATTCCATCTTGGTTTGCAGAGACGTAATTATGCCTGCTGTCAGCAAAACGTACGAGCATAAGCTTCACATATCGCTGTTCTCGGGCATTCTGCGTCTGATAACTTTTTGATATGCCTTTTATTGAGAGAGAAGTAGCGCGCGCAAGAAGGCAACAGTGCGGTGGAGCGCGCGCAGGCAGATGCGGATGTGCGCGTGTGCAACCAAGAAAACTGAACAGTATATAAAGCTAGTAGAGTATTCTTAGCGCACCGAGCAGCATGGTCTAGTGGTCTAGATCATTGCTTAGCATTCGGGAGGTCACCGGTTCGATTCCGGGGCCGACTACTCTGGTCCAAGTTTTACTGTGGTTTCCTTGGATCATTTAGGCAAATGCTGGGGTAGTAATATTCCACAGATATTCTTTCACTTCTCTTCTGTCTTCATTTCGTCCGTCTCATCTTTCTTCCACCACACCACCACCCACCCATTCCCACGATTCCTGAAGGAGGCTGAAGAGGGCCTTCCGCCCTACCCCCCGACTTTCCACAAGAGTGTAGGCCGGGGGGGACAGCCCGCCCACCAATATTGGTGGGAATGAAACACCTAAGTTTCTTTCTTCTTCTTCTTCTTAGCTTTTACCGAGCGGCATGGTCTAGTGGTCTAGATCATTGCTTAGCATTCGGGAGGTCACCGGTTCGATTCCGGGGCCGACTACTCTGGTCCAAGTTTTTCTGTGGTTTCCTTGGATCATTTAGGCAAATGCTGGGGTAGTAATATTCCACAGACAGTCTTTCACTTCTCTTCTGTCTTCATTTCGTCCGTCTCATCTTTCTTCTCTCACACCACCACCCACCCATTCCCACGATTCCTGAAGGAGACTGAAGAGGGCCTTCCGCCCTACCCTTCCGACTTTGCACAAGAGTGTAGGCCGGGGGGGGGACAGCCCGCCCACCAATATTGGTGGGAATGAAATACCCAAGTTTTTTTTTTTTTTTTTACCGAGCGGCATGGTCTAGTGGTCTAGATCAGTGCTTAGCATTCGGGAGGTCACCGGTTCGTTTCCGGGGCCGACTACTCTGGTCCAAGTTTTTCTGTGGTTTCCTTGGATCATTTAGGCAAATGCTGGGGTAGTTATATTCCACAGACAGTCTTTCACTTCTCTTCTGTCTTCATTTCGTCCCCCACACCACCACCCACCCTTTCCCACGATTCCTGAAGGAGACTGAAGAGAGCCTTCCGCCCTACCCTTCCGACTTTGCACAGGAGTAGGTCGGGGGGGACAGTCCGCCCACCAAGTTTCTTTTTGTTAGTCTTAATTAATCAAAGAGCTGCGTTTCAGAATTGATCTCGTTACTGTATTAAATGGAAAATATATTGCTAATTAATTATTTTAATTGTCTTGTGTGTTGGGACAATATTGAAATTTATTTTAATTACTGTTAGACTTTATAAAGTTATTTAATATTAAATTTCGACCGTAACCGAAGAAAGTAAAACTTCTTTCTTGAAATGAACAATGGGCTTTTACACTTATATGAATTCCTTCCGTTTTAATCCTTGGAGTAAAATCCTTTAGCCGTAAACAATAAAGATGGCGCTTTCACTTCCGTGTTAGTCGAGAGAAGGTATTACTTATAATCTGCTTTGTTCTCATGTTCGTACTTGACACGATGAGATATACCTGTAAGTCTTCTAGCTATTTGTTTAAACTCTCCCAAAGGTTTCGGATAAAGTAAAGCCGTTTTAACGCAATAACGATGGCTCCGGCGAAAGCTTAATGTACTGCGCTAAGATAAGATGGACCAATGAAAATTTATATGTTCTCGTACACCCACCTAAATGTAAACATTAAAACTCTAATGGGGTTCATTTATTAAATTTCCTGTTGGGAATCTACTGGTTAATCATAGAATTAATTTGATAGAATTTCTGTTACCTCGACTTTTTTGCAGAACCAGTGGTGGCTCTTAATGAAATAAACTGGGTGTATGTTAATTCAAGTATATTAATAAATTTCAGTACTTGGGTCGCAAAAAAATCATATTACAGAAATTAATAGAGGAATATATGTGAGTAGGGTTACAATATGTTTTTTTACGATTCTGTGAACTACTTCTTCTTAGTGAGGTTATACTTACAAGAAGAAAAGAAACTGTAACAATTATTTGAAATAAAAATGTTAGGTGAGAATTTCGATTATATAAGATTGATTGAAATTTTGCTTGATCCCTCCTTCCTCATTTTGAGAATGTCCCTTTTCTTCAAAAGTTTCAGACGATTTTGGTTTTGGATTAGAGTGATTCTATTTTTAAATTTTAATTTAAAGGCTACTAGGGGACCAGAAATAAAACTATCCCAATCTACATTCCTTACTACAAATGGATACTTCCGTTTTACCTCTCAATTTTTATCTCAACGGTTAAAAACAAATTACTGCACATTCCTGTTTTTATGATTGTATAATTTCATCTTGATTTAAATCCCTTTCGAAATAGGAAGACATATAAATTCGAGCGTCCTTTCTGCATGAAAACTGCAACTTATAATCCTCGACCCTAAAACCTTAATTTCCCAGTAAGAAACCGCAAACCGCAGCATATTTCAGTCTTAAACCCTTAAAAAAGAATTTCACCTTGTTGTTTCGTACTTGGTAAAGTACCATCGCGATGCACTTCTTAGTCAAATGCGATGACATTAAAAGATAATCGGGCACTTTCGAGAATCGTTCTCCAACGTTAGTTACGTCGCGTTACATAGCGGTTGGCTAATGAAAATCCGGGTGATTTGGTGGTGAGCTTAACGAAGCGAAGCTAGGTTACTGGATCATTTAAACTGACACCACTTTACAATAACAACCCTCAACTTATCGACTAATAAATACACATGTTGGATCCCATGATAATTAACATTAAAACCTACAATTTGCTAAAGGTCATAGATGGAAATGTAGTTGTCAAATTTGGATCCATAACATTATTAATTATTCCTCCCCCCTAGGAATGAGAATTAATCTTAAAATTTCCAAAAATCGCCCCTATTACTACATCTAAACACATATTGAAATTGATAAGTGTATCTGGTTTTCTAGATAGGTAGCGGGCAACTTATAAAAACCCAAAATCCTAACTTAACCTAACCCAACTAAGATATGATTTTCAAACAATCAACTTTTTATACTGATACCTTTCTTTGTAAACTATAGACACATTTTTTAGCTTCTTGTTTTGATTCTATTTCGTGAATATTACAACAATTTAAACGAAATAAAACCTATCCTAACCTAACAAAATTTATTTTTGCTATGTATAGGCTTTTTAGATTTCTTGTTGTAAAATCGCAAGTCAGATAAGTACTGTAGGTTAGGTTTAGTTATCTCAGGTTAGGCTAGGTTCTATTTCGTGAATATTACACCAATATAAACGAAATAAAACCTATCCTAACCTAGCCAAATTTTACCTAACTAAACCTAACCTAAATGTCGGATTTTTTACAAACTACGAATATTTTTATTTGGAAATTAAACGCATTTTAGGTTTTTCATTTTGGTGCTTTTAAAACAATAACCCCCAATTTGACTAACTTTACCTAACCCAACATAACTTACTTTACGACTTAGGATTTTGGAATAATAACATTTTTTTTATATCTACACATATTATTCTTTGTAAATCGTAAATTAAACGTTTTTTTAATTTTTCGGTTTGGTGGTTTATAAATAAAATTATATAAAAATATTTTATAGGAAAATGATGCTTTTAGGATAAGTCAACATCCATTACTGTCTGGTAACTCTTCCTAAAAACATTGAAGTGTGTACGTAAAGTGTTTAATTAAGGCTCAGATCTGGGTGGTAAAGTACATACAAAATTAATTAAATTAATTATAGCCAGAGCTGTGTATCATACCTGCAGAATATTAAATTGTTCTTTGATGCTTGTATTTCTTTATAACGAAAAAACTTCATCATGAAACCTACCCTTTTAACCCGTTTACCTGGTGTTTAAAAAAGTTGGGTGAAAGAGGCAAAAACTTCTCTTTTTTCCTTCTTTTCCTGTTGGAGATCCTTTCAAAAAGTTTTTGTTTAACACCAATTACATTATGTTTTCAGGGGTAACAGAGAACGAGTGAGAGTGAGAGTGAGAGAGGGTTAGACTGTAGAAGCATTTCGTGAGCTGCGACGTAGCGAAATTAAATTGTAGGTTAAATAACTAGTTCGCAAAGTTTATGGGAACAGTCGGCAAAGTTTTGCAACCTTACGACCGCACAAAAAGCGGTATTAGCTCGAGTTAATTAAAGCCCTTTAAGGGCACGTTTCCAAATGGCTCCATGAGCACGGGGGAACGCGACCAACAGGGGACGTACGGACAGGCGGGCGGGCGCAAGGTAGGTAGGTATGTATAAAGGGGAATATGCAACGTCATGAATTGCTATCTGCTGTGAGAAACATTTCGAGGGAAGAACGAGTCACGACAGGAAATATTTGGTTATTTTCAACTTGTCAGACTAAAATAACTTTGACGTTAATTTCACCTAATAAACATCCTTGTCAATTATGTACTGTTAAGGGTGCGATTCGTTTAATCTGGTAGAATGAAGTAGATTATTAAAAAAAATTATTCTAACAAGAGACAACAATTTTGACAGTACCAGGCAAATAATAGAAGGGTAAAAGGCGGAGCTTAAGTTCGAACTTTTAATTAACATCATTTTTGCACAACTGATAATCAAAGCTCATGATATTTTGAAATAACGTTAACACTCCTTCACGCGAGTTGCTTGCTCTTCTTCACGTATAGCAATTCAAATTTTTTGTAAGACTCAGCACAGACCCACATTTTCAAAATTGTCCACAGACTATAATTCGTCGGATTGAAATTTAGCGTTGTTGTGGTGGCCACGTTCTTCAGCTGAGATGGTCTCCGGAAAGTGTGTATTGCAGCACCCTTCAGTTCTATTTTTACCTTGCAGATGGACCAAAATGTAATAAAAAACTTTCGGAAAACGTTAATTCGATCCCATTCCAACTTAAAAGTTGACATGCGTAACCAGAAGAATTTGTGATATCCGGGCTTGTTGGCCGCGGTCTAGGATTGTTTCTCCTTCGGTGAGAACACCAATGAAGTTGTTTATCCGACGTTTCGCCAACAACTATGGTTGGCATCCTCAGGTGACGTAGCGAAGCCTTTTTGCCAATAGTTGTTGCCGATTATTCTCTTTATCAACCCCCCATCTCTAATAAAAAAAGGAAGTGAAATTTATCAAAATGTCAAAGAAAGCCATTAGTTGGTTCGAATTGCCTGATGGTCATGAACGCGATTGTTTGAGAAGTTTGGTGTCCACAAACATTAGGTGTGTCGAAAGTCAAAAAGAAGTTCAGATATAAGTCCTAAAAGCTCCAAAGATCCAAATTACAAATGTTAAATGTGGAATACGCTCCTCTCCACATCATTGAAATACATTAACTGCTCAGAAAATTCCCCTTCATCTTGTGAACACAGAATTTCAAGTGTGTCCTAGTTTAGGGTGAACGAAGAAAAATTACCTTAAGGCAAACTAGTGATTTGAGATAAACCATTTGGGTCTACTATAGAAATAAATAAAGAGAATGTCTCTTAGTAGGATTTCAGTGGGGTGTTTTTTGATTTCAGGGCTAATTTCTCAGCCAGAATTTGTAACAGTTATTCAATTTAGTTTCGGGTATAGTTATTGAGTTGTATGTCTTTACAATGAAGAAAAGAATAATCCTCTTTGAATTTAATGCCCCCTGATAGAATAACTAATCGTGAAATTAAAAATTGTCCTATTGAAATGTTCAGATGGCTCATCAGGAAGAACAAAACTCTACAGTAAAGTGAATTTTCTTCTTTCGCCGCAAAACCATGAAGCATCTTGCATTTTATGTTCAAATATGACAGAAGACAAAGAGAAATTTTCTGATCAGTTGAGTTGCTGCATTTTAGATTGTAAATAGTTTCTCTCTAGTGGAGAACCCATTTCCATCCAGATCTTCACGTCTGAGCTTCTGTTGAGCCTCTTGATGCTCTTGACGGTTCTGACCATTACGATGTCCTTTTTTCCTCCTCCCAAATAATCGCCTTCATGATCATCAAGCACTTTTAATGGTTTGATAGCTTTGGACACCATCTTTTAAGCCACATTTTGGGCAAACAATTTCATATTAACGGATTCTTGGTCAAATTATTAGCTCTAAAATAACTTCACATAGGGTTACCATTTTGAAAAAATTCCAATTGCTTCTGCTGATCTACTTCTACTCTTTGATCAGTAAACATCTTCCCATTGGTTGGGAGAAGTTCTAGTCGATATCTACAACTCGATTATTCAGTTTTTAGCTACTTTGTAACATTTCAAGTTCCAGTCTGAGCTTTTTTTGAGCTTTTGATGCTATTGGTGATTGTGGATATGATGGTGCCCTTTCTTTCTCACTCCAAACGATCACCTTCATAAACAACCATTTAAAAACCTATTAACAGCTTCAGACACCACCTGCCTGTCGGGCCACATTTTAGGGAAACAAACAATTTCTAGTTGCTTCTCCTGGTCTATTTTCGCTGTTTGGATGATCATCATCTTTTCATTGGTAAAGAAGAACTCCAGCCGATACTTACGGTCCGGGTATTCAGTTTTTACAAATTTTGTAGCTTGTAGTGTTCAAAGCGAGCTTTTTTTGACTTTCTGGCCCTTTTAATCATTTTAGACGTGGTTGTGCTTTTTCTTCTTTTTCCCAAATGATCCCCTTCATGTCCACTTTGAACGAATAAATAGCTTTAAAAACCGCCAAAAAGTTGATATTGATGGATTCATGGCCAAATGAATATCTCCAAAATAGCTTTACGTTTTGTAAATTTCCAATTGCTTCTGTTGATCTATTGTTTTGGTATTTGGATATTGAACATCCTCTCAATAGTGAATGGGAAGTCCAACTGATACCTGCGGTCAGGTTCTTCAGTTTGTTGCACGTTTATAGCTTTTAAAACTGAAGTTTTTTTTTTTTTGCAGGTTCTTCAGTTTGTTGTTGTTCTTGGTGATTCTGGGCATGGTGGTATCCTCTTCCCCTCTTTCCAAACGATGTCCTTCATGTGCTTTGAAGTACTTTGAATCAATAAGTAACTTTGGAAACTGTGTGTCGAGCTACGAGGGCGGATCAAATATAAACGAGCCTTTTTAAATTAAGCGCCGGATAGTTGTTCAAGGCGCATACGGGCGTTAGCAACTTGAAGTGGGGATATTAGGTGACACGGAAACGACTCGTCGTATTGCTGTGTTTGTTTGGTTAGTAGCTATCACAATGAGTGAGAAAGAGATGCATAGCAGCGTTGCGCAACGGATTATTATTAAGTATCTTACACGTGAAAACGTGAAACCAGCTGAAATTTTGTGCAGATTGCTAGCACAGTTCGGAAATGAAACGCTTTCGTTGCAACGGGTAAAAGTTTAGTGCAAAGAATTTAACGAAGGGCGTAATCGTGTCGAAAATGTAAATCATCCTCGTCGTCCGCTCACCAGCATATCACCGATTAACATTACACGCGTTAGAAACCTTATTGAAGGGGACCACCACGCCACTGTGCTTCAGATATCTGTTGAACTCGGCATCGGCTATGGGAGTGTCCACACAATCATAACGAAAAACTGGGGATTCCGAAAAATTTCAGCTCGTTGGGTCCTAAAGTTGCTGAGTGAAGATCAAAAAGCTGCTCGAGTTCGCATGGCAGCTTTAAGGCAGCCCCAAATCACTGAAATGCACTAGACTCAGTCGGACCACCATCCATCATATAGCTCAAACTTATCCCCTTGTGATTTCCACATGTTTGGGCCCCTCAAAGAATCACTAGGAGGCGAGCGATTTCAGACTGATGAACATGTGGAGGCGTTTGTGCGCAACTAGATAGAATCCCGCTCTGCTTCTTTTTATGAAAACGAGATGAAAAAACTACCAATCCGTTAGGAAAAATGTGTAATCAAACAAGGGGGATATGTGAAAAAATAGAGAAATTTGTGATTTTGTGAATATTTTCAAAATAAATGTTTTATGAACAAAGGCTCGTTTATATTTGATCCATCTTCGTATCTTTTGGTCAATAAACAGATTTCTGATCACTGCGTTTTTTAACATTATCAATACTTTTAATTCGTTTTTATTTTCTGATTAAAAACTTTTAATGGCCACTATAGTTATTATCAATCATACAATGATTTCAAAAAACTGAAGCCGATATTTAAACCTCGTGGGATGAAAATGGAAGTTTGTTGAAAATTCAATCCTAATGGGGAACATTTTTCTTGACTTATCGACCCTGCTCCACTGAAAATTCAAGAATGTTTTATTCTAATATCGAACTGTCAACAGCCATAAAATTTTTCTTCATTAAGTACCTTCTACATATTAAAATTAACGACTTTAAGATAATAAAGAAGAAACCAGACAGTAGATTGCACTTTAAACTTATTATTCGAACAATCCCTATAAGTAAATTCGATCGAAACGTTGTAGCAAAAGGCAATGAGTTGTTCGAGAGTTTACGACTAGAGTAATGAATTTTTTCCGTAGTTAAAAGGCTTGGATCCGACGATGTTACAACCTTCCAAATGAGCCGAGGCGCGTAAGAATAAGACGCTACTATCTACTGCCCATACTTAGTAAGTAAACGAGTGAGTGTATGACTTACTTCCTACTAGTATCGCATAAGAAGAGAGAAGATAACTGAATATTTCATGCAAAACGATCGCAAGCGTAATGAGCTAAGCGGAAATGACGAACCCTTTTACAACGACCGTCGTGCACAATCTCAGCAGAAAGAGATCCGAGAACGAGATTGCATTTTTTATTATCAGCTTAAGTTTTTATGTCCGAGCTCTCGGTCGCCCTCAACCGAATATCCTTGCAGATGATACGATTACCTCCATAACGAACCTTAGAAATCACGTTACTGCCACCTATCTATCTACATAGTGTACGACAAGACCATATCCGACGAGGATGATGGGATTCGAATCGAACCAAATTTTTTAAGGGTAGAAATGAAAAGGCTTTCTAGTCAAATTTTGTAATCAGACTAACTTACGTAACCACCACTTTTTTAAAAATCTAATAATGAAAAATTTAGCAAAAAATTATTTTCTTTGAATCCATTATTAAAAAATACCATTCGGATTATTCGTACTATCAATACAAACTGATGGCTTTTTTGTCAAGATCGCTGTGTAAGCCCTGCGAGCTGTAAATCAATAATCAATTGATGTGGTTTTCGTTTGTATTTAAAACTGAAAGATCTACACATTGGTGCATGACGTAAGATAATTCAAGTAGGTTCGAAAAGTTGCCAAAATTGTTGAGAACCATCGATGGATACTAAAAATAAAAAATGTTCAACTTTTGCCTTTACTGTCCAGGGAATCACTTTATTTTATCTTTATTGGTCGACATATGTCCCATTTTTGACTTGTAGGATGGACAAGGCCAGAACAAAAAAAAAAATAACCGAAGGGACACTAAAAAGAGAAATAAAGAAAAGAGCTCGTCAAATAAAAAGGTTAAGTGATATTTTCCAAAAGATCGCAGGACCAAAATGGTGGGAACAAAATATGGATGAAATGGCTTAGCCACAGACGTGACTTCTGTCTAGGATAGTTTTAAAATGCTAAATGGTGAAAAGACAGCAAAATAAATACTTTATTATTTTTTAAATTTCTGTTTTATCTCAATATCGAATTCAACTTCTTTAAGCATCCGGGATCAACAATTTTGGTTTCTCGTCAAGATGAGCATCCCATAGCCCTCAAGGACCAAGAGTAAGGTTAGTTTTTAAAACCAAAATCACTTTAAGGGGTAAAGTTACTTTTAAGGCCAAAATTATTTTAAAGCCCGTAGCTATTAAAAACCAAGGTCAAAGTAAAAATTCCAAAACTTCCGTAAAGATCATTCTCCTTAAACTGCAATTACTAGTGGTACTTCAGTATCAAAATCTTTAAATAGGTCAAGTGGATATATATCGTAAGTACAAACATACAATGTCCTTCAAGAATCTAGTTTTAAATTCATTATATACTTTCCTTTGGATGTTTCAAGTCGATTTCCACACAGTCTTCGAGGTCATGATCGAGGTCAGCCTCAAGGACAGAATAAAATTTATAAACTTCATTAACCTTTTTTTATATCACCCTCTCTATAGTAAATAAAATTTTACATTTCAAATTGATTTCGTCGTAACCTCTAAGTAATAGTACAGGTCAACGTTAAGGTAAAAAAATACTGCCCAAGTGCGAGTCGAACTCGCGCACCGAGGGTTCCACACGAATCTGTATATATGTGATGTAACTAAAAATTTAAGGTTTTCGGATTTTTTTTCTTTATATGTGCTATAAAATATTGCTTCATGCCAAATTTCAACATTTTAAATCGACTGGAAGTACCCTTTAGGTTTTGATTCCCTTGCGAGTAGTTGCGAGTTTGAAAATATGCGGCTTAAATTGCTGTTTCTTTTGATTGTGTTGACATAGAAATTTGATTTTGTTACAGCTTAAAGGTATTATAGACCTGAGTATTTGATATGAATTTCAATTTAATACCTCTACGCGTTCACAAGGAAAGGGATAGTAACTTTAAAATTATTAAAAATATTTTTATTATATGATGTAACTAAAAATTTACGATTTTCGCAATTTTTCCTTTATTTGTGCTATAAGACGTTGCTTCGTACCAAATTTAAAGATTCTGAGTTCACGGGAAGTACACCCTGTAGGTATTGATACCAAAATTTGCGGAAATTTACGGCATAAACGGCTGTATTTTTGATTGCGTTGGCTTAGAAGTTTGATTTTTTCACAGCTCCAAGGGACAATAGACCTGAGTATTTGGTATAAATTTTAGCTTGATACCTCCACGCGTTCCTGAGAAAAAGGGTCTTGACGGACGGACAGACGGACGGACGGACGGACGGACAACGAAGTGATCCTATAAGGGTTCCGCTTTTTCCTTTTGAGGTGCGGAACCCTAAAAATTAAAAGAAAAAAAACCTTTTTAAAAAAGCTTTTATTTATAGATATGCTCTAAAAAGAAGAAAATAAAATTAATTAAACTTGGCAGATTAAGTTACTCAATTAAATAGGTAGGTACTAGTTTATTTACCCAAGTAAATCGCTCGACAAGCTTTTATGATCATATAAATTGTGTATAATGAGGTTATAAGTTGATAGTTAAAATTTTAAAGGAAAATTTTATTTTCTTTTTTCAGAGCATATAAATAAAAGCTTTTTTTAAAAAAGTTTTATATTCTTTTAATTTATATTTTACTTTTTAGTTATCGCTGGCTAGGTTTCTGAGTCTGTTCATCTTATTGAACGCATCATTGTTTGATTTTGGAGTTGTCCTTTTCCTAGACAGGTTGCAGACCAATGCTGAAAGTCAAAGTTATTAACCGATGCTACAGGCTCAAAAAATTCTACTTCAAGAATAATCGAGGTCCCTACACCAAATTTCAGGTGGATTAGAGCTTATAATCACCATCTTTTTTTTAACCTGCCTTTTTATTCTCAGCGAACCCTTTCATTTAATACCAATACTATAAGAAAACATAAAAAACTCTAAAAGTCCGCCATATTGTATTAACAGTGATGTCAGAGTCTTTTTCTAATTATTCTCGGCAAGCCCTTTCATTTGATACCCATATTGTAGAAATATATTAAAAATAACTATTCGGCCATCTTGGATGGTCCGCCATATTGGATTTAGAATGACGTCACACAGCTTATCGTGTATTGTCATCCAAACTAAACGTGTATACAAAATTTCAGCTCAATCGGTTGAAGATATCTGCTTCAAAATTGAGTAGCAAGATTCCACCCGAACAAACATACATTGCAAGTTAAATAAAAGCTCTTAATAATAAAAATCGTTTTTATAGTTTTTATTTTACCCGGTCTAAAGTATTGTGTAGTAGTGATTTCAACAAAATGTTACGGTCATGATCGAGGTCAGCATCAAGGTTAGAATTAGATTCGTTACGTAAAAGTGCAGTTAATTTTTAAAAGGCCGATTTTCAAGTTTACCCTGTATATTGTATATAGCAAATACCTATCATAGACAATAATATTATAAATTGTATTTATTTTGTTTTATATCCATTTTTTTTAATAATTAATAAGCTATTGGTGGTGTATTTTTGATGAAACATATTTTAAATATATTACTCTCTTTGATAATGACAGATTTGTCGAAACAATTGTAAGAGAATTTTTCTTAATAAATTTGTTGAAACATTTTATTGCTTTTTATTATATTATTTTTTTTTTAATTTAAAGAAAGCAATTTTAAAGTTTTATTGGGAAAAAATCAAAATTAAATAGACGTTATCAGCATCGTTGGTATCCAATAAAACTGTGAAATTGCTCTCTTCAGATATTACAAATTTCACGTCGATTTTGACGGAGCCAGTAAGTTAAGATCGAGGTCAGCGTCTAGGTCAGAATCAGACTCATCTTGTAAAATCCAATCAAGTAAAAACAAATAGGTATCGTAAATTTCAAGTTGATTTCAACGTAACCTTCAAATCATAATCGAGCTCAACGTTAAGGTCAGGTCAGGTTCGTGTTTATAAAATTCATCAATTTTTAAATCGTTTGCGCCCTGTCTATGTCTATGGTACATATAATAGATACTAATATTTTTTTAAGTTAATTTCGACAAAAGCCTTACGCTATGTCCCAGGTGAGCATTAAGGTCAGAATCAGATCCTTCATGTACCTAAGATACAAAAATTTGTAATTTTTGGAGTCTTTCTCTCATCTTGTCTATAAGAAATACCATAGCCAATAATCTCAGCAATTGAAAGTGGATTTTGATGTGACCTTTAAGTCATTATCGTATCCATTCATGATGATTTCGTCATAATCTTTAGGTCACGATCGAGGTCAGTGTCAAGGACAGAATAAGACTCGTCTTGTATTTGTGATAAGGTCTTTATCTCACCCTATCTTTAATAAGTATAATAGATAATAATGTTGTAAACTTCCAGCTGATTTTGACATAATCACACTAATATTATAAATGCGAAAGTTTGTGAGTGTGTGAGTGTGTATGTTTGTTACTTCTTCACGTCTAAACGGCTGGAGCGATTTTAATAAAATTTGGTAGGGTGTTAGCTAACACCCTGGATTAACACATAGGCTACGTTTTACTGCGGGAAAATATCTTATTCCCATGGGAAAATCGATGAAAATGAATTCGCGGAATATTATAAATGCGAAAGTAACTCTGTCTGTATGCTACACAATCTCGCCTAAAATTTACTGAACCGATTTAAATGAAATTTGGTACAGAGATAGTCTAGAGCCTGACAAAGGACATAGGCTACTTTTAAATGCGAAAAAATGGTTGTAAGGGGTTGGAATAGGAAAGTTTGTGTGGAAATTCCGTTATTTTTGAAGATACAAGCTTGAAACTTATTTTTTAGGCTTTTGATTAGATATAAATAAATACGACATTCAATGTTTGTAAAAATTTTACCTTAAAGGGGATAAAATTAGCCGATGAAAGTTTTTGTGTAAATGACGTCGTCCAAAAAGCTTACGGCCCAGAAAATTAAAATATTAAGTGTAAAAAGTTATAGAGGTTTTGTTTATTTGGATCAATAAAAGTAGTTGAATACTAAGCTATATAAACTATTTTAGACTAAAATTAAACTATATTAATGTATAATAATATTACAAATGCGAAAGTAACTCTGTCTGTCTGTCTGTGTATTACGCAATGACGCCCAAACATACTGAACCGATTTAAATGAGAATTTGGTACAGAGATAGATAGATATAAAGCTAGAGGCTTGAATCTTATTTTTTAGGCTTTTGATTAGATATAAATACGAGATTTAAAGTTTGTAAAAATTTTACCCTAAAGGGGGTAAAAAAAAGGAATGAAAGTTTTTGTGTAACGACGTCGGCAAAAAGGCTTACGGCCCAGAAAATAAAAATATAGAAAAAAAAAATTTTAAATGCTGGCGAAAGTCACTATTCCACGCGGACTAATAATGTCAGAATTAGGTTCGTTTTTTTAAATTTTCGTAATAACTTTTGCAAATGTCCTCATCTCATCTTCACTTTTACTAATTGTCCAAAAGAAACAATGAACCCTAACCAACTTTAAGATTACCAAAAAAAGCGTCACGTCTAGTCTAAGTTTTAGCACATACCCACTTCAGTATTATAATGACAATGACATCCATTGTAGATACCATGTATTATCACGCAGACTAGATTAATGGGGGGATCATTACGTTCCAGTTACTTTTGAAATCAGATAAAGGATTTGGTTAGTACCAGAAACGACTTCTTCGTTTGCTACAAATGTCTTTGTGTGTAAGAATGGAACTAGCAAACGAAAAGATGATAACGATTTTTTTTCCTTTTTTTTTTGGCGCATATGGCCTTTGCATCGACGATAAATCCTCCAAGTGGGCAACCGAAAAAGGAAAAAGACAGCAAAGGGAGAAGAACTTCGTAAATTATTTATTATGCGCCACAAACGCAATCGTTATCTCGGGCGGCTGGCGAACTAATGATCCGCGTGGCGGAAATAATTTCCAAACAGCTTCCGGAACGAGAACATGTTCAAAAATCTTAACACAATAGTGACAATGGAAACAGAATTTTGAAATATTTTTTTTTTGGGTCTTATAGACCAACGAGGCTTTAGCAGCCAACTCGTTCAATGGGAGCTGACTCAGAATTTAGAAACATTAAATTTCCAATGTTGCAAACCATATTGCAGTAAGATCTACATAGGGCAAAGGAGTAGACATTTTATCAGTAAAGGAAAAAGAAAACACAAATCATCTCAAGTTTGTTTCAATACTTTATGAAGTCAATTATTAATCATTGATAGTTGATTTGAGTCTGGGATTGTGCTACTTCAAAACGTCTATTGCCAACGTTTCGTCCTTAATATGGAACATATTCAGCTATTTTCTGTATTGATACATGACTTAATACATAAGAACGAAGATTGGGAGAACTCTAAAGATGTTCCGTTATGTAGAGGACGAAACTTTGGCAATAGACATTATGACAGGATGCAAACCGAAATACCTGAATCTTCCCGTAAATAAATCCTTATTTGCGGGATCCGAAAGGGAACGTTGTGATTCACGTGATAACGAAAAAAGTAATATTTCTGCGTAAGTCCTGACAAATGGAATGTGTCACTTACCTGTGATAAGCCAAAGCTCCCTGAGACAATCCTCCCTGCTCTGCTGTATCTGTTGTACCGGTGCCGTTGAAGTTCCTGCGGCGGCGGCGTCCAAGTCAGTCGACGAAGTCGCGTTTCCGCTTTCCAGCATGCGGAACAGTATCGCGCCGAAGAAGGCGTAACCTGTCACCAGGATCAACAAGCCCGTCCGGCCGCAGACAAAGGACACGATCGTGGCACCGCAACGTCTGTTAACATGCTCCGTGCCACGCGTTTCACCGAAACCGCTTTCGTTCGATTGCATCTCTTGTTCGTCTTCCATCTGAAAAAAATAACGTTATCTAAAGAACGTTTCTCGTAATAAGGGAAAGATAGGTAAAGGGCACCAAAAGAAACGATTTTTTTGGAATGTGAATTGTTCCACGAAGTTTTCGTTTATTTTATTTGAAGAATAGAAACGAAATTAAAACATTCGGTGCACTTTTGTTTCAGAATTTTAAAAATTATTTCGGCCGTTAAGCCATTATCAAACAGAATAATAAATTACATAAAGGATCTTATAAATATGTATATCTAGGGGTTACAGTAACAAACTTAAAAGTGGAGAGGTCCAAAATTCGGTTTGGTCATTTATTAAATTTTGTTTACACGCTTCCTTAATTTCTAATATTTCATATTAATCTAAGCGTTTGCCTTTGTTTAAATTGTGTAACAATTTACAATTTATATAAGATTCCTCACACCTTTATGTAATTTATTATTCTCTTTGATAATGACTTAACGACCGAAACAGTTGTTAGAATATTCGGTGGGACGAATTAATTCCTGGAGAATTAATTTCTGGATGAATAAACGAATTTATTTCTCAGGAATTGTTTCGTTTTGAAAAAGCAAAACATCCAGAAATTATTTCGCTTTGCAAATAAAACAATTCCTGAGAAATAAATTCGTTTGTTTCCGGTTTCCTTTCAAAACTCATTTAATGACTAACTACAATTAACACATCAACACAATAACACAACAAGGAAACACACCGGTAATTATTCTCGAGGGGGTAAATTTATTTCTTTTATTGTTTTCCCCCGCTAGGGCAATCCATTTTACATTGCTTAAAAAGGCCTTTCAATCACAAACAGTCATAGCGATGCATTCGTTTTTGTCTATTTACAAGAATTTCTAGAAATTGATTGATTGTGTAAATTGAGGAAATATTTCTACAAATTATTTCGTCTTTAAAAATTGAGAAAATATTTCTAGTCTTTTATATTTTCATCAGGAATTAATTCGCTCATTTGCAGGAATTTGACCAGGAATAGTTTCGTTTTGAGAACTAATGAATTTCTCAGAAATTAAATCGTAAAAGAATCAGAAATAGTTTCGCTTCCATTTTCTTCTGGAAAATTGCTCCAGGAATTAATTCTCCAGGAATTAATTCGTAGAGCCGAATTTTCCTCAATAAAATTCTGAAACAAAAGTGTACCAAGTGTTTTAATTTTGTTTTTATATTCAATATGTTTCACCAAGTGCTTAGCTAGGATTCAATTTCGTATATGAAGAATAGATTTATATTTTATCTATAGTCCTTACAATAATTCAAATTTAATACAGACATTCATTCCTTATCTATATTAATTTATGTAAACATGCCAATCAAAGAAATCTGTCCCACCCTAACACCAAGCAGAAGTAAAAAGACTGAAAACTAAAACTCAAATTAAGCAACAGTAGATTATAGAGATAATTCGAGGCGCTTTCGTCAGGTGTAAATAAAAAATTAAAATCAATTTGTACTACAAACCACGTAGTTAATCGAAAAAAAGTGATTTTTGTGTAGTTTTATCAAAAACCTGTAAACCAAAAAAAAAAAAAAACATTTGATTTTCATTTCCAATTCGATTATTTGGACAAAACTGTTTCGTTGCATTGGAGATCGGTTGTAGTTTACTTAAGTAGCAATGAATATTACCTACTTTTAAATCATCTTTATATTAGCAATAAATATATGAAAAATTCTCAACAGCGGAGTTTTTATGTTCACTGAAACTAAATATAATCGACAAGGATGATTGTAGTGAAATGTTTTAGTATGTGTTGTTATAGAACTCCGGAAATGGTAAAAAAAAACTTAAAATTTGATTTCATGATTTTGAAGAAAGTAACCACTAAGTATGATGACAATCTCTTGTAGTAGGTTTATTGTAATTACGAATGCTTTGTTTCGAAAATTTCTTTGATTTCTATAATAAAATGTTTATCAGTCAAAGAAAATAGAAAAAAAAATAAGATCACTGAAGCTACAATCGACCAGAAAACTGGAAATCTGTAAATTTTACTCAAAACGTTTATTATAAATTATTGTGGAAAAAAGACAACAAAAATCGTTAACAATCTTGAAAAATTATATACCGACACTATATTAGTAAATAAATCCAATTTAGGAACCCTATAATCTAACAATAAAAAAGAAAAATATGGTAAACTCCAAAAATCAGTAATATACAAATTAAATTGTAAAAATTGTAACGCATTCTATATAGGGAAGACTGGACATAATATCAAAATAAGAATAGATGAACACAAAAAATCAATAACCAACTTAAAACACTCAACTGGCTTAGCATCTCATTGTATTAATAATAAACATTTAATAATAAACATAATATAGATTCAGAAAATGTAAAATTGTTACACAATTCCAAAAAAGGAAAACGTTTAGATTTATTAGAACAATTAGAAATTAAAAAAGCTATTTATAAAAAAGAAAATATTGTTAATGACCAACAACAATTTTTAAATACGCACTTAATAGATTTAAGAATATATGACTGTATCCCTCCCCCTTAAACTTAAGCTATATAAACATTGTATAACAAATTTAATTTTAGTAATAAGATTACTCTTGAAAAAGGCATAACATTCCGAAACGATTGTAGAGATATTAAAATATATATTTGAAAGATTTAATTTAGTTACCTTCTTAAATAATTAAAATGTTTCACAAGGAACCGACCTTAAACTCCATTCAAATTATTCAAAACGTTTATTCCAAGTGTGTTAATAATCGTTTGTAGGGTATTGGAGTTACGACAGTAATTTTTGTTTTTTAATTTCTTTGATTTGTGTAACAAATTTATCATTCAAACTAACTCCATACGTCGCACTGCAACAAGTTTGAAGTGTCATTATTATTTTTCAGGGGAATAAACTCTTTTGAGGGAGCAGGTTTCAAATAAAAACCAAGGATATTAAAACTGTATGGATGATACAGTTCTGCCGTCAAGGGTCCACAAAAGAGGCGGATCGAATATTCACCTGACGATAGCACGCGAGCTGTGAAATGCTTGAGAGCAGTGGCGGCTCGTGGTCGAATACGAAGGGGGTTCACAAAGTTAATAACATTTAGGTAATATCAGAACATGAAGCGTATTTCACGATGTTGTAAATGCGCCGCAGGCGAAGATTTTTAATATTTTTAGGAGAACCAAATACTTATGGCATTTAATAACACAATAAATAAAAACCTTACGTTTACTTATACAGGAAATCCATTCGTCTATGTTTTGAATTAGCAAACACACTCAACAGGATTACCGGCAAAAATCAGGCACGGAAAGCAAAATGATGCGTTTAATTTATTACACCCACACAACCACGAAGTTTTTTTATACTGTTCTACTTTAAACACATGTATGAACTTTTTATTTTTTAAGGTACACTCTTGTGTCAGCTGTAGTTTTGGGCGAGGTGGACCCCTTTTCTTTATTTCGAAACGATTTTGAAAATTATTTGAATTTTCTTTAATATATTTTACCGAACACCACTCCATCATTTACGTAATATTTTAATTAACACGTATTGTGCAATAAATTGTGCGTCATTTACAATTAGTGGACTTTGAACTCTGAAATTTGAACATGCTTCTGAACATAATTTTTTTACTATCGGTTCCTACCAACACTAGCCTACGGAGCCTTTAAAAATGACTCGTACTGGACATTTTTACCAGGTGGCAGGCTGGCAGGCTAACCGAAGTTGCAAAACCCTGGCAGATTGTCGGGTACCCGTGACGACGTAGCACGACATTTTCCGGCTGATTTCGGCTTCTCGTGCAGTGCACCTAAACGCTGTATGTTGAGTGTATATTATCTTCCATTTCACGCGTTCGACTACCTCTCTCTCTAACACATGGACATCAAACGGAGTATCGCTCACGTGATATGTTCAGAATCAAAACTTGAACCAAAAAAGTTAGGTGAAGTCGTCAGCGACACAACAAAAATTTAAATATTTTCTATGGGTTACGGGTTGGTGTTTAGTAACTATGAACTATGAAATGGTAAAAGAGATGTATATTATACGATAATCATCAATAATATAATAAATATTAAAAGGATAAAATTATATGTTGTAACTAGTTCAATTTTTAAGAGGGTTCACCGAACAAATGCACCTACAGTAAAACCGCCACTGCTTGATAGGAAACAGCGTATACTGCTGTTTCTGAATATGTCGTCTTTAAGGCCCGCCTTCATTACAGAGTAGTAGTACTTAGAAGTATTTTTGAAAAACTAACTCAATTTTAAACAGACACCCTTTTGTTTATAATTTCAATTGTCAAATAACCTTTTGTTGTTGAATGTAGCGTAGGCCCTGAACCGTACCTATAAAAACATTACATTGCTATTTTTATGAGCCTAGGCTGTGAAAATGAAACGGTTGTCGCCATTTGGAAATGTTCCGTGTCAAATGAAAAATTCGCGTTCATTCATCATCGTGATTCTTCTTTTTTAACGAGCGAACCCCAATTCCCAGCCTCATTAAGTTTAATAGCGATTGCGGACAACCGTTAACAGTCTTTATGTACATGTTCGTTCGTTCGAGGGAAACAATAAGAGAAACAAACAAACGTTCGAGTGTCCCATAAAAGGGCGAACAGCTGTTCTAAGCTAACGGAATCATTTTAAGTGTTTGGTTAGTAGTTGATCACTCCATCTCGTATACAGAACTGACTGCACCAAGGGCATCAATTAAATTTAATTAAGCGCCGTTCGGTAATCCAGGGTCACGTAAGGGCGCAATTTACTTGACTCAAAAGGGCCCTCGTTATAATGCAACTATTAGTAAACCAAACGATCACGGTATGGACCTCAAGCACTGTATTCTAGGTAGTCGTTATATACAACCTGAACAATATCATGAATTTTAAGTGGTAAATTTCAAGTACAAATGGGTACTCCGAAGTAAAATATTAATTTTACACCCCAAACTCACTAGAGTTCTTTTATACGTACCCTTGAGCAGAAATAAACCCGATTAAGGGGCACCAACGGTTCGCTTTAGGGTGAAATAACTTCATCAAGGCATCAAATAATGGGAGAAGTATTTCAGAATGTCAACAGCCTTGACATAGAGACGTAACTCCGCCCATTGTGAACTAAATGCTCGGATATAAGCTTCGCCTCTCTGCAATACCTCTGCACTTGATTTCAGAAAATCGTGTATCATACAAAGCATTCAGTTTTCTTATAGTTAATATTCTCCCTTAACTTTTATATTTATTTGGAATGTTCTTTGCTGACAGGATAAAAGGGTTGTATATAGGAGGGCTGCGCAAATCTACTAAATAAAAATGTCACGTTCGACGAAAGGCTTTAGCCAAGAAAAATTCGGTAATAGAAATGACGACAGTTTTATCATTATGTCTTGATTTTCGGACTTTCATATGTGAAAGCGAACCGTCTTACATAAGAAAGAGTTCATGGTGGTATTTTCCCTTTTTTCTCAGTCGTCACGCACCCACAACATTTCAACGTAAAGGGGTGAAGAAAAATCATGACTTGGGGCAAACGTTTTAACCTCCACATTTATTACAAAGAAAAATGCGAAGTAACGTTGAGGAATATTTAAGTTGAAATTAGCAATTGCAACTAATGTGGGCGGGTCCATGTAAGGTGTATAATGGGCTGCAACTTAAGGACGTCCCCTAAGAGCAGTTGTGCTCAACTTGTTAAAAAATTCCTCCATATAAACTACCATGACTACAATAAAAAATAGTTGAGATACAGTATATTCTTTCGCCTCTGCTGACATGCACAGTACTATAAAAATGATTCCATTGCGTCATTTTTCAGATCTGGCAGCATTGTATTTTTACTGTGCTTGAGATACGTGTTGTTTATATAGAGAAAAAAATATGTTACTAGTATTTTATGTTAATTCAAAGTTTATGATGTTAATATGCTACTTATTTATATTAAATATTGTAGCGACCAGTGACACCGTACGTGTGTGCGATAACAATTTGTACGCATGTACTTCTTAACGCTAACATGTTTACGACACAGCCACAGCGTACGACTTCCCTTTACCAACGTAAACTTACAAGCTCCACGACAAGTAACAAGATCAATTCTGGAATCATCGACGACATTCCAATTATTATTCATCATTCGGGAATAATCAGGATTTCCTTTTCGAATCATCCAGAAAGTTCGAAAGGTGTATATAAAGTGATCGTCTTTGGGCCAGAGGACAGTAGTTGTGATAAAGCATCAGTGCGCGAAACAAACCGATAAATAATAGACAAAAGTGAATATATTGTTATATAAATAAGTGAATTGTTCTAATATAAATAGTAGTTTTAAGTTAGTGTTAAGTGTTATATAAATAGTGTCAAATAAATTATTATTTAAATAAATAAGTTTTGACTAGAAAATTCGTTTCAATACGAATAAATATTTTACTTGTTATAAAAATTAGCTCATTTTTAATATTGTTTATAACAAAACCAATGCCGCTTGTCATAGTGATTTTTACAGAAAGATATTCGTTATATCTTTAATTAATAGTTCTCAGTTTTTTAAAAGAATTGTAAGAAAATTACTATCGTTATTTAATAAAACATTCGCTTTAACATCGTCCGGGATAGGGTTCCCATGTTAAATATGCAAATGCTACCGTAAGAACGATTGAAAAAATTCCTACGTATAAAGGACACTTATAAGTATGTGTATTTTGAGTTTCAAAAGAATCGTAAGAAAATTGATTTTTTTTGGGAACGTCCTTAATTGTAAACGCTCCTGTACTGCACTGATTGTGAATAATATTAACAAAGGAGGAATATTGACGTATCGCTTTGAATAAGAAATTTTATATTTGAATGAGGAAAGCAATAGGATGCTTGTAATTTTTCCTCGTTTCGAATTGTATATTGCCTACTAAAAATTGTTATTTGTCGGTAATTCTTTCATTGTAGCGTACCAGAGAAATTCTCAGGAAATTAATAAATGCTCCGGTCCGTTTGCACACGAAATTTTCATTAAACGAAACATTCGAGCCATGGAAGCGTGCTCATTTTTCCTTTTTCTCGTTTTGTTTCAGTTGTTTGATTTTCATTGTTCTTAATAATACCACTTTGTACGAATACACATATATAAACGTAATGCGTTGGCGAAATAAATTTTTGTAGAGAACAAAAAGGCAATAGAAACACATATGAACGTTCATTTTAGTTCAGGAACGAAAACATTTTAAATTACAACTCTCAGAATTATATTTAAAAATAAACGATAGGTAAGCACACTACAGACACAATGATTTCTGTATTAAACGCAAAATTTTATTTCGTTTATATGAGGATACAAAAAATTCAAGTTTTCTGCCTGTGTTCTGTAATTATAACTTTTAAAAATGAAATTTAGTTCCCATGATCTAATGAAGCGTTCCATTGTAGAATTATTTAAGTACATTAAAGCCTCATGAATTTAATGAGATGGTAATGGAGAAGTTTATTTCTTTAATGGATTGATTTAAAAATTAGACCACTAATGTTTTCCAAAAATGCTACGAGCCGCCCCTGTAATAAAAAGAATATTTTATGTAAGCAAAAAAAAGGACTGAGTTGGAAAGCCTTATCTTTATTGATAACGATATAAATGTTGTCAGATATAGTGGATCTCAAAGAGCCTGAGATTCCACTTTTATATTTCCATATACGCGTACGTATAGCCTTTCATGTGGTGAAAAGAGGCGCTAGAAGTGCTCAGTTTCAGCTCAGTTTATCTAGCAGTTTTTGCCGTTTCGGAATCCTTGATATAATTACTACCACGGTTTTATACACGAGCCTTCGTCACGTTGCAGAACGTTGTAACAGTTGCCTGATGTTGCCTCGAGTATCCTTTACGGAAACGGCAAAAAAGAGGGCTTGTATTATGTCGTCCGATTTACAAACCAACAGCGAGGAGCGATTAGTGGCCAGAGGCACCCCCGACGAAATCATCACCTGTTACTGACTTGCTTTAATAAATTGTCTTTTAGATAAGGCAGTTGACAACGTTTTGTAATTAAACGAGCAGCTATGTTCTTCTTTTTTATAAATGAACAACCGATAATGTACGAAATGCAGTAGAGCACTACATACAGGGCGTTCTAACCCACAACAACATTTTTTGCAAAAGCATTAGAGCAGGAGCTCCAAAGAAAATATTGTTGACATGGGAAAAAAAATTTTTAACAGAACTGTTGGTGCTCAAAGATGAATTTTTTTCATAAGAATTAGAGGAACTACAAAAGATTAGTTTGAGAGCTATATACAGGGTGTTCCTCATCAACAAGACATTCTTGGATAAGAATCAGAGCAAGAGCACTAAAGAATTCATTGTAGAGACACGCAGGGTGTCCCCACCCAAAATATTTTTGCATAATAACCATCAGAGTAGGAGCTAGCAAAAATGCATTGGAGAGCTAGATACAGGGTGTCCCACATGGACATAACTAACAATAAAATTGTGTTACAGAACTGTTGCTGCTCAAAAATGATTTTTTTTTTCATAAGAATTATAAGAACTACAAAAAAATCGTTTGAGAGCTTTATACAGGGTGTTTCTCATCAGCAAGACATTCTTGAATAAGAATTAAAGCAAGAGCTCCAAAGAATGCAATGTAGAGCTACACACAGGGCCCAACATATTTTTGAATAATAACAATCAGAGTAGAAGCTAGCAAAAATACATTTGAGAGCTAAATACAATGTGTCCCACATTAACATTACATACAATAAAATTGTGTTACAGAACTGTTGCCGCTCAAAAATGAATTTTTTTTCATAAGAATTAGACGAATTACAAAAGAATTAGTTTGAGAGCTATATACAGGGTGTTCCTCATCAACAAGACATTCTTGAATAAGAATTAGAGCAAGAGCTCCAAAGAATGCAATGTGGAGCTACACACAGGGCCCAACATATTTTTGAATAATAACAATCAGAGTAGAACTAGCAAAAATACATTTGAGAGCTAAATACAAGGTGTCCCACATGAACATACATACAATAAAATTGTGTTACAGAACTGTTGCTGCTCAAAAATGATTTTTTTTATAAGAATTATAAGAACTACAAAAAAATCGTTTGAGAGCTTTATACAGGGTGTTTCTCATCAGCAAGACATTCTTGAATAAAAATTAAAGCAAATCCAAAAAAGCAAGAGAGCTCCCGGGCCAAATATTTTTGAATAAAAATCAGTGGTGCATACATTTGAGAGCTAAATACAATGTGTCACATTTACATTATCTAAAAACAGAACTGTTGCCGCTCAAAATGAATTTTTTTTATAAGAATTAGACGAATTACAAAAGATTAGTTTGAGAGCTATATACAGGGTGTTCCTCATCAACAAGACATTCTTGAATAAGAATTAGAGCAAGAGCTCCAAAGAATGCAATGTAGAGCTACACGCAGGGCCCAACATATTTTTGAATAATAACAATCAGAGTAGAAGCTAGCAAAAATACATTTGAGAGCTAAATACAATGTGTCCCACATTAACATTACATACAATAAAATTGTGTTACAGAACTGTTGCCGCTCAAAAATGATTTTTTTTTCATAAGAATTAGACGAATTACAAAAGATTAGTTTGAGAGCTATATACAGGGTGTTTCTCATTAACAAGACATTCTTGAATAAGAATTAGAGCAAGAGCTCCAAAGAATGCAATGTGGAGCTACACACAGGGCCCAACATATTTTTGAATAATAACAATCAGAGTAGAAGCTAGCAAAAATACATTTGAGAGCTAAATACAATGTGTCCCACATGAACATTACATACAATAAAATTGTGTTACAGAACTGTTGCTGCTCAAAAATGATTTTTTTTTTCATAAGAATTATAAGAACTACAAAAAAATCGTTTGAGAGCTTTATACAGGGTGTTTCTCATCAGCAAGACATTCTTGAATAAGAATTAAAGCAAGAGCTCCAAAGAATGCAATGTAGAGCTACACACAGGGCCCAACATATTTTTGAATAAAAACAATCAGAGTAGAAGCTAGCAAAAATACATTTGAGAGCTAAATACAATGTGTCCCACATTAACATTACATACAATAAAATTGTGTTACAGAACTGTTGCCGCTCAAAAATGAATTTTTTTTCATAAGAATTAGACGAATTACAAAAGATTAGTTTGAGAGCTATATACAGGGTGTTTCTCATTAACAAGACATTCTTGAATAAGAATTAGAGCAAGAGCTCCAAAGAATGCAATGTAGAGCTACACGCAGGGCCCAACATATTTTTGAATAATAACAATCAGAGTAGAAGCTAGCAAAAATACATTTGAGAGCTAAATACAATGTGCCCCACATGAACATTACATACAATAAAATTGTGTTACAGAACTGTTGCCGCTCAAAAATGATTTTTTTTTCATAAGAATTAGACGAATTACAAAAGAATAGTTTGAGAGCTATATACAGGGTGTTCCTCATCAACAAGTCATTCTTGAATAAGAATTAGAGCAGGAGCTCCAAAGAATGCAATGTAGAACTACACGCAGGACCCAACATATTTTTGAATAATAACCATCAGAGTAGGAACTAGCAAAAATACATTGGCGAGCTAAATACAGGGTGTCCCACATGGACACAACTAACAATAAAATTGTGTTACAGAATTGTTGGTGCTCAAAGATGAATTTTTTTATAAGAATTAGAAGAACTACAAAAGAATCACTTGAGAGCTATATACAGGGTGTTCCACATCAGAAAATATCTTTACATAAACATCAGAGCAGAAGTTACAAAAGAATATTGTGTTTGATATGCGTACACATGCTGTCCTGTTCAAAGATAAAATTTTTGTATAAGAATTATACGAATCGCAAAAAATTCACCTAAGAGCTATATACAGGGTGTTTCATAACAACAAGACATTCCTGAATAAGAATTACAGCAATAGCTCCAAAGAATGCATCGTAGAGCTACACGCAGGGTGTCCCCACCCAAGATATTTTTGCATAATAACCATCAGAGTAGGAGCTAGCAAAAATACAGTGGAGAGCTAAATACAGTGTGTCCCACATGGACATAACATACAACAAAATTGTGTTACAGAACTGTTGCTGCTCAAAGATGATTTTTTTTTTATATGAATTAGACGAACTACGAAAGATTAGTTTGAGAGCTATATACATGATGTTCCACATCAACTAGACATTCTTGGATAAGAATTAGAACAAGAGCTCCAAAGAAAACATTGTAGAGCTACACGCAGGGTGTCTCCACCAAAGACATTTTTGCATAATAACCATCAGAGTAGGAGCTAGCAAAAATACATTGGAGAGCTAAATACAGGGTGTCCCACAGAAGTTCAACATTTATGCGTAAGCATAAATAGAAGCTGAAAAGAATATTGGGAACTATATACAGGGTGTCCGACATGGATACAACATACAAGAAAATTGTGTTACAGAATTGTACATATGGTGTCTCGCTCAATGATGAAATTTTTACATTACATAAGATTTAGAGAAACTACAGAAGATCCATTTTAGAACTATGTACTATATATGTGTTGAGCATCAAAGGACATTTTTACATAAACATTAGAGCAGGAGATACAAACAATTTTGTGTTGGGGAGCTATCCACAGTGTTGTCCTTCCCAAAGATGAAACATTTGCAAAATGATCATTTGAGTAGGAGCTAAAAAAGATCATTCGGGAGCTAAATACAAGGTGACTGACGTGAGACCAGTTTGAGATTCGTGAATAAGTATTAACAGTAGCTACAAAGGACATATTATTTGCAGGATAAGCATTAGAATTTAAGCTACTAAAATTCATTGGATAGCTGTATGTGAACAGGGTGTCCCAGATCAATGTGATATCCTTATATAAATATTACAACAGGAGATAGAATTCATGCACAAGAGAGCTATGTACAGGGTGTCACACTTAAAAATGAGATTTTTGCTTAATATGCATCAAAGATCAGTAGTTGCAAGGAATGCATCAAAGAACTACACACACACACACACACATGTTGTCCCACTCCCCAGGTGATAATTCAGACAATTTAAAACAATTCCTTTCTTCTTAAAAAATACTGTATTGTGGTTTAAAATAAAGCTTTATACCTTTTCTTTGCTTTATACAATTGTACATAATGGAAGTCGGTTCTACAGAGTTAAAAAGCTTCTCGCGATAAAAGTGGCTTAAATAGAAATGTAAAATTTTCATTCGAGCGATATATAGAGTAACTTGCGGCAGTTTTTTTCTCAATTCTCTCTTCCATTTCCTTGTGTTTTTCACTTAGGTACCCTCAAACTCAGTCAAAAGCATTGATCACGTTTTCATAATTCATTTCCGCTAGCATTTGGATTAAAAAAAGGCTCTTGCGTAAGTCTAAGCACCTAATTAACATTCACTAATTCCGAACAATCTTTTCTTAATATTAATTGCCCTTCTAAGGCCTTTATATGACCATTTGTTCCTTATGTATGCCTACTACATAAGTACATAAATGAGCATTTAAATGATTTAATTTCTAAATTAAACCAAATTATGTTTGCACGAATGTTAGATTTAATTTACTTAAGAAAATTTGCATTAAATGATTAGTACTGAACGATTGACTGCACCTAATTGCAATAGAGACATTAGATTTTATAAATAGAAAGGTGATTAAATAAAATAATATTTATTGTTTGGTACCTACTTTTTATTCTCCCCTTTTCGGGTGTCAAATGAAACTTAAAGATTATATTTTACTGTTACATTACATTATAAATTTTATTAAAACGTGTTTATAATTTTATTAAATTAATTTATCTTATTTGAACTTTATCTACTTGAAGGGATTTTTTTATATTTTATCTGCCTAAATTTTTTATTAAATGTAGGTGACAAAAATATATCATTCGCAAATAAGCGCAAATAAGATTTTCTTTCATCAAAGTCTTGAGATAGTAGTAAAAAATAGCACTACCTATTACAAGATGAAAAATCTTTTATTTCTATGTCATCTTTAATGTTTCGCGAGCTGAGGCCCAGAATCCTTTGATCTGCAAGGTAATATTTTAATGTGTACCTCTCAACATATCTAGTAGAAGATCTTTGTAAATTCATTGAAAAATACGCTTTACACGTAATAATATTAAAACACGAAATTTTATGGAAGGCTATAAACGGAATGTCTCTAAAATAAATCGACTTTAATTTTTTTTAATAACCTGCGGCATTCCAAAATTCAAACTATTTTATTGTGCTTTAATTGAATTAAAGACATTAAATGCTTACTAATAAACAATCAAAGACATCGCTTTAAATAACATTATTGTACGTTTTCCAGTACTTCACGAAGTCCTTTATGAAGGTAAGCTTCTTTACCAATGATGTTTGTTAGCCCATTTGGGCAGTAAACCAAGAAAAACTTAAGCTTGATGCGTCACAGAAGAGTTATAGCTAATCTAAAACCGACACACTCATACTGTCATTCTGTGCGCACGCATCCCGTCCGTGCTCGCTCAGTTGGTACACTTAACAGCAGACGCACTCAAAGTAACGTTTTAACTAATAGGAATCTAATACGGACGTTCTCTTAGTTGTATTTTAATACAATATAAATATATTTCCGTTGGAAGCAGATAAAAATCTCTCAGAGAATGTTTTCTTTTTTTAATTCCACGAAAACTAAAACTTCTCTATTTATCAAATGGCTAATAAGCATAATCGAAGAACTTATCCACAATATATCAAAAAGATATTACGTAAACTGTCAGAGGCTTAAAAAAATATCGTAATATCCTCAGAAGATGGGTTTTGTTAATATTTATTTACCTATCTACCCACCACATTTAAAATATTTAGATACGTATTTAAAGATGCAAAAAAAAAAACAAAACTTTTGCGAGTCCCTTGGTATCGCTACATCTCTACATTTATACCTAATAATGGCATTCGCACGAGAAGAAACAAACGATTCATTCTTGCTCGCCGTCTGAACAGTTTGCTTATTCCTTATGAATTTATTGCATTCTACAACTGAAGTTGCGAAAATTTTAACGAGAAAAAAGGGCAGAATATAAATTTTAATCAACAATTGAGGTTGAAGAAGACAATAATAAATATGCTTCAGTCTATGTAGTATGAAAAATTCGATCAATTTAGTCAGTAGGTTGCACTAAGTCATAATTTCGATTAGACTGATACCCCAAAAGAATGATTAAGTTCTGGTATCCCTGTTTTATACTACATGTGACTATGGCGAACAGAACACAGCAATTTATATGAGAGGAATATCCCTTCACTCTTCTACTATTATTTAGTTCATCCTATAACCACCAACCATTCTTATTTTTACCATCTACGAAGGGGCTGAAGAATTTGTGGGTGTTTCATATCTACCAGCTAGTGATGTTGGTAATAGTGATGTCCCTCTGATTAATACATTAATGACAAGTCAGAGAAGGAAGGGTAGGTAGGGTGAAGAAAGCCTCCTTATCTGCTTCTTATAGGAATTGTGACAAATAGTGAGACGATGCTAATTACCACGGAAACCTCGGAAGCATTCGGCATTTTCCAGAGAACTTCGGCGAGAAATCCCTGGTGGGAAATTTTATCGGCGTAAGCTTGACGTCAAAAATGCGAAACGGTCTAACCCAGTCTAACCTCAAACTCTTGTTATTGTTGTGATGATTGTACATTTATTTGGCCGCAGACTTCAAAATAAGTGGTTTATAGTTATTATCATTATGTTTGACGTAAGACTATAGTATAATAATTATTGTAAAACAATAACATTTGTTTGTTTGTGAGGAGTTATATTTTGAACCACAAGTCAGATTTTCAATTTCCTTTTACCATTAGAAAGTTTATAATATGGAGAAGGTTTTCGACTACAGCTGTTACATTACCACTTTATTGAGAGGGCGTATTGGTGATTTCAAAACTGAAATAAATTCTTCATCGTACATTAGCTGCAAAGTTGAACTCAAACATAAATTTTCTAAAAATAAATAATCAGTAATTACGTATCTGGAAACAAACTTTTTTTATTACCAATTACCCTTAAAAAAAAGCACTCCATGTTCCTGCTATTTATCCTGCTTAACAGCTGTAAAATGTATGGTTAGATTGGGTTAGATCAAGCGTTTGTTTATAAGTTCACAAATTCAAATTCGCGCCACTCCTCGTTTCCCGATGGTTCTCCAAAAAGGATCGAATGCTTCCGAGATTTCCGTGGTATTTAGCGTCGTCTCAAATAGTGGGGGGGGTGGACAACTGAAAGGGGAAAAGGCGAAACAGAACAAATAAGATAGAGTCTGGAATCGAACTAACGTCCCCCGGATTACTAAGCCAAGACTTATAGACCCCTAGGTCATACAACTAGGCGAGGAGTTTTGTCCAACTCGTCATTTTTTATCGCAGTGCAGATTAACGGAGAGCTTGCCTGCCAACGTCAGAAATTTGAGATGGAACGGAATCTATTTAGAAAAAAAAAAGAACTGGGAACGGGGAGTCCGGAATTTATCCTAGAAAAATGCATATTTCCTCAAGAAAGTTTCTGAGCAATAGTTGAAAATTGTCGCAAATAGGGAATTTTAGAAAATGAAATAAGTACCTACCTTAAAAGAAATGAAGCTACTAAAAAGAAAAAGAGCCGTAAGCATGAAAGAAAATATTATTTAAAGTTGGGGATAAAGAAAGGGCTTTAATCAGAATAAAAACTTTGTAATCATACAATTATCGGATTCTCCCTGAAATGAAATCAAGATTTCGTTAAGACATTGTATGCCTTAAACTGTAAACTATAACTAACGCAACGTAAGAAAATTGTTAGTGAATTCTATTAAAGCGTTTAGACACCGGTATCTTGCACGGCCCTATCGCGGAGTATAATAACATTTACGGTTTCAAGCAAAGATATCTACCGTTTTATACTTCAAGTCCCCGACTACGATTTACGTCAACTCCATTCTGTTTTCGAGAAGGTAATAAAACTTTAAATTGATCATCTCACCCTTGGCGCGTTTCGTTACAAAAGTCAGAATAACAGCCCCGAGTGTACACGTACATACAAAGCTACATAAATACATAGATCGCATTTATACTCTTGCTCGGTTATTATCTGTGCCGCAGAGTAGGAATCAAACTTTACTGAATTACTAAAATCAACGACTCTGTCTCTCTGTCACTTGCCATTCGAAGTGCACGGCATAAGGATATAATTGTTAACAACAGCATAACAGCCAGCGAAAACCTGAAAAGTTTATTTCGACATTCACAGGCGAGGCGTTTACGGTGCACGGTTTTGCAATGAAAATATAAAGTAATTGACATAGGAACTTCTGTTGGATAAAACAAAAGAGCAATATAGATATTTCCTAGTTTATCTTATACGTATACCCTTCAAATCTGTAAAGGTCACAGTCATAGTTGCGATTACACTCAATTCGTTCGTTCGTGTTCTTTTCCTACCATAACCTTATTAAAACATTTTATTTTTACTCCATATGTTTTTAAGTTATATCACAGAAAGTAGAAAAGTTCCCTGGGGAGAGACGACACCTGCGAGTATGCCCTCTTAAATTGTCGAGTTGTTGACTAAACAGGAAGAGATAAATGTGATAAAGAATTAAGGGAGGAGGGGTATGACGTGTAAAAGGACTAACAAAGCTAATTGTTTAAAGCTTAAAATTACACATTCAATATCAAAATAATTGTAAAGGAAAGGCCTGAAATTAAAAATATTTAGATCGCTAGAAGAAATGATAAACTCTTAACTATTAAAGAAGTTCAAAAGTTTAGGATTTTTTGACATTCTATCTTCAACTACGCCTCATATCTTCAGTTGGTACTCTTCTTTTGAAGATGACTGTAAAAGGACCATAAAAAGTTAAGTAATGTAGCACAGGATAGAAAAGTTGTGCGTAAAGAAGCGACACCAGCTGGTTAAATCATTTTGATTGGCGGAGTTAGCCACATGGGGAGGGTTAAAAATAAGGAGCGTGGGTTAAAACGTACAGTCGACGAAACAAGAATGAGCGAAACAGGAAGTGCTTTAATGCTTGCAGCAGTGCTTCCAATGAAATAACTAAAAATGGAGGGGAGTAGAGGAAAGTACTCATTTTTTAAGGTGGGACGTACATAAATTTTTTAGTTTTAAAATTATTGTAAAGGAAATGCCTCAAATTAAAAATATTCAGGTCGCTACAAGAAATGATAAACTTTTAACTATTCAAGAAGTTCAAAAGTTTAGGATTTTTTGACATTCTATCTTCAACTACGCCTCATATCTTCAGTTGGTACTCTTCTTTTGAAGATGACTGTAAAAAGACCATAAAAAGTTAAGTAATGTAGCACAGGATAGAAAAGTTGTGCGTAAAGAAGCGACACCAGCTGGTTAAATCATTTTGATTGGCGGAGTTAGCCACATGGGGAGGGTTAAAAATAAGGAGCGTGGGTTAAAACGTACAGTCGACGAAACAAGAATGAGCGAAACAAGAAGTGCTTGAATGCTTGTAGCAGTGCTTCAAAGTGAAATAACTAAAGTTGGAGGGGGGTAGAGGAAATCATTGTTTAAGGTGGGACGTACATAAATTTATCAGTTTTAAAATTATTGTAAAGGAAATACCTCAAATTAAAAACATTCAGGTCTCTAGAAGAAAGATCTCTAAAAATGGAGAAGTTCAAAAGTTTAGATTTTTTGAGATCTTCAAAAGTCTTTTTAGGATTTTTTTGAAGTTTTAAAAGGCCTCATAATAATTATATGGGGAGAAAGTTTAAAAGGACCCTAAAACATTTGAGGGAGAGTTAGCACAGGAAGGTTT
Source organism: Agrilus mali (assembly GCA_029378335.1). NCBI lineage: Eukaryota > Metazoa > Arthropoda > Insecta > Coleoptera > Buprestidae > Agrilus > Agrilus mali. The sequence goes on from CM055661.1 coordinate 4,147,255, forward strand.
AAAAAAAAGTTAGTTAAAGTCGTCAGAAAAGAAAGCGAAAAGAAGCTTGGCTTGTAAAATGCTTCAAAGTTAACAAGATGGAGGGGAGTAGAGAAAGGTACCCATTCTTTAAGGTAACGTACCATAAAATCAACAAAATAATTGTAAATGCTTGCTAAATATAAAATAAATAGTTGGAAAAAAACACCCAAAAGTTTAAAATTTTCTTGATTGTTTCGTACTTAACCCCAATGGACAAAAACTCCAGTCATCTCCCTATGTAGATGATATTCTAAAACAGTTTTAATAATTCACTTTTTCTTATCTTTCTACATTAAAAAAAAACATTTTCGTGTTTTGTTTTGTGGGTAATACTTTACAATCGCGGCTCCTACTAAAAATTAAAAAAAAAACAAGTTTCTGTAAAATAGCTTTATCTTATTTTTACGTTCTAACTGTATTTTTCGGGAGGAGCCGCTATTGTAAAGTTTTACCTTTTTTGTGATTAAGGACAAAACGTCGGGTTATGTAGTAGTTTCTTGAGGATGTCACCTACACAGGTTAGTGAAATTTTGAATAAATGGCTCCATTTGCAGACTCATCAAAATTTTGATTATTTATTAACTGGTACACCATCCCTTCTCTTCAATGCAGTAATTTGTGTTTTAGGTACTGCTAGAGGACCTAATTGCTATTATATATTTATATTTCATCTATTTGCAATTTTCTAAACCAAGCCGGAAGCACTACGGGAATGTCATATCAGAAAATAATCCCTACTTCTCAACTGTCAGCTTAATGTCATTCGAACTTCTTTGATTGTTTTTTGTGTATGACAAAAAACGCGAAAAATATTTGCTAAAATCTGTACAATATTACCAAATATTTTGTAAGTATTTATTCTCTATTGAGATAATACAGAAGATGGCCAAGCGTTTAAACGAAGAGCTCGTATTTAGGAAAACAAAGCTCAACAGCCTGACCGACATTAAAAAGTTAAACTGTTGGGGAAATGAAATTGAAGATGTGTCCCTACTTCAGCAGATGCCTAATGTTCAAGTTCTTTCGCTGAGTATAAATAAAATAAACACTTTGGCTAATTTCCAATACTGCACTTCCCTTCAAGAACTCTACGTTCGTAAAAATGACATTAAAGACCTTAATGAGATATGTTACCTTCAGGGACTGAAATGCTTGAGAAATCTTTGGCTTGCGGAGAATCCATGTTCTTTACAAGAAGATTATCGACCAACGGTTATAAGAAATTTGACTCAGCTGAAACAACTCGATAATTTAGCAATTACTGACAGAGAGTACAAGGAAGCAGCTACCAAAGGGAGGCTCTTAATTCACCCCGATAATCTTCCAAGAAGGTCATACGTTGAGGATACACCGGAAAAGGAAGAAATAGAGATTCCAAAAGAAAACGAGTTCTACGTGTCGAATAATATAAACTACAATAAAAGTCGATCTTCGGAAGAAAATTCTTGTAACCAAAGTAGTCCTAATTTCAACAATAACCAAATGAAAATTTGTAGCACCAATCGTTCTTTTGAAGATAATTCAAAGGTTGTCTCGTATAGTCCTCCTACTTACAGAATAGATAACAATAATTATGAAGATGATGAATGCTACAACACCATGAGGTGTTCCTTTGAAGACCAAAACAATTACAATGCAATAACACCCATACCAAAGTATCACATAACCGAAGAAAGGGAAAATGATACCTTTTCTGTTAAAGACCATTACGAAGAAGACTCATACACTTGCAGACCAAATAATACATTTCATCCATCGATCATGCAACCTCTAAATGAGATTTCATATTCTTTCGTGCCACCCTTGAGTCATTCTTTTAGTTCCAATGATCTTGAAGATAGTTTAGAAACGAATCGTTTGCACAAAAGTCAGTCCACTGGTCTTATTGGCGAAGAAACTAACACAAACAGTTTTATTCCGATATCAAGAAGAGAGGATTCTAATAATCCTATGACCCAAAGGTCCCACCACAGCCTTCTGCCTGTTAAAAGTCTTAATAACAGTGTAGAATCCGGAAATAGAAGAGAGAGAAGTGCCAGGAAAGATCGAAGGGGAAGAAAGAACAACACCACAAAAACTGCTAATGTATTATCTGCTGTTTTGTGCCTGGTGAAGGAGCTGGACCTTTCCAGTCTGGAAGTGGTGGAAATGGTGGTTGCATCAAGACTAGATGAACTTGAAGGGATTTCGTAAACTTGAAAGTTTAAAATTTATAGTCTTGTGATATGTTCTTTTAGTTAATGTCTGGTCTTTATTTATCTATAATGTATATTTACGCTGGCAAATGTAAATGTTAAATTAGAAGTCAAAAATATAATAAATATTAGACGTAATATCAATTTAAATAAGTACTTCACATTTCTAGGAAGAGATCTTTATTTCTGCTTTGACTGTTTTTGCAATTAAATATTTACTTTGACCAGAAAGCCTTTCCGTGTTTTCAGAGAAATATTTACGGATGGATGAAAGGATTTCTTTAATATAAATTACTTTTTAAAGTTTAAGATTTGATCACTTTCTTTAGCAGTCTACGGAGCCGACCTTTTCTCAAGTAGCCGCGGAGATGGTAGAAAAAAAAGAAAAGGAAGCTGAGGCTAATATTCTGTTGACCTAATGTAATGAAGTGCCAGCCGTTGGATTTTAAAATAAGCCCTCCAACAACTGGTTTTATTTTTACATTTTTCAGAATCTGCAGAGATTAGATTAAAGGTTAATATAGCACGAGAAAATTCCAGTCAGACGCTGAGTGGAATTTAAACTACGAACCCTGATAGCCAGAGCCAATAAATGTTCTCCTAGTCACTCCTGACTTCTTTTTTTAGTAAGTATGTAAAGTATCATCAAAATTGGCTAGATCGTTTCCAAAATTAAACCGTAACGCTGTTTTACTAGCATGCAAATAATCATATGAGCTTAAAAGAGGCAATAATGTACTCTACGTTACAAGCAAACATTTCAGTTTTATTTATCAGTCTAGATATTATATTTTATCAAAAGGTATGTCGAAAATGTTCCTTCTGTTAAAAAAAATTGTGTAAATTTATGCTCATAATATTAATATTTATATACTTTTCCATTTTTTTTTTCTTCGAATTTTTAACTTGTCAGCGGATCAATGCACTGCATATTTTTATAAGGAATTGAACGCTTTCCAATAAAGGTCCCTTTTTTCATAAACATTGTTCAAGAGCTATTGAAAAAAGTACGAATTGACAGTGAATTTCAATGTTTCCATTTTTTCTACGAAACTAGAATCAGATTTCCAGTAGTTCAAAGTATTCTTCCTCATGTTTTTGATATTTCTTAAGGATGGGTGGTTGTTTTTTCCATTGAAAAAGAAAATTCTCGTGGAAAACTCTTGTTCTAACTGAACAAGGCGATAATAACATTAAAAATTAAAGGATATTTAATTATGACTGTACAATTATCTACAAATTAATTAAATAGTATACTTACGTTAAGTATAAAATAACTGCTTTTATTAAAGTTAATTCATTAATTTTACACATAAATCGATCAGTACTTCAGAAAATGTTTTAAAATGAGGCAAAGTAAATGAAAACTTTGTGGAAGATAATTTGAAGAAAATGGGATGGTTTATAGATATTTGAATGTCCAAACAGTTGACTCAACAATTTTAGAATTTAAAAGAAAAAAAGTATGTGCGAAAAAAACAATTATTAAAAAAACTTTTACTTTTTACTTAATTTACATCTTAATAGAATTTCACCAAAATATTGGTTACTCATGAAATTTCTGTCCACGTGCTTTAAAGTTTTTAGTACCGATACGATTATAACAATTGTAGACCATATTTGCAAACATTTTTATGTTGGCAGCATCCGTTTAAGGCAATAATGACTTTTTCTTTATTTTACCAAAACATTGCTTACTCACAAGATTTTTGCCCACACCTTCTAAAGTTCTCAGCACCGATACAATTATAACAAATGTATGTGATGTTCAAACAGTTGACTCGACAATTTAAAAAAAAAAATATATATGTGCCAAAATGTGCCCGAAATGTGCTATTATGTGCTACGTAAAACAAATCATTCAAAAAACTTAACTTTTATGACTAGGTCCTTTTTATGATGTTTAGTTAGCTCCACAACATAACTTCATTAAAACCAAACCAATTGTGTTGTAATGTGCTCAAGATGTGCTATCATGTGCCATTAAAAAAAAGTATTTACCTACTTGAAAAATTGAATTTTTATTGAGACATCCTTTTTGTGATATTTAGTTAGCTCCGCAGAATCACTTTATCAAAACTAAACATATAGTGCTGTAATGTGCCAATGTGAAAAAAAAAAAATATTGGAATAAAAGGTTTAGATTTTTCGTAAAATGTTAAGTCTTCATTAATATTTTCTATACGCATCGATAAATGTGGTACGATCAAAGAGCATAATAATTAGCTTAACATAGTATTCGCATATTGTTCATAAAACATCACCATACATTCTTTTATATGTTATGCAACACATCTTGTATTAGGTAAGTACCTGTACTTTTCTTTAGTTTAGTTTTGTACACAATAAAATTCGTATTATTATTAATATTATCAATACAAAGTGTTTTTTATTGTTAATAGTAACTTTTTATATTTAATGATAGTTTTCTATTAGTGTAAACTTTTCATATGGTACCGTTTTAGTGTTATCACAACACACAGACAAAGAGACTGAAATTTTTGCTCATTTATGTATATATATATATATATCTTAGAATAGAAGATTAGTAATTATTAAGTAATAAATAAATATTCTTATAAAACAATATGAAAATACTTATTTAGTCAAGTCATTTCCCTATTCTCGTCAAAGAAAAAAGTAAATTTTTCTTCGTAACAACATGACAAGTAGAGAAAGTATTAATGAAGACAGCATTTTACGAAAAACCTAAACTTTTTATTCTAATAATTTTTTTCACATTGGCACATAACAGCACATTGCGGGCACATTTTGGCACATATCTTTTTTTTCTTTATTCCAAAATTGTTGAGTCAACTTTTTGGACATGATATTTGATATTTTATTATAAGCCTGGTAGTTTCGAAAGAGAATATAGAAAACCAAAGAAGATTATGAAAAATTAATATGAAGCATTCATGTAGAACATTCAATTTCCATAACAATATATTTGATTGTCATCAATACATTAATCTATCGAGGAGTTAAATGTAAGTTAACAAAAATCGAGTGCCATTTCAATAGAAAATCAGAATTCTAGACATCTCTAAACATTTTGTTATGTTTTTATCCTTAGGAATAATTTTTAAATATTATAAAGAAAAATGATTGATTAATTATTGTAACTTTCGCACTCTTTCAGACATATAAATGACTCAACTTGCTAGAAATTTACGAAGTTATAAAAGCTCACCACAATAACAAGTTTATCACGAATAACCAATTAGTTTTTAATATTTCACCCTACTGAATTTGATCTCTGTTAACCATTTATAAATATTGTACATCTTTTAGCTTTAGTTTATATTTTGTAATATCTTTGACAATATATTACGTAACTATTAATAGAGCAAATTAAAAAAAATGTTATTTATCCATACATATTTATTTATTTTTAATTATTTTGCTATAAAACAACAAATTACTTACCCTCTTCTAAAAATCCAATTTTCTAACAAATGATGTGTGCATATTAGATAGGACGACGTTCAAGCAGATCTTATTAAGTTTTCATGGTTAAAACACAATAATAGTTTACCGACATGACACTTCATTCAATTTTGGATTCATTTTGCTGTGCCTTATTATATAGAACATTCATTATATAATAACAGCTTATTACAGTATTATAAATATATTTGGTTGTATAATTATTGTAGATTTCATATTTTTAAATTTCAAACGGATACAACTTCTACCCTGACAGAAAAGCATGTTCTAAAACTACAATGATAATTATTTATTAAAAAAAGCCATACCAAAGAAATTGTAATCAAACATTTACTTTAATTATTGATATTTTATAACATTTACATAATAAGTACATACTTGCAACTTTAATAAATAAAAATTTAGCCTTGTATGTATTTTAATTTTATTTAAAATTTAAAACGAAAAGTTTGATTTATACCTGCATTCCTTTTAAATAAAATTAATTATTTTATATTTTAAGGTAATAAATAGCATTAAGCTTTTAAAAAAGTTTTAGGTACCTTTTAATGGTTTGAGAAATCCAGAAGCAAACCTGAATAACTACGTTAACTTTCGACTTTCCAGCTCGTAGCCACAGCGGTGGTAAATCAACTTACTGCTACTGCTAGTAGCGTGAATTCGTCAAGGAAAAAAATTTTTAAACCTTTTTACTTCAGTAAAGTAAACAGGAATTATTAGAAACAAACACTACAAATCTTTCATGTGCCTTGTTAACAGTAGAATTTCATATTAATTTCAAGTCCGATCATAAATAAAGCCCACAACACAATATTGATTCCGTTCTACATTATATTTTCTTGGTCAAAGGTAACAAATAGGGCACCTACCAAAAAACAATTTATTAATTTTTTAATTTTTAGAATTTGGCACATATTTTTCATATGCATACGTATTTAATTAATTAAATAATTCAGTTCTTAAAAGTAGTGCACATTTTAAGAATTATAAAGTTTTTATTTTTTAATCGACAAAGACATTGGTGGTTTGGTTTGCGTGTGTCACTGCAATCAATTTCACAATCCACGTGACTATTTGCGCGCAGTTCCGCGATTCCGGGGCGCTCCGGTAACGCGACCGGAACTGGGGGCGGATAAGTCGCAACTGAGAACTGACTGTCAGTCTCGCGCTCTCTGTACCACCCCCACGTTCCACTATTTCCCATAAATAGAATTTGCGCAGAAGTAACTGAAGAAGAAAATACAAAAAGAAAAAATGCGAACGAAGAAGAATAAGAAGGTCGCCCCTTTTAGGTACGAAACGGGTGGTGATAAAATTACGGATAAGTGAGCAACAAACGGGCGAGCGAGTGTAAAAGGACGACCGGACATTCTTCTGTATTATTATTCCGGTTAGGTTAGGAGGCCGGCAAAGCCTCTTTTACATTACACCCCCTCGCGTCTCCTTATCATGTAAAAAAGGGAGCACATTAACCGGACTCGGTCGAAAAATGGTCTGCGAGAATGAACATGAGATTGTAAGGATAGCGCTGGCGGTGATGATGATGATGATGATGATGGACCCTCTTATGCATGGTTCGACCGTCAAAAGATTTTAATGAATACGCTCCACGCTTTAACGCGCCACCTTCTCTATCACCCCGCACCCCAGACAAGACCCTTCTGTTTTCTTCAAGAACGATCCAGAGGAAATCACGGAGAGGGAGCCGAAGGATTCGGGCAATCCTTCTGATTTTAACTAAAAGCTATTTGTCAAATGCCACCACAAGAAATCTCCAATGTTATTATTAGGTATATCTAAATGTAGGTATGTGTTATAATAGTAGTAAAAGAATTCAGGAAAAAAACTTCACGAAGTAGATTTTCACAAAATTTTTTATTTAACAATGTAACATTTTTTCCCAAAACTTTTGGCTTTTTCGACCAGTGAACGTATTTTCTACTAAACCTAGTGTCGCATCACGTCTTAAATACTAGGTTGCATTTGGGGGTTTCTGTTTTTTAAATTTATTTATTTCAAAATTTTCTATGAGATTTAATTTTTTGCTTTTAATGCAGAAATAAATCAAATTAATAAAACAGAACTTAATTTTAAATGACCAGACATAAGGAAATAATTCCTCTCTCCTTACTCTATTTTAATGTAATATACACCCCCAAATGAAACTTAAGTAGGTATTTAAGATGTGTGCGACACTTTAGGGTTAGTAGAAAATACTCACTGTCCGAGAAAGCCATAAGTTTTGGCAAAACATGTTACATTGTTAAATAAGAAATTTTGTGAAAATCAACTTCGTGAAGTTTTAGTCCTGTGTATTATATGGATTTTCATCAAGTTTAGATCGAAACTATTCAATTTTAGTAAAAGAATTGATCAACTTCAAGTTCTTTATTTTATTAAATACGCTAAATATGTAAATAAAAAGCGGCCAAGTGCGAGTTGGACTCGTCCACGAAGGGCTCCCTAGTAGAAAGTAAAATAATATAAACGTTTTTGTAGTTCGTTGTAACTTTGATCGATGTTTTAATAATAGTGTATTTTTTTTAATTAAGTTATTGATAAGTAAACATTATAATTAGGTACCTAAATGATGGGATTTACATCTAACTATATGCGAGCCCAATGCCCATATAGGCTTGTGATAGCTAAACAAGCTAATATATATTCCAGTATGACAAGAAATATTTCCAAAAATATTATCAATTTGTGTACTCGGGTAAGGGCAGTGGGTAACCTGCCCCCCGCGCGCTCCGCACCCGCTTCCGATCAAGCCACGCCCCGCGCGAATTATAATTATTATTTATTTAGGCAGCTATTACAGATTTATTATTAGAAAATAATGGTTCACGGTTTATGCATAAGGTTTATATTTATGAAATTAAATGTTTTTTTTTAATTATTTTTATATTTGAGTTGATTGAATGAAAGGTAAATTGCGGTTTACGATTTATGACGTATTAAAAAAAACTACTTACTAGATCTCGTTCAAACCAATTTTCGGTGGAAGTTTGCATGGTAATGTACATCATATATTTTTTTTTAGTTTTATCGTTCTCTTATTTTAGAAGTTACAGGGGGGGGGGGGCACACATTTTACCACTTTGGAAGTGTCTCTCGCGCAAAATATTCAGTTTAGAAAAAAATAATATTAGAAACCTCAATATCATTTTTGAATACCTGTCCATAGATACCCCACACGTATGGGTTTGATGAAAAAAAATTTTTGAGTTTCAGTTCTAAGTATGGGAACCCCCAAAATTTATTGTTTTTTTTTTTTTATTTTTGCGGTTCACAGAATAGATCTACTTACCAAGTTTCAATATTATAGTTCTTATAGTTTCATACGGACGGACAGACAGACAGACATGACGAATCTAAAAGGGGTTTCCCGGTTTTTTGCCATTTGGCTACGGAACCCTAAAAAGAAGTAAAGTGAGTGAGTAAATCGAACCTGCGCCACTTTTGTCGATTTTTCTGTTTCTGGAGACAATCACCCACTCGTTTTAAAATTAGTAGTCTACGAGAGCACTAAAAATGATAATTCCATATTCAAGACTAACACACGATAAATTTGTGAAACAGACTATTTTTGCTTATTATTAAGCCGTGGGTATCTACAAAAAGGCGAGATTTATTCATATGAGAAGCCACCTAAGATTTAAATTCGTTATCTTAAATGAATAGGGCTAAAGTTGGTAACTTATATACTTTCACAGTAATCTGTTTATTTAATGACGAAAAATAGATTAATCTTCATTACCAAAATGTCCCATTTCACTGAGGCACTAAGAAAAAAAAAACAGTGTCTAAATTTCTTAATCTTTGATACCTTTATAAATTTGAATAGTAAAAAAATATTTCTTTTAAAATATCCTTAATAAAAAATTTTCTTTTTAGTTTTTTTTTTGTATTCTAGATAAAAAAACAAGCAATTCAAAAACGGATTTGTCAGTTTTTACATCTTAAAATTAAATTAATGAAAAACAATCAGGTTTCATAAATAATTTTGTATCTATAAAAAAAAAAAGAAAAAACACATTGCAACGTTGTTATTAAATAAAAAAAAATATATAATACTAATAATCTTACAGTGCTAAAACTTCAAATAATAAACAGATTTATTTTTCAAATCAAATGATTTACAAGTGCAAATCTATATTTCGAGTTTTATAGCTTAATATAAACGTTTCTAAGAAAATCACGTTTAAACAAATGATCTTTGAAACTGACTTTGTGATATATATGATAGGTTATGGTATGTAAAGATCCTCTCCCATTAGACTTCGTTTTGAAAAATGCCATTTCGTAGAATATTTAAGCTAAAATCGACAAAATTCGTATTGATTGTTCCCGAAAACATTTTTTGATCAATAATAATATACAGGGTGTCACAATTTTTGTTTGACCGATAATGTACTAAAATAATGGCGTATGTGCTGCCCTGTAGGAATTTGACTAAAATCAGTAGCAAATTCTTATTCCTCCCACATACCGAGAATTAGGCCAAAAGCTACAAAACTTCTCCAGCAATAGGGAAAAATAGAAAATAAAATTAAAACTTTAACACCCTGTACCTTTTCCCTATCAATATTTCGACTAAAATAAGTTTGGCTCAATCGACATATTTTGAACTGTAGTATCACCCGTTTCGAGATTTCCCAACCTTTCCAGCTGAGGGTTATTTGGAAATACCAGTCATTTAAATGTGTTGAACAGTTGTGAAAGATATGTGTCTATTTGGTCGTTTAGTAATTGCTTTTTGACTTAAAAATTTCTAATGATTCTAAAATATTCAGTTTGAAACCTTTGCTTACTACATACACTATTTCTAAACTATCAATGCTTGGGAAATGATTAGCAAAGTTTGAATTGTTTTTGTTCAAATTAAATAACCTAAAATGTTCACTAAAACGGATCCTAAAGGATAGTCCTGTCTGTCCTCTCTGTCTTAGTTAGAAGGCATCACAATCTGAACATTTCAACTTTTTTTTTTTTCGTATTTGTCCGTTTTATCTTATGAATGGAAAATTAAATTTCTTAAGGATGTATTTGCATTGAAACTAATTTTTAAATCGTGAGTTCTTAAAATATTTTGGGAAATGTTATCAAAATATGTTCGCGAAACGTATTTTTGGGATCTTTTTCGTATGGGTATATGCTGTGTTGGACTACCTTAAATTGTTTTTTATTAATTAGTTTTTGAATTATTTCTTTGTTAAAACTAGTGATGGGCACTATCGAATAAAAACTATCGAACTATTCGATAGTTCACTACTATTCGAATTATTCGATAGTTGAAAAGTATTCGAATAAAAAAAGTAATGAATAGTTTTAGTAACTGAAAGTAGTTACTGAAAATAGTAGTTACTTTGTTTATTCGAATAAAAAAGTAATGAATAGTTTAAGTAACTGAAAGTAGTTACTGAAAATAGTAGTTACTTTGTTTATTCGAATAAAAAAGTAATGAATAGTTTTAGTAACTGAAAGTAGTTACTGAAAATAGTAGTTACTTTTTTTATTCGTGGTTATTTAGTCGTGGTTGGAATGGGTAAATGATACGTTTGCGCATTGTCTACTACTTCGCTACTTCCTCGTAGCAGAGCCGAATAATATAAACAATTCTATAATTATTAGACGTTATCAATACATACATACATACTTTAAAAACATAATTTTCTATGGCACCAATTTATACTAGTTAAATATGAGGCAAAATAAAATGCAAATAAATAATTAATAATTTTTAAATTAGTGTAGTGATGATTTGAGTCATAAATACTTAGGTACTATATGTTTGTACTGCGTACTTATAATTACCCAAAAAAAAAATAATAATAATAAGTGCAGAAACATATAAAAAAAAGTAGTTAAATGGAAAATAAAAAACTCTTTATTCGTCGCCCTCTAACAAATACCTGGATAAGAACAACAGATGTTTCTAAAACACTTATTTTAGTTCAATAACAATAAAGTACGTATAGCAATAAATAATACAAAAAAGATCGCTTACCTAAGTAAATAATAATTTTATCAAAGTAATAAGAATTAGAAACAATGTTTCAAGTCGAGGTTATTTATTATTTTCAGCATAGCCTGTTTGTTTTTTATCCATACTAGCATATTAATCGTATATTTGTCTGTTGGTATACACGTTCGTATCAGTATATTTGTATGTTAGTATGGACCGAGCGATGGATAACTGTCTGCTGCCTGACTATCGTGTAATTGAAAAAAATAGTAATTACTAAATTCATTCGAATGAATTCATTCGATAGTTAAAAGTATTCATTTAGTAATTTTTCGATAGTTCAATTTATTCGATAGTGCCCATCACTAGTTAAAACCATTATTTTGTGACATTTGCTGCTATAGTGTTCAATTCTTGGTTCAAGTTTTCTACTGAAAGTGGGGTTGTAAAGGCTCTAAGAATTATGCTGCTGTAAGCCGCAATTTTTGAGATCAATTTTATCTATTTAGAGCTTAAAATATAATATTTCCTAATCTACAGGTCGCTGCGGATGTCTACACTAAAACGGAAATTTAATAAATATTTTAAGCTTTAGTTAAAAGGATACTTACGTCTTATAGCAAGTGCTATACACCACGCTAGATTTTTGTTTGAAATAGAATAGTTTGTTTAAATACAAAAATTTAATGTATCCTATTAATTATTAACTATTAAACTGCAAGATTCACAGTGATTTTCTTGATCCAATTTCGATTTTTCAATCGGCTATCTTGTCTTGAATCAAACCGAGATCAAGACAAGAATTCTTGAATTGAAAAGTCTTATGACGTGACAGATGTCCAAGTATAGGTATGTAGTAAAAGGTTTCTATTCTGTTTTCTTACAGAACCCTAAAAGCTTAAAGTGTAATTGAAACGGTACGTCATTATACTCGTAATACCCAAATATAACACCCTAAATTGTCGTGAAGTTACAAGCCCCTATTGTCTCGCCCTGTATTATGGGTAACCATAGGTACCGTTTGTTTGTATTGTTTTGCAAACTTCTGTGCCCATGTTAAACATGATGACACAATGATACTTTACGACACTACCGAATGTCACTGTCAACTAAAACTAACAACAGTGTGACGTGAAGTCAAACACGTCTGTGTTGATTTTATTTTTTATACAATAATGTCAGTTAAAGATGTGAAGAAAATAGACGGCGAAGAAGGAAAGCAACTGAAATTGACTGGAGATAAGGTGAGTCATTAAATTACCAATTATTGTAAGTAAGTATATAAGTAACAAGAAAGTAGTCATTACAGAAACAGAAAATCTACAAAATAATTTTAAAAAGTCGGTGCTGCTCATAATCATCAGAGAGTTAATTAAAGACCTTAAGTAAGAATCAGATCAGTTAAGCTGTTATAAGAAATCTCTGAACTTTTAAGATTAATGTTTTTATAATTAACAATCTTCTAATAGACCAGTGCTGAAGCCTTCAAAAATAGTAAAAAGTGAAAAAAAATTTAGTAGGATGAAACCCATCGCAAAACGAAGAGAATATAACAGGAATGAAAGGAAAAACAATTTACGGGCGATCTGAGATCGGGAAGGGGAAAGGGGTGCTTTTTTAAGGGTAAAAAGCGGTTTTCCTTGATTTCCGGAAAAACTACAAGTCTTATGGAAAAAAGTTAAATGGCAAAGTTGTAGGTAATAAAAAGATCTACAACTTTTGTACTTACACTTTTTTCACATAACCTCTAAATTCATGTGAAAAACTAAAATAACCAAGTTTTTAGTTTTTTATTTTTCTTTTACAAAATTTTTTTCACGAAATTTGAGCTTTTTCACGATAATTAATTTTTAACTCATATTAAAAGAAAATCTTTCTTATTATCTTATTAATAATATTATTTAAACTGAACTATATATTGGGCCAGGTGGAGTAATTGTGAACGATTTTGGAAGTTTGACTTTTGAAGCTCGATGTATCTTAGATGAAGATTAAATTTAGGCGACTATATTATGATTAATTTAGGTCCTTGTTTGGTTTTAAGTGAATTTCTGTTGTTAAATATGCAAATTCGGACTTTTTTTGCAAAAAAACTTAAGTTTACAATTACCCCTTCACTTCTTAACGCATTCGACAACTTAAGGGTAAATGTGAACAATTATCTTGCTTCTACTGGCTTTATAAAAGTTTTTAATGGAGGAAAAGTGAACAATTCGTTTTCAAACGTAAATTCCAATGAAAATTATGTTTATAAAGCCTTATTCACAAATACCCCAAAAAATAAATATTCCATAGAAATATTTTTTCTGTTTAACATAAAATATTGCGACACTCTTCCTCTGCTGTTTAGCGCGCTAAAGCATCCAACCGTCAAAGGTCAACACCTCAGTCTATAATTCCCATTAGTTGGAATAATCCTACGAGTCCTATTTCATCGAAATAAAGAGCTTGTTTACAATTACCTCCTGACCCTAAATAAGAGTGTCATTAATTAAGTACGTTTTGTTTTATTTTGGGATCTTCCTTCTCTCTTAGTATGAATTATTGATACACCCCTCCCCTCTCTCTCACATAACAGAAAAGAAAATTGTAACAATTCTTTTAATTGAAAAATTGACTTGACATTTTCAGATTTTGCTAGGGTCCTTCCCCGAATATCATTTAAGGGTCTACAACTTTCAACAAAATTTAAGAGGGTGCAATTATTCACTTGCTCTCTTTCTTTTATGACGGCTGCTAGAGAATAACTTACTGTTACTAAAAAAAATGGAGATAAACAAAAATGCGTTATCTACAATACATTTTTTAATAAGATTCTTCTTAAAAAGAATATTAAATTAAATTGCTTTTCATTTTCTATAATATCGTAGACAATTTGGAATATTACATTTACCAAAAATCCTCTTAGAAACGTAAACGTAGACGAGCCTTTGAAGTAAATAATAAAAGTACCTAGAGAATCCGATTGCTGTATTCGAAAAACTTAAAACTTTAACTATTTAGATAAACAAGCAAGTAAGTAAACAAGCACATTTATGGTCGAACAATATTTTCAGATTAACTTGGCAACCCGTCCGACAAATAATACGTCAACGGCAAGCTCGCGATCCGCTCTACTTGGAAGTTGCGGCCTCTCGTCCAATCGCCCTCTGTCTGCGGTTCCATTATTGGACTTCTACAGACTGAAGGTAATGAATATTTCCCTGTGTTTGCCAGAAACTCCTCGCCGGCTAAGTTGACAGTATAAACCGGCCTCTAGAGAGGTACATAGACCATCGATTTCCAACCAACACACAAAGATCAGTTGATAGATTTACTCGCTTCACTCTAATTCCATTTACATCATTAACGAGCAGTTTTCATTTAATTACACAAAAGAAACTTTTGTCACAAATGGGCCAAAGTAATCATTAATCCCTAACAGTCCAAATCCCATAGTCTTGGAAGAAATTTACCCTCCACTTTTTCAATGTGATAATTGAAAAAAAAAAATTAGTTCCCAGCATTTAGGTGAAAAAAATCCTGAAAGTTGCCAAAAACTAATTTACAAAGGGATGATAACTTTTGGACATTGGATTACGGGGAATGAAGTTATCAAAGAAATTTGTAGTTGGGCATAAATTGTGGGTTTTATTGGTAACCATCTACAATAAACATTTTATGGGAAAATTCTAGTCATTCTCCATGAAAATTGCGAAAATGAAAAAGAAGTGCTATCAAAAACAGTTGAAAATATCAAAAAATTGATCAATATTCTAATTGTTTACAAAGATTCGCTCCATAATTGTTCTATCAAGAACTGTACTTAAACATCAATTTAATTCCTCAATAAGGAATTTGAAAACTGACCTTTTTCTTGATATAAAATGGAGAGTAACTTTCTTCTAAAAAACGATATTTTGCCTTCTGTTTTTACATCTGGACATTGGATTTCACCAACAACTCACTCACATTTCATTCTTTAAAATCACCTTAATTTTATTCCCAGGAAGAATGCGATCCAGATCAGTGTCGAATAAAAAGGCCCTATTCAGCAGGACAAACAGTTAGCCAAAAAAAGATTTCCGAAAAAAACCAGTCGTCAATTCCGCAACGGGATTTGTACAGGAGAACCGATTGTTCGAGTTTAGAAAGTATTGAAGGTTAGAAAAATCGTTCAAGTAAATATTTATTTTCGACGCTCTTTTATACTACACAATTTCACAGAAATTTGCGTACAATGCACAAAAAAAATA
This sequence comes from Agrilus mali, assembly GCA_029378335.1. NCBI lineage: Eukaryota > Metazoa > Arthropoda > Insecta > Coleoptera > Buprestidae > Agrilus > Agrilus mali. Next base: position 4,163,124 of record CM055661.1, read on the forward strand.
ATTGAAAACTCTTGTATGGGTACAATTCTAACCCTTGCGTAACTTTTTGTGCCTTTTCAATTTATTGTTTTCACTTTTCATATGCTATAGATCAATATCCATATTATTTTTTAATCGTCTTATTGTTGTTGCTATTTTTAGATATCAGTAAAGATTTACCATCATCGACAATTCTAACCCAATTGTTGACTGAGCCGGTTACCTTCTCAGAAAAACAAAAGCTTCAAAGGTTTCACAAAAGACATCGCAAGATTGAAACCATGTCTGTTCATAGCGAAGACTCAAATACACTATCAGAAATAAGTTCAACTGATACTTTAGATGCCAAAATAAAGAAACTAATTGAAGATTCCAAAAAGTGCAAGGAAATCCAAAAGGAGGTGGAAGATATGATAAACAGTTCCAAAGAACCAAATAACAATTTCAATGGAGTAAAAGAGGCAACTCATAATGAAAGGGGTGACGCTCCTGGTGTAAAAAGCCCAAAGGAATTCATTGAAGTCTTCCAGAATCAAACTCTGGAAAACGAAGAAATTGTCAAAAATAATCTTTATGAGCAACATGGTGACGATAAAGGCACTTCACATTTTTTTAACAATGCTCATTGTGAGAATCATATCACCACCACAGAAAATAATTGTAAACTAGCTTTAACACCTGGACTAAAATCGAAACCTCCACTTCCCAAGAAATCCCAAATTCCTAAAATAATAGTTGAGCCATGTGAACCACCTTCTTCTCAGTACAATAGCAGCAAAAATTTTACCGTCCAACAGCTTACTAATTTCATAGTGGGGGTAGATAAAAACTATGGTGAGGAATCGATCGGGTCAACAACAGAAAACATTTTAAACGAAATTTCTGGAAAATGTGACGGAGAATTCCTCAGTAATTCAGAAGACAGTTCATCGGCATCTATACAGATCATTTCATATAACGAAAGCGATTATCAAAACGTGATTACAACTGCCAACAGCCTGTTGGATGTTGGACACATAGAAAAAGGCGGATGTATAGAAAAATCTACAACATCCAATGGAAACCCAGTGGATTTAAAAGTACAAAATTGGATACAAAGTGAACCAGAACAACAAATAGAGAACAATGTCGTTTTAGATGAAATCCAAACAGATAGATCTTTACAAGACCTCAGAGATAACCATATTAAGAATAAAGATGACCAGGGAGACAGCAGTGACAATAACAACAGCCAAATACTACTAGGAGACAAACCAAAAAAGAAGAAGTCAACTGCAAATAAAAAGAAAAATGAAGTAAAGGGGAAAAATAATCGAGTGTACAGAATACAAGATTTTCGTAAATTAAAAAGGACTAACGATGAGCCTAAAGAAATTATAAGTAGTTTAGATAAAATGTTCGGAAGTGGAGATGCAGTGAACACAAGCGTAGAAGGCGAATTCCTCGAACTGTATTTAAGAAGTCAGGGTGAGACCATGAGGACCAAAAAAAGTACTTGCAAAAAACCAAAAAACTCAACAACTGCTAGTATCAAGAATTCTAAAGTACAATCTAAGGTCATTCAAAAAAATACACAAAAGTCCATAGAAGATACATTGAACAAACGGCCTGATATCGAATCTTGGATGTCATGCAAGAAAGATGCTAATCAGAATAAAAATATTAACCATAAAAAAGGCTCAAATTTCACTGACTTTTTAGACAATATTAATGAAATTGAAATGACCACAGTTCCTTTGAATAGTCGAATTATTGATTATAATACAGAAAATAAACCTTTGGTTAACGATGAAGGAGACGATCCATACGACGAAATTATATCAGTCCTGAAAACTTTAGAAGATGTGGACAAAAAATCTCGTAAGTAATCAATAATTTGGTAAAACTAAATGAAAGTTATACTTGCATTTCTGCTATAAACGGATACTGCCAACATAAAATGTGCAAATATAATATTAAATTAGCATAAACATATGTCTAAAAAGTTGACTCAACACTTTTGGAATTTAAAAGAAAAAAAATATGTGCTACATAAAAAAAATACCGGCCAAGTGCGAGTCGAACTCGCGCACCGAAGGTTCCATATAAACATGTACCTATATATGTGATGTAACTAAAAATTTAAGGTTTTCGGATTTTTTCCTTTATATGTGCTATAAAACATTGCTTCATGCCAAATTTCAAGATTCTAAATCGACTGGAAGTACCCTTTAGGTTTTGATTCGCTTGCGAGGTTGCGAGTTTGAAAATATGCCGCTTAAATTGCTGTTTCTTTTGATTGCGTTGACATAGAAGTTTGATTTTGTTACAGCTTAAAGGTATTATTGACCTGAATATTTGATACGAATTTCAATTTAATACCTCTACGCGTTCATGAGGATAGGGGTAGTAACTTTAAAATGATTAAAAATATTTTTATTATATGATGTAACAAAAAATTTACGGTTTTCACAATTTTTCCTTTATATGTGCTATAAAACATTGCTTCATGCCAAATTTTAAGATTATAAATCGACTGGAAGTACCCTTTAGATTTTGATTCCTTTGCGAGTAGTTGCGAGTTTGAAAATATGCGGCTTAAATTGCTGTTTCTTTTGATTGCGTTGACATAGAAGTTTGATTTTGTTACAGCTTAAAGGTATTATAGACCTGAGTATTTGACATGAATTTCAATTTAATACCTCTACGCGTTCATGAGGAAAGGGGTAGTAACTTTAAAATTAATAAAAATATTTTTATTATATGATGTAACTAAAAATTTACGGTTTTCGCAATTTTTCCTTTATCTGTGCTATAAGACGTTGCTTCGTACCAAATTTCAAGATTCTGAGTTCACGGGAAGTACCCTGTAGGTTTTGATTCGAAAATTTGCTGAAATTTGCGGCATAAACGGCTATATCTTTTGATTGCGTTAGCTTAGAAGTTTGATTTTTTCACAGCTCCAAGAGACAATAGACCTGAGTATTTGGTATAAATTTTCAGCTTGATACCTCAACGCGTTCCTGAGAAAAAGGGTTTTGACAGACGGACGGACGGACAACGAAGTGATCCTATAAGGGTTCCGCTTTTTCCTTTTGAGGTGCGGAACCCTAAAAATTATTCAAAAAACTTACCTTATATGACTAGGTCCTTTTTATGAGGTTTAGTTAGATACACAACATCACTTCATTAAAACCAAACCAATTGTGCTGTAATGTGCTCAAGGTGTGCTATCATGTGCCATTAAAAAAATATTTACTTGAAAAATTGAATTTTTATTGAGACATACTTTTTGTGATATTTAGCTACCTCCGCAAAATCACTTGATGAAGTTTATTCCCTAAACTAATAGAAAACTATCATTAAATATAAAAAGTTACTATTAACAATAAAAAAAGGTTTAATAACACTTTGTATTGATAATATTATTAATAATACGAATTTTATAGTGTACAATACATTTTATACAATCGTAAACTAATGAAAAGTACAGGTACTTACATACTTACTTAATACAAGATGTGTTGCATAATTTGTAAAAGAATGTATGCTGATGCTTCATGAACAATATGCGAATGCTATTGTAAGCATATTATTATGCTATTTCATCGTACCACATTTATCGATGCGTAGAGAAAGTATTAATGAAGACTTAACTTTTTACGAAAAATCTAAACTTTTTATTCAAATATTTTTTTTCACATTGGCACATAACAGCACATTGCGGGCACAATACAGCACTATAAGTTTAATTTTCATAAAGTGATTTTTCGGAGCTAACTAAATATCACAAAAAGGATGTCTCAATAAAAATTAAATTTTCAAGTAAATATTTTTTTTTAATGGTCATGATTGGACGTCTTGAGCACATTACAACACAATTGGTTTGGTTTTAATGAAGTGAAGTTGTGGTGCTAAGCATCATAAAAAGGACCTAGTCATAAAAGTTAAGTTTTTTGAATATTTTTTTTACGTAGCACATAATAGCACATTTCGGGCACATTTTGGCACACATTTTTTTTTTTATTCCAAAATTGTCGAGTCAACTTTTTAGACATCACATACATTTGTTATAATTGTATCGGTGCTGAAAACTTTTGTGGATGCTGACAAAAATCCCTGAATAACCATTATTTCAGTAAGATACTGTTAAGATGCGAATTAAATAAAATTTATTAATGTTTCAAAAAGATGACAACATAAAATATAATCTAAATTTGGTAGGCACATTTGTTATAATATCAAGAAATTTAATAGCTCCCTTTCTTCCCTTATATTAATACAGCCAAAACATCTTTACTGTCGCTTTCAATGCTTCCTTTCCATCAAATTTGACTGAAGGTATTGCTTTCTCACAATTGCGGAAATATGAAAAATATTAAATTTCAACTCCTCAGGAATATAATTTATCTTTTTAATATCTCTCTCTTCAGCAGAAATGATGCTTGACTTAATTCGTTTGACTCACAGAATAACCCACTAGATAACCCGTCAAAAAAAAAATTTTTTTTCTTCAACAATTATAACTTTTATATTTAACGAAATTCTACTAGCATAGGAAAACAAAAAAGTCGTTTTTATAATATCAAGAGGTACGAAATTGAATCACATTACAGCAGTTTAATTCGATACCTTTAAATATTAACCCTTATTCGTAACCCCGGATTTGGAAACAATATAAAATTGAACAGTTCTATTAAGAAACATAAGAGGTTGTTTCAGTTTTTCAGTAAAGGTCAAGGTCACTTACTCAATTTCTTTCATTTAGCTCATTCAGCCAAGTACACTGTCAATCAAATTATTCTATTCATAAAATTTTTTGTCTTTCAATACTATTTCTTGGAGTAATATTCAGTCAAAGTATTAAATCAATTTGGCCTTTAAATAAGCTTAAGAGCCAAAAAAAAATATTAATACAAGTTCGAGAGGCATATATAAGGCCATAATATTTTTTTATTGAACCTACAAACCTTCGATAATAGATCAATAGATAGTTCTTTGTTTAGATGAGAACATGGAATGTATGAAAGGAATAGCAGAGAGGGCAGTTCGTCTTTCATCAAAAGAAAACATGGCCCGTAACAATGAAAACGAAATTGAAAGGGAAAAGTCGGACGGAGACGAAAAAATTCCATGTTCGTCAAACGCGTGCCAAGGAAACTATTCCGATGGGAATGACAACACCAGGCTGACTGTCGAACGAAATAATGAAGATATTTTCTCAAGTTCCATCAGGCAGGCCGATAAATCTTCAATTAATCTTAAGTAAGTAATAACCGGATCCAACGGATCAGTTACGAATATCGACAACCGCAAACACCAACTACTCATAAATCCTTTAAGGACGTTTCCAACAAAAATCTATTTTCTTACGATTCTTTTGAAACTTAAAATACACATACTTATTAAGTGTCCTTCATATGTAGGAATTTTTTTCAATCGTCCTTACGGTAGTAAATTTCTAAATATTGACTACTAAAATTTGCCTATTTAACATGGGAACCCTATCGCGATCGATGTTAAAGCGAATGTTTTATTAAACAACAATAGTAATTTTCTTACAACAAGTAAAATATTTATTCGTATTTAATATAAATAAGTAGTATATTAACATCATAAACTTTGAATTAACATAAAATACTAGTAACATATTTTTTTCTCTACATAAACAACACGTATCTCAAGTCTCAAGTACAGTAAAAATACAATGCTGTGAGATCTGAAAAACGACGCAATGGAATCATTTTTGTAGTTCTGCGCATGTGAGCAGAGGCGAAAGAATGTACTGTATCTCAACTATTTTTTATTGTAGTCATGGTAGTTTACATAGGGGGAATTTTTTAACAAGTTGAGCACAACTGCTCTTTGGGAACGTCCCCAATGGGAACTAAAAAAGTTTCCTAATTAATGAACCAGTTTGATAAAAGACAATAGTTAATTAAATTAGTTTTAAAGTTCTATTAGAAAACAAAATCATCAATCATCAAGTCAGTATATTTACAAAAAAAAATACCGGGCAAGTGCGAGTCGAACTCGCGCACCGAGGGTTCCGTACAAACCTGTATACATGTGATGTAACTTAAAATTTAAGGTTTTCGGAATTTTTCCTTTATATGTACTATAAAACATTGCTTCATGCCAAATTTCAAGATTCTAAATCGACTGGAAGTACCCTTTAGGTTTTGATTCCCTTGCGAGTAGTTGCGAGTTTGAAAATATGCGGCTTAAATTGCTGTTTCTTTTGATTGCGTTGACATAGAAGTTTTATTTTGTTACAGCTTAAAGGTATTATAAACCTGAGTATTAGACATGAATTTCAATTTAATACCTGTACGCGTTCATGAGGAAAGGGGTAGTAACTTTAAAAATATTTGTATTATATGATGTAACTAAAAATTTACTGTTTTCGCAATTTTTCCTTTATCTGTGCTATAAGACGTTGCTTCGTACCAAATTTCAAGATTCTGAGTTCACGGGAAGTACCCTGTAGGTTTTGATTCGAAAATTTGCGGAAATTTGCGGCATAAACGGCTGTATCTTTTGATTGCGTTGGCTTAGAAGTTGGGTTTTTTCACAGCTTCAAGGGACAATAGACTTGAGTATTTGGTATAAATTTCAGCTTGATACCTCAACGCGTTCCTGAGAAAAAGGGTTTTGACAGACGGACGGACGGACAACGAAGTGATCCTATAAGGGTTCCGCTTTTTCCTTTTGAGGTGCGGAACCCTAAAAACAAAACAAATTGCTTATTATTTAGATTCATATTACCTATCCTTCAGGCATATAATCGGAAGTATACTCGTACTTTTAGAATCAATTATTAACACATAAAATCGTAATTAATGAAAGGTTATTTATGTATAATAATTTTGGGTACATAACAGTATCGGGACATTCTGGTATAAACTAAATTAACGACTACAGGAGAGGAGACATCAAGCACCCCTGTTTTAAAACTAGTACCTATATTTATTTGTCGTAATTTGTCGAGCGTTGATTCTATCATTCTTCCTCCGAATGCGTTCTCTTTCTTTCTTCTACGCCGACTGTAAAATCTTCAGAGCTTATCTTAGAGTAATCAAGCTGTACCTACTCACATAAACTTAACAAGGTGTATTATAATAAATACATTTAAATAAAAAGCTATAAACGTACCCGAGGGAATCTAAACATCGGCGCTTTGTATTTTCAAAAATTCGTAAAAAAAGACGCATTTGCTACAGTCTCCGGGATTTTTAATGCGGTACTTTATAACAGTGAGTCTGCATTCTGCAATAAGCGTGTACGTTATAAGTGAGTTTTACTGTAGTTAGGGACAATAATAATACGTTGCAAACCTGTTTTGGTAAAAGTAATCGAAAAACTAGCAACACCAGCTATATAAGAATTAAATTTCAAACAAATTAATTTCTAGTGATTACCAGTTCTCCCCTATATACCTATTCCCGAACACTTAACAATCAAAGCTAGAAAATGGGGTGAAGTAGTGCGATATATCAAGGCTAGTTTTTACAATCAAAGGTATAAATACATAAATGATCATAAGAAAATTTTTGGTACATAATGACGAAGACAAACATAAAACAATTAACTTATCCTAGGTAAAACAATACTATCAGTTCAGAACAGTACTTACAATATTTTGAAGACAACAAACAAGTTATAAAGAGAATAATAATTAAATAAATGATTACAATTTGTAACTTCTAAGTGTTTGCCACGTTGCCTCTTAATTGTTTACTTAGTTATTATTTCATTTATACCAACCATGTCTGTGGTCCTAAAAATATTGCCACTGTTGTTTTACTTAAGATTGGTTAATTCGCTAATTGATTCATGTTTGACTTCTTATCATACGTAACAATAAACTTATCTTACCATCGTCCATGTATTTGTGAAGAAGAGCCTTGATAAAGACCACTATTTTTGGGCGAAACGTCGACGGTAGTTCTCTAATTAATAAAGAAATTTCACCCCCTTTTCTGGTTTTATTTTTTGAAGAATTTAATTTCTACCACTTAACTCATACAAAATTTAATTTTTTGCCTTGGCCACTCTTTATAATGTGCAATTTAATTATTTAATTCAAGGAAGAAAAAGTAACTTACTCAAAAATGAATACCAAAAATTTAACTTTTTTTTTAATAAATTCCCCTTTTATAAAAATATTGAATTTCTGTTTTTAAATTGCAGTGAAATAATGTCATATTTAGATGAAGTGGACAGGAACTACACTAAATCTATAAATTTCGCAAAAGAGAGGGCTGAGGTTGCTACGGAGATGATTGAGTCTACACTCCACCTAGACAGTATACCCAAGTAAGTATAGCTATCATGTTATATATATACGTACTATACTATATTACTACTATACTATACCATGTTTAAAAAAATGTACATTAACAAATTTTATCAAAGGATGATTACAGAACTGATATTTAGTTTTTTTATAAGGATGCATATAAGCCAAAAGATAACAGCACAAACCGTTGTTTTTTTTTTTTAGTTAAAAAATCGATGCATATTTATTTTCATACTTTCATTGAATATTATAATTACATAAAGAAATTAGTGAAATACAAAATTTTAATTTTCGACATTAAGGGGTTGTTAATGCAAATTTTTAAAAACATGAAAACAGGAATTAACTAAATTTCATTAGTTTTTAATAATAATTACCTCAAAACTTCTGCTAATTAAACAATTAATGCAAGAAAATACTTTACAAAAACAAGAAATTATACGGTAGATTAACATAGAGTTTAGGATGAATTGATGAAGCAACAACTAGTTAATTAACAAAAAAAAATCTAAAATCAATTAATCTAATATATTTTAAGAGGAAACACTTCAAAAACATCCGTTTTCAAACAATAAAAAAATATGCAAATCGATGATGAAATTAATGCATTAAAAGTGTATACTAATCGAATTGAGAACCTCCCCCTTTTTCGAAGTCAATTAAAAATGTTAATTAGTATTCTGTTTCCTTTTTGAGACATTCTATCTTATTTATTGTTAAGGCATAGCTAGGTCAGTAGATAACTATCAAATAAATGAAGAGCGGGGCGTGGAACGTTAAGGTAGTGATGCGGGTGGCTTTTACTACCCACCCTTATGCTCACCCATATAATTAACCAATTTACGTATTTATATTTTGTTAAATTAACTGTGGTATTATTAAATTATCGTCAAATTATAAATTGTTATGTTAAAAATTAATTAAATCAAAGCGAATTTCTTTATCATATGTTAAATAATTGCTTCAAATTGATTAAGTAAATAATGTATTTTGAATTCCCTATCAAAATTCTCTGTAGGTATAGGTAGGAATATGTCAATACTTCCAATGAACTTTTGAATGGGTCACATAAGGAATTTTTGGTTTGATGCTTTCACGAAGACGTGACCGAGTGTTAAAAGGAAAATTTTGCACACATGAGTAACTACTGATAACGATTCGAATGTACCAGATCAAGACGGAATTCCCAAGGGAAACTTTCCAGCATCTTATTCTTACTTGTGTCCGTTTCAGGATAGACGACTTAATTCTCTTGGCACCTTCTGATCTTGCTCGTCAAGTTGTCGACTTGCACATTCGTCTCAAAGACAAATCATCATCCATTGCTCTCCTTCAACGGGAACTATCAACTTTAAGAGAACAGGTCACGAAAATGACCAGGCAGACCGACGAAATTGTAAAACAAAAGCTGAAGAGTCAGAAGGAAGAATACGAGGCCGTTGTGAAAAGGCATCAGAAGTTCATCGATCAGCTAATTGCCGATAAGAAAACGCTCAATCAGCAATGCGAAAGTTTGATACACGAAATGAAAGTTCTTGAAGAGAGATTCAATTGCAACATGAGAGCGATCGATCATAGGCACAGGGTTGAATTACAAAAGGTCAGGGATATGCAGAAGGCAGATGAGAAAATCAGGAGGGAGAAATGGATGGACAATAAAACTCAGAAAATTAAGGTCGGTTCTTACAGCTGCACTATATACAGGGTTTTTCAAGGTGATGGGCTATTAGAAGTATATGAATTAGTAGAAGGAATTCAATTCTAATACTTGGGCTCATTTGGTTATTGTTTATGCCGCTTCTTTTAAAAATATTTTCAAGTTCGATTTACATCCGGTTATACCGGAAGTCGATACCAACTTTGTTATTTTAAATGGAATGGTATATTTTTCACGCTGAATTCGAATAAAACGTGTAATTCTAAGGTAAGTTTGATAACCAACTTGTACACCTATGACAATCGGTTTCTGAGTTAATTTAATTTATAGAAAAAAAATCGCTACCGCAACCCAAATTATAAAAAATCATAATTTCCACAAAATACGACTTAAAGTGTTGAAATTTTTACTAGTAATATCTGAATATTAGTGCTAACGCCTTGACAAAATTCAATTAAATAATTTATACAGGGCGTTCAAAATAAAATTCTAAAATTGAAAACTTAAAACACGAATTACTTCGTTTTATCAAATGACACCTACTATTTTTTATTTTTTTAATCGATTCCTTTTTTTATCCTCTTTCGATCTATATGGATACTTCCTATTTTATTTGAAAATTTTGGAATAATTTTGAATTATTACTTAAAATAGAAAGTATCCACATAGATCGAAAGAGGATAAGAAAAGGAATCGATTGAAAAAATAAAAAATAGTAGGTGCCATTTGAAAAAACGAGGTAATTCGTGTTTGAAGTTTTTCAATTTTAGAATTTTATTTTGAACGCCCTGTATAAATTATTCAATTCAATTTTGTCAAGGCGTTAGCACTAATATTCAGATATTACTAGTAAAAATTTCAACACTCTAAGTCGTATTTTGTTGAAGTTGTGATCTTTTATAATTTGGGTTGGGGTAGCGATTTTTTTTCTATAAATTAAATTAACTCAGAAACCGATCGTCATAGGTGTACAAGTTTGTTATCAAACTTACCTTAGAATTACACGTTTTATTCGAATTCGGCGTAAAAAATAAACCATTCCATTTAAAATAACAAAGTTGGTATCGACTTCCGGTATAACCGGATGTAAATCGAACTTCAAAATATATTTAAAAGAAGCGGCGTAAACAATAACCAAATGAACTCAAGTTTCAGAATTGAATTCCTTCTACTAATTCATATACTTCTAATAGCCCATCAACTTGAAAAACCCTGTATACATATAGATATTTAATATTAAGCATAAATTAGTTTTGATAGCAACGTTGTTCTCGTTTTGAACGGCTAATATCCGGAACGATGCCTTGGAAAGGGTTTCCAATTATTTCCCTGAAAAGATTGTCTGTTCACAAACGTATTATTAGATAAAATCAATTTGTTCTGTTTCCTTAACGATTATAAATGATCCATTAAAGCATTAACTTGCAGGAATTAACGGTTAAAAGTCTGGAGCCTGAATTGGAAAAGATGGCTGCTAGACATCAACGGGAATTGTCAGATTTGCGTGCCTTACATAAGAACGAAATCGAGGACATGGAATTGAGACATTCCCGAAAGATGCAACAACAAATGGAGGCGCTGAGGGAGCAGCTCACCGAAGCGAGAGAAAAGGCAATAATTCACGAGAGAGAAGTGATGAGGCAAAGGTAAATGCGCTTTCGGTGTTTCACAGGTCTTTTCGTTTTACTCTGTTGGTAATTTCTGTAAAAAAATTGCAAACTTCGAACAAGGGATGCTCTTTAAAGTTGGGAATTGCTAGCGAAACATACTTGATGTTCAGAAAATGTCCTAGAAGTGTTTGTTTCGATTCTTGGACATATTTCAGGAAATGTCAACCACTAAACAAAAAGTACAATAGTTAAAGTTTAAGCTGGACCTACACAGTGGGTTTCGTATCAAAAAAATAGTTTCACAATGACAAGAGTCTCGATCTTGGCGCCCAACTCATGCCGTGACTTGAAAATCGAGACCAAGTAAGTAATTTTTCAAATCTTGTACAATTTCACATTAGTTTTTGTTAAAAATAGAATTATGAAAAATACGAACAAAATGTTTCTGCAGGTAAAAGGTCAAGAGTACAATATTTATTTTTAGTATGTCTTATTAATGTGTTTCTCGAAGAAGGCACCTGTGATGGTTTTAAAGTATTAAAAAGATAATTGTTTATTTAAATATCAACGTTTTATATAGGTATCCTGTTAAGTATTTATTAAAAATCATAAAGATGTCCAGGCAAAATTTCTTCATCTAAAAATACTATCGTTATGATCTTGTCTTGAATAAAACTGTAATCAAAATGAAATTTCTTGGAAATCAGGAATTTTCACTGGCACCATATAAAAAAATTACAGATTTAACATCTTTCGCAATGGATACAGGTTTCTTCCGGACTGTTTTGTCCGTGGTCTATGGAAACTTCTTCTTCCAGACGTTTCGCCGTTCTTAGCTAACGGCATCTTCAGTGGTGACTTTGGTGAGTCGTCACTGATGATCAGACTGGAAGAAGAAGTTTCCACTGGAAGAAACCACTGTATCGAAGAACGTTGGCCGTGAAAGCCTAAAAATTACATCCTTCGCATTCTTAGGCATATTGAAAACATAAGGTGGTGGTTTTGATCATTAGTATTTATTATTAATTTATTACTAGTTCATCAAAATCAGGAAAAAACACACAAATGCAAAATAAAAAATAAATTTTATGAAATTTTAAAGAATCAAACTCATTGCCCAAAATTACATTTCACAATTTGGGCATTTGATTTAGTATTTCAGCTTTCTTTTCGACCGACTATAATTTCTGTGGCGCCGCGGTTTAATGCCATTTTTGGGAAAATTGATCCAAAATAAGATGAAAATGGGGAATAATTTTTTTCGATATCTCGTTTCGTGTTCCAAATGTTGATGTTATTAGGTTTTATTTTCAACATCATAGATATCACTGTTTCGTCGATGATGTATGGCATTTGAAACATTACATACCATAACCTAACTTACTCCTTTTGGTGGTCATAGAATTTGAAACAGTATAATCATAAAAACCATTCTATACCATAACCTAACCTACCCCCTTTGGTGGTCATAGAATTTAAAACAGCATAATCATAAACACCATTCCAAACAATAATCTAACCAACCCCTTTCCATACCATAACCTAACCTAGCCCTTTCGATAGTGCAGAGCACTTTTCTATAAGCTATAACGCTTTTTGGTGGTCATACCATTGAAAATACTTTAATCATATAAACCATTCCATACCATAACCTAACCTACCCACTTTGGTGGTCATAGAATTTAAAACAGCATAATCATAAAAACCATTCCAAACAATAATCTGACCTACCCCTTTTGGTGATCATAGAATTTAAAACACTATAATCATAAAAACCATGCCTTACCATAACCTAACCTGACCCTTTCGATAGTGCAAAGCACCTTTCTATAGGCTATAACGCTTTTTGGTGGTAATAGAATTTAAAACAGCATAATCATAAAAACCATTCCAAACAATAATCTAACCCACCCCTTTCCATACCATAACCTAACCTAGCCCTTTCGATAGTGCAGAGCACTTTTCTATAAGCTATAACGCTTTTTGGTGGTCATACCATTGAAAATACTTTAATCATATAAACCATTCTATACCATAACCTAATCTTTTGATGGTGCATGACAGTTTTTTGTAGTGTATAGCACTTTTGCACTATTTTTATTATTAACGGAGAAATAAAATCCCTATTACAGAAGCAGTATTGAGCCCAATCTATATTATAAGTCTATTTAAAACTGAAAACTTTAAGTATGGATATGTCAAAAACGAAGCGAGATATTGAAAATTGGTTATTCTTCAATTTCGTCATATTTTGGACCAATTTACCCAAAAATGAAATCGCGGCTATACGGAAATTGTAGTCTCCCCCTTTTTACTTTATGAAATATTTTACCTTCTCTTCTTTAAGCGTAAATCTTTTTCTTGAAAAGCAGTAAGCCAATTCATTACCTTCATATTGTCAAAGTTTGAATTATACATTAGTATAAAGATTACATTACCTACTAAATTCTTTTATTTCCAATTCTAATTATGATATGTTATAAACCTTTCCAACAGATACATATTATATGAATAGTTTTTCCTGTATCTCGAATGTTTTTTTTTTCTTTTTAATTAAGGAATTTCGATTAATTGCACTAACCATAGGTACCATGTAGGTATAACAAATAAACCTACATTACAAATCATATAAACGTACGCCTAAATGAGCCAAGATAGCAGCTTATTATTAGACGCAAGGCATTATAATTATCAAAATATGTAATTGCTTTCGATATGTCGTCGTAAGTTGCGTCCCGTTTTCAATATTAAAATTCTTGGTACCTGGATATTTCTCGAATCATCAGGAAATCATACTTCGTAGGAATCACTGTGTTTGAAGCACGAACATCTTTCGTTTAAATCTTCTTCTAATATATAAAATTTTTGTGTCACAATGTTAGTTACCATACTCCTCCGAAACGGCTTGACCGATTTTTATGAAATTTAATATGCATACCTATTCAGTAGGTCTGAGAATCGGCTACTATCTATTTTTTATACCCTTAAGTGCAAAGGGTTATCCACCCCTACCTTTTTTTATTTTTTGGACAATTTTTTTTATGATTTGGCATTAAAAAATACATATAACCCTTAATTTTCATCCTTCTACCACCAACCCCCATTTTTTAATAGCGATATTAGTAGTGCAATAATCTTCAACTCTCAGTGGTCGATAACTGATCAATTATTATCAATCGATTAGTCATCCCCGCCAGGCGTCTACTGATGTCACTACTCATCCAGCAAACAGCACGGAGTGGGGATGAGAATGAAGCAGATTTTTTTTATAATGTTACAGGGAGTTCAAATATGTTCTAAGAAGTAAAAGAATGTTTTATTATAACATTTCAGAATGATTTGGCAATGTTCAAGAATGTTCCAGAATCTTGAAGATCATTCAAGAATGTTTCAGAATGTTACAAAAAGTTAGAAAATGTTTTGAATCGTTATGGGAGATTGTGGATAGTTCTAAATTTGCGAACATTCTAGAACGTTCCATCAAACGTGTGATATATTCTTACCCGAGCAAAGCCGGGTATTGCTGCTGGTTTAAATCTAAAATTCCAAATGCCAATTTTTTGACTAATTCACCTTTGGCAGCCATTAATTAAAACTCTTTTTTGTAATATCCACGCTTTATTGTTGCTTTTTCTATAGTTTTACCATTTTGTGACTTATTGTAGTCTCTCAGAAAATGAAACATTTACGCTATAAATAGGACCCACGGCTAAAGCTTTAATTAACGGTTTTTTAAATCGATTTGATAATTTTATACGTATTCAAACCTACAGGTATTACCCTTTCGTAGTTGTCAATTTTTAACTAATTCATGAAACGCCCTACAGGTATTTGTTTGACTTTATGAGCCAAACAAGTTCGTAATTCGAAACAGGATCATTGTCCTTTAGTACGAGCGATATGTTGGATGCACGTTTCATGTTTCAGTGTACATATTAATTCTAACGGGGGTTTCTGTATCAAACGAACACGTCGCAATTTCAACCAAAACTCATTATTTGGGATTATAATCAACAACTCCTTTTTCAAAGAACAGGCTTCCGGAAAATTGGTATTTCCCATTCCCTTCCCTAGATAAACGACATAACTCTAGGATTCTATGAGATCACATTAAGTTGGTGAAGTACTAGAAGGTTAATTAAGGAGTTGGTACATCTTAGGCTTTACTAAAAAATCTTAGGATTTACCGAAGTTCGGGGTTTTACAGTAACACATATAGCTACGAGAGTTGTTACATAAGTTTATTTGGTTTATTTGGCATATATACCTAGGAGAAATTATTCAAGAAGCATGCACGTGTATGAACAAATTCTAACATATCTTATTGTAATTGGAAATGTAAATAAAAGAACTTAATAACCTTTTCAGCGATGTAAAACACAAACTTTGACAATATAAAGAGAATGAATTGTCTGATTGCAAAATAAAAAGATTTACCCTTTAAAAAAAAAGAAAATAAATTGTGAAAATTTTTAACTTGTGAAATAATTACCATCGCTTTATAAAAATAAACAGCGAGCGGTGTTCTGTACCTATTCTCAACATATCTAACTAATAAGATGTGATTTTTTCATAATAGGCTCTTGGAGCAAAACAAAAAATTAGACCAAGAAATTGCACAAGATAAAAAAAAATTTTTTTTGGTCTTGATAATATTTGAACGTCGAGATCAAGACTTTTATTTGATGAAATCTTCTTAGTACCCAATACCTTGATAGGTACTACTTTATGGAAGAGATTATTCTTGACATTTTACGTAGTAGGGTGAATTTTTTGCAATGGTGTATACTTTCAGACAATTTAAATGTATACTTTTAAAATTTCAAATTTTCATTAGCAGTGTTTCGGCAGCACTACTGACGTCTGATTTCTTAAAATACTTATTATTACTGAGTAGATCCCAAAAGGAGTAAATTAAGTTTTTTAATTAAATCCCGCACCCGTTAGGCACAAATTACAAAGTTTCATGTTTGAGTGCAAAGACAAAATTCAGCTTTCAATAATTATTGTCACTCGCATTGAAATTAAAATGCCTTTCTCTATACCGAATATCCATCACGGCTAATTAGTATTCAGCGTGTCGAAAAAATGAAAAAATTCCAATCACCGTTTCCCAGACTCGAAAATTAAAACGTTTATCAAAACCGCAAGGAAGTCTGCACTAATTCTTTTCAGGTTGTGAGCTTTTAACTAATGAAGGAAAGCGGACGCGAAAAATTGCCCTTTTTCTGAATTTCGCTTACAAACAGCAAAGACCAAAGATGTAAAAATACTTAAGATATAAAACAACACCGGGCATTAGCAGAACACAAAAACAATAACGTATTATATAAAATGTTCGTTGTTCAACCTTCGCGTCTTAATTTCCTAATAGTAACGGAAATTTCCGTAATATGACAAAAATTAGAAACTTAAAGGACGTACGAACAAAACACAAAATATTATCACCTCTTCTCGCCATTTTCATAAGGATATTGCCTCATGAGCTTTGACCTTGAGATGCTCAATAAATTACTGACCAACAAACTGTTCCGATAATAACAAAAATTAAATATGTGCCTTGGTTAAATATAAAGCTTTTCTAAATTCCATATTTACTGAATTAATTCATCCTTCGACCAATTATTATGAGTTATTTCCGGTTTTTATTTTAATCCGCTTAGAACGGCAAAAACATAAGAAATCGTATTGCGCAAAAATCGGATTTCTACCCTTCACTTTTAAGGATTTGTTCCCTTCACCGTTTCCGACCGCATCAGCCAATTATCGGACAAGAAAGACACGATGTTAACTAAGTCCCTCGACAAAGTCGCCCTCAAAACTTTTCCCACCGTTTTTCAAACCCTTTAGCGACCGGAATCCTTTCCTCACTCCCACACAGCATTCAATTACGGCACGAAACAAGTTGAACACTCATTATCGACTAATCCGACGTGATGGTGTATTAAACAGGGTAACCAAAAACTTATTCCTGGGGGTTTGCTTTTGAGAAAGTTATGACGATAATTAAAAAGAAACGAGATTCTAATCGTAGGTATTATTTTTTCAAATTTATTTTGTTTCTGTGGAGTGTTGTTGTGTAAAATACTCCTTTCTCTTCATAAATTACTTCACTCTGCACCCTGTATACTTTAATGGTTTAATTACAGATACGAGCACTTGGTCGAGACGGAAGAAAAGAACTATCAGGAGCAACGACGGAAGTTGATGGCCGAACATGCCAAGAGACAGACCGAGTGCGAGGAAAGAGAGAATGCGGCGTACGCCGAGAGAGACAGGGCGATAAGACAAGCTCAGATGGATTTCGAAGAAAAATTGCAAGTAAGTCATTGAGATTCCTGTTGTAGTGGAGAATTAGACAAACAAAAAGAGGAACAACCGGGATAAGATAGTGTCCGGAACATACAAATGTTAACTCTGCTATTTATTTTAGTTCAACTACAAATTGGAACTAATAATTCACCTAAACGAAGTCGGGGTTTTTAGCACAAGAGATTGTCTAAATTTATTTAGTAAAAGTGTTTTAAATTTCAAGAAAGGGATTAGGTATATTTCGAATCGAAAAATTATAAAAATTGATTAAGTAATTTTCACATATTAAAAAAGAAATTGGTGCTAAAAATAAAATTTCGTTTCCATACCAGAAACCTTTAAGGCTCTTGCTTTACAATTTTTCCTTCGAATAGATTGTATAAGTGCGAACAGAAAGTTTCAGATTTCTGTGTTTATTTAAAATTTTAAAAGGAAAATGCTGTGGAGGATTTAGAAGAAAATTGGCCTAACTGAGAGACTCCTAATAAAATTTCTTGATCTCGTAAATTTTCGAGGTGAAGTTCTTCATTTTGTCTTAATTTTTACATTGGCACCCTTGTCTTGATTTAAAGCAAAAGTTTTTTTTCTTAAAACTCTTTGCTAACAACATTTATAACCTGAATTAGTTGTTAATTTAAAGTTATTAGAATAAATGTTCTGATATTTCCAAAAATTTAATATAGGCGATGGCTAGACGTCACAGCAACGAAATCACCGTTCTAAAAGAGAAAATGGAAATCGATATCGACATATTCAGAAACAATTACAAGAAACAGCAAGAGGTAGTTTTGGCTGAAAGAGAAATGGCCATCAGAGAAAAATGTAGAAAAGAAAGAGACAAAGAGATAGAAGCTGTAATTGAAAGATTAGAACAGGAAGCCAGCGAATCTCAAGCCCAAATAGAACAAACTACAGAAAACCGTATACGGTAGGTAATATAAGCTTTTAGTAAATTAAGTTGTTTTTCAAGAATTTTACAGTAAAATTACTGGTAGATTGAGGTTACATCATCAACACACAGTCTGTACAAACAAATTATTTTAAAATTACCTGCCTACACTCGTGGCAGCTTTAATAACAAGGCGGTTGACAGTAATTCGAGTAAGGGGCTGTTCATAAAATACGTCACACTAAAATTAGCTTTTTTTGACCCACTCCCCCGGGTTGTCACGCTGTGTTACACTTTCTGTGACCCCCCTGTAAATATTACGTCACAAAAACTAACCCCCCCCCCTGAACATGATAAATTTTGATTGATAATACACAAATTTTGATAGTCAAAAATATTGATTTCATTTTCATAATAAAATATAAATAAATTAATAAATATCTTTTGTAACGAATAAATAAATAATATTTCTATTTATCAAAAGTCCAAGGATTCTGTAAAAATTCAGTAGAAGTTTTTATGAACGGCGAACGTCACGTTGCCGTAGACCCCCGTCCCCCCTTGTATGGGAACGTATTTTATGAACGGCCCCTAATAAAAAATCGATTAAACAAAAAACACTAATATAAATAAAAGTACTTCCAAAAAATCTGAAGCAGGTTCAAAAAAACGATATTTACAAATTTTTAAATGTTGTGTTTCTATCTCAGTCGTGCCTGCATATTTCTATGACAATACTGAAGATTGGCGTCAACTGTTTTAACACTATGTCTTCATTATTTTTCAAGATATGGTAGCGAATTTTCTGATAATTTATTACTTACTTAAACAACCTTCTTAATAGTAGTTTATTTAACACTATGCACTTATTTATAATATAACACTTTCTCTTCCGCTTTATTATTCATTCATTTATTCGCTACTGGCTCCTCTGTTATATTTATACCCTTAAAGACGAATTTTTCTACACTGCAAATCGAAGGTGCAGTATCGTTTGATGTTGTTGTTTACAAAGTCGTTGACTGTTGCAACAAATCTCTCGTACATACGCATTTTTCTTGTACGGAATAATTTGTAATGTTCTATGGAATCAATTTAAAAGATAGTAAACAACCCAATTCTCCGCCCTTTAATAACTAAATGCTCTAGCATAAACTCTACCACTCCTGTCTTGTGCGCATGTTGCACGAGCACTCGGCCCCACCTTCCTTACGGACGGTTGAGTTCGCGAAGTAAAAAATATGTAGAATTAAATAATATGCAGTCTTTTAATTAAGTTTTTGTAAATTTATAGGTATTCAAATATGAACAAAACATTGAATGTATCTAGATAAGAAACATAAATATTCACGATGGCAACTTTTCTAAAAATGAAGGGGGTTCATGAATACCTACACATTCCAATTGATTTACTCGTCTAATTTGAAATTTTAATTGAGCTTATCCTTATTTTGGTTTTTTTAACCAAAGAGTAAGTCATGAATAATCAATACATAATCTACAAACTGAAGCAACTAATCAATCAAAATTTGCTATTTTTTGTTTCAAGAACCGATTAGAAATCAGCTAATGCTAATTAATAACCTATAAATTAACGCAAATTTAGACACTAACAATACACAAGTGAGTACCAATTTATTTCTTATGTACTTTACGAATGTATGGATCAAAACAAACAAAACCTAAATTAAAAGTAACTTAAGATGAAGGGATATATAGACGACGCTAATTACCACGGAAACCTCGGAAGCATTTGGTATCTTCCAGAGAACTTCAGCGAGAAGTCCCTGGTGGGAAATTTGATCGGCGTAAGCTTGACATTAAAAATGCGAAATGGTCTAACCCAGTCAAACCTCAAATTCTTGTTATTGTTTTGATGATTGGATTGCTCTATCTTTGAATCATTTGGCCGCAGACTTCAAAATAAGTGGTTTATAGTTATTATCATTATGTTTGCTTAAAGACTATTTTTTATTTTTGTGTATGTGTTAGTTAAGGATAATAATATGCTATACAGGACTCGTTTTTAATGTGAAGAGAGACGATAGTATAATAATTATTGTAAAACAATAATAGTTGTTTGTTTGTGTGGAGTTACATTTTGAACCACAAGTCAGATTTTCAATTTTCTTTTACCATTAGAAAGTCTATAATATGGAGAAGGTTTTAGACTACAGCTGTTGCATTACCACTTTATTGAGAGGGCGTATTGGTGATTTCAAAACTGAAATAAATTATTCATCATACATTACCTGCAAAGTTGAACTCAAATATAAATTTTCTAAAAACAAATAATCAGTAATTACGTATCTGGAAACAAACTTTTTTTATTACCAATTACCCTTAAAAAAAAAAGCCCAACCCAAAGTTTTTTAATTTTAAAATTTTTTTTCAAAACAAAATTTTTCCCGGCCTTGTTAAGCCTTGTTCACGAGTATACAGATCAATACTAATACTAAGTTATTCTGACAATAATAACTACTATTTATACCTGGAACAGGGTTGTTCAACCATTATTTGTGGGAAAATCCAAGTAATAATCTATAACCGTGTGTTTCTTAAAATCCAATTGGTCATGTGTTATGTTTTGTTTAAGTTTAATAAATTTTTTAATTTCAAAATGTTCCATCAAATTTAATCTTTTTGCTTTATTTTCTGTGTTGATTAATTGTATGTTCTGTTCATCTAGAAGGTGGTTATTCTCCAAACAATGGTTGCTCATTCCTGTTTTTGGTGTATGATTTTTAATGTCTTTTACATGCTCATTTAGTCTACATTCCAGATTTCGCCCCGTTTGTCCAAGATAAAAGGCGTCACAATTTTTACATGATAACTTGTACTTTTTTAGCTTGCTAATTTTTTGTTTATTATAAACTAACAATTTACCTACATTAATTTTATTAACTGAAATGGTTTTTATATCTAACTTATTTAAATCTTTACAAATTTTGTCTGATAATTTTGGAACATAATTAATGAGTTTATAATTGTTATCTTTTTTATTACAGACTGGAAAAAATTCTTCTTTTAACAATTTTTGTTTTTTATTTTCAATAAGTTTATCTACCAAACTAATTTTATAACCATTATTAAAGGCTATCTGCTTTATTAAGTTTAATTCTTTATTAAAATTTTCTTTACTTAAAGGGTAAGTTAGTAATCTATGAATAAGACTATGTAAAGCTGCTAATTTGATGGGATAAGATTGTTTTGACTTATTATGTATTATGGTATCAGAGCAAGTTGGTTTTCTAAAAATATCTATTTCACATTTATTCATAATAATTTTATAATATAATATAATAATTTTGTTTATAAGTTCTCAAATTCAACGATCTGTTCCCGATGGTTTCCGAAAAGGATCGAATGCTTCCGAGGTTTCCGTGGTATTTAGCGTCGTCTGGGGTATAAATATAAGGTACATGGCGTAGCGAGGGAGGGGCCCAAGCCCACTTCTGAATAAAAATTGGAACTGTATGTATCAATTTAATGACCTATCAACTGTATTTTTTTAAGAAAAAATGTATCTTGTTTTCAAATTTGCCCCCCTCCGACAAAATCGTAGCTACGCCTTGATAAGGCTACCGAATTGTGGTTATTCTTCATAATTTTTTAAAATGTATTTTCATGTAATGTCCCTACGTTATTCAAATAGTGACTGCTTATTTGTCTTTCTTAATACTACATACATAAAATTTTGATATAATCTCAATCTATGTTATGTTTCTTATTTTTGTTGTCTTTTTACTTAAAATGTTCAGTTAATCTAGCTTGTACAGCTCTACTTGTTTAACCCCTGTAAAAGTACACACTTGTAGTTTTATTTTTTTCTATATTTATTTAGTAGGTAAGTTTCACAAAACGTACTCCCCGAAAATTTTAATTTAATTAACTAAACTATACAGTTGATTTTTTGAAATATTTAATCTACAAAAACTTTTTTTAATTGTCTAAAATAATATTAACAGCTGCTTTGACACAACCAAAAAAGTCTTACAAAGAGAAAATTTCGCCCTGTATAGTATACCTAAAAACTACATTAATTGCCCAAGTCGAGCAAATGGTTTAACCTCGATCTAACCTTTTTTTATTTGTTCCTTTTTTTCACTTAAGGAGACTACGAGAGAAGTACGAAAATGAAATCAAAGAACTGGAGGCGTCGGAAAGAGAAGCGAAGATCAAATACACGGAGACGAAAACGAAGTTAGCTGAGGCAGAAGACGCTGCTGTTAACCTAAAAGCATCTATTAAGCAACTAGAAATGCAGTTACAAGAAGCTAAGGAAGTACGTAATATGTTTACATCTCAATTATTCTTGTTCGCGTCAAAAGAGGGTACAAGTCGTCGTCTTACGGGGGGGGGGGGGGCTTCAACGTTAAAACCGACCAACCCCTAAAGAAATTTACATATCTGCCTAATTCGAGCCGAAGAACATATACCTAGGTAATTTGTGATAAAAATACACAAAATAAAATAACAGATATGGGGTTTATGATTAAATTTCCTTATTTATCATGTAAACCCTTTTAGACCAGGGTCGATAATTTTTGAAACCAAAAAAAAATATAGTAGTAGAAACCCATTGCAAAAGGAAGACACTATAACATAAATTAAAAACAAAATAATTTGCGGGCGATCTGAGGTCGGGAAGGGGGTGAGTTTTTAAGGGTGAAAAAACTACAAGACTTATGGAAAAAAGTTAAATGGCGAAGTTGTAGGTATTTACACTTTCTTCACATAACCTCAAAATTTATGTGAAAAATTCAAATAACCAACTTTTTAGTTTTTTATTTCTTTTACAAAAAAAATTTTTTTTCACGAAATTTGGTCAAAACTTACCTACTTATGTCCCAAACACGCTGATATTTTTTTGATTTGAAATATTTATTTTTTCACCTTATTTTTTACTTAATATCGAAAAAGCACGCTAATTTTCAATCGAAAATTTTCACGTCAAAATATCTGCTTTTTTAAAAACGTTGGTGGGCTTTTTCTTCGTTGAAATCTCTAGTTTCTGGTGGCGTGTAAAAAAATATACATTATTATGATAACTTTTTTCAGGAAATGCAAAAAAAAACGAAGGGAATTTTATCTAAAAAATATGACCGCTGCTATCTTTGTCAGTAAAAAAGTTGTTTTACTAAATTCTATTTTATGTCATAGAAAATCTCATAATATATAAATATACATGTAAATCGTACTATTGAATTCACATAATTTATACTGATTACGTTATACATTATAATATCTTTCAAAACATAAATTTAGTTTTTTTAGTTTTTTGCATTTCTTGAGAAAATTTACGATAGTAATGCATATTTTTTTTCACACCATCAGAAAATAGAGATTTCAACGAAGAAAAAGCCCACCAACGTTTTTAAAAAAGCAGATATATTTCGACGTGAGAATTTTCGATTGAAAATTAGGGTGCTTTTTCGCTATTAAGTAAAAATAAGGTGAAAAAATAACGATTTCAAATCAAAAAAATTACAGCGTGTTTGGGACATAAATAGGTAAGTTTTCACCAAATTTCGTGAAAAAAAAATTTTTTTGTAATAAAAAAATTAAAAACTAAAAAGTTGGTTATTTGAATTTTTCACATAAATTTTGAGGTTATGTGAAAAAAGTGTGAATACAAAAGTTGTATATCTTTTTATTACCTACAACTTCGCTATTTAACTTTTTTCTAAAAGTCTTGTAGTTTTTCCCGAAATCAAGGAAAACCATTTTTTAACCCTAAAAACTAACCCCCTTCCCCTTCCCGACCTCAGATCGCCCGTAAATTATTTTGCTCTTCATTTCTGTTATATTCTCTTCCTTTTCCAATGGGTTTCATCCTACTATATTTTTTTTTTTCACTTTTTACTATTTTTGAAGGCTTCAGCACTGGGCTATATACCTAATAATAGTCTAAGTTTGTATACGGGAATAATTATGAACTGTATCAATCAATCAACAACTATGGAATCAAACAGTGCAAAGCTATATATAAGTGGAATAAATATTTTATCTTACATTTGATACTATATATTATATTATAAATGCGAAAGTAACTCTGTATGCTACACAATCACGCCTAAACTGCTCAACCGATTTAAATGAAATTTCGTACAGATATAGTCTACAGTCTGAGATAGGACATGCTACTTTTTAATGCGAAAAAAGAGCTATTAGGGGTTGAAATGGGGATGAAAGTTTGTATGGAAATTACGTGATTTTCAAAGCTAGAAGCTAGAAGCTTGAAACTTATTTTTTAGGCTTTTCATTAGATATAAAATAATACGGCATTCAAAGTTTGTAAAAAATTTACCTTAAAGGGGGTAAAAATAGGGGATGAAAGTTTTTGTGTGATAATGTCGGCAAAAAAGCTCATGGCCCAGAAAATAAAAATATTGAAGAAAAAAATTAGAAATGCTACCAAAAGTTATTATTCCACTCGGACGAAGTCGCGGGCACAGCTAGTGGGTACTATATAAAAGACGGTTTACATGCATAATATCTGAAAAGAATAGTTTTTTTTTATGAAAGGCAGTGGATATTAGCGATAGACTTAGGAAAAGAACGAAATTTCAGAAGGCACGTGAAACACCAAATTATAAGTAAGATTAAAGAGAATTAAGTTCAATTATGTATATCTATATTAATTTTAACCAAAAGTTACGACTTGTTACTACATATTTTCAAGTTTATAAGAAAATCGAAGGAGTGCTGTGGAATATTAATGGAATAAAACAAACTAACACCCAAAATTCAAAAAACGTTTGCTTTTAGATATATATCGCCAACGGCGTATTTAGTAAACAAATTCAGTTGCACAACACATTTTCTTTTATTCATTAAACCAAGTAAAAGACATATGCTCCTGTCAACATTGATTATTTCATATTCACATGCAATCTTAAATGTTATACAGTATAGATAGATACATTATTCAAAGTACCTACAAACAATTAGAAAATTTCTTTAATGTTCATCATCATTAGATCTTTATTCCCAAATCACGTACCTACATCTCTAATTCTATTACAGAATTACAATATACTTTATATTTAATAATAATTATGTATTAGTCGTATCATCAATATGTAGAGGTATAATTTTTTTTGATCAGCAGCTTTCAGGCCTTCAAAGTACTGGTTAATAATTTTTCTTTATTCGATGCAAACGATACGTGTTACAACTTTTCTATTTTTCACGAAACTCGGAAAGCTACTAAGTCGATTAATTGAAGGTTAAACCTAAATAGGGTAGGTATATCTTCTTAAAAAAAAAAATAGTAATTGGAAAATGACTTTTGGATCAAAATTCGTAGCAAAAATGAAATTAATTGTCATTCAATTAATCCAATAGGTACTAAGAACATTGACCACATTCAATTCGAATTTTTATCAAAAAAATAAATTAAGTTTCAATTGTTTTTATCAAAAAACTTTTTCCGACTCAAGTGGTCGATCTGATCAAAAGTATATTTAACAATGGGCTTGGTGTGTTCGATTAGTTCCATCAATCAAACTCAAACCTTTTAGGCCTACAGAATTTGAAAATCGATGGTAGTCAGATACCTATCTAAATTATTATTTACCTTGTGTTTTAATTTTAGATATAATGACAATCTTAGTATTTTTGAAAGCAAAGAGAACGTAATTGTGGAGAACATTATTACTTCTCCTTTACTCAAAACGTGATTCGTAAAATTTTGGTCCCTACATAATTTATTTGATCAGACTTTTTAACAATTGGTATACTTATCTACATTGTTTTGCTTGCAAAAAATAAAATTTCTTTAGGTGTGATCCTGTTCTAGCTGTTACTTTTTTAATTAAAAATGGTAAGCTTTTAAAATTATTTTATGCATATTATTACTCCATTTTATTGTGAAAATGAAAACTGTATAGTGTCGAGAATGAGAAACAAATTATCAAATTTTTCGTTCCACGGCACTGACATAAAATAAATTTCGTAGACATTTTTTAGAAAAATTATTTTTGGTTTTATCATACACTTTATAATTTATAAGGTTATTAGATTTAGAGTAAGTACACATTAGGCGTTTTGAAGCGCACGCTTTGCTAACGCGAGTTTTAAGAACCACAGATACAATACATCCGTACACATTCAAACGCGCGCTTCGGTTTAAGCGAGCGTCAGACACGCGTTGCCAGATTATTGTAAGAACGCGCGATACGTAGGCGCTTTGAAATACTGAGGCCATTATTGTGTTGTACAGTTATAACGAGTTTTTGTTCTGCGCAAAGTGACTCTCCCAAAATCGTTGAATCACCCGTAATATCAACTTTTATAATATTCAGTAAATCGTCAAATGGTTTTAGGGACATTCTAAAATCATTAAAAAACTTCGGTTCGTATTGTCGCAATTTTGGATACAATGTTATAAACATTCCATGAGTCAGTCTATCTCTTAATACTGGGTGTACCCAAAATTCTCTTTGCACACAAGCAATCACTTCCACGTCCATTTTCGAACTGATGAGCCATGTTTGACGCCCTGCTAACGCTCTTCGAACGCTATGCTAAGCGCACTGTGTGTACGTTAGCAACGCGCGTCGAACGCAACGCTGAGCGCCAAGTATGTACTTACACTAAATCATTTATTGCGACAAAAAAATTAACAATTTATAAGTAAATTCTAGGCATAAATATGACACGGTACTGACATTTAGGTGATAGGGTCAGGTGAGGTAATTGTGAACGATTTTGGAAGTTTGACTTTTGAAGCTCGATGTATCTTAGATGAAGATTAAATTTAGGCGACTATATGATTAATTTAGGTCCTTGTTTGGTTTTAAGTGAATTTCTGTTATTAAATATGCCAATTCGGATTTTTTTTGCAAAAGAAAACTTAAGTTTTCAATTACCCCTTCACTTATTAACGCAGTCGAAAACTTAGGGGTAAATGTAAACAATCATCTTGTTTGTACTGGCTTTATAAAGGTTTTTAATGGGGCAAAAGTGAACAATTCGCTTTCAAACGTGAATTCCAATGAAAATTATATTTATAAAGCCGTGTTCACAATTACCCCAAAAATTATATATTATATAGAAACATTTTCACTGTTTAACGTAAAATATTGCGACACTCTTCCTCTGCTGTTTAGCGCGCTAAAGCATCCAAGCGTTAAAAGTCAACCCCCCCCCCCCCGTGTCTATAATTCCCATTAGTTGGAATAATTAAGAGTCTTATTTCATCGAAATAAAGAGCCTGTTTACAATTACCCCACTTGGGACTATATTGTAAGATTTCTCTGAATGGCAAGTTATATTATATAAAAAAAAGATTAGATATGTTCATTAGTATCTAATTAACATAAAAAATTCATTAATAGATTATTAATTAATGACCAGTGAAAACAAATAAAACAGGACATAAAAATCAGAGTTGGAATGGAATCACCCTCAGATAGAACAATTTGGGGTGGAGGCGTTGGGATGGTGATAGAAAAGAAACTAATTTAGTCTAATTTAATCCAAAAGTTGTATATTTTTACCTTCGTGCCATACACCTCCACCTCTACATACTTTTGTACAAGGCCATCCCTACCCATTTTCTTCCCCTCTACCCAAAAATTACCATATTGTAAACAATTAATAAGAATAATTGGTTTTCCACAGTCTCCTTTATATTTAAATTAATAAGAATTCTTTATATTTGCTTTTGAGGGTACATTTTTGAAGATGCGTATTTACATAAAAATTTTCTATGCTCTCCCTTCGTAATTAAACATTATTTTCTTTTTTGATGTAATTGACATAAAGCCAAATATACCTACAAATTACTTTTTTCATTACAAATAAGTTCAAATTACCTACTTCTAATTTTTATGTAAACATAACATGGACCGTTAACTCATTACCAACGTCAGGTGTTTTTTTTAGAGTTTTAATTTACACCTCCCTTTGCTGAGACCTGGTTACCTGTATTTATTTTTTAATAATGGGTTTTTAATCAAAAGGGGACAAAAGTTAGATAATTATTTAAATCGTGAGATTTTCAATCACTTCTCCCCTTATTTTGAGGTCACTTAATTAAGCAATGTAAGTCTGCTTACTTTATTTTTTCGTTAATAATATCAAGATTAATTGTAAGATTAAAATAACTGATACTTTCCATAGTGCAACTTTTGTGAAACGTGTTAACACTTATTTAAAAAATTAAATAAAACAATGTAGTTTCGCTTGATTATTTATTTCGAAAAGTCGACAATATTGTTTCGATCGTTGGCAATAATCGTACAGTATAATATTGTTATTATTGATAATGATTGCCAACGATCGAAACAATATTGTCGAGTTTTCGAAATAAATAATTAAGTGAAACTACATTGTTTTATTTAATTTTTAAAATAAGATTTTAATAAGTTAACTATCATTTATGAGCTTACGACATGCAGTAAAATTTTCATTACAAACTATATTTCAAATTAGTTTTTCTTACACTTTATTTGTTTGTATAAATTCCTTATTAACCGTGTTCAAATCATTTCCATTTAACAGCTAAAAGTTGAAACAATGAAAGCTATTTTTTATGTACCTATCTACTAGGTCGTCTTTTTTACACATGTAGATACATAATATTTCATATAATTAAGTACATATACGTAATGAACCCAAAGTAAAACCGTTACAATGTAACATTATTAAAAATAGAAAACGGTTTACAAGACGGCTCAACTATCAAAAATCCTTCTAGCAATTAACAAATTAAAATCAGTATATGTTTAAAAATAAATTAGGTTATGTTTTAATCGACTTACATTCGAGGCAACTCATCTTCTTCATGTCTGTTGTATTAATATAATGAGAAATACGACACGTTTAGTTTATTAAATACCTACACACGAAACACAACGATTACCGAATTATCGATAATTCAACACTGGTACGTACACGACCACACCACGAGCCGGAAAATTACGTACGATTATTACGAAGGACCATCCAACCATCTGCGTTCTACGCATGCACAAAGACGCTTAGCTTTTTGAGTTTTCACGGCACATCCGGAACTGCTGAGCTTAACAAGCATGCGCACAAATTTTACTGACAATGAGAGCGTCTCGTGTACTAGCTGCAGCGTCACCTATTCGGTTTATGGCTGAACTAAACTTAAAGTTGTATTATGCAGGGTGTTACAGAAGAAAGCGAATTAACAATAAATATCTACAATTAACATATATAAGAGTATTACGTCTGAAAAACTTTTTTTATATTAATAATATAGTTCTGCAAGGCCTGAAATCGACAATGCAACTATCAGATATCAATTTTTGTCTGTATTATACGAAGTTTATCAAAAAATATTAATTTTTCTCAAAAGTAAAGTACCTATCTCTACTTCGGAAATATGAAAAAATTATTAATTAAACTTGTTTCTAACGACTTTTTATGCCACGATACCGATTTTGAGCAGGGTATTTTTACTTTCGGTTTTTAATATTTTTTAATTTTGAATTAATTGAAAAATCGTTAAAGCGACGAAAAGATGTATCACTAACCACACCGTTGAACATTATTAAAAATAGTTACTATGGAATTGCTGTCTTTTCGTCCGTTTATTATTATTAAACTGAAAACATAAATTTTAGTGTAAATCCCCTCCCTCACATACGTAAATTGGGTCCCAATATTAAAATTTTGTTACGTAAATCGGGTCCCACACATTAATTTGTGTGATGGCTTAATTAAATAATTCAAGCTACCTGCTGCAGTACTGAACTCGATGCCAATCTGCGGATTAAAATATGATATTAATGACTTGTTATTGACTTTCGATATGTGGGTGAGGTTATGGTATGTAAATATTCCCCCTTTTCCTCTACCCTCAATCGACTTTTTTAGAAAAATGTTTTCTTCTCTAGATTATAAGCAAAAATGGGGTTTTAGTTTAGCCCATACTATATATTTTTTTTTTAAATAAAGTCGTCCACGTCCAAGAGCAGATATACAGAACCGAATTTACGTAAATAATAAAAAATTATCGGAAGGGAACCCGAATTTAAAATTATCAGTTACGGGGGTGTAAGAATTTCTACAAATCTTCCCTTCCACTGCATCCCCTCGGCTGGGAAAAGTCGGTTGCATAAAATATTGGAGAAACTCTGCAATGATATTCTAAATTTTTAAAAAATGTCCACATAAATCTCCCTTCTATGGCTTCCTTTTGGATCGAAAGAATAAATGTTGACATTTATTGTACAAAACCTGGAATCAGTTCCCGAATTTATTAGAAAAGTCTTCTATTACATTCACTCTATATTTACTGTATAAACCCTGTAACAGTATTACTTAAAATTTTCGAAAAAATTATAAACCTGACTTCTATTATTTTCCCTTAGTCAGAGATAATCAGTTTCGTTATTATTGAGTAAAGCCTGGAATAGCATTTTAAAGCTTCCACAGAATCTTCCCTTTATAGATTCCCATCGATTAAGGAAAATCAGTTTCGGTACATGGTGGACAAACCTTGTAATATCGTTTAAAATACTCGAAAAGACTTCACCAAAACCCCCTCCCTTTTATAGTTTCCTCAATGCCTAATAAAATCAGTTCTAAGTCTTGTTGAATAAACCCTGTAAAAGTATTTCAAATTCTCGAAAAATTGTTAATATCAATATTTCTTAGACAAAACGCAGGCAAGGTACTTACTCTTTCGTATTGTTGTAGTTCTCTGATAAATTGCTCAACGAAAGGGACAAAATGAAGGAAATCGTCCGAGAAGAAATGAAAGTTCAGATGGAGAAGTTGGAGAAAGAGTTACACAATTTAAAAAACGACAAGGAAAAGGAACTGCAGCAAGTCTATTCCAGGTGAGTTTTTTAACGTGGTTAGTTGGAGGTACGAAGATATTATTCTTTCCAGGGTAAGGATCGCCGTTGCGAGAAAGGATGATAT
The DNA here is from genome assembly GCA_029378335.1 of Agrilus mali. Classification (NCBI taxonomy): domain Eukaryota; kingdom Metazoa; phylum Arthropoda; class Insecta; order Coleoptera; family Buprestidae; genus Agrilus; species Agrilus mali. Next base: position 4,194,761 of record CM055661.1, read on the forward strand.
ATTGCAGGAACTGAGCAGGGATCACGTTGCCCTGCAAGAGAAATGCGCTTACTTAGAAAATATGTTGGAGCAGCAACGCAAAGAATACCTTATCAAATAAGGTAAGACACCAAGGCATTATTTCATCCTAATCTGAATCACCAACTGAAGATGTTTATTCGAGGCAAAGGTTTGTTGTTTAATATATATGAACGATTTAAATGTCCGTGAAGGTACTTTATATCGTAAATAAATAAGTACCACATTGTTTAAAAAAGTGCAAATGCGATTTTGACTAGTTTCGAACTTTACTTGTATTTTATATTTTTATATTATATATTTTATATTTTATTTCTTTATTTACAATTTCTTAGAGAAATGTAATAGAGTCAGGTTTACAAATTGTGTGAAGATATTTTATTTTATGGGTAGTGGTCCTTCCAGTGAAGAAATTCATCGATGGCGTAGAACGGACGGGTTTGAAGCCAGCAGGTGAGTTCTATCTTCAGCTGCTTCCCCTGATGCTTCTTATTTCGTCTGGTATAGTTATGTATTTGCTCTACAAAGATGTTTTTTTAATAGCACATATGTGTCACCTTAACTTATGTCTTCCTTCATGGTATGAGTATAATGTTGAATTTATTGCAAAACCTGACTTCCCTTTATAAAAAGTCTGCTGTTAATTCTCAGGGTTGTAAAACCCTACAGATTCTATTTGTAGAAAGATTGTCCTACATTCTACTTTTTTTTTAAGAGATATCGTTTAGTTTTATTATAAACCTGTACTTAGCTTCCAAGATTTCCTTATAGATCAGTTAGGAATGTTTCGTCATGTGCCTTTATTATTTTATTAAAACTCGAAATTAGCTTACAAAACCCCCTTTATGTTTTCCTCAGTTAAATGTTCGTCATGTAATTGTTTTTTCCTAAAAATTTAACATGTTTTTAACAAACCGGCAACTATTCTTCTGTTCTATTGATTTACGTTTTTTAAATTTCTTCACAAAGGTCATTGAAATGTAGACTGGTTAGTGGGAATTGACGCAAGGTTACTTTAAAAATCACAGACTAGCACTATTCGGTGGTTTTGTTATACTGGTTGGGGGTCGTTTACATCACAGGTGTAAGGATCCCTTCAGAAAGGATGTATTTGTAGAAGAATACAGGACTTCCGAAACCGAATCGCTTTTAGAAATTTTGTTGGGAGGTAAGCAAATTACCTTCAAATAAGGTAAACACCTGCTTTTTATTTATTGATCACCTACTTGCTTTCATTAGAGCGCAAATGTTTGTTGTTTTAACATCCAAGTTTTGTTGTGTAAGGTTTTGATATCAAATAAATAAGTACACTGGTTATAAAAAAGTATCATTTTGCAGTTTGAATTTGCTTGATGAAAATCCATAATTAAAGAGTAACAACACTTGTATATGATTTTCATAAATTATTTATTAATTTAGAACATGTTTCTTAGACCTCTTCAGGCTATTAAGTATTTTACTACTAACTATGAAAACTACTTCAGGTCCTTAAATAGGTAATGATAATAGGGGATGGCATTGGGTTAAAACAAATTCAGTAGAGGGGAGTTGTTACATTCTACTTGGTCATTTAAAATTATTCCAAGTTTTTTATATCTATTTATTTCCAAGTTTCCTAATAACGTTAATTTTTGTCCTTTATTATTTATATGTAAAGTCTCGAAATTTTCATTAAAACTATGTCCTTCTACAGTTACATGGTTCGCATGTATTGATTCTGTTTTGTTTTTTACAAAACTATTTTCGTGTTCTGTTATACGTTTTTTAAATGTTCTCCTTGTTTGTCCTGTTTGACCAATGTAGACTTTGGGACAAGGCCCACAAGTTAGCTTATAAACTCCTGACTTATTGTCTTTTTTTATTGTATCTTTGCTGTTTTTAATCAATTTTTCTAGAGAGTAATTTGTTTACTTGTACTCTTAGAGGGTTCCATTTTCCTTTTTTGAAGTACCAAACCTCAAAAGCAAAAAGAGAGTTCTGTATTAAACACTTAAATCGGAAATTTTCTTGACTTAAATTTAATCTTAATTTAAGTACCTAAACAGTGATATTACTAAAAATGTTATTTCTTTTTAGGTAATTAGCAACAACTGAATAAATAAATCTGGAAACATTACAAACATTTAGCTCTAAGAAGAATTTTCTTCCTGTATACTATTAATTGTATAACAATAATTAGGAAAAGTTATATTTTTATGAAGAACTTTATAAGGTACCTATTTAAATAGGATTTATACATGTATACATAAGATTACATTATTTTTATAAGATTAAATATTTTAAACGAATTTTTTTTTTTGATATCTATTTAAAAATATTTAATACCACCGACAAGGGGAAAAACGAAAGAATCTATTTTTCCCCCTTTCCTTTGGGACCCAGTATTTCGAATTTAAAACTTTCTTTTCTTTGTAATTCTTTATCATCAAACTCTAAAGAAAGAGATTATTTAAAAAAACTGAAAACCTACATACAAATACATATTTGAGCTTCAGTAGGTACCATCAACAGGAGTGAGGCTGACAAGTGGGGAATTCTCCAGGACTACGTAGTTATTTTGAGGGACCAAAAATTTGGAATTTAAAGGGAGTTATACAGGGTTGCTCATTAGTGCGTCAAAGGTCAATATGGCCTTTATTAAATCCGATTGGAGAATTTTTTTTTATGAGAATGATACAGTATCAAAAGACGCATATTTTAAAAATAGTTTGACATATACAGGGTGAATCAATTCAAATGGAACACCCTGTATATTATTAAATTTTTGGAATGGTGCGTTAATTCTGCTTAATGTTTCTTATAGATAGATGGATAGGTCGCAGGGGTCCTATCAGTTGGCCACCTAGATCGCCAGATTTGACGAAACTCGATTTTTTTCTATGGAGCCACATAAAAAATATTGTACATATACAAGACTCCTCCAAATACAGCAGACATGAGGCAACGTATAATCTATGCCTTTGAAACAGTTTCCCGTTGAGATGTTACAAAGAGTGCATAGATCCTTTCTGTCAAGGGTGCAAATGTGTTCCAATCACAATGGAGGACACTTTGAACATTTACTTATATAGTAAACGATATTAAACTTTGACCATCTATTTATTTATTTACGTTTTAATTGTCTCAACTTACCAAATCTGACCGATAAGCACACTAGATCAAATAATTAGTTGGTAATAATGAAAAAAGTGAAATATCTCTGAAATTACGAGGTTTAGGTATAAAATATTATAAAAAAACATTAAGCAGAATTAATGCACCATTCCAAAAATTCAATAATATACAGGGTGTTCCATTTGAAAAAATGAAGAAATCGCTCTTTGAAGGTTGCTCAATTGACTGCACCGTAAAAAACATCCTGTATAATAAAATTATGATTTTATTATTTTTTAGGTTTAGTACATCCGTTGGCAGCATAACTACTAAATATTTCATCTCAACTAATTGTAATACTCGTGCATTGAACTAAAAAGCCAAACCCTGTTGCAACCAATTTTTTTACATTTTCATTATTAACTCAACAATGCAACATCCAAACCCAAAAATCTTTGTATCACTGAAAAGACAATTTTAAGTAGATTATGAAAAACAAATAATATACAAGGTGTTTCATTTAAAAAAAAATATGTTGGAACGTGCTCCGATTTAGTGATTCACCCTGTATATGTCAAACTATTTTTAAAATATGCGTCTTTTGATACTGTATCATTCTCATAAAAAAAATTCTCCAATCTGATTTAATAAAGGCCATATTGACCTTTGACGCACTAATGAGCAACCCTGTATATAACAAAATTAAAAAACAATATTTTTAATGTAAATATTTCATACGAATCATTAATAAATAATTTTACAGTAAGTACCTACCTACTTTTAATTAACTCATGTTCTACATTTTTATATTTCAGTTTCTAACTCAAAAAGAAAATGAAAAATACATGTTTGTAGTTGTGTTCTATTTTGTTACAGAATCGTTTACTTAATTATTGATCTTCTTTAAATATTAATACACAAAAGTAATTAAGTACAAACAGCCCTACCATTCTGTTTTATTAGTAAATCAAACCATTTGTGTTCACGTTATCTCTTATTTGAGATGACTTTAAATAATAAATCAACCATTCATCTCATATGTCCTTAAAAAATGTTGACAATACAAATCAAACCATCAATAATGAAAAAGTTCAAATGGAAATTTACATGCATAGATGGGACAAGGCATTATCTATCTATAGGTAGTTAATACGTGAAACATTAAATTTTTTATGATATTTATTCAACAAAATATGGTTTATTTTATAAGAATGAATCTGTTATTGAACAAAGGATATAAAAATCAATCAATAGGCTCACGAGATGAAGCATTTGGGAAGTTCTAAATGAAAAGGTTTTTCAACAAACAGGCTATGCTGAAAATAATAAATAACCTCGACTTGAAACATGGTTTCTAATTCTTATTACTTTGATAAAATTATTATTTACTTAGGTAAGCGATCTTTTTTGTATTATTTATTGCTATACGTACTTTATTGTTATTGAACTAAAATAAGTGTTTTAGAAACATCTGTTGTTCTTATCCAGGTATTTGTTACAGGGCGACAAATAAAGAGTTTTATTTTTACATTAAACTATTATTATTATATATTAACAACCATATCATCAGAAATATCAATAGAAAAGTATTAATTTTCCACATATATATCTATATAATATTTGTTGTTGTTATTTTTAAGCATTTTTTTTCGGATACCATTTCTCTTCGCATATATATATATATATATATTTAAGTGGTGAAACATATTACAAATTAATCGAATAGTGTGGGTGGAAAAAATTATGGCAAAAATTAATTTAAAAAATAGGTAAATCTACTAAATTTAAAATGTAATAAGTACTTGAACGTTATTGGAATATTTTAAAAATTAAAAATCACCTTTAGTATATTTTATAAATAAGCGTTTAGTAATTTTTCATATACAGACGTTAGTGTATTCAGTATACTGTATAGCAATAAAATATTTTAATTTTTGTTGATTTTTTGAGCCTCGTTTTTTTCCGTGTATGAGACTATAATTTTGTTTTAATTTCTGTAAGACAAAAAATTTTTGAGCAAAGTTTGCCGCCCCCTAAAATCTGCCGCCCTAGGGTCTTGCCTATTCAGCCTGCTGGTAAATCCGCCACTGACTTTATAAAAGAAAATACATTAAAGTAGTCTGAATCAGGCCTAGTCTTAAGATAGAGTAAATAGATAAACATCGATTAGTAAAAAGCACAATTGTTACAAAATTGTTTATTAGCATGAGAACTCTAAAAGGAATTTGTAAGCATTAGAAAGAAGTGTCTAATTGCACAGCATCCGCGGGAAACGTGTAAAGATATAACACAAGTACCCATTATTTATTGATTAATTGCATTATTTTTTGTCAAAAATAGCCTTATTTACAAAAATAAAAACTGTCGGATGAATTTTTAATGTACCGAATGATGTAGCGTGGTGGTCTAGATTAGTGATGGGCACTATCGAATAAAAACTATCGAACTATTCGATAGTTCACTACTATTCGAATTATTCGATAGTTGAAAAGTATTCGAATAAAAAAAGTAATGAATAGTTTTAGTAACTGAAAGTAGTTACTGAAAATAGTAGTTACTATTTTTATTCGAATAAAAAAGTAATGAATAGTTTTAGTAACTGAAAGTAGTTACTGAAAATAGTAGTTACTTTTCTTATTCGAATACTTTTCAACTATCGAACTGAACGTTGGAGTTGTGGTTGGAATGGGTAAATGATACGTTTGCGCATTGTCTACTACTTCGCTACTTCCTCGTAGCAGAGCCGAATAATATAAACAATTCTATAATTATTAGACGTTATCAATACATACATACATACTTTAAAAACATAATTTTCTATGGCACCAATTTATACTAGTTAAATATGAGGCAAAATAAAATGCAAATAAATAATTAATAATTTTTAAATTAGTGTAGTGATGATTTGAGTCATAAATACTTAGGTACTATATGTTTGTACTGCGTACTTATAATTACCCAAAAAAAAAATAATAATAATAAGTGCAGAAACATAAAAAAAAAGTAGTTAAATGTAAAAATAAAAAACTCTTTATTCGTCGCCCTCTAACAAATACCTGGATAGGAACAACAGATGTTTCTAAAACACTTATTTTATTTCAATAACAATAAAGTACGTATAGCAATAAATAATACAAAAAAGATCGCTTACCTAAGTAAATAATAATTTTATCAAAGTAATAAGAATTAGAAACAATGTTTCAAGTCGAGGTTATTTATTATTTTCAGCATAGCCTGTTTGTTTTTTATCCATACTAGCATATTAATCGTATATTTGTCTGTTGGTATACACGTTCGTATCAGTATATTTGTATGTTAGTATGGACCGAGCGATGGATAACCGTCTGCTGCCTGACTATCGTGTAATTGAAAAAAATAGTAATTACTTAATTCATTCGAATGAATTCATTCGATAGTTAAAAGTATTCATTTAGTAATTATTCGATAGTTCAATTTATTCGATAGTGCCCATCACTAGTCTAGATCTAAGCTTCGCATTCGGGAAATCATCGGTTCGAACCCGGGCGCGGCTCCTGTGGTGCAAGCTTTTCTAATGATAAGCAGTAATAATATTCCAATATTCCACATATAAATGTTCACTTCTCTTCTGAATTCATTTCGTTCGCCCCACTTTTCTCACCCTAGCATCACCCACTACTCACTCTCACGATTCTTAAAGGAGCCTAAAAGCCTTCCGCTCTACCATTTTGTAAAAGAATAATAGACTGTCCATTCACCAACAGTTGATGGCAATGAAACACTCAAAAGTTTAATAATGGCTAATAACATCAAACATTAGCTAAAACGCAAATGTTATTTAGAGTAAAATATGGACATGGACAATAAAGACCCATTGAAAATAAACAGAACCAGTGATTCTTTCGCAAATTGGTAAAATTCGTATTCCAAACTGAAACCGTAAATTTTGACATGTTATACTTTCCAACCATTAATATGTGGTTAAAATTTCCAAACAAAAACTCGTTTGGTCTTTCCAAACGTCGCTTTTTGTAAAAAACATACCCCAGAAAAAAAATTTAACCCAATATTACAAATTTTTTTTTTTTCTACAATTAATAATTGAACTACAGTTTAAAGCTATTTAGAAGTTACACAAATCTTCATGTAAAAAAAATTGCACTTGGCCAAGGGCCATAAATTAACGCACTATAACTTTAATTTTAGTTCTATCTAACCCTTTTACCTCCCTTACTAAATTAATAGTCTTCGTTTTATTATATCTATAGTCTGTTGATCACTTTTAAGATTAAATATAAAATATCTGAACTTACCAGGTGAGTATTTTGTTTTATTAGACAAATCCAACGTTTTTTTTTTGGGATTATATTTTCTTCAGGAGTGTCTTTTACAATATTTTTTTGTATGACATGATTTATTAAACATGAAGATTCTTATACGAATAAAAACGTTTTTTTTGAACATAATCTTGAGAAAAATATCTAGAAAAGCACTTAAATAGTTTTATTGACGTCGTGGTTTCGCAACGAATGTTGCAGGTCTGTAAATGTTATACCTACTTGTCTCAAGATACTAAAAATTTTTGTAGCCACGTGGAATGACTAATGAACAGAAACTTTATCCCTGGACATTGGTGAAAGCATATGGACCTAATGAAATGTCAGCACTTTCCATGCTACACCCGTACAGAGTTACAGAGTTTGGATTTCCTTTTCCTGTTTTACTCGAAAGTAAATTACATTATCCTTAACCCATTTTAATGCTGAAACTGAAACTGGATCCTTTAAGCCGAGATTACCTATGTGATGGTAAAACCTACAAATAATGATTTTATTAAACAGTTAGTTATGGGTAAGCGTAATTTACTTTTTAAAATTAAATTTTAAATGATTAATACAATTTAAATTTATTGTAATTTAGGATGTTGGAAAAACAGAAAATACTAATTTAAAGACAGCTTTCTTCTTTTTTAAGTGCATAAGACTAAGAAAATAAAACAAAAAATGGGTAATTAAGTTATCATATCCCTGCAAAAATGGGTTTCCCCAATTTAAAATTTTTTTCTTTTACATTTTTATTTTCTGGGCCGTAAGACTTTTTGCCGACGTCATTACACAAAAACTTTCATTCTTCATTTTTGTCCTCTTCGGTGTAAAATTTTTACAAACTTTAAATGTCGTTTTTATATCTAATCAAAAGCCTAAAAAATAAGTTTCAAGCCTCTAGCTTTATATCTACTTATCTATCTCTGTACCAAATTCTCATTTAAATCGGTTCAGTAGTTTGGGCGTGATTGCGTAACACACAGACAGACAGAGTTACTTTCGCATTTATAATATAGATTAATTATAGTTTAATTATAGTTTAAAATAGTTTATAAAGCTTAGTATTCAACTACTTTTATTGATCTAAATAAACAAAACCTCTATAACTTTTTACATTTAATATTTTAATTTTCTGGGCCATAAGCTTTTTGGACGATGTCATTACACAAAAACTTTCATCGGCTAATTTTATCCCCTTTAGGGTCAAATTTTAACAAACATTGAATGTCGTAGTTATTTATATCTAATCAAAAGCCTAAAAAATAAGTTTCAAGCTTCCATCTTTAAAAATTACGGAATTTCCACACCAACTTTCCTATTTCAACCCCTTACAACCCTTTTTTCGCATTAAAAAGTAGCCTATGTCCTTTCTCAGGCTCTAGACTATCTCTGTACCAAATTTAATTTAAATCGGTTCAGTAAATTTTAGGCGAGATTGTGTAGCATACAGACAGAGTTACTTTCGCATTTATAATATTCCGCGAATTCATTTTCATCGATTTTCCCATGGGAATAAGATATTTTCCCGCAGTAAAACGTAGCCTATGTGTTAATCCAGGGTGTCAGCTAACTCCATACCAAATTTTATTAAAATCGCTCCAGCCGTTTAGACATGAAGAAGTAACAAACATACACACTCACACACTCACAAACTTTCGCCTTTATAATATTAGTGTGATTTACTAATAAATTACTGGTTTTCTTTTTAGGTTTAGTAATTCAACTCGTTGCTTTCCTAAATTGACCCTACATCTATTGGACTTCGTAGGTATATAAATTTAAGGTGAGATATAAATAGAATAATATCTTCAGATTTGTTTATAGTCCTTACTCGGCAGTAAAATTGCATCCAAATTAGTAAACTAATTCCATAAAGTGAACTAATTAAAGTACGAGACCGGAAGTAAAGCCGTGCCATACTACAAAATTGTATTATTTCACCCTTTCCAATTAATGCAAATATTTGTTAAAGCAGTAAAGAACTTGAATAGAACTTGCTTTATATACAATATACACATACATATGTATATCTACATAATAAACGACTGTCTATGTTATTAGGAATTACCTGGAAACGTAGTTTTCCCACGGGAGTATCTGCGTAAGTACCGTATTCCCGTATCCTGTGCAAGCGTAAATAGTCCTTTTTAATCGGCTTTCTAGATAATTTCCTTTGATAACACCCAGATTGGCTGAGATAAGTGGCAAATTTATGGCTTTTACATTAACGAACGAAATATAAGCACGTTTCAATGATAGTAATTTTTATTTTACCAATAAAATAAGACTAAATGCTTATTTATAGTTAGTCTTAATTGATTCTTAATGATTTGTATGAAATTGCAGTGGCGGATTTACACATTTGCCGCTCGTAGGCTATTCAAAATTTTCCGCCCCTACTGACACCTGCAATTATATACCCTAATTCACAATCAATATTTTGACAATGAAATTGCAACTTTATGATTGTATTATATTTTTATAAAACTAATCAACAAATATTGATACGAATTCATTAGGATTAAAAATGTAAGAATGTTAAGAAGAACTTCCGTTGAATGGATACTTACAGCTTTTATTCATTACAATATTATCATTATTGTTTTTTTTTTTTTTTTAATTATCATCATTCTAAGAAATGTATAATATTTATGAAATTCTGTGCAACAATATGCAATTTTTTACGTGTAAATTTATTAAATTTTTATTCTACACTCAAACAGGTTGTTAATATCATCAGAAATATCAATAGAAAAGTATTAATTTTCTATATATATATCTACATAATATTTGTTAATGTTATTTTGAAGCAATTTTTTTTTTTCGGATCCCATTTCTCTTCGAATAAATATATTTAAGTGGTGAAACATATTACACATTAATTTAATAGTGTGGGTGGACCTAAAAAAAAAATTATGGCTATAATTAATTTAACAAATAGGTAAATCTACTAAATTTAAAATGTTATACTTAAACGCTATTGGAATATTTTAAAAATTCAAAATCACAATAGTATATTTTATAAATAAGCGTTTAGTAATTTTTCATATACAGACGTTACTGTATTCAGTATACTGTATAGCACTAAAATATTGTAGTTTTTTTTGATTTTTTGAGCCTCGTTTTTTCCGTGTATACGATAATATTTTTTTTTATTTCTGTAAGACAAAAAAATTTTTGAGCAGTTTGCCGCCCCCTAAAATCTGCCGCCCTAGGCTCTAGCCTATTCAGCCTTTCTTTGTTTAAAGAATGAAATGTTTGGCGAAGAATAAGCCTGTAAAGAATTTTTTTATCATATTGTGGCGACCAGTGGCACAGTGCGTGTGTGCGATAACAGTTTGTGACATGTACTTGTTGTCACTAACATGCTTGCGGCGCACACGGTGCTTTTCGTGTTATCAATTTGCAGGATGTAAGTCATTCTCCGGCGACAGGTAACGGGTTCAATTCTGGAATAATCGAGGACTTTCTAATTATCATCATTCGAGAATCGTCAGGATTTCCTTTTCGAATTGTCCAGAAAGTTCGAAAGGTGTATATATAGTGATCATCTTTGGACCGAGGAACAGTTAGTTGAAGAAAGCATCAGTGCGCGAATTAAAACCGATAATAGACAAAGTGATATAAATAAATTGTAATATGAATAAGTGAATTGTTGTGATATAAATGGTAGTTCTAAGTTAGTGTTTAAGTGTTATAAATAGTGTTAAATAAATAATTGTTTAAATAAATAGTTTAACTAGAAAATTCGTTACAATATCAAGGATCAATTATTTGCAACATATTAATGGCAATGATATATATTTTGAATGCAAATAAATATTTTTAGCCTCACCAACCACCTGAAAAATGGGAAAATGTTTTCAATGCCACTCATGATGCTCCAGCATGTCCACAACCGAATGTGCAACTTATTAACGAAGATTGCCTATTCATAAACGTTTACACCGCAAAGGTAAATTCTTTTAATTGTTTTTTTATTGAATTTGACTTTTCTATTAATAATTTACCATCTTCTCAATTTATGGAGAAATATTGATAATAATTGACTAAGAAATAATAAATAAATCTTATATTTTAACTAGTATGATAAACTTGTTATTATTTATAGTTTTTTAAAAGACCTAAAGAAAAAATTATGGCTATAATTAATTTAAAAAATATGTAAATCTACTAAATTTAAAATGTTATACTTAAACGCTATTAGAATATTTTAAAAATTAAAAATCACAATAGTATATTTTATAAATAAGCGTTTAGTATTTTTTGATATAGAGACGTTAGTGTATTCAGTATACTGTATGGCACTAAAATATTGTAATTTTTGTTGATTTTTTGAGCCTCGGTTTGTTCCGTTTATGAGATAATATTTTTTTTTTTAATTTCTGTAAGACAAAAAAAATTTTGAGCAAAGTTTGCCTCCCCCTAAAATCTGCCGCCCTAGGCTCTAGCCTATTCAGCCTGCTGGTAAATCCGCCACTGTGAAATTGAATCATAGAACTTAATTAGATTGAATGTACAGGGTGGCTCAAAGTGAAGGACCTATTAGACGTTCATGGAAACTTTTAAAATTTTTCTGAATAGTTTTGAAATATTTTCAATTTTGTAGAGCTTGCAGTTATACAAAACGTTGGCAGCAACCTCCTTATTTTAAATGAAAATATTTTATTGAAAGATAAGTTTTATATATGACCCTGTCTCTCGGAAATAAACGATCATCTACTTTCTTGGAGATGCCTTTGTATCTCTAATATCAACAACAATATTAACTTAGTTAGTGTTCATACTATAAGGTATTCAGAAAAGATTTTTAAGTCAAGACCTTCACACTGAATAGCTTAAGTAGAACATCTTTTTTACATAATCGTATGAAAACCGCTAAATTTATTAATCGGACACTGTATTGTACCTAAGTGACTCATTTTGCACCCGACTTCTATTTATATTGTTATCCAGATACCTCTTCATGAATATTTTTGTGTATTTTTGTATGTGTGTGCACGTTTATATTTTAATAATCAATAAGTGTAAATGAACTAAAACTGCGGCGCTTACACAGCGAGCTATCATCGCATACAAGCATTCTGAGTACAATACCTTTTGTGAAAATTTCTACTTATCTAATTACAAAACAAAAATTAGTTACATATTATATTTGTACAGCTACTAACAAAATCCTTGTTTTATTTAATAGTTTATTATTTTCTGTATAAGTTACATAGGTGCCTAAATTATAAATAGATACAATAGTATTTATACTTCTCATTTTCAATCAATTTTCTTCGTTTAGTAAGCACTTGGTGGTAGTGGTAGTACATCTTCCCATACCTTGAACCTTTTTGCATTAAGGAACTTGTCCATTTCAAGAGTCTTTCCAATCTTCATATAATTTCCATTTGCTTCTGTAAATGGTGTCCATGTAACATTTTCAAGAAGCGGAGTTGGCTGAGATATCGGACATCTAAAAGTTTTTGATAAGTACCTACCTACATTCAGTTAATAGGTAAACATAATACACTTTTTGGATTTTTGGGCCTTTTTTAATCAACACAATTCAAAAGAATCTTGAGTTACATAATGGTAGTAGCACTATGGAAAGTGAGAGAATATGGCGAAAATTCGAATTTTCCAAAAGGAATTTTTTAATTAATTCGGTTTTAATTTTCCTTCTCACTAGATGCAATTTTCTAAATCTGTTTATAGGGTCAAATGAATCAACTATTTAAATGCCTATATTTGACAAAAAATTAAACCAAAACAGGAAATACATTACTACTTATTGATGCAAAACTAGCCAATTTCCAAAATTCCTTATGTATAATGCTACCTTTTCAGTTAATCCAGTTTTAATGTCTCCTTTCCATAAATTCTAGTTTCTAAATCTATTTGTAAGAGTCAAGTGAATCAATTGTTGAAATACCTATTTGAGACAAAATATCAAACCAAAAAAGGGGTTACAAGGTTATTTACTGATAAAAAATCTAAACAAATACAAAATTTTCTAAAGGATGATGCTAACATTTTAGATAATTAATTTTTAATGTCTCCTTTCCCTTAATTTTAGTTTCTAAACCTAGTTGTAAGAGTCAAGTGAATCATTTATTTAAACACCTGTATAGAACAAAAAATATAAAATTAATTAATTAAGAGAGATTGTTAAATTACTTGTTAATGTATAATTTAGCCAATTTCGTTCACAATAGACGATGGCACCCTTTCATTTAATCCAATTTTAATTTACTATTATTTCCCTAGGTACTAGTTTTTAGATAATATATTTCTAAGGGCCAAATGAATGAACTATTTCAGTAACTGTATGCAACAAAAAATTAAGTCAAAAGGAAGACAAGTAAAGTTATTTAAGTACTTAAATATAAAATCTAACACATTTGGAAATTTCCTAATGGACACCGTTACTCTTTCAGTTAATACAGTTTCCCCTTTCCTTAGATGACATTTTCTAAATCTCTCTATCTATAAGGGCAAAATTAATCTACTAGGGTTAGGAGGGGTAATTATTTTAAACAGACTTATTATATATAAAAGGACTCTTGATTATTCCAACTAATGGGAATTATAGACTGTGGTGTTGACTTTTGACAGTTGGATGGTTTAGCGCGCTAAACAGCAGAGGAAGAGTGTCGCAAAATTTTATGTTAAACAGTGAAAATATTTTTATATAATATATAATTTTTGAGGTAATTGTGAACATGGCTTTATAAATATAATTTTCATTGGAAGTCACATTTGAAAGTTAATTTTTCACTTTTGCCCCATTAAAAGCCTTTATAAAGCCAGTACAAACAAGATGATTGTTCACATTTACCCCTAAGTTTTCGACTGCGTTAATAAGTGAAGGGGTAATTGTAAACTTAAGTTTTCTTGTGCAAAAAAAATCCGAATTTGCATATTTAATAACAGAAATTCACTTAAAATCAAACAAGGACCTAAATTAACCATTTAGTCGCCTAAATTTAATCTTCATCTAAGATACATCGAGCTTCAAAAGTCGTTCACAATTACCCAACCTGACCCTACTTAAATACCTACATGGGGCAAAAGAATCAATCCAAAAAGAGGATTTGTGAGATTATTTAATGACGTAAAATCTAACCAATACATGACCATAAAACCCCCTTTTGGCTTAATTTTTTGTCGCATACAAGCATTTAAATATTTGACTCGTTAGATTTAGAAACTACTATCTAGAGAAGAGGGAACTTATAACTAAATTAACTGAACAAGTGATAACATCATTAAATAGCAAATTTTGCAGTTGATTAAATTTTATATCAGTTAATAATTTTACAATCCCTCAGGTTAAGAGAATCTTATATTTTATAGGGTGTACCTATTTTGAAAACTCCTCACACATTATGTAATTGATGCAGGTTGCAGGTATAAATCTGAACAACCATTTCTTAAATTATTATCTGCCCATTTATCTGTCTCTTCTTTGTACCTACGAACTAATCTCAGAAATGGGGTAGGCCTACGACGGTAACGGCCCTTTTACAAAGACAAAGAGCTCATTACGAACCACAAACTAAGCCGTTGTTTCATCTCGGAATTTCAAAGGATTTTGGAGAAATACTCAGCTTCATGTGTGTGATTTACCTACTTATTATTATTCAGTTTGGTTGACCAAAAGGAATTGCTTGGGTGTTATACAAATTACTTCACGCGAATAAAGATGATGGTTGTAAAGTTAATTAGGTACATATAATGTACTAAAAATGTTTGAAAACCTTACCCAGTTTTGGCGAAGTTTGCCCACATTTTAATCATCTTGTCGACAGTATCTGATTCGGGATCGTTCACAGTAAATTTTGGAAAGAGGGTGGAAATGTAGAACAAATAAATCAAGTCGTCGTGATGAACTACACCTGTAACAAGTTATAACCATAAATCTCGCGCTATATTAATATTGCAATAGCTTATTTACAAAAATTTCCGGCCTTTGTATGACTATGTAATGTCAATCACGACGTAACACAGGCTTTGGAATACGAATTTTCACAAAAAACATATCCAGCAGAAACATTAAAATTTACTATTAATAATGGAACATAAAACAATTAAAATGAAATAAAAAAAAAATAGTCGATTATGTATTTGTGAATACACGTTCAAAAACTTGACCCGAATTGTTTGGTGGCTCTAGCAATACCAAAATATATAATAAATGCCCACAAAGAAGGCACTTTGAAAGTTCATGTGACGATACCACATGAGGTGTGACATGCGTGTTGTTCGTTGTAAGCGGAGTTTATGCACGAGCAAAAGGCGGAGTGATGTCTCTGCGTTGATAATGATTAGAGAGAGGGCGGAGCTTACTAATTCATATGCGCATGTCATTAATAAGGCCCGCCTTCATTGTGAATGCTACACAGCACATTTCAATCAGAATTCATGTAAGTATGTGTGATATTTTAAATGTCTGACATTTTTAAATGATTTTGATAAATTTATAACCTAAATGCACTTGATAGTAACACATATTATAGACTTAGTACAAACGCGATCGACACTATTTGTTGGTTTCAAGAATACTAAAGTACAACTGTCCGCAAAGAAGGCGGGTCAACTGTAAACATAACGTTACAAAGTGGGAAGTGGCGTGCGCCAGATTCGCTGTAGGCAAAGTTTATACACGAGCAAAGGGCGGGTTGTGTTTCTGCGCCTTTAGTATCCTTTAAGACGTTGAAAATGATTACAGAGAGGGCGGAGCTTACTAATGCATATGCGCATGTCATTAATAAGGCCCGCCTTCATTGTGAATGCTACACAGCACATTTCAATCAGAATTCATGTAAGTATGTGTGATATTTTAAATGTCTGACATTTTTAAATGATTTTGATAAATTTATAACCTAAATGCACTTGATAGTAACACATATTATAGACTTAGTACAAACGCGATCGACACTATTTGTTGGTTTCAAGAATACTAAAGTACAACTGTCCGCAAAGAAGGCGGGTCAACTGTAAACATAACGTTACAAAGTGGGAAGTGGCGTGCGCCAGATTCGCTGTAGGCAAAGTTTATACACGAGCAAAGGGCGGGTTGTGTTTCTGCGCCTTTAGTATCCTTTAAGACGTTGAAAATGATTACAGAGAGGGCGGAGCTTACTAATGCATATGCGCATGTCATCAAGAAGGCCTGCCTTCATTGTGAATGCTACACAGCACATTTCTAATCAGAATTCATATAAGCAAGTGTGATATTTTTAATATCTGACATCTTTAAATGATTTTGATAAATTTATAACCTTAATGCACTTGATAGTAACACATATTATAGACTTAGTAAAAACGCGATCGACACTACCAATTTATTGGTTTCAAGAATACTAAAGTACAACTGTCCGCAAAGAAGGCGGGTCAACTGTAAACATAACGTTACAAAGTGGGAAGTGGCGTGCGCCAGATTCGCTGTAGGCAAAGTTTATACACGAGCAAAGGGCGGGTTGTGTTTCTGCGCCTTTAGTATCCTTTAAGACGTTGAAAATGATTACAGAGAGGGCGGAGCTTACTAATGCATATGCGCATGTCATCAATAAGGCCCGCCTCATTATTAAAGCCACAATTTTCATTCCCAAGTAGAACGAGCATGAGCAATGTGACAAAGTGACATCCTTGTCAATGTTTAGTATCCTTGGACGGTTTCGATAAATTTTTGACATAAATAGGTAATATATAGACTTACCATAAGGTACAGTATTGTTGGTACCAGGAAGATATACGTGGCTGTAACGTCCTTGATAAGCAAATTCGTAATAATACACTGGCTGACTATTTTTTGCTGAAAAAACTTTTACAGCCCTATTTATTCCGAATCCAGTTAGACCATCATTTAGTAACTAAAAGGTTGTAGAAGTAAAATATATTATTATAAATTTTTGTTTTATTTTTTTAATCTAATTGTTTGGATGAATCTTTTTTTTACCAACCTGTCCAAGTCCTGTAAATGACGAGTTATTTATTGGTCCATCCCCTAAATAAAATTTCCTGAGTGCGTTGCTGATTATATCGGACCTTTGAGTATTTTGCTCGTACACAAGCATTACAGGGGCGTATTTATTGAATTCGTTGTTAAGTTGGGTTAATAACGTTTCGTTTGTAAGAATATCTGTAACAGATTTATATATAAAAATTTCGGAATCAGATTTAAAAGAATTTAATGATAACCGCAAAGGACTTGGTAAACCTAAAGGTTAAAAAAATGTCATCAGTTCATGGTTTTTCAAAATAAGTGCTTAACTTTATCTTAAAGAATTTTAAGTCTTTCAAAACAAAAATTCGAAAATTATAAATATTGAAAATAAAGTCGGTTATTTATAAGCGTTGTATTGCCCAAGATAATAAAATATTTTTGAAAATTTTAGGTCACATTTTTAAAAATGAAAGCATCAGTCGATAAATAATCAATTTGGCGGCACTATACGCTGCTAAAAATCGATTAGATATTTTGAGTTCGCGTTATTTTATGGTTATTTAGATCCACTAGTTAAAGATTACTAAAGATTATCTAAAAACCCTGCTTGATATAAATATAATTTTAAAATAATTATCCAGCAATGTGGCACAATTACCAAGAAAAAACTCCTTGTATTTGATTTTTTTTTATTTTGCATACCTGCCGCTGTATATGAAAATTCTTCTGTAGTAATCCCAGCCATAAATGGGACATTTTCAAATTTCCCTTCCACAGCTAATTTTAAGGGTAAATCAGTCAAAAATCTCTCCTGGCCGAAATCAGGCTCTATTACGGGTTCCCAAATCAAAATTGGATGATAACCGAATACCTACGTACAAAACAATAATTTTAATACCTATACACTATTTTCAGAAGACACCACAGAACTTACTTTTAAATTTGGCACAGATTTGCCAAGAACGTCTGCTGGAATAGTTTTCAAACATTTAATTATTTCAGAAGTGGTTGTATTGTCAGGACATCCAACAACCCTTGCTTGTCTTTTAACAACGTCTAGTTGATGTGTTTTTGATGGCCACGTTCCAACAGCGGAAGCACTGCCAGAGATAGCTCTATGAAACAGACCTAAAAAATTACAGCTCATTAATTTAGTGCATTTATTAACAAAACTTGAAGCTTATTAAACAAAAGTGTGAACACTAATTAATTAAAATTTAAAGTCAAAACGGGAGAATAAATAAATTTAACGATGTAAATACTACCAACGTTTCGCCTCACGTCTGAAGGTTTCTTCAAGGTAGATTGGGTAAGATTATGTCAGGTTAGGATGGGTCAAGTTAGGTGAAACAGGAGGAGGAGTCTAGTTTAACTTAGGTTAGGTTAGGTTACCAAACTACAGGCGAATCGTTAGTAGTGGTTTAACGTACCTAATACAGGATTTAAATCAAAGCCTGTAGAGGTCAAAAGTAAGGCTTTTTCAAGGATAAGTTATATTTGAATAGAATAACAAAATGTCGTTATTACCCTTCAAAAATTGGAACTTGATCAGTTTTTACAGGACCAGTAAAACAATGTTTGTTAAGATTTGTTACATTTGTTAACAATGTCTTTTGGTTTAACCCCTAACTGGATATAACAGCCTTATATATTACATTTATGCGAAATATATTGCGTTTATTACCTTTATTTACATTTATATTTCATTTATATACAGGGTTTTTCAAGTTGCTGGGCTATTAGAAGTATATGAATTAGTAGAAGGAATTCAATTCTGAAACTTGGGCTCATCTTGTGATTGTTTATGCTGCTTTTTTTAAAATATTTTCAAATTCGATTTACATCCGGTTATACCGGAAGTCGACACCAACTTTGTTATTTTAAATTGAATGGTATATTTTTTACGCTGAATTCGAATAAAACGTGTAAATAAGGTAAGTTTAAATAAAGGTTTTTCGTGGTGCATTCATTGTGAAACATGTTTATAATTTAAATAAGAAGTGAATACAAAAACACATTGGGTAATTTCACTAATAGTTTATTAATATTCTTGACGAATTCGTTTCGGCTATTAGGCCATAATCATAAGATACAGGATTTGTACTAAATGCTAACAGGTTAACTACAACTATTTATACTTAAACTGAATTGAGGAAAACTTACAATCAGTAGGGGTGAATTATTAATGTTTAATTCGGTTTGGTTGTTTACAATATTTTCTTTTCTATTTATGCATTTTTTAATTTCTAGTGTTTTATACAAATATAATAATTTACTTTTTGGAATTGTATGTATTGATTTAACAGAGTCTTTTGTGATTTTGTGTTCGTTAGTGAAACAATGTTCTGATATGCCTGTACGATTTTTTGTTTTTTCCATTGCGTGTAAATGTTCTGTGAATCTGGTAAAAATAGATCTACCAGTCTGACCTACGTAAACTGCATTGCAATTATTGCAGTTTATTTTGTATACACCGCTTTTTTCTAGTGGGGCAATTTTAGTCTTATTGTTTACTAACAATTTTTGTAAGTTTGATTTATTGACTTGAATACAGTTTAAACCTAGTTTGGACAATTCTTTACAAACTTTGTTACTTACATTTATTATATAGTTAATCATGCAATATTTATTATCTGACTTAGTTTTTTCTAATGGGTTGTATAGCATTTTTTGGACAATAAAGCGTTTTTTACGGTTTACCAATCGATCAACTATAGAGGAATCGTAACCGTTATTTTGAGACAATGTTTTTAGTATGTTTAATTCTGTATTGAATTTGTCGTCTGAAAGAGGTACACTAAAAAGTCTATGGGCTAAACTATTGAAGGTAGCCATTTTAACATTGAATGATTGATTAGAATTGGATGGAATTATTATATCAGTTGTTGTGGGTTTTCTATATATATCAAAGTTTAAAGAGTTCTCGGTTTTAATTACTTTAAGGTCTAAAAAAATTAAGAGAATTGTTATTTTCAATTTCTAAAGTGAATTGTATATTTTGATTGAAAGAATTTAGTAAATTCAAAAAACAGTCGAGTTGCCTCAGACTGCCTTGCCAAACGCAAACAATGTCATCGACATATCTACACCAAAATGAAATTTGTTTAATAAACGGGGAGTTATGTTTAAAGAGAGAAGATTCAAATTCTGACATCAAAATTTCCGCCACCTCTATCGCCCAATCTGGCGGAAGTTTTCATGTCAGAATTTGAATCTAGTTAAAGATTACTAAAGATTATCTAAAAACCCTGCCAGAATGGGCGATAGAGGTGGCGGAAATTTTGATGTCAGAATTTGAATCTTCTCTCTTTAAACATAACTCCCCGTTTATTAAACAAATTTCATTTTGGTGTAGATATGTCGATGACATTGTTTGCGTTTGGCAAGGCAGTCTGAGGCAACTCGACTGTTTTTTGAATTTACTAAATTCTTTCAATCAAAATATACAATTCACTTTAGAAATTGAAAATAACAATTCTCTTAATTTTTTTAGACCTTAAAGTAATTAAAACCGAGAACTCTTTAAACTTTGATATATATAGAAAACCCACAACAACTGATATAATAATTCCATCCAATTCTAATCAATCATTCAATGTTAAAATGGCTACCTTCAATAGTTTAGCCCATAGACTTTTTAGTGTACCTCTTTCAGACGACAAATTCAATACAGAATTAAACATACTAAAAACATTGTCTCAAAATAACGGTTACGATTCCTCTATAGTTGATCGATTGGTAAACCGTAAAAAACGCTTTATTGTCCAAAAAATGCTATACAACCCATTAGAAAAAACTAAGTCAGATAATAAATATTGCATGATTAACTATATAATAAATGTAAGTAACAAAGTTTGTAAAGAATTGTCCAAACTAGGTTTAAACTGTATTCAAGTCAATAAATCAAACTTACAAAAATTGTTAGTAAACAATAAGACTAAAATTGCCCCACTAGAAAAAAGCGGTGTATACAAAATAAACTGCAATAATTGCAATGCAGTTTACGTAGGTCAGACTGGTAGATCTATTTTTACCAGATTCACAGAACATTTACACGCAATGGAAAAAACAAAAAATCGTACAGGCATATCAGAACATTGTTTCACTAACAAACACAAAATCACAAAAGACTCTGTTAAATCAATACATACAATTCCAAAAAGTAAATTATTATATTTGTATGAAACACTAGAAATTAAAAAATGCATAAATAGAAAAGAAAATATTGTAAACAACCAAACCGAATTAAACATTAATAATTCACCCCTACTGATTGTAAGTTTTCCTCAATTCAGTTTAAGTATAAATAGTTGTAGTTATTAACCTGTTAGCATTTAGTACAAATCCTGTATCTTATGATTATGGCCTAATAGCCGAAACGAATTCGTCAAGAATATTAATAAACTATTAGTGAAATTACCCAATGTGTTTTTGTATTCACTTCATATTTAAGGTAAGTTTGATAACCAACTTAAGTACAATCTATGATGATCGCTTTCTGAGTTAATTTAATTTATAGAAACAAAATCGTTACTGCAACCCAAATTATAAAAAATCATAACTTCCACAAAATACGACTCAGAGTGTTGAAATTTTTACTACTAATAGCTGAATATTAGTGCTAACGCCTTAACAAAATTGAACTAAATAATTTATACAAGGCGTTCAAAATAAAATTCTAACATTTAAGAACTTCAAACACGAATAACTTGGTTTTTTCAAATGGCACCTACCATATTTAATTTTTTCAATCGACTCCTTGTTTTGTCCTCTTTCGATCTATATGGATACTTCCTATTGTTTTATTTAAAATAAAAAAAATAAATACAAAATATCCAAAAATTAAATGCAAGTTACGCCTATGGTTACGTACATCAGAAAATTGTAAAACCTTGGCAACTTATCCAATACGTTGACTTGAATTGTACTATGTACTAATGATTTGTGACTACTTTTTTAATTGGACTACAAAAATTTAAGAATATCGAAAATATCTGACAATGATTTTTGAAGTGAAACTTGTTTGGGCGCAATAAGAGTAAAATCTCAAGGCCATGAAACGACACACTTCGTAACGATTCGTCTCGCCAAGCTATGACAATAGAAAGGCGCGCATGCGCATTTCGGTATTACAGTCAGCTGTTAGTGACCGGCATCTCATAACAGTTATATTACAGTAAATGTTTATTTAACAACAATTAATATTAATTTAAGAGTGAGTATTATTATGTATTAATTTTAATTGCTTATAGTTATTGATAGTTTACGGTTTCTTAAGCACTTGGAAAAATAAACGGAGGCGACAAAAAATTGATGTATGTATGTGTTTTCATTTTTAAAACATAAATCCTGAAAATTCTCGTACTCTTTCTTCCTTTCACCAAACATTACTTATTCCTTATAAAGGTATAGAGATCGCCAAAGAAGTTTCGCGTGTACTGAGTTGCACACGATTAATTTTTTTTTTATTCCTACCTTTGGACATAGGAGATACCATGTGCATCATAACGCTGGCAGATCCAGCGCTGTAACCATAGATTGTTACTAAGTTGGGGTTTCCCCCAAAGTAGCGAATATTTTCCTTGACCCATCTCAGCGCCTGCACTTGATCTTTCAAACCCAAGTTTCCTGGTGCCTCCTCATCCCCTGTACTTATAAAACCTGTAATCATCCAATTAATAACGATAAGTAGGCCTTGTTGGACTTTGTTGCTAACAGTTTTCCAACTTTATATTTTTTATCTCGAATATTTGGTAGCACTGGTTACCGACAGATTTTCATTAAGTTACAAAAATCTGCTTCCCTCTTTTAATAATAAATAATACAATTCTCCGGAACTTGTATAAAGAGGACGAATATCCTGGTTATAGGTACATATAAAAGAAGGGGAAAAAATACCTAATACTCCGAGTCGGTAATTAAGAGTTACAAGGACCACATTTTCATCAAGTAAATATTCCGGTCCTGCCCAATTGCTCCTTCCCGTTACACCAACAAAGGCACCAGCATGGAAATGAACAATTACAGGACGCCTTGGATTCCATCTCTTTGTTGGAAGCTGTTTTACATAAAAAATAATGTTGGTGTGTTAAAAGAAAATATGCTTCTAAGATTCTTATTTCAGTTTTTCACAAGAATCTATCTACTTACTTACTTAAACATATTTCATCATCACAAAGTCGTTAGTCTAAAAATTGGATGTGGTCACATATTTACATTTTAAAAATGAGCAAAGAAATCTTATATTAGGTAGTTTATCTTGCCTTATCTTGCACTTTTATCAAGATCAATATCAAAACCAAGACATAAACTAACCTCGCAAGGCCAAAACTAAATGAACAAGATCAAAACGGCTCTAGGAATTAATTCCTGGAGCAATTTTCCCGAAAAAAATGGAAGCGAAACTATTTCTGATTTTTTTACGAATTAATTTCTGAGAAATTCATTCGTTCTCAAAACGAAACTATTCCTGGTTAAATTCCTGCAAATGAGCGAATTAATTCCTGATGAAAATATAAAATACGAAATTATTTCTAGAAATATTTTCTCAATTTTAAAAGACGAAATAATTTGTAGAAATATTTCCTCAATTTATACAATCAATCAATTTCTAGAAATTCTTGTAAATAGACAAAAACGAGTGCATCGCTATGACTGTTTGCAATTGAAAGGCCTTTTTAAGTAATGTAAAATGGATTGCCCTAGCGGGGGAAAACAATAAAAGAAATAAATTTACAAAAAAAAATAACCTAACCTAACCTAACCCGAGAGTAATTACCGGTGTGTTTCTTGTTGTGTTATTGTGTTGATATATTAATTGTAGTTAGTCATTAAATGAGTCACACAAACGAATTTATTTCTCAGGAATTGTTTCATTTGCAAAGCGAAATAATTTCTGGATGTTCTGCTTTTTCAAAACGGAACAATTCCTGAGAAATAAATTCGTTTATTTATCCAGAAATTAATTCTCCAGGAATTAATTCGTCCCACCGATCAAAACCAAGACAAGATGAGCAGGACCAAGACTGACTGATTTTAAGCAAATCCTCACATTTCCTAAAAATATCCTTAACTCGTTGAACACTAGTCACGAGTCACTAGTCCTAGTATTTTTCTGCCCTCATTATTTCTATTTCTACTTTTCATATGTTTTTATCTATGTGACTAGTCCTTAATATCTCAAAGAGTGTCCTGGAATACAATTTATCTGTACTGGCATCCCCCTGACGACCTAGCTTGGTTCAAAATTACATTTATGTTATTTTTCTACTTTCATACTTTATATTCCCTTTCAAAAATACACCTTTTCTAAAGGATTAGAAATTTTTGGATGCAGTTATCAAAAAAAGAGCAGTTTAGTCCCTGAACTTATGATGATTCCAGTGAACTTCACTCGTTGAACACTAGTCACGAGTCACTAGTCCTAGTATTTTTCTGCCCTCATTATTTCTATTTCAACTTTTCATATATTTTTATCTATGTGACTAGTCCTTAATATCTCAAAGAGTGTCCTGGAATACAATTTATCTGTACTGGCATCCCCCTGACGACCTAGCTTGGTTCAAAATTATATTTATGTCATTTTTCTACTTACATACTTTATATTCCCTTTCAAAAATACACCTTTTCTAAAGGATTAGAAATTTTTGGATGCAGTTATCAAAAAAAGAGCAGATGCTCTTCGATCTCATAAATTCAGATGATGCTTCCAGTGAACAAGACAAAATGAACAAGTACAAGACCAAAATTGACTCATACTAAGCCAACCTTTACACTTGCCACAAATCTCCTTAACTAATTGAAAACAGGGGTCACTAAGTCCTAGCCTTT
Source organism: Agrilus mali (assembly GCA_029378335.1). Lineage (NCBI taxonomy): Eukaryota > Metazoa > Arthropoda > Insecta > Coleoptera > Buprestidae > Agrilus > Agrilus mali. Next base: position 4,219,943 of record CM055661.1, read on the forward strand.
TGTGCCCCTCATCACTTCTATTTCTGCTTTTATTATTATTTTTATCTATGTGACTAGTCCTTAATATCTCAAAAAGTATCCTGAAATCCAATTTTTCTCTACTGGCTTCCTCCTGACCACCTAACTTTGTTCAATTTTTTTTTTAATTTTTCAACATTTATACTTCAAGAATGAACTCTTTCCAAAGGATTAGAGATTTCTTGGTGCAGTTATTGCAAAAAGAACAAGTGTTTTTTGTCCCTAAATTTATGATGCTTCATTCTATCCTTGAAGTAAGACAAGAACGTAAAAATGTCGAAAATAGAAATCTGAACTGTAGGGTAGATGCTTCAGGAATCCAGTTTATATCCTACATTTTTCAAGGTTGTAAATGCTTAAGCACCACTTCCTTTTAATCTAAAAACAGTCACGAGAACTTTCCACACCTAAATCTGATGTTTATCAGTTTTTATTGACATCATTTCCCCACATCTCTTCCATTTAATAGATCTCTTAGGAATGAAATAATGCACTCAGGCTTTATCTGAAGAAAAATATTATTTGCTCCATAGAATAGGTACCTAATGATCTGCTGTGTAACAGTATAAGACCTGTCAAAACATAAAAATTGATAGAGAATCCCAATCCCTAAATGGAAGCTTAATTATTTTCTAAATTTTAAGAACCACACACCAATAACTAGTGTTATCACAGTCCTATTTAAATATGAACGCTCCCCGTATGTTTACAGTGCTTTTATTAAAAATATCGTGAGAATGTTATTCAATAGAGATAGGTACTATCACATTCTTTAGAACTATTGTTCTTGCCAGACACTTTAGTACTCGATATAATTTATTTCAAAATAAAAACAGTTGAAAAAAGTACTCCTAGCATATTTACCTTTGTTGTGTAAACATTTAGAAAGAGGCAATCTTCACTGGTGGGTCCAATAACTTCTTGAGGACATGTGGGAGCATCGGTGGTTGCATTAAGAATACCACTCCATTCATCAGGTGGTTGTGGTGGCTAAAATACAATAATTTGAAATTTAAACTTATTTAAATATTTAAAATTCTTTAAAAGGCTTGTTAGCGAATTTTAAATATGTATTAAGTATTCATTATGAAGGCACAATTTAATGAAATAATAATGCAGGGTTAAAAATTCCAGAAATTCATAAATATATTAGTTCCTATGCTATTTCTATATACATAAATAAGTAATGTCAGTCTTGGTAGGGAAGAAAACTGAATTTATTTTGTTCCAATTCTGTAAATAAAATTCGTTATATGCCCCTACATGGGGTTCTAAAGTAAAAAAATGAGATAAATAAACACCTCCCTCATATAAAATATACATGAATGTAACTATGTATCACATAAACAGTTATCATAAAAAAAAGCGAGGAATGGAATATATTTCTAAATAGAATGAAATGGATATTGTTTTAATTGGAAGATTTGAAGTTGCCAATTTTGGAAAATTTTATATATTGTTGCTCATGCCCTTAATATCGTTAGGAACAATGGTTTTAATAAATATTTTTTAAAATTTTTAAATCTAATAAAATTGTCAAATCAAATAAATATTTATGGGCAAAAGATTAAATATTAATTGCAAAAAATGATCTGCCCTAGCATTTTGTATTTAATAACATTTGAATTCACTTTCATTCTATTTATACTATCTATATAATTAATATTAATAATTAAAAGTCTAAAATTATTCAAATATATTATATAAAATTTGTACGTAGAGTTAATACTACAGGAACCTACCTGAAAACGTAGTTCATTAATTGGAGCCTTCGCGTATCTTATTCCTCTAAATCCAAATATAGTCTTCCCTAGTCTTGATGTAAATGTTGTTCCCAAAATATTTCCTTTTGGGGTTACCGCAATGGGTTCTTGCAAGTGTGCGAATAATAAATGGGGAAATGTGACCAAAGTGAAAATTAAGTAGAACTTCATTTTTTAAAGTTTTCGGTAAACCAACTAATAATAACTAATTTTGTTTAATAATTCAATAATAAAAAGAAAATGTATTAATAAAAAGTAAATACTTAAAACAAAAACAAGAACTAACTTCTGAGACGTCCGCCCGCACAAGTATCACTTTCTGCAAGATGTCAGGTAAACAATTTTCTCGTTTATTTATAAGAGACTCCTCTCTTGATAATAAGTTACCAGAACCGTACTAGAAATACTTTGTGTGAATACCAATTTGCAGCTCAACCGCATTTACTATCATTATTATGCCAGAGTTCCTTCAATTTCAATCAATTAATGACATTAAAGAAAATGAAAACAATATCTGCTGATTTAAACAGGTGTAAAAATGTAAATAATTTTACCTTTTTTTTAAGTTATTAAACAGATTTACTAATGTGAAGTAAAATCCCTTACGATAAGATAAGTGTTATTTCCAATAATTAAAGTCACATTATAAAACGATTAGATAAGAAACAGTTTTATTTATCCAACATAGTTTAAATAATTGAATTATTCTTAAACAATTGATAGACTACATGAGTTTTTCTGAATGTGTGTATTTTTACATACTTGTAGTTTTACAAACGTTTTTCCTTTGAATTAAATAAATAGCAAATATGTAGATAAAAAGGTGAAGCTCCTGTGGAAATTAATAATACGTACTAAGAGAACGTCAAATAAAAAGCGCTTGTTTGTATTACATACTATACCTAAGCGAACGTATTTGCTTCGAGTGCGCCTGTTTTGACTATGAGTGCAGCCGGCACTGACTAAGCAAGCGCAGATAATATGTACGTCATAGAGAGACAAGGAATAAGAGATAGAAAGACTTAAAAGGACGGAGAAAGACCCAGGGGAAGAGAGAAAGAGAAGAGAGTGAGAGAGAAAGAATCATAATGTGTTAAAAAAAAGAAAAGGAAAGAGAGACAGATTATACATAATACAGACAGTGACTTTATCACCACCTAAATGAGTTACAGTTATTTTTATTGGCATCAAATTTTTACTGTTTATGAATCAGCCTAAATTAGGAACTAAAAAAGACATATTCTGTTAATATACTCTGTGGTTCAGTGAAATGTTTTTAAAACGTAAATGTTTAAACATCAAAATGTCCTTTTATGGATTTTTAATCATTAATTATTTCCAACAATCTGTAAACACACGATTTAAATATTAGTTACAGATGAACTGTTTACAGAAACTCCTGGGTGGAATTGAACAAAAAAATTTAAAAAAAAAACTGAAATTGTTGATGTACATACATAAAATCACAATTGGATTGTTTAGTCTCTTACAATTAGAGCAGTACACGAAACCAACCCTGTTTGCAGAGACGCCTAGGCGAAATTGAAAGAACATTTTTGGGACACACTGTATATCCAGAATGTCAACGAAACGTCTTTATACACGAAAAAAAGCACAGCTGAATTGTGCGGTCCCTTACAGCAGTAGGTACGTAAAATCAGCCTTATTTACAGACATGCCTAGGCGGAATTGAAAGAAAATTTTAGGAACTCACTGTATATTCTGAATGTCAAGGAAACGTTTAATATCCCATATATAAAATTCTCATGTCACAATATTAGTTACCATACTCCTCCGAAACGGCTTGACCGATTTTTATGAACTTTTATACGCATATTCAGTAGGTCTGAGAATCGACTACTATCTATTTTTCATAGCCCTAAGTGATAAGGGTTGTCCACCCCTAACTTTTGTTTTTATTTTTTGGACAAAATTTTTTATTTTTATTTTTTTATGATTTGGCATTCAAAAATACATATAACCCTTAAATTTCATCCTTCTACCACCAACCCCCATTTTTTAATAGCAATATCAGTACTGTAATAATCTTCAACTCTCAGTGGTCGATAACTGATCAATTATTATCAATCAATTAGTCATCCCCGCCAGGCGTCTACTGATGTCACTACTCATCCAGCAAACAGCACGGAGTGGGGATGAGAATGAAGCAGATTTTTTTAGAATGTTGCAGGCAGGGAGTTCAAATATGTTCTAAGAAGTAAAATAATGTTTTATTATAACATTTCAGAATGATTTGGCAATGTTCAAGAATGTTCCAGAATCTTAAAGATCATTCAAGAATGTACCAGAGTGTTAAAAAAGTTAGAAAATGTTTTGAATCATTATGGGATGTTCTGGATAGTTCTAAATTCGCGAATAGTATAGAATGTTCAATTAAACGTGTGATATTTTCTTATCAGAGCAACGCCGAGTATTGCTGCTAGTACATACATAAAATCAAAGCTGGATTGTGTAGTCCCTTACAGCAGTACGTAAAATCAGCCCTGTTTACAGACACGCCTAGGCGGAATTGAAATAAAATTTTAGGGACGCACTGTATATCCTGAACGCAATGTTTGATATACATACATAAAATTACACCCTCTTATATTAATGAAGAACCCAAATAGTCAATTATAGTCCCACCGCTTTCAAAATACCTTTATTTAGTTACATATTTTCAAAAACTATGCATATTAAGTAGTTTGTTCGCAGATAACGATCACCAGAACAGGTTAATAAAATTTAGTTATGCATTTGTACAATAAAATAAATGATTTACACATAATAAAAGTAACCATCCGAATCAAACAGAACATCTTTTTATTGAATTAAGTTAAAATGTTGCTGTTTCTTAATTAAAAAATGTAAATATGTATATCCATAGACATAATAAATTTATATACTCGTAGTTCATGAACTTTTTTAATGCAAGGTCATTCTTCTGAAAAGTATTCTAGAGGTTTTGTGGAGACCTGTATACTTAATATTATTTATTAAGAAACATTTCACCAAAGTTATGGTAATTAGAGGGCCTTTCATGCTAACGTTTATTGGTTATTTTCAGTGACCTGCAGTATTTCATGAAATGCCTAGACAGTTTATATAATAACCAATTACACACTTGGGTCCAATGCCTTCGTATCAAATAACAATTATGATTAATCGACAAGAGAACAAAATAATGACCAAAAAAAAACTTATAAAACAATACCAAATGTGGTTCACATGTAGGTACATTGGTTAGTTCTCAAGAAAATGAATTACCATTTCAACTTCTTCATATGCTCATCATATTTCACTAAATCTCTTAATTCGCGGTGCTGTACTATATTTTGTTGACTTATTTTTGTAAAAAAAAATAATAATTAAAAAATTACAATTGGTTAGTGTCTATTAGAAGGTTAAAAGAAGTTTTTATATAACTTAAAGATCTTCTATATTTTTTATTTAATTAAAAAGAAAGGCCAAAAGCAATAGATATTCAAAGCAATCGTCCATATCTATTAGTCTTCCAAACTCAAAATCCAATTTGAAATTTTGTTTACGTACATATGAAAATAAACTCTACATAACCGTTATCTAAATTTCTGCTGTTGATTTTTCCACCGTTCCAAATTAAATTCATTCACTCAAACAAAATTATTGCAATAAGAGCCAAGCACGGGTTTGAAATATTTGAAAGCCGTCTCTGTGCAGTTCTGTTCTTTTAAAACCGAATGCAGTGACCCGCATAAACGATTTGATTCACAAAAGGAAAAACAAGCCATGTGTGTTTTCCAAGAGGTCAATTTGCATTAAATTATTTCTGTTGTGTTGCCAGTTTATTAGTTAGAGTCACGGGATTTCGTTGGCCGCGTACGTTGGTTTGGTTTGGATAATCCAGTTCCTCAAGGTTAATTATGAACATCAATGATAACAACCGTAATACATTAGGTATATCAACATAAATTCACTCTCAGAAATTGTTTACGTTCTTTTTCTTGCAAATTATTTAATATATCTACTCAACTTTACAACAGCAAATTGCAACAGATAATATTATCTTGTTATTTTGTTAAACTGTTTGTTACCTATTTACTACAATTTCCTGTGGGTCCTTTACCGAAAATGCTGCTTCATATATATATTGATAATAGCAGCAATACCCGGCGTTGCTCGGGTAAGAATATATCACACATTTGATGGAACATTCTAGAATGTTCGCGAATTTAGATCTATCCAGAACATCTCATAATGATTCAAAACATTTTCTAACTTTTTTTAACATTCTAAAACATTCTTGAATGATCTTCAAGATTTTGGAACATTCTTGAACATTGCCAAATCATTCTGAAATGTTATAATATATTATTTTACTTCTTAGAACACATTTGAACTCCCTGTTACATTCTAAAACAATCTGCTTGATTGTCATCCCCACTCCGTGCTGTTTGTCCAAAAAATTACAAAACAGCTAGAGGTGAACAACCCTTATCACTTAAGGGTATGAAAAATATACAGGGTTTTTCAAGTTGATGGGCTATTAGAAATATAAGCATTAGTAGAAGGAATTCAATTCTGAAACTTGGGCTCATTTAGTTATTATTTATGCCGCTTCTTCTAAAAATATTTTCAAGTTCGATTTACATCCGGTTATACCGGAAGTCGATACCAACTTTGTTATTTTAAATGGAATGGTATATTTTTTACGCTGAATTCGAATTAAACGTGTAATTCTAAGGTAAGTTTGATAACCAACTTGTACACCTATGACAATCGGTTTCTGAGTTAATTTAATTTATAGAAAAAAAATCGCTACCGCAACCCAAATTATAAAAAATCATAATTTCCACAAAATACGACTTAAAGTGTTGAAATTTTTACTAGTAATAGCTGAATATTAGTGCTAACGCCTTGACAAAATTTAATTAAATAATTTATACAGGGCGTTCAAAATAAAATTCTAAAATTGAAAAATTTCAAACACGAATTACCTCGTTTTTTCAAATGGCACCTACTATTTTTTATTTTTTCAATCGATTCCTTTTCTTATCCTCTTTCGATCTATGTGGATACTTTCTATTTTAAGTAATAATTCAAAATAATTCCAAAATTTTCAACTAAAAATCGGTCAAGCCGTTTCAGAGGAGTATGGTAACTAACATTGTGATACGAGAATTTTATATATTAGATAATAGTATTACTACCATATGCAAGGGTTGAATTTTATTATCTGTTGTTGATTTCTGTAACAAATAAGCTGAATTTTTATGGTTGATTTTATAACGATTTAATAAATTTAACGAACAAATAATACTTATGAAACAAATAACACTTATAAACTTATTATACAAATATCTTAAAACTACTTGCCTAAATAATTATCAACTAGGGCGTTGATAATGGCAGGGACTCTTAACGGGCATTAGGGTGAGTGATAGCGGTAAACCGCTACACCCCCCTAACCCCTCGGACTCGCTGGCTCGATCTTACTGACTGCTGCTTCTCTCCCTCTGTTCTTCAAAACCTATTATTTTATACTGACCCACATAGTGCTCTTTTACCCCCAAACGGAAATTCGCAAGTTGGTCACGGCACACTTTTGCCGTGCAATCATGTCGCCTTTCCGTGTGGCGGTTTCTTGTTGCGTAAAACCATTACGTTGCATTTTCAAATTAGAACAAATGTAATCATTGAAATAAAAAACAATTAAAAAGAAATATAATTTTGGAAAAATATGAGCACTATGTGACATTTCCCCTCTCACCTTCTCGCATTAGGTAACAACCCTGGTCAGTTACTTTACATATAGGGTTTTCCATAAGAGAAAATAAACTTATTGGCCGTCCAGCTTTTCTGGGTCACCCTATATACACAACTAAATCATCTTAAAAGATGCCCCTCGCTCACCATGAAATCTACGACTTTTGTTCCAAACTTTATCATCACACTGTATAGACATTATAGTTGTATAGTTTCTACAATAGTTGGTTTTCCAATAAATTTAAATTTGTTGTTTCATTGCACAGTCTCTGTGGTGGTGAATTAATTTGAAACACATGTATTTTTGAGAATCGTTATTATCTACGTTATTTCCTAGTTCATATGGTTAATTAATTAATGATTATAACTATAAATTGGTTAAACTCGTACTATTAAAGTTCAGAATGTCAAAATATATGTAACCCAAAACTCTTCAATAGTTGAGTATTAAACAAAGCTAGTGAATATTTTTCATATAAAAAAAAAAGCTGGACTAGTTTTTAAATTTCCCATACATCCTTTTCTAAAATACACTCAGATGTCAAAATAAGTTGTTCAATATACAAAGTACTTTTCGATAACAGTGTCTTCAGAACCAAAGGGGAATTTGAACGTTTATTTTTGTTCTAGTCTTCTAAAATAGTAGAGGAGAAGGTGCAAATATGGAATACCATTTTGTTTGGTATATATATATTTTTTTAATGAACAGAATTAAGCTAAATTTAGGGAGAAGGTACTACAGACAATTAGACAACAAAATGTCAAAGTGAATATGTAATTATCGAAAACAGTTTTACAAAAAAAGTTAAAAAAAAAAACTACAAAATATCCACTTAAGAAAAGGTGGTGCAAATATGGAACATCTTAAATATCTAAGAAATAATGAAGTAACTTATGGTTTATTTACACGAGTCGCAAATATAGCCCATATCGGGCACATTAAACATTGGATCCACAATTCTCCCCTCTGATCAGCAGAAAACGCATTGAACATCGTCCTCATTCGGTTCCAATTGCCCTGGCACATTTTCCAAATCGTTGTCAGAATCGTCAAGTTTTACTTCTTCGCTTGAGTCCTCAGATTCATCAGAAGAAATTGCATTCTTCAGACGTTTGATTTTGTACTTTGACTTCTCCTGTTTTTGAGAATCTTTTCTTTGTTTTAAGGATTTTCCTGAAGACAATTTTCTTTTAACGCCACGCACTTTTGCTTCCTTTTTAGTTTTTTTATTTAATAAGTCATTTAGTTCGTCTTTGTAAGGTGACGAAGTAATCACAGTAGATCCAATTGTCTTGCGTTCTCTGTTGTTTTTTTTTGCGGATTATGTTTGGGAGTGATATTTCGAACGGTGAAACAAACTGCTGGGTTGAACCTACATCAACTTCTGAGGCAGAGTTTTGATCTTGGTCTTGGTCAACAGCTTGAATTCTGACAGGTGCATTAGCTTCGCATGACGTTTTAGTGCATGAAGGTTTATCAACAGGGCCAATCGAAGTATTCCATATTACCGACAACCAATGTCGTCGATATTTGAGGTGAGATCTAGTCTGTCATAACGAAAAACTAAACAAATACAACATAATCCTAAACTTTAGTTTTCATACAGTGGCATCGTAACAAATTATTAATAAAGACATGCAAATAAAAAAATTATAATTGTATATTCACTTATCTGTAAAAATTATCAGTATGCCAAATTAATATATATACACACATGGTAAACCACAATCATACTAAACCGACACGCGGTAGATCACCTCTAATAAAGATCGCAGATGCCTTTACCAAGAATAAAAACACATCTACGTACGCCAACCACTTAACCGAAGAGCAGCACCTGCCTAATTTTTAATTTCAAATTTTAAGGTGAAACGATTCGTCGTGATTTATTAAAAAAATTTTTGTTAAACTCTTAAATAGTTGTGTTTTATTTCCTATGATATTATGGAGTTTAAACATATTAGTGCCTATTCAATTAAATATTTATTTTTTGTTGATTATGTAGATAGGCATTTTCTTTTGTAATATTTTATTAAAGAAAAAGTATATAGGTATAAAGTTATAACACACCATTCAACAATAAGTAGATACCATACTGTCATTGTAGTTCTGCAGATTTTTTTTAATAAACGGATGTTTGCCAGTAAACTAAATTAAGGGATTGCTGGAAGTGGAAACAACTGTTCCCAAAGTTTATACCTTTCGGCATGAAGACCGGTTGCCATTTTAAGTTCATCACCAATGATCATGTACTTTCCGTTTTCAGAAGTAAATGGTTCCCATGTGACGTTATCGAGAAGAGGAGTGCGCTTTGGAACAGGATTTCTAAAGATGATGCAAAAATTAGTTCAAACACTATTATCAAGAGAGTTTCTAGGCCAAGTTCCTCTCTTTATTCTCTAATAATTTGTAAATACAGCCAAACGTCGATAAGTCGAATTATTAATTTTTTTGATTTTGAAGTCGAACTAAATTGGTTCGGTTAGGTTAGATTAAGTTGATACTCGAGGTTTATTGCGTCATGTAATGATTCAGGTCATCGAAGTTCGACTGTATTTCCCAAACAAAAAAAAACTAAAGTCATAGTAGGTACCTACCCCGTTTTTGCAAAGTTTGACCATAACTTAGTCATCCTATCTACTGTTCGAGATTCTGGATCGTTAGGGGTAAATTTTGGAAACAGTGTGGAGATGTAGAACAAGTAAATTAGTTCGTCATGGTGAACAACCCCTAGAATAGAAACACAAAATTAAATTTATTTTCCGTTAGTATAACTTCTAAAATAACTGATTTCTAAATTTTAGTCCCTATTATTTTGCTGTGGTTCATGAAACTTTAATTTTACAAGGCTTCACTTTTTCTCCTGATGGTATCCTCAGTGACGACTTAAATTTAAATGAAAACCTTATTCCCTTCAAAATTTTTAGGGGAAATAAGGAATAAATGGTGGGTGATGGCGATGGTTAAAAGAATAAGGGTGAAATGGGCGAAATGAAGACAGTAGAATTATGGAAGGCTATCCGTGGAATATGACACAGAAATGAATATCTAGGACCAAAGCAAATGGACGCAAAGTTTAATCAGCGCAGCGTTATAATGCCCCTTCATTTGGTTAATGTCAAGTTACCACTGAAAATACCATCAGTAAGGAATGGTGAAAATCTGAAAAAGCAAGACTTCTTGGAAGATGGACTAAAAAAAAAAAACATTTTGGACTTGAAGTTCAAGTTACTCCAAAATCCGTATTCACAAAAGAACGAGGATATTTCTGGTTTACCTAATGATAATAAATAAATAGTATTTTACCATATGGTACAGTATTATTGGTTCCAGGTATGTATACATGACTGTATCTACCCTGAGTGGCAAACTGATAATAAAATACTGGTTGTGTATTTTTCTTCGAAAACAGTTTCGCTGCCCTGTTCACACCAAAACCTGTTATACCATCATTTAGTAACTAAAAGGAAATTATATGGGTACAAAGTATACAAAGAACCATTAGAGTTGTAATTTTGTTACATTTGCTTACCTCTCCTAGACCTTTGAATGAAGAGTTATTAATTTCTCCATTTCCCAAATAGTATCCCCTTAATTCACGACTAATTGTAAATGATTTGGGGGAATCTCTTTCATATTTAAGTATTATCGGGGCATATTTTTCAAAATCGGAATTTAATGCGTTCCTCAAAGTTTCGTTTTCCAGAAATCCTAAAAAAATGTTGATAATTTCTAGCACGAACTAATAAAGGTGAAAATGTACTACATTTCCACAAATCAAATTTATGTAGATGATTTTTTATAATATATACTCACTACGAGCCAAATATGAAAATTCCTCCACATTTACTCCTGTCATGAGAGGGACATTCTGATATTGACCTTTTGCAGCTTGTATTACAGGGTCATCCGACAAAAATCGTTCCTGACCAAAGTCTGGCTCCACAATTGGTTCCCAAACAGCCAATGGAAAAATATCTATTTCCTTAAACATTTTCAAGAGAAATAATCAAATGATAACCTGTTAAGTTAATCAAGTGTTTCTTATCCTTTTAAAGGAGAATTTTCAACTAAACTGGAGTCTTTTAAATAAAAAATATTTACAAGTACAGTATATTTTGTTTATAACGACGATGAAAGGACCATTCAATTCCTACGCTATATCCAGAAGTCCCTAGATATATAAAAAGAAAGAGAGAAAGAATGAAAGAAGGAAATTAAGCAAGAAAAGTACCCAGTAACTGATTCTTAGATTTAACTTTATCAACCTTAACATTTATAAACAATTACTAAGTACAACTGCTGACTGACTATCTGTGAATGTAAACAAAAGATAAAAAAGTTTTGTGTTTAGACTCGGTCGCAATATCAGTCAGTATGAGATTTCTAGCATCTTGTATTTAATAGATCATTAAAATTAGTCGCTAAAACCGTAATCGACGTTACATCCGAAGTCGTTACAGCCAAATATTCTTCTTAAATTACTCCTTAAATTAAAAGGACTTATTTTATGTTATGTCGTTATAACCAAAACGTAGTTACAACCGAAGTCGTTATAAATGAAATTCACTGTATGTATTCAATTTACCGCTAAATTTCTGGCAGATTTTCCCAAAACTTCAGCGGGTACAGATTTTAAACAATTTACAATTTCTGTAGACGATGTGTTATCAGGACATCCCACAACCCTGGCCTGTCTTTTTACAGCTTCCAACAGATTTGTTCTGGTGGGCCATGTTCTGAGCGGTGAAGCACTTCCAGCAATTGCTCTGTGGAAAAGACCTGAGGCAAATAATAAATAAATAATTAGTTGTTCTGGTGTAAACATATCCAGTCCAGTACCTTTAGACATTGGAGACAACATGTGCAACATGACACTACTTGATCCAGCACTGTAACCAAAGATTGTAACACAGTTGGGGTCTCCTCCAAATGATTGGATGTTCTCTCTGACCCATTTTAAAACCTGAACTTGGTCTTTCATACCAAGATTTCCAGGAGCTTCTTTTTCTCCAGTACTTATAAAGCCTATTTATAAAATTTTTCAAAATCAAATAAATAACTAATGAAAAATCAGAACCATCTGAGCAAGGAGAAGATATGAAACATCTCTGACCAAAGGGTAGATGTAAAATTCATGGTAATGGAAGCAATGAATAAAGTACAAAGGAAATTGGAATTTCCTAAAATTACCTAAAATTCCAAGCCTGTAATTAAAAGTTACAAGTAGGATATCTTCATCCAACAAATAGTGAGGTCCTGCCCAGTTGCTTCTTCCTGTTGAGCTTATGAAGGCTCCAGGGTGGATGCGAACAATAACTGGACGTAAAGGGGCTGTATCCTTTTCTGATGGTAACTGTAAAAGTTTAAACAAAGTAATACTTTCATAAAATAAGGAGATATAATATTACTTTCGTGGTGTATACATTCAAGTAAAGACAATCTTCACTGTTAGGTGCAAAACCAATTTGAGGACACGATGGAGCATCTGAAGTTGCATTGTAAATGTCTGACCAAGCTTCAACAGGTTGAGGTGGCTAGTAATGTCACAAAAAAGCTATTAATTAAACATGTAATATCTACTAAGGGTAAATGTAAACAGTTATTAATGTTGATTTATAGAAAAGTAATTTAAAAGAAGTACGACAATTGGTTTTTTTCAATAAATTTATTTAAATGGTTTTAACCATTGCTTTGACTATCAAATAATTCCAAAGAAGTTTTTAAATCATTTCAGAGAAATTATTTTGTATGCTAATAGTATTTCAATTGTATTGAATCATGAAAAGGTTTTGAAAGGTCAGAAAAAATAACTTTTTAAAACATTTAAAAACTTTTCTTTAAATAAGAGTTTGCAAAAAACTAACTCGAGAAGAATGGATTATTGAATAGTTTAACCTTTACTTGAAGAAAATCCATAATAAAAAAATAAAAACTAGTATATGATTTTCACAAATCACAAAGCAAAACCAAAAAATAGAATAGCATAAGTTATTTAGGTAATTTAACTGATAAAGTTTCTTCGTATTTAAGAAACATTGAGTTGAATATTGAATACTCTCTAGAAAAATTGATTAAAAACAGCAAAAATACAATAAAAAAAGACAATAAGTCAGGAGTTTATAAGCTAACTTGTGGGCCTTGTCCTAAAGTCTACATTGGTCAAACAGGACAAACAAGGAGAACATTTAAAAAACGTATTATAGAACACCAAAATAGTTATGTAAAAAACAAAACAGATTCAATATATGCGAACCATATAACTGTAGAAGGACATAGTTTTAACGAAAATTTCGAGATTTTACATATACAGATAATAAAGAGCAAAATTTGACGTTATTAGAAAACTTGGAAATAAACTAAAAAACTAGGAATAATTTTAAATTAAGTATCAAGTAGAATGTAACAACTCCCCTCTACTGAATTTGTTTTAACCCTATAGCACCCCGTATTATCAGTAGCTATTTAAGGGCCTGAAGTAGTTTTCATAGTTAGTAGTAAATACTTAATTGCCTGAAGAAGGCTAAGTTAAGGCGAAACATGTTGCTAAATTAATAAATAATTTGTGAAAATCATGTACTAGTGTTTTTATTCTTTAAGAATGGATTGTCAGCTTCGACGGAGTCAGATTTTATCATTCATTCATACCAGAATCAAATTAATTATTATTGTTAACGTTTGTCTGACATTCTACAGTCCCCTAGATGTCCCAAAAGTACTCCCATTAGTTGTTATCAGTCACTAACTTGAGAAAAACAATTTTCATTTTATAATTTTTTTATATGTATACATATACAAATTTAGAGTTACCACAGAAGAGATTCCTTAAAACATGAATTCAACAGGCACTTGCTCAGTTCAAAAAAATTGCACTAATTGCTACATACCTGGAAACGCAATTCGTTTACAGGAGCTTTTGCATATCTTATTCCTCTAAACGAATAAATGGTTTTACCAAGCCTTGAGGTCAATGTTGACCCTAATATCTTTCCTTTCGGTGTATCGATACAAGGGTCCTCGGACTCGACTAATACTCCACAAACCGACATTAATAACAGGAAAAACACTTCCGTCGACATTTTTCTGAAATGAAAACAAACAATTAATAACATTGCATGTATCCCATAAATTAAAAAAAAACACATACGTAGACCAAGCGGGCAGAAAGTTTTCAGATAGAATTAAAGAACATCCTAATAGTTTTATGCCGAGCATCTAATTAATTGTAATCAAATTTTGCATATAAAAAACAAAGGACAAAAATTAAACCTTTTAGAGTCACTAGAAATTAACCGATATTATAAGAAAATTGTAATCAATCAGAATCAAATCAAAACAAGTAATTCTCCATTGCTAAATCTAAAATTCAAAAATCTTCCTCCCCGTTTTTAGTTGTGTATATATAAAGGGTTATCTTTATTGTTTTTATTATTATTGTCTTCGCCTGAAGAAGCCACAATGTGGTGAAACGATCGTAGTAATCAAATAAAATTTCTTGAAACTTATTTGTGTATTTTTTCACCGTTATTATTATATCAAGAAGTTTCAACATGTAAATGCCAAAACAACTGATAGTCCGGTCAAACTAGACCAAAACATAAGAGTAAAGCTACATAAATTCCCACCAAGCTGAAAATCAGTGAGATTGTTTAAAATATGATTAAAAATAATATTTTAAAGTTCCCCATCTTTCCCCTGTATGGCAAAAAAATTTATTCAAGGTTAAAGGTCAAAAAAATGAGTTTTTCGTGATTTTCAGCAAAACTGTAAGTTTTATCATAAAATTACCCCAGACAAAAATTGTAGATCATAAAATTATCTACAAAATATGTATCTCTAAAATACCCCAAAATAAGCTATGTGACAAATAAATCCCCAAGAACTATAAAATATTTAGTGCTAAAAAGAAAAAAGATTGTAGAGGAAAATTTTTCCCCAGAAGAATTCCCCTGAAAAATATATCCCCAAAAAATACCCCAAAGGAAAAAAAACCCTATTTTTTGAGGAAAATCCCTTAATCTGGCCACCCTGAGACTAACAGTTTTTCATTCATTGGGCACACTGACATAAATCAGGTATATGACCCTAGCCACGCATACAATTGAATAGGAGACAGATGTCTCGAGGTTACACTGGCGTATAAAATAAGGGAGTGGGTTTCATCTAACCTGATATCTCTGAAACGGTGGCTCTTAGGGAAAAAAATATTGATACATATTTTATAGATAATTTTATGATCTACAATTTTTGTCTGAAGTATGTTTATGATAAAACTTACCGTTTTGCTGAAAATCGCGAAAAACTAATTTTTTTGACCTTTGACCTTGAATAAAAAATTTTCCATACAGGGGAAAGATGGGGAACTTTCAAATATTATTTTTAATCATATTTTAAACAATCTTATTGATTTTCAGCTTAGTGGGAATTTATGTAGCTTCGAATGTCTAAATTGACCGGACTATGAATATTTAAAAAATAACACAATATACCTGTTAATATCTACTTAGTTCCTAGTTAGTAAACAAAAATAATAAACAAAAATTGTCCTTATTCACATTTATCATGATCATTAAATTGGAAAATTTGGGTAAAATAATAAATAATGATTAATAAATTAATAACATTAGTATATGCATCCCAAAAATTAAAACGAATTCATAATATATGTAGTAGTTAAAAATAAAAATTATCCCCATTCACATTTATTTGTAAACATTAAGTTTAATCTATACGAACTCACCTTCTCTGTTGGAAAACCACTTTAAATAAAAGACAGTTTACTTGGAGTCGACAATTTATATGAATTAGTTATAACAGGTAGCTAGGTACTCATTCATGGACAGGGACGCAATTACATATCCACATACGTAAGTAAACAATTTTATATTACAATTAAAATAATTAGAAACTATACTTGTGCGAAGGATATAAAATTTCTGGGTTAGTACAATTACAAATAGTATATTTAAATTTTTCATTAGTTACAACCAGTATCATTATTTATACAATAACAAAAATAAATAAAAAAAGTACTGCATCGACCGGGATTCGAACACCCGCACCACTTTGGCGTGGCTGTTATTAAAAGTGGCAACTTTAGCATTTCCTTTTACAAAAATAATAAATTAATAGTAAGTGTTCTAAAAGTTGATAATTTTATATGTAACTAGCAGCAATACCCAGCGTTGCTCGGGTAAGAATATATCACACGTTTGATAGAACATTCTAGAATATTCGCGAACTTAGAACTATCCAGAACATCCCATAATGATTCAAAACATTTTCTAACTTTTTTAGCCTTCTGAAACATTCTTGAACATTACTAAATCATTCTGAAATGTTATAATAAAACATTCTTTTACTTCTTATAACATATTTGAACTCCCTGCAACATTCTAAAAAAATCTGCTTCATTCTCATCCCCACTCTGTGCTGTTTGCTGGGTGAGTAGTGACATCAGTAGACGCCTGGCGGGGATGACTAATCGATTAATAAATAATAATTGATCAGTTATCGACCACTGAGAGTTGAAGATTATTACAGTACTAATATCGCTATTAAAAAATGGGGGTTGGTGGTAGAATGGTGAAAATTAAGGGTTATATGTATTTTTTAATGCCAAATCATAAAGAAATAAAAATAAAAAAGTTAGAGGTGGACAACCCTTATCACTTAGGGGTATCATAAAATAGATAGTAGCCGATTCTCAGACCTACTGAATATGCCTATAAAATTTCATAATTTCGGAGGAGTATGGTAACTAACATTGTGACACGATAATTTTATATATTTGATTAGGAAAGAGTGTATTAAAAGTTTTAATGTCAATCTTTTTCTAAAATTATACCATAACTTCCCTTAAAGTAATTATTTTTGCCCAAAATCCAAATATTTGTATTTATATGTATTGCAGGAACAAGCCTCAAACCAGTGATTTAACTTCGAATGCTGAAACTAACATTTCACATTCCGCAAATTCATTTAAATACTGTCTCCTTGATTACAATATAACACAACACACAAACATCTACTTGATAAATAAAATTCAAAATCAATGTGAATTATGCTTTACGTTGACTATTATTACATACCAATTAAAAAGTCGACCATAAGACTACTCTGAAATGTATCTGTTACTATATTCTCCTTGCATTAAATTGAGGCAGTAATAATATACACTGAAAGTTCTCCTTTGTGATAATTTAGTCAATATCCTTCATATATATACACGAGTACACAATGTTCTTTTTTGTCTTAGTTTTGACCAATATAAGACATACAACTGTTTTTATAAATGAAAGTGATAAAAAAATAAAAAATCTCCTAGTCCGTTCCTGCATTATTTTATTAACTCTAAATATTATCTACTAATTCACTGACCTTTTCTAACAATAGTTCAAGAAAACCCATCTTTGCATTATTATTGCTCGCATGATCTTTATTGCAAAATAAATAAATAAACATAAACTGTGGTTTGGATTATCCAATTATTCAAGGGCAATGTCAAGTGCTTAGAATTTTAAATACTCAGCAAACAACAATAAATAATAATGCACTCATTGAAAAAATGCAAAACTTTATGTATTACTCAAAATTCATATTTGCTAAAATTTGTTTTCTACGAGAGAAGACAGTTGGGTAATCTTATCTATAATAATTTAGTTATAATTTATACGTTTTGAAAAAAGAGTTACTGATACTTACATGTAATATTCATTAGACATAGATTAGATTTTGTGTTTGTGAGCTATCTGCACTTGAATTTTTGCAAATAAATACTTATTAATAATTTTATTTATTTAATCAATTAGCTGTAAATAAATATATGGTATAGTGTGATAGGTATCGAAAGACTATGCATATAACATACACGGTTGATGTAATATTAATGGCAACAAATTTTGAGGGCTTAAAAGAAATGGTAAAAAAACTGGAAAAGTATTTATTGACAAAAGGACTCCAATTAAATAACAAGAAATCAAAAATTATGGAATTAGGTGAAAAACGAGGCAGAAGTGAAAGAGAAAAGTATGGAAAGGGGTAGAAGTAGAAAAAGTTAGGGTCTATTTTTATTTGAGATACATGATAAGGGATAATACCTACTAAGAATGATGAACATATTTGTAACCAAGTAGCCAAGGGTGCAGCAATCATGGGGAGGGTTTGGGGATTATGGCAGAAACTACGTAAGGAAGATTGGGATGGGATAATTATGTTTTTTAATGTGGTAATGAGGAGTACAGTATTTTATAGTGTAGAGATTTGGGGATGGGAAGAAAAAGTACAGTTGGAAACTATATACAGAAAAGTACGTAATGATGAGGGAAATTAAATGTGGGAAAATGTAGAAGCAAGGAATAAAAAGGGTAGCAAAATATGAAGAAAGGTTGGGAACGTAAGAAGAGGGGGATAGTAGGAAAGAAATATGGAGGAGAACAACAGCTATGACAGATAGATAGAGAGTTAAGGCTTTAAAAATGAATCAAGAACAGGTAGTAGAGTGAGAGAAATGGCAAGAAAAAGATGTAACGAGTTAATAAGGGGGGATGATTTAAAAAGAATTGGGGAATCAAGATAGGATGCGGCAGGACTAAGAGAAATCATGTGGAGGGACTAGCAAGGGGAATGGAGACTGAAGTACTTAGAAATAGGAAAGGATATAAGCATATGAACTAGGTTTAGGACAGGGAATGAGTTTAGGGGATACAAATAATGGAGAAAGTGTGTGACAGGGAGATAGAATGTTTAAGGCATGCATTGGGAAGATGTGAGGATTACAAAT
This sequence comes from Agrilus mali, assembly GCA_029378335.1. Classification (NCBI taxonomy): domain Eukaryota; kingdom Metazoa; phylum Arthropoda; class Insecta; order Coleoptera; family Buprestidae; genus Agrilus; species Agrilus mali. Next base: position 4,239,252 of record CM055661.1, read on the forward strand.
TATGGGACGAATGTAAAGCGTTGGTGAAAGAGGATAGAAATGGGCTGAGCCTACTAAAACAAATAATGAGAAACGGGGTTCTAAGATATGGTAAAGTAGAAATAGAGAAGATTTAGTATAGTTTAGTAATAATTAATTAAGTTAAGAATTTTTGTATAGTTTTGTTATCTGTTTTTTTGTAAATAACTTTAAGTTACAAATAAAGCATTACATTGGACAAATCCTGCAATAACAGACAAACCTTGGAAATACTTTTTACATTTTCTAACATTGTACAAATCCTGTAAAAATAACATCCAAAATTTTTGAACAATTTCCACATAAACCTCCCTTGGCTAGAAAAAATAAATTTTGGCATTTGTTGTAGGTAAATTACCTATCCAAAAATTTCCACCACAGAAGGTCTCATTTCATTATTCCCCAACAAATTATGCGACGAAAGTAAAGAGTTGGTGAATGAAGATGAAAGTGGGCTGAGCCTATTAAAACAAATAATGAGAATGCAACTGAAGAAAGTTTTTTTATTTATAGTAATTAATTTTCAATACATTCATTGATTAAATCAAACTTACTACAGATAACCTCAAGTTGATAAGGAAAAAGTTACTGTTGTCACGCCCTTGTCAGAAACCGAACCCGGGCCTTTGGCTTAATTAATTTCGACGATTCAGTGACTGAGAACTGCAAAAATAAGGTTTAGTTAAATTATAATGACTGAGTTTTTTAAAAAGTATTGTTAATTGAAGGCGTGTCTTATAGATGACTTTAATTATAATCGCCCTCGTGACATTTTAAAATCTCATAACATAACTCCTCCCTAAGTAACCTCCGCTTCCTCTGTCACTCGCACATGTCACATCTCATGTAATATTATTGTCACGATAACACTCGACACGCCTCCTTTTAGGACACTTGACGGATTAATAAAAAGTGTGTATTTTTGTTTACAGTTCTAGTTGGTAAAATAAAACAAAAACAAAGAGAGTAAAGGACACAAATATCATTAATAAATAAAGTTCAATTTTAAATCGGAATATATTATACTATTTATTTCGTATTATAAGTATAAGTCATTAAAATCAACTAACTTCTATCATGTAACTTTATCTTAAATAACAACACATAAACGCCTTCAACCGTTATAACCATTATAGGTTTTTACATATAGGTGAAGTAAGTAAACAATTATCTACTTCATAATTAAGAAAAATTATAAATTAGTAATCAAAAATAGAATAATTGTTTTAACCCACTGTTGCTGGTTGAGGTAATGGAATGGCTTTGTCCCAGACTTCGTAACGTTTCTCGTTCAAGTTCGTCTTCATGGAGAGCTTGTTACCAATGTCCATGTATTTGTTGTTAGCCTTACTGAAAGGTTCCCAGTTAATGTTGTCCAGCTTATCTGAAGGCTCGGGGATGGGTTTACTAAAAAAAAAAAGAAAAAAATTGTGCGGAAAGGTTAAAAAGGCTAAATCCAAGATTCAGTCTTTTAAAAAACTTGTTTACGTTTACAAAAGAGCGGGAATATAAGGGTTAAAAAAATAATTATAAATAAATATCCTCCCGTATAAAAATTTTGGTTACGGTCCTGCACCATCAAACCGATAAGATTATATCATGAGTGTTATTAACATTAATAAAGTAAGAGGTAAACAAACAAAATAAGGTTGAGGAAACATTCTATATCTAAAAATTACAAGAAAAATATACCCTGTGACATAACTTATTGTATACAGATAATTATTAAGGTAGCTTCATTTACAGAAGATGCTAAGAAAAATACTCGTTTTTGAGTTAAAGTTTTATAAAATGCTTACCCTGTTTTAGCGAAATTCGTCCACAGCATCGTCATTTTGTCCACCATAATAGATTCCGGATCAGCTTCCTGGAACAATGGGAATTTTGTTGATCTATAGAACAAGTAAATCAAATCGTCGTTGTGCACAGCCCCTGAAATAGAAAAACGAAAATACTATAAATTATCTTCAATATTAGGATCAAAAAGGAAGAGAAAGTGTATGAATCTGGATGACAAACTAAGTCAGCGAACCAGAACAACTCGGAGAAGAAATTGATCATCTACGGACTGTCCTCATCCAAAACGGCTGAACAAGCAGACAAATAGAACGAACAATCAACAGAAGCCCTCAACCCAAGGAGAAAAAAGAATATCTAGCGACAGCCTTCCTGTCCCATGTGTAAGGATGCACCTACCAAATAGGACGAATCCTAAGGAAAAGAGGAATAAACACCATCTTCAAGAGATTCCCGAAGAATCAACACAACAAGCTACAAGGACCAGGAGTATACAACATCCCTTGTACATTGGACAGACAGGACGACATTTTAACACTAGATTAAAGGAACATAAGAGCTATTTGACACACCAGAGATGTGAAAAGTCAGCACTGGCGGAACATATTGCCAAAACAGGGCACAAAATACAGTGGAACGAAACTAAGGCACTAGCAAGAGAAGGAATATTTTGGCCTAGACTATATAGGGAAGCTATAGATATACAAAAGTATTCACACAACTGTAATCGGGATCAAGGAGTGGAAATACCAACCATTTGGAAGTAACTCATCACAAAAAGCCAACGACCGCAGCAAAGCTTCACGTTTCATGGACCACCGACCACGAACTTCAGGAAGTACACGGATCACGGATCAGCGACTACCAGGGATATAAATACCAACAGCAGCACAGAGTCTCCAAAAGAGCGGCATGGTCTAGTCGCCTAGATTATTGCTTAGCATTCGGGAGGTCACCGGTTCAATTCCGGGGCCGGCTACTCTGGTCCAAGTTTTTATGTGGTTTCCTTGGATCGTTTAGGCAAATGCTGGAGTAGTAATATTCCACAGATAGTCTTTCACTTCTCTTCTGTTTTCATTTCGTCGGTGTCATCTTTCTCCCCCAAATCACCACCCACCCATTCCCACGATTCCTGAAGGAGGCCGAAGAGAGCCTTCCGCCCTACCCTACGATTTTGCACCAGAGTGTAGCCTGGAGGGACAGCCCGCCCACCAAAATTGGTGGGAATGAAACACCCAAAGGGAGGATCTCCAGTTTCAGACGTTCTGAAGAAGAGAGCGACATGACTCTCGAAACTTTAAAACAAATAAATCGACAACGTGGGAACCAGCCCGGAAACCATTCGACAAACTAAGTTAAATTTATTACAGATAAATAACTCGCAGGCGATCGATCCTGGCGGCACCGGAAAACAAGATTAACCAACTTACCATATGGTACGGTATTGTTGGTGTCAGGTAAGTAGAAGTGGCTGTAACGTCCTTTGTAGTTGAATCTATAGTAATAAACCTGATTAGGGTTTTTATCGGCTAATAGTTTCACTGCTCTGTTTATTCCAAATCCTGACAAACTGTCGGAATATACCTAGAAACAGAATTTTAAATAAATAATAAAAGGTTAAAAATTACTGCTACTGTTTAGAATAAAGATTTTTAACCTTATTGCGCTTTTAATTGTTTGTATTTATTCGTAATTATATAAAGGGGAGATTCCGTAAGAACCGAATTTTCACTTTAATAATTATGTGCTTTTTTATACCTACCACTCTTTAAAATTGTGCACTGGTACTTTATAAAAACTTTACTCACTTGAGCTAAATTGGGAAGTGACGAGTTATTGATAGGTTTATCTTCAAAATAGAATTTCCTTATTTTGTTACTAATTTCCTTCGATTTTTCCGTGTTTCTCTCATACACGAATGCAATGGGAGCGTAGGTATCAAATTCCTTATTCAATAAGTCGTATAGTGTGGCATTTCTGACCACGGCTAAAATTCATTTGTAAGTAACACATAAAATGGTAATTGGTATAATGTGCTTAATACTCACTGAATGCTCGGTAATCAAATTCTTCAGATGTTAGACCAGTCATCACTGGAACTTTCTCGAAGGTCCCTGAAACTATTAGTTTCACTGGGTGGTCCGTCAAAAATCTTTCTTGACCAAAATCTAATTCAATAACTGGTTCCCACACTATTATTGGGTCTTTTCCAAATTCCTAAAGTACATATGAAATACAATATAAAAGAAATCCGAATAAGATTTGAGTTTTTGGGATTTACCCTAATACTTTTAGTGACTTCCCAAATAGTCCTAAATTTTCCTGTTACAGTCAAATTGAAAAAAAGAAAATATTTTTCACCAAAGTTCTAGGACAACTTGGAAAATTTGAAATAGAAGTTTTCGTCCAACATTACTTGACATTTTAGGTTTTGGTTTGCTTTGAACCACTCTAAGGTTTGATATGGGAATTTAGGTACTTATTTTAAAATTTGAGATGACCGTAGTCTTCTTAAATCGAGTCAGGGATCCTCCTTGCTTCCAATAATTAGAATTGTCTTGTTCTTTTAGAATTAAATGATACTATGACTATTTGACTGCATGGGTTTCTACTCGTAATAGTAACTTTCCAGGATAAGAAAAGAGGAACATGTGAAGGCCACTGATATATACGTTTAGATATGACAATAAATCAAAATATTAATTAGAACTAGGTCTGGCTAAAGTTTAACTAAAGCCCCTTGAAGAATTGAATTGTTACTGACCTTAAATCCAGGCAGTGATTTTCCTAATTCTTCAGCAGGTTTTGTCCTTAAGCATTTCATTATATTGGCAGAAGTGTCGTCAGGGCATCCAACCAATTTTGCTTGTTTTTTTGCCAAATCGAGTTGATGATTCTTAACTGGCCATGTTCCAAAGGCAGACATGCTGCTTGCAATAGCTCTTTGGAATAAACCTAAAAAATTTATTTTTAGAACACGCCATAGACGTTTTCAATTCATATCATGGAAAAATTCAGTCACTTCATGGAAGAAGTGAAATAATGAGGAAGTTTAAATCCTTGACTAACTTTTTGTCAGTGGAGGATTTATCAAATTTTTATTAATTTTTATATTAACAAAAAGACAAAGACTTGATATTTTAATGTGATTAATCAGGACTGGGAGCTCCATCTTTGATCCAAAAAGAGGATTTGATAAATGTGATCTAGATTTACAATTCTCTCCATGCGTCCAAAGAAAAGATTTGATAATTGTGGTTCACAATGGATTTAACAAAATAATTTGATAACTGAGGTCTAAATTGAAATTTGATGGATGTGGTCTGGACTGAAAGCTCAACTCATGAATCTAAAAGGAGAATTTGGTGATTGTAGTCTTAATTATATTGAGAACTAGCTCTACACATAGATCCAAAATAAATATTTTGTTTCTGTGGGGTTTGGATTGAGAACTCCACTCATTGACCAAAAAGAAGAATTCGATAAATATGGTCTAGATTTAGAATTTTATCCGTTGCATCCAAAGGGAAGATTTATTTATTGTAGTTCTAAATAGATTTAACAGAAGGATTTAATAAAGGGAGGTTTTGATTGAAATCTCTATCCATAAATTCAAAGGAAATATTAACTTTGATGGATGTGGTCATGAATTTAAAGTAGAGTTTGATGGTTGTAGTCTTAATTGGATTGAGAGAACCACACATATATCCAAAAGAAGTATTTGATTTCTGTGATCTGGATTAAAAACTCCACTCATTGGCCAAAAACAGGATTCTAAATTTAGAACTCTGTCCATGCACTCAAAGAAAATATTTGATGATTGGGGTTCTGAATGAGTTTCAACAGAAGCACATGATAATTGAAGTCTGAATTGAGAGCTCTAAATATGAATTCTAAGGAAATATTTATTTTGATGGATATGGTCTGGACTGAAAGCTCAACTCATGAATCTAAAAGTAGAATTTGATGGTTGTAGTCTTGATTAGATTAAAACCACATATATATTCCAAAAGAAGTATTTGATATCTGTGATCTGGATTGAGAACTCCACTCATTGGCCAAAAACAGGATTCGATAAATGTGGTCAAGATTTAGAACTGTGTCCATGCATTGAAAGAAAATATTTGATGATTGGGGTTCTGAATGATTTAACAAAAGACATAATAATTGAAGCTGAATTGAGAGCTCAAATATGAATTCAAGGAAATATTATTTGATGGATGGGGATGAAAGCTTCATAATCTAAAGTAGAATTTGATGGTTGTAGTCTTGATTGGATTCAAATAACCACATATATTTTCAAAAGAAGATTTGATATCTGTGATTGGATTGGAACTCCATCATTGGCCAAAAGCAGGATTGATAAATGTGGTCTAGATTTAGAATCTTCCATGCTCAAAGAAAAATTTGATATTGGGGTTCTGGATTTAACAAATGATAATTGAGCTCAACTAAGGAAATAATTTGATGGATTGGTCTGGACTGAAAGCTCAACTCATAATCTAAAAGTAGAATTTGATGGTTGTAGTCTTGATTGGATTCAAATAACCACATATATTTTCAAAAGAAGTATTTGATATCTGTGATCTGGATTGAGAACTCCACTCATTGGCCAAAAGCAGGATTCGATAAATGTGGTCTAGATTTAGAACTCTGTCCATGCACTCAAAAGAAAATATTTGATGATTGGGGTTCTGAATGAGTTTAACAGAAGCACATGATAATTGAAGTCTGAATTGAGAGCTCTAAATATGAATTCTAAGGAAATATTTATTTTGATGGATATGGTCTGGACTGAAAGCTCAACTCATAAATCTAAAAGTAGAATTTGGTGGTTGTAGTCTTAATTGGATTAAGAGAACCACATATAAATCCAAAAGATGTATTTGATATGATTTGGTCAGGATGGTCCAGATTTAGAATTTAGTCCATGCATCCAAAGAGAAGAATTGATAGTAATAGTTCTGAACTGATTTAAGGGAAGGATTTAATAACGAGAAGTCTGGATTGAGAACTATATCCATGAATTCAAAAGGAGAATTTAATGGATGTAGTCTGGATTGAAAGCTCCACCCATAAATCCAAAAAGTGGATTCTATGGTTGTGATCTTAATTGAAGTGAGAGCTCCACATATAGATCCAAAAAAAAGGATTTGATTTCGGTGATCTGGATTGAGAACTGCACCCATTGGTCCAAAAAAGAAGATTCGGTAGCCATGGCCTGAATTGACACCTCTACCCGTGGATTCAAAAAGATTTGATTGTTCAGATTGGGAGCTCCATTTTAAAGAAATCTCAGACCATGAAAATCAAACCAAGTATCGAAACTACTTTTATGTTTTAACATTGGATAATTTTACCTTTTGAAAGTGGAGACACCAAATGTAACATGACGCTAACAGATCCAGTATTTTGACCATAAATGGTCACCAAGTCTGGTGCGCCACCAAAATGTGCAATGTTCTCTTTAACCCATTTCAATGCCCTCACTTGATCCTTGAGACCTAAGTTTCCAGGAGCTTCCTTATCACCAGTGCTGATAAAACCTGGAAAGGCAATAATGAAGAAAATCTTCACAGAATTTTATGTAACTGTAGGTATGAATTTAAGTTTGTAATAAGTTCCACAGTTCTAGATAACGTTATTTTAATAGCCCCGGCAGTTTTTCGAAATTTTTGTCTTCTTATTTTACCTAAAGCTCCAATTCTGTAATTGAAAGTAACCAAAACAACATCTTGATCTAAAAGATAATGGGGTCCGAACTCATCGCTTCGACTGGAGAGTTTGGAGAATCCACCGGGATGGATGAACACAATGACTGGCCTTTTTGGGAAATCCTCTCCTTTCTTTGGAACCTAAAAAAATACCAATTTCAGTTAGAACCTGGCAAATACATAAATGGAAATAAGGAGCAGATTTAGAGTCACAAAGTGATTTCTACTGTGCCATGATGAGGTTGAGAAAAAAAGAATAAAAATTAGTAACTGCTATCTAAATTGAACTGGATGGAATTAATAAAACTATAGATATAATATTGAGGACAATAATTGTGGAAACTAAAGTAGTCTGGAGAGACTTCATAAAAAAATCACCGACATTATTTTTCGGACAGACATTGTATAAGTTTTCCAGCTCTCATACGCAATTGGGTGAGTTTTTATTTTTTTCTGGTATAAAGGTAATATTTTTGACAAAATAAAATTCTGGTGCATGGTACATCTTTTATCAAGTATTACCATATTTCTTTGTGGCTGTGGAATGAATGTGGTGTTCAGCACCTGCATCATATTTATTTTAATTTTATTATCTAAAAATAGTTGCTTCTATTTAATAAATATTTATACTAAAGAGAACCAAAAGTCTTTTAAAAAACTAAAAATAATAACAAGTTTATCATACTGGTTAAAATATAAGATTTATTTAATATTTCTTAGTCAATTATTATCAATATAACTCCATAAAATGAGAAGATGGTAAATTATTAATAAAAAAGTCAAATTCAATAAAAAAAAATTAAAAGAATTTACCTTTGCGGTGTAAATGTTTATGAATAGGCAATCTTCGTTAATAAGTTGCACATTCGGTTGTGGACATGCTGGAGCATCATGAGTGGCATTGAAAACATTTTCCCATTTTTCAGGTGGTTGGGGAGGCTAAAAATATTTATTTGCATTCAAAATATATATCATTGCCATTAATATGTTGCAAATAATTGATCCTTGATATGATTTAAAAATGCTTTTAAGGCTTATTTTTCGCCAAGAATTTCATTCTTTAAACAAAGAAAGACTGAATAGGCTAGAGTCAGGGATTCCCAACCTTTTTGTACTCTATAGCACATTCTAAAATATCAGTAGGGTGGCGGGCACCACCTATTTTTTTATCAACAAACTCCTTCCATAACTTCTCATTTTCATATAATTTATTTTCTTATATTCATAATTTGTAAATAAATAATAAACAAAAATATTTCAAAATTATAAATTATTATAAAAATTTCATACACACGAAGAAAATTGGCAAAACTTAAACAACTTAAACAAATACAAAAAAAAAAAACATTTTATAAAAAATATACTATCAATGTGGAATATGTCAATGTGATTTTTGGCATTTCATATTATTGGCCAGCGCTTCATAATTAGGAGAGTATGACGATAATCCTGTTAGCAAACAATCATAAAGATGCTCATCGGTGAGTCGAGATCTATATCTTGATCTTATTAAGTTCATGTTTGAAAACAATGATTCGCATAAATATTTCGAACCGAAAAATGATTCAATTTTATATGCCACATGACAAATAAATAAAAATAATTCATATTTTAAATTAATGTTTATGAAAAAAATCTGTGTTTCTGTTGCATAGTGGCGAGCACATACGAATCGTTCCGCGGGCGCCATGGTGCCCGCGGGCACAAGGTTGGGAACCTCTGGGCTAGAGCCTAGGGCGGCAGATTTTAGGGGGCGGCAAACTGCTTAAAAAGTTTTTTGTCTTACAGAAATTAAAAAAGATATTATCTTATACACGGAAAAAAACGAGGCTCAAAAAATAAAAATAAAATTAGAATATTTTAGTGCTATACAGTATGCTGAATACACTAACGTCTGTATATGAAAAATTACTAAACGCTTATTTATAAAATATACTATTGTGATTTTGAATTTTTAAAATATTCCAGTAGCGTTTAAGTATTACATCCTAAATTTAGTATTTTTACCTATTTTTTAATTTATTATTGCCATAATTTTTACTTTAGGCCCACCCACACTATTCAATTAATGTGTAATATGTTTCACCACTAAAATATATCTATTCGAAGAGAAATGGGATCCGAAAAAAATGCTTAAAAATAACAATAACAAATATTATATAGATATATATGTAGAAAATTAATACTTTTCTATTGATATTTCTGATGATATTAACAACCTGTTTGAGTGTAGAATAAAATATTAATAAATTTACACGTAAAAAATTTCATATTGTTGCACAGAATTTCATAAATGTTATACATTTCTTAGAATGATGAAAATTAAAAAAAAAACAATAATGAAAATATTGTAATGAATAAAAGCTGTAAATATCCATTCAACGAAAGTTCTTCTTAACATTCTTACATTTTTAATCCTAATGAATTCGTATCAATATTTGTTGATTAGTCGTATAAAAATATAATACAATCATAAAGTTGCAATTTCATTGACAAAATATTGATTGTGAATAAGAGTATAGAATTGCATGTGTCAGTAGGGGCGGCAAATGTGTAAATCCGCTACTGCTTCAAGATGTCTCACCCTAATGAAATTTTCTTTAGAGTACCTACGTAACAAAGATTTTTAAGTAAATTATGCAAGTATACAGGGATTATTCCCTAAATTTGATATTTTACTTTATCTAGTAGATACGTACATGGCGATTTTACATTCTCAGAACAACTTTTTTAACTTGTGTGGTACTTTTAATTTACACCCTCTATAAAATAATTTTAATATTACTAAATTCGAAAGGCCAATTGTCATAGAGATTGTAATGCACAGGCTGTCCCTGAAATTGCGCCGTATCACAAACAGATAACTCCCTTAGAAATCAACAACAAAAGCTTTAGATAAAATATTTAGCTAACTAATTAACTAAAACATTAAAAGGATAAACTTAAAATGAGTAACTTCTGTGAATTTTCTAATATTAAATCAGCCAATTTCCTTGAATAATGAAAAGCTTTTTTAATTTTTGTTCTATATTAATAAACACCCCTTAACCTAACCTAACCTAACCCGTACACGGCGATTTTACATTATCAGAATAATCTTTCTTTAACTTTTCTCGTACTTATGCTTAATTTACATCCAATATAAAAAAATTATTATTACATTTGAATGGCCAATTACAATAGAGATTGTAATAACAGGGTGTCCCTGAAATTGCGCCGGATCACAAGCAGATAATATGTGTTTTAGATAAAATATTTAAAGTGATTATTAGATAATATTACGTAGTTGATAAAATTGTGGTGGTTTACTCTCCTCGTACTTAGGAAATAAAAAATTTATTCAGTTACCTGAAATCTCAGCTCTTTTATTGGAGCTTTTGCATATCGAATTCCTCTGAAAGCGTGAACAATTTTGCCTAGGCGTGTTGTAATTCTCGTGCCCGAAACTTGCCCCTGGGATATTTTGACTATGGGATTTGCATCGTCGCTAATTGCATTTGGAAGGAAAATCGACAGGCATAGAAAAATTAATGCTTTTTTCATATTACTGTAAACTAAAATAAAAAAATATATTAAAAAAAAGTTGGGCCACAGTTGCATTGAATTGAACATATTTATTTACACCACAGTAAAGCAGGGACATAATAGGGTCATCTGTTAAAAAACAAAGAATAAACAAAATATGAAAGTAGTTTGATTTTATTGCCCAGTTAAATATACGTACGAATCGTACAAAATTTTGTTGATCTTATTGTGTGTACAAAACCAACAAAAAAAATATTGTTAGAAACAATACCTTAGTAATATTTTTCTGTAACGAAATAAAAATAATAAAATAATTGAGGCAAAATAACAAAAATTTTATTGATAATTTCTTAAGGAAATTTGTATAGTATAATAACATAAATCAATCTCAAAGAGCGTATACACTTTCGTCCTGAAGAAGTACATAAGTACATAAGCTACCACATAAGGAACGACTGACAATTATATATACATTTCAATAATATAGTTATGCGAACGAACCTTTCGCAAATAAAAAAAAATAGTTTAATTTATAATAAAAACCTTTAAAAAAAACATTATTTTCTTTGGAATATAAGCAAAAACAAGATTACAGTTTAGCCCATGTTGTAGAATTTTTTATTAATAAAGTCGGTTTGGAATGGAGGAGGGGAACCTTTACATACCATAACCTATAATTAGCATTGTTTTGCCCCGCTTTGTCCAAGTTTATCTTGTTCGGTAGAACAAAGGTGAGTAATGGGCACAAAACAAATTGTCTATCGTTTTTATTTATTAAATCTTGGTTTTTCCCAAGCATTACTACATAAGCACCTATGTACTTGATATTTGGACGAAAGTGTACTTTTTAAATTCAAATGGATCTCGGTCTAAATTTTAGTTAGATTTTCGGACGAAAGTGACAACTCCCAACCTCAAAGCTTCTATTTCGTGGTTGTACGAATGTAATCACAAATAATAATTATTGAAAATGCTGCTTTTATAGAAAAACAATATAATCAGCTGTCAGCTTTCGTTTATTAGTGGACCTTATTAGATATTCACATAAATTTTGGATTTGTAATTTAATTTATAAGTATATTAGAAGAGTATACAGTGAAATTTGCTTATAACTTAGTAAATGTGGCGTAGAAGATCTTAAATTAAAAATTACATTCCCAAAATTCAACCATTCAAATCCTCTCGTTTTTTATTTTTTATAACTAAAATTGTATAAAAGTTACTGTACTCTTTAAAAACTAAAAAAAGAAACTTCCACAAGGTTAAATATTTAATTCTAATAAAATTTAAGAATATTTTATTATTTATTAAATTTTAGAAACACATATTACAAGCTACAACAGATATCCTTTTGGTATCATTTAAATACTTAACCAAAAATAGTAGTCAATGAAAACTAAAACATTAAAAGTATAAACTCTATGAATTTTCTAATAGTAAGTCAGCCAATTTCATTTAAAATGTAGGTAAAAACTTTTATATTTTTTTTCTGTATTAAAAACTCCCTTAATACCCCATAACCTTGTCAAATTATTATAACTACAATAAAGGAAAATTCTTAATATTCTTTTATAATTATGAAAAATATAACTAAATTTTAGCTAAGTTGGTAAGTAAAAAATAACGATTAATTTTTTTATGAACTAAACTTTAAACTTTGTTTTACTTAGGTATAGGCCCTGGTGTTTCAAAATTTTGTTTTGTTTTTAAAAATTTTAACTTATAATATAGCACTTACCTTATTCTTCATAAGAACTAAACTTCAAAATGAAAATGGCAAATACTGCTACAAACGAATGATTACCATCCTTATATATTAAATTGAAAATAAAGGCATTAATTTAATCTTTCATTTGGTAGATTGAATAATGTTAGTAGTTGTATACGGCGGTTGTATACTTCAAAGGTCCTTCAAACGGTTTATAAAAACTAACTAAGGTAGTTAAGATTTAATAGTTCTGTCTTTGAATTTTGCACCCTTTCCGACATAAGCACGTATGAATAGGTACTTATGTTAGTAGTGATGCGTGAAAGCTCTCACGGTCATAACTTTTAGTACCACGTAACAATTTTCGTTAACAAATTAACACAATATTTTATTTTATCATTGGGTATATCTACTTAAGAAAAAAAAAGGCAAAAACCATTAGGTACTCATTTAAAAGGGACAAAGGGTTATGAGAAATAAATAAATATATTGATTAAAACGATAGATACCTAAATAGGACCGTTACACTCCATAACCTCACTCACAAAATGTGGTTTTATTTATTCGATTCTTTTGTTTCCATCCTCTGGGCTTTCACCCCACCAATCCAGTTGACAACTTCTCTTTAGTGTTTCTTAAGGTCATCTCTGCCCTCCTGCATCTTCCTCCCTCCCCCAACAAAAAATATCTCATGTAAATATGTATGTTTAGAATTGACCCTATTTGAAATGTTCGCGTCCACCCCTGTATCTCCATAAATCCGCCTCCAACTAAAAATAAATAAGACGAGGGTGCCCAGATCTAGACTTTTACCAAATGGAATTCTGAAAACAGACTGCCCTTTCATTTTTTTCAGAACCCAAACTTTTAATAAAACCATGACTATAGAAATAAATATGAGGCTATTTCTTTTTATAACCATTTTGATAAGACAGGGTTTTTTTCTAAAAAAAGTCATCGTGTAACGAATTAACCTTTGTAGGGGAAAAATTCAAAACGTTTTTGTTTTGCCTTAGGGACTGTCCATAAACTACGTTACCAATTCAGGGGAGGGGGACAGTCTTCGTAAAAACTACGGATAGTAACGGTGGGTGAGGTGGGGGGTTGCCTCTCGGTCAACATTACATGCATGCTAAGTGGCGAGTGTGAGAGAGAAAGAGAGTGAAAGAAAGTAAAGGAGATAGGGAGAGAGAGAGAGAGAGAGAGAGAGAGATTTGACAGTAGAAAATCACGCAGGAACGAAGTAAACAAGATTTCTGAAAGCCTATGTTACTTTTATGGGGGGAGGAGGGGTTAAGCCTTACACTACGATTGTCAACGCAGGAGAGGATGGGACGAATTAATTCCTGGAGAATTAATTTCTGGATGAATAAACGAATTTATTTCTCAGGAATTGTTTCGTTTTGAAAAAGCAAAACATCCAGAAATTATTTCGCTTTGCGAATGAAACAATTACTAAGAAATAAATTCGTTTGTGTGACTCATGATATTATATTATATATTTCTACAAATTATTTCGTCTTTTAAAATTGAGAAAATAATTCTAGAAATTATTTCGTCTTTTATATTTTCATCAGGAATTAATTCGCTCATTTGCAGGAATTTGACCAGGAATAGTTTCGTTTTGAGAACGAATGAATTTCTCAGAAATCAATTCGTAAAAAAATCGGAAATAGTTTCGCTTCCATATTTTTCGGGAAAATTGCCTCAGGAATTAATTCTCCAGGAATTAATTCGTAGAGCCGCAAGAGAGGGGGTGTGTCTAAAATTTCCAAAAAAATGGTAACATAGTTTATGGATAGCCCCTTATTTGAAGTGTACAAAAAATCTCAGCTTTAGAAATTAATTTTACAAACTTGTTTGCAAATAAAACAATAAGTAAACTTTTTTGTAGAAAACCAAAGTCATATGGTAGTTATTTTGACCGATTTTTTGTTTCCATACTTTCTCTTACATATATGGATTAGAAGATAAATGATTAAAATTGTATTTTAAAAAGGTTGAATACAAAATATGTTTCTGTGTCATATACTTATCTCCTGTAGATACTACCAGAAATTACATAAAAAATTCAAAATGGTCATATCGTAAAATTTTATTTGTTTAAAAAATAACAACTTTACAAACTTGATGATGGTTTTAGCAGTTTTATCAATAACCTTTAGAAAAAGTTTTTATCCATAAATAAAAGCAATGGTTAAAAAATTTTCTTAACTCTATTACAAACATTTATTAGATAGTATTTCTTAATTTCTTAATTGACTGTTAAATAAAATGAAATTTTCTAATATCATAAAAAAATTTTAAATGGGTTGGATGTAGTTTTTGACTCGCCCAAGTCTTTCACCCTTGCCATTTCTAACTTGTTAATTGATTTGAAGTATTTACATATAAAAATAAATAAATATTTTTAAAAACGTGTTAATTATTGTGAGAACCCATTAGTTTTGACCAAAATGTAAATAGTTTTTTATAACAACCTCGTAAACCTTAAAAGTTTTCAATAATGAAATTTTAGACAAAATATCTGAAGCATTTCTGGAAACCACAAAATAGAGCCTAATTATTAATTTGATGTTATATGGCTTTTAATTAAGAAATTCTTCATTGGTTGTGGTAATATCTGCCTCAAAAACTAAATTACCTACTTACTTACTATACATTTAATAATGTTTTTATTATCTACATAGATACTCAAAAAAATTCTTAAAGATTTCTCTTATAATGTAGGTACTCAAAAATTCTAATAAATGATCTTCTACTTTGATATTATACTAATTAAAATAGATATCAAACTAGGGTATTTTAAGCAGTGGCGGATTCATAGGGGGATTTTTGAGTTCGAATCCTTTTGGATCAAAAAAACCAAAATTTAATACTTATTTATTTAAGTCAAATTCTGATAATAAGTAACTCTGGAATTGAAGGGAGCAGAAATTTCTGTGAACACTCCCTTCTACTCACAACATTAAATTCTCCCCTGATTTTAAACTCACACGTTATATTTCATATTTATTAAATTTACTGTTTCAAATACCCGATTGACCAGATAGTAATGATAAATATTACCCATATCATATTTTATCAAAACACTACAAGTTCTTAATTTCTATAGAATTCTCTAATCCACACCCTGATTCGATATTGGTATACCTATCAAATAGAGCTTTAATTGCTAAAAAAAAAATGTTTTCAGTTTTCTTATGTTCTCATAAAAATTAGGGTAACTAACACAAGACATAAATTCTTTGCAATTGCATTGTCGTGTCTCGTGAGTGGTTGTACCAAATATTTATTAAGTGTGAATCTCATATTCAAATTATACTTGTTGATATCTATCATAGTTAAAGATCACACAACCGAAAGGTCGAGAACATTTTTTGTTAATAGTTTCTAGTACTTAGGTACTTTTCCAACCAACAATTTATTCGTCGTCAATTTGCCAGATTAGAAAATAACTCTAATTTGCAAGAGAATAAAAGCCCCTTCGCAATAAATAACTTGTTAGCAGTACTTACTTAAGTACAGTATTTGCATTATAAATTGGGGATGTTCGTTGAAAATTTTATTATCATAAGCAGGCAAAAGAAGATAAACTGTCCATAGGGTTGAGCTTAATATTTCCAAGTGATATTTACAACTAAGCCTTAAAAAAAAGTTATTGAAATATAATATGTAAACTTTATATTTTATTTGCGTACTTGCAAGCTATAGTCTGGATCATTTAAAGTGGGGGCTGTAGTAATAAAAAATAAAAAACTGTCAATAGATTCATAAGCTTTATAAATAACTGCATTAATAAAGATAAAGACGACCTTAACTTTATTTAATGACAATGTAAGTAAAAGACTTTTTAAACTACTTTGAACTTTGCAAACGCGTAGTACAAAACAGAACACAACATTATTGCCCAAACTACCACTTTATATTATTCAGACTATAGCAATCCTTTAATAATTTCACAGTAGAAAATCCACACATTTGCTTCCAGATAAGCCATGCCAATTAATAAATCGAATACTATACTTTTATATAAGAAACTTACAGATCCCATCGCAATGTGGCATCGTTTATATTAACAATATAAAAATAATTTACTGAAATTTATTCAAGTTCGAGTTTACTGATTAAAAATGAAATAGAACCCTGCTCCTTTATATTGTTATCTTATTCGTCTTTAAGCTCATGTGATGAAAGAGAAATAATCCAACGCTTTTTAATTTTTAGCTTTTTTTTTTATTTCTTTGATATTCTACACAAAAATAACCCCCCCTTCAACAGTTTCTTTAAAAAAATCTAATACTTGTGATAATTTTATTAAATTTAAATAAACATTGTTTCATAAATTTTAAACATTATCTCATCTTTAGAACATTAATAATAGGCTGTTCGTTGTCGATACTCTACCCTTAAATCAACCCTCAAATTCAAAAGTTTCCCCAAAAAAAAAAAAGAGTTCCAATGATAATTTATTTGAATTTGGGTAATTATTTCTTAATAACTGCTAAAAATGTTTGATGGACATAGGAAGGGGAAATAAGAAAGGTACCTTCAGGTACCTTGCCAATTAAAATATCTTATTATTAATAGTTAGTAATTCGTAATTTGATACTTTTGGCGTCCTCTCATGGGCAAACCAATGAATTACATTTGGATAAATCTTTTAAAAGTCGATAATTTAATCAATCATCAGTCATCGCAGTCTATAAAATTTATTCAACTATTTTCTGAAAGATCTCACATTACACCAAACTGTAATTTATAAAATATTTTCCGCCACTACTATTTAAATATTTATTTTTATTTTTAGTTATAACACAAAATTTACAAGAAATCGATTTTAGTTTGTTTCAAATTAGAAAAATGGTCTAAATAAGCTTTTACTATTTTTTTTTAGTTTTTAATTAGTTGAAGAATAAAATTACCTTATAAAAGTTTCAAAATAGTTCAAAGTACTTCAGTAAGTTTGAAGTATTAAACTATTACTCTTGATAAGAGCATTATTCTGCCGAAACAATATTATGGAGTCCTACAATAAGTTTTGAAACATTCAGAAAATATTTTTTTTCTCCAACTAAAATAATTTTATTCTTCAAGTAAAATAAAAAAAAATCATAAAAACCCCACAACCAGAACAATTTTAAACATACTCTTTATTTTTGTTAATAGTAAATGACGAATAATTTCAGTACTGTCTTTATTTATTTTTCAAAGAAGTACAGGCCAGTACATAACAAGATGTAAACTTTTATAAAAAATCGCACTCCTGGAGAATAAGCAATTGGTTTCATGTATCATTTAATATTATTTTCACTTAAATATTATACAAATACGTAAGTCAATATTATTTCGCTCATTAAAACAAAAATGTAAATTAAACTTTCTTTACGATCTGCACAACGTCCTCGTCTGCAAGAACATGTTCTTTACCAACTTTCTGAGGTAGATGCTTCACAGAAGAACCCCATACAAGAGCACTGAATAAGAAAAACAAAATTATAACTCATTATAAATGCTTTTTAATAGATATCAAAAACAATTCGTTTTCTGCAAACATTTACTGGTAAATTAAAAAAAATAAGTCTATTATAAATTATGTTAATATGACTCTTTGTCATAATTTATAAAATTAAGTTTAATTATTTTTTCACGAATTTAAATTAATAATGAAAATTTAATTTTGTAGATTTATCTTAAACACCAATATTTTTGCCAATAACAGAAAACAGTTCAATACTTGAATTTTATTTTCTAATAAGGATACGTTTGGTTATCAATTTATATATGTAATAGTTAGTTTATAGCCTAAAGATGACTGTTGGTGAAAACGTCGAATTTTCAGTTACAGAGAAAGTTATTCTCAACTGTAAAAAATGTCTGAAACATTTGTTACAGAATACTAAATTTTAAATAAATTAATATATTTGCTTTTAATATTTCTACCAGCTTTATTGTAAATTAATAAACTTACTATTTAAATTCTTTTGCTATGCTTCGATGTAATTTGTTGCAAAAATCTTCAACTGTTGTTTTATCGGCATGAAGAACGATTGGAGAATTGTAATCAGGCAGCTGTCCTTTAGGTTTTGTGTAACTATAAATAAAAAATGAATTATATTATATATTA
This sequence comes from Agrilus mali, assembly GCA_029378335.1. Classification (NCBI taxonomy): domain Eukaryota; kingdom Metazoa; phylum Arthropoda; class Insecta; order Coleoptera; family Buprestidae; genus Agrilus; species Agrilus mali. The sequence goes on from CM055661.1 coordinate 4,258,141, forward strand.
CTTTTTTATACTACATAAAAATCTGCACTTTTAATTTTAAACAGCTTAAACAAAATGTATCATGTTTAACTTACATTCTTACAAGTTTCAAATATTCCCACATTTTTTCTAAGAGATCATCAAAATTCCATTTATGGTGAGCAGAAATAGGGACACAATGGGGAATTTTGTAGATAACATCCAGTTCTTCAATACTAATCTGATCTGTAACAAATCATTCTCTTAACAAAAATATTCACTCTGAAAAAATAATTTGTGTTTTACCAATTTTATTTAGTAAATAAATACAGGGCATATAAATTCTATTTCCTTCCACTACATCAATAAGGTCATCACTTGTTGCATCATATTTTAATGTAATATCAGCATTGTGAATTTTATATTCTGACAAAATTGATCTTACTGTATCCAAATCTAACTCTGATTGTGAAACCTAAACATATGAAAACATTTTCTTTATACTATGCACACATATTATTTACCAGTACAAGCACATTAGAAATTTAATTTTAAAAGAACTTACCATACAATTTAAATTGATGCCTCCTTTATCTTTTTTCCGAAATGATATATTTGGTGGCTGTTTGTTCAGTCTAAGTCCGAAGCCTTCTAATTCATGTTCAATGAGTCTTTTATGCTGGAGGGGTTTTAAAACATCCAAAACAATAAAAATAAGACTGCATGTTCTTGCAACTGCAATTACTTGACGACCTCTACCTTTACCATCCTTTGCCCCTTCAATAATTCCAGGCAAATCTAGCAACTTTTGAATTAAGAAATTATTATTAATAGTTTTCTAAATCAATGGTAAAAGCCAGTAAACATTAACACAAATATTATAAATACCTGTATTTTAGCACCTTTATATTTTATACAACCGGGGACAGTTGTAAGTGTTGTGAATTCATATGACGCTACTTCAGAGTAAACGCCTGCTAAATTACTTAACAATGTCGACTTTCCTACTGAAGGAAATCCTACAAAGCCTATTCTAGCATCACCGGTTTTAGCAACATCAAACCCTTCTCCAGGACCACCACCACCACCTTTTGGTGTAATTAATTCTCTCCTTAATTTAGCTAATCTTGCTTTAAGTAAACCTAAATGACCAGCTGTTGCCTTATTCTTTTGAGTTCTGGCCATCTGCAAACGTTATTTTTAGAGGTTATCATTATTTTTATACTTTAATTACTATTACGTACCTCAGCTTCTATAGCTGCAATTTTTTCTAATATTGTACTCATTTTCTTGTTCTTTTTTTAAAGAAATGTTATTATTTCAAGAGTTTTTATAAATATAACTTTAATACAAAAAAACGTGCAGTGTTTAATATGTCGACAAATTCCAATTCCAGATTCCAACTAATTTAGTTCATTTATTCTTAATGTCAGTTACTTTGAACTATCGCTATATGGACGTTTGAACTTCCTTATTTTATATTCCTCATTGTTGGTTTCAATTAAAGCACCAGAAAGATCTGTATAGTGCCTTATTTCAATCATGTTTTTTTTTCCTTCTAAATGTTATTTTCGGCCATTTTTCTTTTAATTGTAATTGTCGACCATTATGATTTTTAATTGTTAACGCATTGTTGGATTATGATTATGATTATGATTTAGTTCAAAATACACAAACAAGTAGTTCAAAAAACACATGGGACATCTAAACTAAAAATGAACTTTCAAATCAAATGAAAATATGTTCTGGTGTGATACGAAACGATTACATTATTAATAATTTTTAAGAACGTATAATAAATTCAAATGGAAGAAGGTGGTGGTAATTACTCAGAGGATGATGATCCTATTGTAAAAGAAGTAAGTAAATACATTTGATAAAATTTAAATATCAAAATAACCTCAACATTTTAGATTCCAATAATTGTTTCAAAGCGATTAGAAAACCAACTTTTTGTCTTTCAATATCCCCTTCAGCCACGATCTCGACAAAAAAAATTAAACGTTTCAAAATGCTTCATTAAACCAAAAAATCATGAAGTCAAGTTGGAAGTGGATATCAACACAGAATCTCAAAATTTTGATACTACCAAAGCTGAAGATCTTGCATATAAAGTTGACGGTTTTCCTGAATCTAGGAAAGACAATAAAGAAGTTGTTTTTGAGAATGATGTGATGGATAAAGTAACCTTTAAATCAATTAAACCATTAAAGACTGTTAAAAAGTATGCTGTTGGTATTTTTAATGGTAAAGAGTACCATATAACCCCATTAGAAGGTAATAGCTGGTTAAAATATATTGCCATTGCCTTCTCATTAAACAATACTTTTAGGATTTCTACAATTGCGTCCAAATTATGACCACTTAGACAAAACATTGAAACGAAAGCGTGTAGAGACTGAAAATGAAGCTTCAGAAGATGAAGAACCAGGTCCTAGTCAGGCCCAGCAAGTTACAGTACGTTTCTCTAGAGGTGATAATGAGAAACTGAAAAAAGCTCAAGAAAGTACTTATAAAAGTTTAGTACAAAGAAGTGAAGAAGAACCATGGATAGAATGTACTTGGGAGAAGGCAAAAAGTTCCATTAGTGAAGTAAATATTCCTTAATGAGCTTATTGATAAATAACTGTAATTATTAATAATACTAAATTTTTAGTTAGAAAAGGCAAAACTGTATGCTGAAAACACATCTGAAACAGGGCAAATTAAATTTATGGGTGCTGATGAATACATAAAGCAATTGGTGCCTGAAGATAGGGAAAAGGCTGTGATAAAACCATGTTTGCCAGCAAATGTTTTGTCTCTTCAGGATTTGAGAGCACTTCCGATAATGGATCAATGTAAATTGCTGTTAAAAGATGGTATGGTTTTTTTCAATAAACTTATCATTGGAACAACCAAACTGCGCAAAATTTTAGTACTTTTTGATTGAAAATGTTCTTCCAGGTTATTCGAGGCTTAGAACTGTATTTTAAATACTTCAATTACCTTGTTAAACAAAATTTAATAGAAACAGTTTTAAATGTTTTTAAAATGCTTCAAACCTTATCTAATTTAAACTGATTGGTTTTTTGAAATCCTTAGATTTTAAAATATAATTGGAGCTTGAAGGACTTAAATATTAATTAAAAGCTGTAAATTGTAGGGATTGAAGAGCTTTTGATGATGGCTTTATGCAGTTCTGTAATATATGAATTTTAAACATAAATTAAGTAAAATGTTTATTATTTAAGCAAAAATCATACAATTTCAACAATTGTCCCTTTTGTTGGCTGGTTGTGAAGGACTTTCTCAAGACAGTCTTCTTAAAGCATTGCCCCAAGTTGCTGTATTAGTAAAAGGCAATTGGGTAATCAAATCTGAATTGTTGTATCCAGCAAAAACCTTTTCTGGGATTAGTGGTGTACCATCAGAGCAAATGTGTCGAGCAAGAGATTACATTGTAAGATTTTTTATTATTAATTTTATCATTTACTTTTTTATCGTTTTCGCATTCTTCAGCATTTTATTATATTGTAATTTACTGTTAGGAGCTGTTTAAGAATCACACAGAGAAGGGGGTCAACAATTTTCAAAAATTGTACATAAACAGTCCCTTACATATTATTACATTTAATTTAATACTATGTGAACTATTTCAGCTACATTTATTTACCAAAAACCAATACGTTGATAGACGTAAAGTTACTTCTGTGGTTAAACTACCAAATGAAGAAGTAAAAGAAATATTCACTGGAATATCGAAACTTCGACTAAACAAAGGATGGGAGCTCTTGCAGCTACCTGATTATGATTTTATTGGTAAGCATCCAGAAATCGTTCAAAGGCAGGAGTTAATGTGGGAACAACGCTCCAAGCAACTGAGTGAATTTTCTAAAGACCCAAAAGAGAAGAAACAGAGACGTAAAAGTAAAAGTGTTAGCGAAGATAAAGGTAGTACTAAAAAAGATTTGCCTTCGACATCGACCTCTAAAGATGAAGACGCCGCTGAATCAGGTGGTGAGAAAAGGAAACATTCACCTATTGTGTCACGGGCTAATAAAAGGGCAAGAAACAATAATAGTGAATCCAGTTGTAAAAACGAGAGTTCTTGACTCGTCATCAAATGAGTGATATTATCTTATAAAATATAATGTGCTTTACTAAAAGTTAATTATTGTACAGTATGAATTATTGTGCCTGGAAGTATATTAAAAAAGAAGCAATATAATTTTGTCAGAGGCATATACATGTCTATGTTTTATAGTGATTAAAGGGAAAACACATTTTCGAGCAATTATCGGTCTGTTTTTATTTGAATATAAGTTAAAATGTTGAAAAAAAATCGCATTTGGTATACAATTTTACAAAAAAATGGTGTAAAATCAATAGGAAAGAACCGGGTAATTTGTTGCAATATAAAGGTTTTTCGTTAAACGTAGAGTAAAGAAAACAAAATAACACTGATAAACGCAGGACATGGCAATGTTTAGGTGTTCCTAATGTAATTTGGTACTCTGAAATCAAATCTCAAACAGATTTATTCATGTACTGTAAATCAACTAATATATTTATAATACAAAAAATACATACACAACAAACAGTATGTAAATAGGTACTCAAAAAATTCTTAGATATATATTTTATGAGTACAAAACAATTTTTTATGAATAGGTACAAATTTTAATTTATTAATATTATTTTTTCAACTTTTAAGATAATGAACAAAAAAATTATTTCTGAGCAAAATAGTAAAATGTTACAAATAAAATACGAAATGTGTAAATCTTTACAATACATTTTAATATGGACGGGTATCAAGTTTGGGCAAGTAATAATTTATTTTTCTTAGAAATTAACAATAATTTAAGTATTTTTTTAATGTTATAAAGGAATGTCGTCCGGTAAAATACAAAATATAAGTGCCTATAACTTCTTGTAAATATTTTCTATAACAGTGTATTATCTAAAACGTTACTTTTTGTGTAAAAACTACTACATATTATTTGGTGTAAATACGGTGTCGTAAATAAATCACTTAGAACAATTCGTTATTAAAAACAACCAGATGATAAAATAGTATCTACAACTAACTCAATCAAATACCACATATGTATAGTATACCTACAATTTGTTAAAACAAAACATATGCCAATGTTTAAACTGATATACAGAGTATTCTGTTAGACATACAAGTAAGCGCACGTTAGTGTAGTCGGTTTTCATTAATGAGGTAAGCAGGAATGGACCAAACTGTATATAATGTAAATTATAAACTTATTTTAAATTAATTTAAACGTATTTATAGAATTTATTAAGTTATTAGTTGAGTTCTATACAAAAAAACAAATCAGAGTATTAAAAGTTAGTTTTTAATAATGAAAATTATTTTATGTTTGAAGAGCAAATACTTTTGCTGCTTATGGGGGCTTTCATACGTCCATGGTCATGTTTACAAATACACAAAAGGCTACATACTTTAAACACCTAGTAACAAGTTTTTACTTATTAACAAGAAAAAGAAAACTATAATTAATTAATTACAATATTAGTTTGACGACTAGAATACTGAGTACAGTTAGACTTAGGGAAATAACAGAGGCGGGCTTAATATGATGGCCAGAACTTTCGCAGAAATCCATGTTGCAACTTTGTGCTGCGCTTCTAAGCTTTTCTGAAACTGTTTGCCATGAACATAAACCTACCTGGCATCCAGGATAATCTACAGGATTTTCGTTTAAGAAGAACATCACCCTGTGCTTGTCACCTTGGTCACACCTATTAAACAAAAAAATAAATAAAAAATGAAAAACAAGCCCTGGCAGAAATAAAAAATATGTGTCTTATCACTCCTTTATGTAAAAAATTATTTACTAGCCAAATAAAAAAAAAGAAAAGTCTATGGATCTCTGTTAGGTTACGCACTTAAATATTTTATATTTAAGCACAATTATTATTGCAAAGATCAGCACCAAGAAAATATAATTTTCATAAAAGTTATTTTTTCAATCAGTATGGTAGATTCTATAACTTTCAGGAGCATGATTTAGTTGTCTGGAACATTCTAGATTCTTCTGAGAAATTTTAAGGCATTCTTAAACCTTATGGAAAACTTTAGAACATTCTAGAGCTTTCTGGATAATTTCGAAACTTCTGGAAAGTTTTAAAACATTTTCGAACTTTCCGGTTAGTTCTAGTAGGTACCTTGTGGAAATAGAATAATTTGGAAAATTTTAGGACATTTTCGAACGTTTTGGGAAATTCTATAGTCTTCTAGAAATTTTCATTTTATTCTCTTTAGTGACATACACCTTGCACAGTGTATGTTGATTAATTTATTATACTCACTCATAAAGGGCTGCTACCACATTTGCTGAGAAAGGTGCAATTGTGGATGTCCGCCACTGTCTTCTCCCTTGTGTGTAGTAATTATCTGAGGTCAGTGGTGTGTAATCTTTTAATAAACCCATCGCTGTTACAAAGAGCTGTATTGTGGCAGAATGTGTGAAGTATACAACCACTTTATGTTCGTAGGAACTCCCTGAAATGAAATCAATTTAATTTTTGTCGTAGTCATCTCATCCATTAAATAGGTTCAAGTTGAATGACATAAATAACATATACAGAATTATTTGTTTGTATGTCATTTAACAAACTTACCATTAATAGTTCTTTCGAATCGTTCATACAGATCTTTCAACGGGGGACATCCCAGTTGACTATTCATCTCACTTCCATATCCTGTTCGATAATAATCAATCAAATCAGCAGCATATTCCAGTACTTTTAACTGTTGTTTTGTAAATGCAGCACACCATGTGGATGGTCTCATAACATACCTGTATATGGCACAAAAAAAAATGTGAATTGCAGATGATTAAATGACTTTTTTATGTAATTTATTCCATCATTTCGCTATCACTTGATGGCTTCTTCAAGACAAAAAGAGATTCGTTTAACTTACCAAGCTTTTTCATAACGACACATGTCGTACATATCCTCAATAAGAGTCTCATTGAGAGTATACTTGAACCCAAGTCTTCTGAATACATTTCTCACAAGGTCCTTGTACTCCTGTGTTTCTTTAAACTTATTGTACTCGGTTAAAGTTTCAGGATTATCATCCACTTCTTCTTGCCATTTAGCACAATTTTTGTATTTCTGTAAAAATAAATAATACTATTAGAAAATTGTAGGAGTTGACAACAACGCCAAAAGGATTAATAAGTGTTTCTAGTTAATAGCAGTTACGTAGGTACCAAGAAATGGTCCCTAATAATTTTAATTTTTTACATATTAATTTACATAACTTTTGGTCTTTTATTAAAGACCACTACCTTAAGAAAAAAGAATACCTGTAATAAAGGATCTTCGTTCATTACATCTGCATGTACCTCGTAAGCATTATCATTAAAGAGACCTTCAATGTAGGCTTGGTAACTGTCATGGGTCCTGTCAGTATTTGTGTATTGGAACTGTAATTTATTAACATTGATTAACAATGAATAAAATAACAATTACTTAATAATGATTAATACTTTATATGTCTGCTCAGAATATGGTAAAGTAAGTAAATCTCTGAATCGAGTTTGGTATCGTCTCGCTAAAAATTTAAGTTCTTGAACTCCTGAAGACGTAAGATCGTTTGCTCTGTCCGTTGAAATTGATTCGTTCCATCTCCACCTAAATATAATTATTGACATTAATAATGAATAGATACCTAAGTAAATATAAATTTTAAGTACCTAATTAAATATATTAAATGTACCTATTTAATCAAAGTAAAAAAGGTTAGAAGACCAATAAAACTTTAAATAATTTAAGGCATGCCAGTACTTACGGCTGCCAACTGTAACAACAGTCCCAAAAAAAGAACTAGCGGTACTTAATTTATTTCTAATTTTATCTCTTCTGAGACTCAAAAACATATATTTATAATTTTTGTAACTTATTTATTTTAAGTAGCAAATAAAGTTTGCATATTTTTCCATGGAACTTTTATGAAAACTTATTACTTAATATCGATTCGTAAGAAGTATTATACAATTTTTTATTGATTATTTTACCTACCTTCTGAATAAATCTAAATCATCATCGCACATTCTTCCCCTGTCTGGATAAGTCCTCCTTTCGTCATAATTCTTTACAATTTCTTCACGAAGTGATTCGAGTGCTTGGAGCTTTGTGATGGCCTTTTTCCCAGGCAAACGGGTACCATGTCGATTTAAGCTCCAAAACTGAATGGGACTACAATCTAATAAAAATAATTTCCTTTTATTATCCAATTGCCATTAAAAGAATTCTTGTTGTTTCCTTTATCTATATGAATATAAATGATCTGTACAAATTCAAAACATACAGGGTGTTCTACTGTTCGTTTTCAGTCTACCCTCTAAACGTATCTCCAGACTGATTTGGAATATCGTTTTGAAATTTTGGTCGAACAAGTTTTCAGAAGAGGCCTACCGTTTTGATCGTTTATCGCTTAATGTCAGCTTCGTTATATTAAATGGAACCCCAAAGTTTTTTACATTCTTGGATTCCCCATTAAAATTAAGAGAACCCAATGTTCGTAATATAACCCTATCTTGATTCTTAACATTTTCTGAGCTATTCCTTTTTTATAATCTTGCAGCATATTCGGTTATCTTACTGATAATAGTAAATTATTTTTGGGCATCTTCTTAACGGTTTCGTATGATAGCAAATCGTGCGAAATTTTTTGAAAAAATACTTAATAAAGGAGTTCAAACATGACTTGAATATCATTTCAGGAACCCATATTTTTTTTACACCCTTATGTTAATCACTTATCCTCAATAAAAAAATTTGAATGAGTTTTAAGTTAATACGTGAAGTTAAACAATAATAACTAAAAAAACAAATGCAGGTCTATAGTGCTTAGTAGATTTTCTCTTCAAAATTTTTTCATAAATTTTTTTCGGGACAGTATATTTTATCATATTTTCCTTAAGAAAAATTGAGAAAATTACTTTTCAAATTCAAAAATTGCAGTATGTTGTTCTGTTGATTAGTATTTAGTAAATATAGTCAAAAATAATGGGAAAATTCCCTTTTTTGTTATTTGCACTTTCCATAGTTTGATATTCTGCTGTTGAGTAGCAATCCAAAGTTACTTATTATCTTATTGGCATCTTAGTATATCAGTTTCACTTGAGACCACCACGTACGTATTAAAAAAAAAAAACTAGAATAGTAGGTGTATATATAGGTAGTTATAGCACATTAAAAAAAAATGGGTAATCTCTCAATAATTTGAACTGGCTTTTGAAAAATGCCGTCTATCATAAAATTTTCTACTCATATGTTTACCATAATTGTTTAAATATTTGATATCCACTAGGTATTTGTTAATTCTTGTTAAACAAAAAATAAGACAAATTTGATACTTACAGGGCACAATGTGCTGATTAGATTTCTTTCCATAGACGATTTGGTATGAAGTTTTCGTGCCAAAGTATAAATATGGTTGTTCATCGATCCTATAGCAATAGTTTTCACAACATTCGTTGGGTTGGCCATACTGGGCGAATGAAACGGAAACCACAACCGATAGTGAAAAAAATAGTAAACTACATCGTGCCATTCCTGAAAAAAATAACATTAATTAATTGCTATGAACAAGTGTATCTACTGCTAGGTGACGTGTGCTTTTATGAAAAAAAAAAAAATAGATTCTAAAGTTTTTGCAGGTAGGTATTTGAGAATTTTTTTTTATTCTTTTGCCCTATGCTTCAAAATATGCTATCTCTGGCTATCCAAATTTAATTATTAATTATCGAGTTATGGTATTGAAAAATAAGGTTCATTTTCTGAAATTTATAGTGTATCCATCATATTTTCACAGGATTTTTATTTTTAAGGAAATTCAACCCATCATGCCTTAAAATAATATGTTTATTCGAGTTGTCCAAATCAATCCAACTTTAATTAAAAATTAACGGGCTATAATACCTTAAACTGATCATTCTTTTAAATCTATAGAGAATCACTAGCAGCAATACCCGGCGTTGCTCGTGTAAGAATATATCACACGTTTGATGGAACATTCTAGAATATTCGCGAATTTAGAACTATCCAGAACATCCCATAATTATTCAAAACATTCTCTAACTTTTTTAACACTCTGGAACATTCTTGAATGATTTTCAAGATTCTGAAACATTCTTGAACATTGCTAAATCATTCTGAAATGTTATAATAAAACATTCTTTTACTTCTTAGAATATATTTGAACTGCCTGTAACATTCTAAAAAAATCTGTTTCATTCTCATCCCCACTTCGTGCTGTTTGCTGGGTGAGTAGCATGTGAGTAGTGACATCAGTAGACGCCTGGCGGGGATGACTAATCGATTGATAATAATTGATCAGTTATCGACCACTGAGAGTTGAAGATTATTATAGGACTAATATCGCTATTAAAAAAATGGGGTTGGTGGTAGAAGGATGAAAATTAAGAGATATCTATTTTTTAATGCTAAATCATAAAAAAAGAAACAAAAAAATTTATTCAAAAAAAAAGTTACCCTTATCACTTAGGGGTATGAAAAATAGATAGTAGTCGATTCTCAGACCTACTGAATATGCATATAAAATTTCATAAAAATCGGTCAAGCCGTTTCGGAGGAGTATGGTAACTAATAACATTGCGGCACGAGAATTTTATATTGTATTAGATATTTTTATCTCAAATTTCGCTTTTGAGAAATGTAACCTATCTGTCCCATGCCCTAAAATTAACTCTTTCTTGCAGTACAAACTAATTTGAAATTTAATTATAAATTAACGAGTTAGGGTACTGAAAATTAAGGTTTGTTTTTCTGAAATTTATAGAGAATAATATCTTTGAGAATTTCTTGTATTCCCCTAAATTAATTTTGGGAAATTCAAACTAATATGTGTCTTAAGTTTCAAAATATGCTCTTTCAAACGAATTTGAAAAATAATTTCAAATTAACAAGGCAAAATACTGCAATGTGAGGTTTGTTTTTTAGCTTCAGAAACTTTTCTTAAATCTCAAAAAAAAATTTTTTTTTTAATCCAAGTTATTTGTCTTATGGTCCAATACTTGCAACTGTAGTGATATTTAATCAAAATTGAATTTTTTTTTACAAACCATGGTACTGGAAAGTGAGGACTGTCTTTTTCAAATCTGTGAAATCTTCGAAAATTTTTGTACTTTCGTGGAAAATTCATACTCTCTGTCCTATGCTTCAAAATGTGCCCTTTCTGGCTGTACAAACGAATTTGAAATTAAACGACAAATTATTGAGACATAACTGCAAAGTGAAATGCGTCTCTATGAAACCGAAAAAAGTCAAATATATTTTAATTTTTAAGAATTCATTTTTTAAACATTGTTTTCTGGAAATTAAAATTAGGCATCAGAATGAGATCTTTATATCTGTCCAAATGGATTTTTAATTTATCTTTAAATAACCGAGTTAGTTGAACTAAGCTACGTTCTTATGAAACTGAAAGAAAAATCAAAATTACGAAAATTTAAAAGAAAAAAATATTTTCATGAATATCCAACCTTTTTGGATGTTAATTTTTTAAGTAGATCCTAAGAATTGAATTATTAATGTTTTTTTTTAATTATAAATAATATAAATTTGTTCTTATTAATATTAGGCACTAAGTGACCATGTAAAATCCTAAAAAAGCTGATCTTATGCTTATGGTCTACACCTTCCTAGTACTAGCTACTTCTTTCACCTAGAGTAAGTAAATAATTCCAAATCCGGTTCTGGATAGTTAGTGAACATTCTCATCAGAACGAATAAAGTGTTTGAACAGCCAAAGACCTGAAGACAATTAGTATACTGTGAACGAACTGCTTCCTGAATTTTAATCAGAGACTACATACGATATTGCAATTTGCTTATTAAAATTCTTCCCTCATTGCTTACAAAAGAATATTGAAATGTTATTGCAAGTATATTCGACTTTATTTTTTGTTACAAACTAACTAGAAATTACATCCACAGAGGATTGATTAGTAAAGAAGCGTCTGGTAAAAAATATATTTATTAAAAATTTGAAACAATCCTATTTATTATTATGGTATTAATTATATAATGTAGGTATTTATTGTTAAATAAAACAAAATGGAAAAATTGTTATCAAATCGTCACAAATAACAATTACGAAACTGTTTGGTAATATTATATTTAATTCGTGAATGTCAGTGAACTATATAATTATATTTTTTGTTTTTGAATTTTTCTTTTGTTTATTACATGCTGACTTAATAATAAATAGATACAGTGTGGCCCAAAAAGTAAGCAATACACTTATTGTTGCTAAACTATAACTGTGTTTACAATGTTTATTATTATTTTTGAAATTTCTCAACACCCTGTATAGCAAATTAAATTTGGCTGATGCAAAGGATGTTGCAATAAAATAGGGAACAACATTTACTTGAAAAGTTTTTTAATTTAATGCGCATAATGCGTACTTTTTGGGCCATACTGTATATTATGTATACAGGGTTATTCACGCTATACGGCACGGAATATTATGGCCAAAATATGAAAGTTTCAAAAACTTTAACTTTTTGGTTATATAGGGGTCTATAATGGTTACCTTTTAAAATTATTTTCATATTATACAGGGTGTTCCAAATGCCCTAAAAGTATCAAAGTTATGTTTTTTTAAATGGAACCCCCTGTATATTATTACATTTTAGGATTCTTCGATCAAAATAAGTGTTTGTTTTGATAAGGTTTATAATATCTAAACCTTAAGGTTTTTTAAATAATTTGAATTTTATCAAAATCTAACCTAATTTTCACGTTTCAAATACTTAATAAGTATTTAAGTTATGTAAGCGAAATTTACAATGAAGTGTAACAATAGATAATATTGTATATCCCAATTATAATAAATTCGTCATCTTATGCAGGGTGTCCAAAAATTAATACTACTTAAGTAAGAACTTCAAGAGGTTGTAACTTGATTAATTTAAATGGAACGTCATATTTTTTAACATACCAGAAGATGTATTTTTTAATGACCTATCGATTGGTATTAGGGTGTTCATAAGCTAAGTCTTCACATTTTTTCAGAAAACGCTAAATAATTGTTTTATGCGCCATTTGGAATTTTTTAAATAAAAGTTCCAATGTATCTAGTTGCCTTTGGTGTTTATTGTCAGATTTTATTATTTATTATTGAGGTGTTGCTTATTCAAACTGATAATTTATTCAAAAGAGGAACGTATTGATATGATTTTTATCCTTATTTAGCGTTTTCTGAAAAAACGCGAAGACTTAGCTTATCAACACCCTAATACCAATCGATAGGTAATTAAAAAATACATTTCCTGGTATGTTAAAAAATATGGCTTTCCATTTAAATTAATCAAGTTACAACCCCTTAAAGTTCTTACTTAAGTAGTATTAATTTTTGGACACCCTGTATAAGATGACGAGTTTATTATAATTGAGATATAAAATATGATCTATGGTTACACTTCATTGTAAATTTCGCTTACATAACTTAAATACTTCTTAAGTATTTGAAACTTGAAAATTAGGTTAGATTTTGATAAAATTCAAATTATTTAAAAAACCTTAAGGTTTAGGTATTATAAACCTTATCAAAACAAACACTTATTTTGATCGAAGAATCCAAAAATGCAATAATATACAGGGGGTTTAAGAATTTCAATTTACAGGTTTATTAATAAACAATTAAAAACCTTTTTAAAATACACGAACTGCATCCCCAAGATTTTATAACTTTATTTGACAACCCTGTGTATAATTTTGTTTATTAAAACGGGTCTGAATCACACGTCAACAAATTACAAAAATATTTTCATTGATTCACTTATTACAGTATATTTTAATCAGTTGTGCTTTTGTATCTTCAGTATTATTAACATTATCATAACAAGAAGTGTGCAATGCCTAACAATAACAATTTAGTTATTTATTCGAACAGTGATTTGTGTACGTGTGCCTTTCTTTTTATTTTAATTGGCTAAAATTTATAATTATTCGTGTTTGTAATAAACCGTTTATTTACTGGCACTTTTCTAATAAAGTTATTATCATTGTTATGAGAAGAAACGTTTACGCAAATTTGGATAGTGGAAAGGCAAGTGAAATACCTACCTAATAATAATTGTACAAAATAAAAATTAGAACAAAAATACAATCGTTAGGTAAGGTTGGTAATTAAATATCACAAGTAAGTTCTTCAAATAAAATAATATCCTATTGTTAAAAGAAAAATACCCGATATTTCTAAAATATTAAAATTAATTTCTTAAAAATATAAGTTTTTCTAAGTAAACGTTATATAAGTATGCATATATATATGTACCAACATTTCGACTTTTGAATTTTACGAAAATTTAAACCTACTACTGTAAATGGTAACAAAAATGGCGCAAAATATGTGGTTCAAAAGAAATAAACAAGAATTTTAGAACTGGATGTTAAATAACAAATACGTTTATCTGTTTTTATTCTTATTAAATACACTACGTAACGGTATATTAATCTGCCGATAAATTGTACAATTTGTAATGCAACCATCAACAGGCGTGAAACATCTATAGCTGCGGGTAAACCGCTTTTTTCGCGTGGCGATCATGGCGAACGTGGCGAGCGTGGCGAGTCATGCCGTAGCGACGCCTCGCCATGCGCAAGCACCTGTGCGATTGTCTTCCAACTCGGTTCGACGGTGTCGTTTACTGTAGTAAACTAGAAGGAGGAAGTGAATTAATTATGATTGTTGTGTAAATTTCACCTAATAAAAAATGAATGATATTTCATTTTTACATGAGAAATCACTGATTAAAAAAATGGAGTTTCATATCTACCAGGCGTCCCGTGACGGCTCACATTTTTCTTTTGTTATTTTAATATTTCATTGCTTTTAAAGGGATTAAAAACTTTTACTTTACGTAGGTAGCCAATTTGGTAATTAATTTTATAGATAAGGTAAAAATTTTCACCCTCTTAAAATTATTTTATTTCATTACCTACTGCGGGAGATAAAGATTTTTTTAAAGACTTCAAAGAATACGTTCAATAACAGTTTATTATAAATAAAGTATTGGTTTTACTTCTTTTCTTATTTAGTCAATGACTTACCTTATTCTACTTTCCTCTATAAACTTCAACTGTTTTTTTTTTTATAAAAGTGTTTTGCCAATAATATAAAAGACAACAAGAAAATTTGATAATATTTTGCATGGGGTAAAAAAATTAAATTAGCCCTGCAGTGTTCTCATCGCATTTACAAGAAGAGGTAAAATCATCATAATGTTTAATATCATGTCAACGTAACCATGATTATAGTCACAATTACAAATAGTACCTAATTAAAAGAAAATGTGGTTGTGATGTAGACAATTTATTATGCGAATTATTCTTATCTGTTGCTGCGGGTTGATAACAATTATTATCTAATAATATTATGTAAGTACATTACCACAATACAGCATAAACTCTTTAAATTTAATTTTTTAGGTAAATAACCCACTAAATCTAATAAAATATTTTGGATAATTGAAAGAGAATTTTTTATTAAAATGTTTTCAGATTGACCTTACAGTCTTTTTATGACTAATATAATAATGTTGATGTTGCACCCACTTAATATTACCTCCGAGCCGCCACTGTCATTTTAATCCGTTTATTGTAAAAAATATAAATTTAAGGGTGCTGATTCATTAATCAAAAATTAGTATCTAAGGATAATGATATGAGAATATAAAACAATAAAACCGACAAGGACAAAGTAACAGTAAAAAGATAAGATGCTAAATTAATACCCGCCTATATCATAAAATACATATTTCAAAGTATTTCGACTAAAATAATTATAGGTACTGTAGGGACCAGTGACACTGTACGTGTGTGCGATAACAATTTGTATGCATGTACTTCTTATCGCCAACATGTTTACGACACAGCCACAGCGTACGGCTTCCCTTTATCAACGTAAACTTACAAGCTCCAGCGACAAGTAACAAGATCAATTCTGGAATCATCGACGACATTCCAATTATTATTCATCATTCGGGAATAATCAGGATTTCCTTTTCGAATCATCCAGAAAGTTCGAAAGGTGTATATAAAGTGATCGTCTTTGGGCCAGAGGACAGTAGTTGTGATAAAGCATCAGTGCGCGAAACAAACCGATAAATAATAGACAAAAGTGAATATATTGTTATATAAATAAGTGAATTGTTCTAATATAAATAGTAGTGTTAAATCGGACCTTGGACATGTCGCCAGATTGCAGACTTATCGAATGTTTGGGTTAGAGGCCCGTTCGCGACATGGGCAAGGTGCTGGAACCGCGAGGAACGGAGAGGAAAGGGGACTGATCCTCGAGCCTTCAAAGAGTGAAGACGCGAATGTGACTCGTTGATTAATATACGACGTTTACTGTAATGTCTTAAGACAGTTAGTGTTTAAGGGTGAATTGAAGTATTGTTTTTAAGTTTTAACAGTAGTTTTAAGTTAGTGTTAAGTGTTATATAAATAGTGTCAAATAAATTATTATTTAAATAAATAAGTTTTGACTAGAAAATTCGTTACAATACCTATAAGAGTGTAAATATGCGGTATTTTAATTCATTTCTTTAAGTACATATCAGAAGCATCACTCGAAAATACTTTTTAATTTTATTTCTGACCTAATTTATACCTTATATATTTAGATAAGATACTGTACGTATACGTATAGACACAATAGAGGGTGTACCATATTAATGTTATGGTGACATAAAAGAGTCATTTTTTATTCGTGGTAGAAAATGACAAATAAACATGAATTTGTGTAAAACATAGATTCATAGGTTCTTTTATTAAAAGCAATGGATTTGGGCGACAGACTTGAAGAAATAATGAAGTTTCAGAACTACTTTAAATTATTAGTATTTATTACTAAAAAAATAAATTAATTAAAAAAAAAAAACATTAAAATAAATAAAATAGGTACCTACTAAATATAAACGTCATTCTACAAATTTAACGAAAAATAGTTCTTTGTCCTCCTTGTATATGCCTCTGCCTAAAATCAACTAAAACACTTTTTTTAATATAATGCTTCTTATGAAGACCCACGAGCTTGCTGTGTTTTAAAATTGCTAATAAAAACCTTAATTTCATATTTCATTTGCTTGTACCTGTAGTCCGGTCAATTTAGACATTCGATGCTACATAAATTCCCACCAAACTGAAAATCAGTGAGATTGTTTAAAATATGATTAAAAATAAAATTTGAAAGTTCCCCATCTTTCCCTTGTATGGAAAAAATATTATTCAAGGTCAAAGGTCAAAAAAATGAATTTTTGGCAATTTTCAGAAAAACGGTAAGTTTTATCATAAAAATACTTCAGACAAAAATTGTAGATCATAAAATTATCTCTAAAATACCCCAAAATAATCTATGTGACAAATAAATCCCCAAGAACTAGAAAATATTTAGTGCAAATAGAAAAAAGATTGTAGAGGAATAGCGTTTAAGTATTACATTTTAAATTTAGTATTTTTACCTATTTTTTAAATTAATTATTGCCATAATTATTTCTTTAGGTCCACCCACACTATTCAATTAATATGTAATATGTTTCACCACTTAAATATATCTATTCAAAGAGAAATGGGATCCGAAAAAAAAAATAGCTTAAAAATAACAATAACAAATATTATATAGATATATATGTGGAAAATTTTAATACTTTTCTATTGATATTTTTGATGATATTAACAACCTCTTTGAGTGTAGAATAAAAATTTAATAAATTTACACGTAAAAAATTGCATATTGTTGCACAGAATTTCATAAATATTATACATTTCTTAGAATGATGATAATTTAAAAAAAAAAAACAATGAAAATATTGTAATGAATAAAAGCTGTAAATATCCATTCAACGAAAATTCTTCTTAACATTCTTACATTTTTAATCCTAATGAATTCGTATCAATATTTGTTGATTAGTCTTATAAAAATATAATACAATCATAAAGTTACAATTTCATTGACAAAAAATTGATTGTGAATTAGGGTATAGAATTGCAGGTGTCAGTAGGGGCAGCAAATTTTGAATAGCCTACGGGCGGCAAATGTGTAAATCCGCCACTGAATATGTGTATATTGCATTAGTCGTCCAATTAAGATTTCTGAAAATTTACTTTACTACATAAACTTTTATTTTTAAGAATTTGAGACCTTGACTCTAATTTTATTTCTCCGTCACTTATCAGAAACGTTTAATATAAAAAAATATTAAATTATGGTTTTTATAATTCTGACGCCCGTCTTTTTTGCTAGATATTAAAGTTCTATAAAATTTTGTTTATCATCTATTAATAAAAATTTCATTTTTGCCTTTTTAAACTGAAAATATTTCAAAAAAATATTATCAACTAAGTTTACATTTTTTAACAACATACACGAATAAATTGTTAAAAATCATAATTTCAGTAGGTTCCTAGCTATAAATAAAAAATTCTATTTACTTAACTTAAATTCAAATTACCTTTATTTGTGCCAAATGCCATAAGCGTTAGATGATTCTGAAAACCAAAACTTCAATAAAACAACACAAGTTTAATAAGTATTATTATTCTTATTATTGTAAAAGTTATCGAGTTTTCAATTTACATAATTATATTTTTTTCTTACTTTTTATTTATTTTTTGTCATCGAGAATTGTTATTGCTAAAGTGGACTTCTACTCTATGACCTTTTAAGAACAGAGTACATATCTTAAAATAAATATCAAACGAATAACCTTTTGGGTGACCTCAAGAATGCCTTTTTAAATGCCTACATAAATATTTGAATACTTTTTAAAACTGGTTATGGACTTCTTTAATGTAGTAACATCCCTAAATCTTGTAAAATCAACACTAAAAAATTCAAAGTTGAAAAAAAAATACTTCTGTTATTTTATTTAAAAATGTTTAAAAAAATAAATAATTTTATCGATAATAATTATTGCTACTATTCGATCGTCCTTCACAATTTGCATAAATCGTATGACATCACTGCTGAACGATTTATGATTAGATAACCAGCAAACATAGTTACGTTATTTAACACGAAATCATCCTATCATCATAATACATACAACAAGGTTTACGACTGTCGGCGATATTACAACATTTTATATAAATTTCCCACCACATTTCACCTACGTCCCAACTGTTTTATTTCTATTCCTACAACACTATTGTTTTTAACATCGCGGCAGCTAAACAAAATCAACTCAATTCGTTAATTGCTTGCTACATACGTTGTTTGTTACCTGTTACCTACGTACCTACATACTTACTTTCATTTGTTTTTGTTGTTTTTTTTTTGTAGCACGGTGAGTTTTATTGGTTTTTTTTTTTTTCATTTGTTTTGTAAATTGTATAAGTAGTAAGCTTTTGTTTACTATTATACGTAGATTAAATACGTTTTTGATTCATTCATTAATTTAAGTAGTGAAAGAGTGAATCCAATTACAGGCAGGCAGGACACGCCCTGCTCCGTATATAACATAGTTTGAGTGGTTCATCAACCGAAGATCTACATTATACGAATAGTAGCTGTATAGTACTACGCCTGACTGACTGACTTACTTTAAGCCTACTACTACGTAGAGTCACATTAGTGTTTGTGAGTAATAAAACGTGTGATAGCTAGTGCAAGTCGTTCAAGAGAGATTTTGGATTGTATTTAACTGAAAAAATAATCGCATACTTTCCAAGGTGAGTGTTAAAAGCCATGAAGAATCGGTTTGGTTTGTTGTAAATACCTTTTTAAGTCACGTTTGTGTAAAAACGAAGAGAAACTGTGCATTTGGTGCGTTTGTTTATTATTGCTCTTATGTATGTTCGAATTTCTTGTTGGATACCTACCTACCTACCTACCAGTAGTTGTAGTGTTGATTTATTTTTGGACGAAGAAATTTTGCTTCATGCCTTTTTAACGTGCATAGAAAACTATTATACTATTTGACGAAACTATTTTTGAACTATTATTACTGTTTCATTATTACAATGACGATGACCTTAAATAAAAAAATATTACTATTAAATATAATATTTAATAAATTAAATACATACTGGAATCAATTGCAAAACAAATGTCAGTCATTTACACTGAGAACTACACAGCAAATTCTCTATAACGAATTTATTTATTTGCTAAAAAAAGTTCATATACTAAGTTATTATAACTCTGTAACAAAATAATCTCTTAAATACATTTGTGAAGAAAACTTTTTTCTAACTCACTCAGACAATTTATCATTTCATTTCATCGTTAATAGTTAACGTTTGAAAATTTACTTGATAAAATTCTTTTTCGTTTTTGAACTTATTATAAGAAACGAAAACTTTATAACAAAAAAAATATTGGTCTCTATCAATAAAAAATTATCTGATGTGATAATGTTTTGATTGTATTATTTCGTTAGTTTATCATTTTGATGTAGTTTTTAATTCGGTTTATTAAAAGGGAATTAAGTGTGATGTAATCATTTTTATTATAGATATTAAAAGTAAATGCACGTTTTATAATCCTGACATTATTTTATTGTAGGTACCTATCTATATTCTTTTTCCAAGTAGATATATAGCATGTCTAAATGAATTGATAATAATTACTTAATTAAATAGTGCACCAATTAATTTAATTAAACCAACATTTTTTGTAGTGTATCTAGAACACGAATTCGATTTTTCGGATAACTCAATTTTTATTTTCTTGCTTCCGGTAACTTACAGACAATATATATAATACTAAAAATACTACTTCCGAGTTATCGATAAGGTTTATTGGTTAAATAGTACCTAACCTAACCTAACTTTTAATAGATACACGTAGGAGGCTTGAGTTAAATAAAGATTTAGAAATAAATATGAAACCGAGGGTTCCGTACCGTAGAACTTTTCTTATTATTAATAATATTTTTGTTTTAATTTCTGTCGTAACTGTTCATAATCTGGAGCTTAATAGAACTAGCAACAAATACGAGACAGTAAAAATTTCTGTATAAGTAATTGATAATATTCCCACAATTTTTTTTAACTTTCCTAGCAGGTATTTATTGTTTAAATCAGAAGGATCAGTAACTAATAATATAAACAAATACTAAAAATACTAGTAAACAAATTTGATAAAAAAATTCTCTTTTAACTTGTTATTATTAATTATCAATAGAATTTCAGAAATAAATACGAGACTAATGTTCTCTTCTTTCTTAACTGTTCCTAATACATATTTATTGGTTAAATACTTGAGTTTAAGAACCAATAATATAAATAAAAAATAGTTTCTCAGATAATGGAGTATTTGAAACAGATGATATCTTAAATAATCCTTCAAATTGTTACTATTTATTATTAATAGAATTTTACAAATAAATACGTGATCGAGGGTTCCGTACCGTAGAACTTTCATCTTCTTATTATTAATAATAGATATTCATATTTTTTTTTCTTAACCTAATATCCCAATGTTAATTGATTGAATTATTGATAATACTGGTTTTTCGCATATTAAAGTATTTGGAAGAGATTTGATGAAAAAAATTGTCCAAAAATGACCACAAACAGTTCTTCAAACTGTTACCATTTATTATTAATAGAATTTTAAAAATATATATACAAGACCGAGGGTTCCGTACCGTAGAATTTTAATAAGAATAATTAATAATATTTTTTAGTCTGGTCAATTTAGACATTCGAAGCTATATAAATTCCCATCAAGCTGAAAATATAATTAAAAATAAAATTTGAAACTTCCCCATCTTTCCTTTGTATGGAAAAATTTTTATTCAAGGTCAAAGGTCAAAAAAATTAGTTTTTCGCGATTTTCAGCAAAACGGTAAGTTTTATCATAAAAATACTTCAGACAAAAATTGTAGACCATAAAATTATCTATAAAATAAGTATGAATATTTTTTTCCTAAAAGCCACCGTTTCTGAGATATTAGGTAAAATGAAACCCAGTCCCTTATTTTATACGCCAGTGTAACCTCGAGACAACATTTGTCTCCTGTTCAATTGTATGCGTGGCTAGGGTCTTATACCTGCTTTATATCAGTGTGCCCAATAAATGAAATACTGTTAGTCTCATAGTTGCCAGATTAGGGGATTTTCCCTAAAAAATAGGGGATTTTTTTTCCTTTGGGGTATTTTTTGGGGATATATTTTTCAGGGGAATTCTTCTGGGGAAAAATTTTCCTCTACAATATTTTTTCTATTTGCACTAAATATTTTCTAGTTCTTGGGGATTTATTTGTCACATAGCTTATTTTGGGGTATTTTAGAGATACATATTTTATAGATAATTTTATGATCTACCTACAATTTTTGTCTGGGGTAATTTTATGATAAAACTTACCGTTTTGCTGAAAATCACGAAAAACTCATTTTTTTGACCTTTAACCTTGAATAAAATTTTTTCCATACAGGGGAAAGATGGGAACCTTAAAATTCAATTTTTAATCATATTTAAAACAATCTCACTGATTTTCAGCTTGGTGGGAATTTATGTAGCTTTACTCTTATTTTTTGGTCTAATTTGACCGGACTATTTATAATACGTTTCTTAACTGCATTCTTTAAATTTTTACTATTTCCCTATTATTAAAAAAATTAATTAATTGTTAAAAAAATAGGTACTTAGGTATTTAACATAAAACGTCATTCTACACAAAAAAGAATTGTTTTGTCCTCCTTGTATATGCCCCTGATTAAAATCAACTCAAACACATTTTTTTTATGTTGGGATCAGAAACCTTAAATTTTAATCTACGTTAACTTTAACCTCATGAAAATTTTTAACCAAATACAATAATTCGATTTTCACAAATAGTTTTTACTTGAAATTTTATTTTTCGTCCTGATTTTGAACTAGTAAATAATGTTTCTTATGAAAACCCACGAGGTTGCGCTAGCATTGAGTTTGTGATTTGTTTTTTAATTTGAAGTAAAATAAAAGAAAACATGTTCTGAAATTGCAAATAAAAACGGTAATTTCATATTTCATTTGTTTATACCTGCACAGTTTTATTTTTGTTTATGTAAACTTGCTATTATTATTATTGGTTCATACTAATGGGTTTAATTTTGTCGAAGGCTGTTTTTATTACTTAAACAAATTTGCTAATGATGTAACAGTTTATTACGGTAGTACGTGTAGGTAGGTTTTAAATTTTAATGCACCTATAACATAATACATAACTGTTTACTTCACAATCAGAATCAGTATAAAAATGGTATAGGCTCATTAGTAAAAATGGCACATAGGTAATCGTACTTATGTGGTAATATGGTACCTACTTATAAAAAATATAGCATAAAGCACTTAGGAATTAAAAAGACAGATAGCACCTCGTAAAATATTATTCCATAATCCATCTAACTGCTGATAAGAAAATCAGATTGTGTAAAAAATATGCATTGGAAAAATATAATATTGTAAGACATTTCAATAAAATCAGGGAAGGTGGAAAAATTGGTGGATGAATTGGGAATAGCGATGTGTAACAATAATATCTAAGTATATGTACTAACTTTAAAGATATAGTACAACTAGCTATGCCGGCAACTTCGTCCGCGTGGAATAGTAACTTTCGGTAGCATTTAAAATTTTTTTCTTCTATATTTTTATTTTCTGGGCCGTAAGCCTTTTTGTCGACATCATAACACAAAAACTTTCATTCCTTATTTTTGCCCTTTTTAGGGTAAAATTTTTACAAACTTTAAATGTCGTATTTATATCTAATCAAAAGCCTACAAAATAAGTTTCAGGCCTCAAGCTTTATATACTTATCTATCTCTGTACCAAATTCTCATTTAAATCGGTTCAGTAGTTTGGACGTGATTGCGTAACACACAGACAGACAGAGTTACTTTCGCATTTATAATATTATAGATTAATATAGTTTAATTATAGTTTAAAATAGTTTATATAGCTTAGTATTCAACTACTTTTATTGATCCAAATAAACAAAACCTCTATAACTTTTTACACTTAATATTTTAATTTTCTGGGCCGTAAGCTTTTCGGACGACGTCATTACACAAAAACTTTCATCGGCTGATTTTATCCCCTTTAGGGTAAAATTTTTACAAACATTGAATGTCGTATTTATTTATACCTAATCAAAAGCCTGAAAAATAAGTATCAAGCTTTAAAAATTACGGACTTTCCGCACAAACTTTCCTATTTCAACCCCTTACAACCCTTTTTTTGCATAAAAAAGTAGCCTATGTCCATTCTCAGGCTCTAGACTATCTCTGTATCACATTTCATTTAAATCGGTTCTGTAAATTTTAGGCAAGATTGTGTAGCATACAGACACAGTTACTTTCGCATTTATAATATTCTGCGAATTCATTTTAATCGATTTTCCCATGGGAATAAGATATTTTCCCGCAGTAAAACGTAGCCTATGTGTTAATCCAGGGTGTCAGCTAACTCCATACCAAATTTTATTAAAATTGCTCCAGCCGTTTAGACGTGAAGAAGTAACAAACATACACACTCACACACTTACAAACTTTCGCTTTTATAATATTAGTGTGATTAATTGACTATAATTTTGCAACCTTTACTAACAAAAGCACTTTAAGAGATCCATTGGAAGTCGAATAGGTGACTAAATTTTCAAAAACTTTCTAAAAACTATAGAAAATTATGAAATGTAGATAAAGTTCAAATTATCATAGTATTTCAATTTTTTCAGTTAATTTGTGATTTTTAATTTCAATATTTGAAATAATTTTATTTTTGTTTTGATCTGGACCTAACGATTTTCCTGAGATACGCAGTAAGTAAGGCCAAAATAATGTCTTGTGGCTTTGGTAACTTATCTAAATAATAATATCCAGATTTTACAAAATTTAAGAAAGTGTTTTAAGGTGAGGGCTGAAGGATGAAGGTACAGAGCCTGATGGTGAAAAACCTACAAAAATTAAAGAAGTGTAACCTAACCCAACCTTCACTCAGTACCTATAACCTAATCTAACGTACCAAATAAAAGAGTAAAAAAAAATGTTTATAGCTTTTTGTTTATGGAGACCCAATTTAATAATTTTAACAATATTCAATTTTTATAAATAATACTTCCTACTTTTTGTTATTGAGAAGTAATATTTACTAGACTTGACTTAATTTCTGCATTCTTATAAAAAGGATATCTTGATATCAAACAAAAAACTGTAGTAATGACCTCCTATAATATGCACTAAGAAAGTGCAACAAGGTGAGTTCTGAAAGGTAGAAATGCAGAGCTCAGTGGTGAATAAATTAAAAATGAGAAAAAGTAACCTAATTCAACTTTAATATAAATATTTTTTTTCTGGGATCCAATTCTATAAATTTATTCACAATATTCAGTTTTTCAAATATCGAAATAGTTTATTAATGGTACTTTTTGTTTTATTTTTTTGTCACTGAGAAGTATTAATACTTTCTAGACTTCGATGAACTTTTGCATTCTGATGAATAGAATATCTAGAAATCAAACGAATAGTTTTTAATTGACCTCAAGAATGACCTTATACAGGGTTTTTCAAGTTGATGGGCTATGAGAAGTATATGAATTAGTAGAAGGAATTCAATTTTGAAACTTGGGCTCATTTGGTTATAGTTTATGCCGCTTCTTTTAAAAATATTTTCAAGTTCGATTTACATCCGGTTATACCGGAAGTCGATACCAACTTTGTTAATTTAAATAGAATGGTATATTTTTTACGCTGAATTCGAATAAAACGTGTAATTCTAAGGTAAGTTTGATAACCAACTTGTACACTTATGACGATCGATTTCTGAGTTAATTTAATTTATAGAAAAAAAATCGCTACCGCAACCCAAATTATAGAAAATCATAATTTCCACAAAATACGACTTACGAGTGTTGAAATTTTTACTAGTAATAGCTGAATATTAGTGCTAACGCCTTGACAAAATTGAATTAAATAATTTATACAGGGCGTTCAAAATAAAATTCTAAAATTGAAAAACTTGCAAACACGAATTACTTCGTTTTTTCAAATGGCACCTACTATTTTTTATTTTTTCAATCGATTCCTTTTTTTATCCTCTTTCGATCTATATGGATACTTCCTATTTTAAGTAATAATTCAAAATTATTCCAAAATTTTCAAATAAAGTAGGAAGTATCCATATGGATCGAAAGAGGATAAAAAAAAGGAATCGATTGAAAAAATAAAAAATAGTAGGTGCCATTTGAAAAAACGAGGTAATTCGTGTTTGAAGTTTTTCAATTTTAAAATTTTATTTTGAACGCACTGTAAAAATTATTTAATTCAATTTAGTCAAGGCGTTAGCACTAATATTCAGCTATTACTAGTAAAAATTTTAACGCTCTAAGTCGTATTTTGTGGAAGTTATGATTTTTTATAATTTGGGTTGCGGTAGCGATTTTTTTTCTATAAATTAAATTAACTCAGAAATCGATCGTCATAAGTGTACAAGTTGGTTATCAAACTTACCTTAGAATTACAGGTTTTATTCGAATTCAGCGTAAAAAATATACCATTCCATTTAAAATAACAAAGTTGGTGTCTACTTCCGGTATAACCGGATGTAAATCGAACTTGAAAATATTTTTAAAAGAAGCGGCATAAACAGTAACCAAATGAGCCCAAGTTTCAGAATTGAATTCCTTCTACTAATTCATATACTTCTAATAGCCCATCAACTTGAAAAACCCTGTATAATATGTACGAAGAAAGTGTATTAAAATGAGGGCTGTAGGGTGGAGATTTTAAAAAAGAAAAATGTGTAACTTAACCTATCCTTAACCCAATCCAACAGAATAAAAGAATATTCTATAATTTTAACAATATTCAATTTTCAAAAAGAGAATTAATTTATTAATATTACTTTTGACTTTTTACTTTATTTTTTTGTCATTGAAAAGTAGATATCATTTTATAAACATAGATGAACTTGTACATTGTGTTAAATAGAAGATCAAACGAATAACTTTTTAATTGACCCCAAATATCACCTTATATAATATGTTCCAAAATAGCGCATTAAATTATAGACAAAAAGGTGGATATGCAAAGCCTGGTGGTGGAACATTTAAAAATGAAAATAGTGTAGGCTAACCTAACCTTAACCTAGCCTGACATTATATCTAAGGTACCTAAAGGAGGAAAAATAATTTCTAGGGCCCCATTAAATAATTTTAACTATATTCGAATTTTAAAATAAACGAAGTGATTTACTAATAATGCATATTACCTAGTTATAGTTTATTGGTTAAGTCGTGTACATTTATTATGATTCTCTAACATTTATATCTTCAAAAAGTAGAAGTATCTAATAACTGTTCTACATAAATATGTCTGTTCCCACAACCTACAACTTTGCTTTATCAGTGCACAAAAAGTGCGATAACTTAACATTTCTGTTTACTTATTACGAAAGTTTTATAGCCCCTTTGCTTACCTGCTTGCTTTTGCTACAATAGCAACATTACCTATACACGAGTATGTACTTTATCAAGAAATTTCACACAAGATACTTTCACATAAATATGTATAGGTACGTACTTATTGCTTGTAAAAATTGCAGAACCTTGTAAAATAGTAATAAACCGAAATATTTGTTAAATTTTGATAATTTATTATATTAAGAAATACTCTATCTATAGGTACAGCATTTATAATTACACAATTAGATTTATTAGACAGATACATCAAATTATGTCATTAAGTATGTACCAATCTATAAATATATGTACCTATGTAAAGAAATAATTAATGACATTTAAGCAATATATAATACTAGCTGTGCCCTGCGGTGTTAACCCCGGTTTATTAGGGAAAATAAATTGTGTATTAGTAGTAAAAATAATAATTTTTTTAAATTATCTATTTAAAACAATCTTTTGAAAATGTTATGTACAAAGTTCCCCATACATTATCCGCGAATTCATTTTCATCGATTTTCCCATGGGAATAAGATATTTTCCCGCAGTAAAACGTAGCCTATGTGTTATTCCAGGGTTTCAGCTAACTCCATACCAAATTTTATTAAAATCGCTCCAGCCGTTTAGACGTAAATAAGTAACAAACATACACACTCACAAACTTTCGCCTTTATAATATTAGTGTGATTAAATTTTTATCAGAAAACTTTTAAATTACTAGAGACAATTTATCTCAAAAAAGTATTTTTGGAGTAACTTATATTTTACGTAAATCTATTATCTACAGTGTAAGTGTTTACAAGATAATAATTGTTTTAAATTCTGCTAATAAATTGTGGATTTTTTCTAAATAAGCATTTAATAGAATTGAAAACTAAAAATAGTTGTGACAAAAAATGAGGAATTATTCTGCTTCAATTAATATTTATGAAAACAAATAAAATTTTTATTCGCAGTATTTTTATTCTTATTTATTAATATTGTAAATAAGTAAATAATATACCTAAGTATAAATCCAAATTTTAAAATTAGATTATTTCGCAACTGAAGATTTATTTAATTGTAGGTATTGTAAAATATTAGCAGGAATAAATAAATATTTTTGAATAAACAATAAGGGCCGTTCATAAAATACATTTGCATACAAGGAAGGGGGACGGGTCTTGCTGAGTGTGACAAGATATGACAACGGGGGGACGGGGGGTCTACGGCAACGTGACGTTCGCCGTTCATCAAAAAATTTTACTGAATTTTTACAGAATCCTTCGACTTCTGATAAATAGAAATATTATTTATTTGTTCGTTACATATAATTTTAAAAATTTGACAATACGGAGATGTTTGAAATCAGACAACATATATTTATTATGTCTTTGTCTAAAATGCGTATAAAATTGTAGAAAGCGTAATATATTTAGCTAGAGTATCTAAAGGTTGGTTTACACTACGCCGTGTCGAATCAGTGCATCGCATGATGCTCGCACCTATAGACATTAATTTTTTTCCTTTTAAGTTCCAGTGTCGGTTTTTTACTAAAAGATAATTAATTCCCAATAATATTGGTGGGAAGGCAATCTCTAAACTCTTGTGCAAAGTTGGAGGCTAGGACGGAAGGCTCTCGTCAACTTCCTCTGGGAATTGCGGAAACTTGATGGGTTGCAGGTACTAGTTGAGTAGAGAAAGATGATAGACGAAATGAAAACGGAAGATAAGTCTAGTGAAAGATAATCTATGGAATATTATTACTCGCCCAACAGTTGTCTATATGATTTAAGAATACCACAGAAAATTTTAGACTAGGGCAGATGACCCAGGAATCGTATGCATGATCTTTTAAATGCTAAACTGAGTAGGTCGGTTATACTGGCCAGTTTTTTTGACTCTTAATTTCATACCAACTCTGATTTTTTACTATAATTCAGTTAAATACCTAAAGTATGAATGAAAATTTCGATTTAGGCTAGGGTAGCACGAACTAGTCACGGTGGAACGTAAACCATCCTTTATTTTTCTACCAATGAGTGCACTTTTTAATGTTTTACGTAAACTGTAACTCTCTCAGGGTTTATCGTATTATAAAAATAGTCAACTTATTCGAGTAAATCTTATTAATATATACAGGATGTCACTAATATAAATTACCCACATTGTCTACGCTTGAATTGGTCATTAATATCAAAAGTAACATTTCTTAAAATATATATATATCAGTTGACTATTTTTTCTTTTTATGCCGACTCTTGAATTTCTAAAACTACTTTTAAACTTATCGATTAAAAAATATTATTAGTGGAATTCCATCTTTTTTGACAACAAATTATGACATTAGTACTTAAATGTCAGGCATATTTTGTTTAATCTGCATATAAAATTCATTAGTAATGTAGTAAAACGAACACAGTTATTCAATTTAAAAAATTTTAAGTGCAATGTTACCAGAACAGCAAGATTCAATAAACTGCGACAAAGATGAGAAACTCAGGTCAAGAAGTAGAACTGATATCTTATGTAATAAGATGGGATGCCCTCGGCTGGTATGAAGCCATTTGTTTTGACAATTTATAATATTTACAGTCAAAAGTACAGAGTTGAAAAGGCACTTATATTACTAAAAGCAATTATATGAACAATGTGTAATAACAATAATCAATTTAGGAAGGCGAGGACGACAATATTAAATTTTTTAAAACTATTAACACGATTTTTATTTTATAACTAGCAGCAATACCCGGCGTTGCTCGGGTAAGAATATATCACACGTTTGATGGAACATTCTAGAATATTCGCGAATTAAGAACTATCCAGAACATCCCATAATGATTCAAAACATTCTCTAACTTTTTTTAACACTGAAACATTCTTGAATGATCTTCAAGATTCTGGAACATTCTTGAACATTGCCAAATCATTCTGAAATGTTATAATAAAACTTACTTTTACTTCTTAGAACATATTTGAACTGCCTGTAACATTACAAAAAAATCTGCTTCATTCTCATCCCCACTCCGTGCTGTTTGCTGGGTGAGTAGTGACATCAGTAGACGCCTGGCAGGGATGACTAATGGATTGATAATAATTGATCAATTATCGACCAGTGAGAGTTGAAGATTATTACAATACTAATATCGCTATTAAAAATTGGGGGTTGGTGGCAGAAGGGTGAAAATTTAGGGTTATATGTTTTTTTAATGCCACATTATAAAAAAGTTAACAAAAGTTTTGTCCAAAAAATTAAAAAGTAAGGGGTGGACAACCCTTATCACTTAGGGGTATGAAAAATAGATAGTTCCCGATTCTCAGACCTACTGAATATGCACACAAAATTTCACAAAAATCGGTCGAGCCATTTCGGAGGAGTTTAGTTACAAACACCGTCACACGAGAATTTTATATATTAGATTAGATAAAGTTTGCCTTCCTTAATTGACCTGGTATAGGTACTGTAGAATACCTGATAATGTAAGTCTATCAGTTAAGGGTACTAAATATCGAATAATGGTCCACGAAGAAGAATTAAACGCACATAACTGGATGTGACGTCATTAGAATCACTTTAAAAGAGCTGTTTGGGTAGTTCAAATGCACCAAAACATTAAAATCTACCTCCTGTAACGTAATTAGAAGATTATGCTATTCATAGACAGTAAGCTCACTTTGGGATTTTTTAATGGTTATTTAACTTTCGTAATAAAATTGATTACCATAAAATACTCTCTATAACGTATTTACACTTTAATTGGAATACGTTGGCTTGCTCAAACCTCACCCAACCTAATCCAACTTTTATACTGACCAACTCTAGCTACTGAGACAGCTCAGTAACTTATCGAAACTAGAATATTTAATAATATTTAAACTTTCACTGGTGTATTAATTCTCGATGAAACATTTTTAATAAAGGAAACAGAAAAAGAAAAGAAATGTTTCAACAAAACTGTTTCTTTCTCGACAATTGTTTCGACCTCTAAAAGGTCATTTTCAAGAGTACAATAGTTACTACCTTTTAGAGGTCGAAACAATTGTCGAGAAATAAACAGACTTGTTGAAACATTTCTTTTCTTTTTCTGTTTCCTTTAGAATATTTATTTTCCATTGAACTCAACTCAAAATATAATATCCAATCAGTATTCAGAAAGAATTACCTATCTCTTTTTAATTTTAGTATGCACAGTTGACAGACATAATTGATAAATTAATTGAAAATAACTTTATTGGTTTAAAAACACGTACCTTCCAAGTGCTGCTCAATCCTCCTTAATATACCATGTCACTAAAGGAACTAACTAGCACAAAGAATTATTGTCAACAAATGTGTTCCTTTTTATCAGTGAATATTACGCTAGTGACAATCATCGATAAAATATCAGTTAATATTTTTTAAGGATACTTTACAGTTAGTAGTGGGTACTCATAATTTACCAGTTTCTAATTGTTATACAATAAAATCTACTATCTACTTACTACGGACATGTACTTAAGTATATATGTATAGTCTGAACAGTAGGTATGTTGTTGTTCTAATTTTTTTTTTTTTTAATTAACAACTAGATATACTAAGTACTTTTTTCATTTCAGTTTAGTTTATTGTAGTTGGTAAAATTCCACTAACTTAGGTTATATTTATTTTTGCAATTATTTAACTCATTCAGTGATTATCATTAACATTTATGGAGTCAACCATTTATACTATGTATGTACATTAGTTCTAAGAAGAACAGCTTCTTTAATGTATTTATTGGGGCTGTTTAAATGTCGAAACAAAAAAAAGTAAACCTACGAAACACATAGCAACGAACGCAAACGTCAAAAAAAAAATAATAGCAAGGCTACCGAGTTATAAATGTAAAAGGAACTATTGATAGGAGCACTATTGGTTATGAAATACTTCTGTTATAGTCCGGTCAATTTAGACATTCGAAGCTACATAAATTCCCACCAAACTGAAAATCAGTAAGATCGTTTAAAATATGATTAAAAATAAAATTTTAAAGTTCCCCATCTTTCCCCTGTATGGAAAAAATTTTATTCACGGTCAAAGGCCAAAAAAAATTAGTTTTTCGCGATTTTCAGCAAAACGGTGTTTTATCATAAAAATACTTCAGACAAAAATTGTAGATCTTAAAATTATCTATAAAATATGTATGAATATGTTTTTTCCTAAAAGCCACCGTTTCTGATATATCAGGTTAAATGGAACCCAGTCCCTTATTTTATACGCCACTGTAACTTTGAGACAACATCTGTCTCCTGTTCAATTGTATGCGTGGCTAGGGTCTTATACCTGCTTTATATCAGTGTGCCCAATAAATGAAATACTGTTAGTCTCAGGGTTGCCATATTAGGGGATTTTCCCCAAAAAATAGGGGATATTTAGCTTTGGGGTATTTTTTGGGGATATATTTTTCAGGGGAATTCTTCTGGGGAAAAATTTTCCTCTAAAATCTTTTTTCTATTTGCACTGAATATTTTCTAGTTCTTGGGGATTTATTTGTCAGATAGCTTATTTTGGGGTATTTTAGAGGTATATATTTTATAGATAATTTTATGATCTACAATTTTTGTCGAGGGTAATTTTATGATGAAATTTTTTGGGCCTTTAACCTTGAATAAATTTTTTTCCATACAGGGGAAAGTTGGGGAACTTTGAAATTTAATTTTTAATCATATTTTAAACAATCTCACTGATTTTCAGCTTGGTGGGAATTTACATTGATTTTTTGGTCTAATTTGACATGACTATTAGCAATATTTATCAAGGGAACATACCGCCGTAACTAGATATTAAAGCAGCCATTAAATTTGTATGTGTTTTTACTACGAGAAGTACTCTATTGGCACTATTTTTCCCTTATAGATAGCGTACATAATGTATGTTATTGCTTTATATCAAGTAAACATGTTGTTATTTGTTATCATTTCTTTTGTAGGTATCTTAATACAAAAATTCAAAGCTTCTTTCATAAGCTGTAGCACTTGTTCAAATGCTCAAAAAAGCAAAATTAATAGGTACGTCAAATGGGAAATAACAAGATTGCCAACAGATGACTGAAAAAGCAACCACTGAGAAAAGTAGTATAAGTTATTACATATGTATAAATACTTCAAGTAATAATATTTATCTATAAATGGGAACATACTGCCATAACTTTAAACAATACAGCAATAATTAAGTTGTGTTGGTACCACGTTACCACGTAGCAAGGCTGCCAACTGGTCCATACAAAAGCATCCATTGATAAGAGCAATATAGGTTATAAAATATTTATCTAGTAATATTTATCACTAAATTGGCAATGAAGAATTACTGCTATAATTGCAGATAATAGAACAACCATTAAGTTAAAATTTCAATAATATACAGGGTTTTTCAAGTTGGTGGGCTATTAGAAGTATATGAATTAGTAGAAGGAATTCAATTCTGAAACTTGGGCTCATTTGGTTATTGTTTATGCCGCTTCTTTTAAAAATATTTTCAAGTTCGATTTACATCCGGTTATACCGGAAGTCGACACCAACTTTGTTATTTTAAATGGAATGGTATATTTATTAGGCTGAATTCGAATAAAACCTGTAATTCTGAGGTAAGTTTGATAACCAACTTGTACACTTATGACGACCGGTTTCTGAGTTAATTTAATTTATAGAAAAAAATAGCTATAGCAATTCAAATTATAAAAAATCATAACTTCCACAAAATACGACTCAGACTGTTGAAATTCTTACTAGTAATAGCTGAATATTAGTGCTAACGCCTTGACAAAATTGAATTAAATAATTTATACAGGGCGTTCAAAATAAAATTCTAAAATTGAAAAACTTCAAACACGAATTACTTCGTTTTTTCAAATGGCACCTACTATTTTTTATTTTTTCAGTCGATTCCTTTTTTTATCCTCTTTCGATCCATATGGATACTTCCTATTTTAAGTAATAATTCAAAATTATTCCAAAATTTTCAAATAAAATAGGAAGTATCCATATAGATCGAAAGAGGATAAAAAAAGGAATCGATTAAAAAAATAAAAAATAGTAGGTGTCATTTGATAAAACGAAGTAATTCGTGTTTTAAGTTTTCAATTTTAGAATTTTATTTTGAACGCCCTGTATAAATTATTTAATTCAATTTTGTCAAGGCGTTAGCACTAATATTCAGCTATTACTAGTAAAAATTTTAACACACTAAGTCGTATTTTGTGGAAGTTATGATTTTATTATAACTTGGTTTGCGGCAGCGATTTTTTTTCTATGAATTAAATTAACTCAGAAACCAATCGTCATAGGTGTACAAGTTGGTTATCAAACTTACCTTAGAATTACACGTTTTATTCGAATTCAGCGTGAAAAATATACCATTCCATTTAAAATAACAAAGTTGGTATCGACTTCCGGTACAACCGGATGTAAATCGAACTCGAAAATATTTTTAAAAGAAGCGGCATACACAATAACCAAATGAGCCCAAGTTTCAGAATTAAATTCCTTCTACTAATTCATATACTTCTAATAGCCCATCAACTTGAAAAACCCTGTATGCTTTACCAGGGGAATCACTATTGTGTTGGCACTACTTCTTTTTATATATGAAGTACATTATGTTAATAAATTATTACTGATTAATACCAACTAAACATTTTGATATCATTTCTTATTTAAGTAGATATCTTAATAAAAAAAATCAAAATTTTTTCCATACGTTGTAGCAGTTGATAAACCTATGAAACACACAGCAACAAACACAAACGTCAAATGGAAAGTAGTAGCAAGGCTGCCAACTAGTGCATATAAAAGCAACCATTGATAAGAGCAGTATAGGTTATAAAATATTTTAGCTGGTAATATTTATTACTAAATGGGCAATGAGGACTTACTGCTACCATTAAGTTAAAATTTCAATAATAAATACTTTACCAAGGAAATTACTATTGTGTAGGAACTACTTTTTTCTTATATATATTACGTACATTATATCCTTTTATACCAACCAAACATTTTAATATCATTTTCTTATTTAGATTTCTTAATAAACAAATTCAAAAAATTATTTCAAGTTATAGCAGTTATTTAATTGTGTTTTTTTTATTTCAAATTTATATTTCAATTCCTTTTCTTTTTGTTGTAGATGGGAAACCCACTTAACTCGATCTTGTGGCTTATTGTATTGATATTTATATCATTCTTTGTAGCCGCATTTTGCGCAGGATGGTATATCCTCTTTTACCCCATTACTGTTTGTATAAGTGGTTTAACGGTAAGTTTTCCATAAAAAAAAAACAAAAAGAAATAATATTCAAACTAACTGGGGGTGATATATTTTTGACAAACATTAAATTCAAACACTTACTTATATATAAACTAAAAGAAAACCTTTTACTAATGAATAAAAATTATTAGGACTAACTTTTAGCCAAGTTTTAGATATTAGCACCCTTCTTCACCTATATTAAGGGTAGAATATGTTAAAAACGTTTTTATTAAAGAATCTGATTTTTTTTGTAATTTGGTGATTGTTTATTTTTTAGGGTCTCACGGATTTCCTACTGAAAGGGGTGCAGTTTCCACATTACTGCGCAGACGCAATGATGTCCGGATCCCCTTTATTTTAGATAGACGCGATTATATCTCTATATAAAATTTTATACCCAATAATAACACAAATATTTGTACAGTGCTCAGCAAAAAAAAAGAAGGAAACGCCACATGCATACTTATAAACGAGCTCGAAAAGTATATGCACCTCTTTTTTCGTTAAACACTGTACAACGTACATCTTTTAAGATTAAACTTTTTTTCATAAATTCGTCACTAATAATTATTGTAAGTAATAATCAAGTAACTCAATTGTGTTCATTAATTACAATACTGAGAATACATAATATGTAATGTCAACTTAATGTACCTGTGAATATTATTCCGAAAAAAATATTAATAAATCGTTTATGACATAGAATATTTATTTACATAAAAATACGTATCTAAATAAATACGTTATTTTTGTCTGCATGTACAGTCAAATGTATCTACTATATAATAGTGTCAGTAATGATATGCATTAATTATATTTATAAATAAAAAATTAAAACAAAAATGCTTATGTTTTATTTTTAAGGAAATTAGCCTAAATATGTAATATGAGTTAATAAAAAGAAGTAAAAAAGAGGATGAAATTTCTTGAAAACTAAATTTTGAAACCCACCGATAATAATAAAAGCGAAAAGTGTGCTTATTACTCAATTTTTTTATTTTTAAAGTGTAACCCCAGTAGTGGTCTCACTAAACGTTCTAATTTTTACCCCTAAGATTTAAATCTAATGTTTAAATGTTCACGCTTTGAACTTTTAATAGTTTACAAGATCGAATTAAAGCAAAAATTCGGTTAAATGTTTCTAAAACTACATTTTTAAAAATCTATGATAATATGGAAGCCTTATCTTATCAATTATTTGTTCTTTTACAAATTACTACAATGGTTTAATTTTATCCTCAAATCTAACATTTAAATTTTCAGTAATAATCCAGTTTCTATTTTATTTTATTGCAGATACAGTGGAAAACCTTAATACATTTTTTTAAATATTAATGTCAGTTTTGACAGAAAATTAGTTAAACTTTCTTGTGTTTGTATAAAGTTGAGACGTTCTGAAGTTGAATTTTTCGATACTCCACAAATATAAAATCAAAAATGTGACGAAGTTCTACGGTAAGTACTTTTGAAACAAAACGAATATTTGTGGATTCAGTTAGTTAAATTTTTACTGCATCAGGTTCTTATTAATACAACTATTCAAATTACTTTTAGGACATTTCAAATGAGAAATGGATTAAATGCAGTGCTATGGTGTCTAATTATGGTTTTTCTTTCCTACATAATTGCGATTATTTCTGGAATTGCATATATTTTTGTAACGTGTTTACATCCATTTTATCCAAGTCTAACAGTACGTTTTATACGAATAGGGTATTTTGCAATTACCTTAGATGAATAAATTTTGTGTAAGGTTTTCTATCTAAATCATGGTTTTAACTTAGATTTCCTTATTTCAATTAAAGCCATTTCTTATTCAAGATAAACTCCATTACATCATTGAACATATAACAATGAAAATTTAAATTGAATTATATCAGCTTTTCCTATAACCTCATTTTTTACCATAGTAAGAAAACTGGTAGCAATCAGCAGCATCAAAAATTAAGTACTCAAGTTTACCCCTTACGTGCTTTAATGATATATTAAATGCATTAATGGGGGATTAACATGTTTACATACTAAGCCTTAATAAGAAATTAAATAATCAATAATACGTATATATTAAATTAATTAATGAGAAATTAAACGATCATTCTTACATACTAAATGCTTAAATGGTGTTATAAAGTAATCGAATGCTTGAAACCTAATAAATGCCTTAATTAGGAATTAATTTATGTTAACTTACTAAATTTTCTAATGTGTAATAAAATAATGATGCTATATGACTCAATAATGGCGAATTAAATATCTTAATGACAAACTCATTGTCCTAATGAGAAATTAAGAGCCTAAATGATGAACTAAATTCTCAGGCTTACCTACTAAATGCCCTAATTCCGCACCTATTATATGCCTTAATAGCGAA
This sequence comes from Agrilus mali, assembly GCA_029378335.1. Classification (NCBI taxonomy): domain Eukaryota; kingdom Metazoa; phylum Arthropoda; class Insecta; order Coleoptera; family Buprestidae; genus Agrilus; species Agrilus mali. Next base: position 4,296,161 of record CM055661.1, read on the forward strand.
TTAAATGTATTAATGACGAATTAACTGTTTCAATAAGAAATTCAATGCCTTAATGAGTAAAGAAGTAACTATGCTTAACTTATTAAAAAATGCCTTAATGAAGAATTAAATGTCTTAATTACAAATTAAATTCTTATGTTAACTTACTAAATGCCTTAATGAGTAATGAAATAATGATGCTACATGACTCACTGGCGAATTAAATGTCTTAATGATGAACTCAATGTCTTAATGAGAAATTCAATGCCTAAATGATGAACTAAATCCTTATGCTTACCTACTAAATGCCCTAATGCCGCAACTTTTATATGCCTTAATGGCGAGTTTAATGCCATAATGACGAATTTAATGTTTCAAATAAGAAATTCAATGCCTTAATGAGTAAATAAATAACTTTGCTTGATCTATTAAAAAAAATGCCTTAATGAAGAATTAAATGTCTTAATGAGAAATGCAATAACGATGTTTACCTATTAAATATTTGCGTTAGTGGCAAAGGAAATGTCTTAATTACGAATTAAATTCTTATGTTGACTTACTAAATGCCTTAATGAGTAATGAAATAATGATGCTACATGACTCACTGGCGAATTAAATGTCTTAATGATGAACTGTTTTTTTTGGGAACAATGTCTTAATGAGAAATTCAATCCTAAATGATGAACTTAATAACACTATATTTTAACATTTATATTGCTTAATAGCGACAATATTTTATTAATTGCCTAAATGAGAACTAAGTTTATATTGCCTATAATGATGAACTAATGCTCATGCACCTAATAATGCCTTAATGCGAGTTAATAATTGCCTTAATGCGAATTAAAAAAAATGTTTCAAATAAGAAATTCAATGCTTTAATGAGTAAATAAATAACTTTTATTAACCTATTAAAAAAATGCCTTAATGAAGAATTAAATGTCTTAATTACGAATTAAATTCTTATGTTAACTTACTTAATGCCCTAATGAGTAATAAAACAATGATGCTATATGACTCAATGGCGAATTAAATGTCTTAATGACGAACTCAATGTCTTAATGAGAAATTAAATACCTAAATGATGAACTAAATCCTTATGCTAACCTACTAAATGCCCTAATGCCGCACCTATTATATGCCTTAATGGCGAGTTAAATGCCATAATGACGAATAAATGTTTCAAATAAGAAATTCAATACCTTAATGAGTAAATAAATAACTTTGCGTAACCTATTAAAAAAATGTCTTAATGAAGAATTAAATGTCTTAATGAGAAATGCAATCATGATGTTTACCTATGAAATATTTGCATTAGTTGCAAAGGAAATGTCTTAATTACGAATTAAATTCTTATGTTAACTTACTAAATGCCCTAATGAGTAATAAAATATTGATGCTATATGACTCAATAATGGCTAATTAAATATCTTAATGACGAACTCAATGTCCTAATGAGAAATTGAATGCCTAAATGACGAACTAAATTCTCATGCTTACCTACTAAATGCCCTTATGCCCTAATGCCGCACCTATTATATGCCTTAATAGTGCATTAAATGTCTTAATGACGAATTAACTGTTCCAATATTAAATATACCTTAATAAAGAAATAAATGTTTTAATGAGGAACTGAATGTTCATTATTACCTATTAAATGCCTTAATGAGAAATTTAATGATCATGTTTTTCTATTAAATGTACTACAGATTACTAATTTATTGGCTTAAGGTTAAATGAGTAGAAAAATTGCTTAAACATTAAAAAAAGCTCTTTTATTGGTGACGTAATAGTTAAATGCTAATTAAATAAATACTTTAAAAACAGATCAATTAGGAATTAAATAAATTAGGTAGGTACTTGAGTTGTTTTTGATGATTTTGGTTTTTATTATAGTTAAACAAATGGAAAATTAAAATTCCTAAATGGGTGTGTTTTTTTTTCAGTAATATATGAAAGAAATTTTTAAAATTTCGTTGATTTACCTAATATATTTTTTGTGCAAGTCATAACATCCACAGATATATACTATAACAATTAGGTATGTTATTTAATTTTAATAGGAATGCAGATGGGTTCTTTTGGAAGGACTCAATTTCCCTCAGTTTTGTGCACTGAAGATGATGAATGAAGAACCCGTTTGTTTCGATGATGATTCTTGTCCAGAAACTAGCACTAGCACAAAAACTGTGTCGGATATTTTAGCCTGTGAAGAAACGGCACCCGTTAAAAAAATTTTATATGTACTTAACTGTTGTTTTCTTAGTAATACCTACCTCAGTTAAATTTGTTTTTAGAAAAAAGAAAACCCCCCATTTGTGGCTAAACCTAAAGAGACTGATAATGATAACTCTGCTATAAAAATACCAATTACCAAAACTGATGAAGTTGAGTGACCCAAAGAAGCAATCCTTATTCTATTTATTTATGTACTTAATACTTGTTTTATTTAATAAATTGTTTTTTTACCTACTTCCTAATATATTCATTCTACCTTTCCGTCTATTTCAGTCTTTTATGAACGTGAAGGAATGCGTCCGAGCATAATCTCAGGTAAATTTTTTTGTTAGGCTTTTTTATACTACGTCAAGGACAAAGAGTAAAAACCGTTCTTAATGTGCATTAAAAGTAGCTCTGGGCTGTCGTTTTCATGGCAGGTGAATTAATTAAAACAAATACTTTCATAAAAAGTAGTTTGGATTCTATGTTTTTGTATTATAAAGTTGGGGGGAAGAAAGGTAAAAGATTAGGGGGTGAATGTAAAAATTTATCGTTTCTGGTAAAACAGATATTTTTGTTTGGAAGCCCAGTTAGTTATGTAGTTTTATAAAAACAATCAAGGTAAAATAAATAATATTTTTTTAAAATAGTTTTTGTAAAACTGTACCTACCTACATTTGGGCCTCCAGAAAAGAATAAGGTAATATACACCTTCACGGTTATCTAGCCTTTTAATGATAAAAAATCGTTGACTAAGTGAATCTTCATGATTCTATTCTCAAAATATTCTATTTAACGGCAAATTTATAAAAAAGAAAATTATAGAAATATACTAGCAGCAATACCCGGCGTTGCTCGGGTAAGAATGTATCACACATTTGATGGAACATTCTAGAATATTCGCGAATTTAGAACTATCCAGAACATCCCATAAAGATTCAAAACGTTTTCTAACTTTTTTTAGCATTCTGAAACATTCTTGAACATTGCCAAATCACTCTGAAATGTTATAAGTAAAAAAACATTCTTTTACTTCTTAGAACATATTTGAACTCCCTGTAACATTCTAAAAAAATCTGCTTCATTCTCATCCCCACTCCGTGCTGTTTGCTGGGTGAGTGGTGACATCAGTAGACGCCTGGCGGGGATGACTAATCGATTGATAATAATTGATCAGTTATCGACCACTGTGAGAGTTGAAAATTATTACAGTACTAATATCGCTATTAAAAAATGCGGGTTGGTGGTAGAAGGATAAAAATTAAGGTATTATGTATTTTTTAATGCTAAATTATAAGAAAATAAAAATAACAAATTTTGTCCAAAAAATAAAAAGTTAGGGGTGGACAAACCTTATCACTTAGGGGTATGAGAAATAGATAGTAGCCGATTCTCATACCTACTGAATATGCATATAAAATTTCATAAAAATCGGTCAAGCCGTTTCGGAGGAGTACGGTAACTAACATTGTGACACGAGAATCTTATAAATTAAAATTTATTTAGGATTTGTGATTATTGTTATGAAGTTGAATGCTTAAAAAAGCGAGTTTTTCTAAAAAATTTCCCTTAACCAAACATTTTCTCGTCATAAAATCAACCTCTTAATAAATACCAAACTTAAAAATGAACTTATGTTAACATCATCGAAACTCAATTCGTTTTGTATACTAAATCGAAATTACAAATCAAGACAATCCTTTAATCAAGTTGATGTTTCAATCACTTCGTGTTATGTTAGTTAGATTGTAATATGTAAAGGTTCTTTCTTTCCCCTTATGCCTGAATAAATTTTAGACTATAGGCTAAATATTTGCTTATATTCCATTTTTCTAAATAAAATCGGTTCAAAGAAAAGTTTACATACCATAACCTAACCCATGTATTACAAAGCAATGAAACGTTAATTCCAGAGATATTTATTGTAAACGTATTTTAGATTATTCTAGGTTATAAAGATCGAAATTTTTTTTAGAACCTAAGGTTATAAATCTATAAGAAAGAAGTACGAATTTTTTTCAATTGTCGTATTTGTTTTTTTCAAAAATTCGCTGGCAAAACAAACTATTTTAAAAAGAGAAAGAAAACGCAAAACGGTTAATATTTCGATTTTTATCATTAAAGAACCAGGTGACCGTGAAAGTGAATAATTAACATGAATTACTTTAAACTTTAAACCATCTTTAAACAAATTCTTGTTATAGTTATTACATTATGTTCCCTTTTCACTTCCACCTCATAATCCTCCACCCTCTTCTCCATACATTTTTTAGTGTTTTATACAGTCACTCCAAGTCTTTCTATCGCTTCTTCCACTCTCACTGATGGTTCCGTCTTACATACCATTAATTTTTAAATTTAGGGGTTGTAGTGGGTCAATTTTAATTTAAAATTTAACAAACATGAGTAGGAAATGAAAATTTATATTTATAATATTTTTGTACCCCTTACAAATCGATTACCTATAAAATGAAGCCACAGAAAAATTTCCGAATAAAAAATTTACATTCTTTAATTGTGGAGTAGATATCTATGGGGATATAGAGACTCAAAATATTTCTTTTGGATATCCTGCATAAGAACCAATCCATGTGTTTCTTTGAACAGAATGGGGGAATTTTTGAATTTTTTTATCTGATAAAATTCGACAGCTTTGAGTTAACAGTTAAATGAAAATTCTGTGACGTACCATTTCCATAAGTCAAATACAGTAATAATGACAAATATCAAGCTTCAATTATACTGAATAATACATTATTTTATACAATAAGTTTTTATTTTTTTACAAGTACATATAAATGAAATAAATAAATAATGGGGCTTACGTAGTATTAATCTCGTACAAAAACCACTATTTTATATATCAGGTAAATCATCAAATTTATTATGAATAAAAATTAATAACAAGTACCTTCTTGTCTGTTTTAGTAGATGGGATTTAAAGTCCACTGGTGCATTTTTTGGTTTCTACTTTTAATAACAATTGCATTCCCAATTGCCTTTCTGTGCATGCCCCTTTATATTCTTTTTTCCATTTTTGCACCTTGTTTTGAAGTTTGTGAGGTAAGAAAAACTCTTCCGAAATAACTATAAAAATCTATCTAAAATGAAATTACCATTAAACGTTAAACTTTAGTTTAAGCAGGTTAAAAGTATTATATTCTTTTAGCAAGTGTTTGCTTACTGATAACTATTAACAAAAAAGTAATTCACCATTTTGGCCAAGAAAATATTTTTCTTTATTAGAGCAAAAAACATTAAATGTTCATAACGTTTAATTTCTATTGTGGATTGCCCTTAACTTAAAATAGACCCTAAAACCTAACCGAACCTAACCTAACGTAATTATAATATCTTGAAATGTATTTTTTTGTAGGATTTTGTCGAAGTCTTACTATTTGGCGTACAATTTCCGATGTATTGCTCGGAAAGCATGGTGTGTGGGGATCCATCTTGTTGTAATAGAAAATGCTGTTATTAATATTGCCAGAATAATAATAAAAAATTTAAAGTATAAATTGTATAATTATTTATATACTGAATTAAGCATATTTTATGTGTGTGTAGGTATCTAATAAATAAACTTTGTTGCTTATAAAAAAAATATTTTGCATTTATGGATGCAACAAAATGGCAATTTCCCTAACCAATAAAGTATTAGGTACCTATGTCATACATTTGTCATGTCACTTTGATAAGAGTTGTGTTAAAAATTTCTTATTTATTTTTTAAATGGAGTTGTTTGTTCCAAAATTATTGGAAAAAATAATGGAAAAAACTTTATTCCTTGATATATAGATAATATTAATCTATAAAACAAATTTTCTAAGAAACGAATTTCGAAATAAATTTATTGTGACTGGAACTTTTGGAATATGTGCTGTGAGGTAAAATATTATTTAATGACCCATAGATCTTACTTTACAAAATTTTAAAATGACGAATTTAATATTTTTAATAATGCAAATGAAAGTTTATTTATAGTAGTAGTATCTTTAATACAATAATCGATTAATTAATTAATTTCCAATCCACTACAGATAACCACTAGTTAAAAAAATAGGGCTGTGACGCGTGACCTGGTTCGAGTCCCGGAGAGGGTGCGATAACAGCAACAAATTTTCTATTTTTCCTTATTTAATTAAGGTTATCTGTAGTTGACTTTTATTTTTGTAAATATTCTTTAAATATATTTTAAAGGCACTCTGTTATAAACGTGGAAGTGATCGAAGGGTTCTTATAAAAATGCGCGCCCCGGTTCGCTTCACGACTGGTATTTTTTAACTATTTTGTGCGCGTCTGAAGTCCAACCGCCACCCCCTCCCCCCCGGCCACTCGTACCTTTTGAACTCGTTAACTTGGAGAGTTCGGATAAAATCTGCTTAAAATCTTATTAATCGAATTTTCTTTTACGGGCCGTTCATAAAATATGTTCGCATACAAGGGGGGAGGGGTCTTGCTGAGTGTGACAAGGGGTGACAGGGGGTGTACGGCAACGTGACGTTTGCCGTTCATCAAAAAATTTTACTGAATTTTTACTGAGCCTTGGACTTCTGATAAATAGAAATATTTTTTATTTGTTCGTTACAAAAGATTTTTATTAATTTATTTAAATTTTATTATGTAATTAAATAGGGGAGGGGTAGTTTTTGGACGTTATTTTTACAGAGGGGTCATAAAATGTGTGATACAGCGTAACAACCGGGGGGGGGGGTCGAAAAAAGTTAATTTTATCGTGACGTATTTGATGAACAGCCCCCTTAAAGATAATACGATTTTTTCAAATTTTAAGATGGTACCACAGTCACTATCAACTCTAAAATTTTAAATAACATATTGGGACATGTTGCACTTCATTCATAAGCTGATTTTAATATATCTACAATGGCGTTTAAAAAATTGAAATCTGACAGTCCATTTTCAAGCTATAGCAGTTTCAATTTCAATTTGATTGTAAGGGGGAGCGTAGTATATGCTAAGATCCCCCCCCAAAGTTTTTATATAGTATTGCGAATGTGAATTTCAATCATTTCGCACGCAGAAAGTGAAACAAATAAAAATAATTTGGCTGATTTGCTACGTCTCGATATTTTGCGTCAGCGCCACCAACTGAGACTTTAATAAGCACTAAACACTCCGCGACATATACAAATCTAGTTCGAAAAAGTGCGAGATTTCTCTCGAATTCGACTACGTGATAAAAATCTAATCCACCCTGCGCTCCTTTGACAGCGCAGTATTTTAAAGACCTCCTCCCCTTAATGGGTCACGTAGTATGGGTACGTTCCCTAGGACTTACAGTAATCGAGTCGAAATCTCTAAAATAATTATTTTTCATGACAAAATTGTCCTCCTCTTTACATTTTTCAATTATTAGGTGACACGGAAACGACTCGTCGTATTGCTGTGTTTTCTTGGTTAGTAGCTATCACAATAATGAGTGAGGAAGAGATGCATAGCAGCGTTGCGCAACGGATTATTATTAAGTTTCTTACACGTGAAAACGTGAAACCAGCTGAAATTTTGAGCAGATTGCTAGCACAGTTCGGAAATGAAACGATTTCGTGGCAACGGGTAAAAGTTTGGTGCAAAGAATTTAACGAAGAGCGTAAGGGTGTCGGAAATGTTAATCATCCTCATCGTCCGCGCACCAGTATATCGCCGGTTAACATTGCACGCGTTAGAAACCTTATTTAAGGGGACCACCAAGCCACTGTGCTTCAGATATCTGTTGAACTCGGCATCAGCTATGGGTGTCCACACAATCATAACTAGTGATGGGCACTATTGAATAAAAACTATCGAACTATTCGATAGTTCACTACTATTCGAATTATTCGATAGTTGAAAAGTATTCGAATAAAAAAAGTAATGAATAGTTTTAGTAACTGAAAGTAGTTACTGAAAATAGTAATTACTTTTTTTATTCGAATACTTTTCAACTATCGAACTGAACGTTGGAGTTGTGGTTGGAATGGGTAAATGATACGTTTGCGCATTGTCTACTACTTCGCTACTTCCTCGTAGCAGAGCCGAATAATATAAACAATTCTATAATTATTAGACGTTATCAATACATACATACATACTTTAAAAACATAATTTTCTATGGCACCAATTTATACTAGTTAAATATGAGGCAAAATAAAATGCTGTTAGGATCCACCCTATATATACATATTTACCCAACATTCTATATATACATAGTATTTTTACCAATTTTATCATGTTATTTCATGTATACCGCTCGACCCGTAAGGTCGCTTATCTTATTTTTATCTTCTTAATTTATGTATATTTTTATTAACCATTTTATCATTGTTGGACCCATAGGTCACTTGATTTATTACTATATCACCTTTTCTTTAAGGGTCACTTACTTTTTATTATTGCAAAACCAATAGTGTTCACTTTTCTTTAAAATACCATTTGTTTTGGTAATATCATGACCAGTAACGTTCCAAAAGACGGAACCAAATTTTAATATAAAAGATCGCTTTTGCAAAGCGATTCAATCAGTGTATTCATTAGTGTATTATCATGAACAGAATGTAACAGAACAGTGTATAACAGACAGTGTAGTAGTATTAGCACTCACTCATCAACTCGACTCATGTAAGTGTCTATTATATATATATTAACAAGAATAAAACTGTTGGAAGCTCTGCATCTTGGGTTTTCTTCAACAATTCTACTATACAGTAGGATTGTCACATATAAATTGGCGCAGTCAGTAGGATTTCCTTTTGGGCTTTTGGAAAATCATCCCCAGGCTTTGGAATTTCAATTCCGGAAAAAGGAAACGAATCACATCCAAGTTCGCAGTTTAAATTTGATTCGTCAAAGCTACTCAACAGTAAGTAATTCTTTTCCATAATATTTTCCCAATTTATTCTTTTTGAATTGTGTATTTCCTTTGTGTGAGGTGTACCATATTTTATTTGAAATCACGATAGTGTGATAGGTATATATATACATATTGATATATATTTTTTTTTTAAATCACCATTGAGTGATATTATTTTTGGGAAATATTAGTACTATCTAATCTTAATTAATATGTCGAGTCCAAATCAATCAGGCAGGGTAACGCCTAACTACGACGAAAGTATAGGCACTTCATTCAAATTAACATTTTTATGTTCACTCATTTATTCTATTTTCGATGGCACGCGTGGAAAACTTTATGAATTTTTAAGTAACTGCGATAACGCATTTTTATTGGCAGACGATAGTCAACACCGCGCGTTGCTAGCATTTGTAGTATCTCGAATCGTAGGGGTCGCAAAGGTTCAATTGCGTGACAAGATAATAAATTCATATGAAGACCTAAAAGCCATTTTACTCCAATTTTATTCTGACAAAAAACATTACAGTACATTGATGGAAGAACTAAACACTATTAAACAAAACAAAAGTGAATCTATTTTATTATTTTATAATCGTATTGAGCGATTATATTCGCGTATTATTAATTCTCTCATTTGTGATTTAAATCAAAGGGAAGGCAGAATTGCTACCATTCAAGAAATTTGTTTACAGCGTTTTATTTTCCATTCTGTACCAGAAATTTCTCGTTTCTTACGTGGAAGAGATCATAAAACATTACCAGATGCACTTAATTCTGCTTTGGCAGAAGAAAGAGCTTTGCTAATGGAAAAATCCTCTTCAAATTCACGATCTTATTTTAAAACCGATTCTTCTAAATTTAAACATAAAATTAATCACGAACGTGCATATAACACTAATACCCAATTAAAATGTTCTTATTGTAATAAACTTGGTCATACAATTCAAAATTGTTTTAAAAAGAAATCAAATGAACGATCAACTTCTAAATTTTGTAACTTTTGTAAGAAACCAGGTCATTTGATTAACGAATGTCGTAATCGTCCAAGTACATCACAAAATTTTGTTTGTCAGAATGGAAGAAATGATTCAAATTGTTCTATTTCAAAAAACGAGATTCAATCTCAGGAGGACGTCGCTCCTGCAGATCGAGTTTAAATAAAGACGTACAATACTCATTTTATAATCATTCCACTTCACCTTTATTTTATTTGAAAGCACATTATGATGGACAAGATTTTACATTTTTATTAGACACTGGTTCAAGCGTTAATTTAATTAAGAGAGAGAAAGTACGTAAAACAAAATTAAATTATTTTCCAAATAGAAAAATAAATATTCATGGAATCACAGGTGAAGCTTCAGTTGAAACAGTAGGAGCAATTGAAATACCTTTTACAATTCCTACTGAATTTTATATTCTAAAGGAGGCATATAATGTACCCTTTGATGGCGTACTAGGCCTACCATTTTTCATAAAAAATAATGTTAAAATTGATTTTAATTCAAAAGTATTATTTTGGGAAAAAGGTTCTGTTAAAATATATATTGATAATGATAATATATCTTTAAATAATTCTGTTGGATCTCAACAAGAGACCACAAATAAAATTAATTGCCGTAAATCCATTGAAGGTAATCCGGTTCAATCTCCACAAGAGAATATAAAAATTGATAATTATCATGTATCTAAAATAAATGAACCCTGTATTTTACCCAAGTGTGCTAACGATTCAGTTCAATCTTCAAGAAAAAAAATAATTAATGTTGGTAAGTGCCGTAAGTCTAATACTGACGATCCGGACCGATCTTCACGAAAGATCATAATTGATAATAAATGCCGTAATTCTTATAAAGATAATCCGGTACGATCTCCACAAGAGATCTCAGATAAAAATATATGCCGTACGTCTCACGTAGACAATCCGGTTAGATCTTTACAAAAAATCTCAAATAATAATATTTGTAGCAAAAAGAGTACAAATAATACAATTAATACATGTAAAGAATCTATTAATGTCAAAGATTCTCAATCAAAAATAAATTCTATAATTTTAAAACCACGATCAGAAACTATAATTGAAATTAACATTATCAATGATTTAAAAGAAGGAATTTGTCCCGAGATAAAAATTAATAAAGGTGTCTATATAGCTAAGGCCCTATTAAAAGTAGATAATCATAAAAGCATCACAACTGTTTTAAATACATTAGATGAACCTTATTCTTTATCTCCAATATTTACGGAACTTGAAACGTTTTGTGAAAATTCATCATCTTTATTATGCTCTCACATAAATACAAAAACATTTTCAACAAATAGACTCGAAGTACTTAATCACCAATTAAGACTTAAACATCTCAATGATGAAGAAAAATATACTTTATCAAAATTAATTTACGAATATTCAGATATATTTCATTTACCCGACGAAAAGTTAACACACTCTGATGTCTTACAACATGCTATCAATGTCTCTGACCCTACTCCTATAACATCCAAAATTTATCGTTTCCCAGAATGCCATAAGAAGGAAGTTGAAAAACAGATTTCTAAAATGCTAAAACAAAAAATTATACAGCCTTCTGTGAGTCCTTATAATTCCCCATTATGGGTTGTTCCAAAGAAAATGGATGCTTCTGGTGAACAAAAGTGGCGTTTAGTCGTTGATTATCGAAAATTAAATCAGGTGACGATAGGCGACAGCTTTCCTATTCCTCTAATCGACGAAATTTTAGATCAATTAGGACATTCTAAATATTTTACAACTCTAGATTTAGCTAGCGGTTTCCATCAATTAAAAGTAAAAACAGAAGACATTCCCAAAACGGCCTTTTCCACACCTAATGGTCATTTTGAATATCTACGAATGCCATTTGGACTTAAAAATGCTCCGGCAACTTTTCAAAGAGCAATGAATATAGCACTTAGCGGGCTACAAGGATTGCAATGTTTTGTTTATCTCGACGATATAGTTATTTATGCAAGCTCAATACAAGAGCATAATAATAAATTACGAGCAGTTTTTCAAAAACTCAGAGATAATAATCTTAAGTTGCAGCCCGATAAATGTGAATTCATGCGACGAGAAGTAAATTATTTAGGCCATTTAATAAACGAAAATGGAGTTCAACCTAATCCCGAAAAAGTAACTGCTATCAAAAATTATCCTCGCCCTAAAAATGCTAAACAGATAAAACAATTTTTAGGACTTGTTGGTTATTATCGTCGATTCATTAAAGATTTTTCTAAATTTGCAAAACCTTTGACGTCATTATTAAAGAAAGACGTTTCTTTTCAATGGACGGAAACTCAAGAGCGTTCATTTAAACATTTTCAAGAAATTTTAGTTACACAACCAATTTTACAATTTCCAGATTTTTCAAGGGAATTTATCTTAACAACAGATGCATCAAAATTTGCTATCGGTGCTATTTTATCTCAAGGTGAAATAGGTAAAGATCTTCCAATTGCATATGCGTCTCGTACGTTAAATTCTGCTGAAATTAATTACTCAACAATAGAAAAAGAATTATTAGCTATTGTATGGGCTACTGAACATTTCAGACCTTATTTATATGGTCGCAAATTTTCAATTATTACTGATCATCGACCATTAACATGGTTATTTAATTGCAAAAATCAAAATAGTCGCTTAGCTCGTTGGCGAATTAAATTAGAAGAATTTCAATATGAAATCCGTTATAAACCAGGTCGAATTAATTCTAATGTGGATGCATTATCTCGCAATCCACCTATTGTTTGTAATATACAAACAAATAAAGAAAGTTTTAGTGAATTTATTAAATTCCATTATACTAATGAACAAACAATTAATATTCCAATAATTAAGGAAAATATTTGTTCAAAACGACCTAATGGTTTCTTTTATTCAAAGGATTTAAATGAAAACAATCCATATTTCCAAAATTTAAGTGAAATTTATGACTTAAATTCGATTCCACAGGACATCAAACAATATGATGTCATTTCTTTATCACAAGATCAAAATGAAACATATTTCTTATTTGCAAAGTTAAATCATTTTGATAAAATTTCATATAATGATATATTTTATTCTCTTCAAAATTTAAGAAAAGAACTAATTAAAAATCAAGTTAACACTCTGTATCTTAAAAATCCATTAGAAAATAATACTGTGTTGAAGTTAGACATGTTACAAGAAATGATTGATTTTCTTTTTAACAAACACAATATCAAAATTATTCTTGTTAACAATCCTAAAATTAAACCAAATAATAAAGAAGATATTTTGAAAATATTCTCAGAAAATCATGAATCTTCAATATCAGGACATTCAGGTTTCAAAAGGACTTATTACAGAATTAAAGAAAATTACAAATGGGGACATATGAAAAGAGACATTCGTAATTTAGTAAAATCATGTGTTTCATGTCAATTAAACAAGAAAGAAAATATAAAAGCAAAAGCACCCATGGAAATTACCACAACTAGTAGTCGTCCTTTTCAAAGATTAGCAATCGATATTGTAGGACCTTTACCTATTACCGAAAGAGGAAATAGATTTATTATGACTATGCAAGATGACTTAACAAAATTTTCCTATGCCGTTGCAGTTGAAAATCACGAGGCGAAAACTTTAGCAAATGAACTTGTTAATTTTATAACTATCTTTGGAATTCCAGAAACTCTTTTAACTGATAATGGTACTGAATTTACATCAAGCATAATTAAAGAAGTAAATAAACTTTTTAAAATACGTCATATTTTTGCTAGTCCATATCATCCTCAAACTAATGGTGCATTAGAACGTAGTCACTCTACTTTAAAAGATTATTTAAAACATTATCTTAACAAACAACAAACTAATTGGGATGAATATGTTAATTTAGCTATGTTTACTTATAATACGCATATACACCAATCAACAAAATTTACTCCATATGAGTTAATATTTGGACACAAAGCTCAAATCCCTAATTCTTTAACAACAAAACCAGAATTTCGTTATACTTATGATGATTATTATCATAATCTCAAGTTAAAATTAAATCAAGCTTTTGACTTAGCAAAACAAAATTTAATTAATAATAAAGAAACTTCAAAGAAATATTATGATAAAAATATTAATCTTAATCAATACGAAATTAACGATTTAGTTTTATTAAAAAATAATGCAATAAGCTTTGGCCAAAATAAAAAATTGTCTCCTAATATGAAAGGACCTTTTAAAATAATCAAAGTAAATCACAATAATACTTACGAAATTCAATTAACTTCCACAAAAACCCAAGTATATCACCACAATATGTTAAAACCTTATATAAATCACAACAATTAAGTACATTTACTTATAAAATTTATTTAATCTTTATACCAAAATCTATTAAGAAGACTCATATACAATCTATCTAGATCATTATTAAAATAAATATTATTTTTTTTTTGTAAAAGTAATAAAATATATCTACTTCTTTCCTGAAAGTAACAAAACAAAATATATTTCATTTGTTACAGATGGACATTTGGATTCTCTTTATATTTCCAATAATTTTACCTCTCATAATTACTTCACCCACTTATAATATTCAAAATTTAAATTCTACTGGAGGTTTATTTTATCATGACTTGGGTAAAGCACGAATTTCAAACACGTACTATCGATTGTTAAGTTTCAAAAACATTAGTGTCTATGAAAAACAATTACAAAGTATTGTAACAATTTTTGATAAATCAAATTATCTTTGTTCACGAGGATCTAATACTAACCAAACATATTATGTTCTACATAAATGTAAAATACAAATGGAATTTATTCAAAAAGACATTAACAAATTAAAAGAACAATATGAATCAATATGTCATTTAACAGGACATAACATTGAAACATTGAATAGGCGTAAACGAGGTGTAATTAACGGAGTTTCCTCAGCTTTTAAATGGCTTTTCGGTACTCCTTCTGCGGATGATGCAGAATATTATAATGACGCAATTAATGCCTTAAGATCTCAAAATCATGATGTACAAATGCTACTCAAACAACAAGTTCATATTATTTCAGATGCAATTTCTGATTATAATAAATCGGTTATTGCACTTCAAATTAATGAAGAAAAATTAAATGAAAATATTCAAAAATTCAATAAATTTTCCACTACTACTGCCATACACGTAAATCAATTGACATATTCACAAACTCTAATAGAACATTTTAATTTACTAAGAAATTTAATATCTGAATTAGAAGATAATTTTTCAGATATAATATCTTCAATCCTATTTGCTAAACAAAATATATTACACCCGTCAATTATAACTCCCAAACAATTAAGGGAAGAATTGATGAAAGTAAATTTTATTCCAAATTATGATTTCCCAATAGATGTTCGTAATTATGACGAAATATATCAATATTATACTATCAGCACTTTAAATGTTATTTATGATAAACAATTATTAATTTACGGAATTCATCTACCAGTAGTTACAAAGGAAATATATAATCTCTACTTCCTTATCCCTTTACCAAATCGTTATTCGAATTCCACTATCTATACCTATATAGATCCACCTTATCCTTACCTTCTGTTGAGTACAAATCAAATGTACTATGGAAAAATGCGAAATCTAAACAACTGCAAAAGCCTACAGAGCCAGAACAATATTTGTTCCGAAATAACAGTTCATGGAACAAACGATAATCCTACATGCGAAGTCAAATTAAAATTGCATTCATTGTCTTCACTTCCTTCGGATTGCACAACTCGTATAGTAAAAACTACGATGGAAATTTGGCATCCCCTTACTAAAAATCATTGGCTGTTCGTTTTAACGGAACCAATCAAGGGAACCATTACCTGTGAGGATTTGGTTAATCCAATAATGGAAATCCATCTCTACGGAACGGGCGTTCTTTCAATGTCACCCAAATGTAGATGCTACACACCTGAGACTGTTCTTACATCATCATTTAATGAAACTGGGAACTTTACAAATTATATACCCACAATCGACATCACCCAGGACGATTGTTGTATCAAACAACAAGAATACCTTAAGGATGAAGAAATGTCACCATTACGTCTTACAAACATCGATCTAAATCAGCTTAGAACTTCAAAGCATCAACTACAACAGTTTGATGAAATACTTCAGACTAATATCAACAAACCATTCATGAGCAAATACGAAAAATGGTACAACATTGTCATTGCCAGTATAATCGTAATAATCTTATTGTTATTATGTTATTTTTGTTGCTGCAAGTGCTCATGTTTTAAACATTTCAATTGGTTCAACGTATTTCCGAAACAATGTCACGAACATTGTACAAAAATAATATGTATAAATAATCGAAACAGTTCTGGAAGTGATCTAAGTGTTTCTGAACCAACAGTGCGTTTAAGTGAACTTGATCCTAAAAACACTATGGGATCTATTCGTTCAATTCATGAAGAACTAAGTGAACCATTATATTCTTCACCAAGTGCGCGTTCTCGTAAATTAGTTAAGGACCCATCTGTAAAAATTTAAATTAAGGTTTCGTTTGGATTAATTCTAATATATTGTTTAATCCAAACTCTTAGGCGGGGGGTGTGTTAGGATCCACCCTATATATACATATTTACCCAACATTCTATATATACATAGTATTTTTACCAATTTTATCATGTTATTTCATGTATACCGCTCGACCCGTAAGGTCGCTTATCTTATTTTTATCTTCTTAATTTATGTATATTTTTATTAACCATTTTATCATTGTTGGACCCATAGGTCACTTGATTTATTACTATATCACCTTTTCTTTAAGGGTCACTTACTTTTTATTATTGCAAAACCAATAGTGTTCACTTTTCTTTAAAATACCATTTGTTTTGGTAATATCATGACCAGTAACGTTCCAAAAGACGGAACCAAATTTTAATATAAAAGATCGCTTTTGCAAAGCGATTCAATCAGTGTATTCATTAGTGTATTATCATGAACAGAATGTAACAGAACAGTGTATAACAGACAGTGTAGTAGTATTAGCACTCACTCATCAACTCGACTCATGTAAGTGTCTATTATATATATATTAACAAGAATAAAACTGTTGGAAGCTCTGCATCTTGGGTTTTCTTCAACAATTCTACTATACAGTAGGATTGTCACAATGCAAATAAATAATTAATAATTTTTAAATTAGTGTAGTGATGATTTGAGTCATAAATACTTAGGTACTATATGTTTGTACTGCGTACTTATAATTACCCAAAAAAAAAAATAATAATAAGTGCAGAAACATATAAAAAAAGTAGTTTAATGTATAAATAGAAAACTCTTTATTCGTCGCCCTCTAACAAATACCTGGATAAGAACAACAGATGTTTCTAAAACACTTATTTTAGTTCAATAACAATAAAGTACGTATAGCAATAAATAATACAAAAAAGATCGCTTACCTAAGTAAATAATAATTTTATCAAAGTAATAAGAATTAGAAACAATGTTTCAAGTCGAGGTTATTTATTATTTTCAGCATAGCCTGTTTGTTTTTTATCCATACTAGCATATTAATCGTATATTTGTCTGTTGATATACACGTTCGTATCAGTATATTTGTATGTTAGTATGGACCGAGCGATGGATAACTGTCTGCTGCCTGACTATCGTGTAATTGAAAAAAATTGTAAGTACTAAATTCATTCGAATGAATTCATTCGATAGTTAAAAGTATTCATTTAGTAATTATTCGATAGTTCAATTTATTTGATAGTGCCCATCACTAATCATAACGAAAAACTGGGGATTCCGAAAAATTTCAGCTCGTTTGGTCCCAAAGTTGCTGAGTGAAGATCAAAAAGCTGCTCGAGTTCGCATCGCAGCTTTAAAGCAGGCCCAAATCAGTGAAATGCACTAGACTCAGTCGGAGCACCATCCATCATATAGCCCAAACTTATCACCTTGTGATTTACACATGTTTGGGCCCCTCAAAGAATCACCAGGAGGCGAGCGATTTCAGACTGATGAACATGTGGAGCCGCTTGTGCGCAACTGGATAGACTCCCGCCCTGCTTCTTTTTATGAAAACGAGATAAAAAAACTACCAATCCGTTGAGAAAAATGTATATTCAAACAAGGGGTATATGTTGAAAAATAGAGAAATCTGAGTTTTTGTGAAAATTTTCAAAATAAATGTTTTATGAACAAAGGCTCGTTTATATTTGATCCATCCTCGTACTATACTTAAATCAATTTTTCTTTGTCTTGTACTTAATTACCTTGATACCTACCACATTTAATTTAATTTTTAGGTGTGCTATTTATGGTGTTGTGTTTGGTTTATCATCCTTTTATTTGCAATCCCAATTGCTCTAGTTGCAGCACCTTTCTACATTATTTGTTCTCCATTTGCAGTTTGCTTAGATATTTGTGCGGTAAGATGCATATAATATAATTAATTATTGGCGGATCGACAAAAGGTTCTTGTGTTAGACATTTATTTTAGTTGATATTCGATACAAATATAACTCCGAGTTTTGCAAAAGGGTGGAAATTTTTATGAACTCCCCATCACAAGATCCTGGATCCACCCCTTTATAATAATATATACCTAGCTTATTCAATAGTATATAAAACTTTAAAATTTCGTTATACAGATGTGGTTACTTACGAAGCGAATGTAGGGTAAGAGTTACACATGTCTTTGCCAGCATTGCTTTATTTAGGTAGCCCCTGTTCAAACTTTGTTGATGTAAAATTCTCAGAAAGGGGCAGGTTGAGTCTGTCCAGGCTTTTGCCTACATCCAGTGATGTAGGTACATTAAAATCTTTGTAGTAGGTAATTTAATTGAAAATTCGTTAGGTACTCAATGAAACAAACATTTTTATATATTTACAATCCACATGTGTATTAGAAAATTTTCTGTAATTTCTTTTCGATGCGGCAATATCTTGTATCCAGACTTCCTGTCGTGCTTTTGAATATTTGTTACGAATAACACTGTTCTTATTTTGTTATTTATTTTTGTCTTATTACATACAACTTACAATAATTACATTTCGGTTTGTATTAATTAAGGAGTGTCATAAACTCCTTAAGTTCTTATTAGATGGTAATAGTACCTAATAGGTAATGATACACCTATAACAGCTACAACACACCGTTTTATTTTCACTTGAAAAAATTTGCAAATATTTAAAACAATACCCTCTATCTGGGCATTAGGTTCTTGTCTTTTTTTTCCAACTCCACAATTTTTTAACAAGAAAGTACCAAGTAACAATGAACTAATAACAATTGACAAGTAACAGTAACAATTAACGATGAAGAACACACTAAAAATCAACTGAAAACACTGTAAACAAATTTAATTATTTAGTCCAAATTATATTGTATAATCTAATATATAAAATTATCATGTGACAATGTTAATTACCATACTCATCCCAAACGGCTCGACCGATTTTTATGAAATTTTATGTACATATTCAATAGGTTTGAGAATCGGGAACTATCCACTTTTTATAGCCCTAAGTGATAAAGGTTGTCCACCCCTAACTTTTTTTTTTGGAAAAAATTTTTATTTTTATTTTTTATGATTTGGCATTAAAAATACATGTATGTAACCCTTAATTTTCACCCTTCTACCACCAACCCGCATTTTTTAATAGCAATATCAGTACTGTAATAATCTTCAATTCTCAGTGGTCGATAACTGATCAATTATTATCAATCGATTAGTCATCCCCGCCAGGCGTCTACTAATGTCATTACTCACCCAGCAAACAGCACGGAGTGGGGATGAGAATGAAGCAGATTTTTTTAGAATGTTACAGGCAGTTCAAATTTGTTCTAAGAAGTGAAAGAATGCTTTATTATAACATTTCAGAATGATTTGGCAATGTTCAAGAATGTTCCAGAATTTTGAAGATCATTCAAAAAGTTGGAAAATGTTTTGAATCATTATGGGATGTTCTGGACAGTTATTCTGGAACGTTCCATCAAACGTGTAACATATTCTTATCCCGACAACGCCGGGTATTGCTGGTAGTTAATTATTTTAAAGCGTTAGTGCATATTTTCGATCATTATCATCTAAGGGTAATCTTGTGACGCTCTTTAATGCAAACCGAAATGTAAATATTGCAAATTTCATGCAATAGATCAGTAATAAGGTTCTTAAGAAATATCAGAAAGCATGACAGATGTGATGGATATAAGATACTACCTCACTGAAAAATTTGTCAGTGGCTTTTGTAATACATTAGCGCTTTTAATTAATCATTGACTTAGAAATCTATGTAGGTATGTTTTATTAAGTACCTAGCGAACTTTCAATTACTACGAAGATTTAAATGTACGCCACTGTATGTGTGCGAAAGCCGGAGAGACCCTATACATGATGGAAATTCATGACACTCATTTATTTAAACCTTTACAATTGTTTCGCTACTTGTGGTTTCTACAAATTAGAATGTGGCACACGTAATAAATTTTATATAGGTCAAACAGGTAGATCATTTGAAAAACGCATCAAAGCACATGTAGTATCATTTAGAAAACGGAAAGAAGATTCAAATTACGCAAAGCATTTAATTACAGAACAACATAATCTTAACACACAATTCAAAACATTACATACCGAAAGTAAAAGCTATAAATTGAATTTATTAAAAACTCCAGAAATAAATTAATACAAAACAGTAATGTACTTTTAAACGAACAAACAGACTTAGGGGCCGTTAATAAAATACGTTCGCATACAAGGGGTGGGGAGAGGTCTTGCTGAGTGTGACATGATGTGACAAGGAGGGACAGGGGGTCTACGGCAACGTGACGTTCGCCGTTCATCAAAAAGTTTTACTGAATTTTTACAGAATCCTTGGACTTCTGATAAATAGAAATTTTATTTATTTGTTCGTTACAAAAGATATTTATTAATTTATTTAAATTTTATTATGAAATAAAATAAATATTTATGACTATCAAAGTTTGTGTATTATCAATCAAAATTTATCATGTTCACGGGGGGGGGTTAGTTTTTGTGACGTAATATTTACGGGGGGGGGGCTACAGAAAGTGTGACACAGCATGACAACCGGGGGGCGGAGGAAAAAAGCTAATTTTAGTGTGACGTATTTTATGAAAAGCCCCTTAAACAATTCTCCCTTGTTAAATCTATTTAAAAATTCCCCACTCTCACTTTAGCTGTAGATGTAAATTGTAAACTAGAATTAAATTTTAATAATTCACTGTTACCTTCTGAAAAAGCTACAAAGTAGCGAAACAATTGTAAACGTTTCAATAAATAAGTGTGGAAATTAAAAAGTGTTTCTATTTACTAAAGTAATGGATTTCCATCAAGTAAATGTAGAATCTATTAATTATACCTCGTTTTACATCAACAAAGTTTGAACAAGATCTATAATTCTATACAATATATTATTATTTATCAAAATATAATTGCATGTAACAGAATATCCCTATGTTGGGTTCGTAAGTTAGCAGTAGTGTATACAGTTTGTGATGTATCATTTTAATTTTCGATTATTTTTCCTCTAAATAGTCACAAAAACTTTTTTATTTCAGGATTTGTCGGATATACTTTTGTTTGGCATTCAATTTCCACTTTTTTGCGCAGATCGAATGGTCTGTTGCCAACCGATAAATGTGAAAATCGAAAGGTGCTGTCCCGAAGACAGCACCGTGCTGAATGAACAATCTATTTGTGAAACTAATTCTTAAACTTTTAAGTCTAACTTTATTGCGACTTTGTATTTACATACTTACATAAATAACAACGTATTGTATTTTTGTTTACCAGTCTTATAAAAATTGTAACATTTTAAATTTATTAAAATTAAAAACCTACAATATCCAGAATATTTATTTATTTATTTATTTATTTATTTATTTATTTATTTATTTTATAAATTTGCAAAAGGAGCTTAATGTATCATTCTTATTATATCGGCTTAAATGCAAACATTTTTTTTACTGTATTGGTCATTTTGTTGGCCTTAGGGATGGCGAACCATTGGAACTCGTGCCACAAGTGGCACGTTTAAAAATTTTGATGGCACGCACAAAAACAATTTTTTTTAAGTTATCTTTTTTAATAGAAATGATTAAAAATTATAATATCGCATTAATTCTTTCGAAGTATATACAGATGCGCATTAGATAAATGTTTTTGCGTACCCAGTTTTGCCTTCTACTGGCATTGCATGTTATTGCTGTCGCAGCGCTCGAATCAAAATTTATTTTATATCCTGATATAATACCATTTGAAAAATTAAATTTAAAAGTCCTTGAGTGGTTAAATTTTAATGAATTAGAAATGGAATTAGTTGAATTTCAGTCAAGTACCATATAGAACCAAAAATTTGTTGATTTAAGGAATGATTTAGATATTATTGAAAGTAATCGATTATTGGATAAAATAAATAAAATTGCAGAAGATGAAATTCTAACTAAACATGGAATTCAGTTCCTGACACGTTTAATTGTTTAAAACTTTAAAAATATTAGCAAAGGCAATTTTATCAATATTTTCATCGACGTAGGCATGTGAATCTCTATTTTCAGAATTAAATTTTATAAAAAATAAATAAAGGAATAGAATGACGGATGAGTCGAGCTCTGCATGCGTACTGTTGAAATTAACTAAATATGAACCAGATATTAAATCTTTATCATCTTGTGTATCAACAATTGTTTTTAACGTGAATTTTGTTTCTAGCATATTGCTTTTTGTAAAACATTGATTAATAAAAAAATGTTTAAATATGAATTGCTTTTATTTGTTTATTTAATTACTCTAACGTATAGTTTCACCACGCTAACATTTCGAATGAAATTTTATTGTGGCACGTTACCTATTTAAAAAAGAATTTTTATGACTTTGTGGCACGGACATCAAAAAAGGTTCGCCATCCCTGCTATATACCATCCATACACACGATTTCCAAGGTTGAAAGGAGTCTTCCATCCTATTTTCTAGATTTGCTAATAAATGTAAGACGGAGCGACAGTTCCCTAATTACCATATTAGTAAGTAAGTATACAATAGTTTTTTTTTTTTGAGTGTTTGCACAGATATGATAATTTTAACACTAAACCTGTTTTACTTAACACAGCAGACAAAAATGTCTTGAGGGATGAGTTGATTAAAACATTTGGTTTTTGATGTGAAACATCTATAGCCGCGCGTAAACCGGATTGTTGACGTGGCGAGCGTGGCGAACGTGGCGAGCGTGGCGACTCATGCCGTAGCGACGCCTTGCCATGCGCAAGCACCTGTGTGATTGTCTTCACACTCGGTTCGACGGTGTCGTTTGCTATAGTAAACTAGAAGATGGATGTGAAGTAATTATGATTGTTGTGTACATTTCACCTACTAAAAAAATGAATGATATTTCATATTTACATGAGAAATTATTTCCGTACAGTCACAGAGGTTCAATAATTTTTAAAACAAATAAACATACAGATAAACTACCATTGATTTTAGCTGGGGATTTCAATGTTAATTTTGCTAAAGATGAATCAATGCCATTAATTACGTTCCTCCAAAAAGAATTTCAATTACAAATTAACAACAATTAAAGAGAACCTACTACCAGATATGCAACAATAATAGATGCTGTATCTATTTATTAGAAGTCTTGATAATGTTATGTCTAATACTTAAGTGACATACTTCGGTTATCCTCGACCAATTATCACAGTAATGCTTTCAAAGGCAACATCGAATATAACTATTACTGAAATCACTGATTATATTCACTTTCTATGGATTTTTAAATGTCACTTTATTTTTAACCAACTTTTTTTCATCTTTTTTTATTTAATTTAACAGTACTAGATATTAGTTTTGTATAAAATTATTTAATTTAAATACAGAACAGAACTTTTTATCAGTTCGTATAAACCAGATGGGCTTATTAAGTTCGAAACGTTGCTTTCGGTTTAATGGTCGTTTTTAAAAAAAGTGTCTTTATGGAGCTGATTTACTTAAATCGAAAAAAAAAAATACATTAGTATTTAAATTTTATGTTTGTAAGCCACAATTGCCTTATTGAAAGGTAAGAAGGGACTGAAATTGTTGTCCCAAATGGTCCCTATCTTATGTCATTTAGGTACTTTTTAAGTCTAACTGGAATAATTAACACATTCATAGGACAAATAACTTCAATTAAAGGCATTTAAAAATCTTACGAGCTTTAAAATTTACAAGGTCAAAGCTCATGAGATCCTAAACTTTAGGA
The DNA here is from genome assembly GCA_029378335.1 of Agrilus mali. Lineage (NCBI taxonomy): Eukaryota > Metazoa > Arthropoda > Insecta > Coleoptera > Buprestidae > Agrilus > Agrilus mali. Next base: position 4,320,450 of record CM055661.1, read on the forward strand.
ACACAATAATTTAGATACTAATACAAGTTGTACGGTATATCCGGATTAATTTCTCATTTATTTTAAGATGTGCTGTTACTCAATTTTGGACCCTAAAGTTGCCTTTGGCATATGTTGGTTCCTCATTCTGATAACAGTCGCATTTCCAATTGCATTCATCTGCGCCCCTTTGTACATATTATTTTCACCCTTTAGTGTTTGCTACGACTGTTGTGAGGTACGTATAAAGAATATACGTCTTACTTTACTTACATTGTTTTATCAGTATAGCAACAAAAAATCATGAAAAAGTGTTGAGGGATTATTGGGGGTTGACAAAATACTATGTTCAAAAAACGTTATACGCTATACGTATAAAAATCTTCCCAGTGGTCTTCTCTTTTTATTTAGACTGTTTTTGATATTTAATGATATGTAGATGAACTGATGAACTTCGCACCACCAAAAATTGAAAGTAATCTGCTGGCAATTACTACCAATTTTTGTTATTTTGTTTTTCCTAAATCACCCCAATATTGAGGCGCATGCGCCAAATATTCTTATGTTCGGTCCGTAAGTTACCAGTAGTGTATAGGAGTATAACATTTTAAGCTGAAGAATTTTATTCATTTTATTCATGGATCGCGGAATCGTTGGAGGACAGAGAGGGCCAAAATTACCTTTCGCTGCTTGAAATGAAAGGAGGTTGAAATTTAAAAAACTTGATACCACTAAATTCAAACGAACTTACTCACCATAACCTTTTTGTAAATTAATTTTTGTCATTTTTGTCTGATTGTTAGGAAATCGTAGATTATCTTCTCTGTGGAGTTCAGTTACCATACAGGGCCACAAATGGGATAGCAACCGGGGAAACGGTTTGCCTCATTGTAAACCCTTGTGATACGGAATGTTGGATAGCAGAATGTCGGGAGCCACCAAACTACTGTTGCGTATCTCCACCAAAACCAAAGAAAAAGAAAAAATGCTGCTGCGACCCACCAGAATGCAGAATTTGTTGTGATGCTAATCCAGACCACAGGGCTAGATACTCTTGCAAACACCGTAGTACTTGTCTATACTGATAATAAAGCGTGTTTTTAAAAGAAAAATTTGTTGATTCCTATAATCGCTACCATTCGACATGGTCCTTGTCGTTAAGGATACAAAAGGTATTTATTTCAAAATTTTGTGAGTTTTGTCTTTGAGATGAGCAAAGACATAACTGTGCCCTTTGAACATACGTTGCGCCTCTCTCGTTTCTTGCGCATTTCACAGCGCATGTGGTACCGTCACCTGAACACTCGACACGCCCCTTTTGCGGACACATTACAGAAATGTGTCGCTCATGGTGCCCTCCTTATAATTTTAGTATCTTTCATGGCAGTGACTCTTTTATTATTGTTATTTTTTTCTATAGATACTGTACCTACTGATGTTTTTGACAGTGACATTTTTCTAACCGTAAATAAAATAAATGTTTAAATAAGAATATTTTTTATTAAAAAAAGTTAAGATGACCGTTTTCATTAACATACAAAAAAATATACAAGGAGTTTGCAGGAACACTTAACGCAATACACACTTTTTTATTTTTTAGTTTTTTCTGTCATAGGTAAGACCAATTTTTAAGTTAACCTCAAGTTCAATGTGATTTTGCTAAACTTACTTTTAAGTTTTGTTAATTACTAAATACACAATTTTAGGTACACAAAATTTCGGCTAGAATAAAATACATGTTCACATATTGTAAGCAAGTTTAATGGACACACGTTGTGGTTGTTCTGAGACTGCACAACTAAAGGTAATGTTAGAAAGAGTTTAATTAAAAAAGTAAGACGATTAATAATAGGTTTGTTTGGTAAATGACAGCACAGAGTAAGTACATACATAGGTATAGTAATTTCTTGAGTAATTTAGGAGATATTAGAAACCTGATTATAGCGAAAGCCAAAAGTAGAATTAGCACCTCCAAAATAAGACAATTTAAACCTTCCCTTTAGCCAAAACTGTCATGGATACATATTTTTACTAAATGGCTAAAAATGTAGGTAATCAAAGTACTATTTCAGGAAAAAATCTTAAAGAAATGTCAACCCTATGGTTGCTTGCCATTAAATTTATTTAAAGGCAGGGGCAGTTTTTACCCGCGTATGTGTATGTTGGTAAATTTGATTAATACACTCAACTTCTTTGGAATGTCTATATTAACTAGCATCGAGTTATTTCAAAAATTTCTACCATTCAAGAATTTTTGTCGGAAAACAATGTTGGAAGAAATATTTTTTTTCCGATAGTGTATCAGATATTAATTTTTTATAAGGGACAAAAAATGAAGCAATTAACATATGTGCCTTTCTAAAAGAAAAATAATAATTGAAGTGCCCATTCAACCCTCCAAAAGGTTTCTGAATGATTGTATCTGAGAGTAAGGGTCGTTCTTTAAAAAAATTGATATGCACGTCAGAAATTAGTATTTTTATAAACATTTACATTTACCAAATTTTATTAAAATCGTACTAAGCGTTATTGCGTAATTGAAGAAATAGTATTTTTTTTATTGGATTTAGTGCACCCTTATGGCCAAACAAAGAGATGTGGTGTATGTAACATGTGGTTATTCTATGTCCACAGAATTCTGAAACAATCTCTATGTACAATTTTGGTGGAAATATTTACCTAAAAGTTGAACTGACTTTGTTCCTAATTCTGTTTTCAAACTTAATAGAAATAAAAAATTTTTTTTTGTTAAAACAATCCATTCAACGTTTGGCTTTAATTGCAGAGCTTTTTTAAAACTATAAGAACGTGTTATTGTAATATTGCTTATCTGTGGACTGTAAAGTCAAGAAAGACAAAAGGCTGTTAAGAAATGTTATTTTATTTTATTTTTGTAGCCTTGATAAAACCTTGCAACCAGGGCGAAACGTTGACTGGCTTTTTTAATATATAATTAATTTTTTACGCCACATTAGCTCTGATAACTAACTACTTAACTGATTCTAAAGCTGAACGATAAAAAAAAACACTAGGTTATTGTTTCACAAAAATGCATTATTTATTCTTTTAACGATACCGTTTCGGCTTTTACGCCATTATCAAAAGACAGGAGTACAGATGATACTAAATAGGGTCAGGTGGGGTAATTGTAAACAGGCTCTTTATTTCGATGAAATAGGACTGTTGATTATTTCAACTATTGGGAATTATAGACTGTGGTGTTGACTTTTGACGGTTGGATGCTTTAGCGCGCTAAACAGCAGAGGAAGAGTGTCGCAATATTTTATGTTAAACAGTGAAAATATTTCTATATAATATATAATTTTTGGGGTAACTGTGAACATGGCTTTATTAATATAATTTTCATTGGAATTCACGTTTGAAAACGAATTGTTCACTTTTGCCCCATTAAAAACCTTTATAAAGCCAGTACAAACAAGATTATTGTTCACATTTACCCCTAAGTTTTCGACTGCGTTAATTAGTGAAGAGGTAATTGTGACTTAAGTTTTTTTTGGAAAAAAAATCTGAATTTGCATATTTAACAACAGAAATTCACTTAAAAGTCAAACAAGGACCTAAATTAATCATATAGTCGCTTAAATTTAATCTTCATCTAGGATACATCGAGCTCCATAAGTCAAACTTCCAAAATCGTTCACAATTACCCCACCTAACCCTACATAAACTTTTAGAACGAAGAGTTTAGAAGGGGGGACAGGGTGAAATCGATTTGGTCGTTAATAACAATGTAATTTTTGTTTATAGCTATTGTTATTTCTAACATTTCAAGGAGATTTAGCTTTCTTTCTTTATGGATATTATGTAATAGTTTAAAGTTACTAAGATCTAAATTATGATTGAATGATCAGAAAATTCTGAGCTATTATCTTTTTGTGAAATTGCTCTTTTATGTTCTTTTAACCTGTCTGACCGATGTAAATGTTCTAACAATATTTGCAACTTATTTGGTAGACACTGCTTTTTTGTAGTTAGTATATTATCGACCTTGTCTCCAATATTTAACTGATTTATAATTAATGTGTTTCCCAGTGGTTCGTAATCCTTTCATTAGACAGATTTGCAGTGCACTAATTTTCATTTTTCAGAAAATAAGGTTTACTTGAGAAAAAAATTCTTGAAGTAGACATTTTTTCAACTGCTTTTTAGGGTTCCGCGCCTCAAAAGGAAAAAGCGGAACCCTTATAGGATCACTTCGTTGTCCGTCCGTCCGTCTGTCAAGACCCTTTTTCTCAGGAACGCGTTGAGGTATCAAGCTAAAATTTATACTAAATACTCAGGTCTATTGTCCCTTGGAGCTGTGAAAAAATCAAACTTCTAAGCCAACGCAATCAAAAGATACAGCCGTTTATGCCGCAAATTTCCGCAAATTTTCGAATCAAAACCTACAGGGTACTTCCCGTGAACTCAGAATCTTGAAATTTGGTACGAAGCAACGTCTTATAGCACAGATAAAGGAAAAATTTCGAAAACCGTACATTTTTAGTTACATCATATAATAAAAATATTTTTAATAATTTTAAAGTTACTACCCCTTTCCTCATGAACGCGTAGAGGTATTAAATTGAAATTCATATCAAATACTCAGGTCTATAATACCTTTAAGCTTTAACAAAATCAAACTTCTATGTCAACGCAATCAAAAGAAACAGCAATTTAAGCCGCATATTTTCAAACTCGCAACTACTCGCAAGGGAATCAAAACCTAAAGGGTACTTCCAGTCGATTTAGAATCTTGAAATTTGGCATGAAGCAATGTTTTGTAGCACAAATAAAGGAAAAAATTCCGAAAACCTTAAATTTTTAGTTACATCACATATATGCAGGTTTGTACGGAACCCTCGGTGCGCGAGTTCGACTCGCACTTGTTCGGTATTTTTTTATTGGTCATTTCTGAGTCATTTTTTATTGTTGTTTTATTCTTAGAGTATTACCTATAGGTAATAAGAAAGCACCAAATTACTCATCTTCGGAACACACCCATTGTAATAAGTTGGACCAGGACTAATTCGATATCATCACTTAAGGCAATCAGCTGATTTTTGCATCTATTACTCGTACATTACCTACACCACAGTGAATACATACATACATAATTAAGCATGAAATTTCACGTGACATCAATTATATAATTTTTTAACAAACAAATGTCGTTTGACTCACTCATTATCTAGAATTTTATATCATATGAAAGGAACGCAATGTTTAGTATTTTATTACGATAAAAAATAACAATTATAGCAATTATGAGGGGGTAACAGGGTAACAAAACCATTTATTATTTTACATAATCACTATTTCACTAAATATGCCTAGATTATGGCAGTCTTGTCTAATTAACTTTAATTTGGAAAACGTAAAGTATTTTTTGTACCCTCGCAATTGCTGTAATTATTTTTGGCGATACAGAGGGTTTACCAAGAAAGTCCTTCGTTGGGGATTTAATTTTGATAATTTGGGATTCGCAGTAGGTAATTTCATACGAACTTTTATTGTAATATTGTTACACCAAAAATGGACACTAACCTTGTTATTTTAAGTAGAACACTCTGTATTTTATTGTATCATTGAAATGCTTGGTAATATAAAGGTAAGTTTCATGACATGAAACTACCCGGAAATTCCACCGTTTAGGAAATAAATAAATGACCATCTTCAATTTTTATTAAACAAGGTCTCAAAAATAATTCTGTAACGTTAATCAAAACGCACCTCATATAACCAAATATTTACTGTGAGTCAACTATTTAATAGTTTCTGGTGCAATGCATTTATACAGGGTGTTCAAAAAAGTATTATGAATGTTGAGAATTTCAGACAATAGAAATTTTCTTATTTTAAATGAAATACCCTGTTTATCAAAAAATGGTCATATATAAGTACAATAGGTACAGGGTGATTCATTATAATGTCGCCCCCTTTTAACTTTGTTATTTCGAGTGTCCCAAAAAAATTAAAAGTATGGTTATGTAGGTGCTAAAAAATACTTCTTTTCCATTTATAACAAAAATTTGAAAAATGATCAGTATACAGGGAAAACCAAAAAGTTCTTTTTTTTTTGAATGGAACACCCTATACCATATGAATTTATTTTTCGATTCCTCGTAAAATTCTAAGCATTATTTATATAACATACCGTATACCTAAATTCAATAGTTTCTGAAATATTCGCATTTGAAACGTTATCATAAAATATTTTATTAAACAACAACAAACCAAGAAATATAACAATAAATAATATGACAAAAACAATTTTTAGTTAAATATAAAAATGCTCTACCGGGCCTTCATTTTCATAAGGGTTCTTCGTATTTTCTCTAATGAATCTGTTACGAATGCTGGGTTATTTTCATTTAAATTGTTAATTTCATTCCGTATCAAATCTTTAAGATGATCGAGGTTTTCAATTTGGTGGTCGTATACACGGTTTTTTTATATAATGTCACTGTTAATTATTTGTTTTCAATAAAAAGCGTGGACTAGGACTTCTTTATTTGTAACAATTGTTTAATAAAATATTTTATGATAACGTTTCAAATGCGAATTTATCTGAAACTATTGAATTTAGGTATACGGTATGTTATATAAAAAAAAACGAACATTCTGGTTTTCCCTGTATACCGATCATTTTTCAAATTTTTGTTATTTATAAATAGAAAAAAAGAATTTTTTAGCACCTACATAACCATACTTTTAATTTTTTTGGGATACTCAAAATAACAAAGTTAAATGGGGGCGACATTATAATGAATCACCCTGTACATAGGAAATGTTTAGAAAGTTGATATTTTGTCATTATTACCTACCATCAGATTTTAATAATCTTTTTTAAATGTTTAATTATTTATTTTTTTTTTTACTTTCTTCTACTGTTAATAGTTATATTAATAACAATCAGGTTTCTAATATCGTCTTAAAAGCAATAAACAATTGTAATAAAAAATATTACAACAATACTAATTACAGTGTGCTACCATTCGTTTATTTTAGGAAAGAAAAAACTACATACTCGCTTTTCTTTGGTTTTTCATTTTAATAACATTGGCATATCCCATAGCATTCGTTTGTGCCGTGATTTTTATTATCGTGCAGCCTTTGAGTATTTGTTTTGACACTTGCGAGGTAGGTAAACAATGCTATATTTTGGACTTAAATAACATTCATTCTGTATATAAATTAAAAATTTTGAAAAGCTATCTATATCTATACATTTTTGTACAGTATACAAAATAAGTATATAAATACTTTTTTATTAGATATTTATTATTTTAAGAGATAAAAAAGATAAAAAGAAGTATCTAGCGATGTCTACTTCCACCGTTGTCCCCTAATTAGGCGCACAAGTACATTTTAATCTTTTGAACCAAATAAAGTATATATATAATTCAAAACTACCTATCATATGATACTGTACGTAAATTATAAAGAGGGCAACTAGAAGTTCAGCAAAATTTAATCTCCTTTTTTTAAGAAGATTTCCATCACATATTACCAAATTAAAATTGAAAGAAAACAGCCCACATAATAATTAATAAATGTGCCTAAAATAATTCTAATGTTTAATTAATCTCTTTATTTCAGGTTTATTGCGAAATAATGCTGTTTGGAATAGAATTACCACTATTTTGTTTCGAAAAAATATTATTGGCAGATAAGCAATGAACGGGGGCTAAATTAATACTATATATCTCAGATTTATTACTTTAAAATAAATATCTGTTTGCACAAGCACTTTTATTGTTCAAATTCAAACATTTTCAGTCGTTCCCTTCCCTTCTTAACATATTATATTACCTTATGTTGAACCCCCTTCGAAAGCTGAAAAAGTAAATTCAGTACTTTTCCAATATTTTAGTGTAAATTTCCTCCCGTACTTATAAATTAGGTCCCAATGAAAATTTTAGTACCGAAATTGGATCCCACTCATTAATTTGTGTGATGACAATGAATTTCAATTAAAATAAATAATTCAAGATACCTGTTGCAATACTGAACTCGGCACCAATCTATGGAGTAAAATATTAATTACTCGTTATCATCTTGTGATATGTGGTTAAGGTTATGGTATGTAAAGGTAAAACTATTATCTGGAGGGAATTTACTTATCTCTACACGGTCATTAAGGAATTTTGGACCGAATTTACATAAACCCTTCATAATAATGCCATAAAGCCGGTACTAGTGGACTTATTATGATTCTCATTTATTTATGTGATCGTTTTCAGCCTGCCCCCTAGACGTATCTTCGGATAAATTTTTGAAATTTTGGTCGATTGTGTTTTAAGAAGTTCTAAAATATTTTCTTTTATCACATCAACTTCGTCAATTTAAACGGATTTTTTTTCTGTTTGCAGCATCTTTCTTTATCATGATTATCTTCGAAACTAATTGATAATAATAAATTAATTTTGGATATATTTTTATAGTTTTAGTATGGTACCAAATCGTTCAAACAATTTTGAAAAAGGAGAATAAAAAAGGGATTAAAACGTGTACCGACTATTATAAATGAAAGGTCAAACAACTTCGTTTTTGAAGTAAAACTTTTATGGGCGCGATGAGAGTAAAATCTCAAGGGCATGAAACGACACGTTTCGTAACGATTCGTCTCGCGAAGCTATGAGAATAGAAAGGCGCGCATGCGCATATTGGTATTACAGTCAGCTGTTAGTGACCGGCACTTCATAGCAGTTATACTACATTAAATATTTATTAAACCACAATTAATATTTATTTAAAAGTGAGTATTTATTATTATGTATTCATTTGAATTCCTTGTAGTTATTGATAGTTTACGGTTTCTTAAGCACTTGGAAAAATAAATGGAGGCGAAAAAAATTTGATGTATGTATGTTTTCATTTTTAAAACATAAATCCTGAAAATTCTCGTACTGTCTCTTCCTTTCACCAAACATTACTTATTCGTTATAAAGGTATAGAGATCGCCAAAGAAGTTTCACTTCTTTCACGTGTACTGAGTTGTAGGTACGTGATCTAATTTTTTTTTTTTAGTAGCTTATTGTTATGGTATAGTATGACATAAGTCAGATTAATATTCTAAGTAATTTAATTAATATTTTCGGTTTGGTAAGCCTTTTTAGCAAGCAATGATAATATAAAGCTGTTATTTTGGATATTGTACCAATATACAAAAGTTCTTCTTCTTCTTATGGCATGTGTAAGTACATGAGAAACAAGAAGACAGCCGGATAACAAACATATCTTCATATTGGAGTATTACATACCTAATAGCAACAAGAGAGTAACCAAACGAACCCAGTGAACATTGTTACAATTTTTCTACAGAGTAAAATCATCTGGGGGCACAACGGTAGAACACATATTATAGCTTGTATTAAAAATTTTATGACAGATAACTAGGTACTTGTACTGTAAAACGAAATACAAAAAGTTTTTATTTTCAGGTTATTAAATGGCTAACGCGTGTGTAAAATGCTTGTGTTCAGTACTTTGGTTTTTGATCTTGATTACGGTTGCGTTCCCAGTTGCAGTGTTTGGTTGTTTTCTGTATTTGATTTTCTCCCCTTGTGCACCTTGTTGTGGGTGGGCACAGGTAAAAGAAACGTAAAATTTTGCCATATTAAATGCTTTTCTTTTCTTTAATGCTTTTAGTTTTTAACATTTAGTACCCTACTAGGTAGTTCTGTTGAAATATTTTCTAGGGGGTCTGGTCCTTCAGCTTTTTAGTTTCATCAATGATTTCTTCAATAAAATTATTCTCGATAAAAGTAGAGTTTTTGACACACTTAAGCTTAAAAACTACTAAGACCAAGCACCGAGCGGCATGGTCTAGTGGTCTAGATCATTGCTTAGCATTCGGGAGGTCACCGGTTCGATTCCGGGGCCGGCTAGTCTGGTCCAAGTTTTTCTGTGGTTTCCTTGGATCATTTAGGCAAATGCTGGGGTAGTAATATTCCACAGATAGTCTTTCACTTCTCTTCTGTCTTCATTTCGTCCGTCTCATCTTTCTTCCCCCACACCACCACCCACCCATTCCCACGATTCCTGAAGGAGGCTGAAGAGGGCCTTCCGCCCTACCCCCCGACTTTGCACAAGAGTGTAGGCCGGGGGGGACAGCCCGCCCACCAATACTGGTGGGAATGAAACACCCAAGTTTCTTTTCTTTCTTTACTAAGACCAAGCTAAACTCACCATAACCAAACCTTGACACTTAAGGTGGGCAACAAGTTATTCCAAGGAAAAAAATTGACAACACTGATAATTGAACATTTTACAGGGTTAATTTCAATAAGGGAATCGTAAACTTCACATATGCTTCATGCCCAATAAATTTTAATTATATTAAGGAAATAATGGTAAATATTATAATTTGCATTTTCATTTTGAAAAAGCATGTGTCATGAAGGTTTTTGGTTTATATAACACAAAGGAGCATCTATTAATTGCGTCCATAAATTTGGACTCAATCCTTCCCCTTAAAGTGTTTTAATAAGCTGTGGTGGCAGATCTATTGTCCCTCACGCGACATTAAATAATCATTAATGAGCTTTATATTACAGAAGTAAAGTAAATTATAACAATTCCTTGAATTAAAAAGCGGCTTGACGTTTTCAATCTTCCTTCTCCTTTTAAATGAAATTTGATGAGATTTTTCTGAACTTCACCCCCGCCCTTACTTCCAATTTTCTTCGCCGCTTGCAACACAACGTTTGACACCAAAAATATGGCGTCCGTCTCAATTTTGGCATCAAAACACGACGCAGGCACAACGAACGAGTTCGTCCTTTTTCCCAGTCTAAGCAATCATTTATCCACTCAAAAATAACGAGTGATTATATGAAATACCAATGAAGAATAAACTCATCTTCCTTTAATTTAACGTTTAACCCATAATGAGTTTTTAATTAAAGTAAATTACAACAGTTTGTTGAATTAAGAAGCCGCCATGACATTTTAAACGACCCTTTTCCCCTTAAACTAGATTTGTTTAGATTTAAAATAACCGACACATATTCCTTTAAATAAAATTTAATGATATTTGTCTGGGACTCCCCCATATTTAGTTTGTGTAATTATTGGATGCCCTAAACGAAATCCCTCAATACGTTTCCTATTTTTTTAGCACTTGACTTGAATGTCGTAATTAGTAATTTATTATCTAACATTTACCATATTTCATTATTATTGTATTATGTTTCAGAGTATAACAGATCTCGTATTTAAAATGGTAGATTTTCCACAAACTTGCGTTAAGAATATGCTTTCAGGAGGTGGCTAGAACATTGGAGATTCTAGCAGATAAAGAAATAAATACGATGTATCTATAATTAGCAAAATATTCAATTAATTTATTAACTTATTATGTAAGAAGTTGAATACTGTTAATTTAATAAAATTAATTAACCAATAAAATTTCTTTATAAGTACTTATAGTCCGGTCAATTTAGACATTCGAAGCTACATAAATTCCCACCAAGATGAAAATCAGTAAGATCGTTTAAAATATGATTAAAAATAAAATTTTAAAGTTCCCCTTCTTTCCCCTGTATGGAAAAAATTTTATTCAAGGTAAAGGTCAAAAAAATGAGTTTTTCGTAATTTTCAGCAAAACGGTAAGTTTTAACATAAAATTACCCCAGACAAAAATTGTAGATCATAAAATTATCTATAAAATAAGTATGAATATTTTTTTTCTAAGAGCCACCGTTTCTGAGATATCAGGTAAAATGAAACCCAGTCCCTTATTTTATACGCCAGTGTAACCTCGAGACAACATCTGTCTCCTGTTCAATTGTATGCGTGACTAGGGTCTTATACCTGCTTTATGTCAGTGTGCCCAATAAATGAAATACTGTTAGTCAGGGTTGCCAGATTGGGGGATTTTCCCCAAAAATTAGGGGATTTTTTTCCTTTGGGGTATTTTTTGGGGATATATTTTTCAGGAGAGTTCTTCTGGGGAAAAATTTTCCTCTACAATCTTTTTTCTATTTGCACTAAATATTTTCTAGTTCTTGGGGATTTATTTGCCACATAGCTTATTTTGGGGTATTTTAGAGATACATATTTTATAGATAATTTTATGATCTACAATTTTTGTCTGGGGTTAATTTTATGATAAAACTTACCGTTTTGCTGAAAATCACGAAAAACTCATTTTTTTGAACTTAAACCTTGAATAAAATTTTTTCCATACAGGAGAAAGATGGGGAACTTTCAAATTTTATTTTTAATCATATTATAAACAATCTCACTGATTTTCAGCTTGATGGGAATTTACGTAGCTTTACTCTTATTTTTTGGTCTAATTTGACCGGACTATTTTATACATATGTATATTTATAAAATCTTTAACGAGCTTTATTTTATATTTCGACAGTTCTTTTGACAACAAGCTATGACACATTTAAATAAAAAGTAGAATTAAATACATTTTCTCATCAGCACGCCACGTACATGATACTGTTGTGGGCCAACAGTGTTTAATAAATAATAGCAGACGGCATTATGAACGTCATCTGTAGGAACCTACCACTGAATTAAACTATTAACGAATCATACTCAGTTGCTATTTCAAAAACTGTCACAACAATAAATGTCACAACTGTATGAAATGCGCCACATCAGATAATATAATTCCTTTGCAGTTTATAAATTAAGAGAGGAGAAAATATTATTTCAAAATAGATAGGTGGAAAAAGTAAGTGATTTTAAATTTACAAATTTCCTAAAATTCAGTATGGTTATTGAACACATTACCAACATTTTTAGTTTTTTTCTTAAATAAATGAACAAAAACCATTTAAAATATTTAATTTTGATGATCAAAATTGACAAAAAATAATTAAAATGTTTATTTACTTAAAATAAATTAAAATATGTTCAACCTAACCCAACCTCACGGTTGTTTTTCTTACAATAATAACTCAACCCACCCCTACCTCACTGTTTCTATTTTCAGAATATTTTTAAATGGCAGATAATTTTTGCGTCCAATGCATATGCTGCTTTATATGGTTTCTTGTACTGATTTTTATTTCGTTTTGGATCTCATTCTTTGGCTACTTTTTCTATGTCATCATCTGTGCATTTGCACCTTGCTGTGAATGTGCTGAGGTACATTTACCATATTAAACGTTACCTAAAGGAGTTTTCTATGTAATAATTAAAATATACATATATGTTCTTCCTTAACTAGGTCATAGCAGACGCCCTACTTGCTCTAGTCACCTTTCCGAGATATTGTTCAACAAAAATGATTAATGGGGGCGACTAAAATTGGTCCCAGATCTAATATAAATATATGGTTAAGAATATGTTTTATAGTAAATATATGTAATTATGTGTACATAAGTTTTGTATTTATACCTACAGCAATTGTTTGTAATTCGTTTTAACTAATTTACAGGATTAAATGATTTAATACGTAGCTAATTTTTTTACCTACCCTGCTCATTAAAAGAATACATATATTAAAGGAAGATGAGTTATTTTTCTTTGGTATTTCATATAATAACTCGTTATTTTTGAGTCGATAAGTAATTGCTTAGACTAGGAAAGAGAAGGAGTTCGGTTGTTGTTGCCTGCGTCGTGTTATGATGCTAAAATTGAGACGGACGCCATATTTTTGGTGCCAAACATTTTGCTGCAAGCGGTGAAGAAAATTGCAAATACGAAAAGAGAAGTTCAAAAAAATCTCATCAAATCCCATTTACAGAGAGAAATATCATTGAAAATGTCAAGCCAGCTTTTTAATTCAAGGAATTGTTGTAATTTACTTTATTTCTTTAATAAAAAGCTCATTAGTGATTATTTTATCTCACGTGAGGGACAATAGATCTGCCACCACACTTTACTACAACACTTAAAGGGGAAGGGAGGAGTTAAAATTCATGAACATAATTAATGGATGCTCCTTAGATCACTTTTTGTTACATAAATCAAGAACTTCATGACAGAACAAAAAAAATAGCTCAAACGCCAACGCCAAAACACGACACTTTAGTTGTCCAAAGCACTTTTCGGTAACAAGGTTACCTTCTTCAGGGACTGAAGTGAACTAAACCTAAAAGAGAACTAATCCTAATATATACTGAAAGTTGTTAAGGTTCAGGGAACATGATTCAGCAGCAATAGTGATGATGTTCAATGGACCTTTACAATAAAAAATAATAATAATTAAACTAGACTAAATAGCGGAGATCCAGGGATAGGACCCTTGTCATTGTTAAGTAAAATTTGGTTATTTTACAAATGTATAAACTTTCAAAACTATCTAGTAGACAATTATTCCTAACTTCCTTAACTAATTTAAGATTATTAATATTAATATTATGTTCTTCAGTAAGAATATGTTGGGCAACACTAGATTTTTCAGCTCTACCAAACCGTGCATGAACTAAATGCTCCTTGAACCTAGTTTGGATCGAGCGTCTAGTTTGTCCAATATATTTTTTTTACTACAGTCATTGCAGCTAATTTCATATATCCCCGACTTTTCTAAGAAAGGAATTTTATCCTTGGGGTTACCGAGGAGAATTTGAAGGGAGTTACCACTTGAACTGTAGGCAATGCGGAAACCAAGTTTACGAAAAATGCCCTCGAATCCTCGAGTAAATCTTGGCTCGTATGGCATAGTAATAAACTTGGTCTTACTGGTGTCTGTTTGAAAAGTTGAAGATCTTGAAACAGAATTCTTAAATTTAATCTTATTAACTAATTTATCAATGATGTTACTATTGTAACCATTGTCATTCGCTTATTATTATGATATCTACTTTTACTAAGAGGAAAACTAAGCAATCTATGTACAAGGATATTAAAACTAGCCATTTTATGTTGAACGCAATGATTAGAGTCGTTGGTTATAAATCTAGAGGTATAAGTGGATTTTCTACAGATATCAAATTCTAAAGAATTCCCATTTCTTATAACCAGCGCATCTAAAAATGGTAGCTTGCCATCTTTTTCCAATTCAATAGTTAATTTGACCGAAGGGAAACGTGAATTTAAAGCATCAAGAAAGTCTTGAAGACTTCTGGAGCTCAAATCGAAGATAGCGAAAATGTCGTCCACGTATCTAAGCCATATTCGAGAAAAAAACTTTAGGTGGCTAAGGTTTTTTTTTTAACTTCATGACACACAATTTGTTTCCTTGGAATAACTTGTTGCCATCCTCAAGTTTCAAGGTGGGGTTATGATGAGTTTTGGTCTCAAATCTCATTTAAATAGAGAAGGATCATTGAAAATGTCAAGCCAGCTTGTTAATTTAAGGAATTATTGTAATTTACTTTATTTCTTTAATAAGAAGCTCATTAATGATTATTTAATCTCACGTGAGGGTCAATAGATCTGCCACCACACTTTACTAAAACACTTAAAGGGGAAGGGAGGAGTTAAAATTCATGAACGTAATTAATGGATGCTCCTTAGATCACTTTTTATTACATAAACCAAGAACGTTCGCTTTTTAAAAATGAAAATGCTACTTGTAATATCTACCATTTTTTCAAAAAAGGCATATTTATTCAATATAATTACAATTTATTGAACAGATGCGAAATTTAAGACTGCCTCTCTGATATTAACTCAATTTTTAACAATGATGAGCTGCTCATTTGGGGTCATCCATAAATTACGTCACATGTTAATGGGAGGGAGGGTATCACCGGGATGTGACATAGTGTGACAAGGGGCAGGGGGGGTCAAAAACTTTGTGACATCACATGTTAAAAATCAAAATTTTGTATCTTTAATTAACATAATTAGTCGTTTATTGTTTCCTAACTAGTCATTTGTTTTTCTGTTATCTAAAATATTTGACTTTATGTTAATTTTATTAAAGATTATATAATAAAAGTAAGAATAAAATAAAAATAACTGTTTTCTCTTGATTATTTTTAAATATATATATAAATTTGAAAAATGTGTGACGTCACATCATGGGGGAGGGGGTTTTGAAAATGTGACAACCTGTGACAAGGACGGGGGGAGGGGTTAAAAAGTCCTGAAATTTGTGTGACGTAATTAATGGATGGCCCCTTTTCGTCCTTGTTCCCACCTCAAGTTTCAACTTTGAGTTATTGTGAGTTTAGGTTGATCTTTAGACTTAAGTTGTATTGGCTTCACTGCTCATGGCTTAGACTAGGAGAGAGAAAGGATTTGTAACTCATGGTATTGATGCCAAAATTGGAGCGGACGCCATTGTTTTGGTGCCAAACATTGTGTTGCAAGCGGTGAAGAAAATTGGGAGTCGCGTTTAATAATTAATATAAATAATTGTTTATATTATCGTTAAGTAAAGATATTCACCTTAAAGGAGGAGGGTTAATAAGAGGCTTGTTTCGCCCATTACAAACTCGAAAAAAAAGTTACGATTTTCAACTATTTATTAATGCACTTGTATAGTTAAAGATATACATTTGTTTATTCAATAAGATTTACGTGATAAATAATATACTAAATCATACCAATTATTGCCCAAAAAGAGTGTTTGGTGTTTTTTGTATATTTTTGACGTTTTTTCAATCTTTAAATTAATATTTTTAACTGTATTTTTGAACTAGTAAGGCCCAAAATTCGTTCCTCGAAAATGAGGTCATCTCGTACTTGTGTGGCAGTATTACTTGTAAAACTTAGGACTGGTCTTTCTAATAATGTACTGTCCACATTATTCAATATGAGAAAAAGATTAATATCATCTTGTGTGCAAAATGTGCACGCCAGGCTTTGGTTGAGAACTTTGTTCAACTATACCTTGGAACGGAACACATAACTAGAACACAGGTTATTGAAAAACATACGAGGCCTTTAGCAAGAAGATTGTTTATTCCCAACGAAAACGCTGATACAGTGATACTTGTTGCTGATGGCACATATATTTATATACAAAAAAGTGCGAATTATTCCTTTCAGAGACGATCTTTCTCGTTACACAAAGGAAGACCTTTGGTTAAACCTATGATGTTAGTCACTACTTCAGGTTACATTTTAGACGTCTTCGGATCTTACTTGGCTGATTCAAAGAACAATGACGCTTACATATTCACACATATATTAAAAAAAGATGCACACAATATCAAAGAGTGGCTGAAGCTAAATGATGTAATGATTGTTGATGTCCTGGAAGAAATGGGTCTCGTACATGAAACGCCTAGTTTCCTAAATAAACAGAGGATGCTAACAAAACGCGTCTTGTGACCAAAGTCAGATGGGTCGTTGAAGCTGCTAATGGTCAGTTGAAAAACTGGAGAACATTGGATAAAGTGCTACCAAGCACGCAAATACCTTATATTGGTGACTTTGTGCGAATTATATGTGCTATTCTCAATGCATTCCATCCTACAACACTGAAGATGACGATCACGGCATACAGGTTCCAAAAACTGTAATATTTGCATAAAAACAGATCGAAGCAACATCGCAAACATACAATGGTATTGTCAATGTATTGTAGGCGCAAGAGTCGTAGGATGTTGTGCGCACGTTGCTTCCATATTATGGTTTCTGACTTACTGGCGCCATCAGTCAATCGAAGTTAAAAGACCGTCTTGAATATGCTAATACACTACAAGACGCTACCGCTGAAAGGTGGTCCAGTAGCGATTCGGATGAAGAAAGTCAGAAGGAAGATTAAAAAACATTGCTCAAAGTATCTCTATTTATTTTTGATTATTGATTATTTCCCATATTTGTAATATTGAAATAATAATAGTTAATAACCTTCTTTTAGCTTCATTTTGCATTTAGTGTTCTAATAACAGTTGTTTTTTGGTGCTAAAATGAATGACAATAACGTTTATATTAATAAATTAAATAAAAGACACACTTTTTTGAGTTTCAAAGTTTATTTGAAAAAGTACCACGACTATAGTTTCACCACACAGTGGCTTCATCAGGTGGATGAAGAAATGATACATATTTATTAGCAATAGCGGCTTATATACAAGTTCAAGGGGTGGGAAGTTTTAGATTTAGTAGTGGTGAGTTCTTAATCTCTAACTGATCGTTTAATAAAATATTATCTCTATTATGGTTAATTATTTCTAACGATTCTAACGAATTTAACATTTTGCTTTTATTGGATACATGTAATACATCAAAGTCTGGGTTGAATTTATGGTTGTTATTTAGCAAATGTTCAGCGTAACTGGAGTCCATTTTGTGATGTTCGTAACTTTTTAAGTGTTCGTTTATTCGTTGTTTGAATGTTCTTCCTGTTTGTCCATTATTATTTATATTATATTAATAAATGTTCATAATGTATACATAAATATTTATTTTACTTATCCCATCAATTACAGGATTTTTTTTAAAAATAATAATTTTTTATATTTGTCATGATGTATACTATTAAATTAAATTTATATCACATCAAGTAGCTGATGGGCGAAAAATGCCTCTTATGAACCCTCCTGCTTTGTTTGTGGTTTATGTATAACTGAAAATATCCAAGTAATTTACTAATGCTTTATATATTTTTTTTCAAGTCTTCATTGGCGGCGTCATATTTAATAGCAAAAAACTAAAAAATATAGTTAGAATATATTATAATTCGAAACAAATACAGTTCAAGTTTAATACAATAGGTTTAAAAAAATATGTTTTCTGAAATGGATTTTTATTTTTATTTTCATTTCAAATAATAGTTTATTGTGTAAAATGCGTTTTTCTAAAATTTATTTCGTTTTTTAAAATAATATAACTTTTGCAAAAAAACTATACTTTCTCGAATATTAATTATAAAACGAACCCCTTTTATTACCACTAATTACTGCCTCTTGCGCTACTGAACATTCTAGTGTCAAAAGGTCTCAAACATTTTCTTTCTTATAGAAACTGTAGATAAGTCAAGTTACAGGCATTAGAGTTTTTTAGAACTTCATGAGCCTTGACCTTGGAATGCACAGAAGCATGTCTCGCCCTTTTTAACTCAAATGTCCTGGAATAAGCTCACATATCTCACAGCTCAGATTTTTGTATGCATAAATAAAAGTAAAAGAAGGTAAAGTGGCGTTTATATTTCCAGTTTTTGTTAATTTATTTTATACTATTTTTTTACACTTTAATTCCTCAATCAAAACAAAACAATTTAGAAGCAAAGCATTAATTATTATTTGAACAAAATGAGAGATTATAAACAGTAGTAAACATTACGTAAATACGACGCTTTTAAAATTATGAGCTATGTAATAAAATATTAATCACAAAAGGTCATCAACATCAGGGTGATCCAGAGCCTAATTTAATCACCCCCATGAATCATTTTCGTTGAACAGTACCTTGGGAAGTTCAGTATCGCAAAGAAACAGTCTGTTAAAGCCTGGTAAAAAAGAAATAAATATTTTATTATGTAATTGAAGATATTTCGTTGTTATTACCTCTGCACATCTACAACAGGGTGCAAATGGACTAATCACTACATAAAGCATGTATCCAAAGAATGAAATCCAAAACGAAACAAATATCAGTATAAGCAACCAAATAAAAGCACAAACGCACTGGACACAAATATTGTCTGACATTTATAAACTGAAAATAATATTTATTAAATATAAAAAAATGGTACAATTTTATTGTCGTAAAAAGGGGGAGACTAAAATGTGGACTATTTAGAACAGTTGCTTCATACTGAAAAAAATATATACATATATAAATAGGAATTACTTACTTCTAATTATTAGGTACCTCCTTCTATTTATTTTATTATATATCTTTATTGACTTACATATACCACAAAGCACTCATTAGCACATATCACACAACTGTGACATTTATCATGACATTTCTTTTTGGAAGACAGCTGGATATAATAAATTAAAGTCTTCATTTAGTCGCAAATGTCTTTAGACAGTGACAGTATCATAGTCAGTGGTTTTTCGAGAGACGGTCTATGGCGTGCTGATGAGAACAAATACCTATTTATGAAATTTCGATCCACGATTGGTAATTTACTGTCCAATTCAGTTTTATGACCAATTAGCTCTAATTAATGACAGTACGTAAACGAAATTGAACCTACTTTAAATATCTATAAATATTATTTCTTTCTGAAAGATATAAAGTATTAATTGATTAATAATCATTGGTTGTTTTTCAAAATTGATCAGGCGTTTGTATTTTATTTATGGCCATAAATTCGATTAATTCAGTTAACCCCGAAGATCTCCTAACATTACTTTTGTAATTAATCTTTGAATATTTTATTATGAGCTGACATATGTGTTTTACAAGAAAAGGACAAGGTAAACGAAATCTTCTTAATTATTTAATGAAAGAGCCCTCCTCGTTTCGTTCATTCTGTCTGTCAATAGCATTTTACCGCCCTTTATCCTAATAGTAAGGTAGACAAGCAATTTCCCGATTTTAACCGAACAAAATGTATATAGGTATAATATTCTCATACACTCAGCTATTTGATTTAACATGGGATTAGGCCAACCTTTTAAAATATATAAATTAAAAAACTTAACAGCTTTGAGACAATTTTCAGTCGAATTTGGTAATTGTTTAGATTCCAAAAAGTTGGGAAAGGGGGAATGGTGGTGAGGAGGGGGGGTGGACTTATGGAATAGCATTCAAGGTTATTTAGGCGGCGGTGGACTCCTATACACAGGGGGTTGGAGTTGAAAATCTAAAATGGGATAAATTATTGTAATTTGGTGTATATGAAATGGCCTGTAAAACATTAAAAACGAGCTTTAAGGTGGGGGATTAAGGTTGGAGGTTGGGGGGGTGAAAATAAGAAATTGACGTTTCATTCTTTTGTGATATTTGGGTTAGGTTATGAAAGCCGTATTGCACAAGTCTACCCCCATCCTCTCCGCAGGCATTTCCTCTTTCTAGTCCGGGTACCCGGATCTAAACACTTACCTCGAATTTAATGAACTTTGAAAACTTAAAAATTTCTATAGAAGAATATTTAAACTTTACTAAAACAACAAATGTCCCTTTTTAACTAGATAAAAATAAAAATTGTAACATTAACTGCACTTTATCTAATATATGTATAAAATTCTCGTGTCACGGTGTTTGTAATTAAACTCCTCCGAAATGGCTCGACTGATTTTCCTGAAATTTTGTGTGCATATCGGTTAGGTCTGCGAATCGGCCAACATTAATTTTTTATCCCCCTAAATGTTAAGGGTGGTCCACCTCTGGTTTGTTTTTTTAATTTTTAGACAAAATTTTTTGTTTTTATTTTTTTATGATACAGCATACAAAAATTCATAAAACCCTTAATTTTCATCCTTCTACCACCAATCCCTATTTTTTAATAGCGATATTAGTACTGTAATAATCTTCAACTCTCAGTGGTCGATAACTGATCAATTATTATCAATCGATTAGTCATCCCCGCCAGGCGTCTACTGATGTCACTACTCACCCAGCAAACAGCACGGAGTGGGGATGAGAATGAAGCAGATTTTTTTAGAATGTTACAGGGAGTTCAAATATGTTCTAAGAAGTAAGAGAATGTTTTATTATAACGTTTCAGAATGATTTGGCAATGTTCAAGAATGTTTTGGAATCTTGAAGATCATTCAATAATGTTTCAGAATATTAAAAAAAGTTAGAAAATGTTTTGAATCATTATGGAATGTTCTGGATAGTTCGAAATTCGCGAATATTCTAGAATACTTTTATTTGAAATTTTGTTTGGTCACAAAGTGCATATTGGGTACCTTTTGGGCCAAACTAATTTCCCACCCTTATTAGAGCCATAATGTCTATTTCCAATTCTATCAAACGTGTGATATATTCTTACCCGGGCAACTCCGGGTATTGCTGCTAGTTTATTATCAAATATTAAGGCAAAAAGTTGCAAAAATTTATAATATACTTCCTTCATTACTAATTTATGCATTTTGTATTTTGCGTACACCTTTTATGGTATGAACAGTTTTGTATGGTTTACATATGCAGTATTCCACAAAAGTACCTAATATGTTCTTTCTGAATGTAACGCATGGTTAATGGAAAGAACTAAAAGTGTTAGTTTGTATTATACTGTATACAATATACATATATGATACATTGTAAAATATTAAATAACCCACACTAGAAATAGTTGTGTGGCTACCATGTCGAAGGACACCAGTTTACTAAAACTACCTAGTTCGTAATTAAATAAGCACTTTCTTTAGCAAACGTTGTAAATTTATTTATTAACACAATTCTTCAGAAATGTGAAGGATACATTCTATTAACTGATAATAACTTAATAATTTTATCTAACATTTTCCAAATATTGTTTTTGCTTCATAAAGTGATCATAGTATAGATAGTGAGCTCAAAATGAGGGAGGGGTGGGGAAGAAGGGCCCAACAAGACTTTATCGAATCTTATCACTTAATTTTTATAAACTCACTAGCTTCGAAACCCGGCGTTGCTCGGGTTAGAAAACATCGCACGTACACATCTTTGTACCATTTAATGTACGTTGTATTTAATGAAGACGAAATTAATTTTTAATAATTATTCAATATTTCATTGGTTTAATTATTTTTCGTGGGACCCTTTTTTTTCTAAAATAAAGGTAGTCTAAGTTACTCCGTATTACATCAGCTATCTGTCAGTGAAAGTCCCGTCAAAATCGGTCCAGCCGTTTCAGAGGTAAACCGGAACAAACAAACAGACGGACAGACAAAACATGTTATTTTGGTATATGTTCTGTGTCTACATCCATATGCATTTAGTAAAAAGCGGTTATTTTAATATTACAAACAGACACTCAAATTGTATTTATTTATTAGCTATGCCCGCGACTTCGTCCGCGTGGAATAGCGACTTTCGGCAGCATTTAAAATTTTTTTCTTCTATATTTTTATTTTCTGGGCCGTAAGCCTTTTTGCCGACGTCATTACACAAAAACTTTCATTCCTTATTTTTGCCCCCTTTAGGGTAAAATTTTTACAAACTTTAAATGTCGTATTTATATCTAATAAAAAGCTTAAAAATGAGTTTCAAGCCTCTAGCTTTATATCTACTTATCTATCTCTGTACCAAATTCTCATTTAAATCGGTTCAGTAGTTTGGGCGTGATTGCGTAACACACAGACAGACAGAGTTACTTTCGCATTTATAATATTATAGATTAATAAAGTTTAATTATAGTTTAAAATAGTTTATATAGCTTAGTATTTAACTACTTTTATTGATCCAAATAAACAAAATTTCTATAACTTTTTACATTTATTATTTTAATTTTCCGGGGCGTAAGCTTTTCGGACGACGTCATTACACAAAAACTTTTATCGGCTAATTTTATCCCCTTTAGGGTAAAATTTTTACAAACATTGAATGTCGTATTTATTTTTATCTAATCAAAAGCCTAAACAATAAAATTCAAGCTTCTATCTTTAAAAATTACGGAATTTCCGCACAAACTTTCCTATTTCAACCCCTTACAACCCTTTTTTCGCATTAAAAAGTAGCCTATGTCCTTTCTCAGGCTCTAGACTATCTCTGTACCAAATTTCATTTAAATCGGTTCAGTAAATTTTAGGCGAGATTGTGTAGCATACAGACAGTTACTTTCGCATTTATAATATTCCGCGAATTCATTTTCATCGATTATCCCATGGGGATAAGATATTTTGCCGCAGTAAAACGTAGCCTATGTGTTAATCCAGGGTGTCAGCTAACTACATACCAAATTTTATTAAAATCGCTCCAGCCATTTAGACGTGAAGAAGTAACAAACATAAACACTCACACACTCACAAACTTTCGCCTTTATAATATTAGTGTGATACTTATAGATTATAGAGTGAATATCACATAAGCTTCCTCCAAACCTTAAGAAAGTGGGAGGTATTCAAATTAAAAAAGAAAAATGGACTTATTTGAGTTTAGTATTGTTATTCACTATAGTCAGTTTATATTCGGGAACACTTTTAATAATATAATTGTCAGGATTTGGAACATTATTAAAAATAATGTCATTTTGTATTTATTTTTAAATTTTCTAGCAAATGTATGTTCCTAAAGGTTTTAGTCAAACTACTTATTTATAAATGAAAAAAGGGTAAATCGATGACGTATATATGCATATAACTTTAATTTCTAGGTACACTATTATAAAATTATCATTAAAACCGTAACTGATTTTGATTAAATACTCCAAACATGTGTGTTCACTTAAGTAATACTTTTGCTATTGTAGTTTTTAATTAGTTTATCTTTGAATAATGAATGGGAGTAATTGTCTGGAACTAATAAATTAATAATTTGTATTATACTATACATATTTCTATTGTTACCTACTTAAATCCTGTTTTAATTGGTTTTTGTGTTGCAGTATTAGGAAAAACATGTCTTAGATCATAAAACCAATTTGGCTTTTTGAAAACTATTCTTAAAACTATGGTTCTATTTGATTAAATGTTCCGCATGACAGCTTAACAGACTTTTTAATTCCGTCTTTGAATAAGTATAAATACATATTTATTAATTATTGTGGACTCGATAAATAATTTATAACGAAAGCTTTTGTTGATTGGTTGTTAGAACTTATACTAAATGGCAAAGGATTGTGTTTTCCCGAATAATTTAACAAGAAAACGATGGTCGACATTTCGAACACAATCATGTTATAAATATTTTATTTTTATTATGTTATACTTAATTAGTTAATATATGATTATTAACATTTAATTAAAAAACTCCAAATGGCGCATAAAACAATTATTTAGCGTTTCCTGAAAAAACGCGAAGACTTAGCTTATGAACACCCTAATAATACAAATCGATAGGTAATTAAAAAATACATCTCCTGAAATGTTAAAAAATATGGCGTTCCATTTAAATTAATCAAGTTACAACCCCTTAAAGTTCTTACTTAAGTAGTATTAATTTTTGGACAATAAGATGACGAGTTTATTATAATTGGGATATAAAGTATTTTCTATTGTTACACTTCATTGTAAATTTCGCTTACATAACTTAAATAGTTCTTAAGTATTTGAAACATGAAAATTAGGTCAGATTTTGATAAAATTCAAATTATTTAAAAAACTAAGGTTTAGGTATTATAAACCTTCTCAAAACAAACACTTATTTTGATCGAAGAATCCAAAAATGCAATAATATACAGGGGGTTTCGTTTAAAAAAAAATAACTTTGATACTTTTAGGGCATTTTGAACACCCTGTATAATATGAAAATAATTTTAAAAGGTAACCATAACAGACCCTCATATAACCCAAAAGTTAAAGTTTTTGAAATTTTCATATCTGGGTCAATATATTCCGTGCCGTGAATAACCCTGTATATTAAAATCAGAGTAAAATAACATTAAACACTGTGATGTGTGAAGCAGTTTAATTATTTAAACAGTATTACTACAAACAATACTATATAAGTAATAAAAAAAAAAATGAAATTAAAATAGAACTAAACAAGCGTGTTGTACCTATAACTTATAGACAGTTTCATTGTTTAGTTACCCCCAGAAATCATTTTTTCTGAACAATACCTCGGAAAGCTGATAAGTGCGAGAAGAAAATCTGCTATATCCTAGTAAAAAGAAGAACATACGTATTATGTTTAAAATTAGACATTATTATTTTTCATTGAATTACCTCCGCCCACTCACAGCAAGGTGCAAATGGACAAATAATCATATAAAGATAAAAGGCACACATCGCAATCCAAAACGAAATAAAAATCAATATAAGTAACCAAAATATTCCGCAACAGAGCTGGCCACAAACACTGTCAGGCATTAAAAACCGATTAACAAAAAAGGCTTTAAATTAAGTTGGGCAAGAATAAACACCAATGAATGGTTCTCAATAACTGAAACTAATACAAATTTTGCCATTAAGGAAATAACATTAAGTATCTAGTAAACAGTCGTAAGATATACCTACCTACGTGTGTTCTTCTTGTTTATTTAAATACCATTACTTATAGTCTTCAATAATTCAACATATTATTTTAATAAAACAAGAATGGTTGGCAGCAAAAAATTTAACAGAAAACCAAATAATTGTATTGGTTACCTGCAACACTCAATAAGTACCTACTATTTTTTTAAAGTTTTAGTCACTTACAAAAAGTTATGATAATTAAAACATTTTAATTCTATTTTTTAACAACATTATCCCCTAATGTTTATTCAAAAACTGTAAAGAAACCAAAAAATATATTTATGTATGCACTTTTTACATAAATGTGTAACTGACTGACATTTATTTATAATGACAGATATTAATGAATATAATTAATTAATTTTATTCATTTTAGTAACCGCAAATATCACTAGATGGCGAAACACTGACCGTATCTTAGTTAGTGGTATGGCGTGCTGATGAGAACAAATATATATGCTTGAGATCGCGACTACGTTTGGTAATTTACTGTCCAATTCAGTTTTATGACCAATTCTCTCTAATTAATGACAGTACGTAAACGAAATTGAAACTATTTTAAATATCTATAAATATTATTTCTTCCTGAAAGATATGGTAAGGTAAAGTATTAATTGATTAATAATCATTAGTTGTTTTTCAAAATTTATCAGGCGTTTGTAATTTATTTATGGCCATAAATTCGATTAATTCAGTTAACCCAGAAGATTATCTGACATTACTTTTGTAATTAATCTTTGAATATTTTATTATGAGCTGACATGTGTTTTACAAGGAAAGGACAAGGTAATCGAAATCTTCTTAATTATTTAATGAAAGAGCCCTCCTCGTTTCGTTCATTCTGTCTGTCAATAACATTTTACCGCCCTTTGTCCTATTATTAAGGTTAGACAAGCAATTACCCGATTTTAACCAAACAAAATGTATATAGGTATAATATTCTCATACACTTAGTTATTTGATTTAACATGAAATCAGACCAATTTTTCAAAACATACAATTAAGCGTTTTTGTAGTAAAAAACTAACAGAAAATTATTAATCGAATTTACTAATTGTCTAGATCCGGGTACCCTACCTAAAAAGTTGAGGGGGGAGGGAGGATGGGAGGAAGACTTATTGAACACACACACATTAAAGGGTTTTCAGGCGGTGGCGGACTTAGACACAGGGGGTTGAGTTGAAAATTGAAAATGGTATAAACCGTAGTTGTGTATATAAGATAGCTCACGGTCAGAGAGCGGTACAGGAGTCGAGGAGGGGGTACATATGACCTTGTAAAACATTAGGAGGGTTGGAAACTCTGGAAATAAAAAACATTAAAAACTATAAACCAAGGCAAATTCCCTATCAAATTAACGGTTTATGGTTCATATTGCCATATGTGGGTTGGGTTATAGTATGTAAAGGGTGTTTTATGAGGGTGGATTATGATTTAGAAAGATCCTCCCCTTTTACTCTCTGTCCCAACCCTTGTTATAGGTATATATTTTTTCAATACAGCCCATAAATTGTTTCTACAAATAACGTCGGTTGGGAGGAGGGGGAGGGAAATTTTACATAACAGAACCTAACTCATATGTCGCGAAATGAATGAAATATCTATTCAGTAAAATGATATTTTTATGGATTATTCGTTCGATTCCTTCGATATTTTTATCCTCCTGCCCACAACCTTCTGCTTGCAGCTAAAAACTTCCTTTTAGTGTTCCCTACTCCTTCCACTATTTTCCCCCCTCCAATCGACAGTAATGTCTCTATGAGATTAAATTTACCTAAACTAAATGGCAGAGGATTTTGTTTCCTCGAAGAATTTAACAGGAATTTAATTTTTATTTAAAACTGTTACAAGTAGACCAGTGCTGAAGCCTTCAAAAATAGTAAAAAGTGAAAAAAAAATACAGTAGGATGAAACCCATTGGAAAAGGAAGAGAATATAACAGAAATGAAAGAAAAAATAATAATGGTGAAAAAACGGTTTTCCTTGATTTCCGGAAAAACTACAAGTCTTATGGGAAAATGTTAAATAGCAAAGTTGTAGGTAATAAAAAGATCTAAAACTTATGTATTTACACTTTTTTCACATAACCTCAAAATTTATGTGAAAAATTCAAATAACCAACTTTTTGATTTTTTATGTTTATCTTTTACAAACAAAAATTATTTTTCACGAAATTTGGTGAAAACTTAAGTACCTATTTATGTCCCAAATACACTGTATTTTTTTTATTTGAAATATTTTTCTTTTCACCTTATTTTTACTTAATATCGAAAAATCTTATTTTTTAAAAGCAATGGTGGGCTTTTTCTTCGTTAAAATCTCTATTTTCTGATGGTGTGAAAAAAAATATACATTACTATGGTAAGTTTTCTTAGGAAATGCAAAAGAACGAAAAATTGTTTCTAATCATTATGTAAAATTTTGAGCTATTTATGAAAATTTACACTCTAATTACTCGAAAAACGTAAGATTCCATGTTATATTGATAAACACAAAAATTACCAGACGAAATATACTATTAAAATTAACAACCAAAAAATTAATAAAGTTAATATTTAATAAGAACATCTACAATATTTTGAGAAAGTTGCTTTGTTTTTGCATTTCCTGAGAAAACTTAGCATAGTAATGTATATTTTTTTTCACACCATCAGAAAGTAGAGATTTCAGCGAAGAAAAAGCCCACCAACGTTTTTAAAAAGCAGATATTTTGACGTGAGAATTTTCGAGTGAAAATTAGGGTGCTTTTTCGATATTAAGTAAAAATAAGGTGAAAAAATAAATATTTCAAATAAAAAAAAATACGGCGTGTTTGGGACATAAATAGGTAAGTTCTCACCAAATTTCGTGAAAAATACAATTTTTTTATAAAAGATAAAAATAAAAAACCAAAAAGTTGGTTATTTGAATTTTTCACATAAATTTTGAGGTAATGTGAAAAAAGTGAAAATACAAAAGTTGTAGATCGTTTTATTACCTACAATTTTGCTATTTAACTTTTTTTCATAAGACTTTTTTCGGAAATCAAGGAAAATCGTTTTTTCACCATTAAAAACTCACCCCCTTCCCCTTCCCGACCTCACATCGCCCGTAAATTATTTTTCCTTTCATTTCTGTTATATTTTCTTCCTTTTCCAATGGGTTTAATCCTACTATAGTTTTTTTTTTTTGGTTTCAAAAATTATCGACCCTGGTTTAAAGCACCTTGCTGTGAGTCTGTAAGAATATTAGTTTGTTTTTCCTGTTTCCTTATATTTTGATTTATCACTAAGTTCATCACTAAGATATTCTTTGATTTTTTTTTTTTTCCTTAAATAAATGTCCCTTTCTGAGAAAATAAAAATGAAAATTGTAACGTTAGGTGCACTTTATTTATTATAAAATATTGAAGCAAAAAGCAGCAAATCATAATGTTCGTCTACTTCCTTCATAACTACTAATTTATGTATTTTGAATTTTGTTTACAACTTATATGGTAGGTACTCATTTTATAGGTAACAATGAGCTTTATAATTGTGTGTCTGAATAAGTATTAATATTTATTAATTATTGTGGAATTAATAAATCATTTGTAGTCAAAGCTTCTGCTTGTTTGGTTTAGAGGTTATTGTTACTGTCTGAAGTGAATGTTTGATTGTTTTTAAATCTTATGTGGATTTGGTGTTGTAAATTTGCTATCACTACAAAACCAATTTTGCTCATCAGTACCTGAAGTCAATTTTGTATGTAGGTATATCTTTAGTATATAACACAAAACGACTTTATTTATAAAAGCTGTTGAAAAAATACATACCTCTGTACCTACCTATAATTTTATATCAGCATGTTTTTCTCTATTTATCAGCAGAGAATCGATTGCAGAACATTATGTTCTAGCGTCAGATTTGATTTGATGAGAAAACAAATTACCTTAACTCAACTCTACCGTGACTTTAATGAATTAAGATCTGGGATTATCAAAGCCCTACCTTAAGAAATTGCAAGTTTACGTGAGCTGTAGCTGAAATGGGCACCTGCCTTGATGCCAATTTTGTTATTGATTACAGAAAAGTCGATTTAATTTTGATAACTTCCTTTCAAACTAACCACAAACAAGTTACAGAACGAGGTTACATTGTTAGAAATATAAAATTACATTTTCGATTTGTTATATAACGGTTTGACCACTGAATACGTACAGGGGGCCGTTTGAAGGAATTTTAACGAATTTTTACTATTTCGACTGACTAATTGAGTGATTGACTCATCTCACATCTGTCTTATATTTATACTAGCTATGCCCGCGCGGAATAGTGACTTTCGGCAGCATTTAAAGTTTTTTCTTCTAAATTTTTTTTCTGGGCCGTAAGCCTTTTTGCCGACGTCATTACACAAAAACTTTCGTTCCTTATTTTTGCCCTTTTTAGGGTAAAATTTTTACAAACTTTAAATGTCGTATTTATATCTAATCAAAAGCCTAAAAAATAAGTTTCAAGCCTCTAGCTTTATATCTACTTATCTATCTTTGTACCCAATTCTCATTTAAATCGGTTCAGTAGTTTGGGCGTGATTGCGTAACACACAGACAGACAGAGTTACTTTCGCATTTATAATATTATAGATTAATTTAGTTTAATTATAGTTTAAAATAGTTTATATAGCTTAGTATTCAACTACTTTTATTGATCCAAATAAACAAAACCTCTGTAACTTTTTACACTTAATATTTTAATTTTCTGGGCCGTAAGCTTTTTGAACGACGTCATTACACAAAAACTTTCATCGGCTAATTTTATCCCCTTTAGGGTAAAATTTTTACAAACATTGAATGTCGTATTTATTTATATCTAATCGAAAGCCTAAAAAATAAGTTTCAAGCTTCTATCTTTAAAAATTACGGAATTTCCGCAAAAACTTTCCTATTTCAACCCCTTACAGCCCTTTTTTCGCATTAAAAAGTAGCCTATGTCCTTTCTCAGGCTCTAGACTATCTCTTTACTAAATTTTATTTAAATCGGTTCAGTAAATTTTAGGCGAGATTGTGTAGCATACAGACAGAGTTACTTTCGCATTTATAATATTCCGCGAATTCATTTTCATCGATTTTCCCATGGGAATAAAATATTTTCCCGCAGTAAAACGTAGCCTATGTGTTAATCCAGGGTGTCAGCTAACTCCATACCAAATTTTATCAAAATCGCTTTAGCCGTTTAGACGTGAAGAAGTAACAAACATACACACTCACACACTCACAAACTTTCGCCTTTATAATATTAGTGTGATTGTTACTAAAGGTTCTTGACCTTTTCTACAACTCTTTTTCGTACTTTTATTATTAAAAATGTTACTTGGCTCGTGAATATGGGACCTAGGACACGAAAAAAGAGCAAATCTATTGGTCAGTCATCAGGTCAACGTTTGCATGGCTTCTTACTAGGACACATTTAAGTGTAAATAAACACTTATAAAGGTAAGAAAACCATTATTTTAATAATTAAAACTACCCCACACCTTTCCCTCCTAGATTTGTACCACCATATAGGTCTAAGGAACTACCCTATTCGCCCACTGACAGCTAAAAACTGATTGGAATTTACTTACCTATACAAAACGATGCCTCTAAAATTTTAAGACCAATTCTCAAAGATTGGATCAAAATACAATTTACGGATTAAACAATTCGTAAGTTTTCTTTCCTTTCTGTTTACTTTTACTAAGGTAGTCTTAATATGTGGAAATAAATTCAATTCAATTCAATAAACGAACGACACTTTTTATTATCACAAACCAACTGGTTATAAAAACGCTGTTATCGCTACCAATTTGCAATAATTATTATGAAGACCTGTTTCGAGTGAACGAACGGCAAGTCACATGATGCAATTTTTTAAAAGGAACTTGACCGACCGAATAACTTATTACTAAATACAATATAGGTAAGTAAGTAACTTAGGTACTATTTTAGGTAGATATCTAATTAATTTTGAAACGGATGATTATTTACGCTGTGTGCCAATGCCACAGTTTTGCAAGTTCACTTAACCAGATCGTGAGAAATAACGATCTGCTCCGATAAATTTACTTTATTTATTTGCTACAGGTAGGTAGGTATCAAAGGATATTTTTGAAGTTGATATGCAATAGGACATGTCGGTTGCATTTTTGGTCTACTGAAAAAATTAGAGCAAATATTAGGAAACTGTGTTGACCTTTTCTACTACTCACTGCGTATTTGGAGTAGTTTTTGGAGTGATTTTTAAGCTGTTTTCGCTTTTGAAAAATGTGCAATGCAAAAATGGGAACAATGGGTCGTAATAAAGAGTAAATATAAAGAAAGGGTTTGTTTAATACGGTAGATACCCATTCTAAATAGGGCTGAACAAAAGCACCAACATTTCTAAAATCTAAGGGCTTCAAATATCCAATTATACTAAAAAGTAATTAAGTTAAGGCCCCAAGTTCCTTTAAAGATGGCTTTAAACACCTTAAAAAGACTTCGAACAAACTATGAGGGTTTTAATTAAGCCAGAAGGTTTTGAAGTACATCAAAAGGCTTGAAACACTTGTGAAAAGCCTTTGAGCACACTCTGAAGACTTCAATTAAGCCAAAAGGGATACAGATACATCAAACAACTTGAAGCATTTGTTGAAAAAATCTCGACGACACTAAAAAGCCTTGCATTATATCAAAAACACGAAGATTTTGTAAAAAAAGAATTGTAAAAAGGACTTCAAGCACCTTATATAAGATAAGATTACATCAAAGAAGCCTCAAATAAATCAAAAGGCTCGAAGAACCTGAGAAAAAGACCTGTAGGACTTAAATTACATCAGAAGAGCTTTAAATACACCAAAAGGCTTAAAGCTCTGGTGGAAGGGACTTGAAGCATACTATAAAGACTTAAATTACACCAAAAAACATAAAGTTATTGTGAAAGGGGCTTCAAACACACTATAGGGATTTAAATTACATTAAGAGAGCTATAAATACATCAAAAAGCTTGAAGCACTTGTGAAAAGGCACACTATGAGGGCTTAAATTCAACTAATAGGACTTCGAATACATTAAAAGGCTTGAAGAACTTTCAAGCTCACAGTAAGGGCTCAAAAGAGATTTAAATAAGCCAAAATACTTGAAAGACCTGTGAATAAAGTTTCAAGCATACTATAAGGTCATAAATTACATCGAAAGGTCTTCAAACAAACCATAAAGGCTTGAATTACATAAAGATCGCTTAAAATAAATCTAATGGCTTAAAGCACTTGAAAAAAAACTGGGAATACTTTATAAGGGTTTCAATTACATCAAAAGAGCATTAAAATTATCAAAAAAAATTGAGAAACTTGTGAAAAAGTATCAAGCATACTATAAGGGCTCAAATAGCCAAAAGACTTGAAGCACTTGTAAATAAAGAAGCTTCAAGTACACTATAAGCTAATAAATTACATCGAAAGGTCTTCAAATACACCAAATCGTCTGAAGAACTTGTAAAAGGGACTTCGAACGCACTATAAGGGTTTGAATTACATTAATAGATCTATAAATACATCAAAAGGCTTGAAGCACTTGTGAAAAGGCACACTATGAGGGCTTAAATTAAACCAAAAGAACTTCAAATATATTAAAAGGCTTGAAGAACTTGGAGGGTTTCAAACCCACAATAAGGACTCAAAAGAGATTTAAATACGTCAATAGACTTGAGGCACTTGTTAATAGAGCTTTAAATACACTATAAGGGGATAAATTACATCGAAAGGTTTTCAAATACACCAAATCGTCTGAAGCACTTGTAAAAGGGACTTCGAACGCACTATAAGGGTTTGAATTACATTGATAGATCTATAAATACATCAAAAGGCTTGAAGCACTTGTGAAAAGGCACACTATGAGGGCTTAAATTAAACCAAAGGAACTTCAAATATATTAAAAGGCTTGAAGAACTTGGAGGGTTTCAAACCCACAATAAGGACTCAAAAGAGATTTAAATACGTCAATAGACTTGAGGCACTTGTTAATAGAGCTTTAAATACACTATAAGGGGATAAATTACATCGAAAGGTTTTCAAATACACCAAATCGTCTGAAGCACTTGTAAAAGGGACTTCGAACGCACTATAAGGGTTTGAATTACATTGATAGATCTATAAATACATCAAAAGGCTTGAAGCACTTGTGAAAAGGCACACTATGAGGGCTTAAATTAAACCAAAGGAACTTCAAATATATTAAAAGGCTTGAAGAACTTGGAGGGTTTCAAATCCACAATAAGGGCTCAAAAGAGATTTAAATACGTCAATAGACTTGAAGCACTTGTTAATAGAGCTTTAAATACACTATAAGGGGATAAATTACATCAAAAGGTATTCAAATATACCAAGGGCTTGAAGCACTTATACAAAAGACTTCGAGGACTTTTAAGCACTTTTTTGAAATACTTATTATAAGCACTTTTACGAAGCAGTTTCAAACCTCAACCACTTGTTGTGTAATGTTTCAGAGCTTTTCCAGAATAGGTAATTATCATAGAAAATCGAAATCCTATTCAAATATTTTCAATAGTGGATGATAATCAGATGGGTCGATGAGATATTTAAGTCATCATTTAAAATATTATTACACTTATTGATGAAGTCATCCTTGTACGTGTATCTGTGTAAATGTTAGTAGTTTGC
Source organism: Agrilus mali (assembly GCA_029378335.1). Taxonomy (NCBI): domain Eukaryota; kingdom Metazoa; phylum Arthropoda; class Insecta; order Coleoptera; family Buprestidae; genus Agrilus; species Agrilus mali. The sequence continues at coordinate 4,354,955 of CM055661.1, forward strand.
TTTGTATAACTAACAGGTACTACATTCTGTAAAATATGCATCGTAAACAAAATTTAAAATCCAAGCTGTTTTTCAAGGTGATTTTTTCTTCACAAAAAAAGGTTGTTATGTATCATGCATGGTATTTATATTGTTATACGTAGGTTCGTAGGCATTATTATTATTGTGTAAGAAACTGTATTAGGTAAATTACAAATATTGTAATGGTTAGCTCAGTCCTATTATATCAATCTGTGGTTTGGATGGACAATAAAAAATGAGATTCTAAATGAGACTCACTCACTCATTAAAGTGCAATTCAACATTAACGTTTTTATAGGTAATAATAGAAAAAATGTGTAGGTGAATTTAAAGACATTTTTAAATGGTATCTTGGTATCTCATTTAATTGATATTGAATACGAAAAGTATTTGTCACTTATGATCAAAAATAAAAAATAGCAAGGACAAATTCAGTCATTAAGAGAAACGCTTTTTGAAGCTTATAATTTAATTTGTGGGTCTGACCCTAATATACGTATATACATATATGTATATACGTATATTGGACAGAACTTAAGAAAAGGGTTTAAAGAACACAAATTTAGATATTTAAAACATAAAATAAAATCGACATTTTCCAAACTATGAAGAAGGTAATTGTTTAAATAATAATAAATAACATTTTCTGGACATATATAAGAATTAAAAATTAAAGCTGTTGGCTAATGACCAAATAGATTGTAATAATAAATCACCACCATAAAAAGAAAATAATAAATAATTACGCTAAAACATTGTATTTTGAATTTTCTCGACATCTCATTTGTATTAGAGACATTTTTTGATAACTTCTATTGCAAATGAATTATTGAGGAAACGCGTTTGCTTAGAACACCCTGTATATTACATTTATTTAAATATCCAAGGGACGAAATAATTGACTTAAATACATAAATTATAAAATTTCTCTAAAATTAAGTATTTATATTTATTATGAATTTTTATCAAGTAAAGGTTGATATTACATTCTTTCAATTATAACTGGAATATTAGACTAAAAGGGGAATTTTTTGGATTCAACACTTATCCCCTCTTTTAGGATCAGATAAATCAAAATCCATGATTTGTTTCAGTCATTATTGGATAAAATTATACTACTTACTAATAATTTCATAAGTACAGCTTGATTACTCTAAGATGAGCTCTGAAGATTTTACAGTCGGCGTAGAAGAAAGAAAGAGAACGCATTCGGAGGAAGAAAGATACAATCAACGCTCGACAAATTACGACAAATAAATATACCTACTAGTTTTAAGACAGGGGTGCTTGATGTCTCCTCTCCGGTAGTCGTTAATTTAGTTTTTACCTGAATATCCCGATACTGTTATGTACCCAAAATTATTATACATAGATAACCTTTCAATAATGAAACGTGTTAATATCATAGCAATTTGCACATTATATTGGCAGCTTTTATATTCTTTAAAATATAATAATTATATAAAATATTTCGACCATTTTTAAATGAATAGTCGGGCGATTTAGTATGCGCCCTGACAAGTACTCTGCTTCAAACCAAGCATGTAAATGCATCTCGGTGGCTAACGCCAGCAAGGCGTTACCTTTTGCCATTGCGCATCTTAAGAACTAGTAATCCCGGAGACCATCCTAGAGTAATTTTACTGTACATAATTCAATTCTAAAGACTAGGCAGATTTTTGTCTAAATCCCTTACTTCCCAAACTGCAAAATCTGCTCCTAGATTTTAGAATGCTGCACTTTAAAAGTAAAACAGAATTGTTCATTAAATCAGTGTTCTGTTTGTCTATTTATTACAATTGATTTTCTCAAAAACTACTAAACTTAGTCTGCAGACCCAAGTATATCTCTTTATCTCAATTACCACTTTATTTAATTCTAACTGGAATATTAGGTCTAAAAGGAAGTTCTCATGTCAAACATCTCAATCAAAAATTCCTCATTTATTTCATTTTTTACCTATAAAATTTTAAACATAATTCGATTCTAGAAACAAGACAGATTTTTTTAAATTCTTTACTTCTCTATATTCAGGACCCATCCCTGCATTTTATGGATTCTGTGCCTCAAAAGGGAAACAGACTCCTTTAAGAAATTAATTAATTTTTTCAATATCTACAAAACCTGACACTAAGGCAAGTTTTACTCTAATTAATATCAGTTTATTCCAACTAACTATTTAAATATTCAATTCTAACTTGAATATTACATCCAACTTTCGTATCGAACGCCTAAATTAGAGTAGGTAACTCCAAATAAAATGTTCGATATAGGGAAGAAGGATTTTGAGTCCAGTATTTCTCCCTTTTTTTCAAAAATTCATCATTGGATACAAATAAACTTTTAAAATTTTTGTACAAAATGTAATTCTAGAAAAGGTCAGAATTTTTATTAAACCTCTATTCCTCAACATTTAGAATCTCTCCTTAAATTTTAGGGTTCTGTATCTCAAAAAGAAATTACTGCTCTGAACGTTTATTATAATAACTGATTTTATCAAAATCTACCAGGCTCAGACACTAGCAATAGGGTAAAATTTACCCCATTTAATATATTATCACTTAACCCTGATTATTGACTATAACCAATTCTAACTAAAATATAAGATCAAAGAGAGAAGTTTATTGAGTCTAGTACTTCTTTTACCTCCTCTTTTAGCATCACATAAATCAAAATTTATTATTTCTTAAAATTTACACAAAATTCAATTACAGAAAAAGGGCAGATTTTCTATTAAACTCCTAATTCTCAAAATTCGGAATCCATCCCTGGATTTTAGGGTTCTATAGAATTTACTCCAATTAACACTTTAATTATTTATACATACAAAAATTACATGAGGAACTCAAAACAACTTTTACTAATTTTCTTTCAATGGCATGTACATTTTAAAAAATGAAATACTTATTAAAAATATATTTCAAAAAATAAACACAAAGTGAATATTCCTCACTTTCCTTTAGTTTTAGAACTGCCAATAAACTTTATTTTAATTTTTTTAAAAGTAACCTTTACTTAAAGCTAACAAGACAACTACCTACGTAAAAATATCCAAAATCTTATAAATTTCGAGAAGTAAATTCTTTAAACTTATCATTGTATCTGCCCCAAAAGTTTTCGCAATTTTTATTCTCCCAAAGAAAAAGTTGTTCAGGTACGGAACCCTCGGAACAGGAGTCAAGCATACCTACACCTGATTGATTTTTTATATTGTTGATAGTTACCTTAAATAGGTAACCACTTCTTTATATATTTACCCTTTTTCTTAAAATTTTCTATTTGTATATAGATTCTAGATACATACCGTATATCATATTTCATATTTCTCAATTAAAATAGAAGCAATAACATACTCATTGCAAATAAAAAGCGTTGATGTACACCCACGTATCAATCTAAACTATCATTTAATTGGTACTTACTGAAAAGAATTTAACTGCAGCTTCTTAACAACAAATTACTCCGGATTAGTCACACCTACTTGTTTCGATTCATACACTTATTGAATTAAAAGTGCGTCTTATAAGGAAATCAACAATTTATTGTAATGAATAATCAGGCAAAATTGCATGTAAAAACCTATGTACTAATGTTCAGCAAACAATTCACGAATGTTTCGGTTGTAAACAATAGTTTCGATCCGATTCAATCGCCTCTCGACAACGACTGAACTTGTACTGTAGTTGTACTTGAGATTTTCCTTTTTAATAAGTTCTGAAAGACCTGTAACCACTTCCACTACATATTTTATTGATGGTAGGTATTCCGGAGCCCATTTCTTTTAACGTCGTTGTTGCTGAGGAACTGCAGGTTCAACACAACAGTATCGTAATTCTTGGTTTTGTTGTTTTGTGCATGTTTTACGAATGTAATAAATTATTTGTAACAGGACAATGCACCATGAAAAACGTTAAAAACTTTTTAATCAAATATCAAAATATTTTTCATAATTTCTAAGACTGAATGATGAGTAAGATATGAATGTAATATTTTAACACCTAATAAAAAAGATTATTACTTACATTAAAAAAATTATATGTTGTAAATCATCTAATAACGTAATACAATAAGCAATTGATTCATCAAAAATGGCTAGTATTCTGCCAAAATTAACAGGATAAATATGTTTTAGACCAAGAATTTCAATTTAATAGGTCTCTCTTTTGGGAAAAGTAGTTTTAATGTACTTTTAATAAAGAAATTAAGAATGATCGGTCCTGAAATATGCAACACAACATACACGAACGAACCTGATAGCAATAACTACCAATAAATTTATTAATTACTGTATTTTACTGTCATATTTATATTAGTAATCGATTGTAAAATATTTTAATGTAAAAACTCTTTTAATATAGGTACTGCATTTTTAAGCAAAATTATTTATTTATGATAAGGAATTAATAATGTCTAATGTTGTCGGCCATTATGGCTTTTGATTGTTAGTCTAGTCTATTGTTAGCGTTGTCGGCCATTACTTTTTTTTTATTGTTGACGTATTGTTGTTGGTATCGGCCATTACTTTTTTAATTGTTGTCAATGTCGGCCATTATGTTTTTTTTTAATTGTTGCTATTGTCGGCCATTGTAAATTGCAATTAAAAATTATATCACTATTAATATTTGTATTTATTTTAATATTATCTACATTTTTAAAAAGTTGTTATGACTAGAGTAGTAGAAATTTTGAAATGTAAGCAGGCAAAGCGTACTTGCGCAATGATGTTTTCGTCCACTCTGCAACCTAACCACTGCTAGTCAACATGGCGAAGAAGAAAGTTGAGGATAAAAATAGCCAAAACAGTGATAGTACAAAATATGACGGTGATACATCATCTACAGATGATGAGCCCAACTTTAGTGATCCTGAAGGATATGTGGACGATATCACCGATGAAGGTATTTACCTCAAAAAAGTTCAATATTGCCGCATTGGCAGGTGCCATGTGTCAGATTTATCATATTTTTTAAATAAATTAATTCAGAATATTCTCTGAATGTCCTAATAATGACTAAAGACTCATCGGATATTTGGTTTTGCCATCAATCGTTCCTAATGGAATTGATATTAAAAAAAATAGTTTTTAATTTTGAGGTTATATTGCCCTTGCAATTGTAATTGCTTACTTTCTTATTTCAGAAAATAATATTCTTGTATGCTTTTAGAGCTTCTGGGAGATATCCTGAAGGATAAACCGAAAGAAACCGATGGAGTTGAAAGTGTAGTTGTAGTAGATGGTTGTCCTCAAATAGGACCTGAACGACTTGAAAAGTTGCAGAGTGTTGTTAACAAAATATTCGGCAAATTTGGCGATATTGTTAACAGCTACTATCCTGTAAATGAGAAGAATGTAACAAAAGGTTACATATTCCTAGAATATGCCAATCCTCAAGATGCAAGTGAAGCTGCAAAGATGATAAATAACTATAAATTGGATAAACAGCATACATTCTTGGTTAATTTGTTCAGTGATTTTGAGAAATATGAGAGTATTCCTGAAGAGTGGGAACCACCTCAGCCTCAACCTTATAAGGGACAAGGAGATCTCACTTATTATTTACTTGAACCTGATGCTTATGATCAATATTGTGTTGTGAAAGCGCAGGAACAGTCTGTTCAAATTTGGCAGAATACACAGCCAGAACCTACATTGGTGGAAGATAGACAGGTAGGAAATTTAATTGTTCACTATTTGATTACATAATAATTCAAATTTTGACAACTGCATTTAATTTTTTGTTCAATATGTTTTCTTATTAATTTTATTTTGAATTTTATACGTAGTTAGGTTGTGTTATAAGATATTTGCCCAGCTCTAACTTTGTTGTTTAGTAAAGAGTTAATTTTGTTCCCAATAGTTCTAAATTATTTATTTTGCTTAGCTTTGGACACATACTTATGTGAAATGGTCCCCATTGGGTACTTTCCTCTCTACATTCCACAAGCAAGGTGTAGCACTTTGGGGTGGACCCAATTTCAGCCAGTATAAAAGATTCTCACAAGTGGGGGTACAGTTCATTGATTTTTCACCATGCGAGAAGTATTTGGTTACATATTCACCTCAGGGAGATATTCATAACCCAGAGCAAAAGAAAATCATCATGTGGGACATAAGGTAAGAATATGTTCTTTTTCATTAGTTTCAAACAGAACTTGGCAAGATCCTCATCAAAAGAGTCTTAGGCTATTATTTATAATACTTTGGTCCCTTAAGCACTTTGACGGGTCTTTAAGTACATTGAAAGGGATCAAAGCCTGTTTTAGAATGTTAATTTAATTATTTGTTGAGGTGAGGTAAGGAAAAGGAGAACTAATTTTTGACAGGCTGACCTCTAGTATACAAATAATAAATTAATTATTGCATATTATAAGTTTTATTATATTCTTCTATTATTCGCAAGTTGAAAGGTAAATAACAACATGAACTTTTATTGGTTTTTTGCTTCTGTGAACTGATGAAAAAAAAAAAGGCAACCACTTAGAGACTTAGACACGCCCTGATAATTTGCTGATAAAAATTAAAGTTGTTTTTATCAGTTATACGCTCAGGGAAAAATACTTGTAATGTGCATGGTCCTGTTCCAAGATTTGTCGTAATATGACATTCTTGTGTATGACCTTTGCTACATTTGTAAAAGTTACTTATTAAAGGGGACATTTATTCCCTAATTATTATGATAATTATTGAGTATAATATGGGCTTATTTTAATAATTCTTTGTTTTTTTTTTCAAGAACTGGCCAAGAAAAACGTTCCTTTAATCCTGAAGGTCCGTCCTCATGGCCTATGTATCGTTGGTCCCATGATGACAAATATTTTGCCAAAATGGGCAACGACATGTTATCCATTTACGAGACACCTTCGTTCGGTCTCTTGGACAAGAAGTCGATAAAAATACCCGGCATACGCGATTTTAATTGGTCGCCAACAGATAACGTCATAGCTTATTGGGTCGCCGAAAATAAAGACGTACCTGCAAAAGTAATCGTCCTCGAGATACCAAATCGAACCGAAATTCGTGCCAAAAATCTCTTCAACGTAGCCGATTGTAAGATACATTGGCAGAAGTCTGGAGATTACCTCTGTGTGAAGGTAAGACTTTGGGAGTGGGTCTTTAATTAAATTAATTGTATAAGAAGTTGGTTGGTTAGATATTTTATTTTTCTATTTTTTTTTAATTTATTTGTTAAAACCAGTACAAACATTTACACAATGGCAAATCCCGCAGAGGTTCGTGAGAAAATTTACATTTAATATCTGGACATTTTTGGGTAATTTACTGACTTAATTTATTTTTTAGGTCGATCGTTATTCGAAAATTCGCAAGGAAAAGAATGAAACGAAATACTCCGGTCTTTACTACAACTTCGAAATTTTCCATATGCGTGAGAAACAGATCCCAGTCGATAGTGTAGAAAGTAAGGAGCCAATTCAAGCGTTCGCATGGGAACCAGTGGGCAACAAGTTCGCTATAATCCATGGAGAGTCGCCCAACATCAGCGTGAGCTTTTATGAAGTGAGACAGGGCCAGACTCCTGCCCTCCTCAAAAAGCTCGAGAAAAGGGCGTGTAATCACCTGTTTTGGTCACCGAACGGACAGTTCATCGTGCTCGCGGGTCTCGGTTCCAGTAGCGGTGGTTCATTGGAGTTTGTCGATACTCATGATTTCATTGTTATGAACACGACAGATCATTACCAGGCGTCTGATGTCGAATGGGATTCCACAGGACGGTATGTTGTCACTGGAGTCTCTGTTTGGAAGACCAAAGTGGATACAGGCAAGATTTACATATTTATTTTAATATGCACTAGATGAAAAGTGTAAAGTTGTTTGTGGCTTTTCGCTTCTCTCTTCATGTCACTTTTTAAAAAAATTGATATTTTTATTATTCAGTTTTTTTATGTAGAATGTGACATATATTATTTTGAAGAAACGAGGGAGGGTTATTGTAAAGTTTATTAATCTTCTGCGATATACTTCAAACAAATCCTGTTTTTCAAATTGAGTTCTTAATTTTTTTTATAAGAAAACAGGCTTAAAAGCTCAATCCAATAGTAAAAGAAAATTGCAATAAAATTAACAACTTAAGAAGTATGTACATAAAATAATAAAAAATAAAAATATTTTTGTGAATTAATTGTAATACACAGAATCTCGACTATAATCAGTCGTACTATGTATTTTTATTAGAAAACATTCAGTCTCACGACATTTCGGATTAAATTTCCGCAGTGTAAGATTATTTTCAAAAATACTTGGTAAATTATTCTCAATATTCAAAATCTTACAAGCTTCATATAATACGGATCTTTGATCATTCATAGAATTAAAGTAGTCCCACTATTTGTACGAATAAACCTTAATACTCTTGGCCCCCTTCGTCAAATTTTAAGTAGCACCCCTCTAGAGGCAACATTCTTTAAGTTTTCAAACTGATACTAATTGATATTATATTATTTTTTCATTATTATAATAATTTCATTGAAGTATCCCATTATAATTTGGTATAAAATGGTGTTAGTGAACCATATACATATCTGAATTTATATTAAGAATTACACTCTTTTTGAGTAGCAATAGTGGATTTGTTTATAAATAAATGTATTAATTATTTGTTTTTTAAGGATATTGGATTTGGTCGTTCCAAGGTAAAATATTGAAAAGAGTGAATTTAGAGAATTTCGCCCAATTACTATGGAGACCTCGTCCGCCCACGTTGCTTAGCGAGAAGCAACAGAAAGAGATAAAGAAGAACCTAAAGAAGTACTACTCACAATTTGAAAATAAGGATCGTATGCGACAAACAAAGGCATCCAAAGAACTTATCGAAAAGAGGGCAGCTCTTATGGAGAAGTTTAATGCTTACAGACAAAAGAGAATTGAAGAGTGGGAGACTCAGAAACCACGGCGTTTAGAACTTAGAAACGGTAATATTTTCTTTAATTATTCGTTTACTTTCATAATTCAGTAATATATTAAAAAATTTTACTTTTGCTGTCGTTATTTAAGATTATTTTTAATTGTGTGGTTTTATTCTATTTTTATACAGGCATCGACACCGATGAATTAGAAAACGACAGTCAAAACTTAGAAGAGGAAGTTGTTGAATTTTTCATTAAAGAAGAAGTAACTGTCATCGACTGAGCCACATTCTTTCAAAGTGTATCTTTCTTGTGCTTTTCCCCTGTGTAAAGGTTGCAGTACACAGAAGACGTTTCGTCCATTTTCGCGTCTATTTCAAGACGATATCGTGAAGCACAACCGTTGATCGGTTATTCCTCTATTTAGCTCATTGGTGTTTTAACTTTCGGTTTTTAACAAAAATTTGGACCCGTGCATATATATAAACAATATTAATTGTCTTTGTGTATATTCAGCAGTTGTTTCATTTAATTAGTATTTTTTTTTTTTCTATTTAACATTTATTAACTTTATCTCAGCTAATTATGGTTGTTGTAAACAAATTTGATTGCAGAATGTGGTTGGTTAATACCGTTAGCTGTTTTGTAATTGTAATAATTAATAAATTAGAATTTATAAATAAATATTGACTTTTAATACATTTCTAAATACCCTTAATAAATAGTTTATTGTGCACATAGTCAAAAGTCAGAAATGGTAAATAATAAATCAAATGAAGGCGTTAATCGTACACTAAGGGTTACCCAAGATCTTTTCAAATTAATTCTTGTTGACTATTACAATGAAGAAAACGTTATATTAACAATTTTACAGCAGTTAATTGAAAATAAACATTGCTTTATTTGATACTTGCTTAATTCAGAGCTGAGCAGAGTATTAATGCTTTATGCTTCAAGCCTTTTCATTGCTTGAAAAAGTGTCATCATTTATATTTTAAAAATGGACATCGAGTAGTTTCAAAATGAGTTTAAAGCCCTTTGAAAGTGTAGAATAAAACAAAAAAGCAGTTTTAATTTCTTTTATTATTTCTAATAAGTTTCACAAAAAACCCACTGCGAACACCATTCAAATTAATAATTATTTTTTGATGTAATTGGTAATTCGAAGTCCTTAGATTTTAAAATGCAGTTGAGATTTCTTTCATTTTTATTAGTCTGAAATATTTAAAATTTTTAGCAATTTGTATGATTTTACAGTACTTTGGTGTTTGAATAAAACCGAAAAGTACTTAAAAAATTACAATTACTATTATTTATCACTTATAATATTTTGTTTGTGTTAAGTAACACCATGATACCTTTGCATTAGTTATTTCAGAGACAATTAATGTAACCGATTGAGAAACTTATTATACTTTTACATACATTACCCATTTTACATTTGAAATGGTACACCATAAAATGTAATAAAATAAACAGATACCTCCTTCAATGATTATTAGCTTTTCTTGTGGTTCATTTTTTTTTTTTTTTTCTTTGCATTTATTTCTATTTTCAATCGTCGAATTCGTTTTAGTGAGTACTACAAACCAGAATAATTTTAGATAATAGTTAAAAATATCTACTTCTATTATAAAATAAGGCATATATGTGTTCCATATGAATACCACTTATTCTGAAACCTCTTATGCTCTCCTGTTACCAGAAATCGAAATTTGGAAACGCGCGTTTGTACTTTCTTTATAAATTACGCAATCGCAACTTTTAAAAATTATTACATAGCAATAAGAAACTTTTCAGTGTATTTAATTCTTTTATAACAAAGTAATTCTATTTAAAAACAGCAACGTAAATAAATAAGTGGTAATTCATTTTATTTTAATAGTAATTTATGCAAAATGGACCGAGTAGGATTTAAATTTAAACGTTTCCCTCGCAAAGCTAGAAGTAATGTTGGCTGCATTTCTAATAGATGGCCACACAGTCCACTTTTCTTAAAATATTTATTAATTTTAAATAGCAGTGGCGTACTTTTACTTTTTTCCTTCAATAATATAATTAGGTATTATGGAACTATTTTAGTGTTTGGCCAGTGTCTTATATATTTGAATATAAATTAAAGAAGTTTACTGAAATATAAAATTCAGATCTTTTGATGTTCATAGGTTTAATTAAAAGTTTTACATATATAACAGTAATGAATTAGATTTTTCAAAATATTTTAAAATTTGCACGAATGTTCCAGTTTTTTCGATAATGTTCAAAGATGTAAAAGGATGTTTTACAACATTCTAGAATGATTTGGAATGTTCAAGAGTGTTCCAGAATCTTCAACATTTTTCAAGAATAGTTTAGAATAATATTAATGATAAAATATTCAGAAAAGTTAAAGGATGTTTTGAATTATTACAGAATGTTCTGCAATGTTCTCGATTTTTCGAGAATGATCTAAAATGTTTTCCATCTTAGCGGCATGTTTTGTAATGACCGAGACTATTCCGAATCTTCAAGATCTTTCAAAAATGATCTAGAATGTTTCAGAATATTAAAAAATTGTTAGAGAATATTTCGAATCATAACAGGATGTTCTAAATTGTTCCCAATTCTTTGATAATATTATAGAATGTTCAACTAAACGTGTGATATATTCTTTCTCTGACGACGCCGAGCATTACAGCTAGTTGATTATAACACCTATATGTAATTAACCGACATTTTAGCATACCTATAACCTGACAACCCAAAAAAATTATTATTATTTTTAACTATGGTAGTCAAGAGTGCTTCAAGATTCTGGCAATTCATATCTTGTTTTATCATGTTTTATGTAAAGTTTTTGTTGGCAAAACACTTTTATTTAATTGAATTCCTTTACTATCGACTATTTACTGCTTTTATCAAAACCGTGTACACACCTACGCATGTAAAAATTGAGATCAATCAGTTAATGGAATTTGGGTGAAAAATCGATCAGAAAGTGGATTTGTTTGTTATTGAGGAGTAAATTTAAGCAATTTTATTTTACTAATTGTAACATATAAAGAGAATTGCTAATAAAATAAAAGACCTATTTCATAGAGGAAGTATCAACCACTTTTTCTTCCCGTTATCGATAAATAAACATAAATATGAATACACTGCTGGTAAAAGTAAATTTGAAAAGTTATTTGTGTTCGGTCATAAAACGTTAACTCCAATATCCGAAACGCAGACGTAAACACACGAATCTCGCTCTTAAGCTTATTAACTTTTTATGACTTTCAAAATAAAGCAAATATACTGCAAACGCTTTTAGATGTTTTTTAATAGAATCAGAGAAAGAATTCAGAAAATGCATTACAAGAAAAGTCATTGACTGTTAAAGTGGTAGGTATCGGATTTTCGAGAGATCAAATCGTCCTGGCGCCTCATCATAATCGATATCTTGATTAAACGGGAAATTTCGGGAGTTCCTTGCAATCCAGAGTGTACAGCAACAAATCCTACACAAACATATACGTATGGCATAACATCTAATAGTTATTAGGAGGGTGTGGCAAAAATACTCCAGAAATCAATTGGTTAATTAAACTTGTTTCGAAGTTTTGAATACGTAACATTCCCAATGGTTTATTGAGGTCCAGGCCAAAACTATATCGACATTTACAACTAAAAATTGATAGACATGGAATTTTCGAAACATTTCGAATATTGGAATACTTATTTCAGAATAATTTCAATACCTTTATAAAAATTTTAAAACAAATAATCGAAATGAAATCAGAATGCCCTACTGACAATTTTATGAATTATTAAAAAGAATTGAACTACCCCAAAATAAAATTAACAAAGGTAGGATCAAGTTGGGTAATTGTGAACGATTTTGGAAGTTTGACTTTTGAAGCTCGATGTATCTCAGATGAAGATTAAATTTAGACGACTGTATGATTAATTTAGGTCCTTGTTTAGTTTTAAGTGAATTTCTGTTATTAAATATGCAAATTCGGAGTTTTTTTACAAAAAAACTTAAGTACAATGACCCCTTCACTTATTAACGCAGTCGAAAACTTAGGGGAAAATGTGAACAATCATCTTGTTTGTACTGGCTTTATAAAGGGTTTTAATGGGGCAAAAGTTAATATTCACCACCCGCATTGCGATTTGGAAAACTGTGTAGTTTTATAAGGAACTACATATCTAGCAAGTAATGTACTGTAAAAAATCATAATTCAAATTTCACCACTTCTTATAGAAGAAGATGGCTAAGAAAATGTTCGTTAAAAGTGTGAAATTTGCAGCCCCTTTTTATTTTTTAACAGAACTTGTTTATGAGTTCGAATTTCGTCATAAAGGAATATGCCATCAAAAGTTTGTTTTATTTATAAAATTTTATCATTCTTTCACTTTTTTGATAGAATTGCTAATTTGTCGATAAAAAAATAAAATATTGGCAACGACCCACATCGTAATTTGAAAAATTGTAGGGTCAGGTGGGGTAATTGTGAACGATTTTGGAAGTTTGACTATTGAAGCTCGATGTATCTTAGATGAAGATTAAATTTATACGACTATATGACTAATTTAGGTCCTTGTTTGGTTTTAAGTGAATTTTACAAAAAAACTTAAGTTTACAATGACCCCTTCACTTATTAACGCAGTCGAAAACTTGGGGGTAAATGTGAACAATCATCTTGTTTGTACTTGCTTTATAAAGGTTTTTAATGAACAATTCGCTTTCAAACGTGAATTCCAATGAAAATTATATTTATAAAGCCGTGTTTACAATTACCCCAAAATTTATATATTATATAGAAATATTTTCATTGTTTAACATAAAATATTGCGACACTCTTTCTCTGCTGTTTAACGCGCTAAAACATTCAACCGTCAAAAGTCAACACCACAGTCTATAATTCTCATTAGTTGGAATAATCAAGAGTCCTATTTCATCGAAATAAAGAGCCTGTTTACAATCACCCCGTTTTTACAATTAACCCACCTGACCCTATTTTAGATTAAATACCCTTAAATATTATATCGGCAAAGTAGGTGAGAGGTCTAGATCGTAACTTAGCGCTCAGGAAGATACAAGGCACAGGTTTAATTCCAGGTTTGGTCAAAGTTTTCGGTAATTTCTTTCGATCACTTCAATAATGAGAAGTTACTACTACCTCAACTAACATTACTCAATACTCATCCTTTTACAAATACAAAACGATTCTCAAAGGAGGCTGATGAGAGGGTCGTCACCCCTACCTTCTGCAGGGCACCAACGCTACATAGATGGTGGTAGGTTGTATAGGGGCTTTACCGCCACCAAAATTAGTAGAGACAATTGATGGTAATGAATAATTCAAAGTTTTTTTTTTCATTTTTTGGTAACTAATACCAGTAACTCGCTCACAAATAACTTGAGAGCTTTAATGTGAACTTAAGGACTCTTCATTGATTCCGTAAGGGTGTCAAGGAAAGGGAGAAATCTCTACAAGAACTTACTTCGGGCAGGGGATATAAAAGCCATTAGTACGTAATATTTTAGTACGAACCAAAATTCACCTGGGAGTGCGTGAGTGCATGGTGATGGAAATTTAAGACAAAAGCTTTAAGCAAAGGAAGTATATTAAAGTTGATTATATTTTATTGTTAACAATATAAATAAAACACAACAGTTTCAGTTACAGATATTATTTATTGACCACAATGATCATTTAGCCACACTGTTAGGTGGAAAAAATACTAAACTAAGACTAATTACAAAACCACTTATATACAAAAAAAGGTCAACAGAAATAAGGTGGCCCCTAAGACTTCGAGCGAACGGCGCAAAAGATAGAAAGAAAGCGCATTCGAAAGGAAAAAGATGCATTTTACCACTCGGTGTTTGTACTGTGTTTCAAATCGAGCCCGTATTGTACCTACAAGTAAACTCACCCCAGGGTGTCTTAATGGTATTAGTAATATTTACACGAAAAGTGGTAATGCACTTTAAATGAAGCAGAATTCCAATTTTGTGTTTTAAATATGTAATATTATTTGAATGGGGTTAATTTAGTACCCAGTATTGTTATTTCTACAATCACTTCTTCCTCGGAATACTGATTTTAGTAAGTAATTAAATTAAATAATTACATTTGTAAACGCACATAATCTGTAAATAATAAATAAATAAATAAATATTTCGAGGTATTCAGCTCAGCTATTATTGATATTAAAATATTTATAATAATAATAATAATAAACTTATAAACGAAACATTGACTAATTAAGTTTATAGAATAAATATGTACTCCTAATAAGTGTTTCTTTTATTTGTCCGCTTTCCTTTAAGAGTATCACCAATTATGAAAAGTATTTGCTAAAAGTTACACGAACTTTTATAAACTAAATAAAATTTAACATTAGGTAAAAATCATTCTTAATTGTCCCTATCGTTGAAGTTTCTGATTTAATGTTTTTTTCTTATAATATGGGGCGAGTTTACATACAATGCTATGTGCTTCATCGAAGTACGAAGAATAAATGGACTGTCCCCACTGCAATATCAGCTGTGTCCATCGCGCACCGGTGGGCGTTCAGATTGCAAGGACCAAGCTATTTCTGTTGGCCTGTACTAACTATTACTAAACAAAGGGGGGAAGGAAGCAGTTATATTACAAAATAGTGTTATAAATTTAATAACGGTGAATTGTTACATCAATCTGGTCATTTAAAATTAAACCTTGTTTATTTAACTTATTTGTTTCTAAACATTTTAGTAAATTAAATTTTGTACTTTTCTTCTCTACGTGTAAAATTTGGAAATTATCATTAAAATTATGAGACTCTAATAACAAATGTCGAGTAAATGTTGAATGGGGTGACTTTTTTATATAACTTTTTTTGTGTTCGGATATTCTGTCCTTAAAGGCTCTACCAGTCTGACCAATATGGAGTTACAACAATTGAAAGCTTCCTCAATTCAATATTTTATTGTTAAATATTGTGTTTAAAGAATCTCGCGTTTATTTATACCTTATACACATTCTGAAACTATTTATTACTAATTATTTTTAACTGATTTGTTTCCTCACCTTAAGATTGTTCAAAATTTAATAATTACTTATAACTTCTTTCTTGAACAAAAACTTACGTTGATTATGGCAAATGAACGTTTTCTAACGACATTTAGCTATTTTACAATTTTTAAGAAAATTAGGTGAATTTTTACGTACGCACCTAAGAATGAGGAAGGGTTCCAAAAATATCTTATGAATTTAGGTACCCTTACAATGGGGAAGAGCAGAAATGACGAACTTCATTCTTACGTAATTAATGAATAGC
The DNA here is from genome assembly GCA_029378335.1 of Agrilus mali. Taxonomy (NCBI): domain Eukaryota; kingdom Metazoa; phylum Arthropoda; class Insecta; order Coleoptera; family Buprestidae; genus Agrilus; species Agrilus mali. The sequence continues at coordinate 4,371,137 of CM055661.1, forward strand.
CCCTAATATATGTATGTTCATATCAAGATTAAGAGTTTCCAACCACTTGGAAGTCAAAAGTACTTGACAAATTGGGATTTCTTTACAATATAAATGAAAATCAAGCGAATCAATACCTTTCTCTATTGCATAGAGAATAATTCGTTTCTTTAACGTCATTTTAATTTGCAACGAAAAGTAGGTTCCTTGGTCTTCTAACTCTTTATGTATCGTACAAAGAAGTTGTGTTAGTTGGTCAATCTGCAGCTTGTACTGACCTGATTCGATTCCTGTTGTACTGTGATACCCTTAAATATTAAATCCAGAAGGTAAATCAATTGGGAATTTTTCATTAAACAGTGTTAGTCGGTGTTATAAAAGTTCATGGCATCTCCTCCAAGTGACCAGGTGGCCTCAGCTGCAAACCAACAAATAACACCATCTGTAGTTTAGTTAATTTCTTTTTCTTATGGTACCTAATTGTTTTATTTTTAAAAATTTACTCCTGAAGTCTGAAGTATCTGCAGAGTATCAGGTTAATTTAAATCGTTCGGTGAGTGAGAAGAAGGAAAGTCCTTTTTTTAAAAACATACACAAACAAAACTTGAAGGTAATGTGGTGATGTATATTTGTATTTATGAGGAGCTTTCCTTGGATCCTGTCCAAAAATCATATAAAATCATATTTTCGATGCCTTCGAGGAAATGCAGAAAGAACAAAGTGTATTCACCACATATTTCAGAAGAAAACCGAACGTAGGTAGTGGTGGTTATTGTGGTGATACAATTTTCCGAAAATTAATAAAGTTCAAGCACAACGTCACAAATAGCAAACTCTGTAATAATACAAACTACGTCAATCCTAGCCTAGTTTTGTGTTTTCCTTGGAAACAATTTAATTACTAATTTTAACGTAAGTGATGAGTTTGGTTTGATAGCGTAAACTTTCCAATAATTGGCTCAATAATTATTTAAAATTTAGATAGCTATTGAATTTGTGATTAAGGAAAAAATAGAAATAATTCAATTAAAAACAAAATAAAAATATATATGGAAGCTTTAAGGTTTCTGGTTGAGAAAGTTTGAAGTCAAAGGAAGAATCCTTGTTATGTTATTCAGGAATTTCATTTCCAATAAAAAAAATTTCATTCTACTTGCAAAACAATATTTTATTTGGATTGGGAGGAAAGTGGGACGGGATACAAAAATGTGTTTTTAGTTTGAGATTTGTAAGAGGCGTTTTCAGGAAATTACAAGGAATCCAAAAAAACTGGCATATTTATTGAAAATATAGAAATAAAAATAAAAAATTAACGACGCTTTTGAAGTATTTACCATAATTTGATATGCTAAATATTTATTTATTTTACAAATGATTTTTATTATAAATACGGTTGTATGTTTTTAATTTAAGTAATTCTTCCATAATTTTACAAATTTCTAAAAGAACAATGAATCAATTCATAAAAAGAACGTTTCTAAAAAAATCATTATCTTTGTTGGATTTACCATTAAATATATTGTTATTTATATAATTTTGTAATTACGTATGTATACATTTAACTATTATTAACATACAACAATTAAATAAATTCAAAGAAAAGTTACTTTGCACATTAATCCCTTAATAGCAATCTATTTCATATTTTTTTTAATTTTTTACATCTCTTCTATTCACTAATTAAGCCACTTTCCACTGTGATACAGTTTTTGAATTTGCCGCCATATCGCCTCCTTTTTCCTTTTGTATTTACTCTCATAATTATAAGCAGAACTCGCAAATAACAACTGTGTTGTCTTAACTGAACGTATACAAACCATTTGTCATAATAAAATTATGTTGTTTTGATCGAATTTGGGTTTTCAATAAAATCTGTTTCCGTTTTCCGCAAAAGCCGGTTACCACAGCATCATTTGTGATCGCGATGTCGGACGGTGACCGTGTAGTGATTGTGAGTTCTGTGAATGCAATGTTCGAGTTGCCTGAAAAGATTAAAGGTTAGTGATTAATATTTTAAAAACTGTACGGAGGTCTTTGTATTTTTCAATATTTTATTGATAATTACTAGGGGTAATGAAAATGCCAGATGAGGTTAGAACGTACTTATGAATGAACATTACTTTTCTGTTATTATAATAAAATGCTTAAGGTAAATGTGGTGGTGATTGTTTCTAACCTGTTATTGTTTTTAATGGACTTGATGAAATGATAAAGCTTAAACAATCTCTAATTTTCTCGTATTATTCAATTAACCAAAAAATACAAGAAACTGAGTAGCGGCAACCACTCATACACCAAAGCATTCTGCTTAACTGCAATGTATAATTAACGTAAGTGTACTTCTAAAGAATTTTTCTTCTTCTAGCTTTAATACCTATTTGAAAACTATAAAATTTGATCATAATTTTCATAAACTTAAAAAAAAAATAATATGTATACTTTTGCTTTGCAACAACTTCGTGAAGAAATAGTATGAAAAGAATTACATATAAATTTAATTTAGATGAGACTGTAAACTTGCTATTGAACAGGATTTCAGAATTTTTAAAATTAACAAAAAGTAACAACACCAATTGGTACGGGAGAAAAAATTCTTTAATTATTTAATAAAATGAGCACCGACGTTTTGTTAATTTTTTTCCAGCATTTTGGTGTTTACATGTCAATGTGTAAAATAATAAAAGTATTTTTTCACCTTCCCCCACAGTTGCTTTTATTATTTTTTCTTTTGAGGTCAGTTTAGGGAGAAGAACTACAAATTAAATTAACTTTTACCTGGTTTTGATAATATTCTTTTTTATTCTAATGTCTTTGATGATTCAACTTTTTTATATAAATTAAAATTAAACAAATTGTTGAAGTTAGTTATAAACATAAAATAAATATGTAGGTACCAATACTGAATCTTATTATGAGATAAGGATGCTGCAGACTAAAAGTTTGATTAAAAATTTTTTTTAATAATTGGTAAAGTATGAATTTTAAAGTGTAAATTTAAAATAATGTTAGATAAAAGGGTCATATTGCAATTTCGTTTATAACGTCCAAGGGGCTTTTTTTATTTATTTTATTAATGTAAACAAATTGTCGATACATAGTTAAATAATATACTTAAATGAAGCACTATTTTAAAAATATGCTTCAAATAACTTACTTAATTTGAATTTACCTTTTTAAGTACCTACATACACTAAATCTATATCCTATTGTGAAATTAAAACTTATCTATCTATTCTGTTAATGAAATTGAAAAATTATTGAGTTGTAGATCTGGTAACGTAAAAAAAAAATGCGAAACGGTACACCCTGTATAATCAAACATAGTTTAAAAAATGGTTAAGTTTATCTGGTGAAATTTTTATTTGAGTCATGTTTTCATAAAACCAATAATAAGGATACAATCCTCCATCCGCACATTAGTGGCGCACTCTGTATATAAGTAGGTACCTGAGATAGGACACTCTGTAAATAGCCCAAAAACAATGCTAAGTTTTTATTTTATTATTTTCGTTTGACAAATTAACAATTTCTCATTCACTCATTCTCTTTAACTGAACTACAGGAATTTGTTTATAAACCTTAACAGTACTAATATGGGGGGGAATAGGACAAAAATTATGCAGAAATAACTGGGAAAGAAAGGTGGTACTTTTTAAAACGTTGGTAAAAAGTATAGTCTTTTATGGAGTCGAGATATGGGGATGGAAAGAGTATAGAATAGTAGAAAATATTTATAAAAGGTATATAAAATGGGTGTTGCGCTTAGAAAGAAGTACCCCGGACTACATTTTAAAAAGGGAAACAAAATGTGGGAAAATGGTGGAAGATACAAGTTAATACAAGGGTTGTAAAATATGAACAAAAATTGGGAGAATTACCGGAAGGGCAAGAAATTAAGAAAGGAAAAATGTATTCGGGATGGGACAAAAAATAAATATGATGTGGAAAGGGATAAGGCTTTAACAAAAATGTCAATAAGTAAAGAACAAATGGCAGTTGGAGAGAAAGGTATTGAATGTTAGTAGGATGGTGGCGAAAAGATGTACCTAATGATATAGTAAGAGGTGAGTATTTGAGAAAAATATGGGAATCAAGATACGCGAAAGGTATGAGGGAGTTTATATGGGTAGAATGGCAAGGGGATGAGGTGCAAGGATATCTAAGAGAAGCAGTAGTATGGAGATAATAGCTAGATTCAAAATGGGGAATGAGTGTTTGAGAATAATTTTGGATTTGCAAGAAGTAAGAGTGGTGAGAGGGGGACTGGAAGATAAAAATGGGAATGGAAGCTGAAAATCTGCGGATTGAAACAATTTTTAAAAAGGGGAGGTGTGGAAAGGGCGGGAGGGAAATTATAGGAAAAATTTCGGGGTTAATATAACGATCGAGGGAGAATATAATATTTTCTTTTTCCCTTTTGTGTGCTGGAAATGTAAACATAACTTGTCAGTTTCAATAAAGCTCTTACTACTACTACCTTAACAGTACCAAATATTCTTAAAAAAATTTTCTCGATCTGCTATAAACACGTTTTGAATGTAACGTTATTAGAACGACACATAGTAGCTGTCAAATTTCTATTGGGAAATTAGTTTACATTAGGTTAGGTTAAGTTACGATTCATTCTAATAACATAGCGTATGTTCTGTCATACTTGGCTCAAAGATACGGTGGAATCCAAAGATTATTCTAAATTATTATAATAATAGATGGGACACCCTGCATATAATCCAAAAACAACGTTACGTTTTTTATTGTATTGCTGAACATATTAAATAATTGCGTAGGTACCTACTTAAAAATAAAAGGAATTTCTCAACCTATCAAATGGTTAATTGGTATTCTAAATATTTCGTAATGTAAGGTGAACAACAAATAAATCAAATTTGTTTGAAAACATTTTAGCAAATTGAGATTTACAACAATGAAATTCTTTGAAATTTTCTTAAAACGAACGTAATATACATACTTACATTCCTGTATACAATCATAAGTACTTACTTATGTACGTATTATTGAATTGTAGGTACGTAGTAGTTGTTGATGTGTGTTCTAATTTTACGACCGACGGCCCAAGAACTCCATTTACGTTTCATACTTCATATTAGAAAATTAATGTTTTCGTGCTGGAAACGTGGTAAATACACCCTCGTGCTCTTATTATTAGTCAAAGAAAACACATTGTTTTTTATATTAAGATGAAATGTTTAGCATGGACAATATGAGTAGCTACTACATATACGTAGCTTTTATTATTCCGAAAACAAACTTGTTTTTACGTGGTTACAAATGGATTGGCTAATAATAGTATAGTACATATCCGGGAGCGTGACATAACGCAATTTATAGGTACTTAAGCATATTTCTTAATGAAATCACGTTACAATTAATAAAATTTTATTACATAAACAAATTATGTAGAATTAGGGTGTATACAAAGGAAGAAGCTTTCTTAGAGTGAGATGGGTGGTTCTGGAGACGAAATACGTTGAGGATTTTACTCTAATGATTGTTAAGAGGGGTTGAAAAGTAATATAATTCCATATTTAAAATAGATCAAGTGGGGAAGGGTATTACAGTAGTTTAAACATATTCAGTTTTTCTTCATTTTGTATTATGTTTGGAGTTTGGAGTTGATCATGCTGAAAATAGAGAGGGATTTTCGGAGAGATCTCCTGATCTGGCTTTATATTGAAGGACTTTGTTGGAATAAAACTCAGAAAATCAAGGACGCGTCAGAACTTTAGCCTTTTATAAAAAGAGCTGACCCGAAAATAGCACTCGAAAATGTATCTCACATAAGGCCTCAACTGATCTGATGTCGTTAGACAAATTAACAATTTCTTATTCACTGTAATTGAATTACAGAATTTTTTTTAACTTATCCTCGGTATGTTAGTCAATCATATTCGGGAAAGGTTTCTGTTGTAAACATACATTTCTTATCACATTTTAAATTTGATATTTTTAAAACGATACATAGTAATTATGAAATTAATTTGCATAAAGATTAAGTTACGATTCATTCTAATAACATAGCATATGTTCTGTCGTCCTTGACTCAAAGATATGATGGAATGTTATTTACTAGCAGCAATACCCGGCGTTGCCCGGGTAAGAATATATTACACGTTTGATGGAAAATTCTAGAATATTCGCGAATTTAGAACTATCCAGAACATCCCATAATGATTCAAAACATTTTATAACTTTTTAAACATTCTGAAACATTCTTGAATGATCTTCAAGATTCTGGAACATTCTTGAGCATTGCCAAATCATTCAGAAATGTTATAATAAAACATTATTTTACTTCTTAGAACATATTTGAACTCCCTGTAACATTCTAAAAAAATCTGCTTCATTTTCATCCCCACTCCGTGCTGTTTGCTGCGTGAGTAGTGACATCAGTAGACGCCTGGCGGGGATGACTAATCGATTGATAATAATTGATCAATTATCGACCACTGAGAGTTGAAGATTATTACAGTACTAATATCGCTATTAAGGGTTATATGTATTTTTTAATATCAAATCATAAAAAAATAAAAACAAACAATTTTGTCAAAAAAAAAAATTAGAGGTGGACAACCCTTATCACTTAGGGGTATGAAAAATAGATAGTAGCCGATTCTCAGACCTACTGAATATGCATATACAATTTCATAAATATCGGTCAACCCGTTTCAGAGGAATATGGTAACTAACATTGTGACACGAGAATTTAATGTACGTATTAGATTATTATAATATATGTAAATTAACTAGAGCAAAGGACGAAAAGTACAGGACATTATTTATGATTTGACTGTACCTCAGGAAAATCGTCAGGTCCGGATTAAGATATAAATTAAGTTATTTCAAGTAGATATTGAAATTAAAAGTTTATCAAATACAATGGAAAAATTGAAATTCTAATTTCAACTTTAGAATTAACAATTTTTCATTGTTTCCAAAACAAAATTGTTTTACCAAAATCATCTATTTCTATATACTATGTACCTACTCACCTACCGACCACAATTCAAGGGATTCCTTGTGGTGTGATTGCTGTGAAGTTTGAAAATTGTTGTAAAATTAGGAAAGATTTATTAATAAAAGTCAGTTCTACTACATCATTTGAAATAAGTACTGTTTATACAACATTACAACTTACAATAAATGGCGAAGGTGCTAGGACAACAAATGAATTTTGTACCGAATTTTCTAATTAAAATTATTTATTTAAAAACTATTTATTTAACAATCGGGGTCGGGGGGCACGGCAGTCGAGCGCGATCATTTCGCCGCATTTTCAGGCCCCTATTTGAGAACCTCTGTATAATACCAGAACGCAGAAATTTTCGTCATCCAATAAGCTATAATCATACTCAAAATCCAAAATTTCAAGTCTGTAAGTCATTTAGTTCCGAAGTTAAGCGAAAGCAAAGTTTCGCATTTATGACACTCACTCACTCACTCACTCACTCACTCATGATCATCAGAATAGAACTAGTACTTCCCATAAACTCAGAGAGCTGAAATTGGGTACAGACTTAGGGTTTAATGGCGACATAAAGGGAAAACTATAAAAACTAGGATAATCGAAGATCTAGAGTACCTGGTGACTCTGATTAGAAAACGCAAGAGCCCAACCAAACTATTAGAGATCGACATACCGCCTTTACAAAAAATATTCAATTACTCCTAAAAAGAAAAAAAATGTGTCAAATAAAAAAATCTAATAAAATAAATCAATTTGCCCACGTTTCTACAAAAAGAAGTGAAATCCCACCAAAAACATTCTGTTAAAAACTAGCCAAGTCTCGATGGAGCTGCTTGTTTATCTCTAAAAAGTAATGAAATCTAGACAAAGTCGTGCCAAGTCTAAGGTTCCTTACTGCGATTTCTTTATTATTATAGTTAATGTTGTGTGACTTGGCCGTTGAACATTCTCTATACGTTAGTGGGTACAAGTTAATTTTGTTTACACGTAATGTTATATCTGTTGTAACTACCTATGTTTGTTAAGCGAGATAATAGCCCATACTGGTATTGGTAATGTTCAACGGCCAAATCACACAACATTAACTATAATAATAAAGAAATCGCAGTAAGGAACCTTAGACTTGGCACGACTTTGTCTAGATTTCATTACTTTTTAGAGATAAACAAGCAGCTCCATCGAGACTTGGCTAGTTTTTTACAGAATGTTTTTGGTGGGATTTCACTTCTTTTTGTAGAAACGTGGGCAAATTGATTTATTTTATTAGATTTTCTTATTTGACACATTTTTTTTCTTTTTAGGAGTAATCTCTTAAACCAAAGTTAGATGAGTTTTACAAGATTTGCACCATGTGTAACCTACTTATGAAGATGTGAATTAAATGAAACACTGATTGTAAACAGAAAACAGTGTGTGTGTCCAGTGGCGTATCTATACCATCTGGGGCCCATTGCAAATTCTTTTGATGGGGCCCTATCAGTAAAAATCGTCACGTTGTACTCAGTTTAATTTTAATAAACTTGGAGATTTTCAGCGTACTCAATTACACTTTGTATGTTGTATATGTCCCACTAATGGCCGTAGGCCTCCTCTATTAGGCGAGAGGGAATGGTCTGTAGTCCCCACGCTAGTCCAATGCGTATAGGAGACTTCACATTCATCCATAGAACATATCTCAATGCATTCATCTATTCGCTAGCTTTTTGGTGAAGGAGCAACATCGTGAGGAAACCTGCATACATTTACAATGAAATAAAAATAACAATTTAATTTCAATAAGATATTTATCAAGTAAAATTTTTTTTTCGAGCTTTCTGTTCCGCAAAGTTTAAGGATCGGACCATAGAATTTTCAATAGACAGAATAGCCAAGTTACATAACCTGTCTTGTCTCATAGAATTTCTTAAATAGGTTTTTATCAATTTTAGTTTTGAAAATTATCGTTCAGCACTAGCTGTAGTCACAGGAATTGTAAGAAATAACATTAATGCGGTGCATACTTCAGGAAAGCTGCAGGACATAAAATGATTTTTTTATTATTAATAAATCAGCAAGGTCTCTAATACACGAAGATTTTTCTATTTCGTCTCTGAAAGTGGATCCAAAACTGACAATTTCTCTGGCAAATGATTCAGATATGTCTTTTTTATATATCTCAACAAATTATAGAGGTTTATTAATAGTTCAGTGTCATTTAAAACTTTTAAAGTGGAAGGCTGCAAAACACTGAAATTTGAAACAATTTCATTCATTGGAAGGAAACGCGATTTCAGTTGGTTTATAATGATGTCTAATACTCGATAAAATATGTTCACTTTGAACAAACTTTCCGGATCTTGGAGACGCTCATCTTCGCAAAGCTCATCAAAATGGCGTTTTACTTTCCTCTGACGAGTTTTAGAAAATTTAGGGGTGATGGACCATTTTTCTGCTACCCTATTTGCTTACATTTTTAAATTTTCAAATTCATGTCGATACCTTTCCAATTCTTCTAGACAAATTTTCAAACGCTTTAAGGCATTTGAAAGATCGGTGGCTTTAGACTGAAGTGCTTTAGAGGCTGCATCGATAGTAAGTAGGATCTTGCAATGGAAAACCAATAACATAATAAAATTGCAGTTTTCGATCTTCTTTTTGAGCGAAACAGCTTCATTTCTTTCATGTGATTTGTAATTTAACAGAATTGTTTTCGTTAGCACTTTTTGGACTTTAACAAACCGAACTTTTAAAGCAAAAACGGCATCATAACGTCCTGCCCATCTAGTAGGGTTTAATGCTTTTAATGTTATTAACTTGAATTAGTATTATGGTCTTTAGTTGTCTTTTAAGCAGAACTTATAAAAATATACTTTTCAAATAAAATAAAATACCTCTTGGGTCGGGGGCCCGTGGCATTTTGCCAGCCCTGCCACCCTATTGTTACGCCACTGTGTGTGTCGAAATGTGACCATAAAAAAATCGTTTTTTTTTGTTTACTTATTATTTGTGTATAGAAAATAATTTTCCCAAGTTTTTTTATTTAAAACACTAAAGCTCTTAACTATATAGCTACTAAACAAAAAATTTAATAAAATCGGTTGAGAAACGTAGGCAAAAGATAGAAACCCCATTTATCCCCTTAGGGGTTGAATTTTAAAATATCTTCTCTTATGCCTTGTACACATACTAAATTAATCCAAAATCTCAGCGTTCTAGATCTAAGCGTTTAGTCTTTATGTTGATAAGGCAGTGAATAAGTGAGGTATACATATTCGAGCTTCTTATTTATTTAAAGCCGGAATGTGTATTTAGGTTTAGTCTCGATTTGGCCCAAATATTTTAATTATCTCCAACTTCTAACCTGACGGTTAGCATTGTCGATGAAACCTTGGCTCCTTTATTTGTTGATTGTTTATAAATAGTAGTAAAATCAATTAAATGTGACGGTGATGCAAAAATGAGAACAAATAGCACAATATTTCGTTATTACACAAGAATATTTGTAAGTTTTCAGAATTGAATAAATGTTTAATTAACAAGAATTTATAGCCTCCATAACCAGAACAGTCCAATTCAAATGATCATTAAAATTCATGTATTTTGTAACTGACTAATAAATTTTCATAAACTATAGGTAAACACAATTAATATATCAGCCCCACCTCCACACATACATATTTTCCGAAATTTCTTCATTGTCCGTTTTTCTTTGCATTTATTTTGTGGTGGTCCATATTTCACATAATTTACGATTAATAACAAGTGCTTATTTTTAGCAACTCGAAAGTAATAATGGGACAATATTTTTGCTTGGACACATCACATCGTGTAATATATATTTTCGTCGTTTAAAAATATCAGCATTTTCTTCTAATAAAAGCCGTTTTTGATCTTGATCCACAAATATTTGAACCGGACGAACTTGCGTACCTATCGTTCGACGCCTTAATAAAAACTCGAACTTAATCGTTTAGTCCCGCTAACAGCCTATAAAAAGGAATTAGTGACGATTAACTGACCCTGGATACGAAACACATTGTCTACAGATATTGTCCTCGAAACGTTGGCAAACGTTACCACTCTCTTTAATAACTTTAATGTCTTTAAATTTGTATATACTGAAATATTCAGAAGGGGGGTTCGTTCTACTTCAAAAAGAAGTAATCAGATTGCAAGAGGGTTCGATGGCGGAACAGACGAACAACCACAAAGTAATGTGAGACAACTCATTTATTAGAATGTATATCAAATTTTATATTTTAATTGGTCATAAAAAAAAAATAACAAAATTTAGATCAGCTTCAAAAGAATGCCAAAAAAGAATTAAGTAATACAAAATAATTGTACAATGAGGTACGTCATAATGAACAAATAGTTGAATAAAAGAAAAAAACTGTAATAAAGTATGTCGTCATAACGCACTACTATCATACCACGCCCCCTTTTCCCATCGTCACAATTATTCAAACAATCTTAAACTGAAGAAATTAGTGTTAGTTAACCGGACGCCGCCAGTAGGTACACATGTCCCTGGGCTGCGGGATTCATGGCTAAAGTTGAAATTCAAGGTAACAACAAGGCTCACCCAGTCCTGGGATTGCGGATCTCGCCGTGACATCTTGTTGTTTCCCCGACACGGGAGAAAATGTTTGCTAAATACAACAAGTCATTTCATTCAGTACGTTATGATGAGATACCCATCACAAGTGATTTTCTCATTCGATATATAAGTGAATTAGAATAAAACACCCGGTATAGACAATATAGGTTTGAACCCAAAAATTTTAAATAAACACACCTCAACGTTAAGTTAACATAATTATGAAATTATATATAGATATACACAACAAAAGGATAAGTTCATTTAACATAAACAAATCATGAATAAAATCAATACAAAAGCCACAATTATATACTCAACAACCTAAATCAAGATACTGATCTCAAAAGATGAAACAAAGCTTAGTAAATAAATAAAAAAAAAACAATTGGATAGAAATATAGTCATTAAATTTTAACTAATATAAAAATGTCTCACATTAACAGTATAAAGATAAAAAGAAAATTCAAAAGAGATAAAAAGACTTACCTACAAAAACAATTATACACAAACACAAAACAAAGAAAAAATCACTATGAGCCTTTACACTTCGACGACTGTCTCTCTAATGCCCTCATACCCCGCGCCTAAGTTTTGCTACCCCAATCTGTTCTTAAACATGGTTAGAAATACCAGAAGAATTCATAAACAACCCGCTTAGAAACAAGAAATTCCTTTCTCGTATGTGAGTGTGGTGACACCCCAAAACTAATTTATGACCTTTTCGAACACAACAACAACCGCTCTGTTACCAGAACAGTTTGTGAATCTTTACTTTAAAATAAAACCAGCCCTCTAAACAAAATATTACGAAAAATAGATAACCACAAATAATAATAATAAATTCTTCTTTTGCGACGTATCAAAAAAATAACTAGGGGTTAGCGATTCCCTCAATACAACAATTTTAGGGTCCTTTTGCTAATCAAGATAATTTATATTTATATATTATCTTCTAGTTTCGATCTGTTTTCGGTATCTGAAAAAATAATAGAAGCTTCTTTCAAAAATTTATATTTGTATAATTTTGAATACACAACAAATTAAATTACCTGTTACCAACGGCATTCGAAAGTGCTGCTGGCTCACGCAGGTAACACGCGACCGTTGTTTCTATAAATTTCTACCCTGTTTCCCGTATCGTTGTCGTCTATGTATATAAAAACTTTAATAATTTTAGTCCGGTCAATTTAGACATTCGAAGCTACATAAATTCCCACCAAGCTGATAATCAGTAAGATTGTTTAAAATATGATTAAAAATAAAAATTGAAAGTTCCTCCTCTTTCCCCTGTATGGAAAATTTTTTATTCAAGGTCAAAGGTCAAAAAAATGAGTTTTTCGCAATTTTCAGCAAAACGGTAAGTTTTATCATAAAATTACCCCAGACAAAAATTGTAGATCATAAAATTATCTATAAAATATGTGTGAATATGTTTTTTCCTAATAGCCACCGTTTCTGAGACATCAGGTAAAATGAAACCCAGTCCCTTATTTTATACGCCAGTGTAACCTCGAGACAACATTTGTCTCCTGTTCAATTGTATGCGTGGCTAGGGTCCTATACCTGCTTTATGTCAGTGTGCTCAATAAATGAAATACTGTTAGTCTCAGGGTTGCCAGATTAGGGGATTTCCCCAAAAAATAGGGGTTTTTTTTCCTTTGGGGTATTTTTTGGGGATATATTTTTCAGGAGAGTTCTTCTGGGGAAAAATTTTCCTCTACAATCTTTTTTCTATTTGCACTAAATATTTTCTAGTTCTTGGGGATTTATTTGTCACATAGCTTATTTTGGGGTATTTTAGAGATACATATTTTATAGATAATGTTATGATCTACAATTTTTGTCTGGGGTAATTTTATGATAAAACTTACCGTTTTGCTGAAAATCGCGAAAAATTCATTTTTTGACCTTTAACCTTGAATAAAATTTTTTCCATACAGGGGAAAGATGGAGAACTTTCAAATTTTATTTTTAATCATATTTTAAACAATCTCACTGATTTTCAGCTTGGTGGGAATTTATGTAGCTTTACTCTTATTTTTTGGTCTAATTTGACCGGACTATTTTATGTCTATCAAAAAAGTCGTAGCAAGACAAAGGTGCAAGAAATAAAACCAAAAGCTCCATTAGTTTTTACCCAATGCTGACACACCGTTGGACCTAAATACCATTTTATTTACGTAAATTAATAAAATTAATGTGTCAGATCCAACGAATAGTAAAAACTGTGTTTGAAAAGTTTAAGCCTTTTGAAAAATTTACAATTACTTTCTTTAAATCTTTTAATAGGATATTTGATAGATGTATGTATATTAGATTAATTAAATTTGATTTCGGCAACTTAAGATGGAACGTCATGTTCGTGAAATGGAAATTGTGCGAAAATAGTTATCATAATAATGATAATAGGTGTAAAAGTAAACTTTTCTGATTCATTGAACTTTACTACGTGCGAATGAACATGTTTGTGTGTGTGTGTATGTGTTGAACAGTCAGATGTTACCCTTCAGACGACGACGAAAACACCTTAGATATACGAACCAGTGTCGAAAATTATTTGGTTCGCTGGATATTTATGTCGTTTCAATTGCAAAACTTTCGGGAATAATTCCCGATCGTGTTTATATCACAATAATACGCGTCGTAAAAGCTAATTTAAAAAGGATTGGATATTTTTTATGATAGCGCAGTTATCATTAAAATATTGAGCCAAGGAAAACAGATAAATTAATACTCATGAATAACTCCACTATAAGGAACGAATAATTATTTCATTACTTACCATTATTGCAAATCGTCTTTGGTATACAAACCTAATGCTTTAACACCTTGAAATCTCCTTTTCACCATTATTAAAGGAATTGGCCTCAAGAGAGCTTTTTCATGGCCCTGGAAACTAACGAGACGAGTAAGTCGCACATTACAATCTATGCGTCTGTCTAAACTGTTACAGTTTGCGCTCAATAACGATGGTCGTTAGATGAGTCCAACACTTCGTCGATAAAGCCTCCTAACCTGGTATTATATCAACCTACTAATCTTGCTGGTTAGACAGTAATTAACAGCAGAGGGATTGAAGTCTGATGGTCAACAATATTTTGGCACAGTACTTGTAGAGTAACATCTGTTTCTATTAGAAGTATATGAATTAGTAGAAGGAATTGGTAGAAAGAATTTTCAAAATTTTCAAACAAAACAATAGGAAATATCCATATAGATCGAAGGGGGATAAAACAGGAGTCGATTAAAAAATAAAAAATGGTAGGTGCCATTTAAAAAAACGAGGTTATTCTTGTTTGAAGTTCTTAAACTTTAGAATATTATTTTGAACGCCCTGTATAAATTATTTAGTTCAATTTTTTCAAGGCGTTAGCACTAATATTCAGCTATTACTAGTAAAAATTTCAACAGTTTGAGTCGTATTTTGTGGAAGTTATGATTTTTTATAATTTGGGTTGCGGTAGCGATTTTTTTTCTATAAATTAAATTTACTCAGAAACCGATCGTCATAGGTGTACAAGTTGGTTATTAAACTTACCTTAGAATTACACGTTTTATTTGAATTCAGCCTAAAAAATATCATTCAATTTAAAATAACAAAGTTGGTATCGACTTCCGGTATAACCGGATGTAAATCGAGCTTGAAAATATTTTTAAAAGAAGCGACATAAACAATAACCAAATGAGCCCAAGTTTCAGAATTGAATTCCTTCTACTAATTCATATACTTCTAATAGCCCATTAACTTGAAAAACCCTGTATATATTATCAAGTTCAATATTCCGTAGCAGGATGACCTCTGTTCCTCATGTTTGACCCAATCGAGCATAGCATCCTTCCGATTTCAAACGGCCTGAGTGCCAAACTTACTCGCTCATCAACATTTTGAAGTATCTGTTGCTGGAAGATTTCTATTTCCTGTGCCCATCTCAATCGTGTGTTCAACGCAAGTGATACGTTTGCGTTTCAATTCTGTCTCGTTAATATCCGGTGTTGTTTCTTGCAGGACAACCTTTATTTCTTATGTTTCAGCCAATCCAACATCATTCAGATTTCTAGATAGCTTGACCGCCGAGTTTATTTGTTATTTGTGGATTGATTAATATTTTGGGCCTTGTTTTAATATCAATCTTGTGTTCATCCTAAGTACAACCTTAATGCTTCAATTTCATGTTTTTCATTTTTCTGGGGAACCTCTTGCATGACGATAATCTTTATATCTCCTTTCTAATCCAATCAAAAATCATAGAGATTAATAGACAGCCTGAGTACCAATCTCATTCTTATCTCTGGCTTCATCAATATTCTGCAGTATCTCTTGCTTGAAGATTTTTATTTGTTGTGTCCATCTCAAACTTCTGTCCAAACCAAATACGACTCCATCTCCTTCATTGTTCCCTTACAGAACAACCTTAATTTCTTATGTTTCACCCAATCCAGCATGCTTCAGATTTTTAGATAACCTGAACGCTAAGCTTCTTTGTTATCTCTGAATTCATTAATATTTTGGTGCATCTCTTGTTTCCATCCCAAGTTTGCGTTCAACCTAAGTACAAACTTCATGGATCAACACCATCTCCCTCAATATACGGGAGTATCTCTTACATGACAACCTCTATTTCTTATGTTTTACATTCTTAAGAGTCTCTTGCGGGACAACTTCCATTTCTTCTATCTAACTCAACCGAGCATCCTTCTGACTTCCAGATAGCTTGAGTACCAAGCTTACTTATTGTCTCTAGCTCCATCAACAATCTGGAGCATCTCTTGCTGAAGGATCTCTATTTTTTGTATCCATCCTAATCTTGGGATAAGTCCAAATACCTCGTCTTCATCAATAATCTTGAAGCACCTCTTTCAAGACGACCTCTATTTCTCCTGTGTAATCCAATCGAGCATCCTTTAGGTTTCTAGACAGCCTGACTAGCAGGTGTGCCTGTTATCTCTGCCTTTATCAAGATTTTGAAGTACCTCTTGCTGGATGATTTCTATTTCTTGTTTCCAGCTCAAGTAAATACTCCGATTTTGCATTAATTCTGCGTGAATTTGGGCTTGGGTCTTCTTACTGCATCAGGATAATACTATTAGGTTGCCAGGACTGTGATTGATCAATCTCAACCATCATAACTTATCTAATCTGAGGATTTGCACGACGTCGTTATGAAATAATTCTTTCTAGACAGTTTCTCCATTGTGGACTACAGCAATTGCATTTTAATTTAAAACAAGACCGAATGGTTTTTAAACTTACGATAAATCTGTTCTATTTTACAATCCTTCAACTTGCTTATTTTTCTGGGATAAAAGAGTTTGTAAAGCTCTAGTTCAAAAAGTAATTGAAACTTCACAACAATCTAACTCAATCCACAATCGGTGCAGAAGTTTGGGAATTGAAATCCTATGATTAATAAGTTCTGGAGGACTAATCGGTAGCACTGAAAAGTTTAATGACGGCTGATTGCAGATAATGGCTTTGTAGGGTGATTAACTTTAGTTGGGTGGGTGGCTGACGATAGTACGTTTAAAAGCTCCATTCAATAATAAATAAATTCAACGGGCAAGAAAACCTTGTACTTTGACAGTTACAAATTCATTTTTGCAAATTTTCACACATGCATATTATAAATCATGCTACAGATGGTGTAAAACAATTTATCATCCTTAATGGAAAAGTCTATTTAAGGAGTCCTGTTTAACTGCATCCTGTAAAATTACACTCGAATATTTATAAACACGATATTTTGATGTTAGGGGTTTCGGTTGAAGACCCGTTAAGATTGATATGTGGAACTACAGGGTGGTTATTTTTCGAAAAGACAACGACTTTTCGTAAAGGGCTAAAAAACTGAGAATATTTTTTGACAATTTCTACGATCACAGCTTCAAATTAATTTTGAGATTTTCCTATTAGAAGATGAAACAAAACAAATAGATATAATATTTATATTTGTTATAAAGTTAAAGTATTTTATTTGCTAAGGAATTCTGGGACGACTTTCAAATTTATTGCAAGAAAAAATAGTTCACAATGCTTTTGCAGTGATGTGTGGGAGATATCTATGCATAAATTTCTCTTGTACGAAATCCCCTGAATAAAAAATTATTTCGATTTTATTAGGTTGTCAATCAAAGCGTATTAACGTCCATGAGATCCCGAAAATATTTTCATCAAACTGAGTTCAGCTCTTTTTTTGTTGCTTAAACTGAAAGACCACAAAAAGTCTATAATAGGATTGTTTGATAAAGATTTGTGGGTTCTATGAACATACAATTCGTGCTTGAGCTGGAGGCAAACAATACTTTCAAATATAAGACATTTTCAAAAGAATTTTTGTCAAATAAGATTTGATAATAGCAAGAAAATGATAGTAAAGTTCCAGGAGACTCTTGACTTTCAAGAATTTTTGTTCTGATCTTGTCTTGATTTAATACAAAATCATAACAAGAATTACAGACACGGATACTATAATTGCAATGATGTCACACACCCACGGTTCCATCACTACACCTGATTTTCTCGTCCTGACGTTGCCTAGATTCTAGACAATATCAGGGCAAGAATTCTAGACAAGAACTACAAACAAAGATACTAAAAATGTAAGAATATCTTATCTAAGGTTTAACTAGACTCCTGATATTCAAGATTTTTTTATCCTGATCTTGTTCTGATTCAAGATAACGTCAAGACAAGATCAAGGCATGAAATAAGATCAAGGATAGTGACATTATAAGGATGCTACAAACCTAGGGTTTCATCGGGACTCTTGTCCGGATTTTTTTTAATGCAAGTCAATATCAAGGCAAGAATGCAAGACAAGAATACCGAAATTGTAAGGATATTAAAGCTAAAGTCTTGCGAGACTCTTATTTTTCGAGATTCTTCATTCTGATTTTATCTTAATTCAAAAAGAAAGAGCTCAAAACATGAATAAAAGACAAGGATACTGATTTTTTAAGGATGCTACACACGTAAAGTGTTATGATTTTTAGGATTCCTAATACTGATTTTGTTTTTACTTAAGGACAATATTAGGACAAGATCAAGACAAGAACTGAGGAGAAAGATATTGAAATTGTAAATATACCACACACTTAAAGTTTCAATAGAACGTTGACTTTTAAAAATTGTTATCCTCGTTTTGTTTTGAATCAAGACAAGAGTTCAAGGTAAGAACAAGACAAGAATTAAAGATAAGGATACTGAAATTGTAAGGATATCACACTAAAGTTTTGCGAGACTCCTGTTTTTCAAGATTCCTTATCCTGATTTTATCTTAATTTAAAAAAAGACTCAAGAGCTCAAAACATGAATGAAAGGCAAGGCTACTGAATTTTTAAGGATGCCACACACCTAAAGTGTTATGATTTTCAAGATTCCTTATACTGATCTTGTCTTTACTTGAGGACAATATTAAGACAAGATCAAGACAAGAATGAGGAAAAGATATTGAAATTGTAAATATACCACACACTTAAAGTTTCAATAGAACTTGAGTTTTAAAAATTGTTATCCTCGTTTTGTTTTGAATCAAGACAAGAGTTCAAGGTAAGAACAAGACAAGAATTAAAGATAAGGATACTGAAATTGTAAGGATATCACACCTAAGGTTTTGCGAGACTCCTGTTTTTCAAGATTCCTTATCCTGATTTTATCTTAATTTAAAAAAAGAGCTCAAGAGCTCAAAACATGAATGAAAGGCAAGGCTACTGAATTTTTAAGGATGCCACACACCTAAAGTGTTATGATTTTCAAGATTCCTTATACTAAATCTTGTCTTTACTTGAGGACAATATTAAGACAAGAACTGAGGAGAAAGATATTGAAATTGTAAATATACCACACACTTAAAGTTTCAATGGACCTTAAGTTTCAAAAATTGTTATCCTCGTTTTGTTTTGAATCAAGACAAGAGTTCAAGGTAAGAACAAGACAAGAATTAAAGATAAGGATACTGAAATTGTAAGGATATCACACCTAAGGTTTTGCGAGACTCCTGTTTTTCAAGATTCCTTATCCTGATTTTATCTTAATTTAAAAAAAGAGCTCAAGAGCTCAAAACATGAATGAAAGGCAAGGCTACTGAATTTTTAAGGATGCCACACACCTAAAGTGTTATGATTTTCAAGATTCCTTATACTGATCTTGTCTTTACTTGAGGACAATATTAAGACAAGATCAAGAGAAGAATGAAACAAAGATATTGAAATTGTAAGGACACTACACACTTAAAGATTCAATAGAACTTGAAGTTTCAAAAATTGTTATCCTCGTTTTGTTTTGAATCAAGACAAGAGTTCAAGGTAAGAACAAGACAAGAATTAAAGATAAGGATACTAAATTGTAAGGATATCACACCTAAGGTTTTGCGAGACTCCTGTTTTTCAAGATTCCTTATCCTGATTTTATCTTAATTTAAAAAAAGAGCTCAAGAGCTCAAAACATGAATGAAAGGCAAGGCTACTGAATTTTTAAGGATGCCACACACCTAAAGTGTTATGATTTTCAAGATTCCTTATACTGATCTTGTCTTTACTTGAGGACAATATTAAGACAAGATCAAGAGAAGAACGAAACAAAGATATTGAAATTGTAAGGACACTACACACTTAAAGATTCAATAGAACTTGAATTTCAAAAATTGTTATCCTCGTTTTGTTTTGAATCAAGACAAGAGTTCAAGGTAAGAACAAGACAAGAATTAAAGATAAGGATACTAAATTGTAAGGATATCACACCTAAGGTTTTGCGAGACTCCTGTTTTTCAAGATTCCTTATCCTGATTTTATCTTAATTTAAAAAAAGAGCTTAAGATCTCAAAACATGAATGAAAGGCAAGGCTACTGAATTTTTAAGGATGCCACACACCTAAAGTGTTATGATTTTCAAGATTCCTTATGCTGATCTTGTCTTTACTTGAGGACAATATTAAGACAAGATCAAGAGAAGAACCGAAGACAAAGATATTGAAATTGTAAGGACACTACACACTTAAAGATTCAATAGAACGTTGAATTTCAAAAATTGTTATCCTCGTTTTGTTTTGAATCAAGACAAGAGTTCAAGGTAAGAACAAGACAAGAATTAAAGATAAGGATACTGAAATTGTAGGGATATCACATCTAAGGTTTTGCGAGACTCCTGTTTTTCAAGATTCCTTATCCTGATTTTATCTTAATTTAAAAAAAGAGCTCAAGATCTCAAAACATGAATGAAAGGCAAGGCTACTGAATTTTTAAGGATGCCACACACCTAAAGTGTTATGATTTTCAAGATTCCTTATGCTGATCTTGTCTTTACTTGAGGACAATATTAAGACAAGATCAAGAGAAGAACCGAAGACAAAGATATTGAAATTGTTAGGACACTACACACTTAAAGATTCAATAGAACGTTGAATTTCAAAAATTGTTATCCTCGTTTTGTTTTGAATCAAGACAAGAGTTCAAGGTAAGAACAAGACAAGAATTAAAGATAAGGATACTGAAATTGTAGGGATATCACATCTAAGGTTTTGCGAGACTCCTGTTTTTCAAGATTCCTTATCCTGATTTTATCTTAATTTAAAAAAAGAGCTCAAGATCTCAAAACATGAATGAAAGGCAAGGCTACTGAATTTTTAAGGATGCCACACACCTAAAGTGTTATGATTTTCAAGATTCCTTATACTGAACTTGTCTTTACTTGAAGACAATATTAAGACAAGATCAAGACAAGAATTGATAACAAAGATATTGAAATTGTAAGGACACTACACACTTAAAGATTCAATAGAACGTTGAATTTCAAAAATTGTTATCCTCGTTTTGTTTTGAATCAAGACAAGAGTTCAAGGTAAGAACAAGACAAGAATTAAAGATAAGGATACTGAAATTGTAGGGATATCACATCTAAGGTTTTGCGAGACTCCTGTTTTTCAAGATTCCTTATCCTGATTTTATCTTAATTTAAAAAAAGAGCTCAAGATCTCAAAACATGAATGAAAGGCAAGGCTACTGAATTTTTAAGGATGCCACACACCTAAAGTGTTATGATTTTCAAGATTCCTTATGCTGATCTTGTCTTTACTTGAGGACAATATTAAGACAAGATCAAGAGAAGAACCGAAGACAAAGATATTGAAATTGTAAGGACACTACACACTTAAAGATTCAATAGAACGTTGAATTTCAAAAATTGTTATCCTCGTTTTGTTTTGAATCAAGACAAGAGTTCAAGGTAAGAACAAGACAAGAATTAAAGATAAGGATACTGAAATTGTAGGGATATCACATCTAAGGTTTTGCGAGACTCCTGTTTTTCAAGATTCCTTATCCTGATTTTATCTTAATTTAAAAAAAGAGCTCAAGATCTCAAAACATGAATGAAAGGCAAGGCTACTGAATTTTTAAGGATGCCACACACCTAAAGTGTTATGATTTTCAAGATTCCTTATGCTGATCTTGTCTTTACTTGAGGACAATATTAAGACAAGATCAAGAGAAGAACCGAAGACAAAGATATTGAAATTGTAAGGACACTACACACTTAAAGATTCAATAGAACGTTGAATTTCAAAAATTGTTATCCTCGTTTTGTTTTGAATCAAGACAAGAGTTCAAGGTAAGAACAAGACAAGAATTAAAGATAAGGATACTGAAATTGTAAGGATATCACATCTAAGGTTTTGCGAGACTCCTGTTTTTCAAGATTCCTTATCCTGATTTTATCTTAATTTAAAAAAAGAGCTCAAGATCTCAAAACATGAATGAAAGGCAAGGCTACTGAATTTTTAAGGATGCCACAAACCTAAAGTGTTATGATTTTCAAGATTCCTTATACTGAACTTGTCTTTACTTGAAGACAATATTAAGACAAGATCAAGACAAGAATTGATAACAAAGATATTGAAATTGTAAGGACACTACACACTTAAAGATTCAAAGAACTTTGTGTTTTAAAAATTGTTATCCTCGTTTTGTTTTGAATCAAGACAAGAGTTCAAGGTAAGAACAAGACAAGAATTAAAGATAAGGATACTAAAATTGTAAGGATATCACACCTAAGGTTTTGCGAGACTCCTGTTTTTCAAGATTCCTTATCCTGATTTTATCTTAATTTAAAAAAAGAGCTCAAGAGCTCAAAACATGAATGAAAGGCAAGGCTACTGAATTTTTAAGGATGCCACACACCTAAAGTGTTATGATTTTCAAGATTCCTTATACTGATCTTGTCTTTACTTGAGGACAATATTAAGACAAGAACTGAGGAGAAAGATATTGAAATTGTAAATATACCACACACTTTAAGTTTCAATGGGACCTTAAGTTTCAAAAATTATTATCCTTGTTTTATTTTGAATCAAGACAAGAGTTCAAGGTAAGAACAAGACAAGAATTAAAGATAAGGATACTTAAATTGTAAGGATATCACACCTATGGTTTTGCGAGACTCCTGTTTTTCAAGATTCCTTATCCTGATTTTATCTTAATTTAAAAAAAGAGCTCAAGAGCTCAAAACATGAATGAAAGGCAAGGCTACTTAATTTTTAAGGATGCCACACACCTAAAGTGTTATGATTTTCAAGATTCCTTATACTGATCTTGTCTTTACTTGAGGACAATATTAAGACAAGATCAAGAGAAGAACCGAAGACAAAGATATTGAAATTGTAAGGACACTACACACTTAAAGATTCAATAGAACGTTGAATTTCAAAAATTGTTATCCTCGTTTTGTTTTGAATCAAGACAAGAGTTCAAGGTAAGAACAAGACAAGAATTAAAGATAAGGATACTGAAATTGTAAGGATATCACATCTAAGGTTTTGCGAGACTCCTGTTTTTCAAGATTCCTTATCCTGATTTTATCTTAATTTAAAAAAAGAGCTTAAGATCTCAAAACATGAATGAAAGGCAAGGCTACTGAATTTTTAAGGATGCCACACACCTAAAGTGTTATGATTTTCAAGATTCCTTATGCTGATCTTGTCTTTACTTGAGGACAATATTAAGACAAGATCAAGAGAAGAACCGAAGACAAAGATATTGAAATTGTTAGGACACTACACACTTAAAGATTCAATAGAACGTTGAATTTCAAAAATTGTTATCCTCGTTTTGTTTTGAATCAAGACAAGAGTTCAAGGTAAGAACAAGACAAGAATTAAAGATAAGGATACTGAAATTGTAGGGATATCACATCTAAGGTTTTGCGAGACTCCTGTTTTTCAAGATTCCTTATCCTGATTTTATCTTAATTTAAAAAAAGAGCTCAAGATCTCAAAACATGAATGAAAGGCAAGGCTACTGAATTTTTAAGGATGCCACACACCTAAAGTGTTATGATTTTCAAGATTCCTTATACTGAACTTGTCTTTACTTGAAGACAATATTAAGACAAGATCAAGACAAGAATTGATAACAAAGATATTGAAATTGTAAGGACACTACACACTTAAAGATTCAATAGAACGTTGAATTTCAAAAATTGTTATCCTCGTTTTGTTTTGAATCAAGACAAGAGTTCAAGGTAAGAACAAGACAAGAATTAAAGATAAGGATACTGAAATTGTAGGGATATCACATCTAAGGTTTTGCGAGACTCCTGTTTTTCAAGATTCCTTATCCTGATTTTATCTTAATTTAAAAAAAGAGCTCAAGAGCTCAAAACATGAATGAAAGGCAAGGCTACTGAATTTTTAAAGATGCCACACACCTAAAGTGTTATGATTTTCAAGATTCCTTATACTGATCTTGTCTTTACTTGAGGACAATATTAAGACAAGAACTGAGGAGAAAGATATTGAAATTGTAAATATACCACACACTTAAAGTTTCAATGGGACCTTAAGTTTCAAAAATTATTATCCTTGTTTTGTTTTGAATCAAGACAAGAGTTCAAGGTAAGACCAAGACAAGAATTAAAGATAAGGATACTAAAATTGTAAGGATATCACACCTAAGGTTTTGCGAGACTCCTGTTTTTCAAGATTCCTTATCCTGATTTTATCTTAATTTAAAAAAAGAGCTCAAGAGCTCAAAACATGAATGAAAGGCAAGGCTACTTAATTTTTAAGGATGCCACACACCTAAAGTGTTATGATTTTCAAGATTCCTTATACTGATCTTGTCTTTACTTGAGGACAATATTAAGACAAGATCAAGAGAAGAACCGAAGACAAAGATATTGAAATTGTAAGGACACTACACACTTAAAGATTCAATAGAACGTTGAATTTCAAAAATTGTTATCCTCGTTTTGTTTTGAATCAAGACAAGAGTTCAAGGTAAGAACAAGACAAGAATTAAAGATAAGGGTACTGAAATTGTAAGGATATCACATCTAAGGTTTTGCGAGACTCCTGTTTTTCAAGATTCCTTATCCTGATTTTATCTTAATTTAAAAAAAGAGCTTAAGATCTCAAAACATGAATGAAAGGCAAGGCTACTTAATTTTTAAGGATGCCACACACCTAAAGTGTTATGATTTTAAAAGATTCCTTATACTGAACTTGTCTTTACTTGAAACAATATTAAGACAAGATCAAGAGAAGAATTGAAGACAAAGGTATTGAAATTGTAAGGACACTACACACTTAAAGATTTAAAGAACTTTGATTTTTAAAAATTGTTATCCTCGTTTTGTTTTGAATCAAGACAAGAGTTCAAGGTAATAACAAGACAAAAATTTAAATATAAGGATATTGAAATTGTAGGGATATCACACCTAAAGTTTTACGAGACTCCTGATTTCAAGATTCTTTATCGGATCTTATCCGGATTTAGGACATAAAGATAAGATCTAGACATGAATTAAAGACAAAGATACTGAAATTGTAAAGATACTACACATCTAACGTTTCACGAGACCTTCAGTTTCAAGAACTCTTTCCCTCATCTTCTTTTGAATTAAGACGATATCAAGAGAAGAGTTCAAGGTAAGATCAAGACATGAATAAAAGTCAAGGAAATTGAAACTGTAAACATACCAATTACCTAAGATTTCAAGAGATTTATCATCCTGTTCTTGTCGTGATTCAAGACAAGATTTAGACAAAAATAGAATATAATGATACTGAAACTACAAGGATGGTACACACCTAAAAAGTGTTGAGACTTTTGAAGGCAAAAGAAATCAAGACTCTTGTCGTGGTAAAGTCCACACACACCTGTACTGCATAGATGGTTGTAAGTAATGAAAAGAAAATAATTTGAAAAGACACACATGTCAGACTTTATATCATTTAGAACTTTTGAAGTAGTTTGTGACTGTAACTGCATATAAAAGTTCCACCCCCACATCCTCTATTTGGGTGAATGAAGAATCGTATTGTTTGTACAAGGATAAAAAGTTTTCCAAGTTGTAAACTTCAAGGAGCAGTAAATAGGAATTCAATAACTTGCTGAACTATTTTACTTTATCGGATTTAAATTCCCTTTCATTCTTTTAAACTTACGAATATGATGACTCAAACATTATAAATCTGATGGACTGATATGGGAATCGATAAGTAATCTGCCCTCGCGTGCGTCAATTTTCTTCTCCCTCGATATTAGATCTAACATCCTGCGGATTAAGCTGTGGAATTACGACAGAATGTCGCCGACAGGTCCAAAGAAGATGAAGAAGAATAAACTTTTTTATGCCCTTTATCAAACCGAATAAGTTTCTAGACGTGGGTGTTGTATGTGTTCCAGTTCTTTCATTTTTGTAGTCACGCCCAGTAGAGCAGCAGGTTCAATTTCCAGGATCGATCAGAGCAGACCGTGGTTTGCGGAACGGCTACACCGCCGAAATGCCATCCGCGGCGCTTCGGAAAATCTAAGAGCGCCGTGGAAAACGAAGCAGTTTGCGCGAGCTCTCGCGACATCACCGTCGATGAGCGCTCATCCTCATCGCAGTCGGCGCTCAAGTTTAATGACTTTGTCGTGAAAATCGCTTTCGATTGGATTGTTCGATGTAAAATTTTCAAACTTTGTTGTGCGCGGTTTTGAAAACTTTTAAAACCGTTTGAAAAGTTTAAAAACTGTTTAAAAACTACTTATAATGAGTATATCTATTAATAAATAGTAAAGAAACTCTCTGTAGGTTTGTTCTAATTTGTTAATTGTGAAGTGGACTGAAATATTCAAATTCAAGGAAACTACCTATCTGTGAAATTTTGTCAAAATTATATTATCAACGTTATTTGCTTCGAAAAGTATACCTACTTGATGTAAGTTAATGACTACCTACTTACTTTTTATTAATGAGCGTTTTCTGATTAGTTATTATTTGAAAAATAAGAACAGAATCTACTGATTTCCAATGAGCCTGATTAACACCTAAACTTTCCTAAACTTTTTTGCATTTTTCTTTAAATATTTGGTTGATAACATACAACTTATGTCTTTATCAAAGTTTATCAAAAAATGCGAAACGATTGTATGATAGGTTACGTGAAAAACTTTTGTTTATTGCAAAAGCTTGAAAATTTTTCTTTTTCCGTAAATTTATTTAGTTAACCAATTGGAAAAATAAATTTACAATAAATTTCCCTATCTGTTGGGATTTAAAGTTCAAAACTTGAATACTTTTGTATAGAAATATGCTTTTCTAATCAACAATTACCTAAAGTTGATTGTTTCACGTAGAATCTACTGTATTCCAAAATGGCTGGTTTATATTTAAATTTTCCTTAACTTCTTAGAATATCTTTTATTTACATAGGTACTTAGTTGTATGTAACGATTTATTTCTATCCAAATTTATCAAAAAATACCCAAAATGATTGGAAAAATTTTACATAAAACTTTTTTTTTTATGGTAAAAACAAAAAAATTTTGTCATAGATCTATTAAGTTTTAAGTCACTTTTTATGACAAAAAAATTATTTATGAGAAAGTTTTATTGAATTAAATTTATTTGGGGAAACAGTACGAAAAATATTTTTAAGACTTATATGCTGGTAGGTATTTGAACATTTCTAATCAACAATTACTTAAAACTGATTATTTCCCAAAAATAAATACAGAATCTATTGCTTTCCCATATGTTTAGTTATTATAAAAATTTTTCTTAACTTTTTAGAATCTTTCAATTACATTTAGTACAATTTTGGTTGGTTGTAAGAATTTATTTTAAACAAAATTTATCAAAAAATCGAAACGATTGCAAAAAACATATTTCAAAAAATTTATCATAGATCTTTCAAACTGTCTATGACTTTTTATAACTAAATATTTATTTATGAGAATAAAATTTATTTGGGGAACCCGTACGAAAAATAATGTTACGATTTATGTGTTGGTATTTACAGTTCAGATTTCAAATTTCATTTCAATATCTAAGTAGGTAATAGAGCCAGATGAAATTCAGTAAAAATGAAAATAAAAATAAAAAATAAGATAAATAATGAAGAAACTAGACAAAATTAAATCTATTTAAATCGTTTTCCTTTTTTTAATTTTTCTTTTTATTTTTGACTTACGAACCACACAGCAACATTCAAAAATCGTCACTGTAGATTCATATATCAGTTTATTCCTCTGTTTGTCATATCAAATTTCAAACACTTTGATTCAGTAGAATTACGATGACAAGGCAATACATTAACATACACCAGATACCCCTTTAGCAGATTTATTAGTGGTTTTGAACATATTTTACGACATGTCCCTCGAATTTTTATGTTATTTGTAAATGATAAGGTCACATAAATGATCCAAATTGCTCTATTGGCATTGAGTTTGAGGATAATTTATTTAATAGTCTACTTTTTTTTATTTAGGATTTTGAATTGGAAACTTATACTCCTAGTGGGTACAAAAATCTTAGGAAACTTTGTGTTTAGAGATAAAAATAGTTGTAATAAAATAATTTGTTTTTAAGAAATGTAACAATGTCTATTTAAGAAATCTCGTGATTTACAAGGGAAAACGTTCGAGTTACGTTTCAGGGCACGTTTCATCACCGAAATGTCTAAATCAGGGACAATATTTTCAATACGGGTCCGGAATATGAAATTAAATTTGTTACCTATGCATGTCAAAAAGGTATCCACAATTGGAAGAAAGAACTATTTCTTTTTCAAAAATACTGTTTATCTATCTATTTAAAGAAGTTTTATTTGCAAGTACATAAAAAAAAAGAAAGCCGATATTGAAATTCGCTTTAAAACGAAGAAGTTTTAATAAGTTCAATCTTTAATAACGAAAGCAAAGTTCCAAAAAAATTTATTGACACTACAAATTAGTTTTCCCAACTGAGGTAGCCAGTCTATAGTTAATGAGATGTTGTGGCGCCAATAAAATACTTTTTCTGTGCTTAGTAGTCGAAATTTCCTTTTCTTTACATTATACTCTTTAACTGAAGTGTATCAAATATTGGACAAGAGATTTATTAAGGCAAACTAAATTAACAAGAACATTTTAAATTCCATAGTCACTAATTAATCGAAACTAGAATAAGTGGATTTTGATTCTAAACTGATTTATTCACATCAGCACGTCTCGATAAATCATGGTCATTTTTGAACGAATGTCGTTAGATGGCGACACATTGACACACAGACTTGATATGCTTCATTGAAAACTATCTGTGACATGTTTTCTTGAAACAACGTCTGGGGTAAACTGTATAAAAAAAATACAAAGAGCGTTTTAGTTTGTTTACTTCTGCCTGCTTGACGTATCTATGTATTTAAAATTTAATGCATACGTGAGCATAAATGAAACCTACCTAGGCACGAAAGTAATTGTTTCCTCCCTGTCGTTTCAACGTGAATGAAAACACCTTTATGTATTTTTCTACTATTATTAATTCGCAAAAGAATAAAAATGCATCGAGGGTACAATTTCTCGAAAGATATTATAGTACAATCCGGAGAACATAAAAAATTATTATTATTATAATATAAATTAATCAGGGTAGTCAATTTAAACCACAGGACATTATTTATGATTTACCTGTGTTCTTTAAGAAGATTGTCAGGCCCGGATTAAAGCATAAATAAAGTTGTTTCAAACTGATATTGAAATAAATATGTTATCAAATAAATTAAACCAAAAAAGTGACAAAAAATCAATGTAATAATTTCAATGTTACAGTTAACCATTTTTTTATGGTTTTCAAAAAGTTTCTGATTTATCAGAATAATGTAATATTGCTAAATAAAAGTTTAGACCTGTCGTTTCATCCACCTTTTCCTTTTGGACATCCAAGGGGTCTCCTGAGGTTTAGTTGCTGTCTGAAAAGTGAAGTAAAGTTATGAAATACTTCAAGAGATATCTACCACATTTTTGAGGCTAGTATACGTAAACACAATCAGAGGTGCACTCTCGACTTTAAGTTCAAATTTGCCAGTTCATACACTTATTGTAAGATCTCGAAATAAATTGTTCTACTAACAATTTTCTGATAACATAAACCTCTATGGATACTCCAAAATTAGAATGAAATATTTTCATATTTTATTAGTTTTCATTTTTTATTGAATAGATTGGCTTGACCATTTTCAAAATTTTTGTATATATAGGATTCTGGGATATTATTACCATGGGATATTATTACCATAGATTTATTTCATATTCTGTTTTCCTTTTTGGAATTGTAAAGTATTCTACTAGAATCAAAAAATAAAAGCTAGGTACAAGAAAAGGGGTTGAAAGGACAGGAATGATTTAGTGCAACACTAGAAAAACCTTTAATAGAGGTGAAAGCACGCACCCCTTCTAAGATATTTATTTATTTTATTCCTAACGGTGCTTCTAATTTACATATACCGCATATAAATTCTAAATTGTATCAATCAAGAGCGTTGGAGTCAAATTAAGGTTCATTTAAATTTCTGCAAAACTTAAATTCTATTGATACATAATAGTGCAAATACGCACGTATACATTTATTATTCCTCCACTCACCCTTCCACCTTCCCTTTCCCTACTTTACTTTTAGAATTAAAATATTAGAGACCAGAAGTCTTGATTCAGCCTTTAAAGAATAAACAGTTACGTAGACATTTGTATTTTTGGGTTGTGCATTTCTGATTGAATTGTAGTGTGTGTGTAACTCGAACTAGATTCGAAATCGAAATTCTCCCGAATTTTTGATAATATCTGAAGAGAGCAGCAGTGGATATTAGTGATTGACCTGAGAAAATAATGAAATTTCAGAAAGCATACGAAACGTCAAAACGAGTGACATAAGTTAGGTTAGGTTTATTTACTATTTACAAGTTGTCTCTGTTTTAAGGTATACATTTTAATTATAGTTTAAAATAGTTTATATAGCTTAGTATTCAACTACTTTTATTGATCCAAATAAACAAAACCTCTATAACTTTTTACACTTAATATTTTAATTTTCTGGGCCGTAAGCTTTTTGGACGACGCCATTACACAAAAACTTTCATCGGCTAATTTTATCCCCTTTAGGGTAAATTTTTTACAAACATTGAATGTCGTATTTATTTATATCTAATCAAAAGGTTAAAAAATAAGTTTTAAGCTTCTATCTTTAAAAATTACGGAATTTCCGCACAAGCATTCCTATTTCAACCCCTTACAACCCTTTTTTCGCATTAAAAAGTAGCCTATGTCCTTTCTTAGGCTCTAGACTATCTCTGTACCAAATTTCATTTAAATCGGTTCAGTAAATTTTAGGCGAGATTGTGTAGCATACAGACAGAGTTACTTTCGCATTTATAATATTCCGCGAATCCATTTTCATCGATTATCCCATGGGAATAAGATATTTTCCTGAAGTAAAACGTAGCCTATGTGTTAATCCAGGGTGTCAGCTAACTCCATACGACATTTTATTAAAATCGCTCCAGTCGTTTAGACGTGAAGAAGTAACAAACATACACACTCACACACTCACTAACTTCCGCCTTTATAATATTAGTGTGATTACACACCAGTTACTTCTATAGGTTATATTCTCTTTTTATTCCTTGAACGAGTAAAGGACAGATTGTGCTCATAGCAATATATTGTTAAACATTATAGTGTATAACTATGTAGGTATAATAAATTTTTCATGTTTCAAGACATATTCTACTAACATATCCTACTTATTCTTTACTGCCTTCCCCAGCTCTATCTCTGTTCTCCTACTTTTTCTAGTTCCTCCTCATTTCTAATCTTCTCTGCCCACGGCACTTCCATTATATATCCTTCTACAAAACCGCATCTGAAACGTTTTTAATTTTGTGTATCCCCACGAAACTGATGTACTCCATCCATTAAATTAACCGTCAGCTTTTTTGTTATTTAAAACGACTCAATCATCCTTTGCTATTTTTTTTCTATCCTGATGAATTATCTAAAGTCGTATATAAAAACCATGATTTAATTTTCTTTTTA
Source organism: Agrilus mali (assembly GCA_029378335.1). Lineage (NCBI taxonomy): Eukaryota > Metazoa > Arthropoda > Insecta > Coleoptera > Buprestidae > Agrilus > Agrilus mali. The sequence goes on from CM055661.1 coordinate 4,403,008, forward strand.
TTACACTCTACCTACCTTTAGGTATACTGTTCGGTGAAGAAAGAATAGAATTTTCGGTTTTCGAAAGAGACGCTGTACAAAGAGACAACTTCAAAGAATTCGGAAACGGGAAAAGACAATTAATTTTCCAATTTCCCGATTGGACAACAAGCACTTTGATTTCAATTTCCGGATTCACGATTTGAAATCAAGCGTGTGATTCCTCCACGTTTTCAAAGTTCTTTCTTTTCAAAGGAAAAGTAGAACTACCCCACTGACAGTTGTAGCTCAATTATCTGTTTTGGTTCATGATTGGTAATATTGACAATACTTTTGCTTAGAATTAAGACATTTCTTTTATTTTTTTTAAATGAGTGAGGGTAATAATAATACAAAAAATTAAAATTTAAAGATTTTATTTCAATGCTACATAAATATCCCTCCTAATCTGTATTTAGTGCTGAGGTTACAATTATTGTAAAAGAAGTTGATTAAAATCGCGTTGTTGGCTTAGAATACCATCAGATTCCACTTTTATTTAGCGCAAATCTTTTGAACTCAGTGTACCTACCTATCTATAGGAAATAAATAAAAAAATTTGATTTCAATAAAACCCTGAATCTGAACAGAAAGCATCCGGTTCATTATTTTTTTCTCTAATGAGCGTCCACTAGCCTTTATTGCATGATTGGGTGCTTATTGTTTGATTCGAAACGCTGAATTGGATGTTAAGGAAGTCAATAATAATGTACAAAATGCTTTAGGTACGTCTCAACTACTAGTTCATTTGATGTATAAAAATGAGATAAAATACCTTCATCGGCGGGCCTATATAAGTTACCCTCGTAAAAAACACTCCTTGCTCCGTTTCGAAAGTGGTTGTAAAAAGCTTGTACATTAATAGTGATTTATTTGAGGTTTTTATGTATTCGTAGGCATGTTACAAAAGGGGCGAGTTTATGTTCACTTTCAACGATGACTCTTCAGCTTACAGCAACAAAATTATCTACTGTAGGTTATTGGGAGGTTAATAGTAGTCTTATGTTATTTATGATTAGTTATCACTCAATTTGAATTTGTATAGAACAGTATTTTAATTTTTTTTGTCTCATAACTTCTGAAAAAGCTGACAACATGAGCAGCGAAACGTAGAGTGAAATTAATCTATCACCTCGGAACCCAGAAGAATTCACTACAATAAACAACGGCCGTTTAAGCCTGCACTCAGCCATAAAATTGTACTTATTTTCGCATTTTCTTCGCTCTAGCTCAATAGTTAGGTACTAATCAACAATGTTGAGTACCAACATTCTGTATCAACAGTTATAGAAACGTAAAACCGTCAATACAATAGAAATTCACTTCGAATATTGAATAGATGCACCGATGCAGTTTTCCGCTATAAACTATTATTAGAATGAAGTCGACGAACGGAATGAAAACTGAAGTTAGAACATATAGATATTTACAGTATGACCCACAACAGAATGTTCAGTCTATATGAATAATTTAATGTATCTAAAAATTTAATACAGCCTACTAAAAATATTTTAAACTAGAATAAATTGAAAGACTTTCTTTTAGTTAGCAAAACTAAAAAATGTTTTTCCAAAAGCATTCACTAGGTACTAGGTACAAGTACTAATTATGAAATGAGTTAGTCTAAACTTAAATGGTATATAAGTAGTGCACATTCATTTTAACCCATTAGGGAAGTCATTTCTCTTATGGAAAATCCGTTATATAACACATGATGTCAATGGAGTTTTATTTGTTAATGATTCTATTGATCAATGATATGTTTAATGATTTTTTATTCAGTAAGCAGTTTATTTTTCTAAAGAATTTCTGCCTCCGTTTCAGTTTCTATCCTTTTCCTTTTAAAAACAAGTGGCGAAGCAATTTCCAAGAAGTTTTAATGCCGCCATCACTATTAGGGTCAAGTGGGGTAATTTTGAACGATTTTGGAAGTTTGACGTTTGAAGCTCGATGTATCTTGGATGAAGATTAAATTTAGCCGACTATATGACTAATTTAGGTCCTTGTTAGGTTTTAAGTAAATTTCTGTTATTAAATATACAATTTCGGATTTTTTTGCAAAAAAAAACTTAAGTTTACAATTGCTCCTTCATTTATTAACGCAGTCGAAAGCTTAGGGGTAAATGTGAACAATCGCCTTGTTTGTACTGGCTTTTTAAAGGTTTTTAATGAGGTAAAAGTGAACAATTCGCTTTCAAACGTGAATTTCAATGAAAATTATATTTATAATGCCTTGTTCACAGTTACCCCAAAAATTATTTATTATATAGAAACATTTTCACTGTTTAACTCTTCCTCTGTTGTTTAGCGCGCTAAAGTATTCAACCGTCAAAAGTCAACACCACAGTCTTTAATTCCCATTTTCATCGAAATAAACAGCCTGTTTACAATTATCCCACCTGACCCTAACTAATTTATGAAGGGGATATGTTTCTACATACATAGGGCAATAAGGTCGAAAATTATTAAATACAATTTAAAAAAATCAACACTGAAAATTAATAAAAAAAAAAAACGGTTTCTCAGAAAAGTTAGTTGCTATATCACTAACTAATTTATGAAGGTTTTCCTTAATAGATTTGATTTCCCTAATAGATTAAGATTACCGTGTGGCGATGTGGTTAGAAATTAAATTATGACGCGTTGAATCAATTTTGAGACCGTAATAGGACTCGAGCTGTGAATTAAGCCGAAAATTACTCACCTTATTGTTTTTTTTTCTTGGAAAGTAAACTAGGAAAAAATATATTATTCGTATTAAGTAGTGCCTTAATTTTAATGGCTTTTTCTGGAATAATAAGGATACCAATTAACACTTAACGACCATTATAATATACCTATCCATTATTAATTATAGTCTGCCCAGAAACTGAATTATATAATTATTTTTTTAGGAGTTGAAGCCACCAGCTTGACCTATAGAAAAGGGTGCTTTTAAAAAAACATCGTACTCCAAGGTTAAATACTATAATTATATCGATTACAAAAAATAAAACAATATAACTGTATTACTTACTATAGGGCGTTTTTAATTACAAAAGAAAGTGTTATAAGACATTGCGACTTTCTATAATTTTTGAAAAAATCTCTAAAATAATCTTACAGTTAAAATTACCCTTTCTTTTGTATGAAGTTAAGACAATAATTGAAATTAAAAAAGTTTGAACAAAAATTCTGATGAGAATATGGAACTATCTTGACTGGGATTCTAAACTCTTTTAAACGATGTGATGACGTATATCAAGCTCGCACGACAAAGTTATTTTTCCGATTTCTGACTTGCACTATAATTTGTCGCTAATTTGTTACCAAATCCAAAAATTTGTCGCTCGTGCCGTTTAGCCATAATCAGCTGGTATGCTAGCTTGATATCAAGCTATCACTACACATAGTGTATCTCTAAAATGAAATGTCGTAGGATATTATTGTAAAGACCATAATTTGTCGCTGAAAGATGACACAATCAACGAATTTGTCGCTAATCTTATCTCCAAGTGATAAACGGAAAACAGCTGGAAAGCCATCAAACTCTCGAAAGGTAACGTGTTGCCCAACTTAGGGGAAACAGGCAAAAAAATTGGTAAATAAATCCAATCTCTTAAAAAAAGAAAAACGAATTCATTGATTAATTGTTTGATGGATTTCCAGCAGTTTTCGCTTATCAGCTGGAGCTAAGACTAGCGACAAATTCGTTGAATGTGTCATCTTTCAGCGACAAATTATGGTCTTTACAATAATATGTGTAGTGATAGCTTGATATCAAGCTAGCATACCAGCTGATTATGGCTAAACCGCGCGAGCGACAAATTTTTGGATTTGGTAACAAATTAGCGACAAATTATAGTTCAAGTCAGAAATCGAAAAAATAACTTTGTCGTGCTAGCTTGACATACGTGATATAATGTTGACTAATTTTACTAATCCCTTAATTTTCAAGAATTCTTATTTTGATCTTGTCTTGATTCATAATAAGATTAATACAAAAAGGACCAATATAAAAATCGAGGGAGGATCAAGAAAGTTACGTCGAGTATTTTTAAGGATAAGAAACTTTTTCAAGTGTTACCACCTTGATGCAGTTTTCTAAATATTTAATAGGATACATTAAATTTTTGTATTTAATCAAAAACTTAGCGTGGTGCATAGCACTAATAAATTAGTAGCCTTTTAGTTAAAGCCTGAAACATTGATTAAATTTCCATTCCTGTGTAATCCACGTTGTAGATTAATAAATTTTAGATTCTCATTAGATACTTATCTTTATCTACAAAAGTTATGCATTTCGCTAGGTTTTTGTTTGCAACAATTTTATTTGTTTAAACATTAAAGTTTACAGTATCTTCTTTCTGTGTCATGAATTATCGAGACTCTTGAATCATGCTAAGAAATTCTGACTAAGAATTAATTTTTACTTTAAGACAAGAACTGGACGTCAAGATCAAGACCTTTGTCTTGACGAAACACTCATCTTGATTTATTTATTTATCATTTAATTAATCATTACAATATTATGTTTTTTATTTTAATTCAACCACAATTACCGTTCGGTTAGAAGGTCAATTAACGATCATTTAAATAGCGGAAATAATAAAAACCAGATCATTCAGAGTTGAATCAAATTCAAAATAAGTTACAAGTGAGTTAGGGTGGTGAAACGGGTAACCGTTTTCACTCGTCCTAATAGTTGCCAGTTCAATTTTCCACGTTTCCTAAGTAAATACGGTAGGTTATTGTTATTAACTTGTTCATCTATGTAGATATTAATAAATTAAATGGCTTTTTACGATTTACAATAAATATCGAAGTCGAGAGCATAAAATTAATTCGCTTCGATACGTAGGTAGCTTATTCTGCGGTGGTCTCCTTTATGACATTCAAATTGTAATGCACATGCAATGAAGAGCGTGACATTGACTTTCTCGAAAATGGCTTCCTAATACATTGTTTGAATCTACGTGGCGACCTTATAAAGCGGTTACACTGATTTATGATGCATTATCCATATAATTTGTTAAAGAACGGCGAGACCTCGTGAAAATAATGTACAATACGGTTTAGTATGCGACTCGCAGTTGGTTGACTTTATTTAGGTTTAATTAAAGGACAACTCCCTGCGAAATGGCATCAATTTTAATTTGCTCTCTTTATAACACTTTTGGGGCGTGATAAAGTTAAAAGTTCCTAAGACCTGTCTGAATATTTTATTAATATACTTCTTGTCGAAAATTTACAGACTCAATTATTGTTTTAAAGGCAAATTCATTTAATTGCATTCCGGTAAAAACACAAGACAAAGATTTTTTTAGGCCGACAAAAGCAGAGCAATCAAAATTAAAGCATGCAACCTATTATTCATCCCTAACATGCGTGATGCATAGCATAATTAATTACCTGAGCAAAGTGGATTCATCTATCATTGTTGGCAGAATTAACTTATTTACCTAGACGATTATTTCATTATTGACATTAAATTTTGTTTAATCTGACGTAAGAATTTACTGAAAATAATTTTCTGATTAAAGTCCAAATTTAATTGACTTTTGTAAACGTCTCTTTTAAAGCATATGTTTCGGTTAAGTATGAGTTAATCGTGCAATTATAAAGTATCTTGATGACGGCTGTGGATTTTTAAATAGAAATTAAATATATGTTGAACGATGGATATTAATAGAGAACGATATACGTGGAGTTGAAAGCCAGCGGCAATTTTTTTAAAATACTATATTTTCTAATCGTAAGCAAAACGCACGTGTTTAAATTTATCGACTAGATTTACAGCCAAATATAAACCTAACGATGTTAAATAAATTTGGCAAAGAGGAAAAAATTAATGGAGAAGATTTGTCCTTTCAACTATCGCATATGGGAATTAAAAAATTATAGATAAGTGCATTCTATAATAATATCTGAGAAATAAATCAACAGCTTTGGGTAAAGATTATTTTTTTAAAAAGTTTCGTTTTAGAGAATTTACCCTTCATATTCAGTACTGTTTATAGTTTTTCAAGTTTGTACCTAATACTTATTTTTCAATCTTTAAATAATTTATCACAACTCATCCTAAACCTATTTTCGTTCTTTTTGCACAAAAAAAAAAGGAAAAAAGAAAAAGGAAGCAACCCCTCGAGTTATTATTTTTTTAATTCCACCGGGTGATGGCCCAGATGATGGATGGTCTTTTAGTTTTATTTAATTACTGACGTGATCCAACTAAATTGCTTTCTCTATCAACCTCACGAGACGCTTTACGTTACTGGCAGCGGAGCCTCTTCACCTTTTTGCCGTACAAATTAGTTCGCAAGGATAAAATATAAGGGTGCAATAAATATTAAAAATATAACGGGAGTGAAGGGTCTTGTGTCTTTGTTAGTAGCTCGAAACTGTTGTCGACTGAATTAAAATACATTTACTTCTTCATTTATAAAATTTAGTAGTTGGTTGAATTTATCTAGTAGGTATAAGTCGTTTATAATGTTGGTTTCTAAAATTCTTAACAAATAACTTACTGAAAGCTTTTTGGGAAAATTAGGGTTGGACTTCTATCTAACTATTTTGGATAGAGTTCTAGAGCTCTTGCAATAAATTTTCAAAGGAGAAGTAGGGTGATGCCCTTGAGTGAGCTCCTAACATTGGTCATAAACGTTATTTGAAGGTCAACTATTTTTTTTTTTCAGTAGAAATATACATAATATGCAACTTTTCTCTAATTGAATCAACTCCTTGTCTCTTATCGTTTACGAGAATCTAATACTATCCCATCCTTATTTTGAATACACTGTATACAGTAGACAATTTTTCAGCCCTTAAAGGACATGCTTTAACCTCCTAATAATCTTAAAGGTTAAAGTCAACTTTTAGATTCGTAGGGTCAGATTGGGAGTGTAGGGCCCGGATGGAATTGTGATTTTAAAGTCGCTTCTAAAGATTAAAAAAATGTGAGCCGTCACGGGACGCCTGGCAGATGTGAAACTTAATTTTTTTAATCAGTGATTTCAGTAATAGTTACATTCAATGTTACCTCTGACAGCATTATTCTGATAATTGGTCGAGGATAACTGATGTATGTTACAAAAGTATTGGACATAACATTACCAAGACATCTAATAAATACCTACAACATCTATTGTTGTTGCATATCTGGTAGTAGGTTCTCTTGGATTGTTGTTAATTTGCAATTGAAATTCTTTTTGGAGGAACGTAATTAATGGCATTGATTCATCTTTAGCAAAATTTACATTGAAATCTCCAGCTAAAATCAATGGTAGTTTATCTTTATTGGTTTTAAAAATGATTGAACCTCTGTGACTGTACGGAAATAATTTCTCATGTAAAAATGAAATATCATTCGTTTTTTTATTAGGTAAAATGTACACAATAATCATAATTAATTCACTTCCATATTCTAGTTTACTATAATGTAGTAAACGACACCGTCGAACCGAGTGGGAAGAGAATCGCACAGGCGCTTGCGCATGGCGAGGCATCGCTACGGCATGACTCGCCACATTCGCCACGTTTGCCACGCTCGCCACGCCAACAATCCGGTTTACTCGCCGCTATAGATATTTCACATCAAATTAGCGGGATGTTGGAATGGATGACCCCAGGATAAATCGTTTTTCGAATATTTCTGTTTCATCTTTCTCTACATAAGTATCAATGCACCATTTTGCATGTAGGTCGTAAGCGTGGATGTAGGTACGGTAGGGTGTTCACGCAGGCAAGGGGCTCGGCAGGAAAACGTCACCCTGATTATATGGCCAATCCTCCCTGTATATTCACACAACTTTTGTTTAATTTTTGTTTTCAAAATAATGTGATCTAACAACAATATTTTACTGGACCCCTCACTTTTTCACCCTTAGTAATTTGATTAACAATTTAAGTTTCCAAATGAGCCTTCCTTCGTCAGTTTGTCATAAATCCTTTTTGAAATGTTTCAAAACAAGTGATAAGATCAACCACTACGAGTAGAATATGTTTACCACTGTACAAGTGTACACTCATGGCAGTGTATATTATACCCGTGTTCGTTGGAGAATAGTGTTTTTTCCAAGTGGTAGCTTTCCAGGATCTCGATAAAAGTGTCAGGCACGTCCGTATCAGGGAGATATTTGTAATTGATGTTTCCTATTCGTATCAATAGGTTTAAATGAAACGAAAAGATACGAGACGACTTCGAAAGAAAAAGGTAATCGGTATGTATGTATCAGCATGTAATGGAAAGAAAAAAAGATTAAAACGATTCGGAACTTTTGCCTTTCTATTTCGACGACTTTGATAACGAACGCTTGTAGTTACTGCATCAACTCGGGGACTTCGTTTGAATTTGCTCTTTCATTTGAAGTGTTTCTTTGATCAAAGTTTCCATTTAAGCGCAAAACTGTGATTGATTAATTATGTACCTACAAATAAAATATAATTGGTTACTTAAGTGAATTCTGTATTGATTTATTGGAATTATTAAGTTATTTGACAATCTGCTTTTTAGATTTTACGTTTTAAATTAATTAACAAATGTTTGCAACAAAGTGTAGATTTTGGCAAATTTTTACTTACTGGGTTATGGAGAGGGGATTCAAAATGTTAATTAAACAAGTTGATGCCGAAGAATGAATAGCAGCAACAATACAAATCTCTATTTAATAAAAGTACTTTTCAGTTAATGCAGTGTCGTAACAAAGCCGAATCCGCTGATTTGAATTTGGCTTTATTATTCACCTCATTGTTTAAATTTCACAGTTTCAAAGGGGAAAAAAGACAAAAAGGGCGTGCAGACGACCATAATTTCCATATAGGTAACGTCGACTCTGCTGCTGAAATGAATTATCTGAAAAACTTTTTTGCCCGTGCAATCCATGTTGCATGAGCTGGTGTGGATGTTGCGCCGAGAGAACGCATTTCTAATAAAACTGATGGATCGAATTGATTAATGAGTCAATTAACAAATGTTTTGAAAATTGTACGACATTTTGCTGTTTGAGAGGTAAAAGATCGATCTATGTGCGGAGGATTCTGAACATGACTCCCTAGTTAACGGAAGGTTGAGGACATAGATGTGCATCGTGCATGACCATAGACATCAGCAATTGGCTTTTTACATTACTTTTTGTAAATGTGGAAATATTTTTAGAATTTCCTATCCATCCACTCAGACCTACTCTCTATTCTACATAGGTAACGACATATTCCGCTTTAGCATATGGGACCATGGTTGGCTGCGAAGGGTGGCACAAGCCGTCTTCGCAAGGTTATTAAAGAAGCCAAGGGGTAACACATCTTTTCTGGTAAACGTGTTCAATCCGGTTCTTCTGACTGTGTTCTGCAAAAGAAAAATAACTCGCAGAGGTTAGACTGTTAGGCATATTAAGAGTTCTAAAAAGAAGAGAAAAGAAAACACTTGGCTAAGTTTCACGAAGTTTATTAAAATAATCTCTAACAATATTGTTTCGGCTGTTATGCCATTATCAAAGAGTGAGAATATACATATATATACAAGTGTTTTCTCTTCTTTTTAGAAGTGTTATCCTTTTTATTAATTATGTTTCACCAAGTGCCGTGCGAACTCTCAATTTCCCAAATATTAAGAGTGACTAGATACGATTTATATATTGTGAACATACTGTTGAAATAGGTCTTTTGCCAAATTTTATTCTCTCAGATTGTGCTTGAGGATGTATAATAAGAAAATATTCTGTTCATTCAAATTTTAATTACGTCTAAATATAAAACCGAACTATTGCATTAAATGAATCTTACAATTGTAAGGATTAATTAATTTTAAATAAGTAGTTTTTAAGCGGTATTTAGGTAATTTTTATAGAACAAAATGTAATGAAAATAAGTAACAATAATAAAAAAATACGGTGGCAATTTGTCAATATCAGAATAACAATAACCCACGGAATTTTCTGAAAGCCGGCGTTCCTGGTTAAAGATAACTTCGTAGAATATTAACAAAAACTTCTTGGGTGGGACCAAAAGGGTGGAGGCGCAGGGACCAAGACAACACTTAATTCGTTCATGTTCACTTTTTCTACTGTAACCTTAGAATCCTCTGCAATCCAATAATGATTAATTAATAATAATTTTAACCTAAATGTCATTTTAGTTTGATTGCTTAAGGACATATGCCTACAGTAAGAAACGAAAACACAAAGGAAGTAAGTGTTGTTGATATCATGTTTTCTTGATTTTCACCTCGTGGGTCTCCGCTCCTTGGAAAACTTAAAAACATTTTCTAGATGTTCGATAAGGTTAGGTTAGGTTAGGAAACAAAATATGGGTAATTTAATCTTTTGTGAGAATTAACGTTTAGCACACATTCTTTGTTATCATTTTTATTCTACGGGAAAACTCTTACAATAATGCAAAATTTGGTTTCTAAAATATTAGCGTTACTTTTAGTAAAGTTATTGAACGAAATCTAGAATATGTGTTGCCATTTTCACACAAAAGTTTGTGTCCATATATTTGATGTGATATATCTATAGCTGCGGGTAAACCAGATTATTGGCGTGGCGAACGCGGCGAACGTGGCGAGCCATGCGCAAGCACCTGTGCGATTGTCTTCCCACTCGGTTCGACGGTGTCGTTTACTATAGTAAACTAGATGATGGAAGTGAATTAACTATGATTGTTGTGTAAATTTGACCTAGTAAAAAAATGAATGATATTTCCGTACAGTCACAGACGTTCAATAATTTTTAAAACCAATAAAGATAAACTACCATTGATTTTAGCTGGAGATTTCAATGTAAATTTTGTTAAAACTGAATCAATATCATTAATTACGTTCCTCTAAAAAGAATTTCAATTGCAAATTAATCCAAGAGAACCTACTACCAGATATGCAACAACAATAGATGCTGTAGGTATTTATTAGATGTTATTAGAATTATGGGTATTTTAGTTTAAATAAAACTGCATCGAATTATTCTTTTTATAACATTAAAATATCCTTTTATTAAAAACTTCAGAAGATGCATTTGAGACAAAGTCAAACTTAGAACTAACTAACGTAAAACCAAAAAGGGCCAATAGACTAATCACTTCATGTTTACATTAACTAGCACGTCTCGAGAGCGTGCTGCTTTCATTTACCATATAGATATGTACAAATCTGAGACACAAACAGAAATAATTTTTGAACATTTTATTTGTCAAACCAACACGCCCCCTCAAAAATTAATTTGTGGAAATTAAATTTAAACATATAATTTTATATTAACTGTAAGTAACTTATGTAAATTATTTAATTATACTTTGTTATGCATCTTCCTTATGATTTCTGGGAAATATATTTATTTACATGTGGTCCAACATCTGTTGCGCAGGATCAAGGAAAAAACCCAGAAAAAAACTTGACCAGACCACTTCAAAAATATAAAATAATTATCATATACTTAATTAATACTTTAAATTCATATTATCCCTTAATTCCTTGAACTTAGGTGCTGGTAATGGTTTCGTTAAAGCGTCCGCCAATTGTTCACCTGTTGGAATATACATTAATTTTATTACATTTTTCTCTACCTGTTCTCGTGAAAAATGATATTTAATATCAATATGTTTTGTTTTTTTATGGTTACTTGGATTGTTTGCAATACTAATACAACCATTATTGTCTTCATAAATAATAATTGGTTCTAGAATATTCATATTTATACTCTTTAACAAAGATTTTAACCATAAAGCTTCCTTGACAGATTCATAAAGTGCCATATATTCGGCTTCAGTTGACGAAGCTGCTACTGACAACTGTCTTCTCGTATTCCAAGAAATAGTATTATTTTCAAATAATTTAAAAATATACCCTGTTGTACTTTTTCTGTCGTTTTCATTACTTCCCCAATCTGAATCTACATAGCTGACCAAAATATTATTATAGTTAGTCCTTGTGTATGTTAATTTTAAATTTACTGACCCTTTTATATATCTAAGAACCCTTTTTAAAGATTTCCAAAGTTCTTCATTATTTTTATTTGTATATCTACTTAGAATATTAACAGCTACACTTAAGTCTGGTCTTGTACATACCATTACATACATTAAACATCCAATAAGATTTCGACAAGGTGCATCACATTTCTTATCTGAATTTAAAGCTATATAATTTACTTTATTTTCAAGAGGCGTTTCACAAGGTTTACATTCGTGCATTTTAAATTTGTGAAGTATTGTTTTAATATATGCACTTTGATCTAAAGTTATTCTTTCATAACTTCTTGTAACTTTAATTCCGAGAAAAAGTTTAATTTCTTTTAAATCAACCATAGCAAATTTATTCATCAAATAAATTTTTAAATTATTGAGTTTTTCAATATCAGCAGTAATTATTACTAAATCATCAACATACAAAACTAAATAAATATTTTTGCTAATGTCTTTTTTATTTAAAATGTAAATACAGGAATCTACTTCAGAATTTTTGAAACCTATTTCTTTTAAAGCTTCATCAAAAACCTCAAACCAACATCTAGCAGCTTGTTTAAGCCCATATAATGATTTATTCAGTTTGCAAACTTTATTTTTACTATTTTGAATTCCCTCAGGTACTTTCATATATATTTCCTCTTTTAAGTGACCATTTAAAAATGCTGTTTTTACATCCATGTGATGTACTAATAAATTAAATTGATTAGCAAATGCCAATAACAATCTAAAACTTGTAATTCTTGCTACTGGCGCAAAAGTTTCATTGTAATCTGTAAGATATTCTTGACTGAACCCTCTTGCTACAAGACGTGCTTTATATTTTAATGGGTTTCCGTATTCATCATTTTTAATAGAAAATACCCATTTACAATCAACAATATTTTTACCGTCAGGTTTATCAACTAATGTCCATGTTTTGTTTATCATTAAAGAGTTAATTTCTTCATTAATAGCACGTTCCCATTTTTCTTTATCATCCCTATCTTTTATTTCCTGATAACAAGTAGGAATTTTACACACTACTGATTGAGCACACAAAAGATAATCATTTGAATTATAATCTTCATTATAACAGATCGGTGGACATGTTTTAATTCTTTCACTCCTCCTAGGTTCTAAACAAAAACGTTTCGAATTATTAGCGTCTTGATACGAAAACCTGTTTATATTATTGCCTGTTTCGTTTACAGTGTCTGATCCTCTCAGACTTATTTTCTCTGATTTATTACTATCAGATTTACTTTCCAATGTAACTGATTTTGACTTATTGTCAGGAATATCAGTTTTATACCCTTTATTACTGCTTATTTCATCTGGTTTCTCACTACCAGATTTTTGTACCTCTACTGATTTTGATCCACTGTCAGAAACATCAGTTTTACTTTGAGGTTTTGCAATAACCCCTACAGGCCTTGACACTAAAAAATTTGTTTCGTCTACTATTATGCCTCTAACTACAAAACATTTTTCTGTTTCCACATCCCATACTCTATACCCGTTTGGTTCGTATCCTACCAGTATTCCCTTCCACGATTTTTCGTCAAATTTCGACTTACTGATTTTATTATGCACATAAACAGTAGAACCAAAAACCCTTAAATATTTTATTTGTGGTCTTACACCATGCCACATTTCATATGGTGTTTTATTTTCTTTTAATGCCTTTGTAGGTGTCCTGTTTATTAAATACGTGGCGGTGAGCACTGCATCACCCCAAAAATTTTTAGCTAAACCTGCACCTATTACCATTGCTCTAGCCTTTTCAACAATTGTCCTATTCATACGTTCAGCTACACCATTTAGTTGTGGGGTTCGTGGAACAGTTAAATGGTAACTAATACCTTTCTGCCTACAATAATCTTTCATTTCATTTGATAAATACTCTCGACCATTATCACAATATAAATTAACAGTTTTTGAATTAAAATGTGCTTCAGCTTTTCCTACATAATCTTGAAATTTTGAAAAGACCTCTGATTTATTTGCCATTAAATATGTTACACAGTAATGTGTATATTGGTCGATAAAAGTAACAAAATAGTTTTTATTTGTAATTGTAGATGGAGTGATCGGACCGTTTACGTCTGAATGTACTACAAATAACGGCCTTTGTACGTGATTTTTATCTTTTTCTTTATTTAAAGGAAGCCTCGCTTGTTTACCTTTAATACATGCCTCACACAAACTGTTATTAGGATTTACATTCTCAAATAATTTCATCTCATTAATCATCTCTTTATTTTTTAATTCTAAAAATTTATTTTTACTAATGTGACCTAAACGTTTATGCCACAATTCGTAGTCAACTTTAATAACATTATATGCTTCTATTTTTGTTATTTCAGTTTTAAAATCAATTGTTACTAAATTATTTGTTGACTTACCCTTTAACACCATCTTACCGTCTTTGTAAATTTTTACACCATTTGGACTGAACATTACAGTTAATCCAGTACTCTGCATTTTTGCTACCGACAACAGATTGTATGGTACATCGGGGGAATAAAGGACGCCATGCAGTTCACCTCGGACACCCATATCGCTTATCACTTTTAAGGTTCCTATCTTCGTTGCGGTGATGTGTGTCCCATTTTTCGCCACTGATATTTTGATTGGACTGATTAACTGCTTGAACCCACTGGTTAGATCCTCTCGATTGATTATGTGGTCAGATGCTCCAGAATCCAATAAAAATGTTATTTCATTTCTTTCTTCATCAGCTGCACAGTATTTTCCAGTCATGAACACAAAACCTGATGATCCAGATTCATCACTTAATTTTATTGTTTGTAGTGTTCTTTTATAATCACTATCACTACGTTGAAATTCTCTTTTATAATAATAGCAATCATTTCTTCTATGTCCTTTTCGTCCACAGTGATAACACTTTCCTTCAAACGATTTTTTATTCGACTTGAATTTATTATTATATCGTTTTCTTGCAAATTTATTTGAATAAGATTTTGCAATTTTTGACTGTTTAAATCTATTTCTATTTTCATAGATTTTTTCAGCATGTAAAATTTTTGTACTGGTGTCAGCATTCTCTGTTGCCAATTTTACTTCATGTTCCAACAGTCTTAATTTTACAAAAGCTAAACTTAAGTCACTTTTTGTCAATGTTTCAATTGCCGTAGCTACACCGTCATACGATTTTGGAAGGGTCATTAATAGTTGAGTAATTTTGTCGGATTCATCAACTTTACCACCTGCACCAACTAATTCTTCAATTAATTCATCAAACACTGAAAAATGTTTTGAAAGTGATGTGTCACTTTGCAGTTTTAGTGCACTTAATTTTCTTCGGATTGACACTTGAGTTGCAATGCTCTCACGTTCATACAATGCATCTAACTTTTGAAATATGTCTCTCGCAGTGTATTCTGGTTTTCCATATGCGATTAAAAGTGAGTCTGATAAATAATTTGTTATAATGTCCTTTGCACTACCATTCGCCTGCATCCATTCGTTTGTAACTTCCTGTGGTATTTCGTTATCAATCACACTGATAATGTTCAATTCAGTTAACATAGAACGAATTCTATATTTCCACACTGTATATTTTTCACCATTGAAAGTTTTAATATTTCTCTTTATTTTTGCTTTATCCATTTTATATACACTTACGCCGCAAATTGTTAATCGTTTACTAAATACGAACTTAACACATAAAAGTTTTAAACACACACTTATATTTAATATACATATTTTTATTTCAGTTTTTTTTTTTAATTGCACTATTAAAGCACTACGTATCTGGGCCCATAACCTATTAGAATTATGGGTATTTTAGTTTAAATAAAACTGCATCGAATTATTCTTTTTATAACATTAAAATATCCTTTTATTAAAAACTTCAGAAGATGCATTTGAGACAAAGTCAAACTTAGAACTAACTAACGTAAAACCAAAAAGGGCCAATAGACTAATCACTTCATGTTTACATTAACTAGCACGTCTCGAGAGCGTGCTGCTTTCATTTACCATATAGATATGTACAAATCTGAGACACAAACAGAAATAATTTTTGAACATTTTATTTGTCAAACCAACAGATGTCTTGATAATGTTATGTCCAATACTTTTGTAACATACCTCAGTTATCCTCGACCAATTATCACAGTAATGCTGTCAGAGGCAACATCGAATAAAACTATTATTGAAATCACTGATTAAAAAAATTAAGTTTCACGTCTGCCAGGCGTCCCGTGATGCCTCACATTTTTTTTGATCGATAATTTTTCCTGTTTTGGACAGCCACTTGAGTTCGGGCACACTCTGCACATATTTCACCCTATTTTCAATTTCCACTCCCCATGTCTCTACGTATCCACCATCAACTAAAAGCACCCGATCTTTCTAACCAGATTTCTCCTCTATCCGAGGGTGGATTCATAGATCTAAACAGTTAGCAAAATTACTTTACGCCAACATTATCTACTTTCAACTGGATGTAAGACATCCTGTATATTCTAGTCGCACTGTGAATGTTTTTATGACCCCATTTCAATAATACCGATAGTTAAACGATTGATTTAAGAAGCCAAAATAATAAAACTGTTTATATCTATGCGTACAATCTTCAATAAGTACATTTTTACTCCTGCAACTGACGTAGGTAAAATTTGATGCGGCGGTTGTTATTTCAGGATACGAGGATCTATTTTTAGCTGAGTATTCGTAAAATCGCATTGGTTATTGACCTTTGTATAAGTACTTGTGTAGATTCTCCATAATGACATCCACCTAATTTCCGGATCGGTTTAACTTTTTATGGTTTTTGTGTTCATTTCCGTGTTGTATGTTCTTTACATTGGGTGATAATTAAATTAATTTCAATTAATTAGTTAAACCAAGGCCCTTTTAACCCTTTACTCGATAAAAATCATTGCAAGGTGACCTGATTTTCAGGTCTAATGTTTTTTTTTAATTTTATTTGTTGTTACATTTAAATTTAGGGATATTAGAGGTATTTCAAAATCTTTTGAGTCGTGGAATGCTCAGGCAATTATTTAACTACTGAAAGAGTGACGTATCTGCCGAATCCAAGGTCAAGGCTCATGAAACCCCAAAATAACGAATTTAATGATTTACTTGTCTCTTGTTGTACTCAGAACATTTTAAAAAGTAATCCTTCATTCTTTAACACTGGATCATCTCTTCCCTTATCATTTTCAGTTTGGAATAAGATTTTGATGAGTAGATTCCTTCACTTAAAAATGTTGTTTGAGTAATTTGCTTGACTAGAGCCCTATCGTGTGCGTGCCCTACACAATATCGATTTATTTATATAATTGAAAGATTCTACATGGAAATTTATGACCTTAGTAAATAAAAATACTGTTTAATTTCCACGCTTATTTATTAAAACCTTTACAATTGTTTCGCTACTTTGTAGCTTCTTCAGAAGGTAACAGTAACGTAGATAAAACACTAATAGATATTTCTTTAATATAATCAATAAATAAGTATGGAAATTAAACAATGTTTTTAATTACTAAAGATTTATTTATACCTTATCAACGACGTGTGTAGGTAAACAGAATTGTCGGTTATTTCTTCTGTAATCTGGCGATGTCTGACGATATGTACTTCCTACTTGATGCCTGATCAAGCCGTCCATAATAGATTGCAATTTGGTAAATTGCTCTTGCTAATTGCCTGTTTTAGGTTCGCACAAAATTACGCTTCTAATGCTGTCTTCGTATATTAGGAAAGTGGAATGAGTGGAAAGCATTAAAGTTTCAACAGAAAATGTCCCCACTTTAGTCACGACGAGTCAGCCGTGGCACAAAATCACTGGTTCGGTTATTAGTTCGGGTGTAATTTTTTTTTTTTGGAGTAACGCCTGAAGATGTTGAAAGCATTTTTTTTATAAAACTGGGCACAAGAGAGTAATTAATGACAATGAATTTAAAATCAGTGCTTTTTTTAATTATTTTCAAATTCCAGTTTTTTTTGTCATTACAGTTACCTTTAGGGCTGTAGGATATAATTAGTTATGTTATTAGGATTTTGCGTTAGAAGTTTCTTTTCAAAGGGTAACTGTTAAATAAAATATGTTTTTTTACAAAATTACAAAATTTTTAGTACGTGATTAATTATTATTAAAATAATTGTAAAACTGAAAAACAGGTGCTTAAATAATTTATTGGATTATTTAAAACATGTAGCACAAATTTAATTTTAAATTGATTCTAATAACAATGTTGATAAAAAAGTTACTTTACAGTAGAAGAATATTGTGAATATCCTTGCATTTTTCTATCTATTGTTGTCGCTGTCGGGAAATGCACTTCGATCAATAACCTATAAAAGCCATTAAGTATTTCTGTTCTCATTCGAAATACAAAATCGTGAAATCTTCCGGATATTCCTGCGATTTGTCAATTTCATTCGCTTTGAAAATTGATAATAGATACGTTTTCTTGCGAACTTGTTTATAGTCAAAACTTCAGCGAAACAAGTTGTAAAAACGTTAGTACAAAAAAGGTAATGAAAGGAGGCATTCTTGAATTATTTTCAGCAAACGTTTTCATATAAAGGCCAGCATGTACAATTTTTAACCCTTAAAATTGTCCTGAATTTTTAAAATTGTAGCATAATTAGAGTCGTAACTAAACTTTCAAGGTAACCCCTTAATCTGTAGGTACCCAAACTTTTTTTTTTTTTCAAATGGCAACCAAAAGTCACGTTGGGGGTCTCTGAGAAGGTCTTTTAGAACTTAACCCGTTACGGCCAGAAATTTGTTTCAATTAAACCTGTCCACATATTTATATGAATTAAAATTAATCTGATTCATATATAAGCAATTAAAGAAAACACTTTTAAGAGTTTCAAAATTATTTTTATTGACCACAACGATCGTTTCACCACACTGTGGCTTCATCAGGTGGATGAATTACAATACATAAACTTATAATTTCAAACTTTATATATACATGTATCTACAAGTCTACTTAACCTAAAGGGTGGGGTTGCAAAGTTTTAAATTTAGTAGGGGTGAGTTATTTACTTCAATTTGGTTATTTATTAAAATTCCTAAATTATTATAATTATTGATCTCTAAACATTCTAAAAGCAAATAAAAGTCAAAAATTGAATCTTTTAGAATGTTTAGAGATCAATAATTATAATAATTTAGGAATTTTAATAAATAACCAAATTGAAGTAAATAACTCACCCCTACTAAATTTAAAACTTTGCAACCCCACCCTTTAGGTTAAGTAGACTTGTAGATACATGTATATATAAAGTTTGAAATTATAAGTTTATGTATTGTAATTCATCCACCTGATGAAGCCACAGTGTGGTGAAACGATCGTTGTGGTCAATAAAAATAATTTTGAAACCTTAAAAGTGTTTTCTTTAATTGCTTATTTAACATGGAGTTTCAACAAGTAAACGCTAATACAGTGAATAATCTGATTCAATTTAATGTAACATATGCTGAAAGCGACCTCCATAATCTACTTAATACATACAGAGTCTTAGGTAAATACTATCAAATAACTTTTGGAGACCTTGATGGCTATTCAATTGGATTATGTCGACCTATCCACCGAATTGGAAAAATTTCATCAAAGTATCTTCGAACATTTACAACAAAATGAAAGGAAATATATGTAATGGTTAGCAGTAAAACTTTCATCAAAGAAATACGGTTCTAAAGTTCTATTATTTATTATATCAGTCCACACATTGACTTTTTGGGGATCTTTTGAATATCCCTCACGTATTTAATGTGGATTTTGATCAGATCAAAATTAATAATTATGTCTTTTGACCTATGAAAATTTGTTATATTAGAATGTTCCTTTTTACTAAGGTATGTGCCTTAAATTGAACAATCTCACTACTGTACCATCTTCTCAAGATAATTTAAATTTAAAAAAATAAAGTTGAGATAGCTACAGATTAAGGGGTTGTAGGAAGGGGGCTGAAAATATTACAGAAAGACAAACAATAATTTAAATTAATCAGCATTCTAAAAAATAGCCCATTGTGCGTTTTTTTTTAAAAACCCTGTATAATAAAAGCTATTATGGTAAATTTGGTGTTATCCCTAAAAAACGAAATATTTTTAAATAGACATTGACCATGGATTGACATAAATAGTTTGTCAAAAATATTAGTTGTTACACGTAATGATATAAATAGTTCTCATTCGGATTCAAAACAAGCAAGTTCAAGGAGTTAATTAAAACCATTTATAGGTAGGTGTCTGTCTATAATAAGCGGACTAACAAGTAAATATGAAATTCAAATTCAGGTTGACAACATTTTAAAGCACGGATATTTGCTAGCTTAGAAAAAATTAATTCATTCAATTTGATTTAGACTTCATTAATTCATTACTAGAAGGAAAAAAAAAAGAGAATGATTTGCCTGAATGGTCACATCAAGAGTATGAAAAATTGATTGGCTGTGGCAGGTCCTTAGCTTTTCACGTTATTATCTGCCTACTGCTTGATAGAATGAATTTTAATTATCACATTTTTTTAAACGAAAAAACGTAATAATTGCTTGAAACGGTGTTTTTAATTAATTATTCATCAATGTTTCATTCAAGCAAATTGGAAGAAAGGCAGTTTTTTGGATAATATTAATCCCTGTAAATTGAAGATACGTGTACGTACGTTAATACCAATAATAAAAATAAACCTTAACATAAAAAAAAAACATAAAAACTTCAAACAAAAATGTTGTAGACCATAAAATAATCTATAAAATATGTATCAATATTTTTTTTCTAAGAGCCACCGTTTCTGAGATATCAGGTTAAATGAAACCTAGTCCCTTATTTTATACGCCAGTGTAACCTCGAGACAACATCTGTCTCCTGTTCAATTGTATGCGTGGTTAGGGTCATATACCTGCTTTATGTCAGTGTGCCCAATAAATGAAATACTGCTAGTCTCAGGGTTGCCAGATTAGGGGATTTTCCCAAAAAAATAGGGGATTGTTTTTCCTTTGGGGTATTTTTTGGGGATATATTTTTCAGGGGAATTCTTCTGGGGAAAAATTTACCTCTACAATCTTTTTTCTATTTGCACTAAATATTTTCTAGTTCTTGGGGATTTATTTGTCACATAGCTTATTTTGGGGTATTTTAGAGATACATATTTTATAGATAATTTTATGATCTACAATTTTTGTCTGGGGTAATTTTATGATAAAACTTACCGTTTTGCTGAAAATCGCGAAAAACTTATTTTTTTTGACCTTTAACCTTGAATAAATTTTTTTTCCATACCGGGGAAAGATGGGGAACTTTTAAATTTAATTTTTAATCATATTTTAAACAATCTCACTGATTTTCAGCTTGGTGGGAATTTATGTAGCTTTACTCTTATTTTTTGGTCTAATTTGACCGGACTATATTCCATATCCGCAATTTCATATTTTTCTATTTGAATTATATAAAACAACAAAAAATCATTGAAGCGTTGGGCTTTCCTTTTTTTATTATTACCTTAAAATACTTCATTATTCCTGATTTGCCATATTTTAAACGCTATGGACTTTTTAATCATAAAACAAATGTAAAACTGGGAAAAATTTTCGTAGGATACCGTATAGACGTATCACAGTACAAATCTTTATACAAAATCCAATTTTCTTTTTCCAACTTCCTTTTCTTAGATTTCCTGTTAAAAAAGAATCGCTTTGCTACTTTCGATATTCAAAAGGCGTATCTGAAGGACGTTTTTTAGAGCGATGTCACAAAGATCCTTATTTTTTTCCTCCATTCTTGGCAAAGTGTGCAAAGGACGCACCATTTCACTTAAAGTCCCTTGTGGTACATGTGTAGTTCAGTTTCTGTGGAAATGTAGCGAGGCTTTACTTTTACGTGTAACTTGATGCTAATAGACTGAAGAGGGCCATATAGAGAGAGCCCTTTGTTCTGTTTCCTTTCTTTCATTTCGGGCATAATTCTTTTCCATGATTCCTGTTATAACGCACAAAAGACGTTTGACACCATTACCTATAGAAATGTTTTCTACTTTTTTCCATTAGAAACAACAATCTGAAACCCATTTTACCGGAGGAGGAGACTGGATAATAAAAAGTAATAGTATTGAGACACGAAAAGTCAAATAAGAACATAGAAAAAAAGAAGTGACAAGTTTCTTTTATATTCCATTAAGAGATTTTTTTATTTTAGTATCTAGCATTCTAAACTTAAAACAATTTAAAAAATTGTTTTCTAGTTTTGAAAATTCAGTATACGTTACATGGTATTTTTTACTATGGGACGAAAGACGGCAGAAGGATATTTTAAAAATAATCCATTAATTTATATCCGGTGGTATTCCTGACAAATTTTAATATCCTGAAACAATGTAAGGTAGTTTTACCAGTTTTAGGTGGCAATACTAACATAAAATCAGGTTCTTAGTTTTAAGCTGCTAAATAATAAAGCGTTTTATATCAAGGCTAACGTTTCACAATAATCGGTTTGTTGTGCATGTCCCTCACAACGCAATTAATTGGCAAACCACGTTCCCCACAACGCAATTGGTTACTAAGCCACTACCCTAGCATCCTTATTCGATTAGCGAGCCACGTCTTACACAGCGCAATTGGTTGGCAAGCCACGTCTCCCACAACGCAGTTGATCAGCAAGCCACGTTCTCCACAACGCAATTGACTAGCAAGTCGCTCTTCTAAAATCATATTCGATTAGCTGGCCACGTCCTACACAACGCGATTGGTTGGCAGGCCACGTCTCCCACAACGCAGTTGATTGGCAAGCCACGTCCTCCACAACGCAATGGATTGGCAAGCCACGTTCCCCACAATGCAGTAGGTTAGCAAACCGCTACTCTAGCAACACATTCGATAAACAAGCTGCGTCCTACACAACGGCATTGGTTGATAGATCACGTCTCCCACAAGCCAGTTGATTAGCAAATCACTACTCTAGCAACGCATTCGATGGCAAGCCCCTCTCAAACGCAATTTTGGCAAGCCAGTTCCCACAACGCATATTGGCAAGCCATGTCCTCCAGAACGTAATTTATTGGCAAGCCACGTTCCCCACAAGCAGTTGGTTAGCAAATCACTACTCTAGCAACGCATTCGATAAACAAGCCGCGTCCTACACAACGGCATTGGTTGGAGACCACGTCTCCCACAAGGCAGTTGATTAGCAAACCACTACTCTAGCAACGCATTCGATAGGCAAGCCGCGTTCTAAACAGCGCAATGGGTTGGAAGGCCACGTCTCCCACAAAGCAGTTGATTGGCAAGCCATGTCCTCCAGAACGTAATTTATTGGCAAGCCATGTTCCCCACAACGTAATTGGTTAGCAAATCACTATTCTACCAACGTATTCGATAAACAAACCGCGTCCTACACAACGGCATTGGTTGGTAGACCACGTCTCCCACAAGGCAGTTGATTAGCAAATCACTACTCTAGCAACGCATTCGATAGGCAAGCCGCGTTCTACACAGCGCAATAGGTTGGCAGACCATGTCTCCCACAACGCAGTTGATTGGCAAGCCATGTCCTCCAGAACGTAATTTATTGGCAAGCCATGTTCCCCACAACGCAATTGGTTAGCAAATTACTACTCTACCAACGTATTCGATAATCAAGCCGAGTCCTACACAACAGCATTGGTTGGTAGACCACGTCTCCAACAAGGCAGTTGATTAGCAAATCACTACTCTAGCAACGCATTCGATAGGCAAGCCGCGTTCTACACAGCGCAATGGGTTGGCAGACCACGTCTCCCACAACGCAGTTGATTGGCAAGCCATGTCCTCCAGAACGTAATTTATTGGCAAGCCATGTTCCCCACAACGCAATTAGTTGGCAGACCACGTCTCTCACAACGCAGTTGATTGTCAAGCCATGTCCTCCAGAACGTAATTTATTGGCAAGCCATGTTCCTCACAACGCAATCGGTTAGCAAATCACTACTCTACCAACGTATTCGATAAGCAAGCCGAGTCCTACACAACGGCATTGGTTGGCAGACCACGTCTCCCACAACGCAGTTGATTAGCAAATCACTACTCTAGCAACCCATTCGATTAGCAAGCCGCATCCAAGACAACGCAATTAGTTGGCAGACCCGTCTCCCACGACGCAGTTGATTAGCAAATCACTACTCTAGCAACCCATTCGATTAGCAAGCCACATCCAACACAACGCAATTAGTTGGCAGACCACGCCTCTCACAACGCAGTTGATTGGCAAGTCCAGAAGGCAATTTATTTGAAAGCGACGTCCCCCACAACGCAATTGGTCAACAAGTCACTACTCTAGCAACGCATTCGATTAGCAATTCATGTCCCCCACAACGCAAGTTATGCGTTTATAACGTGCCGTTGCCACAACAGCAGTTGCACTTAGTTGACGTTTTATGATCTTGTCACATCCATAACACCAGCTAGCGATGTAAATATTCGGATGAACTTAATACTCGGATTATACGGAATCGGATGCAAATAATACTCGGATTAATTACTCGATTCCGAATTCAAAATACTATTCGATATTGCCGATGTCGTTGTTCGTGCCGAAGTAGCCGAAAGCCACCAAGGCCAACGATTTCGCACGAATGTTGAATGAATCATACATAGGGGTTTACATGTTTATACGAAGCCATAGAACTTTTATTTTATTTCTTATAAGGTTATAGGTTCTTAGTATTTATTTTTCCTTTAATAAAGAGATATATATTATTAAATAATTGTATTTGAGAACACGTGCATAAACAAAGAAGACCGCTTCCCTTTAAAGTTTGAAATGGCCAGGTCAGCGGGTGCGCAGCGCGTTTCTTTATGTAATGATACGACGAGGTTGAGTCGAGAGAGCGAGAGACCTTTACCTACCGTCTCGTTCTTGCATTCACATTTTCCTTGAAAATAATTAATCCGATTCCGTTTCGAATTCGTATCGTATGACATACTCGGATGCATCCGAGTATTTAGATATTCGGATTCAACGAGTATTTTAATTCGAATTCTCACATCACTAACACCAGCGTAGGCTGGCCATACCTTTTGACAAGTATCCACAGCCACAACGTAACATAACTGGCTATAATGAACGTCACCCTTGAGGTTGCTTATCTACATAATAACTCAGCATTCCCACAACGTATTAGACCTACTGTTATGTCCTGAAAAATTACGTTTTAGTATGATTTTGATAAGGAAAATTTTAGTACGATGTTGTAAACTTCACTCGATGAACTTTTAAGTCGATCTTGCACAATATCGGAACCAATTTTCGAGTATTTTTTTTTTAACTGTAGACGCTTTCTTTTTATCGTTGTTTTGATTCACAATTAATTGTTTGAATTCACGTTTATCAGTTAATTTGAATGGGTTATTCCCGCCTACTATTATTATTATTATTATTTCGAGATGATTCTCGAACCCTTTGAAGTGATTGTCATCAACCTGACCCTCTTTTCCGTTAGAAAACATTTTCTGGCGCTGACAGGAACGCTTGCTAAGCGATAAAATAACCGAACGCTGTCGGTACTTAAGGAATGTCTGTTGTGTTCGTCTCTGAAGCGCAGTCTAACGATCAGTTGTTCATGGAACAGTGAATGAAAGCGCGTTACAAGTTTAATTTATATCGAGAATCCTATTTTGAGCGAAATCGACTACTTCGATTTACTTTTTTCAGACTTAAGTGTCGATTTTTGAGAATGGTAATGAATCGAAAGCGGAAACGCGCTGTAAAAGAAGAAAAGAGCAAACGAAAAATACGATGAAAAATGGAAATTTTAACAGCATTTTCTTTTCTTATTCAAATAGTACTTTTCTTGTTAATTACAACCTCAAGAATATATAGGTACCTGTTTATAGGAATATTCCCAAGAATCAAGAAATACATAAAGTTGGTTAAAAATAAATTATTCTATAGAACTTCAAAGCTGTTAAAATTTTCAAACGTACGTAATGATTTAGAATTGACTTTGAGGCTCCTCTGTTCTTCTAACAAATTTCCGCCCCCGTTTCCTGTAATACCCCGTATACTGCAAGGAATAACAATTATAAGGTTGTTTTGAACACACAAGTCTGATCAGATTGTACCCGGATATGCCCAGAACTCACTCTGGTGTATTGTTATCGTGGCCTAATTTTATTCGTTTTACATAATTTCTGCTTGACTGGTTCTTATGTCCCTCAGGGTATACAGTAGAACAGACCTAAAATTTTAGACAAAAGAAACAATGAAAGTTTTTTCCTGAGGTTGTAGTATAGTAGGTATCTATCTACATCCATAAGTGAAATATTTCAAAATCATCACTGTCAATAAAACTCTTACTAAATATTATGGTCCATAATAATCGATTACCTCGATGGTATTTCCGATTTCTGTTTATGGGTTAGAAAATAGTTACGTATATAGTAACTTCTGGAACATTTCAAAAACACTTCTACTGAATAGAGTGATGTCGTTGTTCTAATTCGTAATTGTTTATTTTTTCTTTTTCATCGAAACGCTGAGGGGAATACTAAATGAAAAACAGACGTAGGAACAGATTTTTCTATGTAATTGTCTTGTTCATAAAATTACGAAGAAAATTAGTCTGGAAAAATTTTCGTAATTTTAGGTACGACCTATTCGTCATACAATAAATAATTAGAGAAAACAACTGTTTCTGAAATTTCGTAAAGGTTTATAGAGGAATGTAAATAAAGTAAAGTATATAAATATGATTTGTTTAATCCAATGAGTAATACAGTAGTACACATGTATTCAACTATAATTTACTTTTAATTTCTATTGCATATTGGATTAGCCAAGAAAAAAAACAGTAGGTTTTTGGCCAGAACCCAAAGCGGTTATTGCAAATAAGATAGGGTCAGGTGGGGTAATTGTAAAACCGGGATAATTGTAAACAGGCTCTTTATTTCCATGAAATAGGACTTGATTTTTCCAACTAATGGGAATTATAGACTGTGGTGTTGACTTTTGAAGGTTGGATTCTTTAGCGAGCTAAACAGCAAAGGAGGAGTGTCGCAATATTTTATGTTAAACAGTGAAAATATTTCTATATAATATATGATTTTTGGGGTAATTGTGAACAAGGCTTTATAAATATAATTTTTATTGCAATTCACATTTGAAAGTGAATTGTTCATTTTTGCTCCATTAAAACCCTTTATAAAGCTAGTACAAACAAGATGATTGTTCACATTTACTCCTAAGTTTTCGACTGCGTTAATAAATGAAGGGGTAATTGTAAACTGATTTTGCAAGAAAATCCGAATTTGCATATTTAATAACAGAAATTTACTTAAAACCGAACAAGGACCTACATTAATAATATAGTCGCATAAATTTAATCTTCATCTAAGATACATCGAGCTTCAAAGGTCAAACTTCCAAAATCGTTCACAATTATCCCACCTTACCCTATTTAAATATTAAGAAAAGGGAAGTAAAACGCCACCAAACTTGGACAAGCAGCAGGAGCAAAAAGGAAGATCCTTGTGCTTTTGGGTATACTTTCACCGTTATTCATGCATTCCAAGCACGAAACAACTATTAGAAAATTGTTTATAAGAAAGGAAACTATTGAACAAATAATTAGGGCAATTAATAGGATTTTACAACTCGATTATACAAAATTTCATTCATACAGAAAGTATCACTATCATATAGGCTATAAAGAGGAACACCTTATATTTCCAAAAATATGTACCCAAACATTAAGGGTTGATAATCAGTTATTTTACTCTTATAAATATCAAATATATCGGTATTTTTGCTTTGTTAATGTCGATTTCGTTTCGTCTTGATGAACGTAGGTCTGTATACTAAACCATAACCAGTTATTCAACTTAGACA
Source organism: Agrilus mali (assembly GCA_029378335.1). Taxonomy (NCBI): domain Eukaryota; kingdom Metazoa; phylum Arthropoda; class Insecta; order Coleoptera; family Buprestidae; genus Agrilus; species Agrilus mali. The sequence continues at coordinate 4,430,795 of CM055661.1, forward strand.
GATTCAATAAATCATTAACTTATTGTTTTACAGGAGGAATTTATTTAAATTAGTGGCTTCACAGCTTTTATGGTGTAAACATCACTTTAATTAAACTCCTCGAAATTACTGACGGTTAGGGCCTCATTTATTGATTTTCTTAAAAAAATTAATAGGGCCTTTGTTCACGGTCCATTTCCAACATCAATAAAATTAATTAACCCCCCTAGCACTACTTTCATTAATAAGTTTAACATAAACATTCCTAATTAATTACTGTTTTCAAATACGATAGGTAGGTATTAGGTATACAATTTCAAAATTTTCCAAAGTCGAACTCAACATCGCTTGTAATTAATCTGCCTAATTTAACTAATTTAGTGTCGGCCGTCTTTAATTTTAACTTAAGGATTTTCAGCCTTCTTTCATCCCCTACTCTATTATACAAGTCTCAGGAGGCAGCATGAAGAACTTCTCTACTTACGGATAAGGGTGATGCTGGCTGAATAATTTATTAGGTTGGAACAAGAAGAGTTTTTGCTACACTGTGCTAATCTTGATTAGCAACAGTTACGTAAAAATACGCTTCCGAAATTTATAGGGAACATGAAATTGTAAATAAAAAAGAAACAATTAAATAAAAAACTAAAGGACGTACGTATTGGGGAGGGTGACAGAAGTTTCTGATCTGAGTCACAGGTGGCGAAAGCAGTCGAGTTTCCCAGCGACATCTTATGACGATATCTCTTACTATACTAGAGAATATTTGAGTAGATCCGCAAATGTAGATGGTAATACTGATAAAAATAAACAAATTAGGTTAACCAACCCTTATTAAGCAAATGAGGTCAATATTTTCTGAAATACAAGATTGCAAATTACAAATTCCATTTTTTATTTATATTTTAATGATAAATACGTAACTTATGTGCAAAAATTGACATATAGGTACTCTTATAAAACAACGTTAAAAATGTTTTGACGTAAGTTGACATCCAGATAATTTTGGTATTTCTTTTGCAATTTATTTATAGAAGTAATCGTTCTTTAAGAGACTTGATACTTATTTATCCGGACATCTATTTATAAAATATTAGCTTTCGGAACGATTATTTTACGACTCATCGGATTGAAAGTGATTTGCATTATCTCGGTGGGACGTTTTAATAAATTCATTAATGCAAATTAGGTATTGGCGTCTAATCTTTATTCATTAGAAATTAATAATTTTAATGATTAGGAAATTATACAATTTTCAATAATGAAATTTAAAATCGGAATATCTGTGGCAGTAATTCGTTCAGCACGTTCAGCATTTTAATTGTAGATGGTGTGGAAATTTTATTGTTGCCCTATACCTCCCCCACCACTTCCTGAAGGTGGACCCACCTCTTCTGAATTATGATTAGCAGATTACGTTCCCTATTGTTGAAGTTATTCATTTATTTCTGTTGGTAATGCAGCTGTGATTAGCTGTCAAACAGTCACATAAAGAAATACTTTGCATTATTTCTGATAAATTTATTAGTTTAAACTAGGTGTGTACGTGTTATCTTTACTCATTAGAAATTAATAACTTTAATGATTGGGAAATTATATAGATACAAATTTCAGTAATGATGTTTGAAATCAAAATACGAGGATGGATCAAATATAAACGAGCCTTTGTTCTTAAAACATTTATTTTGAAAATTTTCACAAAAACACAAATTTCTCTATTTTTCGACGTATCCCCCTTGTTTGATTGCACATTTTTTCCAACGGATTGCTAGTTTTTTCATCTCGTTTTCATAAAAAGAAGTAGGGCGGGAGTGTATCCAGTTGCGCACAAATGACTCCACATGCTCATCAGTCTGAAATTGCTCGCCTCCTAGTGATTCTTTGAGGGGCCCAAACATGTGGAAATCACAAGGTGATAAGTTTGGGCTATATGATGGATGGTGCTCCGACTGAGTCTAGTGCATTTCACTGATTTGGGCCTGCTTTAAAGCTGCGATGCGAACTCGAGCAGCTTTTTGATCTTCACTCAGCAACGAGCTGAAATTTTTCGGAATCCCCAGTTTTTCGTTATGATTGTGTGGACACTCCTATGTCTGATTCCGAGTTCAACAGATATCTGAAGCACAGTGGTGTGGTGGTCCCCTTCAATAAGGTTTCTAACGCGTGCAATGTTAACCGGCGATATGCTGGTGCGCGGACGACGAGGATGATTTACATTTTCGACACGATTACGCCCTCCGTTAAATTCTTTGCACCAAAATTTTACCCGTTGCCACGAAAGCGTTTCATTTCCGAACTGTGCTAGCAATCTGCGCAAAATTTCAGCTGGTTTCACGTTTTCACTTGTAAGAAACTTAATAATAATCCGTTGCGCAACGCTGCTATGCATCTCTTTCTCACTCATTGTGATAGCTACTAACCGAGCAAACACAAACATGTCACCTAATATCCCCACTTCAAGATGCTAACGCCCGTATGCGCCTTGAACAACTATCCGGCGGTCAATTTAAAAAGGCTCGTTTATATTTGATCCGCCCTGGTAGATATAGCAAAGCAACAAAAAGTTCAGCATTTTATTATATGTGACGTGAAAATATTCTCGTTGCACTTATATATAATGGCACTCTACCCCTTCACTACTTTCTAAACGTAGGACACGCCTCTTTTTCATTGTGATTGGCAGATTACGTTCCCTTTTGTTAAAAATATCAATTGTTTCTGTGACCAATACAACACCGATCGGCTGTCAAACAGTCACGTAGGTAATTTTGTGATGAGTTGTTCTTTACAGTCTGCTAGCATCGAATGGGGTTGTCCATGCGTTTTCAATCGCATTTGCTTTTGAGGTATTGAAATTTCTTTTGAACACGCAATGCGGCACTCATAATAGGCAACCCGGACGTCACAGTCGTGGCACACGCGGATTACGCCCTTTATTTTAACGTAACGAACGGAAAAATCGGTCAACGCGGTTACTGTTCGAAAATTAATATTCTCTGTCGAATGGTTATTAATTTATGTAATGGCAATATGCGGAACACGCAAATGCCCACGACTGGTAATGGAAAGATATTCGGATAGATACAAAATGTTCGAAACGGATTGGAGCTTTTATTGGAGAAAAATATATCACACTTTTGTTTAAAATTTGATTATTTCAATTACAACTAAATTATAACTCTACCGCAAGGGTTCTAGAAAATTGGTATCACTTGATTTAGTTGAAATGGTTAAAAATTATTTTAATTTTTATGTATTGGGTTAAAGAAAAAAATTGTTACTAGAGTTGTCTCTTGCCCTAAATTTGGATTATTATTTCATATTAGGCATTCTATTTAGAGCCGGCAACGGTGTAAGATATTTCATAAGCTGGCAGTACCGATCTGAGTTGCGCAATGTCATATGGGTGAATAAACATAACCTTAGTTATTTTTATTGAACGTATAGATACCTACATTTGGATTGATAGATTTATCACATATTTACGGAATGGTAATAATTAAGTATAATCGTCACTTTACTAACTAAAATTCTTAAATATTAAAGCAAAATACATTAAAAATTGTGCTTTTAAATTAAATAAACATTCACCAACTGATCACGCGCAAACTATTTTCGACTGCTGTGTTGCCACATGTGTAATATTATAATGTTGCTCTTTTCTTTTATTAGTGATTCTCTTATTCTTGTTTCAGATAAGTTAAAGACTGTTTCGGCTAAACAGGCCATTGTGAATGTGCGAGCGCAAATGCAGAACAAGCTGAAGAACAAAATGGACGAAAAAAAGCCTCATACAACGTTAACAATCGACAGAGCCGCCTTTTTACTGTTGCGGGTCAAAAAAGCTTTTAAGAAGAAGTTACAAAAAAGGGAACGGGATAAAAGGTTAGTACTTATGTTTTGATGTGCTCTCTATGACAGTCATCTGTTGTACAGACATAAAAAACACATCATTCAGGACAGTTCTCATTTAAATGATTCCGGAAAATATTGCGCCCTCGAGAACATGTCAGGAAATATTTGCAACTTCATTTATTTAGTGGGCCATTTGCGGAGGTCGTAAGTTAAAAGGGATATAAAATATACATTTGTATTTTGGATAATGCGGAATATATATATACAGAATTAACTTTTTAAAGATGCGGGTATTTCTTATTGAGATTTAACAGTTTTTTGTGAGACGAATGGTACCTAGCACATATTGGTACCGTTTCTATTTATCTTTGACGTCTAAATTATTTATTTTTGCTAAATTTAACCCCCATGGTACTTTATATTGATTACAAGGATTTCTTAATATTGTTATTGCTACTTCGCCATTTAAAGATTTCGAGCGCCACCTAGCTTTTCTAATATTTCATAAAAAGTGGCATAAAGTTTTTATAGATGGCGTTAAAGAAAAGTTTTTAATAAGCCCTCCGCTTCAAGGATTTAAAGTAGTCTAACACGTAGGAGCGGAATGTGAATCGTTTTAAAGGAAGCATTCTTCGATGCGAAATCAAATTATCGAGGCACTTTGCGAATCAGACGAACTGAGATGATCGTAAAAAAAAGGCTGTCGATAGTATTAACTACTGATGGGGTGTCTCGATTCTGATGTGGATCAAAGAAGCTTTCGGAAAGGGCAGACTGGAAAAAAGTTTGAAGTAGCTGAAATAGAAAGAAGATATCCGACCGTCAAGATGTAATTTTATTAGCGGATTTAGGGCTCTTTAAAGACAAACTTCGAAAAGAAGAGGGCACCCCGTAAGGCATATGTACCTACATAAAGTTAAATTGTTGAATTTATGGAGAGAAAAAGTGGGGAATGAAATATATTATCGCAAATTCATCGAGAACATTCATATTAGAATTTCTAGGGTTCATTGTCTAACATATTCAGAACACATAAGTTCAAATTAAATCAAATAAGCTCGTCCTATCACTTATTTGATAAACCACTTTAGCCTAGGCAAAACTAGTTTATCATGAAATAAGACTCGGTGGGTATCTACTAGAATCATGATAAATAACTTTGAACTAGGCAAAATAGGCTTGGTCCTAATGCTCCTAAGGAAAAATGACTCGTTTCAAGCAAAACCAGTTTACTCTGAAAAACAATTTGATCAACATAATTAGGCAAATCATCTTAACACTTTGTGGGGTACAACTCTTGTAAAACATACTGAATGTAAAAATATTTAAAAATAAAACAAGTAGAAAGTTTCACCAATTTAATAAAAACCTGACATGTTTCGGTCACATGACCATTATCGAAGGTAAGAGTAAGATCCATACTAAAGGCTTAAAAAAGAAGAAAAGAGAAGAAACTTGGGTGTTTCATTCCCACCAATATTGGTGGGCGGGCTGTCCCCCCCGGCCTACACTCTTGTGCAAAGTCGGGGAGGTAGGGCGGAAGGCCCTCTTCAGCCTCCTTCAGGAATCGTGGGAATGGGTGGGTGGTGGTGTGGGGGAGGAAAGATGAGACGGACGAAATGAAGACAGAAGAGAAGTGAAAAACTATCTGTGGAATATTACTACCCCAGCATTTGCCTAAATGATCCAAGGACACCACAGAAAAACTTGGAGTAGAGTAGCCGGCCCCGGAATCGAACCGGTGACCTCCCGAATGCTAAGCAATGATCTAGACCACTAGACCATGCCGCTCGGTTAAGGCTTAAAACTAATACACACAATTTATACCTTACAACTTAAAATGAGAGGGGAGTCTACGAAACTATACAGGCTCATTATATCGCACCTTCAATGAAATATGGTAGTCTGACCTAAGTAAAACTAAACCAAATAGGCTGGCCTATAAACAACTATAACTAGTTAAACTACTTTAACTCAGGCAAAACTAGTTTATCCTGAAAAGAGGTTCTGCTGGTACCAGAGTAAGAACAAATTAGTTTGAACTAAGCGAAATAGTCTAGTCCTCACGCTTCTCCAATGAAATTGTCTCACTTCATGCTATAAGTACTAGTTTTTCCAGGAATGAGGTTTGACCGGTAACGAAGACTGGACAAGTAACTTTGAACTAGGCAAAATAGGCTGCTCTTAATTCTGCAAAAAAATTCAGACAAAATTAGTTTACCCTGGAAGCTAATTTGGTTATAATAACTGAATTAGATCAAATCAGTTTTAATTAATACATTCAGGCTCATTCTATCGCACCTTCAATTAAATATGATAGTTTAACCTAACTAAAACTAAGACTAACAGGCTGACTAAATCACTTCTTTGATAAACTACATTAACTTAGGCAAAACTAGTTTATCCTGAAAAGAGGTTCTGTCAGTAACAGAGCCAGAACAAATCAGTTTGAACTAAGTAAAACAGACTACTCCTCACTTTTCTCAAATAAAATAGTTTTACTTCAGGCTATACGAGTTTTTCAACGAATGAGGTTCGTCCAGTAACGAAGACAGGACAAATAACTTTGAACTAGGCAAAATAGGCTGGTCCTAATGCTCTTGCGATAAAATAGGCTTAGTTTAGGCAAAACAAGTTTACTCTGAAAGCGAATTTGATCAAGAGAATTAGGATCATCACTTTGAATTCGTATATGCAGGCTCATTCTATTGCACCTTCAATGAAATATGGTAGTTTGACCTAACTAGTTTAATTTACTTTGTTATGGAAGGGGTGTTCGTCCAGTAACGAAGACAGGACAAATTTAATAAGTTTGAACTAGGCAAAATAGTCTGGTCCAAATGCTCTTGCTATAAAATAGGCTTAGTTTAGGCAAAACTAGTTTACTCTGAAAGCGAATTTGATCAAGAGAATTAGGATCAGTCAGTTTGAATTCGTATATGCAGGCTCATTCTATCGCACCTTCAATGAAATATGGTAGTTTGATTTAAGTAAAATTTTTAAAGGGCCCAAACAAAGGCTGGACATAATAACTTTAACTGGGTTGGGATTTTTGATAAAATAGTTAGTTTGGAAACAATTATCTAAGGAAATTTGATCAAGAGAATTAGATCATCATTTGAATTCGTATATGCAGGCTCATTCTATCCACCTTAATGAAAATGGTAGTTTGATTTAATATAACTTAGTAAATGGTTGCCTAAAACAACATTAATAGTTGATCTAGGAATTCGGTCGAAACTCTTGGATTAAAATTTTTTTAATCTTATCCAAATAAAATGATTCTTATATCTCTTTTCTTGGATAAAATTATAAAATAGGCCCAGCCTAGGCAATCTAAAATATCCTGAAATCGGATTTGGCAAAATATGTATGAACTAATCCAAACACAAGGTCCATTCTGTTGCACTTCCAATGAATTCGTTTAGCACTAGTAAAAATAATACAAATAGACTGGTCATATCACTCCTTAGATGATAAACTAATTAGTCTAACCACGGAAGGGAAATTTTAATTGAATCGTCGAATAGGTACTGAAAATTGTAATAAGAACGAATTTATCAATAAAAGCAAGATATACGCTATTTTTATTTTAATTTACATTCAAATTCCATTTTATTATTCGTACGAGAAATAAACTCGAATTTTATTATTAGTTTGGTCGGTATGAGTTAAATTCCAAGCGTTGCGTTGGAGCGAACCGCATCAATTTGAGGGTGAATACAGCAACGTAGATTACCGATGCGATGCACCAAACTGTCACCCTCTGTCGCATGGAATGACTACTGACACGACGCGACGGTGTAATAATATTCATGTCCTGGCATTATCACGGCTTTGTCCTTCGCGTATTTACGTCCTAATGGCTTCAACTTCAGCAGAACTATGTATCTTTTATGACTGAACACACCCAAGTAAATATTAAATTTCAACATGCAATGTTACACACACCCTTTGAACAATTACACCTCAAACGCGGCTTTATGACTTTTAGTTTTAATGTTTATGAAGGTATTCACTTGATTGGTTAATAAAAAAATTGTGCACGTAATCTGAACTTAAATTACGTAGATTTATATTGAAAATGGAATGTTGGTGGTAGTTATTTTCATGCTAATTGGTTGGCAACTATTAGGAATATTAAAAACGAAAAGATATCGCAGAAAACGATCGATTTCGATTTGGTCTCTAAAATTAAAAGACAGAGAGGTGCATTTAAAAACTTTATTTTTCGATTTATCTCCTGCGAATGGAAGCATCTTCGACGGTTTGTTATTATTCAATTTTCTCTTTTGTATCGTCATCCGTGGCAGTTTTCCGGTTCAATTTCTGTTTAAAGTTTCGAATCTAATAAAAGGTACGGACTTTATCAGTTTTCGACAGACAGGCAAGCAAGCAAGCAAGCAAGCGGGCCTTTTACCCGAAGACAAAAAGGTCTCTTGCTGGAACTCAATTATCCACATTTACGCCTCCGAGCAAATTTCATTTTAATTTAGAAGATCGGGGGATGCTGTTCCGAATTTGCTCGCCACGTAGCCGTTCATTTGGACAATTGCCATTTCGGGGAATTTGTTGAGAGCTCTATTTTGGACTCTTTGACCACATACGATCGTACGTGGTGGTTGTTTGGCGTTATACGGTAACCTTTTCGGGTTTTGTACTAAAGGGCTGTAGGGAGTTAATTCCCTAATCGTATAATTTTGAACCGCATCATCCTGTGCTGTTCCCACAGGAATTAAATAGATTCATTTCAAAATTATAGAATATATGTAGTTTCTCTAATAAAAAAAAATCCGAAACAAATTAATAGAAATTTCATGAAACACGTTTATTTAAAAAAATAAATTGATACCGTTTCATCAGAGAAGATTTATGATCAATTTAATCTGGAATAGCAGATGTTTTTGGAATATCCTTGCATATTTGTGAGGTTATTGCTATAGTTTTTAATCTAAAAACACGAATTTTAGGTTATTTTTAACGTTGTACCAAAAATATTATTTAAAGTAGAAATGGATAACATTTTAGTATTATGTTTTTGGAATAACTTAAGAACTATTAAATTTGTGATATTAATGCCATAGTTCGTTTTGAAGACATTGTATTTAATTAAAAAACACTAGTTTCATTTTTTTAACGTTAATTTGAAAATTCTATTCAAAACAGTGACAATTAACGTTTAAGTAAGATGTTTTTGGAATAACCCATTAACTGCCGATTTTGAGAGGCTAACGCTATTATTAGTTCTAGACATTGCAATTTTTAGAGTAAAAATACGAATTTTAGTTTTTTCTTTATCGTTTAGATTTAAAATATAATTTAAAGCAGCGGCAATTAACGTTTTGGTATTGTGTTTTTGGGATGATTTTATAATTGCCAAATTTGCAAAGTAAATGCTATTTTTCAACCTGAAGACATTGTACATTTAATGTAAAAACAGGAATTTAATTTCTTTTTAACGTTGTACTAAAAATATTATTTAAAGTATAAATGGTTAACATTTTAGTATTATGTTTTTGGAATAACTTAAGAACTGTTAGATTTGTGATATTAATGCTATAGTTCGTTCTGAAGACATTGTATTTAATTAAAAAACCACTAGTTTCATTTTTTCAACGTTAATTTGAAAATTCTATTCAAAGCAGTGACAATTAACGTTTAAGTAAGATGTTTTTGGAATAACCTATTAACTGCCAATTTTGGGAGGTTAACGCTATTATAAGTTCTAAAAACATTGCAGTTTTTAGAGTAAAAATACGAATTTTAGTTTTTTCTTTATCGTTTAGATTTAAAATATAATTTAAAGCAGCGGCAATTAACGTTTTGGTCTTGTGTTTTTGGGATGATTTTATAATTGCCAAATTTGCAAAGTAAATGCTATTTTTCAACCTGAAGACATTGTACTTTTAATGTAAAAACAGGAATTTAAGTTATTTTTAACGTTGTACTAAAAATATTATTTAAAGTATAAATGGTTAACATTTTAGTATTATGTTTTTGGAATAACTTAAGAACTGTTAAATTTGTGATATTAATGCTATAGTTCGTTCTGAAGACATTGTATTTAATTAAAAAACACTAGTTTCATTTTTTTCAACGTTAATTTGAAAATTCTATTCAAAACAGTGACAATTAACGTTTAAGTAAGATGTTTTTGGAATAACCTATTAACTGCCAATTTTGGGAGGTTAGCGCTATTATAAGTTCTAAAAACATTGCAGTTTTTAGGGTAAAAATTCGAATTTTAGTTTTTTCTTTAACGTTTAGATTAAAAATATTATTCAAAGCAACGGCAATTAACGTTTTGGTCCTGTGTTTTTGGGATGACTTTATAATTGCCAAATTTGCAACGTTAATACTATTATTCAACCTGAAGACATTGTACATTTAACGTACAAACAGGAATTTTAGTTTTTGATTTAACGTTAGACTAAAAATATTATTAAAAACAGCGACAGTCAATTTATTAGCTGACGTTTTTTGGAATAACGCTGTAATTGTCAAATTTGGGAGTTTAATACTTTTATTTTTCTAAAGACGAAGCATGCGGCGAAACATAGATTAAAAATAAATTATACAACCCCTTACTACTGCTTGATTACTAAGTTATAACTTTATAACCTTCAAGTTTGTGAGGAAAATGCTATTAATCGTTCTAAAAGCATTGGGCTCTTAATGTCTCTTTTATACTTCAAACTAAATTTTTTATTCAAAGAAAACATCTGACTGTGCTTTTTAATACCATCTATTTTATCCTTCCATAGTTAAAAGTATGAATATCTTTTTAAGCATTAGATAAGTGTAAAAAGCCTCCCTCAAAGCAGTTAAAGGAAAGAAAAACAGAACACGGTCCATATTACGTTCATTAATTTCTTTCCTCCATTATATGCTTTATTATTTTTCTTTATCTGTTAATCCACGCAGGATTACTTTATAGGAACAGAGTAAAATGAAAATGCGATACAAAGGCGAAACAAAATTATTTTCACGGAACAAAAGCTTAGATGTAGGTAACTGTAAAGGATTCTGAATTCACAGGCGCTAACCGAATTAAAATTTAAAAAGTATATGGTGGATTTGACGTAGTAATTACAAAGATAAGCCTTGAAAATTATTTAAACGGAAAACGAACAACTGATTGTAACTACTCAAATAACAAAGGAAATAAAAGCCAATAAGCTTTCAGGAATTGATTAATATTTTATTGTAAGCGATATCAAATTGTTTGTTCGTGAATTCGTGATAGTCTACGTTTCAGTACAGTTGAAGTAAAATATTTGGGTACCTGGTTGCTTAGAAAATAAATTTCTTTTTTTCTGCGTCAGTGTCAAAAGAAAAAAACATGCTGTACGTAAGTTTTAAACTTTAATACAAGCCGTCCATTTTTCATTGTCAAAAAACTCGAACGTTTCGAACATTCTTGGCAGGGTCGTTCGTTCCGTTTAGTTCGCCTACCCCCTTCCCAATGTAGGAATTTATTATGCGTATTTATTAACGCTTTTGGAAACACTGGCTCGCATCCAAATCATCACGCGCCACTTGTTGCTCGTAATTTGTCTTCACGAGGAAATTCGTTCAGTTAGTGAGTCTTTTGTAACATTAGAAACATGTGTTGGTAATAAGTGGAACGATGAATTGGAAACATTAAACGAACATTTCGTCATTCCTAAAATATATTACCTACGACCCTTAACAAGAGTATTTATATGTATTTTTTGTACTTGTATTCCACCAGTAACACTTTGAGGAAATTGACGAAATCTAATTAAAGTAGAAAGTAACACCCAGTTTATCAAATTCAACATAACCTAACCTAACCTAAGTTGACTGGGCCTAACCTAACCTGTTCCAGTCATGTCGTTACATAAATTTGAGAGCTTAAACAGAAAATTTAGAGAATATCTTGAATTTCTTGTATAAAAGAGCAATAATTAAAGGCATGAGATATAAACAATGAGATTTCAAAAAATAAAATAAATTAATATTATAAAGAAAGAAAAGACTAATTATTTAAATAATAGGTATCTATTACCGTTAATTTATTTATTGATGTATATATAATATAGGTATAATCCCTACTCTTTTAATAATCCAAATGCAAACATATTTTTAACATTTATTTACGATTAGTAAAAGCTTAGGAATCAGTATCGATAATCTCATTAAGGTTAGCTGATGAAAATTGCCTGGGTAGCTCCACAGTAATAATATCCCATTAAGTAAATTTAAGGGTTTGACTGCCAATTTATGTGTCAAATATTAACCACAATATGACCCAGTTTTTCCCCTCAAAAGAAAATTATGGGTTTCCACAATATCAGTTGGTAATAAATAACGAGAATAACGCTTTCTTGTTGAAAGGTGTGATTTATGGCTCGGTGCACAATCTTCCTCCTCTTGTTCTTCTTCTCAATCTTTTCTCTAGTTTTCGTGCGGTTCCGCCTACTGTTAAAATTTTGATAGAGGCGCCCGACAGATGTTTCTCTTCGCACAACTCAAATCCGAAATTGTATAATACTATAAGAATAAGTTTTCAACTATTTAGGTAACAGACAACAATGAAGAACTTTTAATGACAAGTGACAAAAACTCTGATAAATAATATTCTGTTTTTTGGGAAACTTTTGAAACTGAAGGCACGAGAAAATTCTCATTGGTCTTTTATCTACATAGTACTTTTGCTAGATTATTCATATACAATTAATATGAGAAGGTGAAATCAAGTTTTCCACAAAATTTTTAGATTTCAGCCATATTTCAAGATTTTTAAAAAAATAATAATTAATGTTAAAGGTATCTAATCGAAGCACATAAATGAGAAAATTATTTCAGAATTTTAGGTGCGAAATTCAAGTTTTACAAGCGTTTGAAAAAATTCAGAAAACAATACAATTTGGTATATCTATAATTTTCTCAGTTATTATATCTGTATATACGATAAATAAAAATTTTCGAAATCTAAATTGAAAAATATACACAAAATAAAAAATGCACCCCGCTGTACTTAAGAGCTGTTCATAAAATACCTCACACTAAAATTTGCTTTTTTGACCCTCTCCCCGCCGGTTGTCACGCTGTGTCACACTTTCTGTGACTCCCCTGTTAAATTTTGATTGATAATACACAAATTTTTGATATTAGTCAAAAATATTTACTTTATTTTCATAATAAAATTTAAATAAATTAATAAATATCTTTTGTAAGGAACAAATAAATAATATTTCTATTTATCAGAAGTCCAAGGATTCTGTAAAAATTCAGTAAAATTTTTTGATGAACGGCGAACGTCACGTTGCCGTAGACCCCCCCCGTCACTCCTTGTTACATCTTGTCACACTCAGCAAGACCCCCCCCCCCTTGTATGGGAACGTATTTTATGAACGGCCCCTTACAGGTTTAGGAAAATTCTAGTAAAATATTTGAAATCACATCAAAATCTAATACTTAAGCCAGTATCTTAATTTTAGTCTTATTTTAAAATGTTCTAAATTAAGACAATTACAAAATTCACCCTACAAATAATTCGTAGAGAGTTGTTTATTCTGTGTTCTACATTCTGTTGATTTAGATGAGTATAATTATAGTATTTTTCTTGATAATGTAGTTTAATTAAAGAACTCGTCCAAAAATCGGCTTCAATTAACACCAGATTCCACACATTTAGAAAATCTGAAAAAGTTCTGGTTGATTTATGAGGCGAAGATACAAAAAATATTTTTTTTTTCGTGATTAGTTATTTTTATTGCCATTTTAAATTTTCAAACGCTTGTATATGTTACCGGCAATCTGTATAATTTAGGTATTTTATACAGTACCTAGGAAATGTATAGAATACCTAGAGCGTCCAGGCAATGTATAAAATATTATGAATATTATTGTCTTTTATATACTTTACCTAGTCAATGTATACAATTCCTAGGGATTGTATAGAGTACCTGCTGGTCGACCGGTAAAGTGTAAAACCTATAAAATGACAGGCAAAAAAAATATAAGGATTAGATAAAATAGTCCGCAAACTTTAAATTTGAATTATTAATAAGTGAATTATGACCTAAAGTGATAAATTCTCAAGACTTGTAAAACTAAAGTGTCTTCCTTTGAATTGTGTGGGTTAGGTTATGGTATTTAAAGGTTCTCTCTCTCTCAATTTTAGTCCGTATTTTTAAAACAAAAAAACATTTTTGAAAATAACAATGATTGGGAATAGGAGAGACAGAGAGAGAAAGAACCTTTAAATACCATAACCTATTCAACACAACTGAAAAGAAATGAAACATTAATTTAACAAATAGTTAAATGCGCGAAGCTGTGGAATCGATATCCAGGCGCTTGGTCACTAGATCTTTGTAAAAGAAACATGTTCTATTACTTAAAATTAACTTTATTAAAATTGTAATCAGACTTGAAAACCGTTAAGTTCTAATAAACTCTTTTATAAACAATAAAATATTCTTTAAAAAACCACTTACCTTTGTGTTACTACAGTAACGCTCAAGTCTTTTAAACACATTACCGGCTGTGCATTCGGTATTGTATAGAATACCTAAGCAAAGTATGAAATAAATAATATTTCATACATTACCTGCACGTTTTAGTATTCTTTACATTGCCTAGGTATTGTATAGAATACCCGATTATACAGATTGCCGGTGACATATACATTTGAATTTGGCGCCCAAAAATTCAAAAAAAATCACAGATGCGTGCTACAAAGTTTCCTGTAATAACAATTTTAGATTCTTAAAAAACTTTAAAAGCGGTTGAGATATGCCTAAAAAACTGATAACCACGAAATATGACAGTGTGAGGTTACGTAACCACCTAGGGAGTCTAAAAAATTTGTCAAAAATCTTTTATTTTTATCACTATTTACAATCTTAACCGACTAGGCCCTTTAATAAATGTTAAAAGAATAGTTATTAAACTGCAAAATGACGAAACGAGACCCTTGACGAAGTTTGTTCATCTTGAAAATTCTTTACGTAATTTTCTTGATCTTGTCTTAAGGACGTTCCCAAAGAGCAGTTGTGCTTAACTTGTTAAAAAGTTTCCCCATGTAAACTACCATGACTACAATAAAAAATAGTTGAGATACAGTACATTCTTTCGCCTCTGCTCACATGCGCAGAACTACAAAAATTATTCCATTGCGTCGTTTTTGAGATCTGGCAGCATTGTATTTTTACTGTGCTTGAGATACGAGTGTTTATGTAGAGAAAAAAATATGTTACTAGTATTTTATGTTAATTCAAAGTTTATGATGTTAATATGCTACTTATTTATATTAAATACGAATAAATATTTTACTTGTTATAAAAATTAGCTCATTTTTAATCTTTTTTATAACAAAACCAATGCCGTTTGTCATAGTGATTTTTACAGAAAGATATTCGTTATATCTTTAATTAACAGTTTTCAGTTTTTCAAAACAATTGTAAGAAAATTGATTTTTTTGGGAACGTCCTTAAATCAAGACAAAACCAAGACAAGTCCACCATGCACCATCTAACCACGCGCGCAGAACGAACGAGAGAGAGACGGTGAGAAAAAAGACAAAGAAAAGCGTTTCAAAAAGAACAGCAGTGTTAGCTTATAACGAACCCGGTTATAACGAACTTTTGTTTTTAGCGAACCCCATTTAATCAAATGCCCATATCAACGAACTAATTTTTTCGCGAATAGCGAACTCGTTTATAACGAACTTTCAGATATAGTGAACTTGAATCAGGATTTAAAATATTTACAAATGTGAATATTATTATTAAGCAAACTTTATTGTATTTTTAAACAAAACATTACATTTTGTTGGTATTTAATAGGAAGCGAAGAACGAAAACATCTAATAAAATTGTTTATTTTAAGCAGACGTAACACTATAGATACAATAAAATGATTGTACTATTTCTTAAAATTCATATCCATCCCTTTTCAATATAGATCAGCGCAATATTAGCGGCTCTTTGCTTATACTCTTCAGAAATATCATCCTCCCTTGTCATACTCCCTTCTTGAACAACATCGACTGATTTGCTTTCATCTGCAATCGAAAATATTGGCTTCAGCATTACATATAAATGCACCAGTTCTGTGGATATTGCAGATTCCTTCACTTCCTCTAGAAAAGCATTCCAAGTAAATCTTTCCGTACACACTTTTAATTTTATTAACGCTTGAATAAACTCATCAAAATAATATCGGATCAGATCATCGAAACTGTTCTTGAGTACCGACGATTCTAAACTGGTAAAGAGAAAGAAGACGAGATCCTTTCCTGGGGAATCGTAGGAAGCCATTTGAAAGTCCAATAATTTGCATTTTGTGTTCGCACCATCTCCCTTTATCATTATATTATTAGTCCACAGATCGTTATGTGAAAATGTGCCAAAAGGTTCTCTACATTTTTGGGCCAAGTTTATATTTTTAATTCCTTTTGCTAGTACTTCTTTTATTTTCGATTCTGCCGCTTTACATTTAGGGTTCTCTTTTACGGCGTATTTCAAAGCAATATTTATCATGTCATTTGATTCTTTTTCGCTGTGACATGTGGGTATGTACTCGATGATTGGTTGGTACAGTTTTTGAAATAACGTATTGTCAAGTAATTTAATCGCTATGGAGGTGGCGTGGAGCGTGGCTAGAGCTTGAATAACGACTTTTGCTCTGTTTTCATCAAAGCCTTTAAATTTATCCAATGTTTTGTAGCCTTTGACTTTTAAATCTTCCATGAAAATTACACTATCATTGTGAATCGTTTGAGTGGATTCGTCAAAGTTCAAATATCCACCCAAACCTTTTGGCAAAATATCCAAATCGGCTGATGTACGATCTTTGTAGAATTCATTCAAATATGGAAATAAGTCTCGGTATATAACAGCTTCCTTTTTAAAAGTAACGTCAACGTTGAAAACATTTCGAAGGAATTCATTTATCAGTGGCATTTTACCGACGAAATGTTTTTCGTAGTTTTCCTTGGTTGAACTGTTTTGTATGTTTAATGTTATTGAAACCATTATGCTGCCGAAATTTTCACCGGGTGATGTGAGATTTCTGGTGTTGAAACTTTTTAATTGTTCACCTGGTTGTAGAACATGTTTTAGCAGATTATCTAGTGATTTATTTGAAAGCTCCATAATTAACAAGAATCACCTAAAAAAAACATTTTGAAATTAGAACTATTTTCTACTGCTGTTTAAAAAAAACGTTAAATATTTAGAATTATAATAAATATCATACAGGGCGATAAAGAAGGAGTTCTGAAGACTATCATTAAATGTTTCGAATATTCGATTAATTTGGTATAGGTAGTCGCCGCTGTTTGCTAATTGGAATGAGTACTTATTAGTAGTGATGTGCCGGATATCCGTATCCGTATCCGTATCCGCGGATATCCGAGGGAAAAGAGAGGTCCGTATCCGTATCCGTATCCGTTAGTTTTTGGCGGATCTTTAACGGATTTTTTACCTTATTAATTTTTAATTTGTAGATGAAATATATATATTGTGCCGATCAATATAGATTTAGGCAGTACTGTGTGTATAGATGAGTGCGTGGCGGGTTATTGCCGACAAAAGCGGCAATAAATAAAGCAAAAAATAAATATTAAGAGGGATGCCGCCTGCCACATGGTTCACCAAGGACAGAACGCACACGACGGCCGAAGAAGACGGTCGTCTTAAATTGATTAGACGCGACCAGATTATTTTAGTTTTAAAATTATTGTGACATTAATATTGCATTATTGGATTTGATGGTGTTTTGTAAACATTTTTCTTAACTGATATACCAAACACAAACGTTATCTGTGCTGCCCAGTGTCACACTAAACTATACGCGGCGGTAAATATTGCACATAGATCTTTGCAAAGAGACAATCTATTATAAAAGTTACCTCTTAAAAAGTTTCATAACAGTTTGTCTCTTTCAAAAGGTCGATGTACAGGGTGATTCATTATAATGTCGCCCCCCTTTAACTTTGTTATTTGGAGTGTCCCAAAAAAATTAAAAGTATGGTTATGGAGGTGCTAAAAAATACTTTTTTTCTATTTAAAAAAATTTACAGGGGAAAACCAAAAAGTTAATGTTTTTTAAATGGATCACCCTATATATGAATTTATTTTTCGATTCCTCGTAAAATTTTAAGCATAATTTATATAACATACCGTATACCTAAATTCAATAGTTTCTGAAATATTCGCATTTGAAACGTTATCATAAAATATTTTATTAAAAAATTGTTACAAATAAAGAAGTCCTAGTCCACGCTTTTTATTGAAAACAAATAACTAACAGTGACATTATATAAAAAAACCGTATATACGACTACCAAATTGAAAACCTCGATCGTCTTAAAGATTTGATACGGAATTAAATTAATAATTTAAATGAAAATAACCCAGCATTTTCATAACAGATTGATTAGAGAAAATGCGAAGAACCCTTATACAATGTGTTGAAGAAAATGGAGGCCCAGTAGAGCATCTTTATATTCAACTAAAAATTGTTTTTGTCATATTATTTATTGTTAGATTTCTTGGTTTGTTGTTGTTTAATAAAATATTTGATGATAACGTTTCAAAGGCGAATATTTCAGAAACTATTGAATTTAGGTATACGGTATGTTATATAAATTATGCTTAGAATTTTACGAGGACTCGAAAAATAAATTTATTTATAGGGTGATCCATTTAAAAAAAAATAACTTTTTGGTTTTCCCTGTATACTGATCATTTTTCAAATTTTTGTTATAAATAGAAAAAAAGTATTTTTTAGCAACTACATATCCATACCTTTAATTTTTTTGGGACACTCCAAATAACAAAGTTAAATGGAGACGACATTATAATGAATCGCCCTGTACCTACAATATTTAGCGTCGCGTACTCTAAGAAAGTAAAGATCCGTATCCGTATCCGTATTCGCGGATCTTGAGACCAAATATCCGTTTTCAGATCCGTATCCGCGGATATACAATTTTAGCGATCCGGCACATCACTACTTATTAGAAGCAGCACTGCACATTGACACTATTTTTCAGGTTTACAAAGAAAATATACTCAGACAATCAATTATTCGAAACAACACTGTTAGCAGTAGGTAATTACCTAAATTACCGAATTATTAAATTTAAATTTTAAAATAAATTATGAAACAGCCTGTATATATTTATATACATAATACACAAATAATTTGACACCACTTGGAAATAATCAATTAATTAAAGGTAATAAGGATCAAAACTGAGTATTGATGATAAAGTGGAACAATTTATTGATAACCGGATGAACTGATTAATAAAAAGTTTCCATTAAAATTTGTTTACTGTAATGCAGTGGCGTACCTAGGTAACCAAAGGCCCTCGGGCAAAAAATAAAATAAGGCCCCAACTAAACTATTTAAAATCGTTTGTTCCGTATTCATCGTGTTCAGATTCGTCGTAATACAGTCGACTCATTAATAAAATAAAAAACCAAATACAAATTGTAACTTAATATAATGAACAAATTAAAAGTATTTTATGAAAATAAAAGAAAATATCTCTGTTACCGCTCAAAAAATACGGTCCTGTGACAGGCACACAGACAGCGGAGGCACGTTAATAGGGTCCCGTTGAGCACCCTTTGGGTACGTACGGAATCCTAACTAAGTAGATTTATTTTTAATCCAATAACACCATTTTCTTGGTCGACTATAGGTACGTTTTACGACGAATCTGGGTTACGACAAATCAAAATTTTATCAATACAACTCAAAATATAAATCATATGGTTACATTTAAATATTTTAAATTTGCAAAGCTAATTTATCATTAATAAAATATAAACTATTTTTGGTACAATTTTTGTGAAACTGCATGGTAAATTCAAGAATTCTTTAATTTATCATTAGTTCTTTATTGTGCATAGCAGAGCACGTCCTGGTTCTACACGCAGAGTTTACGAATGAATAGCTGGATAAATTAATTAATTTTTTTTTAAATAAAAGTTAGTGGATATTTCTAACACAAATTATAGTTTGTAAGTCAGAATCCGAGGGGCCCCCTGAGCTTGGGGGCCCCGGGGCACTGCCCCGTCTAACCCTATGGTAGTTAAGCCACTGCTGTAATGGTAATTACAGCTTATTAGAGAATGGGGAGTACATACAGGAGAACTAACTTGCTAGGTGAAGGTGTGCCAAATAATGTTAACAGGACATATGGTTAGTTACAAAAGGCAATTTCTTTCTAGAATTTCCCAATTTTCTGGGATTTTTACAATTTTTCTTTCCATAAAAGCCTGGCAGTATTTAACATAAAACATATGCCTTGTGTCGATAGTAAGTTCTCCTATGTACAGTCTCACAATCAGTGATATAATTGCTTAATTGCACTTGGGTTAGTTTAGGTAGATAAACTTCAATAAATTTTCTGACAAGAAATATCTGTTTTAAATTAAACTACTCGTACCTTTGGTATAATCTAAAACGAAATAACTATATTCAATGTTGTGGCTTAGTAGCAAATTATTATTTTTTTTTTATTTCCATATTTAAATAGTAATTGCTAATAATATTTTATTAAAAAAGGGACTATTAATTAGAAATTTAAGTGAATTATAAAAACTTACGCTTTTATGAGTTTTATTTTTGTTTTCCAATGACACAAGGTAAAAACATTAGCGGTATCGATCTACATATGTTATAGCTCTAACGGTATGTACGATTTTAAAAAATATAATTAAAATATTATTGTTTTATGTTTGTGTTTTATCTAATCTTCGTTATGTAATTCTTTATCATATTAAACATGATTTCTTTAATTGCAATTTTATCAACAGGATCTTCGTCAATTATAGATACATAATTAAAGTACCTAATAATGAAGATTGTTCACGATTACTGAAGTTACGTAGTTATCGAGATTATGTGAACATTTTTTGTTGTTAACAACAATTAAAAACACCTCAGCGTAAAATTGTTTTAGAAGAAATAAAAAAAGAAGTTAAATATATACCATATATAAACATGTTGTAATTGTACAAATAGCTGATAAAAAAAATTATTATACGTACTTTAAAATATATTATTTCACGATTTCCTTATACACACTAGATAAAATTTAGTTTCATGTGTAAATATATTCCAGTTTCTTAATAAATGTTTTTATGTAATGAGAAAAATAAACACTTTTTGTTGTGGACCAAGTTCACTAAGTGTAAAACAAGGCAACACTCATATATTTAAATTACACAGTTTTTAAAATTGTAAACTTTATTCATTTGTGTTGATAGGTCAACAAACAGTCACTTAGGGAAATGAAATTTACAAATATCTTGTACAATGGAACAAAGGCGCAGCCAGAAATTAGGGTCGGGGGAGTTGGTTGAAATTTTCAATATTACCTGCTTATCTTTGGGACGAATATCTTCATTTTTATTAAAAATTAAATACTGATAAGATGTGACGCTCTATTGTTTAATCGTCTACTTGCGCACATCCTACGCTGTTATATTATACCTTATATATATATATATATATATCCTTACTTTTAATTGTCAGTTAGTCAGTCTGTATCTCAGCTTAGTAGAAAGTTAATCAATATAATTGGTTTAAGCGACTTTCAGTTGTTTTACTGGCTCTTATGAAATAAACAAGTTATAAGTCAAAGCTTATTAAGTGATAATACTGAGTGTTATTATAAGAAAGGCTTATTTAGTGACAAGTTTATTCATAATACGACCTGGAGTGAACCTAAAGGTTATTATATTAATCAAGTTACGATTTCCACTTCATAACAATACTTATATTGAACTTTTTGCTTTTCAATGAAAAAATTAATTACTTCCTCAATGTCAATCGGAGTCGAATGGTAATCATTGAGAGATAAAAAAAGATAAAACTTGACCTAGAAACACAATACGTAATAAATAAAAATTTGGAGGCGTTGAATAATGTTTAACGAGACCATCAAATTGACTAAATAACAAATGAACCAATCAAAAGAATAAAAAACTTGAAAAAATTGGAAAAAGACATTTGAACAGACGTCATCAATAACAATACAAAAGTTAAAGCACCAGAAAAATATTCAAACAGAGTCTGTGGAGAATTACCTGATGGGCACATGAGAAAGTCATTTTGTAAAGGAAAAAATGTAATATGAAAAAGTTAATAAAAGAACGAGCACGTGGCTTACCTAATTGTAAGATACAAAAATTACACTAAATGAAAATTATCCAACCATTCTCTATTGGTGGAACGAAAAACACTCAATTAATATTGAAGGTCTTCTAAAACAACATTTTTTTTTTGAAATATCATATAATTTAACACATTTAGCACAATAGATTCACACAAAGCAACCATTCACAAAAAAAGAGGCGAGAAACACACACAACATCAAGTTCAACCAGAGGACCCCGATCACGATCCATCGCGTGGTCCTGCGCAAAAGTTGTTAACATTGATCGTAGGAGGGATTGTCGATTAAAAATAAAGGCAAAACCAATAAAACTGAACGGTCACACGTGAAATGAGCTGAAAAAAGTTTATAGATTAAAATTTGGAAACCCCATATTGTTACTGTATCTGCTGAAAATTTTAAGGTTACTGTTCTTAGCTCTTGGGAATGTGCGTTTATACAGGGACGGCCATAATCAAGTACCCGATTTTAAGTAGCGGCAGTGTACTATGCAAGGAAATAAAAAGCAAAAAAATATGGGTAAGACATTTATTTGTATTTAAATTTTAAGCCTAAAATCAATTAAAAATGATGTCAGTCAAATGACCGCCTCTAACTGCAATGCACATCTGGGCTCTTTTTACGGCATGTTCCATAACTCGAGTCATGATATTAGGCGTTAGATCCTCTGTTTCTTGACGGATATTATGTTTCAGCTGCTGAAGCGTCTGAGGATTATTGGCCTTTGAGATAGCCCTATAAAAAGAAATCAGGAGCCGAAAGATCTGGCGATCTCGAAGGCCACGCTAAGTCGCTAAATTGAGAAATTAATCGCGCAGCGAACATGTTGCGCAACATGACCATTGTTTCTCTGGATGTATGCGCAGTCGCACCGTCCTGTTGCCACCACATATCCTCCAATCCCAGGAGTTCCAACTGAGGTGATAAAAAGTTATCCAGCATTGTTCTATAACGCTCTCCATTGATCGTAACAGCAGTGTCTTCATCGTCCTCAAAGATGGGCAAAGACGCCGCACCAAACAGTGGCTCGTGAAGGATGTAGTGGTCTTTCCTGAAGAATACGAGGGTTTACTGTACCCCAGTAGCGGTAATTCTGCTTATTTACAAATCCACTTAAGTGAAAATGAGCTTCGTCGGTCATATTCACTTTCTGTGGAAAACCGTCAATATTGTCGTTAAGGTTTAGCAGACTGTGAAAGTATTGCAGGCCTTGTTGATGGTTTCTGGAAAGAAGCTGCTGTGCCACCTGGATTTGATATGGAGATGCGTGCAAATCTAACTTCAAAATTCGCCTCAGGGACGTCCGAGACATGCCCAATTGTGTGGCGCGTCTTTCTGTTGACGTTCTCGGTTCTTCTGCAATGCTTCCTTTTACACGCTGGATATTTTCAATTGAGCGTCCTGTTCGTGGTCGTCCAATATTCCTTGCATCAGCCGTTGTCCCACTACGCCGAAATTGTTCACATAAACGGCATATTGTCTTTCCAGTCGTAGCAGGACGGTGAGGATGATTTCGGGGAAAATTTCGCTGCGTTGAAGTATCCGATTCATTGTTTTTAATAAATAAAATTACTATTTCTGCACGTTCCTCTAGTGTGTATCGATTCATAATGAAACTTGAATATGTGCACTGGAGAAATGTCAAAAACAAACGAAAGTTGTTAGATAAAACAATAACGAACGCTTCAAATCGGGTACTTGATTATGGCCGTCCCTGATGTATTATTAGTATTAGTATGTATTTAACCCCCGTTTCAAGTTTGTGGCGTGTCTTAGGCAGTACATCAAACTTGGAACCCTCTCTTGACCCCTTTAACTTTTGAAATTCTGGGGTTTGAGTTTTGCGTTGATGTATCAGGCAGATTATTTATTATAATTTATAGCGATGCCACCCCTTTGATTAAATAATTGGAATGATTAATTTAATAAACAGGAGTGTTGTAGAGTAAACAATATAATACGTAAAAAATAATAAATTCAGCCACTAATCCACAAAAACATTTATTTAGATACAAATGTATACATTTCAACCATTATGTGGTCATCTTCAGTGTAACGAAGTTTATTACAACAATCTTTCTTAAATATAAGGTTGGCGAAGTATGGGTAATAACGGGTTATTTAGGGGTGACAGATCGAAATTCATTAGGAAATACCGATATTTATACATGCACGCTGCTTCCGTTGGAGACAATTCCAGATAGTTTGTACATTCCTTTAAAAGTTCTATAAATATTATTGTTATTTATAGTGTCCAGTTTCTATAATATGACACGCTATTGCCGATTTTTATTTATTCTGATTTAGGTATTTAAAATCAATTAATTACACTACACTTCTAGAAATCGACCCTACATTTTCCACCATTTATAACTAGAGATTCTAAAAAGTATCGGTCTATTTCTTTTTTCAATTAATCTTTCACGAATGATGTTGTGCACCCTGAGACCTTCTTTAATCACTTAAATGTTCATCTAAACTGCATTTGTTAGCTCTTATACGTAGATATTTCAAAAGGTCTTTTTTTCTTTTCATTTCTTCATTGCTCAAGACTGTTTTCTTAGTAAATGCATTAAGTCCGTCTTTTATTATAGACGTCGTCTTTTTCTCGGTTATTCCCCGAGCGAGTAGAACATCGTGATGCATTCTCAGATGATAATCTGAAATGAAATTGCATGCATGGGAAGTTATCTTGGAAACAAGGCTGTCTTACAATTAGATTATACAGGAGCCTTGGACATAGCGTTTAAGGTTTCATTTAAAAAGTCAAAAATATCACATGTAGGTATTTATTGATTATGGAAACGTTTTCAAAATTTCAGTAAAATTTGTTTATTGCTTAAAAAGTTTGGGAAATATTATCTAGTTTTTGATTTGAAATTTTTAGAAAATTTAATAATTTTTTTAAGAATACAGTAAAAGCGGAACTCATCGTTCTGTTTGCATTTTGAAGCCTCCATTAAGGAGGTCAGTTGACTACTACTCTAGTTTTAGACCATAAATCCTAAAAAAAAATTTCAAGTCGAATATTATAATACTTTATAATAGTAAAAAATGTTTATTTTTAGTTTTATTAGATTATACAATTTTGATATTTTAAATCATGCTCAAGAAATATAAAGTAATTCAATTGACTTTAGATGTAAATAGCTGTGAAAACGTTTCACAACGTCGCGTATTGTCGGTAAACAACATTCCATTTAAGTGTTATACCCTAACCTATAGTCTTCTGTCATAATCGATATAATTTTATATAACGCATGCAGTACATAGAGTTGCGACGTTGTCAAATCGACATGGCGGCAAAGCTAGGATACGAGTTCCCTATTTTTAGACTCTTTATTCACAAATTATATTAAAAAGACATCGTCAAGGTACATTTTTTTTTTCGATAAATTAAAAATATAAATATTAATTTATAAATATGGTTATTTTCCCAGCTGATATCTAATTTGTGAGTATATTAAATAGAGGAATTTAGTTTAGATTGTGACCATATACCATACAGCACCGTGTATTTCTGACGATATTCAAAGTTGAATATCTTGTTAAATAGTTCGATAAGATATCCTAAAGTTTTTCTACAATCATTCTACATGACTAAAAGAATGACATATTTTAAATTCATAGCTTTATCTAATGTTGCAATGTTCAACTGACCTCCTTAAGCTGGAGGTATTAAGCCTGTGTCCAATGCGTCCTTACAGGAAAAAGAGAACTGAGTAGGAAGTTAATATACTTATATTAAGATATTTTTCTACACATTTTTATATTTGTTTTGCAGTCTTATTTATTGATAACAGAAACCCAGAATTTGATTTATTTAAAAACAGTGGGCATATTTCTATGTTTTTCTTAAACCGGTAGTGTTATCCTTCCAAAGGTGTACTTACCATGATGAAACAAATACAGTCTAACTTCGATTACAAGAACGTTGATACAACGAATCAAATTGGTTAGTAATACCATCAACTGTGACACAATACGCGTAATTTTTATTTGATAACTCGAACTCTCGAACTTTTATTCCTTTATTATCTTGATAAATCAAAGAAAATATTAGGCGCCAACTTCGATAAGTCGAATTTTCTGGGGGAATCCCTTAATAGGGTACGATTTTAAGGTCTTTATTTTTTATAGCGGTACAATGAAAGCAGTGAGGCAGTTCAGTTTCTACGATTATTTATCATCAAAACGTACTTTGGAAACTTTGTATGTTGACCAAAAATTAAATCTAATATATAACATTCTCGTGCCACAATGTTAGTTACCGTACTCCTCCGAAACGGCTTGACCGATTTTTATGAAATTTTATATGTATATTCAGTAGGTCTGAGAATCGAGAACTATCTATTTTTCATACCCCTAAGTGTCTTTTATTTTTTTTTATTTTTTTATGATTTGGCATTAAAAAATACATATAACCCTTAATTTTCATCCTTCTACCACCAACCCCTATTTTTTAATAGCGATATTAATACTGTAATAATCTTCAACTCGTCTCAGTGGTCGATAACTGATCAATTATTATCAATCGATTAGTCACCCCAGCCAGGCGTCTACTGATGTCACTACTCACCCAGCAAACAGCACGGAGTGGGGATGAGAATGAAGCAGATTTTTTTAGAATGTTACAGGGAGTTCAAATATGTTAGAAGAAGTAAAATGATGTTTTATTATAACATTTCAGAATGATTTGGAAATGTTCAAGAACGTTCCAGAATCTTGAAGATCATTCAAGAATAATTCAGAGTGTTAAAAAAAGTTAGAGAATGTTTTGAATCTTTAATGGGATGTTCTAGCTAGTTCTAAATTCGCGAATATTCTAGAATGTTCCATCAAACGTGTGATATATTCTTACCCGGGCAACGCCGGGTATTGCTGCTAGTTAGATATAAAAGCATACCTAACTGTAGAAACACATTTAAACAAAAAGAATAAGACTATCAGTATTTCGTATTTCTAGAATTATATAATTAATCAAAAGGCATAGACAATTTTGTTTCAGCGTATATTTAAGAAAAATCACTCTTTGATAATGACCTTTTGGTTGAAACAATTGTTAGAGATTTCACTTTTGTCTATTATTTATCGTTTTGATTCGCGCACTGATGCTTTCTCACAACTACTGTCCCTCGGTCCAAAGATGAGTAATAATTAGAAAATCGTCGATCATTCCAGAATTAGTTGTGTTACTTGTCGATGGATAAAGATTTTACATCTTGTAGGTTGATAACGATAAAAGTACCGTACGCTGTGACTGTGTCATAAACATGTTAGCGATAACAAGTACATGCCACAAATTGTTATCGCACACACGTACTGTGTCACTGGTCGCTACAATATTTTGTATTGACATGACGATTTTCTAAAATTAGGTGCCTTGCGTAGTTGGAATCTGGTTGACCTATAATGTTCGTTTATTTTTTTTTTTGAAATCTCTTTTTGTTTTCCCTGTATAAATTTTATCGCAAGAACCACAATTTAATTTATAAATACCTGATTGGTAATTTTAATCACTTTTATCTTTATTATTTTTTTTAACAACCTAAAAACGAAATTATTTGTTTTGAATGCAACATTAATGTTGTTTTTACATAATATTTTTTTAATAACTTCTGAGGGGTGACTTAAATACGTTATTGAGACGTATTTTTTATTTTCAATATTAAAATAGGATAAACTGATTGTGTCGCTAATTTAAATTTAATTTCATCTAAAAATTTTTCTACTTTATAAGTATTGTAGCTGTTGTTGTAGGCAATTTTCTTTTATGATGTTCAATTCTTTTTTATTGTTGTCAATTGTCCAAGGCACACTCTTATTACGCCAAAATTAATAAAAAATATCTAAAACCTTTTGAAAATTCTAAATTATTCAGAATTTTTCAAATTAAACAGTAGAGAGTATCTAAATGAATCGAAAGAGGATAAAAAAAGGAATCGATTGAAAAATAAATAAATGGTAGACTGTGCCGTTTGAAAAAACGATGTTATTCGTGTTTGAAGTTCTTAAATTTTAGAATTTTATTTTGAACGCCCTGTATAAATTATTTAGTTCAATTTTGTCAAGGCGTTAGTACTAATATTCAGCTATTACTAGTAAAAATTTCAACAATCTGAGTCGTATTTTGTGGAAGTTTTGATTTTTTATAATTTGGGTAGCGGTAGCAATTTTTTTTCTATAAATTAAATTAACTCAGAAACCGATCGTCATAGGTGTACAAGTTGTTCATCAAACTTACCTTAGAATTACACGTTCTATTCGAATTCAGCATAAAAAATATGCCATTTCATTTAAAATAACAAAGTTGATGTCGACTTCCCGTATAACCGGATATAAATCGAACTTGAAAATATTTTTAAAAGAAGCGGCATTAACAATAACCAAATGAGTCCAAGTTTCAGAATTGAATTTCTTCTTCTAATTCATATACTTCTAATAGCCCATTAACTTAAAAAACCCTGTAATGAATGTGGCTAGGTATACTGATTTGAAAATTTTTCGTTTTGCGGAATATATGGAGCGACTTACGTATTAGGTACCTTATGGCCTTACTGGTCCTAAAAATATTATGAAAAGTTTTATTTTACTATTGAAACTGAAGCACACATACCTTTTTTGAATTTTTAATGGTTGAATGTTTAAAGTACGCGTTATAGTTTCAGTTTGTGGTTATGCATATTTCTGAAACTATGTATTAGGTAGGTACCAATGTTTATTAGCGTTTGCAATTTGGATGTACGCTAATCTCGTATCGTGCATTAGCCTTTGGTAATAAATAACATCGTTTATGTCAGTCTGACTATCACATTGCATGTTCGTTTCATCCGCAACGTCTAATTTACTATTTTCCTAATGCGAATGTAAAAGCAGTTCCGATGAAAAGGATTTATTGGAAACGTCGAGGGCTTGTACACATTCAGAGACCGGCATCGATTTTACAGTTGTAGTTATGAAGAGAAAAATCTACTGATGGTGCTCTCTGAAATTGAAAGATTATTAAACACGAATGTGCACGCTTTGGCCGCTTTATAACTTCTCAAATTACTTTACAGACTTCGAAACCCATTCGTGAAAAGTTAAAATGGATTTTGGCGAGTGAAATGACTGTAGGTACCATGCACACAAGAATATCTGTCAATACTATGAATCCGAAACGTACACAATTTTTAATTTACTTCATTAACCCAAAGAAAATTTTATGATGTTCACGTCATGTGAACTCCGCTTGGAATCTGGAGAAAAGGGGATTTTATTGGGGGACAGATAGTTAGAGCCGCAAAGGATGAAACTGATCTAAAAATGGGGTAAATGGTAATTTGTAAAGTTGTGAAGTTACTTTGAGAACTTTGGAAGAAAGGGGTTGAAGATAATCTTGCAGGACGCTAAAAAAGTACCTTTAAGTGGAAGAGGAGGGATGGAGGCTCAGAAGGTGGTTATAAAAAGTTTGACCCCAACAACACTTACTTTGTTCTACTGTAACCTTATGGTCCTAAACAAACAAATAAAAGAATTCTCCATTTAAAGTCACAAAGGTAAACATGACCCCTGACAAGTTGCCATTTTTGCAGGACCATCGTTGTGTTAATTTCAACATAAAATACTCTTTAAATTTTTAAAAAAACCTCATCTAATGCACATATTTTTGTAAGTACTAAGTATTAAAAATGGTTAATGGTTATTAAGAATGGTGTATACGACGTCATCACGTAGAATAGCTGGTTTGCTAAAGTCAACAAGATCATTTGATAGTAAAGAATCACGAAAACGCCGCTGCTTATCAAGAAAAATTACCGGGGACCCATCCTGATATAAATCAGGACGGTAATTACCTTTTTATCTAATTGCGTATCTTAAAAGGATTCGATTATTTTCATCGGACCAGACCATCAGACGTATTAATAACAGAATTTAACGTGTAGGAGCGGGTAGCAGAACATAATTTTTTATTACAAGAGTAATTTAATACCTAATTTTAGTACATACACCAATTTAGTAAGTTTAAATGTAGGTAGATTACATTATAGCAATGATGAATTTGTATCATAGCGACAAATAATGTGAAAATACAAAGCTAAAAATTTTTACTTTTAATTTAGTTTAATAGTATAGTTTGTGTCCAGTACATGTACAGGCTAGGTTAGGTTGTATTAAGTTAAGTTAGGTTAGCTTAGGTTAGGTTAGGTTAGGTTAGCCAGGTAATATTACATCAGTTTAGCTTATGTTGGTGACACTGATTAAATGATAAGAAACAGTACTGTTTACAATTCCATCTGCATTAAAGAAAGTTTAGTAATTTACCCCTCACTTAAAGTTACAGTGTAATGTACTTAACAGATTTATGACGACAGTTCTATTTAATACGTTTAGTCTCATGAGAGTCTCGTCTTGATAATATTTCGCTGATTAATTGCCGCGTTCATTTTCTGCTGAACAAAAAGGCCAAAAGAAACAAGCAAGTATAAAAAGAACGAAGACAAATCGTTCGCTCAAATTCAGGACGCATAGCTCAACGTGATCCACGTGAATCTTTTCATTACTTCAAATTGTTTTTCACAAGCTGTTCATAACATAAATTACCCAATCACGTACGATCATTTATCCTTCTTGAGAAAAATAAAACTACAGAAAAGGGTCATCATAAAGTGAATGAGAAATTGGACGCTCAGCTAAACTTGACTGATGAAGAAAAGGGAAGAGAGTATGTCACAAAAAAATTAAATATTCCTAGGCAATCACTTATCAAATAATCCGTATTTATTACATATGCGAGATTAGGTTAGGGCAGTGACGGCTCGTGGGTCATATTCATGAGAGGTCACAATTTAGTTATCGTCAAAATCCATTTGCATATTCCACATGTCAATGATCAAAGGACACTAAAAGAATATTTAAGCTGGTCTAGAAAGATCATAAATTGTATTGTTTTATTAGAAACATTAAGAGGGAGAGCAAGGAAATGTGGATGGGAAAAGGGGTTAGACAGGGATGCAAGATAAGTACACAGATATTTAACATATGAATGTAAGTGATTTAGAAGAAACAATAAGTAAAGTAAATGAGGAGGGAGTAGTGATAGGAAGAAAAAAATAAAAAGATATGGACAATATTGTACGCGGATGATATAACGTTAATTGCGACAAGTTGGGGTGCAATGAGGGAAATTACAAAAAAATTGGAAAAGTACTTAGAGAAAAAATGCTTGCAGTTGAATGATGAAAAAACCAAAATAATAGTTTTTAGTGAACTAAGAGGTAGGAAAATAAAAGAGAAAGAGGAATTGAGATGGAAGGGGAAGGTGATAGAAAGGGTTAAAAAATGCAACTACTTGGGGTACATTCTGACAGAAAACAACAAAGACGATGTGCACATAAGTAACCAAGCAGCTAAAACAAATGCATTGCAGGGGAGAATATGGGGAATATGACAAAAATTGTGCAGAAATAACTGGGAAAGAAGGGTGGTGCTATTTAAACCGTTAGTTAAAGGTGTAGTTTTTTATGGAGTCGAGATATGGGGATGGAACGAGTATATAATAGTAGAAGATACTTATAAAAGGTGTATAAAATGAGTGTTGCGCTTAGAAAGAAGTATCCTAAACTACATTTTAAGAAGGGAAACAAAATGTGGGAAAACGGTGGAAGATACAAGAAGAAGGATTGTAAAATATGAAGAAAAATTGGTAGATTTACCGGAAGGAGACTTAAGAAAGGAGATATGGAGGAAAAAGGTATTGGGGATCGGGACAAAAAATAAATATGATGTGGAAAGGGATAAGGCTTTAACAAAAATGTCAATAAGTAAAGAACAAATGGAAGAGTGGAGAGTAAAGGGATTGAATGTTAGTAGGATGGTGGCGAAAAGATGTAATGAAATAGTAAGAGGTGAGGATTTGAGATAAATATGGGAATCAAGATATGCGAAATGTATGAGGGAGTTTATATGGGTAGAATGGCAAGGGGATGAGGTGCCAGGATATCTAAGAGAAGGAAAAAGTATAAAGATAATAGCTAGATTCAGAATGGGGAATGAGTGTAATGAGAATAAGTTTTGGATGGAAGAAGGTAAGAGATTGTGTGGAGTATGTGAATCAATGGAGCATGTAATGGGGAAGAATGAGAGGGAGGAACTTGGAAGGATAATAAATGCGGATGGTAGTGGTCTGGCCCTATTGAAGCAAATTTGAAAAAGAAGAGGTGTGGAAAGGGGGGAGAGAAAATATAGGAAAAATGAATATAAGGGGAAAGGAAGGGAAGTGCTTAGTTTAAATATGTAGGTTAGAGAATATAATAAGTATGTTTCTTTTTTTTGTCCTTTGTGTGTGGAGATGTAAACATAACTTTTTATTTCAATAAAAGGTAGTAAAGGTAATTTCAAATTAAAGAACCAAAACTCAATTGCAAGTGACGTTTGCTGTCCCATGTCATAGTTTGAGGAACAGAGGACACCAGCAAGAAAGTAAAAAAAGTAACTCAACTCTTCGTATCTGTCACATTTTATTCACAATGTTTACTACAATTAAATTTGTGATAAAGAGGTTAGGTTAGGACAGTGACGGCTCCTAAATAATTTGCATAGGAGGTCAAGATTCAATTATCGAAAACATTCAGTGGCATATATAATAGGTATGTCAATGATTAAATGACCATAAAAGAAAACCGACACCGGATTTGGAGAAGATAAAGTGAAATAAAATTAAAAGAAAAATCCTAAAACCGTTTGTCTTTTCTAATTTAATTAAAAATACGTTATGACACTCCGCATATCGTTGTGTTCAAGCTAAAACCGCTTTTCTGAAAGGTAATTTCGAATGCAGGAGCCAAAGCTAAATTGCAAGCGACGTTTCGCTGCCCGCAGTTATGTTTTGAGAGATCGAAAAGATCATGTGGCTTGGTGCCATAAAAATAAAAGAACCAAACGGTTTCGAGGGTGACGTTTCGATATACGAGTGAAATCGACAGCTGTCGGAAGACGGAAAATCGAATGTAAAGTCGAATAACCGTCCGTTATGCACTTTAAAACGAACCAAAATGAAAACCAAATCATTGATTTCCACGTCAGCTTACGCAATTATTACTGAATTACTTTTAAATCCCATAAATTGTAGAGTTCATCATTATGCCCTAAGTTCTCTGAGGTTCAGATTATTCACCCTATTTACTTATATATACAGGGTTTTTCAAGTTGATGGGCTATTAGAAATATATGAATTAGTAGAAGGAATTCAATTCGGAAACTTGGGCTCATTTGGTTATTGTTTATGCCGCTTCTTTTAAAAATATTTTCAAGTTCGATTTACATCCGGTTATACCGGAAGTCGATACCAACTTTGTTATTTTAAATGGAATGGTATATTTTTTACGCTGAATTCGAATAAAACGTGTAATTCTAAGGTAAGTTTGATAACAAACTTGTACACCTATGACGATTGGTTTCTGAATTAATTTAATTTATAGAAAAAAAATCGCTACTACAATTACTTACTCGAAAATTTTCAAATATAACAATAGGAAGTATCTATACAGATCGTAAGAGGATGAAAAAAGGAGTCGATTAAAAAAATAAAAAATGGTAGGTGCTATTTGAAAAAACGATGTTATTCGTGTTTGAAGTTCTTCAATTTTAGAATTTTACTTTTGAACGCCCTGTATAAATTATTTAGTTCAATTTTGTCAAGGCGTTAGCACTAATATTCAGCTATTAAAAGTAAAAATTTCAACAGTCTGAGTCGTATTTTGTAGAAGTTATGATTTTTTATAATTTGGGTTGCGGTAGCGATTTTTTTTTCTATAAATATAATTAACTCAGAAACCGATCGTCATAGGTGTACAAGTTGGTTATCAAACTTACCTTAGAATTACACGTTTTATTCGAATTTAGCGTAAAAAATATACCATTCTATTTAAAATAACAAAGTTGGTGTCGACTTCCGGTATAACCGGATGTAAATCGAATTTGAAAATATTTTTAAAAGAAGCGGCACAAACAATAACCAAATGAGCCCAAGTTTCAGAATTGAATTCCTTCTAGTAATTCATATACTTCTAATAGCTCATCAACTTGAAAAGCCCTGTATAATAGTAAATAATAGGGTGAAAACTCAGGACCTTAGGGAGTTTAGGGCATAATGATGAACTTTACATTTTTTTTTATATTTACCACCACTTATTAAACATTAGTTGGTAATTTCCATCCCTAATGTGCCCTATTTCCAACATTATTGTGGACAACTAAGGGTACTATTTTTTAGTTCACCTACCACGGTCTTCTTTATCAAACTTTTAATTTCTTGTTTCTTCCACGATTATTTAATTATAATTGTATAATTCATTTCTATTTTAAATATCTAATTATGTAACTTAATAATTACTGTCAACACTTTCTAATACTGAATCAAATGTACGCACAAAAGTCGGCATCGTAGAGATAAGTTTTAAAGGGGGATGTTCGTTAATTAGAAGCAAATTAAGGTCAATATTATTTAAGTACTGCTTAAAAGATGCAGATTGGCAATGAATCAAATATTTACACTGGAAGGAACCGATGGAAAGATAATTGGATAGGACTAATTAATATAATCGATGAACGAGAAGGGATCCCAATGAAAGCAAGGAGAGCTTTTGCATATAATTATCAAATTAGGGAGCGAGTTTAATAATGCAATAAAAATTGACCATTAAATAATAAGAAGACTTTCATAGTAGATAGATATTTACGCAGGGGTCACTACTATTGAGAGAAACTAAACATGACTTAATATTATCTACAGGGCTGCGAAAGTACAACTCAACATAAACTACTCAATTGATATATTTTATCATCGAAAGTGTGTATTGGATTTACAAGGATACATTAAAGAATATTACTATTTACCCACATTTATTTATTCACTTTCGAGAATTTCTAATTTCTACCACATACTTACTGCCGTTTAAACTTAACACAGAAGGTAGTAAAAGATCAAATAGGATCATCTTAAATTATTCCCAAACTAAAGCTGTCTATAAAATTTAATGAGTACTTTATCTTATTTTAAACGAATCAGTTGCCTTCATAAAAACGGATTCTAATAAAATCTTTAAAAGGTTTTGGGACGAAATTTAAACTTCCTAGGCAGTCAATTAAGCAATCTAGATGAAAGGCTTTCATTAAGAGCAAATAAAAAACCGGTTTGGTGAGACAGGCAGACGTTGCAAATTTAATCTCGATAGACCACCGAGAAAACTGATAAATATTTAAATAGGGCTTGGTTACGTTTCTGGAGAATTTTTACTAAAACGAATTTATTAAATAAAATAGAAGACGACATACGTAGAAAAAGAAGAAATACAGCCACTAATCCACAAAAACGTTTATTTAGACACAAATGTATACATTTCAACCATTATGTGCTCATCTTCAGTGTAACAAAGTTTATTACAACAAGGGAAAAGCTGCGAAGACTTATTTAAAATAAATAAATATTTATGCTAAGTATTATACTAAAAAAGAAAAGAAAATTGTTCGCAGGGGAAATCGCAAAAATATAGTGGCGTAAATGTAAAAAGGTTTCGAGATTATTGTGCTTTCGAGGGAGATAAATTGGACGGAAAATCAAAACCCCAATAACTACCCCCTTTTAAATTTATCGGTTATACACAGATAACCTTGCAGTCCTCACAGAAGTCGAAAGCTGTTAAAAAGCGTTCGGAAGGAAAATTTATCATCTAATAACCATCTCTTAGAGCCCTTGTATAAGCTACAAAGTGTGCGTTCTTCTTCATTATCTCTTAAGCTTCTGTTTCATCTGTCTACAAAAAAAATAGCATTTCGGTGAGCTCTTACGGCAAATGAACATACATAAGCTGATATTATGTTATGACCTCTGCTGTAAAATTTTGAACAAATTCAATTTGATGATATATGTGTGCAAAATGATACGACCGATGTGACCAATCGATATATATTTACATACAAATATAACGGGTAGATAAGGGTATTTTAATTAAAAATTAATACTTTAAATTTACGAAATCACCTTGCTGTAACAATGGCAAAATTGTTGTGTTTTTTATTTACATTTCCCCATCTTGAATATATAACAGGAATTCAAAATTTATCACAAAAGAAACAATTTTTGTAATTTTGGTTTGCATATTTTATGTTATATAATATACCTCTATCACATTTTGTGAGATGTAAAAATATGATTTTTGTATAAATGAGTGTGGAATCAAAGGATGTATTCAAGGATATCGAACTGCAAGGATGTTAGAGTAAATTGTCCGGAAAAGGGCGGAGCTTGTGCTCGGGCACTTAATTTCTACATTTGGACGAAGTTTTGTTCCTGAGCATTCCAGTGTCAAAGCTCATTAGACTTTCTTAAGATTGTTTATTTTGTGTAAATGAGTGTGGAATCTAAGATGAATTGAAAGATATTGAACTGCAAAGATGCTAGAGTTAATTGTCCAAAAAGGGGCGGAGCTTGTACTCGAGCATTAAGCTTGTACATTTGGGCGGATTCATGTTTCTGAGCATCCCAGGGCCAAAGCTTATGAGCCTTCATTAATAATGTTTATTTTGTAAAAACGAGTACGGAACCAAAGGATGTATTCAAAGATATTAAACTACCAGGGTGTTACAATTAATGGTCCAAAAAGGGGGGGGGCGTGTGCTCGGGCAATTAACTTCTACATAAGGACGAAGTTTTGTTCCTGAGCATTCCAGTGTCAAAGCTCATTAGACTTTCTTAAGATTGTTTATTTTGTGTAAATGAGTGTGGAATCTAAGATGAATTTAAAGATATTGAACTGCAAAGATGCTAGAGTTAATTGTCCAAAAAGGGGCGGAGCTTGTACTCGAGCATTAAGCTTGTACATTTGGTCGGATTTATGTTTCTGAGCATCCCAGGGCCAAAGCTTATGACCCTTCCTTAATAATGTTTATTTTGTATAAACGAGTATGGAACCAAAGGATGTATTCAAAGATATTGAACTGCAAGGACGTTAGAGTTAATTGTCCGGAAAGCGGCGGAGCCTGTATTTCCGCATTCAGCTTGTACATTTGGGCGGATTTATGTTTCTGAGCATTCCAGGGTCAAAGCTCATGGGACTTTCTTAAGATTGTTGTTTTAGGAGTGGTCAATATTTTATTCCAAAAAGATGTTAAAAGCTCTCCGAAGATTCGTCACTTAGTCCTCACCTAACACGTTCCTGACCTTTGACCATTTCTTGAAAAATACTGTCTATGTATTTCGAGTGCCTGCAGTATATTCCAATAATTTCCCTTATCAAGCCCATTCACAAAGTCACCCTCTGTCTTGGACAACCGCAGCATCTCCTAATTTGTTCTTGAACTTTCGCGTGTACGAAGCTGATAACAAAATTGCACCAGCTCATGGCTTAAAGTTGTTGATTCGATAAATTGCACCAACAACAAAAATGACCTCACGCCTGTTCTTCTCAAGCGTAGATTACAGCAATAATTGTCAAACTGCAAACCTCCTTAGCGTTGTAAATTCGGTTTATTACGTACCACAGACGTCGTGGATGGGAATTTAAGGATTAACAACCTGCAGGACTTAAATGTTAAAGAGTAAAATGAAAAAACTGTGTTTTATGAAATAACGAAATAATTTACGTCAGCAATAAACGGCTCTAATTGAATTGTTAACAGAAACCGCGGAAGGATGAAAGTGTGTTCTATCAAACAGAAAATGAATCATGAATAAATTAAATAAAGTAATCGTGTAACCGTCTCAACAAGCGAGCAGTGGCGACCGCCGATGTAGTACATTCTGTATCGTAATTAGTTTCTCCAAGTAACTAACTTTTAACAAAACAACTAAACGAATCGAAACACAATACGTTCAGTCAGTAGTGCATTTAGATTTTCAGTGTATACCTACAGGGTACAAACTTCAACTTCCCTTGTTTCTATTGAGTTCGGGTTGGAGTTAACTTAATTCCACGTTCGTGGCTAGTTCGAGTGGGTAACGTTCGAAACGTCGTGTTGTATTATACGTCGGATGTGTAAAAAAAAGAGACGCCGGAACGTGATCTGTCAGCGAAACGAGTTTCGCATGCAGCGAATTCGCCTGAAGTGAGCAAAATACGGAAGAATAAAAAGTACAAGTTGTCGTATAACGATTTCCAGCAGAGGAAATGCTTACCGTTACTGTTGGATGCATTCGTGCATATATAAAGTACTTCCTACTGTACGTTCTAATGTTTGAACTAAAACCTTTTATGTGAATAACCATGAAACTATGAAAGGTGTTCAAAGAAAAATACGAGAGAACAATACGAATTTCTTGACGATCTACGAGTACAGTATTTTGTATGTTTGTTTGTTCAAACAAAGTAACTACTGTGTAAATATTTTTCCTTCCCTTTATTAAGAAGTACGAGAAAGAATGCAAAATATTTAGTTAAACGTGCATTATTTTAAGTGAAGCAAACTTTGTAGGTAATGCTTGGAGAGGGAGAGATCGTAATTTATCACTATTGACCACTAGACCAGGGTCGATAATTTTTGAAACCAAAAAAATTCTAGTATAATAAAAAACATTGGAAAAGTAAGAGAATATAACACAAATGAAAGGAAAAATAATTTACGGGCGATCTGAGGTCGGGAAGGGAAAGGGGGTGAGTTTTTAAGGGTAAAACACGGTTTTCCTTGATTTCCGGAAAAACTACAAGTCTTATGGAAAAAAATTAAATGAAAAAGTTGTAGGTAATAAAAAGATCTACAACTTTTGTATTAACACTTTTTTCGCATAACCTCAAAATTTATGTGAAAAATTCGAATAACCAAGTTTTTAGTTTTTTGTTTTTTTTTTCGTTTACAAATTTGGTGAAAACTTACCTATTAATGTCCCAAACACGCTGTAATTTTTTTGATTTTAAATATTTATTTTTTCACGTTATTTTTACTTAATATCAAAAAAGCATCCTTATTTTCAATCGAAAATTCTCACGTCAAAATATCTGCTTTTTTAAAATCGTTGGTGGGCTTCTTCATTAAAATCTCTACTTTGAGATGGTGTAAAGAAAAATATACATTACAATGGTAAGTTTTCTCAGAAAATACAAAAGAACGAACGGAATTTTATCTAAAAAATGTGACCCCTGCTATTTTTTTCAGTAAAAAAATTGTTTTATTAAATTCTAATTACATTTATGTCATATAAAAACTCATAATATATAAATATACATTTAAATCGTACTATTGAATTCACATACTTTATACTGATTACGTTATTCATTATAATATTTTTAAAAACACTAATTTAGTTTTTTTCGTTTTTTGCATTTCCTTAGAAAACTTAATGTAATGTATAATTTTTTTGACACCATCAGAAAGTAGAGATTTCAACGAAGATAAAGCCCACCAACGATTTTCAAAGAGAAATTTCCATTGAAAATTAGGGTGTTTTTCCGATATTAAGTAAAAATAAGGCGAAAAAATAAATATTTCAAATCAAAAAAATTACAGCGTGTTTGGGACATAAATAGGTAGTTTTTCACCAAATTTCGTGAAAAAAAAATTTTTTTGTAAAAGATAAAAATAAAAAACTTAAAAGTTGGTTATTTGAATTTTTCACGTAAATTTTGAGGTTATGTGAAAAAGTGTCAATACAAAAGTTGTAGACCTTTTTATAACCTACAACTTTGCTTGTTAACTTTTTTCTATAAGACTTGTAGTTTTTCCGGAAATCAAGGAAAACCGTGTTTTACCCTTAAAAACTCACCCCAATCCCCTTCCCGACCTCAGATCGCCCGTAAATTATTTTTCCTTTCATTTCTGTTATATTCTCTTCCTTTTCCAATGGGTTTCATACTACAATATTGTTTTTTCACTTTTTACTATTTTTGAATGCTTCAGCACTGGTCTACACAGGATTTGTGATATGATATTCTTTAGGAGTTTCTCCTGTGTTTCGTTACTCTGAAATTAAATCTGAAAACAGTTTTTTCTACTACCCTTTAATAACATAATTCGAAATTTCATCTAGGATTTAGATACCGTTGCCAATTCATGTCACCACGTGGTTTTTAATTATTTGTTATTTTTATTTTTTTTGGTTAAAACGCTCTGCTTAATGTTTGCAACAAATTCTTGCCGATGTACCATACCATCTTTTCATACATACCTATTAACACCATTTAACTTTCAAAACCGTTTCATAAAAACCGATCATATTTGTCACTGTTTAGAAAAATTGCCCATAACTACCTGTATTTAATTTTAGCCTTGAACAGCACTTACAACTGAGGACGAAACGTCGGCTTGTTTTTTA
This sequence comes from Agrilus mali, assembly GCA_029378335.1. NCBI lineage: Eukaryota > Metazoa > Arthropoda > Insecta > Coleoptera > Buprestidae > Agrilus > Agrilus mali. The sequence continues at coordinate 4,471,087 of CM055661.1, forward strand.
TACTATAAAAACGTCTTGTGCCCTTTCGTTGCTGTAATTGATCACCTGATATATCTCTCTGGAGAAGAATTATATCAATGTTTAGTTGTTGTAGATTTTCTTGTGCAAACTAACAACTATATAGATAACGTGAGTAAACTATGTAATGCTTATAACGAAATATGTGAAATGCCTCTCAAAATTGACTTTCTGGATGCTCACATCGATTTTTTCCCAGGAAATTTAGAAACAGTAAGTGACTATTATGAGAAACAGTCATGCAGTCCATTATCCAAGGCACACTTATTACGCCAAAATTAATGAAATTATCTATATTTTAAAAATTCTAAATTATTAAAAATTTTTCGAACAAAACAGTAGGGAGTATCTACGTATAAAGATCGTAAGAGGATGAAAAAAGGAATCGATTGAAAAAATAAAATATGGTAGGTGCCATTTGAAAAAACCAAGTTATTCGTGTTTGAAGTTCTTAAATTTTAGAATTTTATTTTGAACGCCCTGTATAAATTATTTAGTTCAATTTTTTCAAGGCGTTAGCACTAATATTCAGCTATTACTAGTAAAAATTTCAACACTCTGAGTCGTATTTTGTGGAAGTTATAATTTTTTTTTAATTTGAGTTGCGGTAACAATTTTTTTCTATAAATTAAATTAACTCAGAAACCGATCGTCATAGGTGTACAAGTTGGTTTTTAAACTTACCTTAGAATTACACGTTTTATTCGAATTCAGCGTAAAAAATATAACATTCCTTTTAAAATAACAAAGTTGGTGTCGACTTCCGGTATAACCGGATGTAAATCGAACTTGAAAACGTTTTTAAGAGAAGCGGCATAAACAATAACCAAATGAGCCCAAGTTTCATAATTGAATTCCTTCTATTAATTCCTAAACTTCTAATAGCCCATCAACTTTAGAAACTTGTATATAACTAGTTATTGATATCTACTAATATTACTAATTCACAAATAATATTGTTTATACTCTGTTTTATTTTTTTTATTAAAACTGAACGTGTTTTCTTTTATTAATTTTCAAAATAAAAATTTTCCCTAGCTGTGAAACTTTTTACGTAGAACATGAGAAACAAACTTTTAACAGAAAATAGATTACTTGCTTTGACAAATTTTAATTATAATATATGTTCTTTAAACTCAATAATTAACGTGAGATTTTCAAACGAAATTTTGCTTGATTCTTTTTTGTTATCTAACGTAAGTAAGGAATGTTCCCTAATGTCCTCATCAAAAGTAAATTCAGATTTCTTATAAATAAAATAAAATTGTACTCGTAGAAATGGAAGTATTACATTATTAAACTTTATTTTCTTAAAATGTCCTGTCTCACAAAGGGCAACGGTGGTTATAATAAATGACCTAGTACAGAAATATTGTTACATCGTCAATTTTGTATCCGAGTCAGCTGTCTAATAACACGGGGGTCTTTGTGACACCATCTTGAACATTTTCGCTTAGAGGGATGAAATAATGACACAAACCGAAAATATTAAGTAATCCGTTCAAATTCAAGACGAAACAAGAAAATTTATGATCTTATTTTAAAATGAAAAATATAATTTGTCTTGCACAAGGCATTGCCTTGACTTTGGACTGACTATAGATAAATTAGCATCAGGTTCGTTAGATAAATAAAAAAATTATCAACCAAAAAAAAAAACAAATTCTGCACGCTCTGATAATATAATTAATTAATAGTGGTATGTTTATCAGAAGATCTTGGCCCAAACTTTTAAAAAAGGTATCACTCGACTGTGACATTCAACACGTACCTATAATTTAATCTAGATAATCTGTTTGTTGTTTACTATTTTATAACGTTAAAAACTGGTTATTGTAGATTAAAACAACTCTCTTTCTCGGTGCCTCGAGCGATGAACGTGTAGTAAAGAGGGGATGCGCGTTGAAGGACGAGAAAGGGCTAATACGTCTACAGTATGTGTATATTTAGTCGTAAGTTCGTGTTTATCGCGTCGCGTAGGTATGCTAAAGAAATCGTTATCATTGATTTTATTTGTGCTTTTACGAACTTTATAGTGTTTTATGTTATTAATGTAAAATAAATTACTGAAATGTGAAAATTTACAGAAGAATAATCACCTTTAATATCTTCATTAGCGCTGTGAATAGGTGAGAAAAATAATATGGATAGATAATAGATTATATTTTTAGTATTTTTCTGATTATCCGTATAAGTTAGAAATTATACAAGGTTACAGGTTAAGTCGTCCTAGATCCTTTAAGAGGTTGTAGTTTCCAGTGGAGGTTCGTGGTCGAATACGAAGGGGGTTCACAAAGTTAATAACATGTAGGTAATATCAGAACATGAAGCGTATTTCACGATGTTGTAAATGCGCCGCAGGCGAAGATTTTTAATATTTTTAGGAGAAACAAATACTTATGGCTTTTAATAACACAATAAATAAAAACCTTACGTTTACTTATACAGGAAATCCATTCGTCTATGTTTTGAATTAGCAAACACCCCTCAACAGGATTACCGGCAAAAATCAGGCACGGAAAGCAAAATAATGCGTTTAATTTATTACACCCACACAACCACGAAGTTTTTTTATACTCTTCTACTTTAAACACACGTTTGAACTTTTTATTTTTTAAGGTACACTCTTGTGTCAGCTGTAGTTTTGGGCGAGGTGGACCCCTTTTCTTTATTTCGAAACGATTTTGAAAATTATTTGAATTTTCTTTAATATATTTTACCGAACACGACTCCATCATTTACGTAATATTTTAATTAACACGTATTGTGCAATAAATTGTGCGTCATTTACAATTAGTGGACTTTGAACTCTGAAATCTGAACATGCTTCTGAACATAATTTTTTTGCTATCGGTTCTTACCAACACTAGCTTTCAGACCCCTTTAAAAATTACTCGTACTGGATATTTTCACCAGGTGGCAGGCTGGCAGGCTAACCGAAGTTGCAAAACCCTAGCAGAATGTCGGGTACCCGTGCCGACGTAGCACGACATTATTCCGGCTGATTCCGGCTTCTCGTGCAGTGCACCTAAACGTTGTATGCTGAGGGTATTTTATATTTATTTATTATTTCACGCGTCCGACTACCTCTCTCTCTAACATATGGACATCAAACGGAGTATCGCTCACGTGATATGTTCAGAATCAAAACTTGAACCAAAAAAGTTAGGTGAAGTCATCAGTGACACAACAAAAATTTAAATATTTTCTATGGGTTACGGGTTGGTGTTTTCTTACTATGAACTATGAAATGGTAAAAGAGATGTATATTATACGGTAATCATCAATAATATAATAAATATTAAAAGGATAAAATTATATGGTGTAAGTAGTTCAATTTTTAAGAGGGTTCACTGAACAAATGCACCTACAGTAAAACCGCCACTGGTAGTTTCCCTCAATTCTGACTGATTTGATTATGAAAGACCGTATCCCAAACTTAATCGTTTTCAAGTTATTGGACTTTTCAATTTTTTTTACATGAAAATTGCCGATTTTTTGATCTATTGTCCCATTTTTTTGTGTTTTGTACCACTAATTTAATTCTTTCTGCTATTTCTTTGTAGTACATAAGTTGCTTTACTATTTTCAACACTAGAATTACAGGTAACTGAACCAACTGGGTCGCAGTAGGCGATTGATAGTTAAAGAAGGTAATAAATTCGTAAAAAATATTTTTTTGCTTTTTAAATATTAAAAAAAGTCTGACAGTTATGCTGCAGATGTGTTTAAAAATATCTATGGTACTTTAGCTATCCAACAAGGTATAATAAGTTAGGGTATTATCAGAAATTTTACGAATTTAATACTGCGACCCAGTTGGTTCAGTTACCTGTAATTTTAGTGTTGAGAATAATAAAGCAACGAATGTACTACAGAAAAATAGCAAACACAAATAAATTAGAGGCACAAAAAACAAAAAAAGATGGGACAATAGACAAACAATTAGCAATTTTTATAAAAAAAATTAAAAGCCTAATAACTTGAAAACGGTTAAGTTTGGGATACGGTCTTTCATAGTCAAATCAGTCAGAAATGAGGAAAGCTACAACCTCTTAAAGGATCTAAGTCGACTTAACCTATAACCCTGTATAATTACCCAACAAGAGGAAATATTTACTTTTCTTGAAGCATAGGTATTGAAGTAACTCATTTAACAAGAATCTCCTTAATAAATGAGTCATAAATAAGTAAGTTGAAACCATTGATGTTACTTCATTCATTAAATGCTTATCGAAACTACAGACATAATGGTCTGGAATTTTGAATGTGTTACTTCTCATTATCCTACCAACAGAAATAGCAACAAACTACTGGCAAAACCAAACTGCTGCTAACTACAGCTTTATTTTCAACAGATTATTAATTAATATTTACTACCAAAATGGTATAATACTAACTGTGAGGGCACAAGGGGTGAAGGTGAAAAATAAAAATTTTGAGAAAGGAGTCAATATTATCCAACTCTGACCTGACGTTATTCAATTTAACATATTAAGCAGTAAAAAATCCTCACTTACAAACAATTTTCTACGTGTATTCTACAATGTTATCTCTCTGTGTCTCTCTCCCTTCGCCTCCTCCTTTATCATTGTTTGAAAATGTAAAAAATTAAAGTTACATAATTTTTAAAGGTAAATTGTTTGATTTGAAAGAAAATTTTTAAGAAGGTAACTAAATGAAATTAAATTGCATTAAAATATTGTAATATCTCTACAATTGTTTCGGTATGTTATGCCTTTTTCAAGAGTGATCTTATTACTAAAATTGAATTTATTATACGGTGTTTATATACCTAAAGTTTAAGGGGGAGGAGGATACAGTCATATAATATTAAATCTATTAAAGGTGTATTTAAAAATTGTTGTTGGTCATTAATAATATTTTCTTTTTTATAAATAGCTTTTTTAATTTCTAATTGTTCTAATAAATCTAAACGTTTTCCTTTTTTGGAATTGTGTAACAATTTTACATTTCCTGAATCTATATTATGTTTATTACTAACACAATGAGATGCTAAGCCAGTTTAAATTGGTTATTGATTTTTTGTGTTCATTTATTCTAGTTATATTACGTTCAGTTATCCCTATATAAAATGCGTTAGAATTTTTACAATTTAATTTGTATATTCCTGATTTCTGGAGTTTATCATATTTTTCTTTTTTTATTGTTCGAGAGTAAGGTTCTTAAATTGCATTTATTTGCTAATATAGTGTCAATATCTATTTTTTTAAGATTGTTAACAATTTTTGTTGTCTTTTTTCCACAATAATTGATAAACTTATATTATGTTCTTGGTTCTTTTATGAAGCGATACATTTCTTGACTATTTGTTGTTCCTTTTTTTATTAGCTAATCTATTAAGGGCTTACTGTAACCATTATCATATCATAAGCTATTTGCTTTATGACATCTACTTTTTTTAAAAAATTGATTTTACTTAAAGGGTAATTAAACAATCTATAGATTAGGCTATGAAACATTGCTAATTTTATTTATAATGATTGATTTGATCTGTACAGGTAGGTTTTCTATATACATATATCAAATTGAAGCTTATTTGATGTTTTTGTGATTTCTATGTCTAGAAAATTTAATTTGTTTTGTTTTTCTATTTCTACTGTGAATTGTATTCTTTCGTGTCCATTGAATTCAGTAATAATTCTAAGAAATCCAGATGCAAAAAATATCATCTGCGATTGAATTTGATTTAGTTACTTTCTTAAATAATTAAAATGTTTCACAAGGAACCCCTTGAATTCCATTCAAATTATTAAATTTTTTTAGTTCTTACGTCTCCAAACAACAAAGACAAAAGAGGTCAACTTCTTATACTTCCACTTCTCCATCTTCACATACAATCACCCCAACCATTTCCCCCTCTGTTTTCTCTCTTTTTGATTATTTGAAGGTGCAAAAAATTGAGGATATTATATTTTTAATAGTGTTTTGTTTGATTTAAAAAAAAATTGGTCAAATGTCTATTATAGTTCTTATAAGATCCAGAGAATTCTGCTAATGTTTAACTGCGTTCTAACTGACTAATTGAAGTTTAAACTCCTATGATTGATTCTTATTGATAGGTGGTATGACTGGTTGTAAGAAAATTATGTTAAACGAAGAAGAAATAAATAATTTTACATAAATTTATATGCGTGGGTTGTTTAAATAGTAAGATTAACCATTCGGTATTGTATTCAGTGAAATACTAAAGTAATTAATTTTTTATAGATGTTTGAAGTTTAACTGTTTTATATAAATAAAACACTCTTGTAATTTCCACTGATTTTATTATGTACTTGACATATGTTTCGCTACTTTGTAGCTTCTTCATGAATAAAATTACAAGAGTGTTTTATTTATATATTTTACAATGAATTTCCACCAAGTAAAAGTAGAATCAATCAATTATATTTAACTGTTTTATTAAATTTTTGCCATGGTACCTACTGCTATAGAAAATTGCATCTTAATATGCTCTTCGTTGTGTGATTCGTGTTTTGATTGGAAAAAATAAAATGACGACATAAATCTATGGAAAATTCAGTAAAGGAAAAAAAAAGACTCGATTTAATTAATGAAATAATGTTCTTGTTTCACGACAAAGTACGACCTAAGTTGCTCACGAAATTTAATTTCAAGATTCAACTAAACAGAGAAAATCGGGGAATCTTTGATTAATTAGTTCCAAAAATTGGACGCATCTTACTCCCACGCGGCAGTGATAATTTTATTTTTCTCTATGAATAATGTCTCGAATGTTTTTGCCATTATATATAAAAGTTTTCAGTTATCTGTAGATTTAAAAAGCCACGTTTTTTTTGTGTTTTGACCTCTTTTTATAGTGTACTTAATGCAAACGCTAAACTTCATTTTTAAACGACCTACGTACTTTTTTTTCCTTCATCAGGTTGTCTCTTCAATTTTTGATTGACCTTCTGCTCTTTTGGTTCCTGTTGACATGGAAAGCATTGTAAATACAATTTTATGAATTCAGTAATTTAAAGATGAATACCACCATTAATCAGCAGTTTCAAACACATCTTGCTCACCCAAAAAAAATATTCTCAGACAATCTAGTACTTATTTATACGAGTAGGTATGGCTCTCGTTAGCTAAAACGCTTGAATGTTAACGTTACAATACTATTGTCAGTACTCAGTACCGAAAATACCTATCTAAGTAAAAGGGAGCTCTACTACAGGAGCTTAGAAGTAAAAGCTGTTACTAAAAGATGTATTTGTGCATGTACAATAATGCAGATACGTCGGGATTATTTGACAAACAGGCGAGGCGTTTTCGAGTATGTAATGGAAACCGAGTGCATCAGACGTGTGTGTGTGACAGGATTTACTCAGAAACATGAAAGTTTACGGCTGCTGGAGTCCTATGTTTGAAATTATTCCAACATATCCTTTGTAACAACCAACATTCTAAGCATAAATCTATGTGGGGATCATTTCGATGGTTCTCAATTTAATGTATGGTTATATTTGAGAAAAAATACGTGCAGATCACGTAAAAATTATTTCAAACTGTTGAGTAGTATCAATGGTACCTTTTAGTAATAGTTAGAAGATCTATGGCTACTGTATTAGTTTTATAAATAATGTTTGACTTCGTCTTATTATATTATTAGGGTAATTGTTAATAAAAATGTAAACGCACTAAATAGTGGTAAAAACATCCCTTGGTTTTTGTATCTATAGAAAAGCTAGAAAAAACAATTTACGTTTAAGTTAAATACTAATTCAATCAAAGTCGGTTATAACGAACGAAATCTAAAGTACAAACACGAGTTATTCGTATTGTTGGGATAAAGTGAATATATTTATAACAAGGTCTAATCTTTTATAATGAAATAATATTAGTACGTAATATAAACATAACCGATGCCAATTATTTTAAGGTATTAGGTATACACCAAGGCGTAGCTAGGATTTTGTCGAGGGGGAGGGCTGATTTGGAAAGCAAATACAGTATATTTTTCTCAAAAGAGATATTTTAAGTTGATAAAAAACGTAGAAAAACAACGAATAATGTTTCACCAAGATTTATTTTCGACATCTCGACAATACTGCTTCGATCGAACTGGGATCATTATCAAGAATAATTGTACTAAATCTTAAAAGTAATGTCAACATACATATTACCAACAAATTACAAAGGAGAAGTGGATAGTTGGTGAAGTGTACAAAGCCTTTTTAATTTCCAGATTTTTTATAGCTTTGTTAGTCTCTTATTATTGTTTATATTTTATATATACAATGTTCCACGAGTCCTGTTTTTTTTAAGTCTTATTGATACTGTAATGAAGTTCTTTTAATCGAGTCCCAATAGCTCTCCTACTTTTACTATGTTAATTTCTTTACAATCATTACAAGTTTGATTGATTCCGGTGGTTGTGTTGGTTTATTTTTAACTAGTAGGGTTTTTAGACTTTTATTGTTGGTTTCTATGGCTGTAAGGTTGAATTTTCTTAATTTGTTTTTAAACTTGTAACTAATGTTGTTGATGAAGTTAATTGAGCAAAATTGATGAACACAGCTTGTAGGTTCTGTTGGGTTGGCATTGTATTTATTTAATTTAGACACCAATGTTTTAATTTTTCTGTTGATTAAAATTGTCTATTATGCTGAGTTTGTAGCCATGACTTTTTGCTAACAGTTTTATTGTGTTGATTTCTTTTTGATAAGTTTAAAAGTGTATTAACCATGAAATGGAACGCTTCAAGTTTAGTTTATAAAAGATGTTCAGAATAAGATGATGTAATCGTGTCTGTAAATGTAGTTTCCTACAAATGTTGAAAAGTTAAATTATTCTTATCAGAACCTATCATTTCTGAATCCGAAAAATGTAAAGTTTCTTCTTCTTCAATAGTAAATTTGATATTATTAATTAATAAAATTTTGAATGAGGTTAATTTATTGTCTTTTGGTTCTCGACCATACACAAGACACGTAGTCAACGTAACGATGCCATGCAGTTATGAACCTGTAATAATAATAAGTAAATTATTGGAATTAAATAATTTGTGTTCTAAATGACCCATGAAAATTTCGGCTAATATCGGTGACAGCGGGGAGCCCATTGCTAATCTCTTGTCTTGTTTATAAATTTTGTCTTCGAAAGGGAAATAGTTTTGCTCCATACATGTATTTATTAATATGAGGAGATCTTTACTTTGAATACCATTTAAATAACTACTGCGAATTAATTTAGAAATTATTGTGGCTAATTTATCACAGGTTATGGAAGTAAAGTCAAAACAATAATTACAGTAATGCGCATGATCAGTTAGTAGATATGACTAATGGAACAGCCGTAACAGTGGAAACGGAGACGAATAAGGTTTTTTTCCCGATTCCTTACGTGAAGGGTCTTTTAGAAAAAATTAAAAAGTTGGTCCAAAAACATAATATTAATATTGTATTCAAACCCATTAATAGTAGCTCACAATTTTTTTCGAAACATAAAACTAAGACCAATATTCTCCGAAAAACCAATGCCATATACAAAATTCCGTGTTCCAACTGTGATAAAGGGTACATTGGCCAAACAAAAAGACCACTTCAGATAAGAATTCGTGAACACAAAAATGACCACAACAAACAAATTGTGGCAACCCCTCAATACAAAACTGCCCTTTTGAAACACTCCGTGGAAACTGGCCATAAGCCAAACTTTGATAATACTAACATATTATATGTTGAAAATAATTACTTCAAACGACTTTTTCTAGAAGCCTCATTTATTTTAATACATAATGAAAAATCTGTGAATTCTCGATCGGATTTGGAGGATAACCTTATTGTTAACAACTACTTATACCTATACAACAAATTTAAAATAAATAAAAACAAACAACTTAAAATTACATAACTTACTAATACTATTAAACCTACTATATATCCTAAAACTACTTATTTGCAATACACTTACTCCTACTTTTCACTAATACTGTACATTATTTTAAAATTTCTAACAAAAAATTATCGTGTTTTTTAGTTAGTTTTTATTATAGCGAGTCTTATAACGTTTAATTGTAATTATGTCCTGTTAGTGTTACCACGTGGTTCTGTAAACGTTTTTAACATAACTTATTTATTTATTATTTTATTTATACAAGTTTTTAGTAGTAATAATATTTATTGTTTTATCGTTTTAAATGTTGTTTGGGGTTAATCGTACTATTACACCAAATATACAGCTTATGTTTCTTAAAATATAACACAAAAAACCAGTAAGTTACTTAATGTATACTGTAAAATTCTGCTGTATAACAACTAATTTTTTTTTAGCCTTGATAAAGGTTCACATCTGAACCGAAACGTTGGTGTTGTTTTTATAATAAATGAACTCTTTACCCCTTAAAGCTCTGAGTATTTTATTATAAACAGTAGGGGAAGAAAAAAAAAAAATAAAAAAAAAATAAAAATGGAAAATAAATATACTAACTACATCGAAAGACATGAGACTTGAATTTTTAGGTAATGTTACTCCCCACTTCTGTTTTGTAATTTGTAGGTATTAATATGGAAAGGAAATTTGGACCAGACTAGCCGGCCCCAGAGGTCACCAGTTCGATTCCGGGATCGACTACTCTGGCCAAAATTTTCTGTGGTTTCCTTGGATCATTTAGGCAAATGCTGGGGTAGTAATATTCCACAGATAGTCTTTCACTTTTCTTCTGTCTTCATTTCGACCGTCTCATCTTTCTTCCCCCAACCATCACCCACCCATTTCCACTATTGACAAAGAGGGCCTTCCGCCCTACCCTTCCGACTTTGCACAAGAGTGTAGGTCAGGGGGGGGGGCATCCCGCTCACCAATATTGGTGCGAATCAATATTGGTGGGAATGAAACACCCAAATGTTTTTCTTTTAAGATTCAGTACAATTACTCTTGATAATGATCAGTTTCTTGTCATTGGTCGAATACACTTTTACTAATTAATAAACCCCTTCTATTTATAAAAGCGCTACCGTCATTTAGATCAACTCCAACACAAACATACAGTTCCACTCCCCAACCCGCTTTACGTTTGAATACCTATCGAAAGGGGAAGGTCTTACGGTTCCGATACGAATTATATTAAATACAACAGCTCCCTCCACTAATCCCTCTTTTTATTTGGTATTTGGTTAAATATGTACGATTTGATACGAAATATTTCGGTAATACAGCCCCACTCTACAATTCTTTTGTGCACCACGAATATAGAAGTCGTTTTAAACAAACGGAGGCACTCCTCAAATTGTAATCCTCTGGAAACTAAAATAGTACCTAATTATAAAGCAGTTGTTGTGGAAATTCTCCTGTAGGACAGTATGAGTATAACTAGACTGAAATATTCTGCATCCGAAAGTAATTTAGATTTCAATCATGTAGGACTGAAGTTGAATTAAAAGTTTGCATAATAACGCGAACCTCAAGTTATATTTTATTTTGTTTAGAAGCTCGAAGCATCTGACAGGCAAATAGACGTTAATACCAACAAAGTTTCTTTAAATATATGACATGCAGTAAGTGCAGTTTTCTTTAAATTCCTATTATTAAATTAATCTTCTGATGAAAAATCTAAATTTTTGTCGGAGGCACCGGGATATTTTGCATGTTTATAATGACACTCCAGAAAAAGATTACCCATTCTATAAATCACTGTCACGACTAAGCAAATTTTTTATGAGTGTTTTTAAAGATTTAGTGAATTAGACAATGTTATAATATATATATACAGGATACAGGGTTTTTCAAGTTGATGGGCGCTATTAGAAATATACGAGTATGAATTACTAGAAGGAATTCAATTCTGAAACTTGGGCTCATTTGGTTATTGTTTATGCCGCTTCTTTTACAAATATTTTCAAGTTCGATTTACATCCGGTTATACCGGAAGTCGATACCAACTTTGTTATTTTATATGGAATGGTATATTTTTCACGCTGGATTCGAATAAAACGTGTAATTCTAAGGTAAGTTTGATAACCAACTTGTACACCTATGACGATCGGTTTCTGAATTTCGGAAGTATCCATATAGATCGAAACAGGATAAAAAAGGAATCGATTGAAAAAATAAAAAATAGTAGGTGCCATTTGAAAAAACGAAGTAATTCGTGTCTGAAGTTTTTCAATTTTAGAATTTTATTTTGAACGCTCTGTATAAATTATTTAATTCAATTTTATCAAGGCGTTAGCACTAATATTCAGCTATTACTAGTAAAAATTTCAACACTCTAAGTCGTATTTTGTGGAAGTTATGATTTTTTATAATTTGGGTTGCGGTAGCGATTTTTTTTCTATAAATTAAATTAACTCATAAACCGATCGTCATAGGTGTACAAGTTGGCTATTAAACTTACCTTAGAATTACACGTTTTATTCGAATTCAGCGTAAAAAATATACCATTCCATTTAAAATAACAAAGTTGGTATCGACTTCCGGTATAACCGGATGTAAATCGAACTTGAAAATATTTTTAAAAGAAGCGGCATAAACAATAACCAAATGGGCCCAAATTTCAGAATTGAATTCCTTCTACTAATTCATATACTTCTAATAGCCCATCAACTTGAAAAACCCTGTATATAAACTACTTGCCTGATTAACTATCAACGAGGGGCGTTAATAATGGCAGGGACTTTAAATAGGAAATTAGGGTAAGGGTCACCCGCTACACCACCCTAATCCTTCTCACTCGCTTTCTTGATCGTACTGACTGCTGTCTTACTGTTTTTACTGATTAACTTTTTTTTTATAATGAGCCACAAAGTGCTCTTTTAGTTACCCCCAAACGGAACTTTGGGGGTAACTTTTGCCGTGCAATTACGTCGAAGTTCCGTGTTTCGTAAATTCAACATGTTGCATATTTAAATTAGAACAAATGTAATTAATGAAATAAAAAACAATTAAGGGAAAATATTATTTTGGAAAAATATGAGCACTATATGACACCGCAATTATGTTTTTTAGTATAAAAAATGAGGCGAACATAAAAAAGAGATCGAAAGACGGGCCGATGTTTACTTCCAATTATTTTTTATTTCTTTATTGTTATACCTTTCAATAGAACTGGAATCGAAAGGCAAATAAAATTTGTAGCAAGGAGAATTAGACCCAGTTTGCGGTATGATGAATACTTTCGAAGTAAAAAATATCTAGACCAAAGGAATTGATTTTAAATAAATATTATTTGTTGGTGTCGTCTAGCAGATCCTTGAAATATTAAAAGAAAGATAATAAAAAATGTGTTTCGTTTGACGTTATGATTTTTAAGGGCTGTAAATACTTCTGGTGGTCAAATTTCTTTTCATTTATAGTAAAAGCATTAATAAAATAATGCATATCTTCAAATGTAATTAATGAAATGGTTCCTTTATTGTGTTAGAAAGGTATTGTTACGTAATTTATATTTCACGTATTTTTACAACACTTTTTATTATTTAATTCGTACACCAATAACCATCAATAATTCACTAACTACTTCGCTTTTTAATCGCTGTTCCTCTACTTATAACTTATATTTGTCACTCTTATTCTATCAAAAACTGTCAAACTGTCCAACGCTGTTCCTTAAATAGTCTTGTAGACGTTTCTAGGTGATTCTCGAAACTTCCAGCAACTTTTTCTTGAACCTTCTGGAACGCGTCATAGGTAACTTTCACTTAACTTTAGCAGTCGGCGCGTGTCAACTTCATCCAAAACGCCACGTCCGTTACACTGCCCCGTCCTCTAGCGCCGATCAGTTTCTTCCACTGTGTATAGAGCCAACCAGTCGAGATGTACATTTTTCATCTTCAATTTGGGGCCTCGTTGTATCCTGTAGACGACATCGTTTATCCGGGTAATCACTTTGTACGGGCCCTCCCAATTCCGTTGTAATTTATGGCACCTTCCTTTCTTGCGAACTGGGTTGTAGAGCCATACACGATCGCCCTCCCTGAATCCAATGGAATTCGCTCGCTGATCGTAGCGGGACTAGATTCGGTCACTTTCGAAATTTATTCTTGTTCTGACGGCTTTATGGATGGTGTTTAGCCGCTCGCGTATTTTAGACACATAATCGTCCGTGGACAGCGAAGAATCTTCAGGTCGCCCAAACATCAGATCAGCAGGTAGTCTCAGTTCCTTCCCGAATAGCACACAGGAAGGGGTCTGTCCAGTAGTCTCGTGTATGGATGTCCTATAGGCCAGAAGGAAAAAGGGAATGTGGCGATCCCAGTCGGTCTGATGATCGTTTACAAACATCCTCAGGTTGTTTTCTATAGTCGTATTAAATCGCTCTACCATCCCATCAGACCGAGGATGCAACGAAGTCGTTCTAGTTTTCCCTATTCCCATCAATTCAGACACTTGTTGGAATATTTCTGATTTAAAATTTCGGCCCTGGTCACTTCTAACTTATATATGTCACTCTTCTATCAAAAACTGTCAAACTGTCCAACGCTGTTCCTTATATAGTGTTGTGGACGTTTCTAGGTGACTCTCGAAACTTCCAGCAACTTTTTCTCGAACCTTCTGGAACGCGTCATAGGTAAATTTCACTCAACTTTCGCAGTCGGCGCGTGTCAACTCCATCCAAAACGCCACTTCCGTCACAGTATGCTAAATTTTGTTGATTGAATTCGTAGGTTCTCATCAGCACGCCTTTGTAAATCCCAGAACAGAACACCAACCAATTTTCTTGCTGTTTATAAAATAGTCACAGACAGCATAGTTAATACCATCTCTAGAGATTTGCAAAACTGATTTGATTACAATTCGATATTCTTAACTAAAGAGGAGTCTCTTTCTGTTGTCAAATATTTACGACTCCATAATTGGACACTAATTCTTACAGATGGCGTTTACAACGTTGTATGTAGTTAATCGTTGAACTTCGTTAGCCAACACCAACCTAACATGCAACAAACTCGAAATTGACCGTTTTTACAAAAAAAAACTAGCTTTCGGGTGTTTTATCCTACTAATGTTGGTGGGCGATCTGTCACTCCGACTACACACTAGTGCAAAGTCGGAGGGTAGGGCGGAAGGCTCTCTTCCGCCTCCTTTAGGAATAGTGGCAATGGGTGGGATGGTGGTTGGAAGAAGAAAGATGAGACCGACGTAATGAAGAGAGAAGAGAATTGAAAGACCATATGTGGAATATTACTGTCCCAGTTTTTGCCTAAATGATCCAAGGAAACCATAGAAACCGTAATTAAACCGGTGACCTCTAAGCAATGATCTAGACGACTAGAATTCTGACCGAATATATACTTGGGACAATTTTAATTCCATAGTTAAATTTTTAAAACGTAAGTATGTTATACATATGCCCAATGAACACGTGCCACCACACCACACAGTAATTATGAATACATATCAAATTATTAATGGTTTCCAAAATGGCCACTCCATGTGCAGAGAACGATTGTAAAAACAGGCGTATTATTAGCCGTTCGAATGTGCTCAATAAAGGACACCCATCATATGATTTTATGTCGATGGGATGGTCCGATTCACGTAAAATTTACTATCGTAGCCGGAACAACTCGTAAACGGTCATAAACCGTCTGCTCGACTCGTCGAATTATTTATACGTTATGGAGCTCGTCGGTGCTTTATCAATTTCCGATATCGGACAATGCCGAGTCTCTTGGGAGCAATATAGAGCGTTTTATGGGCCTAATCTTTCGATAGACGTATTTCACGTGTTATCACTTGCACTTTCTAAGAACATTATAAAAACTTGGGACACGTATTACAGTACATGTAGAGTGTAGGGTAAAAAATAGATGATCCATCATCTCAAGCTAAGTAGGAGTAGGAAAACGTACACAGTATTGCAAATAACAATTTCGTTATGGAAGATCTCGGTTTTTTTTTCCAATCACCACCATCCCATTTTCATAATTTCTTATGAAAGATGAAAATTTAAAATCTATGGTGTCATAGCCCACCCATTTAACTTCAGATATAATAAAATTTTGTGTGTCATCACTCGATAATTTCGGCTTTTCTCACCGATCACCACCACCTATCAATTTCCATTGTTCCTTCTGCACCACAGCCGATCCATCACCTTCAGTTGGTGTAAATAAAACACTTTGAACTTTTGTATATCACTACATAATGTAAAACAAAGCCGCTTCCGTTGTCTATCTTTCCCTAAGTATGCTTAGATCTTTAAAACTACGCAACGGATTTTGATGCGGTTTTTTTAATAGATACAGTGATTCAAGAGGAAGGTTAATATGTATAATACATGCATAATATAGTAGAGAAACACTGATTTTAGAGGTTTAAAATTTTAAAATTTAGAGGTTTCTAATGTGTTGTAAATAAACACATTTTTTTGCGCTTACATTGTAAACGCTGGCTGAACCCTACGAGATAGATCAAAATAATGTACTACAGCAGGGATGAGCAACACGCGGCCCGCGGGCCGCTTGCGGCCCGTTAAACTTGTTTATGCGGCCCGCCAAGCATTTCTAAAATTGAATTTATTTTATCCACTTTCTCCCATCAATATATTGTTATAAAATTAATTAAAATAAAATTGTAGTACAGACTATAAACCGAAACAATTTTATGTGACGGTTAGGTTTTCCTACAATTTTTTTAAACTTTCAAATTTGTAATACATAATAGCCCATCGGAAATGCAAACAAAACAACGGAAGGTTGCAGATGAGCACAGGCATTTCCAAGAAAAGTGGAAATTTGATTATTATTTCACTTTCGTCAAAGATAAAGCTGTATGCTTAATATGTTCAGAGACTGTGTCGACATTGAAAGAATATAACATAAAAAGGCATTACGATACAAAACATGAACAATAATATAAAAACGTAACAGGACAACTCCGTATAGATAAGTTTAATCAAATACTGGCAAAAAAAAAAGAAAATCTTTGCGGACGGAGAGATGATAAAAGAATGACTGCTGTTGTAGAAATAGCATTTCCTGATAAAATAAATTTTATTTCAAACATTAGTTTATCAAGATCAAGACTGAGTGATGCACGAGTGTTACTTTATGTGCGGCCCGTCAAAAAATTTTATATTTTAAATTGGCCCGTTGATTAAAATTGTTGCTCACCCCTGTACTACAGTATTGTACACCTTAAAAAGGTCTACAAAAAAGTCCGGGATGATATATGTCTATCTCTTAGGGATAACCCACAATAACAATTTTTTTTATCCTTTTTAAAATGCAGGAACGGGGCGGGTCGCTAGTCTTCTAATAAAATCACTCTAATTTCAAAATTCCTCTGTGGTTTCCTTGAAGTTTATAGGTAAATGCAAATGCTGAAACTACCCTTCTCTTTTTGATGTGAATCATATATAGGCGCGGATAAACCGGATTTTTGGCGTGGCGATCGTGGTGATTGCATTCCGATGCCGATATAGAATGTGGTGTTATTTTTCGTCACACATAGTTCGCGCTACATTTTGATGTGAAACATCTATAGCCGCGGGTAAACCAGATTGTTGGCGTGGCGATTGCATTCCGTGGTGACGCTCGCCATGCGCAAGCGCCTGTGCGATTCTGTTCCCACTCGGTTGGACGGTGTCGTTTACTATAGTAAACTATAATATGGAAGTGAATTAATTATGATTGTTGTGTTCATTTCACCTAATAAAAAAATGAATGAAATTTCAATGTAAATTTTGCTAAAGATGAATCAATGCCATTAATTACGTTCCTCCAAAAAGAATTTCAATTGCAAATTAACAACAACAAGCCAAATAAAATAGTCATCATTTTGAGGAAAAATATCGTAATATTTGATTTTTTCATTATGTCATATTTAGTTCCTGTCGTAATATTGTCTTTCATGCATATTACTTGTACAAACTCGATGTTTCACATCTGCCAGGTGTCCCGTGACGGCTCACGTTTTTTTTTTTTTTTATTTTCATTACTTTTCAATTTTCGAAGTAATATTCCAGAGGGAGTCTTTAGATCTATGATCTATATTTTTTCACGTCTGTCTTACTTTTTCTCCTCTCTCTTCCTTGAGTTTTTATGGGGACTGAAGATTATTCTTTTTAAGTTATAGCTCATCCATCAACTTTAGCTGGTGTAAATAAAACACCAAAAATTTTGCAAATCTTCTAAAAAGTTAGTTAAATTACAAAGCTATCCTGTGATTTCCTTAGATTTTATAATCAAATTCTGGGACGAAGTGATATTTCATTTAAATTGTTTCTGTATCTTTTACTATCTTCACTCGTCTGTCTCGCCTTCTCTTCTCAATGATCAATGAGCACCATCCATCAATTCCCTTGTATCCTTATGGAGGTATAAATAAAACACAGCACAAATTTTGAGTTTACTCTAAGATACGTTGTAAGCTGCAAGTAGAGTTGATGGTGGTTGAACTGCTTCGTCTATATTGCATATATTGAAAGACCTAAGCGGCTAATGAACTATTTATACAAAAAGCTATACATATAACTATCAGCACGTTACTTCCTTAGCGTTCTTTTGTTTTGGTAATAGTGACCAAGATTTCCCCAACCACCGGTGATATGGTGTGGATATACTGTACGTATTTTTCACTTATGCACACTACAGAGCAATGACCACAAGATTCTAGGCAGATACTTTAACAGAGTAATATTCCACAGACTGTCTTTAGATCTTTTATTTTTTTCCTCAATCATCAGCACCCACCTATTAATGTGTTTCCTTATAGAAGATGAAAATCTGTAAGATTACAAACAGCCCATATCCCCTGAAAAAATAATTCTAATCACAAAATTCTTCTGTGGTTTTCTTGGATAATCGTCTTTACTATCGTCTTCACTTGTCTGTATCTATTTCTCTCCTCAACCACAACCACCCAATTATTCCCTTGATTATTTATAATGCACAATAAAATTTTGTATATCTTCTTATAAAAACACTCTGGTTACAAAAATTCTTCTGTGGTTTGCCTGGATTGCCTAGAATAGTATTCAATAGATGATATTTCGATCTTCTCCCGTCTTCAATCATTCGCCTCTGTATCTTTTTCACCAATTCCTTTGATTCATTATGGAAGATAAAGATCTTCAACATTGTGCAAGTGCCCACTCATCAGTTTCAGCTGATGATAGTATAGCGAAATAATACATATCTAGTAAGAAATCACTAATACGAATCTTTAATTACATAACTTGTAATTGAAAATGTCGTTGATACAAAACGAATACAACTTTCTCAATGTACAATATAAAATTGTCTATGACAAATTTTCAATTTTATTATGTCCATATTCAATTTGTAATTTTTGTTCCAGGTGAGTGATACATTCATCATTAATTTGTATGTTCTTCGCTACCTACAACGGCTGGTGAGTAAGCAAACTTATTAGAATTTGTGCAACCCTTGTAAGAAATAACGAGCAGTAACGAATGCTTTCAAGTAAATGATAATATAGGTATAACTAAATATATCTATTATCTATTATAAAGACCTGAATTCTATGCGCCGCGATAGTTATAAATTTCTTGTTTTATCAACATTACAATACGATAAAAACTAGTTAGATCCTCTTCTAAAAAACTGAAATATATTATTAGAAAAATGTTCACATTATTTACCGATATTTTTTTCAAATTGGCTTAATCCGTACACGTCAATTACATAATTGATAAGATAAAAGCCTTCGCATGACTGACGCTGTCCTTCTCAGTTACTTTTAACGTAGCCCAAAGAATATTTCATTCATATTTTTTTTGCTCATATTCAATTAGATCGTTTTGAGAGTGTTTAATTTTCCAGAATGTAATTCTTAATTGGAATCGAGAACCAATGGTACGTCAATCAAATGTAATGTTCTGAAAAATTCGATTTGGTGGTAAAATAAAGGGTAACATATACACTGTATGAAAATTTGTGCGTGTTTTTTGATATTTTAACGTTATATTAAATGCCACGGTAACTTTGAATGTTTACTCGAAATCTTTTATTCCTGGATATGAAAAGAATTAACAAACAATAAATTTTTAATAAATCGATTTCGTTGGTTCTCATCAAAAGGAAACCGACCCTATTAAAAATTAATGATGACGTTATTTAAATAATATTTTACGTATCTACAGTCGTATTTCTTTATTTATAATGATACTTACTTTTCCCATACGCGAATGTGCCCCTTAAGTTGCGAAATATTAGGAAGTTTGTCATGTTGTAGTTGTTTATTCCAAGCTGTCGCTGCCGGTACCCATAGGGTCTTTGTCGACATATGACGTTCTCAATGGGAAAGTCAATAACGAAAAGGGAAAAGCTACAACTCTCTCACAACTTGATTTAAAAAAGATCCGTTTGTCAGTTCTTCATATTGAGTTTATTTTCACATTATAATATTCAAAGTAATATTTGAAGAAGTTGCTTATACATTATAAAGCGATTCAACAGTAACGATTTTCCATTTTAAGTACAAATCAAACCAATTGAAAAAAAAGATTTCCTTGGAATTTTATTTCATCAATTTTTAGCTTCCTTAATCCAGAAGCTCTGTCCTGGGAAATTTCTAATATTAATTTTTATGAATCAGTAAAAATTATTGTACAATAAGTGTCTTTGTCATCCATAAGGGCTTTAAACAGAGTTTCACGAGACCTTTTAAGAATTCCTGCCTTGATCTGGTCTTGATTTTATCTTGACTCAAGAATTCTTGTCTTTGTCTGATTTCTGTCTTGCCTTGACCTTTGATTTTCAAAAATTCTTGCCTGTTTTGGTCTAGATCTTGTCCTGACTCTTGAGTTTAAAGAATTATTGCCTCGATTTGGTCTCGATCTTATCTTGACTCTTGATTTTCAAGAATTATTGCCTTGATATGGCCTTGATCCTGTCTTGACTAGATTTTCAAAAGTTATTGCCTTTATCTTTTTTTATCTTGTCTTGACTTTTAAATTTGAAAAATTCTTGTCTGCTTTGGACTAAATCTTCTTAACTCTTGATTTTTAAAAAATTTTGCTTGATTTAGTCTTGATTTTGTTTTGATTTTTGATTTTCAAGAATTCTTGCCTTAATATTTTTTTGATCTTGTCTTGACTTTTGAATTTGAAAAATTCTTGTCTGATTTGGCTTAAATCTTGTCTTGACTTGATCTTCAAAAATTCTTGCCTTGATCTTTTTCTGATCTTGTCTTGGCTTTTAAATTTGAAAAATTCTTGTTTGATTTGGTCTATATCTTGTCTTGACTCTTGATTTTCAAGAATTCTTGCCTTAATGTCTTTTTTGATCTTGTCTTGACTTTTAAAATTTTAAAATTTTTTGTTTGATTTGGTCTAAATCTTGTCTTGACTCATTTTTAATTTTTCAATTTTTTTTTTCTTGCAATTGATCCTTTTTTTCATCTTGTCGTGGCTTTTAAATTTGAAAAATTATTGTTTTATTTGGTCTAAATCTTGTCTTAACTCTTGATTTTCAATAATTTTTGCTTGATTTGGTCTTGATTTTGTTGTGACATTTTCAAGAATTCTTACCGTAATCTTTTTTTGATCTTGTCTTGACTTTTGCATTTGAATAATTCTTGTCTGATTTGCTCTAAATCTTGGCTTGACTTGATTTTCAAAAATTCTTGCCTTGATCTTTTTTTGATCTTGTCGTGGCTTTTGAATTTGAAAATTCTTGTTCTTATTTGGTCTAAATCTTGTCTTACTTGATTTTCAATAATTTTCTCTTGATTTGGCCTTGGTTTTGTCTTTGACTCTTGATTTTCAAGAATTCTTCCGAATCCTTTTTTGATCTTGTCTTGACTTTTGAATTTGAATAATTCTTGTCTGATTTGGTCTAAATCTTGTCTTACTTGATTTTCAAGAATTTTCACCTTGAACCGGCCTTGGTTTTGTCTTTACTCTTGATTTTGAAGAATTCATTCTTCGAACTGGCATTGACTTTAACCTGACTCCTAACTTTCATGAATTATTGGATTTATTTTGTTCTTGAACCAAGATAAGATTAATACGAAAACACAGATGTAAGTTTCGAGAAGAGATCAAGAGAATTATGTAGAGAATTTTCAAGGTCAAAAAATTTTATCAATGGATCAAAACTCTTGGGTTTACGCAAACTTAGCTATAAACATTGCACCTTACATGCTTACTTATAGTGTGGATTACACCATTGATTATACATCAGATTTTAGCCCTGAAAACCTTATCTTATAGTCCCACAGATAATTTACAATACTATAGTAAAATCAATATTTTAATCAAGAGGTGTAATTATAGATAATAATTGTTTTGCTTGCAATCTTTGGCGCCTCTTCTGTTTATTATTTTCTTCAACACTGAGGCAGCTATTACCTAATTAAATCTTCCCCAAAATCCACCGCCTGCTTTATTATTCCAAGACTCTACTACAAGGATGCGTTTTTTTTCTAACTAGTTTTTAATTAAAGAGAAAAATAAAATTCCCCATCTACACAAGTACCTACCACCATCAGTATTTAAACTTCTCTCGTTCGATATTTTCCGGGATTTCCCCGAGGTGTATTTCAACCCCGTTTCCTTTTAACATAAATTTCACCTCGGAATATTTACATTGTATGTGCTCTTCGTCTACACCAGTATTACGGCCTTTTCGAAGTATTAAAGACGGGTGCCGTTAGGAATTTTGTATGAACTTGGATGACACTTTTTACACACTGTTGCCACCATTGATAGGTACTATAAGAGCATTGCACATGGTCGGGTTTCTATCATTTCGAATTAAGGCGTCCAACGGTTTCATGTGCCCACGTGATAGTCATAAAATAACGTGATCGTTGTGGAAAAGCGTTAATTTTGGCCAATATTGGCGACTGGGAGAGGAAGGACGTATGAGAATTCATTAATTTGGTATTCTGCACAAGCAAGCTTATAATGTTTCTTAATAAACAGATGAGAAGGCACTCAAAAAGGACTTTTATTTGTTTTTGTTCTTTTCTATTATAAGAAACTTCATTTTCGGATTCTAACCGCGTATTCTTGATGAAATTACCATTGTGAATCATGGGGGGTGGGAGGTGTTCAATTTCTAACAACGTATTTTACGTAATTTAAACTTTTGAACTGTAGATGACCTAAGAATATCTTCCTGATTAACACGAAGTACAAGCATTTTTGGCTGCATAGATATGTGAAAATATATCGTAACTAACTAGAGAAGTCGTTGTTATTGTTCACTGTTACTAATACCTGCTATTTAAAGAACGAAATTATTTCAAGCGATAACTTCCACGCGATCAAAATTGCAGACACAACGACTGTACCAAGCAGATAAGCGAATATCAGCCAACTTTTGACATTTATTCCTTACCCGGTTGGTAGGTATCTACTAAACCTTCGTATTCAGGATAACGCGGTATTTAAATTACTGCTAATAAAAAGTAACGAACAACGAAATGAGTAAGCTGCGTGACCCGCGATGGATATAAAAAAGTAGACTTTCACGGCCGGAAACCCATAAGGGAAGTACGATTTCGACCGTGGTCAATAATACAGCTAACATCTATGACAAGGACATACATATAAACATTTGTGCAGTTATTTAATTTTTGCAATAAGGACTGATTTAATTTTTGATATACAAAATATATAAAAATGTAGACAATCAGGACGGAAGTAAGATTTGGACTATGGTCGATGTCAACGATTAAGCTCTAAGTCCCAAGAAATGTCGAGTCCGGCCACTATACCCAATGTGACTGCAAAAAGGTGCTACTATTTTATTTCTATATCTCTTACTTGTTCTCACATTTCGCGATGTCAACTGTCAAGTGTTTTATGTTAAGTGGTAATCTATGGTCGAGTGTAATTATGTGGTAATCATTAATCTATACTATACTAAGCTTAATAGCCAAATAAAAAGTTAGTAGCGTGATAGTCCGTGTTTAATCGGGCCAAATATTTATAAAAACATAATCTCAAGTGGCAGATCTTATAATATAATATAGGGTAAGGTGGGGTAATTGTAAAACCGGGGTAATTGTAAACAGGCTCTTTATTTCGATAGGACTCTTGATTATTCCAACTAATGGGAATTATAGACTGTGGTGTTGACTTTTGACGGTTGGATGCTTTAGCGCGCCAAACAGCAGAGGAAGAGTGTCGCGATATTTTATGTTAAACAGCGAAAATATTTCTATATAATATATAATTTTAGGGGTAATTGTGAACACGGCTTTATAAATATAATTTTCATTGGAATTCACGTTTGAAAGCGAATTGTTTACTTTTGCCTCATTAAAAACCTTTATAAAGCCAGTACAAACAAGATGATTGTTCACATTTACCCCTAAGTGAAGGGGAATTCACATATTTAATAACAGAAATTCACTTACAACCAAACAAGGACCTAAATTAATAATATAGTCGCCTAAATTTAATCTTCATGTAAGATACATCGAGCTTCAAAAGTCAAACTTCCAATATCGTTTACAATTACCCCACCTGACCCTATATGGTTTTTTAAGAAGGGAGCCAATGTCTTCTATTATGGAAAAAAGAAAAGGTACGTGTATTAAATATTTTAATACATAATTATATTATTTGTGTATAGTAAACGTCTTCAGCACCTACCC
This sequence comes from Agrilus mali, assembly GCA_029378335.1. NCBI lineage: Eukaryota > Metazoa > Arthropoda > Insecta > Coleoptera > Buprestidae > Agrilus > Agrilus mali. Next base: position 4,495,651 of record CM055661.1, read on the forward strand.
ACTTAATTTCTCATTAAATTACACCAAATTTGCTCCCAAAGATGACGTCAATCTCCATTTTATATAAGCAACGTGTTAATTAAATTTATTAATTTTAGAAATTCTACCCGTACCAGATGACAACACTCTGTTACAGTGGAGTATAAAAGTGGTTGGCAGTTTTGAAGTGGTAAATTTCGTTAGTGTAACAACATCATTAATTCTGCTTCGAAAAATAGCAGTGAAAATTTTATTTTTCATCGCAGACAATTGTGCATTAAAGTAATAACTGTTCCTCTTGGGTACTTATTATTTGTTAAAAATTTTTGTTAAAGTTTAAGTTAAACTACGCCTCAGATAATTTATTTCGTTACGTGGAAATGCTTTTAAAGAGTTTTTAATTGGCGTTGTTACGGCACTTTGTCAACTAGAAGAAATTTTATAAAACTAAAACTAAAGTTACATGCAAAGTATCGTGCTTTTCCTCTTTTCTATACCTACAATGTTTTTCTTCACTTTAAAGCGATTTCACTTTGTCATCGCCCTCTTCTAATAGTAGTTAACTAAATTAATAAAGTTTATTTCGTGTTTTAAAAGTAGAGAACAATAGCAGACGAATAAAAAATAATTAATCGGTGCCTTTTCAAGTTCCGAAGTAGGTTTTCATTTTCTAAATTAGTCGGCCAACTTGATATGCTTTTATCGTGTTGGTCATGCAAAGCGTTCTTAAAAGCCAACTGTGTTGAGTAAATGGTACGCTGCTTTAAAACGCCGATTTCGATATGCTTTTGTTCCTATTCATTCCCGATAAGTTTCCTTTTTTTGTTCCTTAATCCCCGACGGGTTTTCAAAATAATCCCACATGAATGACGTGACCCCAACCCATCCAATTTCGTCGTGCCGAAAGGAAATAATACATTTCATCGGATTCCTAACCTAACCAAATATTTGTTTGTGTTAAAATGGAAATAAGGCATAAATAAAAGAAAAAGGGTCGAATTAAAATAAGTAGAAAAAGCAGATATGTTTATAACCTACCCCACACCTACTCAATGTCTAATGTAGATAAACATAAAAACTATTATAATAATGACAAATAGATAAACCATTTGTTAATAAAATGAGTCATAAGGGTTGGTTACCCTATGTATCATAATTTACTGCGACAACCAATAAATAATTGAAGTAGTGAACGTTACAAATGGGGAAGGTTCTTTCTGTATTAATTATTACATTTTGAAACAGATCTAAAGATATCTAAGGATTCTATTTACTTATTAATGTGGTGTGTATGCTTGGTTTACCCCCTTTGAGTTGTCATCAGTAAAACTTCTGGATTTACAAGAAAAACTTTTGGTACTTTTTAAAAAATAATTCTACCCAGTTTAAATGTCTTATTATAGTTTGATCGTAAAATGGTATCAATATACTCATCAATTAACAGAAAAATTTTAATCCAGTACAAAGGGTTGGGTTAGGTTAGTAAAGATTTCAACAATTCTTGTCATAATTCATGACAATATAAAGACAAGAGCACTTACGTAAAAATCGACACAAGATCTAGAAAATCACGTCAAGAATTTTCGAGATCAAGAAATTTTCTCAGAAGTCTCGTCATCTTTGTACACTTTAATTAATAAGTGGTAGGTACATAACAGGATAAATTAACTTTTGATATTTAAACAAACAATTTTGTTTATAACACGATGGCACTTATACGTTGATAAGTATCTTTTTAGTTAAAGCCTGAAACGTTTCCTAATTAAATTTCCACTCCCTGTTGTGGTCGGAATGTTAGGTAGGATTGTATAGAAAACTAGCAGCAATACCCGGCGTTGCCCGGGTAAGAATATATTACACGTTTGATGGAACATTCTAGAATATTCGCGAATTTAGAACTATCCAGAACATCCCAGAATGATTCAAAACATTCTCTAACTTTTTTTAACATTCTGAAACATTCTTGAATGATCTTCAAGATTCTGGAACATTCTTGAACATTGCCAAATCATTCCGAAATGTTATAATAAAACATCTTTTACTTCTTAGAATATATTTGAACTCACTGTAACATTCTAAAAAAATCTGCTTCATTCTCATCCCCACTCCGTGCTGTTTGCTGGGTGAGTAGTGGCACCAGTAGACACCTGGTGGGGATGATTAATCTATTGATAATAATTGATCAGTTATCGACCACTGAGAGTTGAAGATTATTACAGTACTAATATCGCTATTAAAATATGAGATTTATAAAAATAATAAGAAAAACCATGATCTCCAACACATTTCAACAAGAAATGTAAGTTTTTACGCACAATATTTACCATGCTATTTTGAAATCAAGAACTTCTTCATATAAATTTAACGGTAAAGAACTATTTTCTGTTTCTTTCAACCTCACAACAAGCCTTTTCATGTGATATGTCACACGGTACAGTTTGAAATTTTTATTTTATTTTCCAAAAGTGACTCCCCTCTTTAAAATTAATTTATTCCCGTTACACGGTCGTGCTTGGGTCACAGAATTTTATGTCTACCAAATTTCAACTTAATCAGTTCAGTAGATTCAGTAGAGTGGCCCTGTAAGGGATCTGTTTTTGTTTTTTTTTTTTTTGACGTACGGAACCCTAAAAGAAACAAATTTTGTGTTATGACCTTTACCCTTAATGGTAATAAATTGTTGTTCTACCTTCTTTTTTTAAATTCCCATACAGGTATCTACGTATAACCAATATTCCCCCTCTTATACCAACAGACTTACACACCTACGAGTTATTACTGACTTGGTTTACTTTTAAATCTGCCGTTTTAAATAAATCATCAACTCATCCATAAGGATTACAGAAATCCTTCGCCATTTCCGTTTGAGATAAAGATATGTAACAGGATAAGCAATGTACACTACGTTACGTTTTGAAAGAAAAATACGTACAACATGTGAGCTGAATTAACAATCGTTAGTACGTAAAAAATGTTTTTCACCATCATTTTATGCACTTGTTCTGATTTAGTGAAGTGGGATTACCGTTATCCTTGTGTTGTTTACGAATAGAAATGGTAGCTGTACCGCTGTACCTATAGATGTGCGATTCGTAATATCAAACGGTTTATGCTGTGCTTTTAATGCTTGTAAAATATACGTGGGTACAAAACGTGACCGAGTCATAACAGATCCATAAATGCTGATAAGGTACTTTTCATTTTATTGGGTTCTCCGAATATAAAACACGCTTAGTTTATGAGCAGTTTACCTCAAACATTATCCGCATCCAATGCAACGAATGTGATCGATTTTTATTTCAAAGTTTTAAAACCCTCAACAAAATATACATTTTTGCCAAGAATCACGATTATGTCGATAATACTCCCCCGTGTATTTGTGAACTCCAAGCATCCATTTGGTTTATTAATAACCACGTCATGCCCAGTTATTAATTGAACGGTTCGAAAATCAAACGTGTAACTAATTGTAAGTGACTTCAATCACAACCAAACATCGTCATAAACACGTTAGAATTATTATCGTAATTACGTAAAGGAAGGAAGACGTAGACTAGGCAACAGGTACAAGTTTACCTACACAATTAATGTAACTTTGTCCTGTCCGAGTGGGTGCGATTTCAACATAAATTATTAAGAGAATTATGTTATCATCCTTAAACGATATTTGTTCAGTTACTGGAAGAAATTATGAAGGAAGTTTGTATGTACGGTTATAGGAAGTGACGCACGTCGTGAAGTAGATGCTTTATAGTATTTTAGTCGTCGTCAATGTAGATAAAATCACACGAGCTTCCGGTGTAAGTGTTATTAGGTTAGGTTAGGTTAAGTTAAGTCGAGGATCGCTTGGGGTAGGTTACTGGGAACACGTAAGTTACTATTCGTTTAAGCAAACTCAAGAAAAATATGATTGAAGAAGAAGAGGGTTTTAGAGTAAATCCTGTTTACATTTTAGTTAAAAATTATAAACAAATTTTACTGCTTCTTATTAGTAGTAGAGCTTTATTAAAACAAAAAGTTATGTTTACATTTCGATATACACAAAAAAAAGAAACATATTATATTCTCCAACTTACAAAAAATTTATATCGGGGGGCACGGGAGTGCTCCCGCCAAGACGAGCCAAGCGGAGCGCAAAGGCACTACCTACCTTTTCTCGAAACGTTTCGACGTTTTTTTGAACTCTCATAACTTTGGTTTAGATGATGCTAAATAGTTAAAAATTTCAAGATATAATGACACCAGTACAATCATTAAACATACAAAGTTTGAATGTCGTAGATTTTGTTAATTTCTAAAAACCCCTGATTTCGTCACTGACTCACTCACTGATAATCAAAATTCTTAAGGTACTTCCTGAAGTCCTAGAACGCTGAAATTTGGTATGTATGCTAATAGTACTATAAAAACAACAAAAAAAACAAACCTAACCTAACCTATTCCCTCGGAATAGGAGGTGGAAGTTTGTATGAGACTTGCACTACATTTGCACTAACTATCGTACATAATCATGCAGTAATAACTATTGAAAAGCTAGATATATGAAATAAATAATACTTATAACAAATAAAAAATATGAACGTCATATTTTTTTGAAAATCATCCCCTAACTCTTAAAAATGGGGTGAAAATTTAAACACGGTATAATAGTGCACCTTGTAAATATTGATTTTGACAGTATAAAAGCACAACAGACAGCTATAGTCGAATATAATCGCCTAAGAAAAAAGTTTCGCCCTGACCTATCACTTATTTTAAATAGTAAACAATCAAATGAAAAAGGCAGACTGAGAGTGGGCTATAAAAAAAGCTGTGGCTGATGTGCAAGAAATACACCCCAAAAAAAAGGAAGAAAAAATAGGCTGATCCACATGTTTTGACTAAAATGTAGAGTATGTGAAGTTAGGCTTGGTAAAGTAAGGGAGCATAGATCAAGAATCTTGGCTCTACACGAGATCTGACCTCTTTTTCATAGATTTTGATTAAGGTGTAGTGTAGAGCTTGTAGGTTTAGAGCGTGTAGTCTTTAGAGCTTGGCTTTATACGAGATCTGATAAGTTTTTCACAGGGTAAGCTATGTAGACTCGTCTTGGCAATTATTATATTATATATTAATCAATTCCCTTCCTTTGCCCTCATATTCACTTTTCCTGTGTTTTCTCTGCCCCCCCCCCCCTTTCCATACCTCTTCTTGTTAAAATTAGCTTCAATAGGGCCAGACCACTACCATCCGCATTTATTATCCTTCCAAGTTCCTCCCTCTCATTCTTCCCCATTACTTCTTTTAATACATGTTCCATTGATTCACTCCTTCCTCCACATACTCCACACAATCTCTTACCTTCTTCCATCCAAAACTTATTCTCATTACACTTATTCCTAATTCTGAATCTCGCTATTATATCTATACTTTTTCCTTCTCTTAGATATCCTGGCACCTCATCCCCTTGCCATTCTACCCATATAAACTCCCTCATACCTTTCGCGTACCTGGATTCCCAAATTTTTCTCAAATCCTCACCTCTTACTATTTCATTACATCTTTTCCCCACCATCCTACTAACATTCAATCCCTTTACTCTCCACTCTTCCATTTGTTCTTTACTTATTGACATTTTTGTTAAAGCGTTATCCCTTTCCACATCATATTTATTTTTGTCCCGATCCCCAATACCTTTTTCCTCCATATCTCCTTTCTTAAGTCCCCTTCCGGTAAATCTACCAATTTTTCTTCATATCTTATAACCCTTCTTCTTGTATCTTCCACCATTTTCCCACATTTTCTTTCCCTTCTTAAAATGTAGTCTGGGGTGCTTCTTTCTAAGCGCAACATCCATTTTATATAGATACCTTTTATAAATATTTTCTACTATTCTATACTCTTTCCATCCCCATATCTCGACTCCATAAAAGACTATACTTTTTACTAACGTTTTCAAAGTAACACCCTTCTTTCTCAGTTATTTCTGCACAATTTTTGTCATATTCCCCATATTCTCCCCAGCAGTGCATTTTCTTTAGGTACTTGGTTACTTATGTGAACATCGTCTGTTATTTTCTGAACTTTTAACCCTTTCTATCACCCATTCATTCCATCTCAATTCCTCTTTCTCTTTTTTTTTTTACCCCTTACTTCACCGAAAACTATTATTTTGGTTTTTTTTACCATTCAACTGCAAGCATTTTTTCCCTGAGTGCTTTTCCAATTTTTTTATCATTTCCCTCATTGCACCCCAACTGGTCGCTATTAACGCTATTCGCTTCTTATTAACAAGCAACAACTACTATTTAAGTGTTGTTTGTTATTTAATAAAAACGGTCGCATAAAAAAATTGTAGGAATTTTTCTTTTAAAACAAATTTTCGTTATGTTTATGCTTCATCATGTTTGCACTAAAAATAGTTTATTAAACTACAGTGTTATTTATTACTTTTGTCTTAATTCAATTTGTTGGCTAACTCATTTATTCCTACATTACTTAAAACGAGGGATCAAAATGTACGTCTATTACTAGATAAACTAATAGGATCATTAATATAATTGAGTTTATGATAAATTACACTTATGTCTGGCAAATACCCTATTTCTGACTACAAAAGTAAAATTTCCGACGGATGATTGTTGTGTTGTTTGTTGATGAATAATTATGACGTTCCCAGGTGTACCCATGTAGGTACCTTGTTTTGTCTTAATTAACCGTTTGCAATTAGCAGATGGAAACGCCAACGGAAATGGGCAACTCACTATGTTCCGAAATGAGCAATACAAACTTCATAATTGTGGCAAAAGCAACGAGTAGGTACCTACCTACCTAATGGATTGAAATGTAGATTATTTGTAATAAACTATTAAAACAGGATTAACAAATGATTTGGAATTTATTCTAATTAAATATATTGATAGGACAAGTAGTAGCAAATCTCCACGGATGACCTTCACTATCTAGTAAGTACTTATTAAATTTATTGAACGCTGTCTAATTTTAATCGTTCTAAAGAATATTTCTGCTACATCCAGCGACATTTCCTAGTCGTATAAATTGTGACTTAGCATTCAAGAGGTCGCCGGTTCTATTCCAAGTCTGGTGCAATTTATTCTGTGGTTTCCGTGGATTATACAAGCAAATGTTGCTAGACTTTACTATACTGGTTCTTTCTTCTGTTTTCTCTTTCCATCATTACCTACCCATTCCCATACTACTGTAGGAGAGCAATCTGACTCAGCATAAATGGGTCGATTCAAATACATAAATTCATAAAATAAACAGTTCACATATCTTTTGTTTAGTATATTGTTACATATATATTTTCTCCAGAACGTTCCAGAACCGGAAGTTGTTTCGGTCTTACGCATTGGGTGACGGTTTTGCTATAGATTGGCGCGCAGAAAAGATTAGTCTCATGCACACACGTGAATTAGCAATGTTAAAATAGGGCGTTAACATTCTAATAATCGAGTAAAGTAGACGATTAAGTAAAAAGAAAGAACTAGGCAAAAAGGGTAAACACCAAAAGCTTTTTTTGAGTACAAAGTGGTATCTGACAGACGGGATGATACAGGTGCTTATCTGATCTTTAGACGAAAGATTTGGGCGTGGTTCTTGATTTACTTAAAAAGTTGGTGAATTGCTAAGTGAGACGATTGCACAGCGTTTTTCGTATTAAACGGTGAAAAGTTGCTAAATAGTGTCGAAAAGGTAGAGTTATTGCCTTTTTAGCGTATTTGTTTATGGCCGAACGTTTGACTAGTGCGTACAGTAAACATTTCCACTTGTAAAATTATTGTGACCGAAGCAACACTCACATTACATATTGAACAATATTTTAAAATCAACATAATAGACTTTAAATCGTTTTTCATCCTTATAAGTGTTTGTTTTGTTTTCGTTAATTATTTAATAAACCTCGTAAAATAACCTGTGGACTAATCATTTGAAATCCCTAGACAAAGTGAGACCACAAAGGTAAAAGACATTACTTCATTCTGGAAAATAAACAATAACAAAATCCCACACTACCTAAAGGAAGCTGAAGAGGGTTAGATGCCGTACCCTCAAAGTTTGCACATGGATGTTATTAGTCAGAGAAACGGCCTGTCTGTCAACGTCGATGATATTGAGAAATCAAAAAAAATATAAAACAAATTTGAAAATTGAGAATGTTTTAGAAGAAATTGTAATATCCGGGCTTGTTGGCCGTGGTCTAGGATTGTTTCTCCTTCGGTGAGAACACCGATGAAGTTTCTTATCCGACGTTTCGCTAACAACTCAGGAAGCGTAGCGTGGGCGTAATGTCCATCGCTACGGTTGAGAGTCCCAGTACAGCCGCAGCGATGAATAAAAAATGTACTGAGACTCTCAACCGCAGCGATGGACATTACGCCCCCGCTACGTTCCCTGAGGATGCCAACCACAGTTGTTGGCGAAACGTGGGATAAGAAACTTCATCGGTGTTCTCACCGAAGGAGAAAGAATCCTAGACCACGGCCAACAAGCCCGGATATCACAATTTCTTCTGATAATGCCGGCCGTGAAAGCCTAAGTCTTTTCATCAGAATCTTTTACATGGTAATCTGATTCTCATTCGATGGATGTTTTGTTATTGTTATTTTAGGTATCAAAAATTTCAGAGTAAAAGCAATTCTTGATACACCCACCTATTTCCCCTTTTTCGAAGAAATAGAAACCGTCCCGAATGCCTGTGGTGCAAATAATGTAAATCTGTTTCACTTGCAAAGCAATTTCGTCGGTTTGCTTTCCAATATAAAGCTTAATTTGATAGATGAGTTTGCACACCACGAAAACAACTGGCTTCAGTTGAACCCAATAAATACGGAAAGTAGCAAGACTATTCTGTTGATCACACGTTTTTCTTTTCCTTTCTACGTATCTTCTAATACGCATATTCCCTTTGTATTTCTAAATGGAATGACAACTTATTTATTTCAAACAAATGTATAATTCTTACATTGTATGGGATTTCACAGTCAAGAGTCAAGGGTCTTGATCTGTACATAAATACTTGATGATGACTTAATTTATTAATTTCAAAAATTCTCTACTTAATTCTCGTGATTGTGTCTCAATTTTCACAACAATGCTCATGTCTTGGTCTTATCCAGATTCAGAACAAGATCAAGACAAGAATTCCTGAAAGTCAAGAGTCTCATGTAATCCTGCACAGGTAGACTTGGTGTTATTCGGATTCCGGACAAGATCAAGACAAGAATTCCTGAAAGTCAAGAGTCTCTGAAAAGTCACGCACATAGATCCTTGAATTGCATGACTGAATTACTGAATTTAAAAATTCTCTAGTTGATTCTCGTGATTGTGTCTCAATTTTTACATCAATGTTCATGTCTTGGTCTTATCCAGATGCAGGACAAGATCAAGACAAGAATTCCTGAAAGTCAAGAGTCTCATGAAATTCTGCACAAGTAGACTTGGTCTTATTCGGATTGCGGACAAGATCAAGACAATAATTCCTTAAAGTCAAGAGTCTCGTCAAGTCACGCACAAGTAGACTCCTATGTAGAACGCTCATGAAAACATGACAACTGAATTTACTGAATTTAAAAATTCTCTAGTTGATTCTCGTGATTATGTCTCAATTTTTACATCAATGTTCATGTCTTGGTCTTATCCAGATGCAGGACAAGATCATGACAAGAATTCCTGAAAGTCAAGAGTCTCGTCAAGTCACGCACAAGTAGACTACTATGCAGAACGCTCATGAAACATGGCGACAACTGAATTTACTGAATTTAAAAATTCTCTACTTGATTCTCGTGCTTGTATCTCAATTTTCACATCAATCTTTTAGTCCCACTCAGATTCAACACCAGGTCAAGAAAAATTCAAGGCAGGATTAAGTTAAGATAGAAACATACAGAACAAGTTAAAAAACTCATCTTGGTTGCTCAAGATATTCAGTCCATCTCCTTTCTCTTTAATGAACTGGGACTTATAGATAAAGGGCTACTCAAGAACGTTTTGAAATGCTATCTTAGCATTTATTGAACAGATTTTTGTTCTTTTTATTATTATTATTATGGTCAGGCCAACTATTTTGCATCTATTTGTGTTAATTATCTCTTAATACTCACTCTGAAAGCTAAAATATGCAGCTTTTGGTAAAAAACTTTATTAAAATGTAGTTAATGAAGATTCTTTATAATCCCATTACTGGCCTAGGGTGAGGGAAACCCTAATTATGATTAGTACACATGTCTTCAATTATTTATTTACATTCAATATTTAATTTGGGATATAGGTAATAGATACATAACTCTCCCTCAAAATTCAGATTCTGTTTCAGATCCGTCATACATAATTGTGTCTATTGTGTTTTAGGCACCAAAATAGGGTAACATATCAAATTTTTATGGTACGTATAACAATTCCATTAAGAAGTCACTGTTTAACAGTATCCTCTTTTCCCCTTTAAACCCATCCGATTTGACATTTGTCACTAGCTCGTTAATCTTCATGTTTATAATGTGACTAACCTAGTTTAGTTAAAGGCTAAACTGCGGTAGAATATCTAGCGCAATCCACATTAATGTAGAGAACAGAACGTTTCCGGAACATCCTGTCCCTTTTCGGCGACCACAATGGTCGTCCGTGTAATATTCAAAATCGTATACGCGTTTGTAGTCCTGTGTGTATGTCTGTATGTGTAAGTTCACGTTCCTAATTATTTCACAAGTTTGTGCTCGGAGCAGGTCTTGCTAATTTATGCTTGTTCATGGAATTACGTTGCCCCTAAAACTGTCACCACGTTATCAGAATAGTCGAACGTGTTCCACGAATGTCTTACATGTTAGGGGCTTTAGGCACTACGTAATATGTAATATTTACTTGTCCGACTCCCTGTGTGAAGGATCGTTACGTAGAATTCATCTTTTGAATGCTAATGATCAAATAGGAAGCTAGCAGCCGCCTCGACTTATGCAAATGGACGATTGGTTTATCAGAGTAACTTAATTTTATCAAATTTACACACTAACTACACTAATATATCTTTGACTACTAGTATTTGTGTTTTAATATTTCTAGTAATGAAGGGGATTAGATTAGATTATAGTTATTGTCGTCAGCACTCAGAATTTCGAATCACTACGTAGTAGTTTATTACATCCACAAAACACATTTTTTGATATCTAATGAATGATCTTCCTGAGTTCTGAACTACTTTTAAAAATATCACATTTAATAATGGGGGTGGTAGCAATAATACCTATGGTTTCTGTGTTTACTTAGGCAGATTTGTAACGAAAATTTGTGCATCTATACTAATTAAAGTTCAATATTGTAATTCTTCGTTAAATGTGTTTCTTTATAATAATTATACATCAACTTTTTAGGTAAATAGTACCAATGTCGAACTTTAACTAGCAAAAAACACCTTTGCTGGTTTAGATCGACAAATGCTTTTACATCCATCTATGACTTTATTTAAACATATAATCAAAATATTGGACTGTGTGCTAAAGACATGTATTCGTTGTTCAGGACCTTTTGATTTAATCAGAATTATAAGTTAAATCTGTTTGAAGGGTTGCATCACTTTAAGTGTCATTCTTGTAAGTACCTATTTGCTCTTAGGATCATGGATATGATGTACTAGAGGTTATGTGTTGATAGAATTCTGAGGTTAGAATATATTATGGCATGCTATGCATTATCAATAATGTTACCGCGAGTCCTATTTTGGACGGATTATACTTAAAATTTTCGAGAGTTGATTTTCAAGAGCTTTTGTCTTGGCCTTGTCTTAGTTCAAAACAAGATCTAAATGAGAACACCGATGTAAAAATTCAGACAGGGTCAGAAGAATCGCATTGAGTCAAGAAATTTTGTTAAGAGTCTCTCTTAGTAACGATAAATATCGCGGCTCTTGCACCAAGATAAAAAAGACAAGAAAAATAAGTTTCTTGATCTTGATTTTAAAGTCAAATCAAGGGTTGGGTGTCGAAATCAAGACTTTTGCCTCGGTGAAGCCCAAATTGTATTAATTCATTTAATGATTTCTGAAACGGAAAAGCTTAATTTTATTTGAAAAGCAGGGAAGCTGCCAGTGACTTTTAGCAACGGGGTGGTGTATACTTAAATTCTGAATGCGTTTGTAACTTAAGGAATCAGTTCTATTCAGTGAACCTGTGTGAATAAAACTGTCACGACTTTCTTTCATTAGACTCTGGGGAATTTAAATACCTTTTGTCTTATTTTCCTCAATTTCAATGGTGAAAACAGCTTTATCTAACTGGGTCTTTGTGCTTTTTAAAAAGTTGAGTTTCACTTTTAACTTTGGAATAAACAATGAAAGTATGAATTTGAATATATTTTACTAAAATACCAAAATTGAGCTAACTTTTACAGTAATACATACTGAGGGTAATTCAAAATAGGCTTTAACATATTTTCAAGGATTTGTTGACAAAAATATAATTAAATTCCATGATTTCTTAAAGACCAAAGGAAATTGTTGAGCATAGTGATAGTAGAATCATTTTATCCTTTCCATCACATGACCTATTCTTGGTTTAAGAATATGTCTGTCTTTTTTTACCATTCAGAAAAGTTGCAGTGAAAACAAAACGCATATTGTTGAAACAATAACCTACAAACGTCCAAAATGCGTTCTTGTTTTAATACACAAGAAAGACAAAGGTTATACGATATTAGAAACGAAAAGGAGATAGTTAGGTTAGGACTGATTGTCACATTTGACATTTTCTATCATTGCCTAGATATCTTGCCTAATAGTCTTTCTTTCTTGTGAATTAATTGTTCATTTAAAAATGTGAGTAAAACGGTTCTTCTGACAAAATCATTGTTATACAATTGTCTGCAAAAATACTGTATTTAAATTTTTTTGTTACTTAAAATACGTCAACTCATTCTGTACATAATATAACCTATAGTTTTATACTGTCAACCATCTGTCAATATTTGACATACGCGTATGAACTATTACGATTTTATTCATACACTTCATTCAGGTCACTAATTCTACTACATGAAAATTGGATGTTAAACCGCAATCAAAAAAAGTTAAGGGTGTTTTAGTGGTTTGTATGGCTATATTAATCATTTTTAGTTTCCAATTAGAAAATTAGACAGCACTTGAGCATGGCGCATATCAAGTACGGTGTAGGCACTAATTAAAAGTTACAGCACACCAAGAGAGGAAAAGCAACCCCAGCCCACAGCCATTAAGCCGAAATATCGACCAATTTTAATCCAACTATCAGGATTATGGACGAAACTAATTTTTTATATGTGGGCGACCCATTTTTATCGATGGATCCAAATACCTACCTCCCAAAATGCATTAATTATTTATTACAAAAATAACGAAGGTTCTTAAGATCACTTCCCTCTATCATTATCCTTAATTTAAATATCGGTCTTCCTAGTATTTTGAAGATAATGACAGTTTTTGAATTGGACTTCTAATTGAATTTTTTATATTGAAAATAACATTTATTGATGTGCACTTACGATCATCTAAAGGCCAAATATTTTATACTTAATAAATTGCGTGGTTGATTCCTAATTTAATAACACGAATTCTTGTTTAAGACAGATATTTTGGAAAATATGGCGAAGGTGCTGGGAAGTCATAAAATAGTAGCACGAAAAATATTTCCAATGTTTAAATAGTTTGGTGATTTTTTTAAACAAATATTTATTAATTAATTAGTAGGAAAATATAATGTACAGGGGAATTTCTCATACGGATGCTGTTGGGTTGATATTAGGTAATACGATGCTACGTAGTCGTTTCAAGATGCTGTTCATTGATCCAAGGGTCCTGTTCTAAATTATATATGTATGAATACAAACAGCTGTGCCTGCTACAGCATACGGAAATCCCACGTAAATGTTACGCTGAATGAATGGGGCTCATAATCACCATCACCCTGAGGTAACACATTGTTTGTATTACCCAGGTCAGTTGAGTAAACGCTACACATGATTTTCTAAAATTGAACTTGCCCTATTTTTCATGACCTTCATATTTTCTCATATTTAATATGTAAACGCGAAAAGGGGATGTCTTTACTGCAGCAAATACATGCAGAATTTTTATGGCGTTATGGGGGACATCAGATAATTCGGAATGGAGATGGAATTCACTACGTACTAAACTTATGTATGTTTGAAACAAGGGCAGTAGATGGGCTAGAAAAGAAAAAGTTAGAGGCATTTTAAATGAAGAGTTGTAGGGAGAGGGATGACGAAAATGCCGTGGAAAGACACATTTTCTATAAAAAAAAAAGGATGGAATTTTAAAGGAAGAAGAGAGATGAGATGGGAAGACACCTTCTGAGACATGAAAAAAAAAGATTGAAGGTGTATGTTAAACTAGTTTTTGAAGCTTGATGACTTTGTGAATGGCAAATGGAGCAACAATCTGAGTCCCTCTTTGTATAAACTGACAGTAAACTATTTCTTTTCTGATACCTCTGGATTGTAATCTAATTCCGCATCAAATCAAAAGTTAAGCTCGCGCATTTTGCCATAAAATATAAGTCTTCGACTTTATTTCGCTTTAAAAGCCATCCGAAAAGTAATTCTGTAAAAATTAGGAAACTTTTCAATACATTTTATCACTTACTACCTACGTAGATAAGGTCGTAACACAAATTTAAAAGTGTTCCTCGGGGCCTCTTTCAATGACTACTGCACCCGTTTTCTAAACTTTTTATTACTGAACTAAATTCTGTGTAAGAAAGGTAGATAGATAGTAGAAAAAGGTAAGAAACAGTTTAGCCAATATTTCCTGGAGGAAGAAGTAGCTTTTGATGGTGTAATAATTGTTAATATTGTATTAGGCTTCTTCATTCTCTTTTGCCCTTTATTCTTAAAATTCTTAGAAACTCAATCTACGCTCTCTCCAGGACGTGGAATGGACCCTAGAGGTCAATATTAGTTCAGGATTTGAGAGAACATCACATTATGTCGTTTCGATCCTGTATCCACCAACTCTTGAGCAAATTTTCTTCTAGTAATCTGGATTAATTTAGAAAATGCTGGGGCAGTAATGTTAACATTAAAGAACAAAAAAAAATTGTCAGGGCAGAATAATCCATCCTCAAACTTGTAACATATGAGCTTAGATGAATTTCCAATGCAAGGAAAACGAAATTCTCGTCAAGTACATAATAGACGTATAGAGGTACAAACCTGGTTGGTCACAAAGGCAAATATTCAATTTGTGATGCTTAATTGAAAGCCAATCTGTCGATTCGGTTGAATGTAATCTAATCTCGAGAGCTGAAGCGTTAACTAGTGATATATAGGATTAGTCTAAGGCTCTCAGGTGCAGCTCCCAATTCAATAACAGGCATAATGGCCCTAATGCAGCCATGTGAGTCAGATTAGATTAGATTCAAAGACATTTCATCGAAGACATCAACTACAGGCAATAAACACTTCATTAAATTGAATTATAAACACCCTTGGTGTAGCAGAAGGCTGTTTGTATACTCTCGGTCCTTTGTGTTCATCTCCCCACGACAGTCCCATCGTCTTGTAGAATATGATGAACCTAAAAATCATATATAGATACATATTTAAAGGTATATTTGATAAAAAATTAAATGTGAAATATTCACGTTTTCAAATGAGATTCTGTAGATTTAGAAATGATAAGTTTTTTTATTATAGTATCAAAAATCTTATAAATATTAAATTAATAAAAAACAATTATATCATTGTATAGGTCAGAAAATAATCTATAAAGGTCAGCTAGTTTAATTAATTGGTCATCAATAGAAAATTTTTTATTAACCGCAAAAGTTCTTTAAGGTCATTCAGAAATTTTAGCACCTCATTCTGAATAATATTAAAAGAAATCAAAAAATAAATGATATACATGATCGGAAATTATCCGCTTATAATTGGTCAGCTAAAATAAATAATTGGTCAATATATTTTCACTGAAAAATTAATCATTTAAGTGTTGTTGACCACAAGGCGCATGCTTCAGCCCCGTTAGAAGTATTAGGACAGTGAGCGCGTAAACTACACGTCCCCACCATGTACCAGATGGAGTGGGCACATTACCTATATTCTTGCCATTTTTATTTAAAATAATAAATGACAAAAATTTTTCTTAACCACATCAAGCTTAGAGTAAACGAGTTAGTAATAATGGTGGGGACGTGTAGTTTACGCGCTCACTGTCTTAATACTTCTAACGGGGCTGAAGCATGCGCTTTGCGGTCAACAACATTTAAATAATTAATTTTTCAATGGAATTATGTTGACCAATAATTTATTTTAGCTGACCAATTATCAGCCGATAATATCGGATCGAGTAAGCATTTATTTTTTCATTTCTTTTAATTATATTCAGAATGAGGTGCTAAAATTTCTTTTAAAAAACTTTAGTCTATCGCTGACCAATTAATTAAGCTAGCTGACCTTTATAGACCTTTTTCTGACCTATACGATGATGTAATTGTTTTTTATTTATTCCACATATGAGGTGCCAAGATCGCGGAGCTTCGACTGCACTAGCTTAAATAGTACTTATATTTGACGTAGATATTATAAAGGATTTTTGATAGCGTTTTGGCACTATAGAGCCCTGTAATAATCAATTAAAAAAAAAAAAAGTATCTATAGTTAAGCACCTCGCCTCTTTTCTCATATTTTCAAATCCAAAAGGTACAACGAACTCATATCTGGCAGACCATTTCGTCAATATAATTACTACTTTTTCATTTTCTGGTAGTTTATCTTTTGAAATATAAGTGTAGTGATCTATACTAATATTTTTCCTTCGTGCTATTTCGCATTCCGCAGGAATGTCTTCCCATACCGGCAAGCTAATGCTAGAAATAAAAAATTGACCTTGTTCAGTTTTCCGTACCTACATACGAGGATGGATCAAATATAAACGAGCTTTTGTTCATAAAACATTTATTTTGAAAATTTTCACAAAAACACAAATTTCTATATTTCTCGACGTATCCCCCTTGTTTGATTAAACATTTTTCCCAATGGAGTGTTAGTTTTTTCATCTCGTTTTTATAAAGAGAAGCAGGGCGGAAGTCTATCTAGTTGCGCACAAACGCCTCCACATGTTCATCAGTCTGAAATCGCTCGCCTCCTTGTGATTCTTTGAGGGGCCCAAACATGTGGAAATCACAACGGGATAAGTTTGGGCTATATGGATTGTGCTCCGACTGAGTCTAGTGCATTTCGCTGATTTGGGCCTGTGTTAAAGCTGCGATGCGAACTCGAGCAGCTTTTTGATCTTCACTCAGCAACTTTGGGACTCAACGAGCTGAAATTTTTCGGAATTCCCAGTTTTTCGTTATGAATGTGCGGACACTCCCATAGCTGATGCCGAGTTCAACAGATATCTAAACATAGTGGCGTGGTGCAATGTTAACCGGTGATATGCTGGTGCGCATACCACGAGGATGATTTACATTTTCGACACGATTACGCCCTTCGTTAAATTCTTTGCACCAAACTTTTACCCGTTGCCACGAAAGCGTTTCATTTCCGAACTGTGCTAAGAATCTTCGCAAAATTTCAGCTGGTTTCACGTTTTTACGTGTAAGAAATTTAATGATAATCCGTTGCGTAACGCTGCTATGCATCTCTTTCTCACTTATTGTGATAGCTACTAACCAAGCAAACACAGCAATACGACGAGTCGTTTCCGTGTCACCTAATATCCCCACTTCAAGTTGCTAACCCCCATTGAATAACTAACCGGCGCTCAATTTAAAAAGGCTCGTTTATATTTTATCCGCCCTCGTATCATTCAATCACATCTGTAAATTTTAATGAAATCATAGTTTATTATTATTCGACTACTTTAACAATAAAAGTTTGTACAATTCTCCTTGCAGCTTTCACAGATTATACGAAATTGCTGGGTACATATATGGTTCGTCGTAAAAATGCCTGAAGCTCTGAAAAACGATCGAACTTTCCGACACTCATTTATTTTTTCATCATATAAGTTTCTGCTAATGACAGTCCTTAAACTTGTTTAATACAGTTAATACCTATTTCTTATTTCAAAAGTTTATCCAGTAACTTATTAATATCGGAGACAGAAATAAGGTCAAAACACATACGTAGCTACGCTGTGACACCGCTTTACCTTCTTTAATTATGTTGTCGCACACCAGTTCGTTCGGGGATTACCACATCATAATCATCGTTTCGTCGTTCATCTCGTTTAATTCGTGGTAAAATTTCCGTCAGATTTTCTTTAATTACGTGACGCGATAATAATTATCGTTTGGCCTCTGAAAAATCCGGAATCAGAACGTCGGGTGTACGCGAAATGTAATTTAAACGTCGCGTCGTTATAATAAAGGTTGAAATTTCTCACTCTCTCATGTTTGTCCCTCTTTGGGTTCGTCATCACGTCCCTCTCGTCATTTCCTCCGGCGACTTTGACGTGCCACTCTTCAGAAGCATTTAATTGCATTGTGCAAGAGGATGCTTTACATTAAGAAAACCTTTTATATTTTTTTGTATCGCTCTTTGCAAAGTGTCGGTAACTTTTAGACGGTACAAAGATAGTGTCAGCGGGATCTGCTCTTAAAATAATTTCATTCCCCTTTATCGCAACTAAAAGTGTTTCAATTTGTATTACAGAAAGAATTTAAGTAGGTACTTTAGTAATTTAATTAGTGTAACTCATATAGTTGACAAAAATACGTTCTTAGCCAGAATTCGACCGAAATTTGTGAAGATTTTTTTGGTTCTCATCAGCACGCCGGAAAAAAAAACATCAACATTTTATTAAGCAGAGTTTATTGAATAAGTACTCTAATGCAGACTTTTCCGTGATGGAACATCTGAAATTACTACAGGAATTAATAGAGGGACTATCCCTTAGTATAGCGTTTCAGTTAGACTTTTTTTAATTCCTTGGCTGGTTCTTCCTCTAAGGCGAGATTCAACGTTGTTTTTGGCAATTGCGATTTATTCTCAACTAATATACAACGATGGTTGTAAATTTGATTCCTATTTTTTACATTAGCAAAATAGCAGTCTGGCTTCAGGCATCTGAGGAGGTGGTCGTGTACAAATGTACTCTTATTTTTGGCACAGTCTAAATAATTATGTAACAATCTTATATAAGTAGGTATACAAAAATTATCCGAAATGAAATTTGGCTTACTGTATGTAATTTAGTCCAGCATAAAAAATGTTATTGTTTTTATTTCGATTTCGATGGCGGTGTAAGTTAATTTAACGACATAACACTGCATCTTTTGCTTTCTAGGTTGTGTAAGCATCCAGTAGATGGCACCATAAGCAATATAAGCCTATATAAGCCTATTAGACCGGTAGCAGCATATTTACAAGCTCCTTGTGCTAAACTTTCAAAATTCTTAATTAACAACATACTAAAATATACAAAATTTGAGTCTACATTTTCGATTAAAAATACTTCAGAATTGATTAATAAAATTTCTAATATTAAATTACCCGGTAATAGTAAACTGCTATCGTTCGATGTAACAAACCTATTTTCCAGCATTCCACCTCAGGACGTCTTAGAAATCATTAGCGACAAACTAATTATGGGAAATACCAATCCACTTATATCTGAAGACATCATAAATTTACTAGAAATTTGTTTAAAACAAAATTATGTTCAATTCGACAAAGACTATTACATTCAAGGAAACGGGTTAGCAATCGGAAATCCTTTAAGTCCGCTGTTGGCTGAATTTTTTATGAACAATTTAGAAAATAAAATTAAAACACACCCCCTTTTTAAATATTGTATTTACTACGTAAGATATGTAGATGACATCTTGATTTGTTTTAATGGTTCAAATAGACAATTAAATATGTTTCATGGTTTTATAAATAGTTTACACGCAAATATTAAATTTACCATAGAATTAGAAGTAAATGGATCAATCAATTTCTTAGACCTAACCATCACACGTAAAGGAACAAAACACAAATTTAACATATTTCATAAACCAACCAACACAGACACCGTAATACACGCCAATTCATTTCATCCCATGTCACAAAAATTAGCTGCTTTTCATGCCTTTGTCCACAGATTAATTAATATTCCCCTAAATTCAGATAATTATAACTAGAATTAAAAAGACTATATATTATTGCACAAAACAATGGTTATTCGCCTGCTTTAGTGGATATTTTTAATAAAAAAATTAAAAAACAACTTTTGTACAAAATTTATCCTTATGTCAAAATTAAACCTGAAAAATACAATAGTTTCACATATTTAGGTAATATTTCATCAAAGATTGGTAAACACATTAGAAAAATAAATAATAGTACTATTGCCTTTTGAACCAACAATTCATTAGGAAAATTAATATTAAATAATAAATTTAAAACTCCAAAAGATTTAAAATCAGGACTTTATTGCTTAAGCTGTTTAGACTGTGACAAAGTTTACTTAGGTCAGACTGATAGGTCCTTCAAAACGCGCATTAATGAACATTTGTACAGTTTTACTAATAAAAAAATGAATTCTACATACGCAGAACATTTAATTAATGAAAACCATAATTTTAATTTAAAATATAAAATTTTACATGTACAAAACAAAAGTTTAAAATTAAATCTTTTGGAGAGCCTAGAAATTAACAGATTCCATAAAAAAGACTTAGTAGTAAACGACCAGATAGAGTACAAAAATTCACCTTTGCTTAATATTTTTCTATAACATCCCCCCCCCCTTGAATTTAGGTTAGACTTATACGTATACATATATATATATAGCTTGTAAGGATCGAAGTTTGTTAAATCATCACCTGATGAAGCCAATGTTTGGCGAAACAATATTGTAGTGTCTACAAATAAAATATTTGATTGTGATTTTAATTAAAGTTCAACATGATTAATAAATGTTTGACACAGCCTTGGTTGGTCTGGAGTGACATAATAAGAAGTATCCATTTCAATAAAAAAAGAATAGACGGTGTTAACATCAACCAAGAAAAATTTAAACCTTGATTCTATCTCGGTTACGTTGAGCCTCATGTTAACTATTTTTTGTTTCCTTCTTGCTTAAAATTTGCTGACTAAAATATTCGACTGATTCCCTGAGATAATAGATAGATAATAGTATCCTAAGTTGGTAGTTCTATCTAATAACATACCAATTTGGCAATCTAGATGCAAGCCCCATTGCAAGTATGGGTCCCTTAATGTTCAACGGTACCTTTAGGTCGTATACAAAAGTGGTACCACCGGCAAACAAAGCCGTAGTTGAAGCGAACGATCCGTACGCCATAATGGTATGATTGCAATGAGAAAGAAGGACCATGTCCTTTATTTTATCCGATTCGAAAGGATTTATTGCTAGATTTACATCTTTCTTAAAACCCGCTTTGTTTTCTTTGATCCATTCTATGTCTATCGTTACTAATATGAAAATTATTTTCTCATATCTTTCTTGAAAGTACGACATTGCTTTGTTGTAATATTCGTAGGTCGGCGGGCCCTGAAATAAGTGGTATCCGTATATTAATTTCCTTATTTCCTTATCCTTTTCTAAGTGAAAAATGTAATACATACTTATAAAAATTTTCTTGCATACCTCAAAGCTATCGTGGAGATATTTTTTTATGAGATGTACATAATCCGTTCCTCTATAATGTATTCCAACGAAAACAACGTCATCGTTCTCTTTAAAGTATTTCTTTTTTAATGATCTCAAGTTGGTGTTGACTTCAGTTACGTATTCAGGCTTGAACCTAAGAAAAGTAGACAATTGCATTCACGTTAACAAAATATGTAACAATTGTGAACAATGGTTCCCAAAATTCCCTCATTTTTTACATTATTTCCTGTATTTTACTCACTTTAATTCCCTTCTAATATTGTCAAATCCATAATCTGCAACAAACTCGTATCTCGCTGAGTATGTAGAAAGTTCCAGGATGGCATTCTTTCCTTCCAATTCTTTTACAGGAATGTCATCATGACCTCCTATAACTATTGTCTCTCTCTCTTGTATACACACCTCTGGAATATCTTGGAGAGTTGGTATGCGAAGTCTTAAATAAAATATATATATATATATAAATAGGACTATAAATCGTCATAGAAATAGTTATTAATGACCCAATCGAATTATTTTATTTTTATGTGAACCAGAATATTTATGATTAAATTTTCCACATGCACAGCTTCAAAAACTGGGAAAAAAGCGGTTTTAACCAACGTTTATCAAAAACTTCATTTCGTTCGTGTTGTCCTTTCCCACCGTAACCTTACGATCTCATGCAATTACATTCATCGGTTAAGTTCTATGATTTTAGGTCAGAGCGTGTTTATCCCAGGGACTTTTAATTACATTATTTATGGTAACTAGGTTATGACAAGCAAAGACAACATTAATTATTAAATAATTTATGTATCAAAAGGGACTTCCCCACTTTGAAATATCTGTTTATAACCTAAACACTTACCTCCAGTTAGTAATCAATTCATTGGAGTTACATTTCTTTAGAGTTCCAATTCTACAATCTTTTTATAACAATTATAATAAACTCTTCTATTTATCAATTACCAATATAATAATTTTTATTTATGTCACTTGCAATTTTTCTTAAGAAATATGATATATTGTATAAATAATTTTGTGAACTATAGATACAACTATTCATACTTTTGAAAAACAAGCTCCACATGTTCCTTGACTTCCATAGGGACGTAAGGGTAAAAACGACACTCGTCTTTGTACAGTTTGTACGCCGCGTAGAGAGACAAATACTCCCATATCCTGTTGCCAAGTTGTCCTCCAAATCCTACAGTTATAATGTTTCCGTCAGGACAGGTGTTGTTACTAGCTAAATTAAGTTGTTGGGTGCCAACCGGATGATGAAGGAGCTCTTCAAAAGAAAAACTTTCCGAACCTATTATTAATAGTAGAAAAATAACTGATATAAAACAATAAATTATGTACTGATATATCTAAACACACAGGCCTATTTCAGGGAACTGATATAAAATTTCATTTTTTCTTCTAAGGTACACATATTGTTTACATTTCACAGATATAGATAATCTCGTAAAATGAAAAGTAACTGGAATGGGTTTCACAAAACTTTAAAGCTCGTCAATAGCTACTAAACAAAAAAATAATAACATCAGTTGACAAACGCAGTCAAAAGATAGCAACCCTCTTTTACCCCCTTACCTCTCATTTACCTTGTGCAAAATTTCATCTTTCTAAATTTTGTGAAACCTGCCTAGTATATTTTTTATTCAGATATACTGGGTTTTTCAAGTTGATGGGGTATTAGAAGTATAATATGAATTAGTAGAAGGAATTCAATTCTGAAATTTAGGCTTTTTTGGTTATAGTTAATAGATTGTGTGTCGCACTCATTGTGGAACATGATTAATATTATGTTAATGAAAACATTTAGAGTTTAGTTTCACAAATATTTTTATTAAAACTTTACAAATTTGTGTCGGCAATACAGAAACCAATACTTTTGAATAATGGCGTAAATGCTGAAACAAACCAAACTCAAAGTGTTTCTCTATTCATTAACATAATATTTTTTTGTTATTGTTAATGCCGCCTTTTTACGCTGAATTCGAATAAAACGTGTAATTCTAAGGTAAGTTTGATAACCAACTTGTACACCTATGACGATCGGTTTCTGAGTTAATTTAATTTATAGAAAAAAAATCGCTACCGCAACCCAAATTATAAAAAATCATAACTTCCACAAAATACGACTTAGAATGTTGAAATTTTCACTAGTAATAACCGAATATTAGTGCTAACGCCTTGACAAAATTGAACTAAATAATTTGGACAGGGCGTTCAAAATAAAATTCTTAAATTTAAAAACTTCAAACACGAATAACTTCCTTTTTCCAAATGGCACCTACCATTTTTTATTTTGTCAATCGATTCCTTTTTTTGTCCTCTTTCGATCTATATGGATACTTCCTATTGTTTAATTTGAAAAATTTCGAGTAACTGAATTATTACTAAAAATAGGTAATTTTAATATTTTCCGCACAAAAAGGTGTGCCTTGGAAAATTGACAACTAACGACAATCAATGCAAAATGAAGCCAAAAATCGCCTTTTCGATTAATTTCTCTTACAAAAAATAATCAAAAACGAAAACTTCAATTGAAGTATTTATTATAAACATTTGTCTCGAACATCTCCCCAACAGAAATTAAGCTATAAAAAGGTTATACTGTGAATTTGCTTTGATTGTCGTTAATTGTCAATTGTCCAAGGCACACTCTTATTACCCCAAAATAAATGAAATTATTTATATTTTAAAAATTCTAAATTACTCAAAATTATTCAAATAAAACAATAGGGAGTATCTACGTATATAAATCGAAAGAGGATAAAAAAAGGAATCGATTGACAAAATAAAAAATGGTAGATGCCATTTGAAAAAACGATATTATTCGTGTTTGAAGTTTTTAAATTTAAGAATTTTATTTTGAACGCCCTGTATAAATTATTTACCTAGTTCAAATTTTTCAAGGCGTTAGCACTAATATTCAGCTATTACTAGTAAAAATTTCAACAGTCTGTGTCGTATTTTGTGGACGTTATGATTTTTTATAATTTGGGTTGCGGTAACGATTTTGTTATAAATTGAATTAACTCTTCTGAGTCATAGGTGTACAAGTTGGTTATCAAGCTTATCTTAGAATTACACGTTTTATTCGAATTCAGCGTAAAAAATATACCATTCTATTTAAAATAATGAAGTTGGTGTCGACTTTCGGTATAACCGGATGTAAATCGAACTTGAAAATATTTTTAAAAGAAACGACATAAACAATAACCAAATGAGCCCAAGTTTCAGAATTGAATTCCTTCTACCAATTCATATACTTTTAATAGTCCATCAACTTGAAAAACCCTGTATATATTTACAGATTTGAGCTTCCTGTTCCTTTAAATTTGCCGGTGTATGTATTTAGGAAAATGAATAATTTTAAACAAAAACAAAACTAAATTCGTATGTGGGCAATGGTGGACTTCACAAAGCTTTTTGAAATTTTTTTACATCAACAAATTGTTCAAACGTAAAAACATTTTTCATAAAAACCTTTAACATTAAAATAAGCACATAAAAAACCCGATACCTACAAAAACATTTGATGAATAATGTGTGGAATAAATAACCTTTGGAAGATACGTATATTTGTTTATGTATGTATTATCGATTGTCTGCCTAATGATTTATGATATCCATAATTAAAATTTCGAAAAATATAATGAATAATAAAAAGCAAAAAACTGAGGAGGTTTATTTTTAATGATAAGATTGCAAAAACAAAACAACATATATTATTCTAAGAACAGAGACAAAGTATAATTTATTAACACATAGTATAATCACTTTTTCCTAAGAAAAAAGCCCCGAGACGTAATAGTATTTAATGTTTTGTTCAACAAAAGTACCTAAGTGGATCTCTATCAATTTATAAGTATATACCTAGTATTAGCGGATATTAGTAAAATTTGATAAACTATTTATGATGATGTTGTTAGCTGATCACTATTTTATTAGAAATGTTTGGTACGTAGTTAAATATTAGGTAATAATAAAATAATTACAAATTGTTACGTAATTTACAATATCACGTACTTTTTCTTGTAAACACTTTTTATTAAATCAATTCTAACACAACAACGATTCAATAACTATTTCGATAACAACAACACTTCAATAGCTATTTCGCTATTTAATCGCTTTTTTTCACTTCGAACTTATCTCTGTCACTCTCTTCTATCAAAAACTGTCAAACTGTCCAACGCTATTCCTTATATACTATTATGGACTTTTCTAGGTAATTCTCGAAACGTCCAGCAACTCTCGGACCTTCTGGAACGCGTCATAGGTTACGTTCATTCAAATTTCGCAGTCGGCGAATGTCAACGTCATTTAAAATGACACGTCCGTTACAATTAGTGATGTGCCGGATCGCTAAAATTGTATATCCGCGGATACGGATCTGAAAACGGATATTTGGTCTCAAGATCCGCGAATACGGATACGGATACGGATCTTTACTTTCTTAGAGTACGCGACGCTAAATATTGTAGGTACAGGGCGATTCATTATAATGTCGTCCCCATTTAACTTTGTTATTTGGAGTGTCCCAAAAAAATTAAAGGTATGGATTTTGTAGTTGCTAAAAAATACTTTTTTTCTATTTATAACAAAAATTTGAAAAATGATCAGTATACAGGGAAAACCAAAAAGTTAATTTTTTTAAATGGATCAGCCTATATATAAATTTATTTTTCGAGTCCTCGTAAAATTCTAAGCATAATTTATATAACATACCGTATACCTAAATTCAATAGTTTCTGAAATATTCGCCTTTGAAACGTTATCATCAAATATTTTATTAAACAACAACAAACCAAGAAATCTAACAATAAATAATATGACAAAAACAATTTTTAGTTGAATATAAAGATGCTCTACTGGGCCTCCATTTTCTTCAACACATTGTATAAGGGTTCTTCGCATTTTCTCTAATCAATCTGTTATGAAAATGCTGGGTTATTTTCATTTAAATTATTAATTTAATTCCGTATCAAATCTTTAAGACGATCGCGGTTTTCAATTTGGTAGTCGTATATACGGTTTTTTTTATATAATGTCACTGTTAGTTATTTGTTTTCAATAAAAAGCGTGGACTAGGACTTCTTTATTTGTAACAATTTTTTAATAAAATATTTTATGATAACGTTTCAAATGCGAATATTTCAGAAACTATTGAATTTAGGTATACGGTATGTTATATAAATTATGCTTAAAATTTTACGAGGAATCGAAAAATAAATTCATATATAGGGTGATCCATTTAAAAAACATTAACTTTTTGGTTTTCCCTGTATACTGATCATTTTTCAAATTTTTAGAAAAAAAGTATTTTTTAGCACCTACATAACCATACTTTTAATTTTTTTGGGACACTCCAAATAACAAAGTTAAAGGGGGGCGACATTATAATGAATCACCCTGTACATCGACCTTTTGAAAGAGACAAACTGTTATGAAACTTTTTAAGAGGTAACTTTTATAATAGATTGTCTCTTTGCAAAGATCTATGTGCAATATTTACCGCCGCGTATAGTTTAGTGTGACACTGGGCAGCACAGATAACGTTTGTGTTTGGTATATCAGTTAAGAAAAATGTTTACAAAACACCATCAAATCCAATAATGCAATATTAATGTCACATTAATTTTAAAACTAAAATAATCTGGTCGCGTCTAATCAATTTAAGACGACCGTCTTCTTCGGCCGTCGTGTGCGTTCTGTCCTTGGTGAACCATGTGGCAGGCGGCATCCCTCTTAATATTTATTTTTTGCTTTATTTATTGCCGCTTTTGTCGGCAATAACCCGCCACGCACTCATCTATACACACAGTACTGCCTAAATCTATATTGATCGGCACAATATATATATTTCATCTACAAATTTAAAATTAATAAAGGAAAAAATCCGTAAAAGATCCGCCAAAAACTAACGGATACGGATACGGATACGGACCTCTCTTTTCCCTCGGATATCCGCGGATACGGATACGGATACGGATATCCGGCACATCACTAGTTACAATATATTCAACCAACGAGACGTAGCTTCTCAATTTTTCACTTTCAGCGCCGATGATAAACAAGGAACGAATTCAGATAGACGTTCGGTAGGAATTAGCGATGTAAATATTCGGATGAATTTAATACTCGGATTATACGGAATCGGATGCAAATAATACTCGGATTAATTACTCGATTCCGAATTCACAATACTATTCGATATTGCCGTGGTGCCATCCAATCCGATGTCGTCGTTCGTGCCACCAAGGCCAACGATTTCGCACGAATGTTGAATGAATCATAAATAGGGGTTTACATGTTTATACGAAGCCAAAGAACTTTTATTTTATTTCTTATAAGGTTATAGGTTCTTAGTATTTATTTTTCCTTTAATAAAGAGATATATATTATTAAATAATTGTATTTGAGAACACGTGCATAAACAAAGAAGACCGCTTCCCTTTAAAGTTTGAAATGGCCGGGTCAGCGGGTGCGCGGCGCGTTTCTTTATGTAATGATACGACGAGGTCGAGTCGAGAGAGGGAGAGACCTTTACCTACCGTGTCGTTCTTGCATTCACATTTTCCTTGAAAATAATTAATCCGATTCCGTTTCGAATTCGTATCGTGTGACATACTCGGATGCATCCGAGTATTTAGATATTCGGATTGAACGAGTATTTTAATTCGAATTCTCACATCACTAGTAGGAATATCGAAATGCATAATAATAAGGGGTTATTCAATGGCAATACAATACACCATTTGCTCCAATTTCTTATTCTTAAATAGAATGTCGAGTATACGCAATTTGATGATGTTTTGGTTGTAGGTTTCGTAACTGTATTTTAATAAATTTAAAAAATAAAATTTCCAATCACTGTAAATTTCATTGAAAGTGAAAATTACACCCGGATCAGGTGGGTGTATCGAGTTCTTATTAGCTTAAGGGATGATTTAACTTACCGCAGAATGATCATCGACTAATGGGCAACAGTAGACATCAAAATCGTCTCATTGGTTAAGATTTGCCTTTTTTGATCATTTTTCTTGTTTCATATGTATATTTATTAAAAAATTATTCAGGGAAGGCAATTTTCTTTTATAAAGTATTTACAAAGGTATGTTTGTTTTGTTTATTATTTTTATTTGAGTTAGGATAGGTCAATACTTTTTTGCTACTTTCCACATTTTTTCGTACAAATGGTTATTAAACGAAAATAAATTCTTTTGTAATAGTATTTTGTATTTCACAGATATTCTTATAAAAACAATTGTTGTGGAAATCTATTTGTTTGTAAGGATTATTTTTAAAACGACTGTCTCAATTCTATTGAGACTTCACATAAAATATGATTAGAGATTAGTTAAGAATGCTTAGGGGTAATCTTTTTTACAAAGTTAATACACAGTTTAAATCGTTTCCTGAGTTCTGAGTGAACCACGTAAATTATTTATTCACTTACCTGATGTGATAAGTTGTTGATTTTCCAAAAATTGAACAAACGTATAAACACATACGATGAGCAGTAGTAAAATAACGTACAGTTTCTTTCTCGTATTCATTTTCAATAGGTATAAGCAAAAAATAGTAAAAAAACAACTACAGTAATTTAGTTTATAATAATGAAAGCATATCTACTGATAGATTTAATTGTTTTCGTACTATTGTCATTGGATTAATGAATGAAATAACTTACTGTCTAAATGAAAATCGATAGATAGATACCTATAACAGCCATTTCATTATCACGATTGTAAACATCGCCTTATCTTTATGAAGGCGAATTATAGTAAACCCAAAATATTCGTTAAACATATACAGAGTGTTCGTATTCCTGATTGATAAGCAAAAAAATTATCTCGATCTTTAAATATGTGATAAAAGATTGTATCAGACCAGCTACATATTGTAACGAATTTTCTAGTCAACAATATTTATTTAAATAATTATTTATTTTACACTATTTATATAACACTTAACACTAACTTAGAACTACTATTTATATCAGAACAATTCTCTTGTTTATATAACCACTTCACTTTTGTTTATCGCTTATCGTCTTGATTCGCGCACGGCCAAAGATGATCACTTTAAACACATCTTCCGAACTCAAAGAAATCCTGATTGTTCCCGAATAATGAATAATCATTAGAAAGCCGTCGACAATTCACACATGTGATCGTCTTACTTGTCGCTGGAGAAAGTTTTGTAGCTTGTAAGTCGATCATGATAATAGAGCCGCGCGATGTGACTGTGCCGTAAACATGTTAGCGATAAGAAGTACATGCACACAAATCGCACGGTATCACTGGACGCTACAATATGTATGGTAGGGGTACTCGTTGACTAATTTCATGAATGGAAAGCTTTTGCCAAATTTTTAGATAGTATGGTACTAGAAATGGCTTAAAAAGCTTATAAAATTAAGCCACGTTTATAAAAAAAATAATAAAGGTAGACATTTAAAGATTTTTAATGAATTATCTTGCTATTACAGTTTAAAAAAGTGTAGTCGATTGGAATACACGTTATAATTATTAGATGTCATTTTCGCATTTTCTTACATATCACAATTTGTTAATAATTCGTTATTACTTATGTACTACATACATCATTTTAAGTACCTAATTATTTTCTGCAATTATTCAACAATATAGCTAGGTACAGCAGATCACGTTAATATCGACATTTCAGTGTCTTTTAATTAAACTTTAATTGGTCAGTTGTAGTTCATTTTTGGATTAATTTTTTCAACCTCACGTTCGCTCTTCAATAAATATTTCCAGTCACAAGTATGTACCCAAAAAAAATTAAGAAAAACGGCAGAAATACTTAAATATGGGTTTTAGGTTCGTTTCTGATTAAAATTTTTAAGTGTAAATTATGTTAAAATGTTGCCACTGCTGTTCTGTATAGTCAATAAGCAAACATTAATGTATAGTCTGAGTCATCTAAAGTGGCAGTTGGAGGTAATAAAACCGTCAACAAATAACCGTGACGATTTACTAAGTACCTTAGATGTTCTATCATTTTTTTATTATTGTTTTCAACTTCACGTTCGCTCTCCAATAAATATTTCAAAAGTCACTGTTATATACACAAACAAATTAAATAAAAAAGACAAAAATACATAAATATGGGTTTTTATGTTTGTATTTGATTAAAATTAGAATTACATTAAAATTTTGCAACTGCCACTCTGCATATTCAATACACAAACTTTAATGTATAGTCTGAGTTATCTAAAGTGGCATCTGGGGGATAATAAAACTGTAATGATTTATGAGCTTTCAATTTTCTATGACACTTTTAGTTTAACAGACTTAATAAACATTTTTAGCATCCCTTAATATTATCACAACGTAATAAAACTTTATTGCCATTAATTCGACAAAATGAGGTTATGAGTGTCTTAAAAGTTTTAATACCACGGTTGCCACAGCTGACTGTAGTAATAAATAGGGTGAGTTAATAATAAATAATTACAATAGAGTAAAATTTCTTGTCGATTTAGCATAAAAATGCCAATATTGTGAATTTTTTGCACACTTTTTATTTATTTATATCATCCTGTTACTACAAATTAAATTTAAACTATTTTACTTTACAAATATCCTGAAGCGAGTTTAATAAATATTGCCTATACATATAAAGAAATAAGTGTGAATTGTCAAATACATTAATAGATTTTAAAGTTTTTAATTGGTATAATCATAAAAATTATAAAAGGGTAGCACTAAATTAAACTAATGAATAGTATAAATAAATAATTCTCTCCATATCAGAATCATTTAGGTAACAATATAAAACACGGTCTGACTAACAGAAACATTGAAGTATTCAACTTATTATATATATATATATTAATTATCTATATAAGAAAAAATTTTATTGAACGCAAATAGATTATATAACCCTAGATTAATAATATAATTTATTGACAATAGTTTTAAATCTATTTATTTATCTATCATAAATGTTTACAATCATATTAACCGATATTTCATCAGCAATTTAAAAATTTTTAATGGCATTACTATTTACAAGGTCAGTTAAATGAAATTGATTATGAGTATATACGTAGCATGTTTGCAGCATACTTTCAATTTTTTCTTTTGCTCTCCATCCCCTTTATTTTCTCATTCTTTTACATGTGTTTTACTGCAGTTATAAATACTATTAGACAGTACTTTCCTCATTATTTGTCTAATTATTATTTACGACGATAATGAGATGTCACGTAACAAATATTACAATCAAACCGGAAACGGACTTGTGAAGGTCCAGATTTTAGTTTTTGTCACACAGTCACCCTTTATCTTCTGTAAGTAGTCCTTGTATGACTAAATCGTCTAAAAAAGGGTTGAATATCAAATTAACACATACGTACGTTTATGTTATAACGTAAAAGATATAAATCGAGAATAAAACAATGAGGAGTATTGTCGTTGGACACATTAGTTAACATTGTCTTTAAAATAAAACATAATTCCGTTGATGTTGTCCTTTCCTACCGTAACCTTACGATCCCAATCAATAAAAAAAGCAGTTCTATTACGTTCTTGTTTACCTTAATGATTAACAACAAAGAAGTGCTTTTATTTAATTTCTGAGGAATATAAAGAAAATAAAAACGAATTGAACTTACTTCTGGCCCTAATTTTGTACCAGTTGGGTAACATTTCGACCAAACCCATTGTCAACGTTGGTCCATCAAAATCCAATGGTATGCGGAGATCGTAAACGAATGTTGCACCCCCAGCATACAAAGCAGCTGTGGTGGCAAATGTACCATAAGTTATAATGGAGTGGTTACAATGAGATAATAAAGTCAAATCGTCAATTGCGGATTTGGGATGAACTGGATTTATAACCAAATTAATGTCATGTTTTAAATACTTTATGTTTTGATGTAACCACGGTAAATCTACAGTAATGAGTACGAATATCAATTTTTTATACTTTTGTTGAAAGTATGTTATTGCAGCGTCGTAATATTCGTGGTTTGGTGGTTGCTGAAATAACACAGCCCCATCGTTATTAAAAAAAATTGATACTTCAATTTTCAAATTAACTTACGAAATGTTTATCTTTTAGATCTCGTCTCATCATTTTAACCATGTCTGTTCCTCTGTAGTGCATTCCGACAAAAACGACGTCATTTTCATCACCATTGTAAAATTTGTCCTTAATATGACGTAAAGTTTGTTGAGCCGTTTTTACGAAATGTTTCTTGAACCTAGGAAATAAACTTAATGATAATTATTTTAATCTATATTATAAACTAAATGTCCATGAATTATTAACGACTACAAAATGTTTATTAATTTAATGAAATTGTAATTGAATGCGGAACTTGAGCTTATTTCAGTTGGAAATTTTAATTTTGATAACAAACGCGAACTTCAGCCTTCGGCATGTGACGTAATCACATGTCACTTTAGGTGGCTTTAACGTTATCACTTAATAATTTATTAAAAGTTGTTAGTAGAAATCATAATATACCTTAGCTCTTTTTTGATGTTCTCAAAACCAAAAGGCACAACAAACTCGTATCTGGCAGAGAACATCAACATTTCAATCACCACGTTTTCATTTTTTGGTAGTTTGTCTTTTGATACAAGACCGTGGTAATCTACTGTAATCTTTTTTCTTAGTCGTATACGGCAATCAGCAGGAATGTTCCAACACAGGCAGGCTGATGCTGGAAATAGGTGAAATTGTTCCAAAAATTTTATCAAGTTTATTTTGATAAAATTACTTACTATTAAAAGCGGATACCACATACTAGATGAATCAAATATAAACGAACCTTTGTTCATAAGACATTTATTTTGAAAATTTTCATAAAAACACAAATTTCTCTATTTTTCGACATATCCCCCTTGTTTGATTATACATTTTTCTCAACGGATTGGTAGTGTTTTTATCTCGTTTTCATAAAAAGAAGCAGGGCGGGAGTCTATCCAGTTGCGCACAAACGGCTCCACATGTTCATCAGTCTGAAATCGCTCGCCTCCTGGTGATTCTTTGAGGGGCCCAAACATGTGGAAATCACAAAGTGATAGGTTTGGGCTATATGGATGGTGCTCCGACTGAGTCTAGTGCATTTCACTGATTTGGGCCTGCGTTAAAGCTGCGATGCGAACTCGAGCAGCTTTTTTGATATTCACTCAGCAACTTTGGGACCCAACGAGCTGAAATTTTTCGGAATGATTGTGTGGACACTTCCATAGCTGACGCCGAGTTCAACAGATATCGAATGCACAGTGGCGTGGTGGTCCCTTCAATATGGTTTCTAGCATGCTGGTGCGCGGACGACGAGGATGATTTACATTTTCGACACGATTACGCCCTTCGTTAAATTCATTGCACCAAACTTTTACCGGTTGCCACGAAAGCGTTTCATTTCCGAACTGTGCTAGTAATCTGCGTAAAATTTCAGCTGGTTTCACGTTTTCACGTGTAAGAAACTTGATAATAATCCGTTGCGCAACGCTGCTATGCATCTCTTTCTCACTCATTGTAATAGCTACTAACCAAGCAAACACAGCAATACGACGAGTCGTTTCCGTGTCACCTAATATCCCCATTTCAAGTTGCTAACGCCCGTATGCGCCTTGAATTACTATCCGGCGCTCAATTTAAAAAGCCTCGTTTATATTTTATCCGCCCTCGTAACTCACATAGGTTGTGCAATAGTAAATAAAGAAAAATGTTTAACCCTCAGAAAACTGAATTTTTTGCAAAAAACATATAGGTAGAGAAACAAAATCTACTCCAGAGTTTGGAAAATACTTCGACTAGGAAAGAGAAGGGACTCGTATGGTGTACCTGCGTCATGTTTTGATGCCAAAGTTGAAATGGACGCCATATTTGTGGAGCCAAAAATTTTGGTGCAAACAGTGAGGAAAATTGGAAATTGTATGAAAAGTGTTATTTTCTTCTTCTTCTTCCTTCGATTTTGGCCAACTATGGACCACGTGAAATAACTTCTGATGATTATTTTTTCCATTCTTTCTTTTCTTCCAGTACTCCTTCATTCTTTCTCCATGCTTTTTTCTTCTTTCTTCTGTCCATTTTGCTCCAGTCTTCTTTTTTTCCTTTTCTTGAAACCCCTCGAACCCCTTGATCTTCGCCCTGAAGTCTTCTCTTCTCTCCACCTCCTCTCCATCTATTTCCATTTCTTCCATGTCTTTTCTGACCTCCTTGATCCATGTTATCTGTGTCTTGGGGTTTCTGTCAAAGTAATTGAATAGTCTCTTCGTCAGTCTTCCTTCGTTCATTCTTTTAATGTGTCCGTAGAAAGTCACTCTTCTTCTCCTCATTGTGTCTGTTATTTTCTCTGTCTTTGTGTAGACTTCTTTATTGCTCCTCAGTTTCCATTTTCCATCTTCATACTTTGGTCCCAGGATTTTCCGTATAAATTTTCTTTCTTTTTTTTCTACCTCTTCTAACTGTCTGGCCGTATTCAATGCAAGGCATTCTGAGGCATAGAGGCCCTCTGGTTTAATAACTGTATTGTAGTGTCTTAACTTTGCATTTATAGATATGGACTTCTTATTGTATATATTTTTTGTCAACTGGAATGCTGTTTCCATTTTTCTTGCTCTTGTTTGGATCGCTTCTTTATCAAGGGCGTTTGATTGAATTAATTCTCCAAGGTATTTGAACTTGTTGACCCCCTTAATTTTCCCATATTTTGTTGTAATCTGTCTAGGTGTATCTTTTTTATTGCTCATGTATTCTGTCTTTTCATATGATATCTGAAGTCCAGCCTTTTCTGCTATCTCTTTCAGTATATTTATCTGTCTTCTTGCGTCTTCCAAGTTTTCTGCTAGTATTGCTAGATCGTCCGCAAACGCTAGACAATCAATTTCAAGGTTATCCTTTTTTCTTCCTATTTTTATTTTAGGAATTCCTTCTTCTTCCATTCTTTTCCTCCACTCTCTCATTACCTTCTCCAGCACACAGTTAAAGAGCAGTGGAGAGAGCCCATCTCCCTGTCTTACTCCTGTTTTAATTTCAAAGGGTTCCGAGATCTCTCCCATAAATTTTACTTTTGACTTTGTGTTTGTAAGAGTTTGTTTAGTGATTGCAATTGACTTGTCATCGGCTCCGAATTCTTCCAATGTGTTGAATAGTGTCTCTCTATCTATAGAATCGTAAGCCTTTTTGAAGTCCACAAATGTCACATGTATGTCCTTGGCTCTCAGTCTCCTATACCCTATTATGAGTTTAAGGTTTAATATCTGTTCAGCACAGGATCTTCCTTTCCTGAAGTGTTATTTTATTATTTATTTGTGCTTTTGAAATTTATTTTGAACGCCCTGTATAAATTATTTAGTTCAATTTTGTCAAGGCGTTAGCACTAATATTCAGATATTACTAGTAAAAATTTAAACAGTCTGAGTCGTATTTTGTGGAAGTTATGATTTTTTATAGTTTGGGTTGCGTTAGCGATCTTTTTTCTATAAATTAAATTAATTCAGAAACCGATCGTCATAGGTGTACAAGTTGATTATCAAACTTACCTTAGAATTACACGTTTAATTCAAATTCAGCGTAAAAAATATACCATTCCATTTAAAATAACAAAGTTGGTGTCGACTTCAGGTATAACCGGATGTAAATCGAACTTGAAAATATTTTTAAAAGAAGCGACATAAACAATAACCAAATGAGGCCAAGTTTCAGAATTGAATTTCTTCTACTAATTCATATACTTCTAATAGCCCATCGACTTGAAAAACCTTGTATAACTAAACAGGATGATCATGGTGCTTCGTATTTTTTTTTATTGTTAATTTTCTCAAGAAAAAGTAACTAGAAAAATGTGAGAAGCAGTTGTTGACCACAAATTTCCATTGGCAGTGTCACATTTAGTATAAATCAGAATATTAAAAAATATAGTTAAAATATATTATAATTAGAAACAAGTACTGTTGACATTAATACAATCGGTTTAAAAAATGCAATTTTTATTTTCATTTCAAATAATGGGTTAGTTGTGTCAGACGCGTTTTTTTAAAATAGTTTCGTTTTTTAAAATAATTTACAACTTTTGCAAAGAAAACCTTTAGTTACCTTATAGAAATATTAATTATAGAAGGAACTCTCTTTTTTACTAAATATTAATTAATATATGTTGCTCTACTGAGCTCGACGTTTTGGAGCCAAAAGGCATCACCCCTCTCTTTCCCAGTAGTCTCAGTGGAAATCAAATTACCTAACTATAATAAAATCATGTAATAGTGAAGTTTCACAAAATATTAAAAGTTTTTTTTTTTTAATTTCTATTAATAATTAATACTACTTTTTATGTTAATTAATGGGAATGCTATTACGTCTACCTTTCAAAAACCGTTTCAACGTATTTCTTAATACTCCGTGGTACAAATGCGTGTAAATTGCAGGAATTTTTGTATAAGTTGTACGCAGAAAACACAGACATGTATTCCCATATCCTGTTTCCCAATTGACCATCACTCCAAACTGTTATGACGTTTCCTCTGGGACAATTTGAAGCCTTTTCCGGTTTTTTCTTTCTCGGTTTAAATTCTGAAGCGTTTCCTAATTTAACATCTGAAGAGTTTCTTGGTTTAACATTTGAGATATTTAGCGTGAAGATATTAGGCAGAACTGGACTAATATGATTTTTTCCAATCGATTTGGCAACACTTTTAAGATCTAGTAACATAAATTAGAAAAATTAAAAAGGCAAATAAATTATTGGAAACCTGTACATATGCATTTAGGTACACTAAAACGACACAATGTTTTTATCGATCGATAGAATTATTATGTTCTTAGGATGCTCTCCTCAAAATGAAACTTTTTAAAAAATAAATTAAAACTTATAAGGGCGAGCTGGGTACATATATGTTCACATTTTTGCAATTGTAAACTTAACATCGAAACCGCATTCAACTCTAAAAATACTTTAGGAAATTTACTTAAAAATAATAAACACCCAATTGATAAGACATCAGGTTCAAGAGTTTATTTGCTGAACTGTGGGAGTTTCCGAGAAGTGTATATAGGCCAAACAGGATGGAAGTTTTCCGAAAGGATAAAGGAACATTCAGGTGCCTTTACCAAGAATAAAAATATATCTACGTACGCCAACCACCTAATCGAAGAGCAGCACCTATCTAATTTTGAATTTCAAATTTTACACCACAAAAATAAAGGATGCAAATTAAATCTCCTCGAATCCTTTGAAATCAATAAATATAATCATCAAAAACTTATCCTTAACGACCAAATAGATATTAACAATTCACCACTATTAAATATTTTCCCCCCACTTAATGATTTGCATATTTAGTTGTTATTTATTCTTGTTTTTGTACATTTCATCACCTGATGAAGCCTTTGTAAGGTGAAACGATTCGTCGTGATTTATTAAAAAGATATTTGTTAAACTCTTAAATAGTTGTGTTTTATTTCCTACGTAATTGTGAAATTGTTTGGTGATGTTGGTAAAATAAAATAATACCTTCCGCATCGTCCCAATTTTCGAAGCTGAAACACTAAAATAATTCGCCTGTCACATACCTACAAACAGTTTTTACATCTACTATACAATGTTACGATATTTTACGCTACTGTTTGAACGAAAAGGAGATAAAAATTCGGTTATCTTCAGATAATGCACAAATTAAAATTCAGTCACAATCATTCTTAATACGTAACACTTTTGATTACTTACTTATACTTCTACGTATCTACTTAGCTAAATTTAAATAATATTTAACTCACCCCTGTCCTCAATTCTCAACTAATAAAACAGCTACAATAGAGTACCTAAAATCACTTACCATTTTCACCAGCCGTAGAATATATGTACAAAAAATAAATACTTATAAAGGGAAGCAAGTAAAAAAATAACTTTTTGTTAGCGAACATAATTATCAAAGCTACAGGCAGTATCTGTTACCATAACTAAAAGGAAACCTTAAGATGTTAACATCTTAGTAGATACCAATCTTATCACTATCGTAATTCGAGCATACGATATTTAAGGAAAGAAATAATACATTTCTAATTCTTTCTTGAATGAAAGCTATGTTTACTATTTGCATACAAACGTCAGATGTGAGAAACATAATTTTTTAGATAATCTTTATATCAAAATGTTACAAATTAAATAATTATATTCTACAATCAAAAGGAAAACAAGATATTTAAGCGTTTCATTTACTATAAAAAAGAATTTATTAAATAATAGAATAAGGACAAAATTCATTAACAATACAAGATTGTAGTGCATATTATTAATTTGTTTCAGTGGAGGTATAAGATAATATTTGTTTCTGAAAATTGAGATACAATATGCGTCCGCAATACGTAATAATAACTCCGTTTGTCTTGTCTAAAAATTCAAGAGGGTGCAATTGAGGGTGCAATTGCTCACTTTCTCTCTGTAGAGAGCTGCCACTGGATTGGGAAAGGAGTAAAGAGTGAGGACACTTTTTGGTTAAAAACGATAAAAACGAAATGAAGCAATTCTAATGAGATTAAAAGATGAAATGAGAGTGGAAAATGATGAGTGTATAAATTACCTAAAAAACAACTTAAATATCGAAGTTAGAACAGGGGATTTTTTAAAAGGATGGAATCAAAAGAAAAGAACTATAACCCTTTTAACATAATGTAAAAACGAAATAAAGCAATTCTAATGAGATTAAAAGAGGAAATGAGAGTGGAAAATGATGACTGTATAAATTACCTAAAAAACAACTTAAATATCGAAGTTAGAACAGGGAATTTTTTAAAAGGATGGAATCAAAAGAAAAGAACTATAACCCTTTTAACAAAATGTAAACGAACAAAAAAATTGTGAAGACATTAGGTTTTTAGCCAGATTCTGTATAAAGTGTGATTGCATGATTACCTATAGTAAAACTTGTACTGTATGAGAACTTGATTAACAAATAATTAAACAGAATAATGGTAAATGCCGGTAATGAAGATTACTAATAAGAATGAATAAAAAAGTATTTAAAAGTTTCAACTATTTATTTATTTTCACTGTGACAATTGTTTCGACCTGGCGGTCAATAAAGAAGAGTAGTTACAAATAAAAACAAGATTCAACCCTTGAATGCCTAGTAGTCGTTGACATCATGGGGGAAACCTAAATTATATCTAAAAGCTAGACAATAATAAAGGTGCATTATTTGAGCAAAGTTCCATTTGGTTATTAACTAGTAATTTATTGTTACGTACCTACTGACTTTTTTATTTCTAAATTTTCTAGTAACCTATAAATATAATTTTTATTTTGGGGCCGTTCATAAAATACGTTCGCATGCAAAGGGGTCCTGCTGAGTGTGACAAGATGTGATTAGGGGAGTCGGGGGGTCTACGGCAACGTGACGTTCGCCGTTCATCAAAAAATTTGTGTATTACCAATCAAAATTTATCAGGTCAAGGGGGGGGTTAGTTTTTGTGACGTAATATTTACAAGGAGGTCACAGAAAGTGTGACACAGCGTGGCAACCGGGGGGGGAGGGGGTCAAAAAAAAGCTAATTTTAGCGTGACCGATTTTATGAACAGCCCCTTTCTGTATGCAGCACTTTTACATTGTTCACATCTAGATTGTGATCATTCTTTATAGAATGTTCTGAGAAACCTGTAGATTGTTCCCTTTTTTTTATACAGTAGATGTGTTCAAAATTCGATTTTTTCGTAGCTCTAGCGCATTTACCGATATAAATAGCATCACAGTTTTTACATTGTAATTGGTATATGCCACTTTTATCGGTTTTCTTGAATTTATTTATTATTAACTAAGAAAGAGCCGGTATTGTTTTTGTTAACTTTAATTGTATTTAAATTTAGATTATGTAGTCTACGTTTAATCCTACTACTTAAAATATTTACATAATTTATTGCACAAAATGTGGGCTTTTCAACTGTGTTTTTTAAACCAGAAGTTAACATAGTTTGTTTTTTTGTAATTACTATATTGTCAATGACATTTGTTTTAAACCCATTTGCTACGGCAATTTGTTATATGGTTTCTAATTCTGAATTAAAATTTTTGGTATATTTACCAGTCTAGGAATGTGACTGTGGAAAACCGATAATTTAATTTTTAGTGATTGATTAGCGGATGAATGCATTGCATTAATAGTTGTTGTTGGTTTTCTATAGATTTTAAAATTTACTTTTTCCTTTATTCGAAAGACGTTTAGATCCAAAACGTTTAGCGAACCGTTAACTTCTGTTTTTTTCGTGAACTTAATATTATTATTTAAAGAATTCAATATTTTAAAGAAACTATCAAGTTGTCTGGAAGTGCCAGTCCAAATACAAAAAACGTCGTCTGCACGACCACCAGGTCGAAACAAATAAATAGTTGAAACTTTCAAATACTCTTTTATTCATTCTTATTAATAATGTTTCATCAAGTAGTCGGTGAAGATTCCGGGCTAGTAGACCGTGGTCCTACAAACTATGCTCTGAAGATGCTCTCCACAGTTGTGAGCGAAACGTCAGCGGATCACGGTCTACTGGCCCGGAATCTTCACCGACTACAAGCTCCGACCGTGAAAGCCTTAGCCATTATATGTTTCATCAAGATTGCATCTCTAACAGTATTATTAAGATTACTAATTATGTAAATAAATTAAGAAGTAGCATATAATGTGGTTGCTGCTCACTCACTGACCGTTTAAATAAATAAAAAAAAAAAATAGCTGATGGTTA
Organism: Agrilus mali; assembly: GCA_029378335.1. Classification (NCBI taxonomy): domain Eukaryota; kingdom Metazoa; phylum Arthropoda; class Insecta; order Coleoptera; family Buprestidae; genus Agrilus; species Agrilus mali. The sequence goes on from CM055661.1 coordinate 4,536,954, forward strand.
GTTCACGAATACCTAGGTACATAATGAGACCATAGTTTAGCTCCCGGAATATACCGTTTGATTTTAGAACAGCCTACATTTGTGAATCCAAACTTTTCTACTTTTATTTCACGTAAATATCAATGTAGTAACATTAATTTTATTACTAACTTTCTGTATTAAACATTAGTCACTCAAAAGAACTAGAAAGGCGTTCACCAAAAGTAGGCTTTGTACCACAGTATACGTAACAATCGTGTAGCTTTCTTTTTGACGAACATTTAAGCTTCTACAACAGTAAGCAGACTGCTTTATGAAATATTTTGCCTACCATTTGGACTATACACCAGCTGACCCCACGACTCTGGTACCAGATGACCGAAAAGAAGCTAAAGCTCCTTGATGGTATCGGTACCCACATATTTATACAATATCTCAGTATGTACTCTATATACTCTGGAACTCTCTTCCCACACTTCTCTTGTTTAACCTCACCCAACATCCTCCTTCAATCTTGCACATAAGCTGAGATATTTTGCTTTGTCCGATCAGTAGTTATTTTAAGCATGCTACCATCACGTGTATTAGTTCTTCTTTGTACCACTTATCTCTTTGGGTTATATTGTGGTTTTATTACTTGATTTTGTGCCTATTTGTATGTAATTATATCATGTTGGCATTAATTTTCTTCCCAAACAAAAATTCGTACTAATATTGAAAAGAAATCGTGGGACAACTGCATGTTATTTCAGTGTCACGTGGGGCTGCCTTTTACTTCTGGAAGAAGTCCTTGCACAACCATATCATCTAAAAATAGAAAATCTAATATATAATAAAATTCTCGTGTCACAATGTTAGTTACCATACTCGTCCGAAACGGCTTGACCGATTTTTATGAAATTTTATATGCATATTCAATAGGTTTGAGAATCGGTTACTATATATTTTCCATACCCCTACGTGATAAGGGTTGTCCACCCCTAACTTTTTTATTTTTTTAGGCATTTTTTAATATTTTTTTATGATTTAGCATTAAAAAATAGATATAACCCTTAATTTTCATCCTTTTACCACCAACCCCCATTTTTTAAATTTCAGTGGTCGATAACTCATCAATTATTATCAATCGATTAGTCATCCAGCAAACAGCACGGAGTGGGGATGAGAATGAAGCAGGTTTTTTTAGAATGTTACAGGCAGTTCAAATATGTTCTAAGAAGTAAAAGAATGTTTTATTATAACATTTCAGAATGATTTGGCAATGTTCAAGAATGTTCCAGAATCTTTGAGATCATTGAAGATTGTTTCAGAATGTTAAAAAAAGTTAGAAAATGTATTGAATCCTTATCGGATGTTCTGGACAGTTCTAAATTCGCGAATATTCTAGAACGTTCCATCAAACGTATGATATATTCTTATCCGAGCAACGCCGGGTATTGCTGCTAGTGATATACTATATTTTTTCTTACAATTAACTATTTTTAGATAGATACCCTTAGATTATCACAAACAAAACTTCGATGACTGAAATTAAAAGTTTCGGATTAGAAATTAGCGAAAACGAACTTTTCGAATATTAGAAACGCAGGAGAAATAGAAACTTTACAAATTACAATCATTTTGCCCCATAAAATTCATACACGTGAATTTTTGATTCTCAATTAGTGTAAGGTAAATGAGTTAATCATTTCACTTGAAATAAAGGAGAAATTACGTATATTCATTGAGTCCTTATGTTAATTCGAAACGTCGGAACCAACTCAACAATAATGAAAATTTGTTCAACAATGAAAATTCTCCAACAACCGGAAATGATATTAAATTCTATGCTACAGTTTTTTACCCATATTCACAAAAACTAACCTTGGTTTTTAATTTTGTACCAATTGGGAAGCATTTTGACCAAACCCATCGTCAACGTTGGTCCATCAAAATCCAATGGTATACCCAGATCGTAAACGAACGTAGTACCTCCGGCATATAAAGCAGCTGTGGTAGAATATGTGCCATACGTTATGATAGAGTGGTTACAATGAGCTAATAAAGTTAAATCGTCCAATGCGGATTCTGGATGAACTGGATTTATAACCAAATTTATGTCGTGTTTCAGAAGATTTTTGTTTTCTCTTAGCCACTGAAAGTCGATGGTTACAAGTATAAATATTACTTTTTCGTAATTATTTTGGAAATAATTTATTGCGGCGTTGTAAAATTCGTATCCTGGAGGCCCCTGAAAATATACGTTTATAGAAGTAAAAAAATGTAAAAATGACAAAAGAACTTTTCGTTGCTTTCTATAAAAAGGGGATTTGATTGATTGATTAATTTCTGTTGGCCAGTGTTATCCTTTAGTTACTTTAAAATGAATTAGTGACAAAAAAGTGTAAATAAATTTATTGCTGGCAAAATATAAGCAACATTTCGCATCTACTCTGGGAAAAATTGAAGTAAGTTTCAGGTAATTTTAATATTAATGTTTCGCGTTAACAATCAATAACTTCTTTAGGTGAAAATAACTAAATAATTCAATTTGTGTTTTATTCATTACATGTTACGACTACAACAATCAATAGTAGACTTTTTAAATTGTAATCGTGTTCATTAAGTTTCACGAAAATTAGTCAAATGTTTTTACTTCTTTTTTTTTTTAATTTAAAATTATTTTTCACCAAGTAAGGTCAGGTGGGGTAATTGTAAAAAGGCTCTTTATTTCGATGAAATAGGACTCGTAGGATTATTCCAACTAATGGGAATTATAGACTGTGGTGTTGACTTTTGACGATTGGATGCTTAGCGCGCTAAACAGCAGAGGAAGAGTGTCGCAATATTTTATGTTAAACAGTGAAAATATTTCTATATAATATATAATTTTTGGGGTAATTATGAACACGGCTTTATAAATATAATTTTATAATTAAATACACAATACTTTTCACAAATTTTTTATTATTCTCACTGTAGCTACAGTGTAGCGAAACTATAGTTGTGAGAAAATAAAAAAATTGTGAAAAGTATTGTGTATTTAATTATATCCGTTAATATGTGAACTTTCACCAAGTAACAGCCAATTCAGTTAATCAAATATAATTTTCATTGGAATTCACGTTTGAAAGCAAATTGTTCTCTTTTGCCCCATTAAAAACCTTCAGAAAGCCAGTACAAACAAGATGATTGTTCACATTTAGCCCTAAGTTTTCGACTGCGTTAATAAATGAAGGGATACAATTACTTAAGTTTTTTTGCAAAAATAGATCCGAATTTGCGTATTTAACAACAGAAATTGTTGTAACTATAATATTCAATAACAAAATTTATTCCCAGAAAGGCTGCCCTGGTTTTACCTGTGACGTAGCTGATCTAAGTTTCGTTCATGTTTTGAATTTCGATTTGGGGTTAGTTTTAATTTGTAAACATTCGTATTTTGTGTAGGTAAATAAACATTTTTAAACCTAAGATTATATCAAAATTCACTTACAACCAAACAAGGACCTAAATTTAATCTTCATCTAAGATACATTGAGTTTCAAAAGTCAAACTTCCAAAATTGTTCACAATTACCCAACCTTACCCTACTTTGCGAATCTTCATTTTTACATAATGTACAAATACACAAAACTTCTTTTGTAAACAGCTACGTAATGAAAAACTGTGTGGTAAAAATAAGAATATTATAAAATTAGATTTGATTATTATTTTATTATGTTTACCAACTTACGGTAAATTTGTCCTTTAACTCTCGCCTTATCAACTGAGCCAAGTCGGTTCCTCTGTAGTGCATTCCGACAAAGACTACGTCATTCTCGTCTGCATTATAAAATTTTTGTTTGATTGAAAGCAAATTCTGTTGAGCCTTTTCTACAAACTGTTTCTGGAACCTAAAGAGCAAACAAAATATTTGAGATTTCAGGTTTTATATAAATGTCTGTAATTGATTTTCAATGAAATATGACAGGTATATGTCGTTATTAAGGTGAGTAACTGAGCAATCCCGGACGGTCATTTGAGAATTCATAAGATCGTGTAATTAATAGTCTACTTATTATAGTACTCAGTTTTAATAAAAACACGATCACAATAGTTACAAAATTTATTTAATATATCCGCAATAATTATTTCGCCATACAAAGGCTTCTACAAGTGGAAGAACGCATTCTTCTATTAAATAAATTTTGTAACTATTGGGATCGTTTTTCTATTAATTCTGAAAATGGAGTTACAACAAGTAAAAGCCCCATCGATTTTATATAGTACTCATATTTCACATATTATAAAGAATTTTTGATAGCGTTTTGGCACTACAGAGCCCTGCCATAATTTAATATAAAAAGAGTATCTATAGTTAAGCACCTCGCCTCTTTTCTTCATATTTTCAAATCCAAAAGGTACAACGAACTCATATCTGGCAGACCATTTCGTCAATATAATTACTACTTTTTCATTTTCTGGTAGTTTATCTTTTGAAATATAAGTGTAGTGATCTATACTAATATTTTTCCTTCGTGCTATTTCGCATTCCGCAGGAATGTCTTCCCATACCGGCAAGCTAATGCTAGAAATAAAAAATTGACCTTGTTAAGTTTCCCGAACCTACATACGAGGATGGATCAAATATAAACGAGCCTTTGTTCGACGTTTATTTTGAAAATTTTCACAAAAATACAAATTTCTCTATTTTTCGACATATCCTCCTTGTTTGATTATAAGTACATTTTTCTCAACCGATTGGTAGTTTTTTCATCTCGTTTTCATAAAAAGAAGCAGGGCGGGAGTCTATCCAGTTGCGCACAAACGCCTCCACATGTTCACCAGTCTGAAATCGCTCGCCTCCTAGTGATTCTTTGAGGGGCCCAAACATGTGGAAATTACAAGGGGATAAGTTTGGGCTATATGGATGGTGCTCCGACTGAGTCTGGTGCATTTCACTGATTTGGACCTGCGTTAAAGCTGCGATGCGACCTCGAACAACTTTTTGATCCTCACTCAGCAACTTTGGGACCCAACGAGCTGAAATTTTTCGGAATCCCCAGTTTTTCGTTATGATTGTGTGGACACTCCCTTAGCTGATACCGATTTCAACTTTCAACAGATATCTGAAGCACAGTGGCGTGGTGGTCCCCTTCAATAAGTTTTCTAACGCGTGCAATGTTAACCGGCGATATGCTGGTGCGCGGACGACGAGGATGATTTACATTTTCGACACGATTACGCCCTTCGTTAAATTCTTTGCACCAAACTTTTACCGATTGCCGCGAAAGCGTTTCATTTCCGAACTCTGCTAGCAGTCTGCGCAAAATGTCAGCTGGTGTCACATTTTCACGTGTAAGAAAATAATCCGTTGCATCTCTTTCTCACTCATTGTAATAGCTACTAACCAAGCAAACACAGCAATACGACGAGTCGTTTCCGTGTCACCTAATATCCCCACTTCAAGTTGCTAACACCCGTATGCGCATTGAACAACTATCAGGCGCTCAATTTAAAAAGGCTCGTTTATATTTGATCCGTTCTCGTATGTAGATGGGAAATTATTTAAAAAATTATAGGCTAGATAAGATTGCTTATCCTAGATTCAACATGACAGAAGTGCAACTAAATCAAACAAAAGGAGTTGTTGATAGGGATTTTCTGTGAAACGTTTTTGAATAACTGAATTTAATAAGTAATAGGCACTTAATTTAATCTACTCAAGAACTTAAAAGATATACAAGAAGAAATCTTCATAAAAAAATAATCAATAATATAATTGGTGTTATATCATAGAGTATAATTGAGATTTTATTTTTGAAACTAGTACAAATGCATTTTTTTAAATTCATTTTGTGTTACCTTTCAAAAACCGTTTCAATGTTTTGTTTAATCGTTCGTGGTACAAACGCCTCTAAATCACAGCAATCTTTGTATAAATTGTATGCGGAAAACAAAGAGAAATATTCCCATATCTTATTTCCCAATTGACCACCATCTCCAGATGTAATAACATTCCCTTGAGGACATCTTGAATTATTCGAAGCATTTTGTGATTTAGTAGTATCTGCAGCATTTTTCAATTTACTACCATCTGAAGTATTTCCTGATTCAATATTTAACGAACTGCGAGTGAGGATAGTTAGAAGTATACTAGAGTGTTGTTCTTCAATTATGTTAATATCTAATGAAGTAGAAAAAATATAAACTGGATAATCAGAATAATAAATAGATAATTGATGAAGGACTAATTAAATTAGATAGCTCAAAAGAATCTGGTTATTGAAATTTTATTAGTTAGTCTTTTTACATTTAGCTTTTGGGGGTAGTATTATAAATAGGCACATATAATTAATATTTAGTAGAAAATTCGTTCAAAATTCCTAACTCCCTTTTCTTCTTTAGGTTATGCGTTAAATTAGAATCTTAAAATAGTCCTAATTTAAGCATTTTTAAAATTTATTCTGCCCACTTGCTTATCTGAACTTTTCGAAATTATGAGAGTTTAGTCCTCCAGCCCGAAAACGCAGAGGACAACGACTTGGTAATGAGAAATCCTATTTTCATTTTCCAAAGCAAAATGAAAATAAAAATTTATTAAAGATCAAATAAAACTATGAAAAATCAATAATAATTGAAATTGAGTGCTCCATTGTTCTTTTGTTTCTTAAACCTCAAAATTACATTGGCAAGTCTTTTACTTTTCCACAGGCGTGATAATATTCTATCTAATTTTATCAACAAATTAGATAACTATTCATAAAATACGATATGACTCAAAAGACTATCAAAAAAATGTTAAATCGATTTAACAATAAAATATTTACATTTTTTTAAAAATGCAGCGTCTTATGGCAATATTGAAAAAAAGATTATTTTTTTCGTTATAAAAAGTATTAATTATTTTAATTGGAAAATAAAATATTCTTAAATTACTTTCTCATTACGTAACACAGAATTAATTATTTGTAAGAGTTCTCTCCATCTCCCCCTTCCCCCCAAACCGACGTTATGTCTTTTATACCTTCATAACTTCCAGAGAAGGAAACGTTTTACTAAACAACGTTCGTTTCGTGGAAGGGCGGTTGGGAGGAACCTTTACACACCACAACCTAATTCATCTATAATTAATAATAAACATTTTCTAATTAATTGTGTGTTACGTAACGTGAAATCATTTCAAAATAATTAATTTCGTGTTAGGTACATTAATTTTCATATATTTTTGTGTTACGTAACACAAAATAATTAATAGTTCTGATGACAGAGAAATATTTTTATTTTTTTAAATGTCCCTTCTACGACTTCGTAGTGTAGGGAGCCAATTTACAAAATTAAAAAAAATAGCTAAAAACCTTATTGTATTTATTAAGAAAGTATGGGAAGCAAGGAATATCATTAAAATATTGATACAAATTCAAAAATTGATTATTCAACAACATAATGTTCTGTTCCTTAATGCAAAATTATAAATTAATGTGAACATAAAATTTGTGTACTTACGTGATTGAAAATTTAATTTAATTTATCACAAAGGTGTAACACACTGGGTGCTTTTTTATTGAATTTTATTATTTCCTTTTTTTTTGTTAATTCCACGTTTTTATGAGTAGATATACTTAAACTTTGAAAAAATGAGTATCGATTGACCCAAAATTTTTAAATGTATTGACTACATCATATAAAAAGGTTTTTGATGATGATGTTTTAATAAAATTTCTATTACAAAATAATTAGGTACCGAATTATTTCTAGATAAAAAAAAAACAAACTGGTAATTTTTTACGGCCAATATACTCCATACGTTCAACCAACAAAATTGTAAAAAAATACTTACCATTTTCACTGGAATTATGATACACGTACAAAAGGCAAATACCAATCGCTAGGGTAAAACACAAAAGCAACTGTATAGGGGACATACTGTCAAACCTACTATTAAAAACTGAACGGAACTATTGAATAGACGTACCTACTTAAAATAGGCATTATCAGTATCTTATCGGAGACCGTATCTGAAATTGGTGCGGAAAAAAAACACAATAGCCAAGAAATATCAATTTTTTGCTGTTGTATTTAGTACTAAAGAAATTACGATAGACTACAAAATTATTAGTCATCGTGTAGCTTTATATAATTTGAGATACTGATTATATATTTTAATCATCCTGTAAATCCGATTGAAAATCATATACTCGATCACTTAAGGACGTTCCCAAAAAAATTAATTTTCTTACGATTCTTTTGAAATTTATTAAAATACATATACTTATAAGTGTCCTTTATACGTAGGATTTTTTTTCAATCGTTCTTGCGGTAGTAAATTTCTAAATATTGACCATTAAAATTTGCTTACAATTGTTTTAAAAAACTGAGAACTATTAATTAAAGATATAACGAATATCTTTCTGTAAAAATCACTATGACAAACGGCATTGGTTTTGTTATAAAAAATATTAAAAATGAGCTAATTTTTATAACAAGTAAAATATTTATTCGTATTTAATATAAATAAGTAGCATATTAACATCATAAACTTTGAATTAACATAAAATACTAGTAACATATTTTTTTCTCTACATAAACAACACGTATTTCAAGCACAGTAAAAATACAATGCTGCCAGATCTGAAAAACGACGCAATGGAATAATTTTGTAGTTCTGCGCATGTGAGCAGAGGCGAAAGAATTAACTGTATCTCAACTATTTTTTATTGTAGTCATGGAAGTTTACATAGGGGGGATTTTTTAACAAGTTGAGCATAACAACGACTCTTTGGGAACGTCCTTAATTATCGGCTCTACTTACCAATGTGTAATTATATGACTAAATGAGCAGTGTTCATGTAAACTAGCGAATACGATACATGAGTAAAGCACTGGTGTCTCTGTTCTCGGAGACCGTTCCTGTTCGCTGATTGAGGCGGAGCTATCTGAAATCGCCAGTTAATTATTATTTTGTGAAAACTTCATCTGTTTTAAGTGTTCAGTTCAGTTCCTTTTTCGACTTTCGTATTAAAATTTACAATGTTGTTTGAACTGCGCCTGGGGTCTGCGGATTTTACAGTTTCGGTCGAATATAGGTACCCTTGCTTAAGATGAAAGATCTCCTTCCAAGGGGTAGTGTTCAAAATCGAACCTTTTGTAATTCAGATCCTGACGTGGGACTCACAGAAGTGCACTTGATCTCGAGAGGAAGGGATTATAAATGGAATGAGGACGCGGAAACGTTATCTAACAGTCGCTGACTTCTAACGTTCTAAAACCTTTAGATTGATATACTCTAGCTGTGCAATGTTCTTATGGGGAGTGGCTTTCGGTCGAATTTTCTGAAACATTGGGAAATTTTAGTTCTTCTCGCTGAATTGAATAAAAATCTCTATGGTCGCGATGCTCAAAAGTCCATATTTATCAAGCTATTTCATCCCTAAAGTAAGGGTAGGTAAAGATAAGGCGTGAAAGTGTTTACAAGTGGAAAATCAATAAAAAACGAAAACAAGTCTATAAAGGGATTTTTGGGGTTGTTGATCACGAATTTGGCCACTATTTTGTCCTTAACCCCCATTACAAAGGTGAAAATCAGGTGAGGGCATTGAATGATTCTATATTATGGTCTTAAAGATCGCTGATAAAGAATTTAATATCTAATTATTTTGTCAATATTTTGTACTTTAAGGAATATATGTATAATAATTACAAAAAATAGTATAAAATATTATGTATTCCAAGATACAAAGAATACTATATTTTAAGTTGCATTGAGCTTTGGTTATATAATTGTTATGGAAATTATTAGTGATGGGCACTATCGAATAAAAACTATCGAACTATTCGATAGTTCACTACTATTCGAATTATTCGATAGTTGAAAAGTATTCGAATAAAAAAAGTAATGAATAGTTTTAGTAACTGAAAGTAGTTACTGAAAATAGTAGTTACTATTTTTATTCGAATACAAAAGTAATGAATAGTTTTAGTAACTGAAAGTAGTTACTGAAAATAGTAGTTACTTTTTTTATTCGAATACTTTTCAACTATCGAACTGAACGTTGGAGTTGTGGTTGGAATGGGTAAATGATACGTTTGCGCATTGTCTACTACTTCGCTACTTCCTCGTAGCAGAGCCGAATAATATAAACAATTCTATAATTATTAGACGTTATCAATACATACATATATACTTTAAAAACATAATTTTCTATGGCACCAATTTATACTAGTTAAATATGAGGCAAAATAAAATGCAAATAAATAATTAATAATTTTTAAATTAGTGTAGTGATGATTTGAGTCATAAATACTTAGGTACTATATGTTTGTACTGCGTACTTATAATTACCCAAAAAAAATAATAATAATAAGTGCAGAAACATATAAAAAAGAGTCGTTAAATGTAAAAATAAAAAACTCTTTATTCGTCGCCCTCTAACAAATACCTGGATAGGAACAACAGATGTTTCTAAAACACTTATTTTAGTTCAATAACAATAAAGTACGTATAGCAATAAATAATACAAAAAAAATCGCTTACCTAAGTAAATAATAATTTTATCAAAGTAATAAGAATTAGAAACCATGTTTCAAGTCGAGGTTATTTATTATTTTCAGCATAGCCTGTTGGTTTTTTTATCCATACTAGCATATTAATCGTATATTTGTCTGTTGGTATACACGTTCGTATCAGTATATTTGTATGTTAGTATGGACCGAGCGATGGATAACCGTCTGCTGCCTGACTATCGTGTAATTGAAAAAAATAGTAATTACTAAATTCATTCGAATGAATTCATTCGATAGTTAAAAGTATTCATTTAGTAATTATTCGATAGTTCAATTTATTCGATAGTGCCCATCACTAGAAATTATTACATTTTTTAGCAGCAATTGTAAAACAAATTCTTTTTTATTGTTTAAAAACGAATTTACTTTTTATTTTTCAGTTTGAAAAATGTTGAACGCTGGAAAATATATTATTGCATGAATACATATCTATGTAGGGTCAGGTGGGGGTAATTGTGAACAATTTTGGAAGTTTTACTTTTGAAGCTCGATGTATCTTAGATGAAAATTAAATTTAGGCGACTATATGATAAATTTAAGTCAATTTTTATTGTTAAATATGCAAATAAGGATTTGTTTGCATAAAAAATTAAGTTTACAATTACCCCTTCACATAATAACGCAATCGAAAACTTAGGAGTAAAAGTGAACAATTATCTTGTTTGTACTGGCTTTATAAAGGTTTTTAAATTAAATAGGTAGACAATGGCGGATGTTATTTCTAAGCAGTTTTAATCTTTCTTTAATTGTTTTATATTTCATAAATTATATTTTTTAATATTCTGATATGCAACGTCTTAATTTTGCGAAACACGGAACCGCCGCATGGAGCTCTGACATATGACACACTGTAAAAAGTCAGGAGGTTCAGGGTGGTGTAGAGGGTGACCGCTATTACTCGCCTTATTGGTAAAGTTATTGCGTAGAGGTATTTCAATATTTCAAGCGCTATAATGTGTATTAGAAAAATGATAATGGACATCCTTTTACAATCCGAACATTTTTCTGATCGACACAATTTTGATTTTTTTGTGGGTTCTTTATTGGAAAAAGAGATACGTGTTCGAGGATTTTTTTTTAGAACGTATTCTGGCAAATAGAGGTGATCGTAATTTTGAGAAGTTGGCGACTTTTGGTTTTTTATCACTTCCAAAAATTCATCTCCGCTTGTATTTGAGCTAGGAAAATATTTTTTTTTGTTTTAAAGCTAAAGGAATGAACTCTTAAAAAAACAGTCATTAAAAATTATTAACAAATTGCTATTGTTATAAATAATTTAAATGTTTAAACCGATTTTAAACCATTACCCCCACCTTGTATCGAGTTTTAATATTGCCATCGTATTTTACGTCAAATTTCCTATCGAAAAAAACTTTTTTGACGAGGAAATTATTATTGCTATTAGAAATAAATTAATTTATATAGATTCTATTACAAACCTCATTTTTTGGCTTCATATCGTTTTTTTTTTTAATTAATAGTTATCTAATATATAAAATTCTCGTGTCACAATGTTAGTTATCATACTCCTGCGAAACGGCTTGACCGATTTTTATGAAATTCTATATGCATATTCAGCAGGTCTGAGAATCGGCTAATATCTATTTTTCATACCCCTAAGTGATAAGGGTTGTCCACTCATAAGTTTTAATTTTTATTTTTTGGACAAAATTTTTTTATGATTTGGCATTAAAAAATACTATAAATCTAACCCTTAATTTTCATCTTTCTTCCACCAACCCCCATTTTTTAAAAGCAATATTAGTGCTGTAATAATCTTCAACTCTCAGTGGTGGATAACTGATCAATTATTATCAATCGATTAGTCATCCCCGCCAGGCGTCTACTGATGTCACTACTCACCCAGCAAACAGCACGGAGTGGGGGTGAGAATGAAGCAGATTTTTTTGTTTGAATGTTACAGGCAGTTCAAATATGTTCTAAGAAGTAAAAGAATGTTTTATTATAACAATTCAGAATGATTTGGCAATGTTCAAGAATGTTCCAGAATTTTGAAGATCATTCAAGAATGTTTCAGAATGTTAAAAAAAGTTAGAAAATTTTTTGAATCCTTATCGGATATTCTGGATAGTTCTAAATTCGCGAACATTCTAGAATTTTCCATCAAACGTGCAATATATTCTTACCCGGGCAACGCCCGGTATTGCTGCTAGTTGACAAATAAAATAGTAAGTAAAAATGCATTTTTGTAATAAAGAAAAATTTTATTTACATATTAAATTCTTTTATTTTATTCTTTTTTCTATTATTACTATTTTTACTTACTAATACATAACTAATGATAATTCGTTTTTGTTAAAATGATTTGTGGATTTATACGTAAATAGTAGTTAAAGTCAGTGCCTATTACATACTTCTAATATTTGCAATATAACTAATATTCTGTAATTTTTAATGTAACGGAGGGATGAAAAGAAATGGCTTTGCTGCTACTAGTATGATGATGACTCTAAATTTTGTAAATGACAAATACTATATAGGAGAGTTTTGACACTCTTCATAGTCTTTATTAATTAAGAATGTGTTAAATGTCCTATCATTATTATATATATTATATATATGTAGAAGTGTTATCTTATTTTTGCCCTTTCTATATCTTTTAACAGAGATCTAATCTTTTTTAACGCCTCCCTTTGCATGGTCATCAGATTATAATTCAAATTGTTATTTTGTATTTTATGTACTGCAACTCGTCTTCTTAGCAGTTCTACGTACAGATTATCCATGTTAACATAATTGCGTATTTCATTAGTAGAACCCTTCATTCTCTCCGAAATAACATCTAAATCTTGCAATATATTCTCCAGCTCTAATTCTTCATCTGATTCTTCCTTCAAAATGGGATTTTCTCTAATATTTTCGAAAGTATCAGCGTTCTTCTCAATGGAAACTCTTTCTGGAAAATAGTCAGTGTCTTCTTGGCCAACACTTTCAATATTATTTTCATCTAAATTAGTCTGTGCTGTTGTGCTCTTCGTAAAGTTATAATTGTCAGGGTTTGATAAATACGGGGATTTTCGATTAAAATGTGAGAAATCTGCAGAAGATCTTTCAAACGTATTGATCGTTTTTGTATTGGATATTTTTGAAAATAACCCTTTTAGATAATTGTCTGGTGTATTATTATTAGAATTATTCGGGTTTTCTGATTTTTCTTCTGGATTTGACCTGGCTCTTCTACTAGGTGATTTTAATTCCACTCTCCTAATCAAATCGTTTACAGACCTTGGTCTGTCATGTTGCTGACGATTCCTGAATATTTGACTCAAAGTTTTTCGTGGAACTACACCATCTTTATTTTTATTTATACCTTCTTGGTTGTCCTGCTTCCTATCGCCAGTACTACTTTGGTCTGTAAGTAAATTTTCTCTTTCTTTAGAGTTGTAAATTGGATAATGGAAACTTTCCGATTTGTTTTCTTCGATCGTCGCATTTTCTGACCTAGTTTGATGAATTACGGGCTGCGTCAAGGTGTAACTGTCTCGTAACACAAGTGGCTGTTCTTCTTCGTTGAGACTTTCAAGGGTCTCAATAGGATTCGAGCGATTTAGATGTTTCTGAGTTTTGTCCGTGTCAGATATACTGAGGGTATTAGAAAAGTCTGAAACTTCTTGCACTATGTCGACCTCTTTTATTGAAATTTTGGTGAACGAAGAGTTAGAAATATCAACATCCTTATCATTAATTTCGACTTCTAAACGTATATCTTGTGACGATTTTGTTTCTGTAAAATATTCTTTCAATATTATCTCGGATATTTCTTTGCCGTTAGGTTTACTGACATCTACAAAAGTTTCAACAGGGGCGTTATCTTGGAATGATATTGGTACTGTACCATTAATTTCTCTTGTTGTATCAGATTTTGGTGACGTTTCCTCATTGTGAAATAACTCATACGGTTCAGAAAAGTTTTCAAATTGGTCTGGATACCTATCTCTTTTATCTTGCTCAAAATCTTCAACTGAATCCACATTTATGAAGTCTCCTTCGCCATTATTTACTGCAGTTTCAGAAAAATTCAGCTTAACATTTACAGCGGATGCATCTGAAGAGTTTTTCTCAGCTTCATGCTGTGATGTTTGTAAGAAGTCATAACTTAAACGAGATGGATCTTGGTCTTGAATCTTTAAAATATGGACAGGATAAATCTCAGAGTGGGTGTCTTCAGAATCACCTTCTCCATCTTTCATAACTTTTTGCAATATTAGAGAATTTCCTAAATCTACTTCGTGGTTTCTGTCACTTGTAATTTCAGTACTTCCTCTTATGTTACCCTGATAAGACACTTTTTTCCTCCTTCTCCTCGTCTTTTTTGCCCATAATAATTGGACGTTGAAATTGTTCATAATAAATAACAGAAGTATTATTAATATTTGTTACTGTGGGCAAATTTTGAATTTCATAATAAGCTCGTAATGGTTTTCTGAGATTTTCATTTGATTCGTCAAGAGACCATTCACATTCTCCTCTCGAGTATGCATTAACATTATCTTTGTTATTTTCCTCGTTGTTATCATCAGGATGATGTTCGATATTATCAAAGTTATCTACAATTACTTCATTTTTTAGATAGTCTAAAAATTTTAAATTGTTTTCACCTTCTAAATCGTCTAACGAATTATCAGGCTTGAATTTCAATGATACCTTTAAAATTAGACCCAAAATTTTTGTAGTTTTCGACTTCTTTTGAAGCATTTCCTGTGATATTCGATTGGTCAATCAATTCTTCTGGTTTTGTATCCAAATGATCAAAATATGTTCCTCTTTGAAGAGTGTCATGTTTAAAGCGTAGATGAGGAGCTTCATTTAGATGATTAATAGATTGGACTATCGTTGTTTCCATTTCAAAATCTTTTAAATAAGTGTTCTCCACCACAAAATTTTCCTTTTGTTTGCTGTCTTGTACCGTTAGAAGGTCTTCTTCTTGTTCATTGCTTTTATTCTGTTCTTCCAAAAAACTAGGATCATCAGGAGATGTGTGTCTATCCCTTTGGTCGTCTTGGAACTTATTGATAGCAATATTCCATTGATTAATTTGCTTTTGCTTTTTCTCTGCTGTGGTATGAAGATCCTCTGGTTGATCACTTTTATTCTGCTTTTCCCCAAAAGTGGGTTCATCAAAAAGATCAAGAGGTTTTTCGTTTCCTTTTTGATCTTCGCGAAACACGTTTGGAACAATATTCCATAGATCAACTTCCTTTTGCTTGTGGTCCTTTATACTAGGGAGACTTTCTTCTCGCTTATCACTTTTATTCTGCCTTCCCAGAAAATCAGGTTCATCAAAAAGATCAAGAGATGTTTCTTTATTTGTTCGACTTTCTTGGAACACATTACTAACAATGTTCTTCTGATCGACAGTCCAAATATCACCTTTGGGTTTTACGTCAAAATCTAAGTCACCAAAAGATATCATTGAGAAATCATCTTCAAATCTGCCTCTAATGGGTTCTTCTTTCACTTCTGTTAATTTCTCTTGATTATGTATTGTTTTTGTTGTATCACTAGATGGTAGCTCAATTTTTTCATCTTTAAATGCAAGAAATACATTTTCCTTCTGCTCGTAGCCTTGACCCTTATCCAGAACAGTTTGATTATTTCTCCAAACACTTTCTTCACTTTCTAATTGAAGGGGTAGTTTATTTCTGAAGTATTCTGAATTCAATACATATGAAGATCCTGAATCATCATCTCTGTCGCCTTTTGGACTATCATCTACCAAAATCCAACCAGAAAGTTCCGAGTTTGATATATTTTCAGATCCAACTGTTGCTGCCGCAGACTCCATAATATCGTTAATCCTTTCTGGATTGTTCGAATTTGGCAGGTTCTTTCTTGGTTTTGGTATGGGAGCAATAACTGCTATTGGCTGTTGAACATCATCATCAATGAATTCTTTCTCTATTTCTATTTGATGCCCGCCAGTTAACTGATCATTTAGAAAAGGATTAGTAAATCCCCTGTGGGATGGTTTATTCTCTTCTGATTCAAAATCTGAAGTACTGTTTAAATCTTCTTGACTTATTTGGTTTCTTAATGTCCTTTGAGGTACATTTTCTAAATATTGGTGATTTTCATCAATTGATTCCACTGTCAAATGTCTAAACTGCTCTGTATTTTTGTTTGAAGCAGTTGTGATGTCGAATCCTTCAGATGTGCTTACCTGAAGGTCGACTTCATCGGGTAGAAGTCCAATTGATTTTTCATCGAAAGGTATCAAAATCTCCAACTCATCTGTTGTCAAGTCAGGATCGAATGAAGTAACTTTATATTTTACACCTGATGTTTCGTTACTGAAGTGGTCATCTTTGATTTTGACTGGATAAATGAGTTGCTGGCTATGGATAAACTCATATTTGATACTCTGCTCAAAATCGAAGTTATCACTGCTGTATGGTACGATTTCTTCTAATTCGTGAGTTTCGTGAGGAATGGGGTAGATGATATCTACATTTTTATTGATTTCTTCAACATGTATTTGTTTGCATTGTAACATTTGACCTGAGTCTGTTACATTATCTTCTTCTCCAACACTGACCAAATCATCATTCTCATTTTCTTGTAATTTACTATTGTTACAGCAATTGGATGATGTGAACTCTTCGGTCTGTTTGGATTTCTTCATCAAACTGTTGATGTACTCATAATTGCTGAATAATTCTTCTTCCTTTTGCAATTGTGAATCATTTTTATTTTTTTCGAGTTCTTTTTCCTTTGTAATTAAGGGGTCAAAGATCACATTTTCATCGTTTGAATATGTTTCTGAGGCATAATACTCAGGTGGTTGTACTTCTTCGTCAGTTTTGGAAATGATTTCAGTTTGATATGGGATTTGGTAGACTGGTTCCAATTTTTCAACCTGAACATAAATAATTTTATAAATAATTTTTATTCGATATAACAATAAAAGTAATTCGTACTGTATCATAAAATAATAAAAGGAAGTACAGTTAAAATAACCTACTTGTTTTTCTAAAGCCCAAAATGTATTTATCAACTATTTCTGTGAATTTTTGTTATTTAATGAAGGATTAATAAAGCATTTCTTACGATTAGTGGATAGGCACATGATAACATCTTATTAACGAAATTATTTACCTACTACAAAAAACATTTAGGAAATAGTTAAAAATAAATGTGTTAAATAATATTATCATAGGCTTAGACACAGAAGTTAATTTAAAAAATTTAAAGCCCTTACATGTTGGTTAAAAATACTTACAATTCTTGAATGTTTTGAGAAATGTATTCCATTGTTTTGGTTGCTACCACCTGCCGACTTGGAGTAATCAAACCCTTAAAAAACATTTTCATGTTACCAAAACAATAATAAATAAGTATTTTATTTTATAATTATAATATTTTTTTGTTTCAGGTACGTTCGAGTCTTATAACAAACAGGTATTTATTTTTTTAAGTTAGATATTAGTATTTATAATTAATTGCAAATAGCTACTTTAATTTTCTAATTCTCTTTTCTCTTTTACCTACACAATTTCAAGCTATATATGCCATAAATGCTACTATACTTCCATGTGAACTTATAAATTCGATATTAATTATTTAATCTTTTTATACGTTTATAGAAAGGAAAGTTCGAGAGAATATCATTTACATACAGCCCTATGTATGACACTAAAGTAAACTATTAATGTTGTTAATGAAATCCTACAGAAAACAGATATATTTCGAAATTATAACCCAAAGTTTAAAAAGTAATCTGGGGACTTAAGTATATTTATATTATATGTTTAAATGGTCTTCTACAGTGGATAGGTAGCAAAATATGTTATGAAAGATCACATACGTAATTCACCGAAATATTATCGATATCAAAATATTTGTTTTTTTTTTGCTGTATATCTGTACCTTCATTTTGATCTTCTCCATCACGTGTTAGTGTTTCTGGATTATGTTCCTCCTGCCCTCCCAATTCTAACAAGTGATTATCACTCACAATAGTTTCGCTACTTAAAGAGAAATCGTCCGAATCTTTGCCAAGCATCGGGTATTTCACTTTAACTTCCTCTTTTGGATTGCTTTCGTCCCATTCACATTTCACGTCAAAACGTAATTCTTCAGTCTGACACAGAGTTTCGAATTTGGCGAACGAGTTCTGAACTTCAGAGTCCAAACAATCGTTATCTTTACCATCTACATTCAATTTATCCAAATAGTTTCCGTCAGATGAGCCGTTGAATGATGGAAATTGTTCAATAAACTCAATTAATTCCTTATTACGTTCTTGGTCCAATGCATCGTAGAAGTTCTCTTCCTCATCCTCCTCTGTTTCCGATATAACATGGAGATCGTTTTGCTCGCCCATTTTTGCATGGTAATCGCTTCTGAGTTGCTCAATTGACTCGGCGGAAATAATTGAATTAGACATGAGCAATTTAATCTGTTGTTCTCTTATTTTGATCATATCCTCTTCGGAATCTTCTTCGGAACTTTTGTATCCGTCTTCGCTGTAGATTGTTCCCTTTTCGTCCCTGTACCTATAACCTAATGAAAATTTGACACTTTCGGCATCCGATGATGTTAAAGATGAAGTATCTGAATTTCGTCGCGGTGCTGAGTTTCGTTTGATTCCTTCATCTTCGTCAGTCGCACTGGATTCGCTGTATACCCGTTTTGTGACCGTATTGTCGAACGTGACCTTATTGGACCTACTTCCGGTACAACTTGGTAAAGAATCGGATGCTGCAGTGAAAAAGTCTTCTTCGTTATGTAGTGGAGAACTGATTAAGTTGTTTGATAATTTCTTTCTGTTGCAATCTGCTTGTGCTTTGGCCAGCCAGTCGTTGATGAGTTCAATTTCGTAGGGTTGAAGGACATCTGACGATTTTATTGTCTCGTATATGCAACAAGGGTCTAATTCGTCTTCTTTTAAGGTTAAAGAATTATTGTTAGTAAAATTGGAAATAAACTCTTGCTGTTTTAAATGATTTTTGTCCACTTCGCTCATACCACTCGAAGTTGAACTTGATCCAGTTACTTTGTGATTTTCTTGTAATTCTCGTTGTGATATTGTCTGGAAGTAGTACTCCGTAATATTTGGAAAATAGCTATCACCCACTGTGTCTAATAAAAGCTCAGGGCAACTTGCCCTTCTTGGTAGAATAGTTGCTTCGTATGGATTTCTTCTAGAGTTCTCCTGAATTGAATGATATTGTCTCTCTTCTGAAATACTGCTATCGCTTATAAACGTATGAATTGGTTCAACTGGTACGTCCATATACCTTTTTTGTAAGGAATACTGATATTGTTGTGGAAAATCTTCAACTGAATAAACGTAACCTTCGTTTTGATTGATTTTGATAATTCCTCTTGGAGGTATTTGAGGAACTTCTTCAAGTAAATTCTCTTTAACGTTTGGTACGTTATACAGAATTGGTTCACTTCTTGTATCACGGCGTTCTAAAGGTTTCATGTTCTCACCATCACTCCCCAAGGACGTGGTGCTATTCAATGGTAAATCAGAATTTTCGTAACAATTATCTTCCATGACTGCGATGCTGTAAGGTCTTGGATCATCGTCGTGAACGTTCCGTCCCCTTTTTGTACTTCTTCGTCTGAATGGAAATAGATCTTCATATATTTCCTGCTCAGTTAAATTGATGAGGGAAATTGTTTTCTCGGTTTTCAGTTTTTCTGATGTTGCTTTTTTCGCAGACTTTTCTAAATCGTACGAACCACGTTTCGAGTTATTGTTACCCATCGTGCACTACAAACTGAAGACAGGATTCGTACGAAAACTGCACAATTAATATTCACAAACTTGTTGATCTTAAGGAAGAAATAACTTTCAAAAAATCACTTTCTAAACTATTTAGTTGATATCGTATTTGTTTTATCGGCAGTGATAACAAAATGGTGATAAGATAGTATAGCGATTGCTACAATATTTTTTAAGATAGTCAAAAATCGTATAATTTTTAATTAGTTATTTGAAAAGAATGTAGAATTATGCCATCATTATCACGTATACTGCAGCGTCTTTTATTATCTGACTGTCATGTCGTGTACCAACTGTATAAAATGTTGCAGGTACTTTTGCCAACGAGTAAATTAAAAAAATGCGAATAGGTAGGTACTACACAAAATGGATACCATGAAGTTAGATAGTAAAATTTGTGGTTAGTAATTCCGTCAATTCTCCAGGATTAGTTAATTCGATTCTAATTTTGTAATTTACTTCATACCAGATAAAAAAATTATTTAGTTATAAAAAAATAAAACACTCGAACTACTAAGACGGTAAACTCGTTTATCCAAGATAAAAATACAAAACAATCAACTACACTACGGCTACATACTACACAAATGTACCTAAATTATGCACTATAGGTGCCTTATCGTCAAGTCCTGGAATACGAACTTTTTCTTGAAGTACTTTCATCAGTTCTTGTATTCTCTGAATCGCCGTGACGCATTCATCGGCTACGGCTGCACTGGTTCTTGTATCGATGCCCCTGATCCTCATCATTAACTGTATGAGTGCTTCATCAAGCTCTGCATATTTCTTGTCATACCTCGTTCCTCTAAACTCATTAACTCCTTGACTCACGTATCCTATTTCACGCAGGATCTGTTGCAGTTCCTCTGGAAACGGTGCCATCACCTGAACTTTGTCGTTTAAGAGGTTCACAGTTTGTTGTACTTCCAGAAGAATTTTGTTCTTATGATCTCGTAAGTTTGTCAAATTTCCTATATCAATCGATTCGATTTTTTCAATCAGTTTTGTTAGTCGTTCGTCGAGATTTTTGAGAACTTGTTCACCTTGATTCATATCGAATTGATTTATGTCTTGTTTAAGTTGTGCCAACTCTTTTTCTGTCTCTTGCATCTCTTCAAGGGGATTGCGATCCCAAGCACTATTTACGCTGTCAATGTTCATCTTATCTTCAAAGTATTTTAGGAGTTTGTCTATGTATTCTGTATATTGATTTTTACTTGTATTTATTGAAGAATTGTTATGGTCTTCTATTTTGGTGATGTCTTGTTTGCAGGCCAACAAATCATCTTCTAATTGAATATAATTAGGGTCTTTGTATGTTCCTTGAAAAGATTCAACAGACTCCTTTATTGTAACCAGTTTATTACGTAAGGCTTCTATTTGTTGAAACGATACGACCAAGGGGTTTACATTTTTTTCAGTTGGTGCTGCAGTTATTGTAGTTGCTGATATTATTGCTGTTTCTGGCGTGGCTGTTGTTGATGATGTTATTGTTATAATTTCAGCTTTGTTCGTGGCTTCTTCTTTTCCTACTTTTGAAACTTCTGTGCTTACTACTTTACTAACTTTCATAGATTTATCTTCTAATATTTTTAAGTACTGCGCAATTTTTTGGGATGTTTGTGCTTTTGCGTTATCAATCTTATCATTTCCTTTGGAGTCTAAAGCTTCCAATTTTGCTGCCGCTAACTTAAAGCTGTCTTCTATTTGTTTGTACTGAATTCCTTTGTAAATTCCTGAAAACCTCTCAACTTGAGATTTGAGTTTTTGAACTTCTTCGATGACTGACTTAAGTTCGTGGGATGTTTGTTTTTTAAGTTCGTCAGAACCTATGTTGACCAAATTGGGATTGGAGTTTTTGTAATTTTTCTGATTGTCAATTAATTTATCCTCCAACTCTTTCTTGTAATTTCCAATTTGTTGGATTATTTCGGTTTTGCTGAGCCGCAAATTATCGTAGCCGTTGATGTCTATTGATAATAATTTGGACTGATTTTCCAAAAGACCTGACTCAATTTTTGTGTATGCCGGATCTTTGGTAATTCCTTCAAACTTTTGAATCTGCTTTTGGAGATATTGTACATTTGCATCTATGTCCATTATGTCTTGCAGGGTCTTTGAAACGGAAAACCTTCCTGGACTAACTTCGCCTTTGGAAGCCTTTACTTTCGATTTCTCTTCTTCTTGTTTTCTTTTAAGTTCTGTTCTTTTCTCTTCCAATTTCTGAAGTCCATCAAATATATACTTTTCAGCTTTGGATTTATGGAGGGAAAGCGTTTGGGTTCCATCATTACCAACAGCTCTAATAGCGTCTTGTAACTGTCTCAATTCATTTTTTAATCTTAAATATACTTTTTCGTCGTGTAGATCAGAATGACTGACTTGCTTCAACAGGTCTTTTGCTTCAACTCGCATCCTTTGAACATCAGCAAGCACGTTTGTAGATGAAGGTGCTTGAACCTTGCTCTTTGCTTCTTCGTTTTCAACTGCTACACGTAAATCTTTCTCACTGGATATGAGGTCAGGTTTTTTGTAATTGCGAGTATCCAAAATAAAATTGTTCATAACGATATCGGATACGATTGAAGATGCTAGTGGCTTCTGTTCCAAATGTTCGGGTTCGTTTCCCATACTGTTAAAAAATTGAGCACGTTGCTCTTCCAAGCTGCTTCTTGTACTTTGGGGTATTGATCGGATTTTGTCTGATGTTGACTGAATTTTGTTTTGTGTTGATTGAACTTTGTTTGGTATTAGTTGAGGAGAATCAATACTGGATCTATGCTCATTTATAAAGAATGTTAGTGATTCCGATACGCTGTCTAAAACTGTAACAATACTTTGATACTGTTCCTTATTTTTCAATTTCTGTTTGTTGAGGTTGTGTTCAAGTTGATTCCAATGATTTTGGAATTCTTCTGCTTGTTTCAATAATTGGAGTGATATATAATCTTCATCTGCTACATTTTGATGAGCCAATACTTTGACTGGTTCTATGACAACCTCAACTGTTTTGACTGCTTTTTCTTCAAGATTCTTCAGGGACTCCTGAATCTTATCAATTATTTCGTTCCTCTTCTTCACGATAACAGGATCCTCTACGTCAATTCTGCCCAAAGCGTCCCAAAGCACCCTTAGCTTCTGATCTATATTTGTGTATATTTCATCGCCTTTTTGCCCTTGAAATGAATTAATAGATTTGTTGCAAACTTGTAAATCGTCTTCGATTATGTTAATATCTCCTTTTGCTGAAACGATTTTACCATTTTGCTCAGCTTTAGTTTCTATTTTTTTTATAAGTGTTTTGATTTTGTCAATCGTGTCGACTTTTCTTGTGCGATCAATGTTGCTTAATTCTTCAATATTATAAACCCTTGACCAATAATCTTCCAATTTACTTATTAGTGCTTTGTAATCGTTGTCTTTTTTGGTACCATCATATACTTTAACTTTGAGTTGATACTCTTCAAGTTCCATTAAAATTTTTGCGATTTCGTCCATTTGTTCTATCGGTGATACTGGATCACCAACAGATTTAACTTCTCTCCTTTTTGAAATGTCAACAACCGACACTGTGGACGTTTTAGTATCAATTTGGGAACTGGTTCTGGATCTCCTCTCCATATTTCTCTTGGTCTTTTTAATTTGGTTATTGCATTTTATTAAACGCTTTTCAAGTCCTTCTTTTCTTTCGCTCATGGGTGTGTGGGGATCTGCAGGAATCATCTCCAAATCGGTGTACAGGATTTGAATCTTTTTTTCCAAAACGATGAATTGTTTGGTATCTTCAAGTCCAACGGAAGTTTTTACGTCCTTTTCGATATTTTCGACCTGTTGCTCAAGTAGGTCGATGGTACTGATGGGACGGTACTTGGGTTTCTCTTTTTTAGGATGGTACCCTGAGGCTGAAATCATGCTGTCCATACTTCCATGAAATTCTGGTTTCTTAGCCTGATCAAACCTATTGACGTTTTGATTGATGAACGAGTGGGACTCAATTGAAGCCATATCAAGACTTTGTTCGTTGGCATTGTTGGAGTTGACTTTTTCTTCGAGTAATCTAAAGCAGACTTTGATATCGTCCAGGATGTCGTCTATACGTGCGGTAGATTTTCGTTTTCCGGACTTCTTCATCTCTTGTAGTCTGCCCGACATATCTGCAAGTATTTTTTGACATTCTTCGTACCTCGGATCTGTTCTGGTTCCATTGTAGTACTCAATTTCGTCTTTGATTCGTTGAATAGTTTCAGTCACTGATTGCAGTTCGTCAATTTTTGACGATCTTCTTTTTGATGACAAGCTCAATGTACTTCCACGATCGAATGCATGGTCCTCACCCTTTGAACTGGTTGCCCCCATTTTCAGATACAATATCCTAAAATGATGTTAGTAGTAATAGTCATATTAACTAGTTAGCTGTATTATTAAAATTTACTAAAACTTATTTTAATTTATTAATCTCCTAATAAAAAAATTGTAAGTTTGTTATCTCGATAATTACATTTTTGACTCATTTAATTACACAAAAAATATATCAAAATGGTTTTCCATAGAAATTGTTCACAATGAATTATTGAAAATCAAAGAAAACTCAAAATTCATGTTTCATCTTCTTTGCATTATATAATATTTGTTTAACTATTGGAATTACTTATTACTAAATATTTTATAAATATAAAAATAATTTTCTTTATTTAAATATTTTATGTATGTAATATAATGAAAAATTTATTTGAACATAAGGGAAATTTAACGACAAAAATTGATACTGTAATCAGCAATAAAATTAGTATTAAGGGCATTTTATTTATTTGTTTATTTGATTTTTGGTTTGTAGTTTGAGTTCATGCATGAATAATTTCTAATAAGCACTTATAATATAAAAATTAGAAAATTCTTAAGGGAAAAAGTTTCGGTATCGCCCCCAAAAAATTTAAATAACTGCGATTTCAATACATAAAATTCCAGTAAATAATTAGGTTTCAACAAATTATAATTATTACCTACATAAATTCCTTTACTTACACTTATCAAATAGTAATATGTACTTAAGTAGATATTTCCTGAATAGTCGACACAATTTTACGTAAACATGGTTTTTTAATATGATTTTTAGAAAGTAATGTTGGTAGATATAATTTAAAAAGTTTCATTACGAATGCGGAATAACTACAAGAAGTTATAAATATACTAAAAATGGTTACTTATCATTCATGCTAAGCTTGATTACTGAACGGTAGTTTTAATCTAATTTGGTACTTTATACAAAACACAAAAAGAAATAAATACCAATAAAATTATGAACAATAGTAAAATAATCAATATTTGGAGTACTTACTCTTTCTATCTGTATCTGTATTCTTTCACTCTTACACTAAATATTTCTCGTTAATAATTAATAACCACTCGCGCCTATACAAAACATTCTTATTATTTCAAATTTTTAGATCATCATAATACTAACTCGCTTGTGTATATAGGCTGATAAGATTATTTTATCTCTGTGATACCTGTTTACCATTTTGTGTCAGGTATGTATTAATTATATACACGTACATCAACCTGTTCCAATAATAGGTCAAATTTACTACGCCCATGTTTTCTACATATACATAGGTACCATTTTACGCTTTTTTCTTTAGGAAGGCACACTTCAGTGTGCACGCATAACAAGAGAAAAAGTGTTACATTTTGTAAAATCTGATTTTCCAGTAAGTAGGCATAAAAATAAATAGAGAGAACAGTTTTTATTATTAAACTTGAGTCATTCCCGTTCCCTTTATCGATTATTATTATTATTTTTCTCGCCCACATTTCATTAAATTAATCTGTATCGCATGACACATACCGACTACATTTTATTTTTATACAAATGCCAATAAATTGATTGCAACGATTTATTGATAGCCGTAATCGTAATAAATTCACACTTCCTTTTTCAAAACTCTCGAGTATTCTAAAAAGAGAGCTCAAAATGGGATTCTTTATTAAATCTCTCTATGGGGTTAGTTGGGATCCAAACTAAAATTAAAACAACTGATGTTATTATAACGTTCCCAAAGGCAATAGGCCCTATTTTTGTTAGTGTAAAAAAACAATTAAAATTTCTAAATTATGTGTTCGGACACATGAATCTTCCTAAATATAAAGAAAATTTTACTTTTAATAATTTCTCTTATGGTTGTCTATCAACATAAATGATATAATATGTATCTATTATCTAATAGAATGCAGTTTTTATAATTAATAAGCAGAGTTTATTTTCTTATTTTAAAATTATTTTCACTTAAATATCTATTAAATTCAAAGGGCGAATCTATCATTTATAAATTATCAAATTTATTTAAAATTTGCATTAAAGAAAGACATTACTAGGGCTATTTAAAACTTTACAAAGATTATCACTTTCGTATTTTCGTTAGAATTAAATTTTAGATGCATCACTTTTAATGTGAGAATGTGTATAGAATCGTTTCCTGATTATTTTAACAATACACACGCCTAGGGTTACCATCAATCCGGGTTTCCCCGGATTTGTCCTAGTTTAGGAGGAATCCGGGAAGCACCCGGGCGGAGTTTTATTTGTAATCCGGGTGTAAAAGTTTTCAAATTACTTAAATTATATTAGAAGAAATAAACGTAAGACTGCTAACAATTCTTAAAACATTAAGAAGGTTTTGTTTTGTTTCTTAAGAAGACTAAATTTAATGACTGTAGCAATAAAAAAAATCAAATTTATTTTTTATTTTACTAGCCTTAGCCCTACACACATCGGCGAAGTTAAGGGAGCAACAAGCTCAAATCTGTATAAATAACTGGTTCACTGATTCATTAACGCCCAGGCTAAGCCCTTAAACGTAGAACGTTGAAATTTTTCACAGAGATTTCTTTTAGTATGTATACAAAGCGTAAGTGAGGATATTTTAATATTCAATCCCTAAAGGGGTAAAGATGGGGTTGCCATCTTTCGCCTGCGTTTGTCAGCCGATTTTATTAATTTCTTTTACTAGTAGATATTGACAAGCTTTAGTGTTGTGAATAAAACAAATTGAGAAAAATCTTATAATACATGAACTAGCAGCAATACCCGGCGTTGCCCGGATAAGAATATATTACACGTTTGATGGAAGAACGTTCTAGAATAGCTATCCAGAACATCCCATAATGATTCAAAACATTTTCCAACTTTTTGAATGATCTTCAAAATTCTGGAACATTCTTGAACATTGCTAAATCATTCTGAAATGTTATAATAAAATATTTTTTTACTTCTTAGAACATATTTGAACTCCCTGTAACATTCCAAAAAATCAGCTTCATTCTCATCCCCACTCCGTGCTGTTTGCTGGGTGAGTAGTGACATCAGTAGACGCCTGGCGGGGATGACTAATCGATTGATAATAATTGATCAGTTATCGACCACTGAGAGTTGAAGATTATTAGATACAGTATTAATATCGCTATTAAAAAATGAGGGTTGGTGGTAGAAGGATGAAAATTAAGGGTTATATGTATTTTCTAATGCCAGATCATAAAAAAAATAAAAAAAGTCAGGCGTGGACAACCCTTATCACTTAGGGGTATGAAAAATAGATAGTTCCCCATTATCAGACCTATTTAATATGCATATAAAATTTCATTAAAATCGGTCAAGCCGTTTCGGAGGAGTACCTATGGTAACTAACATTGTGACACGAGAATTTTAGATTATTAGATAAGTAAAGGCAAAACCGATTTTTTTACGGTCAGATTTCGAAACAACTCTCGACAACAGGGTTTTTCTGTTTAAAACCAGTATTTTATAAAACCCATTCCAATTACTTCATGCAACATCAGTTTAAGAAATTATATGTAAAATATTAACAATATGTGAACTACAGAAGAAAGAATGAAATTTTTATATAGGTAATGTTACTTAATTGCTGGTGTGTTTATATTATTTTTACAGTGTGGTGCATACTTTCTTTATCTTTTAAAAAATCGTTTCATTTAACGAAAATCTGAAAAGTATCAAAGAGAAGAGTCCATAAAACCTAAATACACTAACCACTACAAATTTATTGAAAATTAATTTTACTGAAATTGACTAATAAATAATTTTTGATGAATCCAATTTGCAAAATATAAAGTATTTCCAATTTTAGAACGCTTGAACGATATACATAAATATAATATCATTATTGATACAGGAAATCCTATCAGCCCATCTAAATCCCTATGATTCACCCATTCTGATTGTGATAAGAATAAAATTCGTACCTACATCGCCTGTATTTTATTTTATTTTAACTACCAAACGAGACCCAAAAACTGAGATCACCAAGTATAGATAGATAGTTACTATTCCGTAAGAAATAAAATACAACTGTTTAAGAGTTTAACAAAAAAATTTTTTATTAAATCACGACGAATCGTTTCACCTTATAAAGGCTTCATCAGGTGATGAAATGTACAAAAACAAGAATTAATAACAACTAAATATACAAATCATTAAGTGGGGGGAAAATATTTAAAAGTGGTGAATTGTTAATATCTATTTGGTCGTTGTGGATAAGTTTTTGATGATTATATTTATTGATTTCAAAGGATTCGAGGAGATTCAATTTGTATCCCTTATTGTCTTGGTATAAAATTTGAAATTAAAAATTAGGTAGGTGCTTGCTGCTCTTCGATTAGGTGGTTGGCGTACGCAGATGTATTTTTATTCTTGGTAAAGGCATCTGAATGTTCCTTTATCCTTTCGGAAAACTTCCTTCCTGTTTGGCCTGTATTCACTTTTTGGCAACTCTCACAATTCAGCAAGTAAACTCCTGAACCCGATATCTTATCAATTGGGCCTTTATTATTTTTAAGTTAATTTCGTTAAAAGTTTCGATGTTTTTTTTAAACTTCAAATTATGAACCACTTCGTTTTTTCAAATAGCACATCCGTATATTATTTTGTCGTTCGATTCCTCTTAAAATAATATTTTAAATTTAAATGTGAAAGTACTCGTAGTTAAATAATTACTCTTTTTTACTAAACAGTCCGGAATAGTGAGGAAAAAAAATGCAAATAAACAGTTAATCATCCATATTTACATATGCAGTAGATACATAAGTATATTACATAAAAACATATTTAACATGAACAATACATAATATATGATACATAACAATGACTGTATTCAACAAGGTACAAAACAAGTGGATGGACTTTGGGGTAAACTTAAGTAATAATTATATTACATAATATTCTAAATACATGCATACTATATAAATATGCATATAAGTATATGTGCACCAAAATAATATAGAATATACATATCTACGTACTTACATATCAATATAAAAGCAATTTTGTACATAATATTTAAAAGAAACTGCAACTTATTTTGATCATCAATACAACTGAGGCCATAAACAATAATATTAAAAAAAACAAATTTAATGTAAGTAATTATATAAAATAATAATTGAATAAATAATAATTACTTAATGCTATAAGTTTCTTGAAATTTATTATAGTCACACCAAAATAAAGGTTGTATTTAACGAAACAAGTTTGTAGTAACCATAATATTTCATGAAACTGTGTAGTACTTAAATTTATTCAATATGTACTAATATTAACATGTAACGATTTGTACAATTAATAAAATAATATTCTTATACGATTTTCCCGATAAGTAGGAAGGTATGCAATGTTTGGAGCAAGAAGAAATACTGTCACAAAAGAAAGCTGCCTCAGTACAATGAACTTTCGAACGTAACACAAATGCAATTTTTATCAATAATCATTTCGTTTGTCTTAAATGTTAAAATAAATAAAGATAAAACTGATAATTAACATACAACACACAAAGTCATTAAATCATTATCATTGACTTTACCTTTCTTGAAGTTTACTCATTTATATTTGACAAACGTCTGGTAATAGGTTTTCTGTAAAAAAGTGTGAATACTTTTTCTCACAAAGTTTTGAAATTCTTTTAAACAGTTAAATAACGAATTCACCGAAAAAAGCTTTTTGTTTCGTTATTTTGCTGGTTTTCGAAAAAATAAATGTCATACATTTAAATATATTTAGGTACCTATTTATTTAGCACAATAGTTTATCTGTGCAATAAACAATTTGTTGTGATGGCAATTTTTTATTATTCTTAGTATTCCCTTTAAAAGGCACATGGAGGACAACAATGTCGGTCGATCCGGTTGAAGCAAATTAATCAAATTATTTAATACAATATGCTGGTATTTTTAAAATTATAAATGCGTAATAACTGCAGTCTTTCCATTGGAACATAAAGAATTTTTCTTATCAATTGGCTCGTACTCGTCAAAAACATCATCGTCACTAGATTCCGCTGGAACTTCATTATTAAGTGACGCTGTAACCTTCATATCCAACAACTTCACCAGTTCTTCAATCTTCTTGATGCCCAGCTTCTTCTCCTGCCTTAAAACCGCATCATCCCCAGGATCTATTGTGTCCAGTTTCATCAAGTTCTGGAAAAATCCTTCCTGAAGGTAGAAATACGTTTCGTCATCTTTATTCCCTTTGAACTGTTTTAATTGCCGTTCCAAGTGTTCTGTATATTCCTGGGCGTCCTTTATAATTTTATAACCGTTCCAGTTTTGATTATTTTTCGGTTCTGATGTGCCATTCTGGAATACAGGATCTCTTGGGATAACAAGGGGTGATAAAGCTCTTGCTTCAGTTGTCGTGTGTTTTCCAGAAATCCGTTTCAGCACAGGAGAAGTGGCGTTCGTATTAGTCTCTGATTTTCGGAAGAATGTTGGCGAAGGTGGTTGGGAATCAAAAGAAGGTGTTTGGGGGACACCAGGGGCTGCTGGCCTGTACTTTTCTCTCTTTTTTAAGTCAAATTGTGGGGTGTCTGGTGGAGATGTTGTATCCACCGAATCTTCAGACTTATTCCTTTTGTTCTCCAATAACATTGTGAGTCTGGTATGTGGTAAAACTGGAGGTAACACTTGGATACCAAATTTGGAGTACTTGGAAGCTCTAGAAGCTTTGTAGTCTTCTTCTGTTGGAGTTTTGGCTTGTTCCACTTCACCGTTTTCCTCTTCAGGAGTCTTTGGGGACCTCAAAGGAGTATCTCTGGTCTCTGAGTTTTCTGGAGTGGGAAGCACCTTCAAAAGACTTAATTGGACCCTTGGTTTAGGTGGAACTGTTGGAGGATCTTCTTGTGTTGGTGTTGGGATTGAGTTGCGAACCTCTTGTGGATCATTTTCAAGGGGTACATCTGTGATGCCCATGTTTTCTCGCAATTTGGCATCTAATTTTGCAAATGTGTCTCGCAAATACTTTTGGGACTCTTCATACTTTTCTCTGTGTTTGTCCTTAAGGATGTCACTAACACTATCCAGTTCCTTTTGAACTTCTTCCAGTTGCGACCTTAGATCGGTGTATGAACCGTCTTTTTCTGTGGATTGGAGTTTGTCTATTTTTCGGTTTATTGATGCCAGATGTCGTTTGGCTGTTTGGAAGAGGGTGCGTTGGCTACTCCTTCGAATGAATGACTTTCGTCGAGACAGTTCCGATTTGGAATTGCTGCCACCCATTTTCAGTAATCTGTAAAGAGGAAATGAAACTTTTAAAATATTACCAACAACACTCTAGTCTACATTCCAGTGTTAGAGTCAAACAGATACATAATACAATTAAGTAAACAAAATCTGAAATTAATTAACCTAACCTAACCTAATCTAACATTGTAGAACACTACAGAAATGTTTTGAGATAGAATCGGGAGGGTGGAAGCACAGGGGGTGAAAGTAATAAAGACTATGACTACAAAATCACTCATTTCGTTCGTGTTGTCCTTTCATTTCGCAACCTTGTGATCCCAATAAGCAATGCAATAATATTATTATGTATTTTTGTGTGGTTAAAAGTGAAAATCCATATTTTGTCTATCAAAAAACTTCCATATTTCCATTATTTTTCTATAAATATAATGTGTACCCTGCCTGATTTAAATCGACGTTGCAGTAAGTTTCAGAAAATGTGTAGCTATTATTTTTTTCTGTTAGTTTTTCTAGAAGAACTATTAGAAACGCAACTGGGAATCGGCTTATTATAAGAAACGGTTTTGTACCACTCAACCGTAAATTACAATGATATGGTAGGCAAACAATGTTTAACCACCAGTTATTAGTTATTTGTCTACACGCAACATTTATTTATTTTTGCCTTTTTTTCTCTTTTGATAAATGACTGTTTGAAGAATATAACGTGAACTTCTTAGAAGTTTTTTATGTTCAGTAGAAAGCTTATGTAGTTCAACGTACTACTTTTTAATATTGAGGGATGAGAGTTATAAAGCATACCTAGTAAAAAAGTCTCTTCCAGTTGTATTACCCTTTTGTTCGTTACATGAAATGAAGAAGAAATTAATGAGAAACGAAGATAATTATTATCCTATTGTTGAAAATATGTATCTACAACCTAATCATTTATCTTAACTCTTATTAATAGGCTTATTATTATAACTAGTATATTCAGAAATAAAAATCTGAAGATATATAATATATTTGCATCCGTGTGCGTAGTTTCTTTTATAAACTGGTTTGGTTGCTATTTAATAAGTGATAGTGATGTTCGTAAATCATCGATTTTCATAACTCTCTAAGTTAACCTAATCGTAAAAATTATTATATTTACACTATAAATGTATGTGTAATAAAAGATGGTTAAAGAAGTTTTCCGGACAATCATAAAAGAGAAACTACCTAATTATTTATTTACCTACTGAATAGTGCGGATTAACTGATTGTGGTTGAATAATATTCAAGTTTATTTAATAAGAAAATCAAAATTTGCATTAAACAACTGTAATGAGTATAATAATATATAATAAATTTTAGGGGGCTTTCATGAATTAATTTAGCTCAGAATGGAGAGGGAACCTTCCAGCAAAATCTCATTTATTCTCGTTTAATAAAGGGAGGGGGTAAAATCTCATATCAACTTTTTAATTCAAAGAATTGTTTTAAGTAATTTCATTGACTCTTTCAGGGGAGATGTTGCCAAATCTCACTAAAGAGGAGGAAAAGGGTGGTCAAAATTAAAAAAAAACAATTAATTAATAAAACAAAGTATGAGTTAAAATCAAAAAGTTTCAGAACGTCTTTTGGAGAATATCTATCTAGAAATTGAACTCAATGGTCAGTACGAGCAGTGACGCAACTCCAAGGGATGAGAGAAGTTAACGAATTCAAAGAAAAAAGGAAACAATTCTATTTAAAAAGTGTTTGTGTGGCGAATTGTGCAAAATCAAACAAAAAAAAAATTTTCTTAGTTAATGTTATCGTTTGCGTTACATTTTATCTCAACATTTAAAAACCAGCTCAGCATTCTCGAAGTTAAAGTAACAGTTGATTGCTTATTCTAAAAATAACTAAAATATTGTCACACACTTTCCACAACATTTCTTATATGTAGGTAATAGGTATATAGGTACAAATGTATGTATATGAAGACAGACAGACGATTTTATATTTATGTATGAATTAATTTGCATAAACAAAAATAAATTGTCAGCCATGGCGCAGACTACAAATGTCAAACCTTTATTGGAAAGACTTCACACAAGTCACAAGTTTAGAAGAAACGTATTCGTTTTAAAATTGTTAATCAATCTAATTTCTTTGAAAAATATATTATTTATGTATTTTATTTCATCAAGTTATTGGTTATTGGTTGGGTTAAGTTTTATAAATAAATTTTTATTTTTGTATTTCTCTGAAGCTATTAAAAAAACAATGAATTATAGGTACATAAACTTATATGGTACAGTAGGTACATATAGAATAAAAAACTTTTCTTTTCACTTAATTAATTGTAAAATGTTTTCGCTTTTTACATATCTAATACCTAATAGATTTTATTTATTGAGCCTCCTTAACGATTAAATAGTCATGCTTCTATAAAGCGAACGTCGATAAGTCGAATTTTTGATTGGTTGGCATCAACTATCAGAAATAACTTATAACTCGATTATTTTGATAACTCGAAAATAATGTGTCACCCTAACTTTCTGCTAAAATCCTTTATTATTGTACGATTTTAACGTCTCTTTTTAATAGCGGTATTATGCAAGAAGAGAGGCAGTTCAATATCTACGATTATTTGACGTAAGTACTTATATTAAGCTAGCATGACAAAGTTATTTTTACGATTTCTGACTTGCACCATAATTTGTCGCCAATTTGTTACCAAATCCAAAAATTTGTCGCTCGTTCCGTTTAGCCATAATCAGCTGATATGCTAGCATGATATCAAGCCAGCACTACACATAGCGTATCTCGAAAAGGAAATATCGTAGGATATTACTGTAAAGACAATAATTTGTCGCTGAAAGATGACACATTCAAAGAATATGTCGCTGGTCTTATCTCCAGTTGATAAGCGAAAAACTGCTGGAAAACCATCAAACAATTAATGAAGGAGTTATTTGTTACAATTGTATTAAGAGATCGGATTTATTTACCAAATTTTTTAAATTAGGTTCTCCCTGTTTCCCCCAAGTTGGGCAACACATTATCTTTCGAGAGTTTGATGGCTTTCCAGCAGTTTTTTGATTATAAGCTGGAGATAATACAAGCGACAAATTCTTTGAATGTGTCATCTTTCAGCGACAAATTATCGTCTTTACAGTAATATCCAATGATATTTCCTTTTCGAGATACGCTATGTGTAGTGCTGGCTTGATATCAAGTTAGCATACTAGCTGATTATAGTTAAACGGCACGAGCGACAAATTTTTGGATTTGGTAACAAATTGGCGACAAATTATGATGCAAGTTAGAAATTGGTGACAAATTATGGTGTAAGTCAGAAATTGGAAAAATAACTTTGTCGTGCTAGCTTGTCTTTAGACCAAAAATTACATCTTATAAAAATGGGGAATGTGGTGCATTGAAAAAAAATATATTACTTGTATTTGTATCTATCCAATCTATTTATCTAAGTATATTATGTACTATTATTAAACTATAAAATAAGTCCCGATACAGACATATTGTTTGTGTCACATGACATGGTGAATTGAGTTATCGAAGTTCGACTGTATTTCATTTATTAATTGAATATTTCAATTTACTGTCTTGACATGCATATTAATTAAAAGTTATAAGTAATACTAACAGAATAATTTTTAATTTTTTACACTATTTAAAATGTTTTATATTTATCTAATGGGCACCTACCTAATTGTGAATGTTGTTGTAGTTGTTTTGTTACAATCACAACTAATGCTTAAAATAGATTTTATAACCGCAACTCGGTGTAATTACGTATATATTGTTTACTAATAATAGGAAAATCCTCTTCGTACCACGCTGGTTGATTAATTTGTGTTTATTTGTACACTGCCATAAAAAAGTTCTGACGTTTCAAATTTTTATTAAAATATAACGCTAATTATTTGAATATTAGTATACCTGCTTAATAAAATATGTAATGCGGTAATTGCTAATGTGGAATTAAAAGGTAAAAAATTATAAAATATAGTACAATTATTTTATCTTTGTTATCTGTTTGTTAGAAAAGAATATACTATATCTGTCTTTATTGTAACCTAGCAAAGAAAGTACAGTGGAAAGAAAACGTATATTCTTGGAACAGTAATCTACGTATGTATGTCCATGAAGCGTTCTCGTTTTAATGCACATGTAAGATAAAGATAAATTACAACGTATTGCGTAGGTATATTGTTCCTAAGGTTATGCGGTATTAGAAATTAGAAACAAAAAAGGAGGGTTAGACTAGGACTGATTGTCACATTGACATTTCTTATCATTGCGTACACACTTTGCCTGATAGTCTATCTTTCTTGTGAATTACTTAAGTAATGGTGATGTTCCTAAATCCGTCATCGATTTTAATAACTATGTTAACCTAATCGTAAAAATTATTATATCTACAATATGATTGTATAGGTAATAAGAGATGGTTAAAGGTTTCAGAACAATAATGAAAGAAAAACTATTTAATTATTTATTTACCTACTGATTGTGGTTGCAAAATAGAAATATTCAAGTTTATTCAATTAGAAAATCAGAATTTGCATTAAACAACTGTAATGAGTATGATAATCGAGGTAACATGAAAAGTGTTAGGGGACATTCATGAACTAATTGAGCTCAGAAAGGAGGGGGAACATTCCAGCAAAATCTCATTCATTCTCGTTTAAATAGAGGGGGTAAAATCTCATATTGACTTTTTAATTCAAAGAATTGTTTTATATATTTTCATTAGCTCTTTTGGGGGAGATCGTGCCAAATCTCACTAAAGAGGAGGAAAAGGGTGGTCAAAATGAAAAAAAAAAATACTTCACTTGTGTAGTATTAATAAAAAAAAGTATGACTTAAAATCAAAAAATTATTTTTTTTTTAATTAAATCCAATTTAAAGTTCAATTCACGTCAACTTTCTAATTCAAAAAGTTGCTGTAACTGCTTTTCCTTGTGTAGGTATTTCTATTAGGTATTTAAAATGTATACTGTCATTTTCTTCATTTGTAAATTATACTACTCCAGAATGCCGTCAAAACATGAATAATAAATTACAAATTAATGTCAAAATGCATTTAAGCAGGTAGGTAGTTAAAATTTTTTAAGCTATATAATTTATTTTACATTTTTGCAATTTTTCCAAGTAAGTATTTACCTACTTAAAACTTCCAAACAACTTTCTCTGACTTAATGGCGACAATAAACAATAAGTTAATATTACAACCGTTTTGGTCAAATCAAATTACGAGAAACCGTATTAATTTATAAAGTCTATTTGTACAGGATGTCCAGTAAATAGTACACAAATTTTTAACTAGGTACATGTGGAATAGGTATTTCATAATCATCCAGAAAATCACATTCTAATTTTTTTTTAATAAGAAATTTGCCTCTTATGTGAGTCCCGGATGCCACGACTGCAATTAATGGAACTCTTTTTGGTAACTTTATTAAATAGTTGTGTCTGAAGCATCACAATTAATGAGTATAATAATAGCTACTTGCTGTTTTTTTTCTTTTAAAAACAGTATATTTTGCATATGTTTTCTGCCTGCGGTTTTTATAGATACACGTATGTGTTTTAATTCATATCAAATCTTTTTTATGGTACTATACACACCAATTATAACTAATTCTATTGGATAACATGTTCGTTAAAAAATATAGCGTTTACTCATTAAAAATTTTATCGTATAAACAAACAAAGAGGCTTTTATTAATACGTATTTATTTAGAACGAGGCTGAGCAATACTTACACATTTCTCTGAAAAATAAGTACCTACTTTTTGAATTTCTGATATCATAAAAGAAAAAAGTTAGTTAAATTTATTGCGGGCTAAACGGAAACATAATAAATGAACGAGTATGAAACCTTACATTAAAATAAAATAAAATAAAATATGTAATTGATTGTTTCAGCCTTTACTATATTATATAAATTCATATTAAATAGGTAAAAAATGTAATAAAACTGTTAAATTTCCACTAATTTATTTTAGTTATCTTAACAATTGTTTCGCCCAACATGGGCATCTTCAGAAGACAAACAAAGTTTTTTTTTTTGGCCTTTTGGGCATCTTCAGAGATGCCAATGTTGGGCGAAACAATTGATAAGTTTACTAAAATAAATTAGTAGAAATTTAACAGTTTTATCACATTTTTTACCTATATAAAATAAAATAAACATAATAAAATTTACTTACAGGTTTTACGTGTTAGGTACGTATGTGATAAGGAAAATTATTCTTATCTTTAAACTGTGGTATTGTCGGATGACACATAATTTGTTCACGCGTTACGTAATTTTTCCAGTGCGTGGCAACACCGCAACTGACTTAATTACACTTTTCCGAAGCGCTCTATTTAAATCGAGTTTCAAATGTTCGATTGTTACGTCGGCAATAATGAAATCTGTGCATAAGTAATTCTTTAGTTTTCACTCAAATTAAAACACCAAACACTGAAATAGAACGTTTCACATAATACTTACATACAATGAGTAAAATGCTCATTTATTTAACCTTTGCACCGCGATAACATACACCGAATGTATTATTAACCTTGGTTCCTTCCAGCCCAGCCGCAATAGCGCACACCGAACAAAAATTACTGACTGAATAATAGGTTAACTAATTAACATTAAATTAAAATATTTGTATTTTGGGTTACTTACTTTGACAATTATTATATCTATCTATGTTTAATACTGAGGTGGTTTGTGTAGTTGTTGTTGTTGTTGTTGGGTAGAATTTCGAACACCAGCCACTTTGCGTACAACAAGTTTTGTTCATATCTCGGAATCGATGATAATAATATTAATAACAAGCCGTGTATGTACTAATAATAACGAACACTACAATAATACATCTGTAATCCACATATAAGTCAACAATGAGTCACTAGTATGGGTCACAACAATCGAATCGGCGCATCCGTTAATGTTTTATCATGTCCATAGTAAACGTGGACGTTGTTAACAATACCGACTGACAATAATGAGATGTTATCACAGTGTGGCATGCATCGCGAGCGTACATATGTTTATTAACCATCGCGTATTTAGGTAGAAGAAGAATGAGTGAGAATCGTTAATGACGGACGATCCACGATCGAATCGATTTTATCGAACAAGCGATTTCTCTAGCTCGAGCGCTACATTCATTACGCACGCTAGATACCTACAAACTGTAGGTACGTATGTTTGTGTTGTATTATACGTGAAAGTGTCACGGATTTGAATGAGGAAAGCCAAGCCAGAGAACCGTTTAAAATGTAGGTAGATAATATTGTATGTACCTACATACAGACGCACGTACATGTATGTATGTACCTACATAATACGTACGTATGCATATGCTCGTTAGAGATAAGTTACCACTATCTTATTAGTTTCCCCTGTTAATGACTTTCAACAGCAAACGAACAAACGGCTCATCTGGATTATTAGTCAGATAGTGTAATCGGAAATTTCCGACCATAACCCATTGGCGTAGCGCAAATGAATGAATGAATGAATGAATGAATGGAAGAAGGGGAACGGTATTTTTTTTTTGGGTTATAGGTCAGCTTCTTTGGCTGGTGTCCTAAAAGCCGCCGATACCCAAACAACTTCGATTTCCTTTCTGATTTACTCTACTTCGGAAAATCAAGTTTCTACTCATCGATTTTAACCAAAATCAACTGGAAGATTGAAAACTTTTTTTTCTTTTTCTTTTGTAAATCTAAACTATTCAATTAATGAGTGATGTAGGTTTTCATGACCGGTGACAATATGGAGGTTTGATCTTTCCGGGTTCGTTGGCCATGGTTTAGATTGATAGGTTTTACCAGACGTTCCGTCATCAGCTACGGATGACATTTTAGCTTAAGCCACTGAAGCTATCATATATCGTTACATGAGTCGTTACCAAAGAAACCCTAACCCTAATAGCAAAGACATTTTGACTTATTTATTCTAATTAAAAATACTTCCCAACCAGATCCATTCATTAAATGCAACTTTCCTTTCAATTGTTTGTTAATGTTTTAGACCAATTTCATTGGAAGGAGTTATAAAAACCGTCAACGCCCATACCATTTCGATTTTCCATTTAAAATTCCCCGTCATAAGCCATTAATAAGTCTCTATTCAAGGATTTTAGGCGATTCCAATATTTTTAGCTATAAATCCAAATTGATATATAACATCATCACATCAGTGATTTAATTTCTTTACGTGAATCGTTCCCCAGAGAAACTTCAACTGTAATATCAAAGATATTTTGACCCACCAATTCTTATTAAAGATACTTGAAATCTAGGTCTATTTATTAGACGTATCTAATAATTCTCTCAAATTTTTATCTGGATTTTAGACCAAGTTCGTTGGAAGGAGTTTTAAAAAACCGTCAACGCCTAAACGATTACGATTTTTCTTTTGACATTCCCTGTTATAGGCCATTAACTTTCCATTTGATTCCCACTTTTTTATTTATATGTCCAAACGTCCTCTAACATAATTTCATTAATGATTTTATTTCGTTACATAAATCGTCTCCAAAGATACTTGAAAACTAAATTTATTTTAAAAAGAAGAAAACACTTGGAAATATTTCACTTAAATTTTATTACCACTCTACACGTGTTTCGCCTATTATGGCATATTTAGGAGTAATATACGGCTAATTGGCCACTATTCATGTTCTATAAATTGAAATTGTCTACCGTTAACACTTGGTGAAACATATTTAAAAAAACTATTTTAAATAGAAGAAAACACTTGGAAATATTTCACTTAAATTTTATTACCACTCTACACGTGTTTCGCCTATTTTTTTAAATATGTTTCACCAAGTGTAAACGGTAGACAATTTCAATTTATTAAAGAATATGAACAGTGACCAATTAGCCGTATATTACTCCTGAAGATTCCATAATAGGCGAAACACGTGTAGAGTGGTAATAAAATTTAAGTGAAATATTTCCAAGTGTTTTCTTCTATTTAAAATAGTTTTTTTAAATATGTTTCACCAAGTGTTAACGGTAGACAATTTCAATTTAAATTTATTTATTAAATGCAATTTCTTTTCATTTTTTGGAAGGAATTCTAATAATCGTCGACACCCAAACTGTTTCGATTTTGCTTTTGGCTTACTCTACTAGGTATAAGCCACAAATCTTTCACTCAAAGAATTTGAATGATTCTAACTTTATAGAGTTGAAAACTTTTTATTTATGAACAAACCGTTCTGTAACATGCTCACTTTAGGGACATATTTTCGTAGTATGAATTGTTTCCAAAGAAACGCCTAATTCTATTGTCAAACCTATTTTAGCCCTTCAATTCGCATTAGAGGTAGTTGAAATGGTGGGGAAAAAAAAAGGTTCCAAAACCTATCGACGCCCAAATAATGTCTTTTGTTCTTTTGACATACTCTGACATACCCTGCTATAGGTCATCAAATTCCTGCTCATGGATTGTGAGCGATTTTAACTTTAAAAAGAGTTAGAAACTTTTTTTTATAAACCCAAAACTGTTCTATAACAACATTCCTTCAGGGACATATTTTCGTAGTATGAATCGTTTCCAAAGAACCTCTAATATCAAATACATTTTGGCCCATCCGAACTTATTCCACTTTAAATACCTACAGCCACTTTTTCTTTCCTGATTGTTGTGCCATATTTCAATCTTTTTTCGTCAAACAGTCGCGACTGGCTGAGTAACTGAGGTGATTCCATTGCCAATTTTACTAAAAAAACTCTATAAAACGGCCAAACACCTTGGGAGGCTAACTTTTTCGTTAACTTGTTTAAATGTAACTGTTTTCAGTGTTTACTGTTTAATTACATGGACAAATTGCAGCTCTTTACTCAATGTTGTCTTCAAGGTAGAAACTTGCTAACAAAATTTGTCTAAAAATTAAGTATGATACAGTTCAAAACGATTAGTAAATTTAAATTATATGTGTAATACTTTAGTGACTTTTAAAATAAAAAGTCTGTGAAATTTTTCAAAGAGAAAAGTAATTTTGAGTTTCACACAACTATTTCCATTTTTTACTTTCTACATCTAAAGCCTTAAACTCTAATAATACGTCGTCCAAAATAGTATTTGATTACTTTGTAGCCTTTGTAGTCAACAATTTCCGGAATAATCTAAACTTCATGAAGTATTTCATAACATTTTTACAGTTCAATTTCAGCTCCCGCGGAAATACAGAACTCAATGATAAGGATCATAAAGTGACCTCTGACATAGTCAATAAATTAATATGGTCGTGCATTCAGACGTTTAATTTACGAAGTTCAAGTTTATATTAACCTCTGTATTCATTGTTGCTGGAAATGCAAAAATAAAAAATAGACTCGTCTAATTTAAAAATAACTGTTTTAATATCAAACTTAATATACATTAGTAATAGTAACTCAAACTATTAGCTACTTATATTGTTCACAATAATCTTATAACGCTTTTGTTTTATGAAGATAAAGATGTGTTATGTATTTATTAGTGATTCACACCTATTTTTTTCTCAGTGATTTAATCCATGACTCACATTATACGTGAAGTTCGCGCATTTTTAAAAGTATCGTGACATAATTTTCTTTACAGAAACTGAAGTGGTCTTAAGGGTTATTATTTCATATTTAGGGTAGAAAAAGTGTGCAAGAAATTTTATATATTTATTTTTAAAAACATGTAGTACTTAAAAATTAATTTTGATTATATGAATAACTTGTCGACTTTCACAATACAAGTCATTGTGTTGCCTAAATAATAAAAAAAAATCTAACAAAAGCCGCAAAAATAGAGTTTGGAAATAATTCCTTTATAAAGT
The DNA here is from genome assembly GCA_029378335.1 of Agrilus mali. NCBI lineage: Eukaryota > Metazoa > Arthropoda > Insecta > Coleoptera > Buprestidae > Agrilus > Agrilus mali. The sequence continues at coordinate 4,579,551 of CM055661.1, forward strand.
CAGAAACGGTAGCAAAAATAAATTTTAAAAAAATTGGAAATCACTTCTATATCTATGTACTGAAAGCTAAAAAATATAAAAAGTTCATTGTGGCTCTGATTAGAATTATAACTACTCACTTAACCCAACCTAGCCAAGTAGGTATAACCTACTCTACTTAACAGATGTTTAATAATTACCAAAAAGGAACATATTTCTAATTACAAAAAATGTGATCATAACCACTGGTGATGAATAAAAACATACTGGATGTTCCTTTCAAAATTATAAATAAAAATCAAATTTCTGGAAAATTATCGGATCGATTTTAGTTTTTCAAAAATAAAAGGAACACTTCAATGTTAAATGGATTTTGGTTTTGAATTAAGCTAATCTATAGGTATAACAATTCAAAATTTTGTTATTTTGCCTATAAATATTAAGAATTAAAGCAAAAATACATTTGGAAATAATGCTTCTATATCTAAGTATGTACTGAAGACTACAAAAAAATATATAGATGTATAAAGTTAATTTCGTACTGGTTAAAATTACTGTACCCGTCCTAACCTAACCCAACCTAACCTAACATACCATAATCTAGTTAGGGGCTGTTCATAAAATACGTCACACTAAAATTAGCGTTTTTTGACCCCCTCCCCCCGGTTGTCACGCTGTGTCACACTTTCTGTCACCCCCTGTAAATATTACGTCACAAAAACTAAACACCCCCTCCCCTGAACATGATACATTTTGATTGATAATACACAAATTTTGATAGTCAAAAATATTTAATTTATTTTCATAATAAAATTTGAATAAACGTCACGTTGCCGTAGACCCCCCGTCCCCTCATGTCACATCTTGTCATACTCAGCAACCCCCCCCCCTGTATACGAACGTATTTTATGAACGACCCCTTAACACATATTTAAAAATTTTCAAAAAAGGAGCATATTTCTAATTACACAAAACGTGATCGTAATCACTGACTATGAATACAAACATGCTCGTTATTCCTTTTAGAATTAAATAAAAGTCAAATTATGTTATTTTTAAAATTAAAAAGTGGTATCTACTTAAAGATTAATTTTAATTCAGTGTAAAGTAACTAAGTAGTATACCTTCCAATAAATGGATTTTGGTTTTGAGTTAAGCTAATCTCTAGGTACATATAACAATTAAAAATTTTGTTATTTTGCCTTCAAATATTAGGAAATAAATCAAAAATAAATTTTGAAAAATTTGGAAATATTGCTTCTTTATCTATGTTCGAAAGTGTAAAAAAACATATGAAGTTAATAGTCCGGTCAATTTAAACATTCGAAGCTACATAAATTCCCACCAAGCTGAAAATCAGTAAGATTGTTTAAAATATGATTAAAAATATAATTTGAAAGTACCCCATCTTTCCCCTGTATGGAAATTTTTTTATTAAAGATCAAAGGTCAAAAAAATGAGTTTTTCGCGATTTTCAGCAAAACGGTAAGTTTTATCATAAAAATACTTCAGACAAAAATTGTAAATCATAAAATTATCTATAAAATATGTATTAATATTTTTTTTTTCTAAGAGCCACCGTTTCTGAGATATCAGGTTAAATGAAACTCAGTCCCTTATTTTATATGCCAGTGTAACGTCGAGACAACATCTGTCTCCTGTTCAATTGTATGCGTGGCTAGGGTCATATACCTGCTTTATGTCAGTGTGCCCAATAAATGAAATACTGTTAGTCTCAGGGTTGCCAGATTAGGGGATTTTCCCCAAAAAATAGGGGATTTTTTTCCTTTGGGGTATTTTTTGGGGATATATTTTTCAGGGAAATTCTTCTGAGGAAAAATTATCCTCTAAAATCTTTTTTTATTTGCACTAAATATTTTCTAGTTCTTGGGGATTTATTTGTCACACAGCTTATTTTGGGGTATTTTAGAGATACATGTTTTATAGATAATTTTATGATCTACAATTTTTGTCTGAGGTAATTTTATGATAAAACTTACCGTTTTGCTAAAAATCGCGAAAAACTCATTTTTTTGACCTTTAGCCTTGAATAAAATTTTTTCCATAGAGGGGAAACATGGGGAACTTTCAAATATTATTTTTAATCATATTTTAAACAATCTCACTGATTGTCAGCTTGGTGGGAATTTATGTAGCTTTACTCTTATTATTTGGTCTAATTTGACCGGACTATAATTGTGACACTGGTTAAAGTTACAGTACCTTTGACGTAACAGTACCCAACCCAACTCAACCTAACATACCCTAACCTACTTAACACAAGTTCAAGGTCATAGCGACAACGTTGCATATACCTTATTGCCAAATGTTCAAAAAAAATATTTTAATTAGGACACAAAACGTTAAATCAAAAAATTAATCTGTTATTGAGGATGTCACATTGAACGTTTAAAAGCATTTCTGATTTTTAAACTTTTTCTGGGTTATATTACTTTATGTATCCTTTATGAAGACATTAAAAAAACAATATTTATTTTACGCTTCACTTACCTAATCCTCCATAAAAGATAATGTCCGTAAAATGTTTTATTAGTTCCTCACATTATCCACCTTCTTCTTAATTATGGTTTTTGTCGTTCATTCACTATACCTCCAATACAGTTACGATTTTATTTATATTGTTAATTCAACTTTTTTTTTTTTAGTTAACCGAATATCAATATTTGTGTAGATAATTACCGCAACAAGATATTATTATTGTCTGTCCTACATTCATCGTCAGTTAAACAACTCTGCCCGAACTACTTTGCTTACTTACATTATTATCTGAAAGCCATTGTGGATTTTTTAAGGATTCAACGTTAAGAATGAATCAATTCCATCAAGTGCTTGACTTCGCACGTTTTAATGATGTACGAGGCACTTTGGTAACAAATACGACAGTATCACATATACACTTACTGAAAGAGTATTGGTCTTGTTAAAGCAAAAGATTTAGGAGATTGTTTAATATTTATTGTCTCGAATAATGAGTTTAGGAGATAAACCGGTTAATAAATGTGCCATTATGAGATATGACATCTAATTAAAATGAATTAATGGTCTCATGACAGAGCACAGAGGAGCATTGATAATTTTTAAAGTAGATTTAATACGAATTAATTTTTCCTCAAAAAAAAAAATATATTTTATCAGCTCATCATAAACGTAGGAAATAGAAAGGTATTTGAACGTAATAAGGATGAGGAACTAGGTCACATTTTTTTTAATTATTAGAAAGAATATTAATTTTCTTTAAATGGAAATGTTTCGGGCATTACTTATTGATGCGATGGAACTGATTTCTTCTTATAAGCAGGGAATATGTACGTATAAATAAAACGAAACATCGGAAAGTCATTAATCTAAATCTCAACTAATTATATCAACGAATAAGATTTATTGCAAAGTTATGAGCAATTAAAACGAGTCATTAGCGAGTTTTTCTGTGGATATTTTCTCTGATTTTAGTTTCTTTCCGAACACCAGCTTTCCGAAAAAGACTTTCAGATTATTATACTAAAAGATATTATGTATTTTGATTATAAATAAATAAATTATTTACTTTAATCAATGGATACTCTTATGGGCGTAGATAGCAAAAGATGATGAGGTGTTGGGTCGGTAAATTGATTTAGATCGCCATCTGTTAGAAACTTATGGAACTTACAAATAGTTCCATAATCGAGATAAAAACTATCCTATCTTTAAGTTGAACCAAAAAAATTTACTATCTTTTACGGACACAGTAAACCAAATTTTATTGAATTAACTCATAAGCAAGTTTATTAGGAATCGTTTGATAATTAATGTTACAATCGGTAATGTTTTTAATAAAAGTTATCTCTTCAGTGATATCTAATAGAAAACGTTAAAAATTTGAAAGTATTAGAAAAGGCGTTTATTAAGTTAATAATTAAGGAAGCGGAAAGACAAAACTATAACTTTGTACGTTACTGTCCTCCTGCAATTATTCGTTCCAACAAGTGTCCGCAAAAAGGGCGTGTCCAATGTTCTCATCATGACATTATGACATGCGCGAGACGTTCAGACATTTAATTAGCTCAGCGTGGCGGAATTCTGTCTCCGCCTTCGATGTGGACCCCACGCGGCACATTATGGTCTAGCGTAAGGTTTCACAAATATGTCTTGACCTCAACGTCTAATTCTTGCTTTGATTGAAAATTAAAATCAATCAAGTAATTTTTTTTGTCTTGAGGAATTTCTTGGTCATAATTTCTTGTCAAGATTCAAGTTTACAAATTTCTCATCACAGAGAGGAGATGTATCTTATACTCTAAAAAGAACTTTAATGTGTTACAAATAAAAGTGTTAATAACCAAAACTGAACGAGATGCATAACAATTATAGATAGAGGCTCCTAGGTATCCTATTGGGTATTTATTAAACTGCGTTAAAATGCCAGAACTCTTGACTAAAATTCTAGATCTCAAAAAACCTCGACGCGAATCTCCTAATTTTGTTCCGATTTTTATATAAGTGCTCTTCTCTTGAACAAGATTAAGACAAGAATTCTCAAGAAGAAATTCTTGTGAAACCCTTCTCCACTAGTCACTTTGCACATTTGCGAGATAAGGCTCTTCAGGATAAAAAGGAGTCCACGTCCAATGTCTGGTGACTAACGTGACAATCTTGTGATGATGTCTTCTTACTTATTAATTTAGTTTATTTTACAAACATATAAAAAATCAGTCTTCAGTTTTTCGCGTTTAGATTTTGTTTCCATGAAAGATCACTTCTAGACTGGTTTCTTCTTATACTAAAAAAACATATATTTAAAAAAATAATAAATTATTCAAGTATTTGTCTGCTGGTTATAAATACATTACTGTTGTACGAGGGCGGATCAAATATAAACGAGCCTTTTTAAATTGAGCTGCGGATAGTTGTTCAAGGCGCATACGGGCGTTAGCAACTTGAAGTGGGCATATTAGGTGACACGGAAACGACTCGTCGTATTGCTGTGTTTGCTTGGTTAGTAGCTATCACAATGAGTGAAAAAGGAGATGCATAGCAGCGTTGCTAACGGATTATTATTAAGTTTCTTACACGTGAAAACGTGAAACCAGCTGAAATTTTGCGCAGATTGCTAGCACAGTTCGGAAATGAAACGCTTTCGTGGCAACGGGTAAAAGTTTGGTGCAAAGAATTTAACCAAGGGCGTAATCGTGTCGAAAATGTAAATCATCCTCCTCGTCCGCGCACCAGCATATCGCCGGTTAACATTCCACGCGTTAGAAACTTTATTGAAGGAGACCACCACGCCACTGTACTTCAGATATCTGTTGAACTCGGCATCAGCTATGGGAGTGTCCACACAATCATAACGAAAAACTAGGGGTTCCGAAAAATTTCAGCTCGTTGCTGAGTGAAGATCAAAAAGCTGCTCGAGTTCGCATCGCAGCTTTAACGCAGGCCCAAATCAGTGAAATGCACTAGACTCAGTCGGAGCACCATCCATATAGCCCAAACTTATCCCCTTTTAATTTCCACATGTTTGGGCCCCTCAAAGAATCACTTGGAGGCGAGCGATTTCAGAGGTGTTTTTGCGCAACTGGATAGACTCCCGCCCTGCTTGTTTTTTTGAAAATGAAATGAAAAAACTACCTATCCGTTGGAAAAAATGAATAATCAAACAAGGGGGATATGTCGAAAAATAGAGCAATTTGTGTTTCTGTGAAAATTTCCAAAATAAAAATGTTTTATGAACAAAGGCTCGTTTATATTTGATCCATCCTCGTATTTAGAATAAATTTATAAATTGTAAGCAAATGTTAGGCAACCCAACATAATCCAGAACAAAATACGGCCATGACTGCGGTCTGGCTTCAACAAAGCTTTCTTTGCAGTACCTACGTAAACTCCTCAATATATCATTATGAGTATTGACCCTTTGTACCTTTGTCTTTTCTCTCTTTGTTTTAAGGCTAAGAATAGATACTTACAACTACGTCAACTATCCTTGGTAAACGATCTGATTTGCTTCTAGCAACATTTCCATTTGAAAAATCGTATATTATCCTAAGATTGTTGTTTTTCTTCGTAAGATTTCCCAGACTTTTCGCTTTTACTGGTAGTAACTTTGGATTTTTTGCCTCTGTTATGATTTCCTCTTCATTGTCAGTAGAGTAACCTTTACCATTGCTGCTTTCGTATATATCTTCATTCTCTGAAGTAACACTTGATTCGTCTTCATTGTCTTCTTCGTCTTCCACTTTTTCTTCTTCTTCTTCCTTCGTATTAGGAAGTGAACTTAAGGATGACGAAAAATTCGTATTCATTTGTTGTAATTTGTTTCTTCTTCTTCTACCTTGGTCATTGTCAAAAATATCCAAGAATCCTTCGACTGTTGACGATATCCTTTTATGTTTTCGTTCAAATTGGCGTATCCTTCCGGAAACTGTGTATTCCGGTGTAACTTCATTCGTTTCCTTCTCATTGTATCTCTTTTTAATTGATGTAAACGGATTTTCATTTTCTTCCCACAAATTTTCCCAATCGTTCAGATATTTTAAGGGATAGCTTCTCATTGAATTCCTTGCGGCTCCTACAAGAACAAAAAAAGGAAAAACTCAAATAAATAAAATGCAGAATTGAAGTTGAAAAATCTTATTAAAGGAAGAGGAACTATAACAGTAAGGAACTACATAATACGAGGGCAATCCCAAAAATAAAGTCCCCTGATTTTGATGAAAATAATTAATAAATTTTTAGGCTTAAACACCTTTCCAGTTTTTATTCTTAATCCCCTTTTTGTTAGAGGCATCTTTAAAGACATTGTGACGGTTTTTGTAAGCTCATGTCACACTAGGTCATCGCCATATTTTTTTTTAGGAAGTCAATGAGGGTCAAATTCGTACTATAGGGTTGATAGCTGATGATCAACTTTTGCCCATTTCTTACCATGGCAACTTACACTTCATGCAGGCATTTTTAATATTCCTACACCACCCTTTACACACTTCAGTCAATTATTGAGACGATTTGAAGAATGAGCATCCCATTAGACTACTGGAGTAAGTAACAAATATAATAACAAGAAATTCCCCTGAGGCTTCAGCCCTTTGAAGGTGTTGCTTTTAAGATAACCCTCGTATAAAATAGGATGACGCAGGCACTGCAGTCCAGACAAATTCAAAAGTATGAAAAATAAATTTCTCTTCCATATACCCACCTGAAGGAATATTTTCCCTATGCACACAATTTTCGTTACTTCCCTTAATCCTACTATCATATCCGGTTCTACTGTTAACTGTTGAGTTAAAGCCAGTGGAATTGGAAGCGACAGTTTTCGGACCCCTTTCGTGGATCTTGCAGAGCGTAGACTCCTCCGGTACTTTACCTTTGTCAACTGACAAACAAGATTTAGATCTGAGCACAGGTTTCGGTCGCAATGTTGGCTTTTCGCCAGTCAAATCGACCTTCTTATTCAAGTCTGGTAAACTTGTGTCCCAAACACTTTTCACCTCCCTCTTACTATTACTACTACCACTAGTAACACCACCAAAACTTCCTAGAACTTTCAACGTGTTGCAAGTTTCATTATTGTTCACCATTTCCAAACCCAACACCTCCAGGAAATCTGATTTGTTAAGTAATGTCGTTGCTTTAATCTTGTTTTCAACGTCACTACCGCCACTCCGATGATTAAGAAATTGTTTTAACTTGTTGATAGCTATTTCTAAATGGTTGATAAGACTTTCGATATTCTTTCGGACGAGGTCAATATGGTTATCTGGAGTGACAGGAATCAATTCGTGAATGACTCTTTTGAAGTAAGACCGAATTAAAATTAGGCTGTTCAGAAACGAACTGTTTACCTCTAGTGTCATCGTTTAAAACTTAAAAATCGACCTGGATCTGAAATCAATAAATAACTGATTTCGTTAAAATGATAAGATTAACGAACCATAAATGACAGATTTAGAAATAAACATCATGACTCATTCATGTTCCAATGAGGAGTAATCCACACCTTATTTATTTTTAATTTTTGATATATGTGCAGTGTAAATTATTATCAAGCATTACTGAACTAATGATTAGTGACAATATTTGTAGATGGCGTACATTGCTCTAATTGTGATAATTTTGTAATCTCGTTGTTAAGACATTGCGAAATGTGCTTTACATAGTTGAAAAGGTGGGTGTGGCCAACTCCCCTCCTTTTTAAGCGTTCTCTCTTGCACGTATCGCTTTTTCAATCAATTCATGTGGCGCAGCTGTTGTGACTGAGCAAAACTCCAATCGCTGTAGCCAATTGTGATGTCACTAAGTAGTCACGCCCACTTCTTCGACAATATAAAGCAAGACTTAATGCCACAGCCTCTAATCATTAGAGTAAGTAGTCTCTGATATACTCTCTGATGCAGTATTCTCTTTACTAATAAATAATTATTTAAATTCTGAGGACAATGAAATAATGAGACATATGTTATCTCGTGGTATCATACAATAGTTCAACTGATTTTTAAATAATGACAGCTTTTTAGTGTTTCTACTTCATATTGACCTATTTTTTGTAATAACAAATTCGTACTTTGTAATTCAGTGGCTGTAAATTTTGTCAAGTTTAAAAATTGGGAATTACATGCCATTTAGTGAAGTTGCAACATGTCATGATTTAAATCAGTATTCGTCTGTACGTTTCATTTTGCAATCGAATTGTAACAAAATAATTACACGTCCGCTACAATGACACTCGTTGTAGAACTGTCATACCATGCGACAAATCATACATAATTGTATAATCAAGAATACATTTTCGTTACCGGATGGTACATGGGCTGTTGAACTATATTTACTTACCTACATGTAGATTCAAATTATATTATCCTGATCTTATTTAGTAAATAAAATATATTTGCATGTGCGTCCTTTATACTGCAATGTTAGACGTTTAAAACCATCGTTCTACATTAAGGTTCGATTATGAGGTTACGTTAGGTTAGGGCTGAATTAGGTTATGTTATTCTTAACCCCACTTTAAGGTTCGGTTAGGTTCCATTTGGTTAAGTTAGGCAAGGTTATTAATAATATGAATTTTTGTTGATTTTCTGTAACATTTTTTCGCATTCTAAACTGCCTTCAGCAACTATTGGGAGAATAATTTGGTGCAATTCGAATTCCTCCGGAAAAATAGCAGCAATTTACACTTAAAAAAAGCGACGTAGTTACCTATATGATTTTTCTCTTTTAGTTAACAAATACCTTTTCTGCTTTTTCTATTGTTAAAGTGATTAAAACTTCACGTAGACTGCATATCATTTGCAACTTATTGCATTTCGTTACAAATTGCTTCCCTGGCAAGTAATTTCAGGAATTTATATTGGTACACGCAGGAAACAGGAAACTATTTCAATAATTTTATGTACTATGCGAATTAGCTAGATAGAGTACTTTAAAAATGTTTCTCCTAGTCCCCAGAGAGTACATTATTTATTTATAAACCTTAATTTGAGTTGCTAAAATTTATTATCCTGCGCTTCCTTTATGTATTATAAATATACATATATGTGTATATATTTTTTTAATTAACTAATTAAAAAGCAACATGTTATCTGGTATATTAATAGATATTTTTAATTAACCTCATTCGTTAAAAACCAATATGTGATTCCTGTATCAATAACGATTTATTGAATTATTTATTGTTTTAATGCATAAACAATAATATATGGATTTATGAACATGAGAAAACAATTTCACAACTCCAGAGTTTTTGAAATACTGTTGCCATTGAGTCATAATTGTCTACTGTCTTCGCTTTTTAACATACTTGGCACAAAAACGCGCATAAAACTTTAACGAAATTAATTTTCAGTGTGTTCAACCTCCCCCCCTCAGCAGATTAAATAATAATTATGAAAGTAAAAACAGTAAAAACTCAATCTTTATTATTCTACTTTGTATTATCCATCGACTGGTAGGTATTACTTTCGTGTCACGTTAAAGCGCACGTACTGTACTTTATGTACCTATAGTCTGTTCAAAGTTAAATGGTTAATTTAATAATTTAAAGCTGCAGTTTATAATACACTGTGAATTGTCTAGAACTTTTAATAAATTACAACATTAATAAAAGCAACCTACGTTAGATTAGACAATAAAAAAATATATTGGGTATAACAAATAGATTATTATATTTTACTTACATTATGAGTTGAGTTAGGATGACTTACGATCATAAAAATTAATGATTTCACATAAAATACAAACATGCAATAAATTTTAATACTTGCTTACATAAAGATGGCAAATAATAATGAATGTTTCCCAGCAGTTTTAAACAAACAGCAAAATTATCTTTACAAATTCAGATAAGATTTATGGTGCATATATCCAAGGCAGAAAATACTCTGATTATAAAATGATAACTAACCCATAATGTACATACATATTTATTATAATATTATTTGCTTTTATAAAATAACGATACACTGAGTGATGCACAATTGACGACATGTACATACTGACTGCTTAAATAATAGAACCAAAAAGTAGCTTTTGGAGAATCAGTCTTTAATTTTAAGTGTTCCTAATACGATTTTTCTAAAAGGGCTTTATGAATAGATAATATTCGGATCTAATGGTAAATAAACGGCTTTTAATTACGTGATCTTAACAAAGAGGGAAAGTTTTCGGTAGAAGCTCATTAAATTTCATTTAAAGGGAGACGATTATTAAAAATCTAATGTCAACTTTTTAACTCACGTAAATGAGTGGGGGGAAGGGGGGGGGGAACGGGTGAAAGATTCTACCACATCTCACCCACCAAATCTCATGAAGGGATGAGACGAATTAAATAAAATTAATTGAAGTCTAGTAAGTATGGATTTAATGTTATTTTCTGGGTTGTTAACCGTTTCTCTTTTGAGGACATCTTCAATTTCTTCATTTGCAAAACATTGTTTTACGTTTAAAAATATGTTTCACTTTTTTAAAATCCTTCCCCCTCCACAAATATTCTGCAGCACAGTCGGGGATTACCCTAAATACCAATGATTGTCACGTAAATAAACTTTTTGTACTCATAACAGTTCTAAGGTATGTACCTGGTGCTTTTAAGATTAAATAAATGTTGCCATTATAACAAATCCTAATTTACAACCCTCATTTCTTTTTCCAAATCTCACAACATAAATATATTTTTTGAGAACCTACATACAATTCAACGTTTCATTTGTTTTACAGTCGTTTATTTTTTTGGCTACACAATTGACTTTGCTATTGCTAAACGGCCTTAGTGTAGGGCATTAAATCGAATCCAGCGTTCTTTTATTACCTTTACATCCCAAAAGGAAACCGAAGAACAAATCAATTCCTATCGAGTCACACGTACCTATATTTCTCCTGTTACCTAATCCTGCAAATACTGTAACGTTTTATTGGATAAGAATGAAATTTGATACCACCTCTTGGGGGCCGTAAGGCGTCAGAACTAACCTAAAGGCAAAGTTACCAATTTCAGATTTTTTATTAGAGTAACGACTTTGAAAGCAAAATTTTTGTCCTTGTATTTTAACAGAAACTTTTGTACATGCTTACCTGTAAAATTTGTTATTTGAATTGTAAATGGAAGTGGTAAAAGTTTAACAAAAAAAAATAATAGGTATACAGTTTTCTCAATGTTACTCTAGATGTCCTCACACAACTTTCTATTAATTAAATAACTGCAATTTTATTTCGCCCCTCCACATTGTCCTCATATAAAGACATAACTCCGCCTACTGTAAGCCATATTCCTGAGCACTAACTCCACCTTTAGATGTTTACGTGAAGATACAGCTCCGCCCACTGTTAACTCAAAGTCGTAGTGTTAGCCCAGCCTCTAGATGACCACGTACAGACATTACCCCGCCCATTCTTAACTGCATATCTGAGCTCCGCCTATCGATGTTCTCATCCAGACACACAACTCAGCTCATTTTAAACTAAATACCTGAGCATTAGCTCCGACCTCTCGACATTCTCACACAGAGATATAACTGTTAACTGAATGCCTGAGAATTAACTCCGCCTTTAGATGTTTACGTGAAGATATAGCTCCGCCCACTGTTAACTCAAAGTCTTAGCGTTTGCCTAGCCTCTAGATGACCACGTATAGACATTATCCCGCACACTCTTAACTGCATATCTGAGTTCCGCCTCTCGATGTTCTCATCCAGACACACAACTCAGCTCATTTTAAACTAAATACCTGAACATTAACTCCGCCTCTCGACATTCTCACACAGAGATATAACTGGACCCACTGTTAACTGAATGCCTGAGCATTAACCCCGCCTTTAGATCTTTACCTGAAGATATAGCTCCGCCCACTGTTAACTCAAAGTCTTATCGTAAGCGCGACCTGTAGATGACCACGTATAGACATTGTCCCGCCCATTCTTAACTGCATATCTGAGCTCCGCCTCTCGATGTTCTCATCCAGACAAACACCTCAGCTCATTTAAAATCAAATACCTGAACATTAGCTCCGGCTCTCGACATTCTTACGCAGAGATATAACTGGACCTACTTTTAACTGAATGCCTGAGCATTAACTTCGCCTTTAGATGTTTACGTGAAGATATAGCTCCGCCCACTGTTAACTCAAAGTCTTAGCGTTAGTCCAGTAGCCCATTAGCTCAATCTATATTCTCAGGTATAGGCATGTACAAGGTGTTCTGAAAATAATGTAGGAAAGTGACATCACCGTAAAGACCAGACTGAGACGAATAAAAAATTACCATATTTTTTTTTATCTGAGGTCAATTAAAAAAGTTGTCGACGATTAAAGTTTAATTTATTTGGCCAATCGCAGCGCGCGTGGACAGCTCCGTGGAGGGCAGCGGGAGGGAGGAGGAGAGAGCTTGGTCGCGATTGGTCAAATTAAACTTTAATCGTCGACAACTTTTTTAATTGACCTCGGATTAAAAAAAATATGGTAATTTGTTGTTTGTCTCGGTCTGGTCTTTCTTACATAATTTTCAAAACACCCTGTATATGCCCACTATAAACTAAATGCCTGAGCATTAATTCTGCCTCTCGATATTCTCATACTGAGATATAAATAGACCCACTATTAACTAAATGCGTGAGAGTAAATTCCTCCTCTAGACGTTTACGTGAAGATATAACTCCGCCCACTGTCAACTCAAAGTCTAAGCGTTACTTGCGCCCTTAGAAGGTCATACAGAGACATCATTCCGCCTACCCTTAACTGTTTTCCTGAGGTCCTCCTTTCGATGTTCTCGTTCAGACATATACGTCACCAAGCCCAAGCCCTTTGTAATCTAAATTCCTGAACATTAACTCCGCCTCAAGACGTTTTCGTCCAGAGACATAACCCCGCCCACTGTTAAGCTTAACGTTTCTCGAAATTCTAACTAATCGACTGTCCTACCTTTATTGATCTTATGTCACGTTAAAACGCTAGTACTGTACTTCCTACTAAAGGAATTTAAAAAAAATAAACAACAATCTTATATAGGAGTAAATTTTGAAAGAATGAAATGCAACGTTTGGACTACTTTACCTACCTCCATAGAATTTTTAATAAATAAATAAATTACGATGATATACCTTGTAGAATTTAATTTAAATAATAAAATACAAAAGTTTCAAGAAATATATTGTAATGTTGACACAAAAATTGTTTCGCTGTACTACAGCTTCTTCAGGTGAAGATTTGACAAACTTAGACTACGACACAGCTATATATATCCGTACAATTTAAGGTGGGGCTGGTTTAACAATTAAATTTAGGTTTAACAACGGAGAATTCTTAATACCTAGTTGATCATATTATCTTAAATGATACAGCGAAACAATTGTTGTGTCAACATTACAATATATTTCTTGAAACTTTTGTGTTTTATTATTTAAATTAAATTATGGATCAGTTTCAACAAGTTAAGGCTTCTACAATCGAATATATACCTTGTAGAATCCACACAAACATTTTCTGATAACCTATGTTTACATAAAAGAGGGAAATACATCCGTTTTAGGCTTGTAATCGTATTTGTTCTGACAAACCCACCTTTCTGTCTCAATTACCAAACTTTATTCAGGAATGGGTCATGCCACCTGGTCCTTCGAATCTTTGTTCCAGTTTCTGTTCGAATTTGTATCGTTTCCAACAAATCTATCATTGATTACGTCTTTACATCCGTTCCGGTGGTTGTTGTGGTCAAAAGGATTTTCGTAAACGAGCAATTGATTTATTCTAACCCTCTAATTGTATCTACATACCCACCAAAAGCTCATCGAAGATGTTAAAATCAATTAAATACAAACTAATTAATTAATTTTCTCTTTTCTATTTTTTAAAAAATAACAACCTACTTTAGTTGGTTTTTTATTATATTAATATGCTACTTAAAAAAATTTTAGCCATATAATTCTAAGAATATTTAAATTAATTATTTATTGATATTTTTTCAACACTACCATTTCCTTTTTATTATTTATAATTCAAAATCTACATCATCTTCGTCTATTTCCATGGGTACATTTGTGTAATTACCACCTTCATCCCAATGATTAAAGATTGCGTTTTGATTATGAATATTTGTTCTTTGATTATTATGGGGCACATTATAGTTCATCCAGTTATCAGGTAACGTGTCCTGAATAGTAGTCCTTTGCCTTGGTTGCAGGGGTTCACCTCGGTAACTTGACCATTGCGCATTTTGCCCTTGACTTGCCAATTGTTGTTGCTCTCTACTAAGAACCACTGATCTTTTACGTATATTTTCGTTAGTTTTGGCGTCCAACAAATCGATGTGTTGTTGTATCAGAAAAACAGCTTCTTTTCGTTTGAACCTTAAGTCTTCGTTCTGGTTGGTTTCTATGCCATCTAAGAGTACCAGATACTTGACCATTGCATCCTCAAGGTATAAATATTTTTTGTCCTCTTGGCTGCCAGAAAATGATACTATTTCATATTGTAATGCTAAGACATTGTTTTCAACGTCTTCGATAAGCTTCAAGTTGTTCTTGACTGTATCATTGTCGTTGTTAGTGTTAGTATTGTTTTCGGTACCGCTGGCAATATTGGAGTCACCTGTTGTTAAATTCTTATCATCTGTAAGTGGAATATAAATTAAATGTAGTAGATAGACAACAAGAGGTCATAATTACAATAGAACACTAAAATTGAACTCTTAATGGTTACGTGCCTCTAAGCAAGACATTGTTATCAATTCTGAAAGAACGGCACATTTTGAAACCGGCTAGTGATCTCAAAAATTGTTAGGTTTGGTTAGATAGGATAAGGTTAGGTTAGTTCAGGTAATTACAATACATTCCAACACAAGAGACCTTTTTATATTAGTTAACTTTGACTTTTTTCTCTTTGCTATAATCTGATGAGAATTTTAACGGAGTCCCTCCTCCCAACTACAAATTCTATAAATAGTAAAATACAATTTCAGGAATTTTAGTTTATTTGTTTTCAAAGTCGATAGACTGCTTATTACAATTTTTTGTTAAAAAAAATGAAAACTGGAAAAACTTTGGCGGTTGTTGTAGAACGAACCCCAACGCCAAAACACGACACTTTAGTTGTCCGAAGCACTTTTCGGTAATAAGGTTACCTTCTTCAGGGACTGAAGTGAACTAAACCTAAAAGAGAACTAATCCTAATATACACTGAAAATTGTTAAGGTTCACTGAACATGGTTCAGCAGCAATAGTGATGATGTTCAATGGACCTTGATAATAACAAATAATGATAATTAAACTAGACTAAATAGCGGAGATCCAGGGATAGGACCCTTGCTATTGTTAAGTAAAATTTTGTTATTTTTACGAATGTATAAACTTTCAAAACTATCTAGTAGAAAATTATTCCTAACTTCTTTTACTAATTTAAGATTATTAATATTAATATTATGTTCTTCAGTAAGAATATGTTGGGCAACACTAGATTTTTCGGCTCTACCAAACCGTGCATGAGCTAAATGCTCCTTGAACCTAGTTTGGATCGAGCGTCTAGTTTGTCCAATATATTTTTTACTACAGTCATTACAGCTCATTTCATATATCTCCGACTTTTCTAAGAAAGGAATTTTATCCTTGGTGTTACCGAGGAGAGTTTGAAGGGAGTTACCACTTGAACTGTAGGCAATGCGGAAATCAAGTTTACTAAAAATGCCTTCGAATCCTCGAGTAAATCTTTGCTCGTATGGCATTGTAATAATCTTGGTCTAAGACGTACGGCACTCAATCAAATCCTGAGTATTCTTTAATTGCCTTTACATTCCAAAAGAAATCCGGAAAACAAGCAAATCAAAGTCTCAAGCATATTTTTTATGTTATGCTGTCCTAAAGATGCCACAATATTTTTAAATTTTGGAAATGTGTTTGTGTCTTTCAGGTTGGTAATTTAGTTCACGTATAATATATAAACCACATGTAACATCTCCCTCTCTGTTATCAAAAATGGACCAAAGCAAACACTATGTATAACGTAAAACAGGAATTCGATTTTTAAATGTTTCACAAAGATAAACATCATGTGGGATAAAAGTACCTACTTATTGAATATTTATTTTATAATATTAATGTCAAATTGAAACAATAAAATGTTGTTTAAATCCGTCGTTAATAACCCTACCACTCTGACCTATATAGGTACTGTATATTATATTTTTATATTGTATTTCTATTTTAATTTCTAGTTTCTCTTTGTTTTTTTTTACTACTTTGCAAGTTTTGTAAACTAGAATCCAGGTTTACACATTTACAGTGCTTTTGTTCCCTTGATTCTGAGGTAGGAGTTTCAAAATACTTGTAATTAAACACATTTATTTATTGGAGAATTATAAAAGATACTTTTCGAAAGTATTTAAAAATTATTAAGCAATTTCACTTCATGGAGTATTTTTTGAAATAGAAATACCATATTTGAATAATTATTTAAATACAAATACCTTTGAAGTACATATTTAAAATATAAATACAAATACTTCTGAGCTATATTTATAAAAATATTCTTATGCTATTATGTAATCTATAAGCAAGCATACCAATAGGCTTCGATAATTAAAAAATATTTTTAAGCAGGTATGTAGGCACTTATTTAATTATAAATATTTAAATGCAAATACTTTACTGATAATTTTCCATCTGGAAATAAAAATTATATCTGTTATTATTTTAATCATAGCAATAATTTATAGAAGAATATATATGTAACTTTATGTTTTCATTAGTTTAATTATTCATGAATCATTTACAAGAAAAAATCATAGTATTTTAAAACAGAAAAAAATGTATTTAAATTTAGTTCCCATACTTATCCAAATCGGCTTGACCAATTTTTATGAAATTTTATATGCATATTCAGTAGGTCTGAGAATCGGCTACTATCTATTTTTCATACCCCTAAGTGATAAGGGTTGTCCAACTTTTTTTTTATTTTTTGGATATTTTTTTTTAATATTCATGATTTGGCATTAAAAAATACATGTAACCCTTAATTTTCATCCTTCTACCACCAACACCCATTTTTTTAAAGCGATATTAGTACTGTAATAATCTTCAACTCTCAGTGGTCGATAACTGATCAATTATTATCAATCGATTAGTCATCCCCGCCAGGCGTCTACTGATGTCACTACTCACCCAGCAAACAGCACGGAGTGGGGATGAGAATGAAGCAGATTTTTTTAGAATGTTACAGAGAGTTCAAATATGTTCTAAGAAGTAAAAGAATGTTTTATTATAACATTTCAGAATGATTTGGCAATGTTTAAGAATGTTCCAAAATCTTGAAGATCATTCAAGAGTGTTCCAGAGTGTTAAAATAGTTGGAGAATGTTTTGAATAATTCTGGGATGTTCTGGATAGTTCTAAATTCGCGAATATTCTAGAATGTTCCATCAAACGTGTGATATATTCTTACCCGAGCAACGTCGGGTATTGCTGTATAAAAGTATTTGTATTTATATTTACTTTAAGTACTTTACTAGTCTGCTGATTGATTAATTGTTTTAGTAATCGTATTAATCGCTCAACTGAAGTAGGCAAAGTTTCAGCACAAAAGGTCTAAAATTAATGTTTTGCAAGTTTAAGTTTCCTAATTATAATGACAAAAATACTTACATCAATGATGGGAATGTTTTCCTGTTTTAATTAGCATGAAATCCAACTTATATATTTGTAATTAATTACAAACACTACCCTTCAGACCCTTAATTGTCTAGGCTTATTAATTATTTTTAAATAATAATTCTATTTAGGAATGGGATAATTTTAAAAATATAAAAAAATAATAATACTGTCCCAGTTATCTCACGTTGATTCATTGATTTGCGCTGCACCCACTTTTTACATATTTACCCTCAAATGTTTCCTGACATTCCGAAGTATATGTCTTGTCAGCAAGAATAACGTTGTCCAATTCCTCTTCAGTTAAAGTTAAACTGGAAGCAGAAGAACGGTTGCCATCCGACTCTCCCTTGTAATTTTTAGTTTCACTGTCTGTAGCTTGGGGATTTTTGGGAGATATTAAATACCACTTTCTTTGCATGAAAACGCTTTGGTGGTTTCATTCACGGAGACTGAGTTTGTTCTTATCCTAATTGTAACATATCGCACAAATAATTTTGACAAGTTCACAAAGAGTTACTGTTTATAAATTTGACAATGTCATAACTGTCATGGATTGCTACAAAAATTTAGTAATAAAGTGGATTGAAAAAACTTTTTAAGGGTAACAAAACGCTTGGAAAAGTTTTACAATTTATAGGTACATTTATATTCCTAATGATACTCTTACAAGGCAAAATGTACATGGAGTGTCAATAAAACGTTTTGTAAAACTTCTCCAAGTGTTATTATGACTAATTATAAATATGTTTCACAAAGAGTTATCGACGATAAACTTGTTTAATTTATTCATAAAATCGTTCAGTGGTGCCACCTGACCTTTCCCTTTAATCTGATAAAAGCGTTAGTACCTTTTAGAGTTATTACGACTGATTTTATCTACTTTGTTACAGTTCTCATCTGACCGTCAACAACATTAGGATAGATCAAAGAGCGTCATGTGCAGGACTAGAAACTGGCGCCGCCAGCAGGAAACCGCCCCCATTGCTGCGTTCGAGGACGCTTCCTGCAATAGTCGTCCCAGGTGTAAATATCCTTCAGGCGCAATTAGGAAACTACAACTCCCAAGGTGAGGAGCAATTTACTAACATATTAAAACTTCGACTTCTGATAGAGCTCCTCCTGTGTACTTGTTTAACACAAGGACAACATTAAACAGAACTTTAAAATTTAGTATTGGGGTTGTAAAGTTTGAACAAGTTTCCCAATGGGCAAACAATAACATTAAAGTGAATGTTTCTTAATAATCATAATGGAGTACTATTAGCTCAATAAAATACAAACATTAGGAGTTAAGGTGGTAAAACGGTGAAACAAAACTAAAAAACATCTAGAAATGATAAGGATAAAATTTAAGGGATTCTAAGAGTACAGCAGGTCAATTAGAGGGGCTAATAATAATTGGAAATGAAAGATTAGTATCTCATAATCATATTAAAAGCGAGTCAGAAGAAGGTTAGGGTGGTGGAACGGCTAGATAAACCAAAAGTTCTAAAGAAGTGATAAGGATGAATTCTAAAAAGTTACCTGGGACTACTGCAGGTCAATTAGCGTATTAATAATAATTGAAAATGAAGGATTAGTTAAAACAATAAAATTAGAAACGAGTCAGAATAAGGTTAGGGTAGTGAAACGGCTAAATAAACCAAAAGCTCGAAAGAAGTGATAAGGATGAATTCTAAAAAGTTCCTGGGACACAGCAGGTCAATTAGCGTATTAATAATAATTATAAATGAAAGATTAGTAATTCATAATCAAATTAGAAACGAGTCAGAAGAAGGTTAGAGGTAGTGAAGCGGCTAAATAAACCAAAGGCTCGAAAGAAGTGATAAGGATGAATTCTAAACAATTCCTAAGGCACAGTAGGTCAATAAATCAGATCACAATCGCATTAAAAACGATTCCCTGGGAGGTTAGGGTGGTGAAGCGGCTGACTGTTCTCAATCACTCAATTCTATACCAATTTCCTATTATTTTTCTCTAAAGGCAACTAAAATAAGGTCACTCTGTATATAACCCTTTTAATTAATTTTGGTCAGACTATTTTAATTTAAACAGTTTACATTTCTCGTATTTAAATTCCAAACGGTTCCGTTTTATTGAATTGCAACCAAGTCAAACAATGCATGATGGAAAATAAGGTATAATTCAATTTAATCTGTTAATTTAATTATGTAAACACAAATCAATTATGCAGTCGCAAAATTAATCAGATTACTACAACATGCCGTTATTCAGACGAGACTGCAATACCTTATTCATACAGTTTCCAATTACGAAAAAATTTAATTCTGTTTAATTGCTACTGGGGTTTCGATATATTCGATAGTCAGTGCTATTACTTTACTTGACCGATCGGTTCAGTGTTATTAGTCGAATTATTCGATTGATTATTTGAATAGTAAAATGTTATTTTATCGGAAATATTTTTAATTCAATTCCTCTTTCGTTTTAAAGCATTCGATGTTTTATTTAAATGAGTTAAAATATTACGTTTTACCTGATTTGTGAAACTACATATTTAAAAAAAATTTATTAACTTCCTAAATAATTTCTCTGGCTTTTTAACAATAATCAGAAATTTAAAAAGCAAAATAAAATGCGCATTTAACTAAGTATCTAGTCAAATTTCTCATAAAATAAAATACAATAAAATAAGATCCCCAATTAGCCAGAGTCTTGATCAGTGAACAGCGGTGACCGCTGAGGTCAGGTACACTAGCTTTGATTAGGCATTGCAACTTTCTAACTTTTAAAGTTTATGTTACTTACTAATATTTATTTTCTATTCATAATTTATTATTATTCTTTTATATTTATTAACATTAAAAATATTTTGTATCTTGACTAGGAAGGGAATCAAACCTAAGTCCTTATTACGACTCATTTTCGTGTACGTGACTAGTAGACCAGTGGCCACGTTTTTTTTAAAGCTGGAAATAGTCGTGTGCTTAGGGGTCGTCTATAATAATGCAGATGGCGCACCGGCGCCAGTTCAATTCACGACTTGTGCAACATTTTTTTAATTTTTTACCTATTAATTTTTGTAAACTTTATAATGTAATTGCAGAGGTACCTACGGGACCCTTGGCAAACAGGTCAAACCTTTATCTGACTATTTCTTATTTATTAATTGACGAAGCTGTTAATTCTTGTAACTCCATATTAAAATAAAAACACAACACAAAAGTTACAAAACTTTTATTGTAGACCACAATAATATTATTTCACCACACAGTGGCTTCCTCAGGTGGAAATATAATAACTTAAAACTAAAATACAAAATCCTTAAATACTAAACATAGACGAAAAGAGGGGGATGGAACCATTAAAACAAAACTACAGATTAAGTAAAGGAGAATTATTAATATCTAATTGGTCATTTAAAATTAAACCTAGTCTATTTAATTTGTTGATCTCCATACATTCCAATAAATTTAATTTATGGCCTTTATTTTCTATATGTAATACATTAAAATCATCATTAAAACTATGGCCATGTTCTATAAGATGATTTGCATAGGTGGAATGGGTGTTCTTATATTCAAAACTTTTTTTATGTTCATGAATCCTGTCCCTAAATGATCTCCCTGTCTGACCAATATATGCTTTGTTGCAGCTACCACAATTTAATTGATAAATTCCTGATTTATGTTCCTTTGGGGTGATATGTTTATTATTTTTTATGAAATGTCCTAAAGTGTTATTAGTTTTAAAGGAAATTATCGAACCCGAAAATTTGGAAATATGATAACCTAAACGTTTAGAGAAATAACCTGAATAAGTAAGAGTATTAT
Source organism: Agrilus mali (assembly GCA_029378335.1). NCBI lineage: Eukaryota > Metazoa > Arthropoda > Insecta > Coleoptera > Buprestidae > Agrilus > Agrilus mali. The sequence continues at coordinate 4,601,450 of CM055661.1, forward strand.
AGTTTGACGAGCGTTTGTTTTTTACATGGGGGTAAATTAAATTTAAAGTATTTCTAAATAGTTTTTTATTGAGTAAATCGGTAACTAGTGACGTATGATAACCGTTGTTGGCAGCAATTACCAAAATCCTATTTAATTCCTTATTATAATCATCAGATGACATAGGTACTGTGATTAATCTATGAAGGCTAGAATGGAAAAAGGCTAATTTATGTGAAATAGGATGACAAGAATTAGAATGAATAATGGTATCGGTATGAGATTTCTTATGGTAAATGGAAAACGAATGTTTGTTGTTTAAATTCTTTATGGATAAATCCAGAAAGTTGATACTTTTGTTATCTTCCAGTTCTAACGTGAATTTGATTTTAGGGTGAAGATTATTCAAAAAATTAAAAAATGTCGAGAGTTGTCTGTTAGATCCCGTAAAACACACGAGGATGTCATCGACATAACGATAATAATATAAACATTTTTTGAAAAGAATATTCTGCGCTATTTTACTTTCAAGATTATTTAAAAACATTTCCGCGAGAAGTGGGCTCAGCGGGTTACCCATTGCGAGACCCGATCGTTGTTCATAATAGGTATTATCAAAAATTAAATAATTTTGTTCTAGGCAGATAGTTAATAGTGAAATGAGGTCATTTATAATAACAGGATTTACCTTATTAGTCGTTAAGTGGGTTTTGACTATCTCAATCACTTCGAACGGCGGGATACTGGAAAACAAATTGCAAACATCGAAAGAAGCGAATTTACAATTACTAGGTAAAGATAAATTAGATATATTATGAACCAGTTCCAAAGAATTATTTAGGGAAAATTGTGATTTAAAATTCGTAAGATCCTTAATCTTATTAACTAAAAATTTAGAAAGTTTGGTGCAGGGTGCTGAGTACTTCCTGTTCACTTCTTAATGATAAACAAAAATATTTAATCACGGTCATGAACCCCCAACCTCCTAAATTGTATGGTCTCATAAAACTTCATAAAGATAATTTTCCTATTAGACCCGTCGTCTCTTATGTTCAAGCAATTCAGTGAAATTCGGTGAAATTAAAATGATTTTCATGGAAGCGGTAGCTAATATGTAAGTGTATATACATATTTTAAGAGAGGAAATAATTTATCCATCATAATTTGTTTCTGTACGAAACTAGTTTATTTTAAACATAAATATCATCGTATAACAAGTCTGCAGTTCCCCGCTATGAAATGGTCACCGAAAAATGCTATGAATCACCAAATTTGGAGGGTATAGATACCAATTTTTGGTGGTGCATAATGCAAAGCAAATCAAACACTTTGATGATAGCGACACCGTATCTATCATACTATAACCTATTTTTCAAGTTTTACATTACAGTAACATACAATGATACTGATTTTTTTTGCTTCAACCAGGAATCGAACTCGGGCCTTTCGCGCGGCAGTCTGGTACGCTACCAGTGAGCTAACGATAAGTCGTGTAAGTTTCAATGTTCGCAGACTAAATGATTGACCGGCTCATCGCATCAACAAACTGTTTTTTAGATACAGTGTTATATGTATCTACCTGTATAACTATATGTATGAATGTAATCCTTATGGAAATTTTATGTATTTAGTAGATACTATAATTTTATGTTATAAAAATGTATGTAGCCACCATTTCTATAAAAAAAGTCACAAGTTCCTCAGTGTTATTTTTTTATTACAGACACCAGAGCTCAGCTGTGGGCCCCGAGGGGTAGTCTTGCACCGAAATCCCCTAAAATATGGGACGAGGCGGAATTATTAGAAACGAGAAGGAAGAGTGCTTTTAGCAGGATATGTGGTACCGGCAATTATGGGCCCGAACGAGGGGCCGATGGAACAGTAGTCTTGAGGTAAAGAAGTAAATTTTATTAAAAATAAAAAAAAACAAAAGAAAGCTTGGGTAGGTAATAAAAGGGGAAAATAATACGGTCTTCGACCCACACAGCACATATGCTAGTGTACTTAAACCTTAAAGGTTTGCCACCCTAACACCGAAATATATTGTATTTAATAAACCAGGGTATATTAAATATTAAACCTTGTTAAAGTAGCTTAATGTAGGAAAGGTTTTCTACTCTATCTACCACATCCTTCATAGTGTATATCTGTGGGATATTTTCTCTGCAAACGTCAATAATATTTTTAACATGCAAAACATTTGAAGAAAATCCGGATCTGGGAAAACGCGTTAATAACATGATATTATGGAAATATAACAAATTGCTCGTTTCTTTGAATCCTGACGTTTTTTCAGAGTTCCTGCTCCCCACGTGGTGGCTGCTAAAGCTTATCGAATAACCAGCCCCAGTAGCACAGGTTCGAGCAGCGGTTTCCAAAAACTTTCAAAATTTCTCAATCAAGGAGTCAAAAACCAAAGCGTAGTAGTGGACGACTCGAACGTACCACGAAGACTAAGCTGGGAACGGTGAGTCATCTTTTATTTATGTAATATGTAACGGCGGAGGGGATGTTCAGCAAACATAATAATAACAATATTAAGGGTGTGCAAACTACTTTATTATTTTACATAAGTCTAAAACCGACGTTTCGTTGAAAGTTTGCCAATTTTTTCAAGGGTGGATTATAATAGTCACATACAATTTTTTTTTTGGAATTTGCTGTTCTATATTCAATGGAAGAAAAATTACAAAATTAATGATATGCAAATTTTTACTCGCTTATTTTCTGAATTTTAATTTATTTAGCACTTGAACTGCTTTGAATACACCTCACATTTCTTCTAAATTTGCTGCTTTATACCTACTATAAAACTCATACTCTCTCCGAATTTTTGAAATAGACTTTATTCTTTTAGAAATTTCTTCCTTATGTAACGCATTCAAATACGTGTAGATTTTACGATATTTTGGCTACAAGTGGAGAAGAAAAATTTTTAACCCTCGGTGCTATAATAAGTATCTACGTATATAGTAACACCCTCTATAACAAATACCAGCTTTAATACCTTCCTAAATGTTTTAGTTTGTTGAATCTATTTTACGAAATTACATTTAATTACGTATTCAAACATTCAAACTCTGCAGCCTGCAGCATAAATAATGTTAAACTCTAATTTGATTCCATTTGAGATAAAGCTAGCTAACTAGGCCAACGAAACGTTGTGTTGTTATTTTACTAAACAGGAACTTAATTGCTATTGCCACTAAATATGTACGTATTTGCTGCATTACGCTTTTGATAAAATCATTTTCTATCATATACCATATTTACGCAAAAGACGTTCCTTGCATTACGTCCTACAGGATGATCAGAAATTATACATTACTTACCAGAAATATTAAAAATGCCAATAGCTATTGTTGATGATAACAAACTTGTCGGATCTCATCAGCACGCCATGTTCGTAGTGGTGGATTTTAACATAAATTATGCAACACAGTATTCAAAAGGAGGGTGAAATTCGTAAGAATTGGTCACTAATTATAAATTCCTTAAGGTCATTTAAGGGACTCATTTCAACAAATCAAAAAAGACCTTGTCAAACACATCTGAACCCGCAATTAATAATAAATCCCTATAGATGATACCCTTCTCCTGAATACTAAATTGCTTACCATGAACATGGCGTGCTGATGTGATGCAAAAAGTCCGAATGCTAAATACACTGAGTAATACAAATTTTTGTGTGCCAAAATCCACCACCACCACCACACATTTTAATATTAACGCTTCATTTTAATTTTTTAATAATGTTGCTTTTGGTTGATTTATACAGACAGTAACACCCTGTATGTATGTCCTCGACCGTTCATTTTTCATTTCCCGTAATCGAATCTGTTCAGTTCCATTTTCCAAGTTTCATTACAAGGCAATTTCTTTTATTGCTCAGAGGTCATCATCAGAGAACTGAAGATGAAAGAATTATCAGAGTATCACGACGGACAATAATGTCGTCGTAATAATTTTGACCTGAAAGCCCTTGACAATGTATTTTTCAAGTTGCGCGACTTTTTCCGAACACAGGAGAGTATCTCTTCATTAAAAGTTTCTTTGTTGACCTGTAACTTGTACAAAAGTCAGCCAACAGGGACCAAGCGCATCATAGAACATAACACATAATAGACTTTACCCTTCAGTCTTCGTATATTTTTGTTTTCGTTTTTCTGTTGGTTGACTATACCTAGACATAAAGTATAAAGGCTAGAAAAACGCAAGATTCAAATGAATGCTTGTGTTCTTGGCCAAAAATTTATTAAAACAACCAGAACCCGAATTGCAATTTTGATCCTTAAGAGCAAGTTGATGTTATATACACAAAGAGGCATTATATCGCCATCTGCTGGGGAGTACCGGCTGCAAAAGTATTTCATGCTTTAGACAAGGCCTCACGAAGGTATCAGCTTGTCTACTGCTCGATAGATGGTGATAAAATGACTGTAACTAGCTGTTATGTCAACTCACTCTTTAGGAGATGTTTCAGTTTGGTTAGTAATTAACCGAGATTACATATGGCGATCCTCGTCTCGTAATTTTCATAACTTTCAAACCAAGAGCAAAAAAGTTGTTACCTCATTTTACATATACAGGGTGTTTTTGAACGGTTGGGAAAGCTCGAAACTGGTGATAGCTATACTACACCTCAAAATATGTCGATTGAGCCAAACTTACTTTTGTCGAAATATTGATAAGGAAAAAGTAACAAGGTGTTAAGGTTGTAACTGTATTTTCTATTTTTCCTTATTGCTGGAGAAGTTTTGTAGTTTTTGGCCTCAATCTCGGTGTGTGGAGGGTTTTTGGTACGAGGAATAAGAATTTGCTACTGATTTTAGTAAAATTTCTACAGGGCAGCACATACCTACGTCATTATCGGTAAAAAAAAAACTGTGACACCCTGTATATAATAATCAAAAAAAGTTTATCTCCCGCCTTTTCTGTACAAAAAAGGTATGCTTGTTGAAAGTGCCTAAAGTTAATGGTGTTCGAGATATTTGCTTATTGGGTCAGGTAGAGTAATAGACCAGGGTCGATAATATAATTTTTGAAACGACAAAAAATTATAGTAGGATGAAACCCATTGGAAAAGGAAGTGAATATAACAGAAATGAAAGGAAAAATAATTTACGGGCGATCTGAAGTCGGGAAGGGGAAGGGGGTGTTTTTAAGTGTAAAGACGGTTTTCCTTCATTTCTAGAAAAACTAAAAGTTAAATGGCAAAGTTGTAGGTAATAAAAAGATCGACAACTTTTGTATTGACACTTTTATTACATAACCTCACAATTTATGTGAAAAATTCAGATAACCAACTTTTTAGTTTTTTATTTTTATCTTTTACAAAAACACTTTTTTTTTCACGAAATTTGGTGAAAACTTGCCTATTTATGTTCCAAACACGCTGTAATTTTTTTGATTTGAAATATTGATTTTTTCACCTTATTTTTACTAAATATCCAAAAAGCACCCTAATTTTCAATCGAAAATTCTCACGTTAAATATCTGCTTTTTTAAAAACGTTGGTGGGCTTTTTCTTCGTTGAAATCTCTACTTTCTGATGGTGTGAATAAAAATATACATTACTATGGTAAGTTTTCTCGGAAAATGCAAAAAAAACGAAAAAACTACATTAATGGTTTTAAAAAATATTATAATGAATAACGTAATCAGAATAAAGTAAGTGAATTCAATAGTACGATTTACATGTTTATTTATATATGATGAGATTTTCTATGACAAATGGAATTAGAAATTAATAAAACAACTTTTTTACTGAAAAAAATAGCAGCGGTCACATTTTTTATATAAAATTCCCTTTTTTTTGCATTTCCTGAGAAATTTATACATTTAGGGTCTGGTGGGGTAATTGTGAACGATTTTGGAAGTTTCAATCGAAAATTCTCACGTCAAAATATCTGCGTTTTTAAAAACGTTGGTGAGCTTTTTCTTCATTGAAATCTCTACTTTCTGATGGTATAAAAAAAAATATACATTACTATGTAAGTTTTCTCAGGAACTGCAAAAAAAACGAAGGGAATTTTATTAAAAAATGTGACCGCTGCTATTTTTTTCAGTAAAAAAGTTGTTTTATTAAATTCTAATTACATTTGTCAAAGAAAATCTCATAATATATAAATATACATGTAAATCGTACTATTGAATTCACTTACTTTATACTGATTACGTTATTCATTATAATATTTTTAAAAACGTTAATTTAGTTTTTTTCGTTTTTGAATTTCCTGAGAAAACTTACCATAGTAATGTATATTTTTTTTCACACCATCAGAAAGTAGAGATTTCAACGAAGAAAAACCCCACCAACGTTTTTAAAAAAGCAGATATTTTGACGTGAGAATTTTCGATTGAAACATCCAAAATCGTTCACAATTACCGCACCAGACCATAAGTATATCGATGCATTTTATATTTGTATCTACTCGACGTTTTATTAACGCGTTAAACAAGTTGCTTTACAATTTGACGTAAAAAAGCGGAATAATGTTACTATGGTTTCTTATGCTTGTTATACAATTAATTGAAATTTCACTTGGAATTTGATGTCGTTAACGATTAAACATATTCTACTACAAAATCAGTAGCAAATTCTTAATCCTCGTACCAAAAACCCCCCACATACCGAGATTTAGGCCAAAAGCTACAAAACTTCTCCAGCAATAAGGAAAAATAGAAAATAAAATTAAAACTTTAACACCCTGTATCTTTTCCTTATCAATATTTCTACTAAGATAAGTTTTGCTCAATCGACATATTTATCACCAGTTTCGAGATTTTCCAACCGTTCAAAAACACCCTGTAGACCATTACTATTTGACAACATACAGTACATGCTTTCTGGATTATATTGATGACATAAACTCAGTCTTTTAATATTTTTCTGTAGATATGTGCCTGGTACATATATTTGAACGATATCGGTTACATCTTAAGATACATTATCATTATGTTCTACGTTGTCCTTGTTCATGTTGAATACGTTTCCGTGTCGCCATTACACAAGAAGTAAAATGTACATCTAGAAAGATGTATTGTTTCACGTACAAACGTGCCTGTCCTTGAATTAATACCCCTCCTCGGGTGATATTCATCCCTTTGTGCTACTGTTCGATAAATAATGGTAGTTATTTATTATAAGGCTTGAGTACAAGGGGTTGCTTTTAAGATCCGTTACGTTTTATTGAGAAAAACGAGGGAAAACATTTTTCTAAGAAGTCCAGCATATTGATCCCCATCATCGGATCGCTTACATATCTACACTCTTTTTGTTAGGAAGCCGGCACTGAAGACATTTTATGGATCTGAATTGCGATTTGCGACACGACACGTGGGTACAATTTACAAAAGATACGAAAAAACCAAGCAGAATTTATGAGATTTATATTCTGTGCTGTTTATGTCACTTGCTATAAACCCGTCTTCTATTTATATTATTATCGAAAATTGTCGACCATTTTTAAACCATTCTTCCCAGCTAAAATTTTACTTTTCACACTCCAAAAAGAAGGAGACAGAATTAGAAAATTTTTCTTAAATGTACTATTTATAACTTAAAAGTAGGTTAATTCAACATTTAATTTTCTTTTCTTCGTCCAGCTTTCTGTAGATACTTTTCCTTCTTGTATAAATAAAGTGGTATTTGCTTTTTAAAACGTGGGCGTATTTATTCGATTACAACGTTACTGAGGTTTATAATTTTGCGCTCCATTTTTCACCACAGCCATGAGCTGAAGAGGGTAAACATTTATTTATTTATTTATTTGTATTTGCTTCGCCGCGTTCTCCCTATCTTTAAATTACCTGAAAACTGTTTATTCCGTTTGGATGCTATAAATTTCTTGTCATCTTGCGGCGGATTCGCGAAATTATGCAGTATGAAGTTTAATGAGTTTAGGCTCATCTGTTTCAATCAGATTTTCCCCAGAAGACCCTAATGAACCATTCCTCTTTCTATACGCGCCTTAATGAAGGGTGAATTATGCCAGAATTATGGTAGAACTAGTTCTTTTCAACACCTATATTTACTCATTACAATTTAGATTAGTTTTGTTCGTTCAAAGAGATTTTAGAAATAAATCCAGCAAGACCTATGAAGTTGGTTTTGGTTCCACAATATATATAAAGGGTGTCTCAAGTATAACTAATTAAGCTTAATATCTGGATTTAGGACTCCAAAACAATAAAAAATATCCTATGAAAGTTTCTCCCGAAATTCTTCATTAAATTAGTGAGTTATACCAGTTCAAGAAGGGCGGTCAAAATTTAATTTAATTTTTTTTTATTTGGAAATAGACAAAACAGAATTGTAAACATATTCTACTAACAAGAGCAGGATTCTTTTTAATCATCCCCTATTATAACAAACAATTAAATTAGAAAAAAGATTTTTGAAGGTAACTTTTTATAAATAATACAATTTTCCAAGTATTAAAATATTTCATCTTTTTCGGAAAAACGGGCAGCTCTTTCAAAAACTTGAAAGTCATAAAATCTTCTGAATTATTGAAGTTTCTAAGGATATATTTTTTATGATGACATTCGAACACATAAAAAAGTTCTGGTAAAAAATAAAGGAAATTCTTTTAATCGTCTCCTACAATAACAAGGGGTAAAATTGCAATAAAGGTTTTTGACAGTAACTTTCTAAGTAATTGCTGTCTTAATAATTGTAAACAGACTCGCTCTTTATTTCAATGAAATTGGACTCTTGATTATTCCAACTAATGGGAATTATAGACACGGGGGGGTTGACTTTTGACGGTTGGATGCTTTAAACAGTGAAAATATTTCTGTATAAAAATATAATTTTTGGGGTAATTGTGAACATGGCTTTATAAATATAATTTTCATTGGAATTCACATTTGAAAGCGAATTGTTCACTTTTGCCCCATTAAAAACCTTTCTAAAGCCAGTACAAACAAAACGATTGTTCACATTTACCCCTAAGTTTTTGACTGCGTTAATTAGTGAAAGGGTAATTGTAAAAAAATCCGAATTTGCATCTTTAACAACAGAAATTCGCTTAAAACTAAATAAGGACTGAAATTAATCATATAGTCGCCTAAATTTAATCTTCATCTAAGATATATCGAGCTTCAAAAGCCAAACTTCCAAAATGGTTCACAATTACCCCACCTGACCCTACAATTTTTCAAATTACAATGTGGGTCGTTGCCAATATTTTATTTATTTATCGACAAATTAGCAGTTATATCAAAAAAGTGAAAGAGTAATAAAATTTTCTAAATAAATTATACTTTTGATGGCATATTCTTTTATGACGAAATTCGAACTCATAAACAAGTTCTGTTAAAAAATAAAAAGGGGGTGCAAATTTCACACTTTCAACGAACATTTTCTTAGCCATCTTCTTCTATAAGAAGTGGTGAAATTTGAATTATGATTTTTAACAGTACATTACTTGCTAGATATGTAGTTCCTTATAAAACAACACAGTTTTCCAAATCGCAATGCGGGTGGTGAATATTTTACTATTTTATTGAGAAACGAGCAATTCTATCAAACAAATAAACTTTTGAGGGCATATATTTTACAAAGAAATTCTAACTCATAAAAGTGTTCTTGCAAAAAATAAGAAGGTGTCGCTAATTTCACCATTGTAAATAACAATAAATGGATATTAAAAAAAATAATGAGAATGGTTCCTGTTAGTAGAAAATGTCTACCAAAAACCAATTTTTCTATTTCCAACTTTGAGAAAAAAATTGTCTTTTTTTGACTGAAGGAGCGAAGCTAATTAATCTAACGAAACTTTTTCGGACATACTTTTATAAGTACTTGTTTTGATGTCCTGAATTCAGATTTTTCCATTTAAATAATTAAAAAGTTAAACACCCCGTATAAAGCGAAAGCCTCTAGAATGTAGTCTTTTTACCCCTAAGCAACCCCGTATCATGAATTCCGCTTTCTATTAATTTCATTAAAATTGTGAATCTCTTAAAGGTTGAAGATATTTTACTAACATGAATAGAATGTGGTCAGAGATGATCCAGTTTTAATTTTAGAAAATAGGGAACTCATAACTACACGGCTGTAAAAACTGGCGCTTCCAATTATGTACCAAGAACGAAAAACAATAAAAATATTCCGGTGAAACCAATTTGTTTATTTAATTTGTTGACCAACAAGGACCAATGCGGGTTTAGTGTAGGTACACCAATTTGCATGCAAAATACGAGCTTGTTAGCGGTAGACACGAGTGCAATTTAAACAAACAATGCAAGTTGGTGCCATGTTAAGTTTACAAAGATGGAGATACTGGAGAGGAATTGTTCTAGAATTTCGCCGGGAAATAATCAAGGCACGGGAAACTGGAGGTGATTGTATTTCCCTTAACGAAGCGTCGTCCTGATGCAGTCGTTCGTAGTCATCGTCGGTCGTTTTCTTTTTATTACAACTACCTACCACTTGGACGCTCGAAACGTTGCTACTATTACTGCTAATACTAATAAAATCTGTCGAAGGTGAAGATATCGCCACCAATAAAATTTACGACGAAGTTTGTTTAAGAACCTTACAGGCGGAATCCTTTGCAAAGGTGTAACATGATTTTTATTATTACGTTGTCTATTGGAAAATCGAAGAAGGAACTGGCGTTTTATGTATCTAAAATTCTTCGAAGAGAATGTTCTCAGGTAAATTTAAATCTCTTTAATGTCATCAAATTACCAATTTAGGCTTTGGATTTAATTTGAGTATCCGAAGCTTCTGGATAACGTGTACCAAAATATTTGACCATAGTCATGGGGTCATAAAAAGTAAAGTTGTCCAAAGGCAGACCTTGACGATCAGTCATTTTCCTATAAATATTTCTTTTATTCTTTTTAAGTGGCTTGTCTTAAACTCCTTTATAAAACCAATTTCCTTAGACAAGGAGAGAGAGGGATCTGGTAACGTTCGATATTACGATAACGAACGATGTGTGACCGAAATCGAAGCGAGCGCCATTGAAAAGGTGACAAACAAAGAATTGTCACCCATTTGGTTTGGTGACAGAAATTACGTGTTTAGAGTTTTTTTTATGAATTTTGTCATTAGTTTAAAATGGTTGGATGTTCGACATACGGCTGCCAAAGTCGCAGTGAAAGAAAAGAGCCTGGAGTTACGTTTCACAGTTAAGAAAAAAAATGCTTCTGTGCAATGCAGAATCATTTTAGTCCCAAATTTACAAATTTACGAAACGATGCTTCTATCTATAAAACGACGACTACAATACATTAAGATTAACACAGAGACATTACGTATAACAAATATTATAACGATTTTCATTCATGTTTCGTGCTTGATAAATTATGCATACAGTATAATCGTTAATTTATCCATAGGCGTAGTTACTGATTATGTATAAAATATTGGCGTTATATTCGTCATCAGATAGCAGGTCCGGCGGAAGCCTTTTTGGGTGTATTTATAGTTAACCCTACATACGAAAAATTTCCCTTTGTGGAATTCCACATTCGAATTATATGGCGCATGCTACATGCTCGACTTTATGCCTTCGATTGTTTTGCACTGAAAGGGTTTTTTTCTCCAAAATTCTTCCGAAGAACTGTTTTTCATAAAGATGGGAAATAAAATTGTTTTTATCATTTAAATTAAAAACAAAAAATATAAGATTACGTTGCACTGCTTATTTGTGCAGTAATTTTATGTTTCTTACGTACGCCATCAAACAAAAAATAAATTGTTATTCCTTTAAATTATAACATTTAATTTATTTGTATGCAAAATTACATTTATTTAAATTTGAAGTAAATTCCTGTAAGAACTAATGTTACACAATTTTAAATGTTAGTTGTATTGTAATTATATTATATTAATAATATCTATGCATGTATGATATAAGTAAAGTCTCCTACTTGTTTTGTTTGATATATGTTTTTGGTATTACTTATTTATTCTATTTTTTTTTTTAATAAATTTCGGTCACAGGCGAGATTGTTGTGGGGTTCCTTTTTTTTTTCTTTATATCTGCTTTATTTTTTTAAGTAGCACGAAAGAGAGTCAATGTTCATATGTTACGCCTCTGGCGCAACCGTCCGCCATTAGTTTGGTGACATTCGGTCACACTGCCGGACGCCGCGTTATCAGTCCTCTAAGTCTAAGCTAATTTCTATTATCATGTCTTGCATATTCTATAAATTGCACGAATCTTGGGAGAGAATGTCCTTAGATAAATTCAAATTTCTGATACCTAAGTTCATAATTTTGCTATTCTTCTTTATTCTTTGATTAACGAGTAGAATCTTTTATATACCGTACTAAAAGGATTTAATATTGAAAATACTACACATGAAAAAGAAAATCGTCCAGCAACTGACTCTTACTAGGTCACATCTAAGTGTAAAGAAATACGTAAACAATCAATATTCGATTATTAAATAATGTCGATATGTTAGGTATAATCTGTGCTCTTTTAAGCTTTGTGATTTGCTGCATTTCCTTCGCGAATATTCTGTCATTTTATTATAAATATTCCTTTTATTTTTCTTAAGTGGCTTGTCTAAAACTCCTATAAGAAAATCTAGTACCTATATAAAATTCTCGTGTCAATGTTAGTTACCATACTCTTCCGAAACGCCTTGACCGATTTTTATAAAATACTATATGCATATTCAATGCGTCTGAGAATCGAGAACTATCTATTTTTCATATCTCTAAGTGGTAAGGGTTGTCCACCCCTAACTTTTTTATTTTTTGGACAAAATTTTTTATTTTAATTTTTTTATGATTTGGCATTAAAAAATACATATAACCCTTAATTTTCATCCTTCTACCACAAACCCCCATTTTTTAATAGCGATATTAGTACTGTAATAATCTTCAACTCTCAGTCCCCTCATAAATATTTCTTTTATTATTCTTAAGTGGCTTGTCTAAAAGTCCTGTATAAAAATAATTTCTATTATCATGTCTTGCATATTCTATAAATTTCACAAACCTTGGAAGAGAATGTCCTCAGATAAATTCAAATTTCTGATACCTAAGTTGATAGTTTGGCTAGTTTAGAATTTCTTTTCATTTTCGCTTTGAATGTTGCCTGAATAATTTATACTTTTCATCAAAAGGACAATAACAAAATTAAAAAAGGAAAAAACGTGGTCCTTTTATTAGAAACGTGTACCAGGATCGCACACCTTTTAAGGCAATGTCCTTTGTTAAGAACCACCAACCCCTAGGCATACCAAAATAACATAACATATTAGTTTATTAGTGTATTCGTAATAGCGGTCAAAAGGGCACAAATGGCATTCCCACACAACGCGTGTTCACGGAATATTTTCCACCACCGTTACTATCTACATCTAATAATTTGTAGGTAATATTAATGTACATACTTAACAGCAAAAGGGGAATGTTCCATTTAATACAGTCGTTAAACAAAATTTGTTCGTACATATATAGAAGAGAATTGTCTCGTTAGAAGACGGCATACACAAGTAAACATGAAGGGAAAACGTTTCTGTTTGTTTACGATGATGATGATGAGGGCGTCGGTCTTTTGACAACCGAATGAATTCGATCGACGAGGTCAGTGAACTTGGATTACGTAGATACATTGCAAAATAACCACAACCACTGATAATGATACGTGGTGATAATAATTGCGAAGCTGCACGAAACAATAAACGATTCAACTTGAACCAACTCGACCGTTTGAAGAAAGGGGGTAGTAACCGCGGAAAAACAAAACGGGGTAAAAGGGCACCCACACTATTATGTAGGTATATGGCTATGTATGTATAGTACATATGTATGTAGATTGTAGACAATCCATGCTACTTGAAAATTTCATTCTTGGACTGGACATTGAACTTCCAAGTGCATCAACCGCAACGTCATCCTACAAAAGTTCCACGACTGCACTGAAAATAAATTGCTACAGTCATGTAACAAACAGCAATTTTCACAAAGTGGTATAACAAGATAAAATTTATTATGGAAACAAATTTTCTACATTGTAATTTTGCTTTATTTGTAAGGATGAGTTCGATCAAAGGTTTGGGCAAGAATAAATTTACCAAATTTTCCATAAAAATTAGTTTAGTTTCAGGCCTCTGTAGCAGTTGTTTTTATTCATGCTTTTTTTAAATAATAATGAGTTTATTACAATAATAATCATGTTATGTAAATTATCACTGTTAGAAAACAAGAAATTCTCGGAACAGATCCTTTTGTAATTTAACAGGGTCTTTTCTATGTCAAAGGCAGACAAAATTAATCATCATGAGGGTTCTAAAGTAATTCGTTAATTCCTTTGTTGAACTCCTTTATTTCGATTCGACGAAATTGGCTCGGAAAAGAGTAATCGCCACTGTTTTGTAGGCTGCCACGATTTACAAAAACTGCTTTTGAGAAGAATTTCAATTCCAATTTTAATTAGAAATTTTACATAATTAAATAACGATATAAAGAAGATATTAAATTCAAATCTTAATCTAGGTTTACAATTTTTTTTTTTATTAAATACTTTTATTAGTAGAGTGGATGAGAATTGACAGAAAGGGGGAAAGTTAGCAGTTGTGAATTATTGAATGCTAGAGATTTTATTTATTCTTATGTTCATTAATTGCGAACAATTATTATTTAAAACTGGTAGTATTCGCTGTATATGGACAGTTATTATTAAAACTACTACTACTATGCCATACGAGCCAAGATTTACTCGAGGATTCGAAGGCATTTTTCGTAAACTTGGTTTTCGCATTGCCTACAGTTCAAGTGGTAACTCCCTTCAAACTCTCCTCGGTAACCCCAAAGATAAAATTCCTTTCTTAGAAAAGTCGGGGATATATGAAATTAGCTGTAATGACTGTAGTAAAAAATATATTGGACAAACTAGACGCTCGATCCAAACTAGGTTCAAGGAGCATTTAGCTCATGCACGGTTTGGTAGAGCCGAAAAATCTAGTGTTGCCCAACATATTCTTACTGAAGAACATAATATTAATGTTAATAATCTTAAATTAGTTAAGGAAGTTAGGAATAATTTTCTACTAGATAGTTTTGAAAGTTTATACATTTGTAAAAATAACCAAATTTTACTTAACAATAACAAGGGTCCTATCCCTGGATCTCCGCTATTTAGTCTAGTTTAATTATTATTTTTTGTTATTGTAAAGGTCATTGAACATCATCACCATTACCGCTGAACCATGTTCACTGAAACTTAACAACATTCAATATATATTAGGATTAGTTCTCTTTTAGGTTTAGTTCACTTCAGTAACCTTGTTACCGAAAAGTGCTTCGGACAACTAAAGTGTCGTGTTTTGGTGTTGGGTTTTGAGCTATTTTGTTCGTTCTACAACAACCGACAAAGTTTTTCCAATCTTCAATTTTTTTTAATTAAAATTGTTTGAAAAATCATTTAAGATGAACATTGAATATTTAGTGTGATTAGAATCGTGCCTATTTTTTATGTTCATTAATTCTTGGATTGAAAGTCCCATAAGTTGTGCCTACATAACTCGTGTTAATTAGGTTGCATAACATTTTGTATCCAATCAGTTTTTAAAATATTTTTTATACCTCAGTATTTTTAATTTTATTTTGATAATTATCTGCCTATTAACTTTTTCGGTGTTACGTGCTTTTTTGTAGTTGATAACGCATTCGGTTGTGTACGAACTTTTTTCAATCAAAATTAAACAATTGGAATCCCTTAATCATCCTTATCCTTTTGAAGTCCTTGCTTTGTTCTCTTCTGTCACTTATTCTATTGTAATTTTCTAAACGACATTTTACCTTTAAGGCATCTTTCGAACAGAATTTTAATCGTTTTGCTCTTGGCAGCCCTTTTAAATGCCTTGCCCTTTCTTTAGCCTCGGGGGTTAGATCTTTATCTATTCGTTCGTTCAGTTTCTAAATATTTCATTTGAATTAAACTCCTATAATCTCTAAATAAGAATAAGTACGAAAACCAAACTAATCGAAACTTATATTTAGGTACAGTATGACCTTAAATGTGTGCCATGGGGTAAGTGAAAATATCTGAAAATCTCATGAGACGTGCAATGCACAAATGGGCGGAGTTAATCTCTACGCATCCCAATGTCAAAACTCTCGATCATGAGGTTTTGAATACCCTCTAGAAATATTAATTTAAATCATTTAAAGGCGGAACGGTGGTTTTAAAATTTTTAAAGTGCCTGGCCGTGTTTAGCAAAACCGAATATTATAAGCAAAGTAAGAAGTTATATCTTGAAATAAAGCTGAGACAAATGAGTGTAACGTGGCTATATACCCGAGCATAATTAACTTAAATTTCCTGTCGGGAAATAAGGGAAAAACTGTACAGCAATCTACGTAAAAATCAAACTTTTCCCGCACACAGACAACTTATAACAAAGTTAGGAGGGTTCAGTATGAAAGTTTGAAATACACCGAGCAGAAGTTAATTGCGAAGGCAAACATCTGATTTACTGAATAATAGAATTGTAGAATTTTATTTCTCGGTCTCGGAATTGAAAACTTACAGTTAACGGCGCTAGACATTTCTCGAGATATTTTTCTTGCGAAAACTGACAAACTATGTACCACAACAAGAATATATATAAGCAGAATTACGCTGCAGAAATTATTAGGTGTCATAAAGAAGAGCGAATTTTGTATGGTGATTTTAAAGATTTAATAAATTAAATTATGCTTTACAAAACTTTTTGAAAACTAACTAAAAAAACTGCTTGCCTAATTAACTATCAACTAGGGGCATTGATAATAGCGGGGACCTTTGGGACGTTACAGTGAGTGATAGGGGTCACCCGCTACACCACCCTAACCCTTGCTTGATCTTACCTACTGACTCCTCTTGATTCCCTAATTTGTTCTTTTTTAATGACCCACATAGTGCTCTTTTAGTTACCTCCAAACGGAACAAGTAAATTAAAAATAGTGTCATATATGTCTAATATTACAAATTATTTAAACCAGTGTGGTAAAATATGCCCATAAAATGTTTGAATGCAGCAAACAAAAAAAACGTATAGCCCGCAAAAAGTTTTTATAAAGATACAAAATTATTTATAAAATGGCAAATCCGTCTGTCTGTGTGTTACACTGCTTTCATCCCCGATTGAGATTAAATTGGTGACCTCAAAATATACGGAAATTATGAGTTCCTCAGAAAACTAACTTTTGAACACCCACCCCTTTATTGTAAAAGCGTTCTTTTCAAAATTCAATGAACTTTGTGAGAATTTTTAAAACATAATCTTCGGCAAACTTTTGGATCATACAATCAGCCAATTCGCACTCGCCGGTCGCCGCTGCTCAAATGAGCACAGACATGGCCATTGCTCCATGCAATCATAAAAGAATTCTTTCTAAATTTAGTAAGCATTGTAATAATCTTTAATTCAAATGCCTCGATAATTACAATAAACTTTGGTATTATTATTTACAGTTTTTGAATTGTACGATCAGATAAACCGCACTCGTCGATCGCCGCAGTTCGAATGAGCACACTCGCCGGTAGGTGCATCTCAAATGAGCAGGGGCATGGACATTGCTCCGTGCACTTGTATGAATTTTTTATTTAAATTGTTCGGCAATTACAAAAACTTTGTTACTATTTTTCTTATTTATGGTTTGTGGGTCGTTCGATCAGCCAAAGCACACTCGCCGGTCGGTGCAGCTTAAATGAGCAGGGACATGGACATTGCTCCGTGACTGTAAGAATTTTTAATTTGAATTCTTTAGCAATTACAAAAAAATTTTTACTATTTTCCTTATTTATGGCTTGTGCGTCGTTCGATCAGCCAAAACACACTCGCCGGTTGGTACAGCTCAAATGAGCAGGGTCATGGACATTGCTGCGTGCACTTGTAAGAATTTTAAATTTAAATTGTTCAGCAATTACAAAAAACTTGTGACCAGTTTTCTTATTTATGGCTTGTGGGTCGTTCGATTAGCCAAAACACACTCGCCGGTCGGTACAGCTCAAATGAGCAGGGTCATGGACATTGCTGCGTGCACTTGTAAGAATTTTAAATTTAAATTGTTCAGCAATTACAAAAAACTTGTGACCAGTTTTCTTATTTATGGCTTGTGGGTCGTTCGATTAGCCAAAGCACACTCGCCGGTCGGTACAGCTCAAATGAGCAGGGTCATGGACATTGCTGCGTGCACTTGTAAGAATTTTAAATTTAAATTGTTCAGCAATTACCAAAAACTTGTGACCAGTTTTCTTATTTATGGCTTGTGGGTCGTTCGATTAGCCAAAGCACACTCGCCGGTCGGTGCAGCTCAAATGAGCAGAGGCATGGGCATTGCTCCGTGCACTTGTATAAATTTTTATTTTAAATTCTTTAGCAATTACAAAAACTTTGTTACTTTTTCTTAGTTATGGCTTGTAGATTATTCTATCAGCCAATGCGCACTCGCCGGTCGCCGCAGTTCTAATGAGCAAAAGTAGTCTACAAAACCCAAAGAAATGTTTCTACATATATATTCTGAAGATTTATTTAATGAAATTTAGAGTAAAAAGTTTTGTCAACCGTTTTGTTTATACGAAATTATTTGTCATTATGACGTTGAACTTTCTAAATGCTCCAATTTTTTGACAATAGGCGTTTCGGAGAATGAATGCCTTCAAGATCTTAAATGCTTATTTCGTTTGTTGCATGGAATCCCCTTGAGTTCTTTTTTGAAAATAAAAAGGTACGAAACATAGTCCAGTGAAGTGATTGCGTTGGTGAAACAGTTCCACATCCCACTGTAATTCTAATTTTACATCTCTAGAAGTTGAATTGCTAAACTACCCAAATACTCTATTAACCCCAAATATATATATTTGAGAACACAAATCTTCATCAAATCGTGCCCACATTCTCGTCTTTCATCCTGTTAAATCTCCATCTCATCTTGAGTGTAATTCCTAAAGTTTGCAAAATTCCTTCTGAAGTTCTTTTCAACTTTAACTGAAGATTAACTTACATTTGTATAATAGCTCCATATCTCTTCATTATTTTATTGTCTCCAAGTTGAAGTGGTGTTATAAGGAACACGTAAAACTTGTTTTCTACCTTACCTACATAAAATACGTGAGATATCGTGTGTATTTGTGTAAGTAAGTTAGGTGTGTGACTTTTCAGGATCGATGATTTTATTTTGATCCAAGATACTGCTACTAAACCTTCTTGTTGCCGTTAAATGGCGCTGCAAAATGTCTTTTGTTTTAGATTTATGAGCCACTTTGGACGCTCTTACCGTCCTTCGAACTCGTTGTAGGGCACTATATATGCTACCTGGATTATCTCTCCCTCGGGAAAGGACATCATTGTCCCTTTTACAATTTCACAAATATTTTTTAACATATTACGTCATAGGTACTTTTAAAATTGTGTTACATTAACTGTAACGATCACTTTTAAAATTGTGAAAACATTTTTGATTTACATTTCCGATTATGTTGATGAAAATAGAAACGAAGTTTCGATTTTAGATGATTTTGTCTATTACTGAAACCAAATATGTATTTTAAAAAGGTGTCACAACAAAATGGTAGTCGCCTCAAGTTATTAGGTCACAAAAATCCTCAGCATTAATTTATTCTGGAAACAAACCTTAAGGGAAATACGTAATACAAATAGAACATGAAATGCATGTTTCCTACTACCGATATTTCTTAATATTTGCGTTACTAGGGTAACGGCCACTGAACTCAATAAAGGTTTAGGTAGGTACTTGCTTACCTTTAGTAAAAGAAAAGGGTTTTGTTTTTTCTGAGCCAACATTGCGTGCAAGGGTATAAATAACGAGCAAAAATAACGAGGTTGGTAGTTGGGAATATGAAATATGTTAAAAGCACTTCTCTCGTTATGCATTATGCATTTATGTATATTTCATGCCCAAGGGAGCACTGATATAAATTGCACGTTTATAGGTTCTCCAAATGATCATAATTTGTCCGAAACACCAGCGACTAACAGTCAACTGAATATAACCGAAACATATTGTTAATTAAACGGTCTAGGCGAATATTTCACGAATAAAGTGGTAATTAGTTTTTTCGTAACTAGAAGAAACAAACTACAAGAATCACTAACAACTTGTCTAGCTGATAAATAATAGAAGACCGACCCATTTTATTACCCTCTGTGCATGATAAGAAGCCTTACATTTTCTAATACCAGTTCATTCTTCTAATAATTATTAAATAACACTAATACAATTTACTAATCATTATGTTGCCCACTGAATTTCTATTTGTTGCTCTTCCCGTTCTTTATCTTGACCGTCTCGTCGCTAGAACTGAACTGAACAGCGTCCGGTCCTCGCAGCACCTATTTAAAGGAATTAGATTTAAAATATAGGCCACCACTGATGTTTCTTCGCTCGACGGGTTGTCTACGTGTACATGACAATATAAAAAGTCACAGCAAGGTCCAATTTGAGAATTCTTTGAAAGGAAATTAATAAAAGCTGACATCAAAAGATGTGTATAGAAGAAGAAGCAAAAGTAAATCAATTCGATCAAATCTGATGATGTTATCTTTACATGAACATGTCGCGTCATCGGGTAAACTTTCTGAACGACCTTAACTTTTCTTGTTAAAATGATTTGAACTTTTTATGTTCCACTTTTTATATGATATTAAATGTAATTTTTAACAGTAAACTTTTTCGATTACTTACTGAGAAGTTCGTAAACTGAGCCCATTAAAAATTCATTTCAGGAGGGATCAGACAGACTCAAGGATTCCAAGATCATCGAGCATTGACTCAATGGTTGAAACGGTTTGGACAGAAGACAGTCTAATGGCAATTCCTTCCATCGAAAAACGTTCTTCTTTAAGACCAGAAAGGACCTTAGCACTGGTTTCACCTTCCGTTGGACGACGGATGAAAAATCAACGAAGTCTCAACGGTAAGTCGTTTTTTTTTATTGGTTCTTTTATAAATATGAATTGAAGGAACACTTTTTACTTTTTTAGTGTACCTAATATAAACATTTTAATAACGTCCCCACCACCTATCTGTAAAGATTCCGATTCCGTGTAACACAATTTTTATTACTAATAACGAAAAGAAAGTTTGCTTTTATGTGTTTCAAAGAGTTTATTAATTTCTACAATTGTTTCGACTAGTGATGGGCACTATCGAATAGATTGAACTATCGAATAATTACTAAATGAATACTTTTAACTATCGAATGAATTCATTCGAATGAATTCATTCGAATGAATTTAGTAATTACTATTTTTTTCAATTACACGATAGTCAGGCAGCAGACGGTTATCCATCGCTCGGTCCATACTAACATACAAATATACTGATACGAACGTGTATACCAACAGACAAATATACGATTAATATGCTAGTATGGATAAAAAAACCAACAGGCTATGCTGAAAATAATAAATAACCTCGACTTGAAACATGGTTTCTAATTCTTATTACTTTGATAAAATTATTATTTACTTAGGTAAGCGATCTTTTTTGTATTATTTATTGTTATACGTACTTTATTGTTATTGAACTAAAATAAGTGTTTTAGAAACATCTGTTGTTCTTATCCAGGTATTTGTTAGAGGGCGACGAATAAAGAGTTTTTTATTTTTACATTTAACTACTTTTTTTATATGTTTCTGCATTTATTATTATTATTTTTTTTTTGGGTAATTATAAGTACGCAGTACAAACATATAGTACCTAAGTATTTATGACTCAAATCATCACTACACTAATTTAAAAATTATTAATTATTTATTTGCATTTTATTTTGCCTCATATTTAACTAGTATAAATTGGTGCCATAGAAAATTATGTTTTTAAAGTATGTATGTATGTATTGATAACGTCTAATAATTATAGAATTGTTTATATTATTCGGCTCTGCTACGAGGAAGTAGCGAAGTAGTAGACAATGCGCAAACGTATCATTTACCCATTCCAACCACGACTCCAACGTTCAGTTCGATAGTTGAAAAGTATTCGAATAAAAAAAGTAACTACTATTTTCAGTAACTACTTTCAGTTACTAAAACTATTCATTACTTTTTTATTCGAATAAAAATAGTAACTACTATTTTCAGTTACTAAAACTATTCATTACTTTTTTTATTCGAATACTTTTCAACTATCGAATAATTCGAATAGTAGTGAACTATCGAATAGTTCGATAGTTTTTATTCGATAGTGCCCATCACTAGTTTCGACGTCTTACGTCTTTTTCAAGAGTACAATGTATGAAAAAGACGTAAGACGTCGAAACAATTGTAGAAATTAATAAACTCTTTGAAACATATAAAAGCAAACTTTCTTTTCGTTATTAGTGTTAAAAATGTTTCATAATTCTCCTACTGCATCATTAGTAAATATTACAATTTTTATTATTTTGTACTATTCACTTTTTTTACTGAGTGACCTTAATAATATTCTTTGTAAGAGAGTAGGTAGTGAAAAATTATTATTCTTTTAATTTCCATTATTCTCATGGCCCCGTTTTCTGATAAATGCTGCAGGCTACCAGACCTTTGCTATGTAAACAATGGGAATGGAAACAAATTCACGTTTTTCCGTCATAATTGCAAAAAATTGTTACATAGCAAAAACATTTCTCGTTAATTTTGTTGCCAAGTTTAATTTTCTCTCTGGCCATTCTTTGTGGTAAAGATGTCGAGTGGCTTTTCAGATGGTGCAAAAGGCACGTACAAATAATATACATACACACGTACTAGTGCATACATACATACATACATATAGTATAAAAATTACAGCTTGATGCTCGTCAGAGAAGAAAATATTTATCAAGTTTTTTATAAATAGGTTCAAGTGAATTAAAACGGTGTAATTTTTTTTTTTAATATTTATTGATATCTAAGTAATCTCAAGGATATTAAAACACATTCTACGTAATTGTTTGCGCCTTCAAACACCCACAAAGGGGGCGGGTCCAGTATTCTAGCTAGGATGCGCGAATCTCGCAAGAGGCGGAGCTTATGCTCGCGCAGTTATTTACTGCGCACCACTATACGTCATTCATGAAGGCCCCCTAACCTGATCGTTATGTTACTTCACTATTCAGTCTGTGATTAATATAAGTGATAAAAGATAACGACAACAGAAGAGGAAAACTCCTGAAAAAGTTCTAGTAACGCTCTAAAAAATTTGAAAACAACCGTGTTAATATACTGACACGAAAATGGCGCCAAAAACGTTGAAATGTTCTCATTCTATGGTAGGAAAAACAACAGATCTTGACCCTTTTTTTTTGGAGGACGTTTATTTTCTACTCTATCGTTTTTACGATGTCATCGTCAGATACTCAACGTTAATTCGAGCTCGGGTTGCAGGAAGTATGGTCCCATCGTGAAACACATTTAAGGAGATTAATTACTGAGACTATTCATTACACTTAATGAAGAGAAACTAGTATTTCTTACCCTGTTTCCTTCGTCTCTTTTTGCACCTAAGGTCTCTAAGGTTGACACACTACTCAAAAAATACATTGTGTTTTAAGTATTTGTGTCTGATAATTAATTAGGTAATTGGAATGTGTTCTTTAGTCTATTTTTGCCAATGATAATATTTTTTCAATTCACGAAAAAGCTGTCAGCATTTTCTTTCCCTTTTTGGTAACCTTGATTGTTTTTTCTCGAAAGTTTTCATTATATATTCATTGTATGGGAATTTGAGTAGACTCAAAACTCGTGCAGTTCCCTGAATATACGTAGCCGTAATTTGCCTCGGCATATGTGGACGGAGATGAAATTGTAATTTTTATACCTACATATAGGTTGGTAGGTCCAACAGCATTCTGCCATCACAGAAAATATGTAATCCAAATGGAAACACGATACAAAATCTAACCTCACCGACTTCTTTTCCGAATCCCAATTCTTATTCATGATTCTTGAAGACGGTGTTTTGATGTTGTAAATGTGGTCGTATTGAAATATTGGAAAACTGATGCACACCTTTAGAAATTAAAAATATGTGTTGCTACTTATAGGTTTTATGTGCAGACCAGAGAATATATTTATTTAAAAAGAAAATGTCTAATTTATTTAACGCGACAACACACTGTGCACATTTAAAAAAATGTTATTTATTTGGTGATGATGAAATATTCCTGATTATTTCCGGAAAATTATCATAAGTTGCTTTTGTCGTCTAGTCTTGTACACAACACAATTTACTGCATATATAATATCTATCAAGTTTCGGGGTCATCAAATGTGCGCCGGTATCGATAGCAATAGTAATAAATTCATATCTATACTAAGCAATTATACGCACGAAAATGTAAAATTACAACAAGAAACTACATAGGATCAGGTAAAATCGGGGTAAGTGTAAACTGGCTCTTTATTTCGATGAAATAGGACTCTTGATTATTCCAACTAATGGGAATAGGAAGTGTCGCAATATTTTAATGTTAAACAGTGAAAATATTTCTATATAATATATAATTTTAATGGAATTCACGTTTGAAAACGAATTGCTCACTTTTGCTCCATTAAAAACCTTTATAAGTACCTTTAGTCTTCTAGATGAGTGTACCACTGATTTAGTCATAAATAGATTGGGGAACCATTCAAAGTCAAAGTTGTAGTCCTAGTAAAATCCAAATAAGCAATTCCGTGGAAGTATATGACACAGTGTACAACTACTATCGTGACTATACAGTGTGATGTAAATACAGTCAGGACTGACTTAAGCCCCGACTAAAATGGCGTTAGATCCTGAAACCCAAAGTTCTTACTCATAGTCCTTTGGTTCTTAAATTCCTGATTACATTTTAAAATGCAAGTGCTTCGAAGTACGAAGTAATTAATAAATTCAAAGCTTTAAACACTTGTGAAAAGGGCCTCGTGCACACTATTGTAACGAATTTTCTAGTCAAACTATTTATTTAAACAATTATTTATTTAACACTATTTATATAACACTTAAACACTAACTTAGAACTACCATTTATATCACAACAATTCACTTATTTATATAACAATTTATTTATATCACTTTGTCTATTATCGGTTTTAATTCGCGCACTGATGCTTTCTTCAACTAACTGTCTTTCGGCCCAAAGATGATCACTATATATACACCTTTCGAACTTTCTAGACGGGAACTCGAAGAAATCCTGAGTATTCCCGAATGATGAGTAATAATTAGAAAGTCCTCGATTATTCCAGAATTGAACTTGTTACTTGTCGCCGGAGAATGATTTACATCTTGTAAGTTGATAACACGAAAAGTACCGTGTGCGGTGTCTACGCCGTAAGCATGTTAGCGATAACAAGTACATGCCACAAATTGTTATCGCACACACGTACTGTGTCACTGGTCGCTACACTATACTGGTTTGAGTTGCAATAAAAGGACTTCAAATACAATGTTAAAAAGGCTTAAGGTGCGCTGAAAGGGCCTAAATTTAATTTAAATGGCTTCAAGTATTTAAAAAGCTTGCTTTCAAACACTTTGAAGGAGCTTCAAGCAGCTTTAAAACATTTCAAGCTCATTGAAAGTATTTCAAGCATTTTAATAGGCCTTTAAGAAGAATTAATTAAAAATGCCAAAGCATTTTATAAAGTAAATCAATTACTTGTCCAAGGGAGGGCTTGAAATGCAGTACTTCTAACCTCTTAAAACTTTAAGCACGTTTTGAAGCACAAAATGCTACCCACTTGCCATGCTCTGAATATAGTTATATGAAGCAAAGTGAAATATTACCATAGTCTATAAGTTTATCATTGGCAAAACCCAAAAATATTGTTTTAATGAATAGGTAATAGGTAATAGATACAACAGGAAAAGGATCAGGCTTCCTAAAAGCATTTAGTGTACATTGATCTGTTTTATTAACAAATTAAGGACGGGATAATTTGTCAAGGCAAGTCACAGATTTTTATTATTTGGTAATTTATAGGCTTACAGACAAAAGTTATACAGGGTTTTTCAAGTGGATGGGCTATTAGAAGTATATGAATTAGTAGAAGGAATTCAATTCTGAAACTTGGCCTCATTTGGTTATTGTTTATGCCGCTTTTTTAAAAAATATTTTCAAGTTCGATTTACATCTGGTAATACCGGAAGTCGATACCAACTTTGTTATTTTAAATGGAATGGTATATTTTTTACGCTGAATTCGAATAAAACGTGTAATTCTAAGGTAAGTTTGATAACCAACTTGTACACCTATGACGATCGGTTTCCGAGTTAATTTAATTTATAGATAAAAAAAATTGCTACCGCAACCCAAATTATAAAAAATCATAACTTCCACAAAATACGACTTAGAGTGTTGAAATTTTTACTAGTAATAGCTGAATATTAGTGCTAACGCCTTGACAAAATTGAATTAAATAATTTATACAGGGTAATCAAAATAAAATTCTAAAATTGAAAAACTTCAAACACGAATTACTTCGTTTTTTCAAATGGCACCTACTTTTTTTTATTTTTTCAATCGATTCCTTTTTTTATCCTCTTTCGATCCATATGGATACTTCCTATTTTGTTTGAAAATTTTGGAATAATTTTGAATTATTACTTAAAATAGGAATTATCCATATAGATCGAAAGAGGATAAAAAAAGGAATCGATTGAAAAAATAAAAAAAAGTAGGTGCCTTTTGAAAAAACGAGGTTATTCGTGTTTGAAATTTTTCAATTTTAGAATTTTAGTTTGAACGCCCTGTATAAATTATTTAACTCAATTTTGTCAAGGCGCTAGCACTAATATTCAGCTATAACTAGTAAAAATTTCAACACTCTAAGTCGTATTTTGTGGAAGTTATGATTTTTTATAATTTGGGTTGCGGTAGCAATTTTTTTTCTATAAATTAAATTAACTCAGAAACCGATCGTCATAGGTGTACAAGTTGGTTATCAAACTTACCTTAGAATTACACGTTTTATTCGAATTCAGCGTAAAAAATATACCATTCCATTTAAAATAACAAAGTTGGTATCGACTTCCGGTATAACCGGATGTAAATCGAACTTGAAAATATTTTTAAAAGAAGCGGCATAAACAATAACCAAATGAGCCCAAGTTTCAGAATTGAATTCCTTCTACTAATTCATATACTTCTAATAGCTCATCAACTTGAAAAACCCTGTATATTACCTACCATTAGAAACAAAGAAATAGTACGTCCAGTATGTATTATATTGAAAGGAATATTTTTCATTAAGAATGTAATTAAGGACTATTATTGATTATTCCCTTTTCGGATAACTGAAAACTCATATTAAATATCCCAATCTTTTAATCATAAAAAAAATAAACGTTTCATAGTCGTTGGTTTTCATTAATTGTTTTCTTAAGACCTAGAAGTTTTGATTTATACCACTCTTCTATTCTTCCGCTAGCTTTTAAAAATTCTTCGATAGGAACTAGATTTTTTTACGCTTGTTTTACCCTTTGAAACCAATTAAATAAATTATGTGAATAAACGCACTGCATTCGCATAATTTTATATGCTAAAAGAGCCCAAAAACCTAAATAGGGCAACCCCTGGGGACCCCAACAGCCCCGATAATTTTAAATGGAAATTTATTAATTTCTTTCAACAAAATTTAGTTACATATATTCTTTAAAGTCAAAAGTTAACGTGAGATATTCAATAACCATCCTCCAAATTATGCCTTCCGTATTATACCGGTGATATCTCAATTACTCTAGGTTCAAACAAATTCGTTAAAAATTTAATAGAATTAAGGGAAACTGTTTTAAACTTTCATGGTGATCAACTTTCAAATAGTAGGAGCCAACATAATCATTTTTTCAGGAAGACATTTTGCAAAATAAAAAAATTTAATAAAGTTGGTGGTAGATACGAAACTCTTATTAGTGCGCAAGTCCAGCTCATATGTACTCATAATACTGGTTCTTTAATTTTTAACGGTTTTTTCACCTGTCTCCAAATTCAAGCACACGTTGTGCAACAAGTGTTTCCATTTCCTGGATCTTCAGTTCAATAACTGGCTCCCCTTCAATTAAAATACACCTGTTTGCCCGTTTCTTTCACGTACCCCTGATCATTTCCATGCAATCGCAACTCCATACAACAATACAGTGAGTGAGTGAGTCGTCTACAGTGTCGAGTTAAGTCCTTCTGTAAACAAGTTGGTGCTCGATACACGTAAACGTATACGATAATACGTAGTCCAACCTGCTCGCTGCTAACGTACATACAAGAAGACAGAAGAGTGACCGTTCTCAGTACTCGGCCACCTCCAACGTTGAAAAAAAGAAGAAATCGCGTCCAGTCTGCGTGCTTGCAACGAAGAAAGAAATACATAAATACATACATACATAAAGAAATCGTACCTGCCGCAGCAGTCGACCACTAAGCCATCCACATCCACATCCAGTCTTGCTTGTGGTCTTGTGTTTGGGTTTTTATCGAAGAGAAGTTACTGCGCTGCGCACTCACTGCGCTTATGAACTTAAGTAACGTCCGTCCGTCGAGAAGTAAGAAAATTCGTTCGTTAACTTACTTAATAGGTAATAACAACGAAAAAACGCATTATGTAATAACAGAAAGTTGTCAGTTTATTACAGTTAGACGCGATAGTTAAGTTTGATGTCGTTGACTCGGAAGTTTATGTGATAAATGTGGAAACATATTATTGTGATTCAGTCGGATTTGTTTTCGTTGCCAGTTGTTGGATTATGATGTGTGTGCGGTAGTGTGAGGTTAAGTATATTGACCTGGACGATTTGTGGCGGTTCGCCGTTTGTTGTGTACAGGGTGTTTCGCACCAGTTTCCCTTTAATTTGAGGCAAACTTTGTATACATTAAGAGTTAATGTATATGTGAAATACACTTAGTAATTTTTAAGTGATGATGTGATACTTATTTGTTAATTTAACGGATATTACTACGTACCTACCTACGTTGGATTTTCTCTGTTTCTTTTTTTTATTATACACAATACAAATGGGGAGATACAAGTTTGGTAAGCACATTTATTAATTTATTTTATATGTATACGAATTATTATTAATTAAGCACTTAAGTAATTAATTATTTTCATACTTAAATTATTTGTTACAAGGATAAAACTTCCCTGATAGGTACCAAAATACCAAAAAGTGACCCTAATTATAAAGGTCTTCTTGTACCCCTATTTAGTCCAGTTTCTGCTTCTAAAACGTCTCTAACAAACGCTTCTATTAATTTCAAAGATGTTCTATCAACAAGTATCCCTTATTATAAAGGTCTTCCTGCATGTTCCTCTCTTTACCCTTCTATTCTATTTCGAATAGGTCTCTAACCGGCCCTTTATCTAACAACGTTTCTCAAAAAGTGTCTCTTTTTATAAAAGGGTTAATGCAGTGATAGTAAAAGTTTAACTATTCTGGAAATGAGTAGTTTTTCACGTATTTAATAATATTACCCAATAATTAGTAATTAATTACTAAAGCCTATTTATTAATTAATTGCTATTGAAGTGGTAAACTAGCGCATAATTAATTCAAGTTCTGTTTTGTTGTATTAATTAATGATTTATGCTGATCTGAATAGATTGAATGTAAGTGAATTAACGTAGTTGGATGACTATGAGGGAAAATTAATTACGTACTAGTCTCTGATAAACAATCGTAATCATAACATTCATTTTAAAAACTAGGGTTTTCCTTACAGTCTGAAAGATATATCGTATAATGTCTTTGTTCAAATTTCAAATTTGAGTTTAAATTACACAGAAATGGATAGTTAGGTTAGGTAAGGCTGTTGGTCAATGTATACGTATATCCTGTTTTTTTAATATTTTGAGGAATTGCGAGAGTTCGCTCCAGGACAGAATTCCTGAAGTGACCTAATACTTTATGATGAAGGTGAGGAACCCCAAATTCTACATAAAACATATAAGAATCTAATACGTGTCACCCATAGTACCTAGTCTTATTTTGGCACGGTTAAAAAATCTAGTTATTGAGCATTTCTTTATACATATTATATATTCATCTAAAAACTAAAAATACAATGGTAATTTCCAGAAATTGGTTTTTCCTGAACATTACTCCAGGGATCTATTGTACTAAAGTGGACGATTTTAGGTCAAATCTTGCCGCTTCGTTATAAAAAGTCTCTAGCGTAGTACCAATATGTACCTATTTGCATTTTTAGAGTGAACGTTTTAGGATCCTAGACTGCACTTCTATGCTCCTACGTACAAATATGTAGATACACACTGAGTAACTGAGTTAACAAATGTAATTTTCCATAACGTTCCATCTGGTTTATTTTTACATAAATTTAGTGTTTGCACTTGACTGAATTTGAATCCTTTAAGTAAAAGTAAGAGTAATTTAAAATGAGACATCCTCTATAATAATAACTTCCTAAATAGCTACATTACGTACAATTTCTTTTACATCTACTTTTATTTATTCGCCGTAAAATAAATGAGAAATAGCATCTACATATTATGTAATTACCTATAGGTGAAATTGGAATGCCATTTAATAATTTGCTGCTTCCTTTTCTTTTTAATTAATAATATAATGATCAGTACGTTCATTTTCTATGTTTAAAGTCCTGAATTATACAGAAATCTTTATCATTTTGGCCTATTTCTATTTTTGCCTGCCAGTTTACATGTCACATTGTTACATCATCTTCTATCTGTATTAACCTTGATAGGTATTAAGAAATAAAATAAGAAAATTGGAGGACGATTCATGACTTAAGAAAAGAATGAATTTTTTGGAAAACAATAATTTTTTGATGATCGTAGGCTTTCACGGCCGGCGTTCGTATGGTAACAAAGTATTTTCCGGGTTGTTATGCCGTGGTCCTGTCTTCCTTCTTTACTAAAAGTTTTTCCAATCTCGACTGCTGGCATCCTCAGTTTAGTAGAAGAAGCAGCAGGAGCAGCAGAAATCTACTGAGGATGCTAGCAGTCGAGATTGGCGAAACGTTTAGTAAAGTAGGAAGACAGGACCACGGCATAACAACCCGGAAAATACTTGGTTACCATAATAATTTTCTCATCCTATACTTACTGTATTCATGTGTAACTTTCCCCAGTATCATTAGATATAGGCATGTCTCTTAAAATCAGTATAAAAAGTACGAAAAAAAACATTCTTATGTTCTTAAGTTCTTCTTACATATTTTGCTCCATGAATGAATCAAGTAGGGATAGTAAGTAATTTTACTACAAGAACTGAAGATTTCTAGAATTGTTTTGCAGCAACAAAAACTACATTTAAAAAAGAAAAACCGTACTAATGAATAGAGCGAATGTCCCTAGGGACATTTCTCAATGTCATTGACAGTTTTTTCATCAGGGGGAGTTCAAAGTTGACCAATTTGGTTTTGGTTATTGTGGGTATGATGATTGATCGATCAAATTCTATAGATTCTAGTATGCTTTAAAAGAATATGGATTTTCAAAGAAAAGAATAAAGGCAAAATAATGTTTCAACAGATTTATTTCGAAAAACTCGACATGTGTTTCGACCAGGCGGTCTTTATCAAGAGTAGATTAATGTATTAATTAACATATGTCGAGTTTTTCGAAATAAATCCGTTGAAACATTATTTTGCCTTTATTCTTATCTTTAATTAATTATGTTTCATCAACAGTGCACCGAAAAAAGTTTACTAAATATGGATTTTCCCAAGAATTTCGTATCATAATGAAATTGTCAAAACAAGATGGCAACATTAAAACACTTTCCCTGATTAATTGATACAATTTTTCTTCTTTATTATTTCATAGATACTCTCAATCCCAATGAATATATTTTCTTTTTAGATAGCTTCACGTACCTAACAACTTTTCTGTTGAAATTGTCAGATATGAGTAGCGGTTTTGACTTCAATATACGTATGCCCTATAAAATTTAAGATTGCATGTGTATAAAATAATCAACGACGGTAGCAGCAATCCGTCCATTACTCGTTTTAAATTATAAAAAATTATGAATTCATAAAAGTATGTGTTGTATACGGAATTTATTTACGAAATACGTCCCTGTCGATGTATACATAGAAAACAGAGACAACTTGTAATTAGTAACGAGAATATAAACTTTTATTTAAAATAAACCTAACCTAATTTATGTCACCAGTTTTCACGTTTCGTTAGCTTTCTGAAATGTTATTTTTTAAAGTTTATCGATAATACTAATAGACCAGGGTCGATAATTTTTGAAACAAAAAAAATTATAGTAGGATGAAACCCATTGGAAAAAGAAGAGAATATAACAGAAATTAAAGGAAAAATAGTTTACGGGGGATCTGAAGTCTAGAAGGGGAAGGAGGTGAGTTTTTAAGGGTAAAACACGGTATTCCTTGATTTCCGGAAAAACTACAAGTCTTATGGAAAAAGTTAAATTGCAAAGTTGTAGATAATTTTGAAATTTTTTTTTTTCACCTTATTTTTACTTAATATCGAAAAAGCACCCAAATTCTTCATCGCAAATTCTCACGTCAAAATTTCTGCTTTTTTACAAACGTTGGTGGACTTATTCTTCGTTGAAATCTCTACATTACTATGGTACGTTTTCTCGGGAAATGCAAAAAAACGATGGAATGTTATCTAAAAAATGTTTTCGTGAAAAACAAAATTTTTTATAAAAGAAAAGTAAAAGCCAAAAAGTTGGTTGTTTGAATTTTTCACACAAAGTTTGAGGTTATGTGAAAAAAGTGTAAATACAAAAGTTGTAGATCTTTTTATTACCTACAACTTTGCCATTTAACTTTTTTCCATAAGACTTGTAGTTTTTCCGGAAATCAAGGAAAACCGTTTTTTACCCTTAAATACTCACCCCCTTCCCCTTCCCGACTTCAGATTTCCCCCGTTAATTGTTTTTTCTTTCATTTCTGTTATATTCTCTTCCTTTACCAATGGGTTTCATCCCACTATAATTTTTTTTCACTTTTTACTATTTTTGAAGGCTTTAGCACTGGTCTATTATTTATTGCCTTTAATTTAAAAGAAAAACTGTTCTTTTCGTATATTACACATATTTACTGACTATTATAGTTTTAAAAGTAAAATAAATATTTATTTTCATAATTGAGTTGCACTTGTTTATGGTTTTACTCTATTTTTTGTCTATGAAATTTAAATTTTTGAATGATATTAAATACACCTATTAGTTAACAACGAGATTAATAATTTACCATAGACAGTGCGACAAGCACCATCTGTAAACATAGTTTTCCACTAAAATGATGGTGGTTCCGTAATGAGCAACAGCTTCAGTTTGTTGGAAGTGCAAAAAGTATGTTGCAGCTATATTTATTTCATCTAAACTGAGAATTTATTTAGCAAAATTTCTGTAGATATTCAGATGTATCTGACTGTTTGTCTTGATGAATAAAAAAACTTAGGGAAACTTCGTGTCTTTAGATTTAGGAAGACACGACCGACAGCAAACATAATATATTAAAGTTCCAATGTTCATTCTCATTACTTATTAAGAACTCAGACAAATTTTGGCTAATGTGCTTGCTGTACAAATAAAACTTAAAATTACACACGGCTTACATCAATGTGTAACTTGCAGAAGTTGATACGGATTCCTTCCTTTACTAAATCACTGAAATTAAATGTCTTATCGTTCATAATACACTTATGTACAAGTTTGCACGTACATTATATGAAATAAACCAAAGCTGCCCTTGAAGATATCTTAGACAAACATTAAGTTTTCATATTCATGTCAAATCAAAATCAACATTATTTAGTTTTCAGCAAATCCCTTGAAGTATTGAATAATTTATTATTTACGTGCATTTGATAGGATTTCTGACATACTTTGCTTATGATGGATTTATTGTATTGTATTCACATCTGCTGATGATGTCTTTCATTCTGTGACGATTTTATCAAATATATGTTCAAAAAGAGGTCACGTGGTCACGTCATCTGCAGAAATCGATGAATTGTTATCAGAAAATCCATAATATACGTTTAAATACACAAGGTGTTCCAAAACCATAATCAGTTCATTATCCACTAGATAATCTCTACCAAGTTAAATAGACACAATGGAAGTCTCGATGAACTTTAGTTTATTTATTTATCTTTGAAACAATATCTATAAGTATCAGTTAGGTAAATATTTATCTTATAAACGGTTATTTAGATATTTATATTACTGTACATTATTTTTATTATTTATAGTCGTTTACAATTAGTTGAATAATCATGGAATGTTTCTGATTATTTCCGGAAACTTTTAAGTTTTTTTGTCGATTTATCAGCCTTATCTGCTGTACGTATCAATAGCGCCTCCATGTTTTTTATTAATTTTAATTAACCATTGTCATCTCAGTGGTGGCTCATAGCAAAATAAAGCCAATGTTATGTACCTATGTAAAATAACGAGGGCACAAGCTTATACTTATAAAACTAAAGTATAATCTTTTAAATGCCACAATTTTTAGCAAGTGCAGAATTGGAATCTTACCCTCAGAACTTATGAATGAATAAAAGAGATGTCTCCAAGTGGGATTTCAATAAAACGCTTTCCGATTCTATGCAAAGTAGTTTTTTTTTCTTCCAGGGAGTATCAAAATTTACCATTTTTTTTTCAGTTTTAAACATTGTATAAAATTCGTTTCTGACTACTTCAAGCATGCTAAATTCGAAGAACTACAGATTCGTTCTGATATAGGGTGAATTGACCAGTGAATGAACAGTTAAGACAATTTTCATCTTTGGATAAATGTCACGACTTAATTTTTCAATATACTTAAACGGGATTTGGAGTTTTCTACACATTTATCGTCAGTTCCGGCTCGTGGTCAAATACGAAGGGGGTTCACAAAGTTAATACCATGTAGGTAATATCAGAACATGAAGCGTATTTCACGATGTTGTAAATGCGCCGCAGGCGAAGATTTTTAATATTTTTAGGAGAACCAAATACTTATGGCATTTAATAACACAATAAATAAAAACCTTACGTTTACTTATACAGGAAATCCATTCGTCTATGTTTTGCCGACAAATGTGACAAATCCGTAACCCCTGTCTTTGTCCACAACACTTTCATTAGGATTACCGGCAAAAATCAGGCACGGAAAGCAAAATAATGCGTTTAATTTATTACACCCACACAACCACGAAGTTTTTTTATACTGTTCTACTTTAAGCACACGTTTGAACTTTTTACTTTTTAAGGTACAATCTTGTGTCAGCTGTAGTTTTGGGCGAGGTGGACCCCTTTTCTTTATTTCGAAACGATTTTGAAAATGATTTGAATTTTCTTTAATATATTTTACCGAACACGACTCCATCATTTACGTAATATTTTAATTAACACCTATTGTGCAATAAATTGTGCGTCATTTACAATTAGTGGACTTTGAACTCTGAAATCTGAACATAAATTTTTTACTATCGGTTCTTACCAACACTAGCTTACGGAGCCTTTAAAAATGACTCGTACTGGACATTTTCACCAGGTGGCCTTACCGAAGTTGCAAAACCCTGGCAGATTGTCGGGTACCCGTGCCGACGTAGCACGACATTTTCCGGCTGATTTCGGCTTCTCGTGCAGTGCACCTAAACGCTGTATGTTGAGTGTATTTTATCTTCCATTTCACGCGTCCGACTACCTCTCTCTCTAACACATAGACATCAAACGGAGTATCGCTCACGTGATATGTTCAGAATCAAAACTTGAACCAAAAAAGTTAGGTGAAGTCGTCAGCGACACAACAAAAATTTAAATATTTTCTATGGGTTACGGGTTGGTGTTTTGTAACTATGAACTATGAAATGTAAAAGAGATGTATATTATACGATAATCATCAATAATATAATAAATATTAAAAGGATAAAATTATAAGGTGTAACTACATAGTTCAATTTTTAAGGGGGTTCACTGAACAAATGCACCTACAGTAAAACCGCCACTGTTTATCGTTTGAGAAGTAACAGATTTTGCAGAAATACAAGTTTTTTATAAGAAATACGTAAAAATTGGCGCTATACAAAAATAATCAGTAAATCTAGTGAATGAACGCCATAAGCTAATGATTGAACACGCTTTGACCAGTTAATGAACAATATCATTTATTGATTACAAAAGCTAAAAAACTTTATAAAAAAACTTATTAGCTATACATAAGTAGGTATTACATAATATTAATAACAAATGTCCCCCTCGCACTAGCTGTTGGTGCCGAAATTTTTTTTATGACTTCTTCTGGCTGGTACCAGAGTTGGTCAGCTGGTGTGGGCCACTTCTACCGGTTCTTAGTAGTTTTGTGCAGCACGCTGATTTCGTAATCTTTTTCTCGAACATATTTTATTAAGCCTGGATAGTTTGCTCCTTCATAAATGACAACGACATCATAATCTCCTATATTATATGATGGGTCACAAAATGTCGAACCTTTTTCAGGACTTTTAGGTTTAGTCTTTTTTGTCTTCGGTTTTTTGGCCTCTTTTGTGATGTTCTTCTGTTCTCTATCTAGCTTTCTCTTCCTTATATTTTCCTCCTTTTCTGTTTTTTCTCCTGTCCTGTTCCTGTTGAAATTCAATCCACTTACCACTAACTTGTTATAGCAAAAGGCATGCTTTCGCATTTCGTTCGTTTTTTTGATTCAACACCTTGTTTCGGCCAGTGCATGTGCTCTTTCCAAACACTCTCATCTATTTGATCCGTAATGAAACAAGCTAAAAAACCGTTACCAGACAAATGTAACTCTTATTATCAATTAACAAATTTGATTTACAATGTTAGTATAACAAGTTTCTGCATATAGCTTATGTATGGTTGTGCAAATCTCTGAAAATCTCTTTATTAAAATAAGGCTTGCATGCACTTACCTTAAAACAATGGCGACAAAATCTATTGTCACTCTGCACAAAACCATTCAACAATTATTTTTGACATTCCTCAGACAACGTATGAACCTTAATAAAAGCGAAATAAGGTGATTTTGGTCATTCACTGGATACCGTTCAATCACTGGTCAGTTCACCCTAATAGCATTTTTTTTTCAGTAAAAAGTGTAATTTTTTCCCACTTTTAATCATAACTTAGGGAAAATACTATGTCCAAGAAGCACATTTCGGGCACATTTTGGCACATCATGTTTTTTTTTCTTTTAAATTCCAAAATTGTCGAGTCAACTTTTTGGACATCGAAATACTTTCATCTTTTTAGAATGTTAGAATCTATCCGAAGTGACTTTTAAGTCATCAAAATCGGTTGAGAATGAAAACCAAGTTTTGACACCATCTGAGAGAATCTACGCAGGGACACCCACCCCCATTGTTTTAATAAAATAAAATACCTCATTACAAGAAACAAATTTGATTAATGGAAGTTTTCTTCTAATTCTTCTGAAAGTTCAGCAACTCTGCAGCACCAATTAATTTTGTAATTTTACAAAACTAGAAAAATCAAATTTCTTTTTGCAAAAAAGCTAGAAATATTAGATAGGTACTGTTTTAAAATCCATTAAGTGCTAAAATTTTATTTTGTCGTTGGAACTTTCTTCGTCCTAGACAGTCGTATGAAAAATTTATGGGTATTTACCTTAATTCCGCAGTTTTATTTGAATTAATTCCGATTTAAATTCTCAGCGCGGTGCTGTTTAAAAGCCGTTCCTTGTTCCTGTCGCCATATACATAATAAGCGATTACCTTAACTGCAACTAACTTAGCTGAGAGATTCTGCGAACCGTTAAACAAGCTGGACTGAAGATTACCAGTTTAGAAATTTCAATTTGATGAAATAGCATGCAACTAAATTTAAAATGAGTTTTTTAAAGTCAATATTGGGTAAAAAAGTTTTTTTTTTATCACACAAAACTAGAGCCATCGTTTCGTCCTAATTACGGAAATATTATTAAGAAAAGTTTTTTAATTCTCATCCATATACCAGATTGACTTTTCAAAAAGCATGTCTTGATGGATATCCTTAATAAGGGCAAAACGTTGGCTTTATTTTTTGTTTAATATTAACTTCGATGTTCGTTAAAACGGGAGAATTGTAACTGTAAATAATTGAAGTTAATTAACAAATGACTTGTTACCATAAATTAAACATATTCACGTCGCTGGAAGAAATGCTAACCACTTAAGGACGTTCCCACAAAAAAAAAACAATTTTCTTACGATTTTTTTGAAACTTAAAATACACATACCTGTAAGTGTCCTTTATACGTAGGATTTTTTTGCAATCGCTCTTGCGGTAGTAAATTTCTAAATATTAACTATTAAAATTTGCATAGTTAACATGGTAACCTTATCCCGATCGATTTTAAAGCGAATGTTTTATTAAATAACAATAGTAATTTTCTGACAATTGAGAACTATTAATTAAAGATATAACGAATATCTTTCTGCAAAAATCACTATGACGAGCGGTTTTGGTTTTGTTATAAAAAATAAGCTTATTTTTATAACAAGTAAAATATTTATTCGTATTTAATATAAATATAATAATAATAAATACTAAAATAGTAACATATTTTTTTCTCTACATAAACAACACGTATCTCAAGCACAGTAAAAATGCAATGCTGCCAGATCTGAAAAACGACGCAATGGAATCATTTTTGTAGTTCTGCGCATGTCAGCAGAGGCGAAAGAATGTACTGCATCTCAACTATTTTTTATTGTAGTCATGGTAGTTTACATAGGGGGAATTTTTTAACAAGTTGAGCACAACTGCTCTTTGGGAACGTCTTTAACTCAAAATTTCATTGCGATCGCAGCACTGCATTATTGTCGATAATGTCTGAAATAAATCGATTTAGTTTAGCTTTCGCTCTTGGGTTGTAGACATCATTACTACTTTATTCGTTAATTGTTTAATTTACAGTGTAGCAGTGCAGGTGTTTCTTGGTAGGGTTGTGACATGCAGAGGGATGGATTATAAAATCGGTAGTGGTTATATTGTATACAATAATTAAGGGAGAAATTAATGAAAACTGTTTCAATTTTCCTATATTTAGGGTTCCGCACCTCAAAAGGAAAAAGCGGAACCCTTATAGTATCACTTCGTTGTCCGTCCGTCCGTCCGTCTGTCTGTCAAGACCCTTTTTCTCAGGAACGTGTGGAGGTATTAAGTTAAAATTTTTACCAAATCCTCAGGTCTATTGTCCCATGGAGCTGTGAAAAAATCAAACTTCTAAGCCAATGCAATCATAAGATACAGCCGTTTATGCTGCAAATTTCCGCAAATTTTCGAAACAAAACCTACAGGGTACTTCCCGTGGACTCAGAATCTTGAAATTTGGTACGAAGCAACGTCTTATAGCACAGATAAATGAAAAATTGCGAAAACCGTAAATTTTTAGTTACATCATATAATAAAAATATTTTTAATAATTTTAAAGTTACTCCTTTCCTCATGAACGCATAGAGGTATTAAATTGAAATTCATATCAAATACTCAGGTCTATAATACCTTTAAGCTATAACAAAATCAAACTTCTATGTCAACTCAATCAAAAGAAACAGCAATTTAAGCCGCATATTTTCAAACTCGCAACTACTCGCAAGGGAATCAAAACCTAAAGCGTACTTCCAGTCGATTTAGAATCTTGAAATTTGGCATGAAGCAATGTTTAATAGCACATATAAAGGAAAAATTCCGAAAACCTTAAATTTTTAGTTACATCACATATATACAGGTTTGTACGGAACCCTCGGTGCGCGAGTTCGACTCGCACTTGGCCGGTATTTTTTTATATTTATATATAGAATGTAATGGAAAGAAAATGGGAAAATAAGCAGTAGGTAGGTAAATTAGCAATCTAATGAAAATAGGATCAAAATGAAAGCGTAACGGACACATGCGCGTTAAATTAGATGAGGCAGTCAACCAACGGTTTTGTAGCAGTTTCCTTATTGTTAACTGAATTGCATTCACATTTTTTCATGTGTATTTCCTGAATGTTTAAGTTTAAAGGAAATGTCTCGCTTTGCAAGTTTACTCACAGAAAAAAAAACTTGTCTGACCTATTTTAAAAGTTGTTTCCCTACATATACATACAGGATGTCTCAAATCTTAAATAAATGTAAATAGGAATCTATAAAATTCAAATTTTTCAAACATTTGAACTGTGATTTTTTTTTTTGGAATTATTGGTGAAATATTACCTATTAAAAATTTAGTACAAATAAGTAGGTATGAATTTATGCACACAGTGTCCTAAACAAATTGTCAAATTTGTCAAATGGGTAATTTATGTGGTATTTAGTAGTAAAACATTTTAAAACTATTATAAGAATAAATATACCGGGTGTCCCATTTTCAATAACTCACTTAAATATCTTGTCAGGGAAGTAACCAATCAAAAATTGCAGGATTCGAAGGGGGCCATAGAATAGAAACCTACAATTTGATCTTCAACGTAATTTTCTAAGTCAGTTGAAGATCACATCGTTGTAGAAATTATGTTTTGATTGGTATTGACGAAATATTCAAGTGGGTAATTTAAAATGGGTCACCCGGTATATTATTATTATTAAGCATTACATATAAATAAAGCTCCTGAGCACCATTTTTTGTTTTGTTGTTTGTCACAATACTGGGGTAGTTAAGAAAAAAATTAGAAAAGGCTTAAAAAAATTTCTGAAAAATCGAAAAATCAAAGCTGGTACTTATGAATGATAATTTTGTATGGGAATTGCTACTTCGGATTACTTTCAATAGATGGTTAGTTACAATCATATAAGTAAAATTTAGGTGGTACGAAGTTCATTGGGTTACCTCGTTATATTATTACCATTTGTGACCGCAGACAGTAAGTCGCCCTCTATTGATATATACTCCAAACTAACTGTATATTTTTCATTCATTTATTAGGGTCATACTGAAGTATCTTATTGTATATAAACCAAGATTAACGTTTCGTCACCCTGAAGTCTATAATGTATTGCAGTATGAGGAGACATTAAATATACTTATGCTAAATATAATATGAATATGTATTAAAATATTTGGAAGACATATTTATATTTTTTATAAGCTAATTAGCACACCAAAATTGCGAAAAATATGGGTATTTAAATCCAAACACAAATTATAATTTAAAATTAATTTTATTTACAAACTGTTAGTTAGTAGGTAATAGTTATTTGTGTTGGATATAATACCTACTAAATTTTAGAAACGAATCACACCTTTTTACGTAATTGGGTTTTCAAAAGATTGGCCGGCCACAAGGTAACAAAAAACAGGTATCATTTTACTAGCTGATATAAAATACCTGAGTACCATTAAAATTATGTAATAGAAAGTTCTTTGCATATTATTGTTATTATTATAATTTACTGAACGCATAACTTAAATTTTCTATTTTTCTAAAGTCTCTCTCTCTCTTTCTGTTCTAGTAAAAACTTTTAAGATTGTGCTTACGTTATAGATATGTGAAGGAAATTTATACATTTTTTTCGAATTATCTATGTATTACAGAATTAAAGGATTTTTTTTGTATTTAAACAAATAATAAAACAATAACAATATAATATTACTATAATACGTACCTACTATAATTAAAATTTCTACAAAACAAATAGTAACTTAAAACCAACTTTGACCATAATAAATAAAGTTTTCAATTTAATAATATTTTAATATAAATTTTCCTTCAATATTATTAGTAGTAAAAGTTGGGGTAGAAAAGAACAACATGACTGATGTGAATAAAATAAATATTGTGGCTTTATCATTACGTTATCAATCCTGCAATTTTCTACCCTCATAAGGGGTGGAAAGGAATAGCTTCTTCAAATTTAGAGACACATAATTTTAATTTTTTATAAATGTCTTTTTGCAGTTAGGTTACTTACTTTAATTTACTCATTTAAACAAATATTGGAGTTCTGTAAGTTGCTGGTCATTAAGGGCGCATTGCAAATTAAATTTCAACCTCATAAGTAATTCACCATTGAAATTTAGACACACAATTTCAATTTTTTTTATATTTCTTGTACTTCCTTTAATTAATTTTGATAAAGAAACGATGAAGATGTTGTAAGGAGGTTTCACAAAGTTACTGATTAATTAACCATCATTGATATTTAAAGACATAATTTTTAATTGTTGTCTTCAAATGAAATAATAAAACAATAACAAGAGAATATTACTATAAGACGTACGATAACAAAAATTTCAACAAAACAAATAATACCTTAAAACCAACTTTGACCATAATAAATAATAAATTTTTTAATTTACTTAATAATATTTTACTATAAAATTTTCCTTCGATATTATTAGAAGTAAAAGTTAAGGGGAGAAAAGAACAACACGACTGATGTGAATAAAGTAGATAAATATTGTGACTTCATGATTACATTAACCATCCTTCAATTTTCTACCCTAATAAGGGGTGGAATAGCTTCTTAAAATTCCAATAAAATCACCTTTAATATACAATTTATGCTATGAAAATGTAATTACTAAAACCGTTTCAAAATCAACGAAGAAATCTTATGTTATTACACATGGAATCGAATTTAAAACTTTTCTGTTCTTGTTTGAAGTCAATCAAAATGGTGAATTCGCCGGACATGATTGAAAATATATTACAAGATTAAAATAAATTATGAGTGCTACATAATTTTGTTTTTCTTTTAAATTTGTAAACAAAATTACTCCTTATTTTTGTGTTACGGGCATGTAAGTGTATGAAACTGGTTTTAATTGATTGTAACAATTATGGATCGATGTAATCACTTGATATCAAGCTAGTACTACACATAGGCGTATCTAGAAAAGGAAATATCGCAGGATATTACTGTAAAGACCATAATTTGTTGTAAGTCTTATCTCCAACTGATAAGCAAAAAATTGCTGGAAAGTGATCAAATCTCGAATTGCCCATCTTGGGGGAAACAGGGAAAAAACCTAATCTAGAAAATTTGGTAAATAAATCCGATCTCTTAAAACAAATGTACCAAAGAACTCTTTAATTAATTGTTTGATGGTTTTACAGCAGTTTTTCGCTTATCAGCTGGAGATAAGACTAGCGACAAATTAGTTGAATGTGTCATCTTTCAGCGACAAATTAGCTGCAAATTATATATATATATATATATATATATATATA
The DNA here is from genome assembly GCA_029378335.1 of Agrilus mali. Classification (NCBI taxonomy): domain Eukaryota; kingdom Metazoa; phylum Arthropoda; class Insecta; order Coleoptera; family Buprestidae; genus Agrilus; species Agrilus mali. The sequence continues at coordinate 4,644,472 of CM055661.1, forward strand.
TATCCTACGACATTTCGTTTTCGAGATACGCTAGCACTACAGCTGATTATGGCTAAACGGCACGGAGCGACAAATTTTTGGATTTGGTAACAAATTAGCGACAAATTATAGTGCAAACGGAAATCGGAAATATAACTTTGTCGTGCTAGCTTGATATGCGTCAATTTACTGGCCTGTACGTAGTTCGATTACAAGATAAATTACAACCCAATCATAAATTAACCATATAAATTTAAAACCACATAATTATTATATTTCTTTTTAAAAATTTCGTTACTTCATCTTGACAAAGAAATTGCTAAGATGTTAAATAAATATAGTACCTATAGGATTATTTTTATTTTTCACTCCCTGAAAACCAGTTTCTCAAATATTCCGCAGCGGCTCAACTGAAACGGTGAAAACTTTTCGATTCACGATAGCAAGAAAACATCGAAAAGGTCAATTTCCAATCATGAACCTAATATAGTTGCAGAATTTTATATTTAACCGTTGGGATGCACCTTTTACCCCAAAGTCTCTGGGAAAATTTATTATTTAACTTATGTTTTATTCATCTGATGCCACATTTATGTACTTTGTGCCTTTACTGCAGTTTCTTGCAACTCATAATCGTAAAAGCGTTTTATTTCTCGAAAAATATTCACAATTGGGTCAGCTTTCATCCATCTATCTCTCTAGTACGCGAGTTGGAGCCCGTAAAGAAAATTTTATTCCGAACGATAGCCAAGTAGTCTAAGAGTTCTCTTCGACCTACACGCCATTACTGTTATCTAATAGGAATAAAATTTATCTTTAATTACCATTTAGATTGCAAATGTTCTTTTTAAAGCCTCTGTTCCCCATCAAAAGTATTTTCTTGGTTCTGAACCAAGTGGAATTTGTAACTGCACAGTTTTCAGTAAGCAGTAAACACGAAAACAATTAAAATTTGCAAATTGTACGATTACAATGAAAAAGGAAATATTTTTTTTTACATTATTTGGGGCGACTATTTAGCAAACAAACTAACGGATAGGTAAAGAACTAAAAGTATATGGATTCCCAAAAATAAAACGAAATGTGGCAACATTGTAGTATTCAAAGATGCGTGGTCGTTTACCGCGCAGCGTCCCCTACGTCATAGCCGTAATGGTTTTCCGGTTAGGTTACTTTTAGTCTTCTTCAACAGAACATTATTTTAAAAATGTAACTTCTAAACCTGTCAGTACTTTCTCGTTTTTATATAAATTCGATTTTAGATAAATACAAGGAAAAATGATGAGGATATTGCTATGATCATTTTCCTAAGTCGTTATCTATCGTGTCATGTCCATTCCTAGATAGCAGAGACAGATTTTTCCGTACGTCCTTTTCCATAAATATCAGTTTCGATGCAAAACTGAAATTGGATTAGAAACACTTTTCTTTCCACGTCAATCCGTTGGGAAATTGTTATTGACACGAGAAAGATTTGTGCGGCCAGTTTACTCAGTCTGCCCCAACTCGACGGCATGGAATTTCAATTTACAAATAAATTATCCTGCTGCAGAGAATGCGTGACGTTTGCACTTCAATTTCCGAAAGGACTTTATTTTCAAAACAGATCGAATTCAGGTTTCTCATCAGTTATCTATAGTAGACCTGAAGCCTCCTCCATACAATGTAAGGGGTCGTTTATAATAATTTAGGTAAAAATAACAAATCTTACGAACTCTGACTTTAAGAAGAGAAAAAAAAACTGTTCAGCTCTTAGTGTTACGTTGGTGATGGGGAGGTCTCTATTTCGAGCGTCGTCAGTGGCACATAATACCAATATTGAGCAAGTATTTTAGTCTGCTCACAAACTTCAAAAGCTTACAATTAGTTACAAATAATTGTGGAAATGGTAATATATTTGAAAGTATTTAATATTGTACATAATAACATAAATAATGTGCATGTGAATTATTGTTTTGAACAAAAGATGATTCAGACAAATTAAAATATGTAATCCTTAAGAGGAAACTCTTATCAAGTTCCACATAGTATTGCGTCCTGTGATAAAAAATTTAATATGAGTACTTAACTATACAATTTTTATATCCCAACTAGCTATGCCCGCGACTTCGTCCGCGTAGAATAGTGACTTTTGGCAGCATTTAAAATTTTTTTCTTCCATATTTTTAGTTTTTGGGCCGTAAACCTTTTTGCCGACGTCATTACACAAAAACTTTCATTCCTTATTTTTGCCCCCATTAGGGTAAAATTTTTACAAACTTTAAATGTCGTATTTATATCTAATCAAAACCCTTAAAAAATAAGTTTCAAGCCTCTAGCTTTATATCTACTTATCTATCTCTGTACCAAATTCTCATTTAAATCGGTTCAGTAGTTTGGGCGTGATTGCGTAACACACAGACAGACAAAGTTACTTTCGCATTTATAATATTATAGATTAAAAATATTTTAAATTTAAAGTTTAAAATAGTTTATATATCTTAGTATTTAACTACTTTTATTGATCCAAATAAACCAAATCTCTATAACTTTTTACACTTAATATTTTAATTTTGTGGGCCGTAAGCTTTTTGGACGACGTCATTACAGAAAAACTTTCACCGGCTAATTTAATCCCCTTTAGGGTAAAATTTTTACAAACATTGAATGTCGTATTTATTTATATCTAATCAAAAGCCTAAAAAATAAATTTCAAGCTTCTATCTTTAAAAATAACGGAATTTCCGCACAAACTTTCCAATTTCAGCCCCTTACAACCCTCTTTTCGCATTAAAAAGTACCCTATGTCCTTTTTTAGGCTCTAGACTATCTCTGTACCAAATTTCATTTAAATCGGTTCTGTAAATTTTAGACGAGATTGTGTAGCATACAGACAGAGTTACTTTCGCATTTATAATATTCCGCGAATTCATTTTCATCGATTTTCCCATGGGAATAAGATATTTTCCCGCAGTAAAACGTAGCCTATGTGTTAATCCTGGGTGTCAGCTAACTCCATACCAAATTTTATTAAAATTGCTTCAGCCGTTTAGACGTGAAGAAGTAACAAACATACACACTCACAAACTTTTGCCTTTATAATATTAGTGTGATAAAACAGGGATTTTCTGGTAAATCCTCACTTTTATTTTTGTCTAACTCATTATTTTTTCTACAAATTAAGTCGAAAGATCATCAAAGAATGACAATCATGTATTAAAATTTTCTAAAGTATTGTTACGTAATTTACAATATGACGTATTTTTCTTTCAACACTTTTATTAAATTCAACTCTATAACAACAACGATTCAATAACTATTTTGATAACAACAACAACTCAATAACTATTTCGCTTGTCAATCGCTTTCTTCTCTTCTCGCTTATTAGGGGAAAGGGAGGCAGTTTTGACCAATTTTTGCTTTTTGACGTATGTGGCTTAAATTCTTGAAAAAATTGTAAACTAAGGTATGTATTTAATTAATTCATGATATTATTAACACATATAGTACACCAACAAAACTGTAACTTTCATTTAAAATAATAAAAATTCAAATTTGAAAAATATTCAATTTGTTCAAAACTGCCCCCATAGTGAGGCAGTTTTGAACATGGCTGGGGCACTTTTGAACAAATGAATTTACAACTGATCAGAAGATTGAAAAGCCAGTACTTATACCCGTTTCATCTAGATTATATATTTTGTCTCCTGTAAATCCTTTTGAAAGCAGAGCTCATTCATAATTATTAAAAATTCTTCCACATTCTCTTTGGTAAAATTTAAGGCACGGGAAAGGCTCGTATTTTCGGGCTTGCGTAATACTAATGTTGGGTGTCGTTTCATAAATCCCTTTAACCACTCAATTCCCGCTTTAAATAAGTCATACCGCAATGAATCTTTGAGCACTTAAGAATATAAATTTTCAACATATTTTCTTCTTCGGTAGTAAAAACTTGCGAAGTTGATTGCAATGTCGAATATTTTGTGTAATCCTTTACCACTATTCCAAGTTCTTAAGCTTCTCTTCTTTTCTTCTTTCCTTTTGAACTCTGTAGAACAACGTTGTGTGCGTAAGTCCAAACAAATTGGCTATTTCTCTCAGACCCTTTCCATGTATTACTTCTTGTACAGCTTTCTTAACACATTCCTCATTTAATTCAGCCCTTTTCCGTTTGTAAGTCCTAGCCATTTTGACGCTAAACAATAAACGACAGATTAACACACTTTATTAAGTGTTCAAAACTGCCCCAGTTCTAATGTTCATAACTGCCCCAGATGTTACAGTTTTAAATAATAATTTCTAATTGCTAACCTAGGCACTTACCTGTAATAATAGTATCCGTTTTAAATCACCAATGTAGACACTCAGTACCACAATCAAAACCAAAATTTTAAACGGTCTCCTTTATAGCAAAATTGTTCTTAACTATCATGCACATAACATTCGAAAATATAGTTTGTAAACCACAAATGGCGTGTAACAGCTTTCTACATTATATTTCTACAATGCTGATATAGTAGTTAGCATCTTATGGTAATTTCTTGCTTTTGTACTACAGATAGCGCCAAAAACATGAAAACTGAATACTTTATTTCAATTGTTCAAAACTGCCTCCTGTTCAAAACTGCCTCCCTTTCCCCTATATCTGTCGCTCTCTTCTAACGAATACTCTCAAACTATCCAACGCTGTTCCTTATATAGTATTATGGACGTTTCTAGGCAACTCTCGAAACGTCCAGCAACTCTCGGACTTTCTGGAACGCGTCATAGGTTACTTCCACACAATTTTCGCAGTCGGCGGTTGTCAACGTCAGAATGACACATCTGTCACAGTATTCTAGAATTTACTGTAATTTCTCAGATTTTTCAAAAATGTTTCAAGAAATAAAAATAATGATTTGGAATATTTAAAAATGTTCCAAAATATTTTTAGAATTATCTAGAATGTTCCACAATATTCAAAACTGTTAGAGAATGTTTTCGTTCATTGCAGGATGTTCTGGAATGTTCCCAACTTTTTGCGATTATTCTAGAATGTTCCATCAAACGTGTGATTTATTTTTTCCCGGGCAGCACCGACAGCTAGTAATTAATAAAAGTCATGAAATATTAAATTACGACGGTGATTCTCAATTATGAAAATAATACTCCATAAATATTCTTTATCCTTCGCGATTATACATACGTGCATGTATACTTAGAACATATTCAGAGGATTAAACATCATCATAATAATAATGCCACCCTCGCAGTTTATCATCGATCGGTTTGATCAGCTGAAGTTGAAGCAATGCGGGTAGGTACTCTAAATACCTGGTACTCTTACCCCTATAATCGTTAAACTACGCCGTGTAAGCTGGAAACAAACACTTGTTATTAATCGCAAAGTGCACGTTAGGTTTGTTTACTTTATTTAAAAAAAGAGAACAGTTTGCAGCAAACACTATCTAACCTTATTACAAACTAGATGATTTTTTAAATAAAGTTTTATTTCTTTGATGGAAATTTATCGAAATTAAGAGACTCCCAGGTTATTAGTTCTCATCAGCACGCCTTAAGTATACTTCGTGCGTTTTCTGATGAGCCAAGCTTCCCAGAAGGGAGAGGTATCTTCAGACCATTGAAAAAAGGAATAGAGGGTGTCTCAAGTAGGATTTCAATGGGATTTGATTTCTTGGCTATTTCTGCTGCCAGAGAACATTAAAGTTGAGGAAAATTTACTACACAATTCTTTTTCCCTTTTTTAATCTTATCACATATCAACCCCAAACTGTGTATCTTCCTGATAAGGCCATCCACTTGTATCAATGTTAACGTTTTTATTATATAACATAGATAGGTACATGTAAGAACTTTTACACCCATAGAAGCCACATATATATGTGTAGATAAGGTGCTCCTTTAAAATTTATTTTCCGTCGCCTTAGAAGCTCGAGATAATTTTAAGCACTAAAAGTGAACCATTGTTCTTCTTTTATTAACGACATTTCCTTTATGCTTTAGTGAACTTTACTTCAAGTTTCATTGTTTTATAACGCAGACAATAAAACTAAGTGTAGAAAAGACAATACATGTACGTGTATAACTGTATATGTGTATAAACTGCTTTAAACGGTAAACTCTCTAACTTAGAACTAAATAGGTAGGTACGTCTTCTTTTATCATAATTTATTCGTTGTTTATTTAGCAAGCACAAATAGATAATAGGAGACAAAACGTATCCACAATTTGTGAAATTACTAGGCATAAAGATAAACAACACTTCTTATATAGATACATACATATTTCTTATTGTAGTTTCAACTTGAAAGAAAGTTAACTAAAGTTATATACTTTCCAGGCCAATTTTTGTACTTACAATTAGTACATTAATAATTGTTAGGAGCACAATGCCCTGTAGAGGTCATCTTGAAACTTGTACTGTGAAAAGATCTGTTTAGTTCTTATAAAAAATATTAGAGGGTTCAAAGTAACCTTTTTATTCGAGATTTCTTACTAATAAAATATTCACCTCAAACTCATGTGAATTGTACGATTGTACCCCATGCAGATTAATTAACTTAGTCTTTCTGTGGTAGAGATCCCAAATTTCTTTTAAGGACGTTCCCAAAGAGCAGTTGTGCTCAACTTGTTAAAAAATTCCCCCTGTGTAAACTGCCATGACTACAATAAAAAATAGTTGAGATACAGTACATTCTTTCACCTCTGCTCACATGCGCAGAACTACAAAAATGATTCCATTGCGTCGTTTTTAAGATCTGGCAGCATTGTATTTTTACTGTGCTTGAGATACGTGTTGTTTATGTAGAGAAAAAAATATGTTATTAGTATTTTACGTTGATTCAAAGTTTATGATGTTAATATGCTACTTATTTATATTAAATACGAATAAATATTTTACTCGTTATAAAAATTAGCTCATTTTTAATATTTTTTATAACAAAACCAATGCCGTTTGTCATAGTGATTTTTACAGAAAGAGATTCGTTATATCTTTAATTAATAGTTCTCAGTTTTTGAAAACAATTGTCAGAAAATTACTATTGTTAGGTATTTAATAAAACATTCGCTTTAACATCGATCGAGATAGGGTTCCCATGTTAAATATGCAAATTTTAATAGTCAATATTTAGAAATTTACTACCGCAAGGACGATTGAAGAAAATTCCTACGTATAAAGGACACTTATGAGTATGTGTATTTTAAGTTTCAAAAGATTCGTAAGAAAATTGATATTTTTTGGAACGTCCTTAAGGGAGGAATTATATGGTTGGTGAATGGACACTTTCTACGATTGTTCTTCCTTGATTCTAAATTCAATATTAACATTAATTTTCATATCTTTTTATAGGAGTTATGGTTTTATTAAGACAAGAGCCTTGATCTCAAAGCCTAACTCTTGTCTTACCTTAAAAATCAAGATCAGTAAAAATTTTTTCTCTTGTTTCGTGCAATTTTTTTTATCATAATTTCCTTATTCAAGAGTCTCTATACATATGTTTCTCTATTTCAAAAACTCTTGAGGTGATTCTTTTGTTATTATGTTGATTTTTATATAGGTCGTCTTGTCTTGAACCAACCCAAAACCAAGACCAAGGCAACGCTACTTAAAACTCAAGATTCTTGCCGAAAATTCTCGACATGTTACTTTTTATTTTATCTTGATTTTTACATCGTGACTTTTGTCTTCATCTTACCTAGAATAAAGAAGAAAATTACAAAAATTTCGCTTATTATCTTCATTTTAACTCTACTTTTACATCGGTAGGTACTCTCGTCTTCACCTTGTCTTAAATCAAGACAAGCATTCTTGAAAATCAGCAATGTTATCGAAAATTTTCGTCATGATTATTTTGATTTTGTATCGATTTTTACATCAGTAGGTACTCTTGTCTGTATCTTATTTTAATTTAAGACAAGAATTCTTGAAAATCAGGAGTGTTGTCAAAAATTCTAGTCATGATTCTCGTGATTTTTTATCGATTTCTACATCGGTACTCTTGTCTTGAATCAAGACAAGACCAAGATATGAGTTCTTGCAAATCAAGAGTCTTGTCGATTTTTCTCCAATTGGTCCTCTGATTTTGTATCGATTTTTACATCGGTAAGTACATACTCTTGTCTTTATCTTATTTTAATTTAAGACAAAAAATCAGGAGTGTTGTCAAAAATTGTCGTCATGATTGTCGTGATTTTTTCTCGATATTTACATCGGTACTCATGTCTTATTCTTGCCTTGAATCGAAACAAGACCAAGATAAGAATTCTTGAAAATCAGGAGTGTTGTCAAAAACTTTAGTCATGGTTCTCGTGATTTTATATCGATTTCTACATTCGTACTCTTGTCTTCTTATTGTCGTGAATCAAGGCAAGACCAAGATAAGAATTGTTGAAAATCAAACGTCTTGACTAAAATTTTCGACATGATTCTCTTGATTATATTTCAGTCTTAACATCGGCACTCTTGTGACGATTTTCACTCACGGGTCTCTTATCTTCATATTATCTTAAATTAAGACAAGACCGAGACAAGTATTCTCAAAAATCAAATGTGTTATTGAAAATTTTCGACATGATTCTCTTTGATTTGGTCTCAGTATTTACATTCTTCTCTCCATCTTGGCTTGAATTAAGACAAGACAAAAAAGAGGATTCTTGAAGATCAAGAATGTTGTTGAAAATTCTCGTCGTGGTTCTCTTAATTTTAACGAGTTTTACGTGATAGTATTATGGAATATTGTAACTTATTAGGTAGGTACTTAAACAGGGTAATTATTTTAAATGTCCTATTAGACGTACCTATTTCAACATACAACTGCAATTGAGCAGTACAATATACTTTTAAATTATTTTGCTACATATACTTACTTAAAAAATTGTCTGACGAGAAAAGGGTAGACAAACTGATCAGCAGATTTGGGATAAGTAAGTGGTTTTCGTCGAAAGTCTTTATAATTAGGAACAAAATTCCAAAAAAAGGCGAATTGTGGTACGAATAAGAGAATTGGATACTACGGTGGAATTCGTGCGTTAAGATAGTTTGGTTCACGCATCGCGTCGTTTTACTAATAAGTGTGCAGTTGAGTAATCCTTTTTCATAACAGTAATGGCCCTATAAGAACTAATATAAGAACTTGTTTCGCTCGGTCGGTGTTGAATTTTTAACTGAATTTGAAAGGAAATTACATGTTTACAATCACAGATAGCGATAGCGGTTAGCTTGCTTCGTAGGAGATGCACGCCAACGGCTTGTATTGCGCTTGACATGCATTTACTACCCAACTTTTACCTACGTACCTACCTAGCTACCTGACTATGGAGCTTAGAATAGGAATGTCGAGAATTTAAAAGCTCCATCCGCTTCTAGGAAATTTAAATTTTAAAGGGCTTTTGTTAAATCCCAACTTACTGTTACAATAGGTAATTTTTATGTTAAATAAGGACACAATTTTTGTTGTTGATAAAAAAATATTAATTTATTCAAATGTGTATGTATTTATTATATCATTTGTCAAGCTTATTCGTTTAAATACCCGAGTCAAGTGGATTTTCAAAAAAAAAGGTAAGCAGCCACTTTGGGGCGACTGGCGTCCGCTTTTAGGGAGAGAAGAGGTTAACACCAAAGTTGTTACCAAAAAGGATTCAAACTCAATGCTCTTACTAACTGTTTTAGTTCTTGAAAACTCAATTACATTTCAAAAGTAATTCGGTTCAAAATACTTAGCATTTGTAAAAAGAGCTACGAGCAAACAATCAAGACTTAAATGACTCAAATACGGCAAGAAGCTTGAAGCATTTTTGATAGGTTTTCTTTGCTTTTCTCTTTAAAAGACTCATTTACTTTGAAAAAGCTTTATGCGCCTCAAAAGGGCTTCAGAACTAATTGATAAGGCTTCAAGCACTCTGAGAGAACTACAAATATCTCAAAGAGGGCTTCAAACACTTTGAGAGGGCTCCAAGCACATTGATAGGCCTACAATTATCTTAAAAGAGATTCCATTTCAAAGTACTTGAGGCTTTAAAATATGAATAAAAATTCAAAAGTAATTAAGTTCAAAATCCTAAATATTTGTAAAAAGAGCTTCAAGCACACAATAAAGACTTAAATGACTGAATTACGGCAAGAAGCTTGAAGCATTTTTTATAGGTTTTCTTTGCTTTTCTCTTTGAAAGGCTTTCATTTACTTTGAAAAAACTTTTAGCGCCTCAAAAGGGCTTCAGAACTCATTGATCAGGCTTCAAGCACTCTGAGAGAACTACAAATATCTTAAAGAGGGTTTCAAACACTTTGAGAGGGCTCCTTGCACATTGATAGGCCTTTAGGTATCTTAAAAGAGATTCCATTTCAAAGTACTTGAGGCTTTAAAATATGAATAAAAGTTCAAAATTCTAAATATTTGTAAAAAGAGCCTCAAGCACACAATAAAGACTTAAATGACTGAATTACGGCAAGAAGCTTGAAGCACTTTTGATAAGTTTACGTTGATTTGTTCTTTGAAAGACTTTCATTTACTTTGAAAAAGCCTTTAGCGCCTCAAAAGGGCTTCAGAACTCATTGACAAGGCTTCAAGCACTCTGAGAGAACAACAAATGTCTTAAAGAGGGTTTCAAGCACTCTGAGAGGGCTCCAAGCACATTGATAGGCCTTCAATTATCTTAAAAGAGATTCCATTTCAAAGTACTTGAGGCTTTAAAATATAAATAAAAATTCAAAAGTAATTAAGTTCAAAATCCTAAATATTTGTAAAAAGAGTTTCGAGCACACAATAAAGACTTAAATGACTTAAATACGGCAAGAAGCTTGAAGCATGTTTTATAGGTTTTCTTTGCTTTTCTCTTTGAAAGGCTTTCATTTACTATGAAAAAGCTTTAAGCGCCTCAAAAGGGCTTCAGAACTCATTAATAAGGCTTCAGGCACTCTGAGAGAACTACAAATATCTTAAAGAGGGCTTCAAACACTTTGAGAGGGCTCCGAGCACATTGATAGGCCCTCAAGTATCTTAAAAGAGATTCCATTTCAAAGTACTTGAGGCTTTAAAATATGAATAAAAATTCAAAAGTAATAAGTTCAAAATACTAAGCATTTGTAAAATAAGCTTCGAGCACACAATAAGGACTTAAATGACTCAAATACGATAAGAGCTTGAAGCACTTTTGATAGGTTTACTTTGCTTTGCTCTTTGAAATGCCTTCATTAATTTGAAAAAGCATAAAGCGCCTCAAAAGGGCTTCAGAACTCACTGATAAGGCTTCAAGCACTGTGAGAGAACTACAAAGGTCCGAAAGAGGGCTTCAAACACTCTGAGAGGGCCCCAAGCACATTGATGGTCCTTCAAGTATCTTAAAAGAGATTCCATTTCAAAGTGCTTGAGGCTTTAAAATATTAATAAAAATTTAAAAGTAATAAGTTCAAAATACTAAGCATTTGTAAAATAAGCTTCGAGCACACAATAAGGACTTAAATGACTCAAATACGATAAGAGCTTGAAGCACTTTTGATAGGTTTACTTTGCTTTGCTCTTTGAAATGCCTTCATTTACTTTGAAAAAGCATAAAGCGCCTCAAAAGGGCTTCAGAACTCACTGATAAGGCTTCAAGCACTGTGAGAGAACTACAAAGGTCCGAAAGAGGGCTTCAAACACTCTGAGAGGGCCCCAAGCACATTGATGGTCCTTCAAGTATCTTAAAAGAGATTCCATTTCAAAGTGCTTGAGGCTTTAAAATATTAATAAAAATTTAAAAGTACCTAATAAGTTCAAAATACTCAGCATTTGTAAAATGAGCTTTGAGCATACAATAAGGACTTAAATGACTCAAATACGATAAGAAGCTTGAAGCACTTTTGATAGGTTTACTTTGCTTTGCTCTTTGAAATGCCTTCATTTACTTTGAAAAAGCATAAAGCGCCTCAAAAGGGCTTCAGAACTCACTGATAAGGCTTCAAGCACTGTGAGAGAACTACAAAGGTCTGAAAGAGGGCTTCAAACACTCTGAGAGGGCCCCAAGCACATTGATAGTCCTTCAAGTATCTTAAAAGAGATTCCATTTCAAAGTGCTTGAGGCTTTAAAATATTAATAAAAATTTAAAAGTAATAAGTTCAAAATACTAAGCATTTGTAAAATGAGCTTTGAGCATACAATAAGGACTTAAATGACTCAAATACGATAAGAAGCTTGAAGCACTTTTGATAGGTTTTCTTTGCTTTTCTCTTTGAAAGGCTTTCATTTACTTTGAAAAAGCTTTTAGCGCCTCAAAAGGGCTTCAGAACTCATTGATCAGGCTTCAAGCACTCTGAGAGAACTACAAATATCTTAAAGAGGGTTTCAAACACTTTGAGAGGGCTCCTTGCACATTGATAGGCCTTTAGGTATCTTAAAAGAGATTCCATTTAAAGCACTTACTTAAAGTGCTTAAGGCTTTAAAATACTAATAAAAATTTAAAAGTAATTAAATTCATAATCCTAAGCACACATTAGCTTAAATGACATTAAAAAGTTTTAAAAAAAGCACCTTAGAAAAACTTAAGGTATTTTGTAAGTGCTTCAAGCATCTTAGAAAAGCTTCAAGATCATTGAAAGGGCTTAAAGCCTTTTTGAAATACAAATTATAGAGTACTTTTATAAATTTGATCACCACGTCCCAATTATTTGTTGGGGAAGAGGACTTACAGAAATACAGTGCCTGCTTTCATACACAAAGCTCTTTTCAGCACTAAAATTCCACCCAGTTTTAGTTTAGACTTTTGGAAGCCCTGAAACCATTAGAACTAGAAGCACATTTTTAAATACAAAACATTTAAGTTTTGCTCATTCCTGTAAACTAGTAGTGAACCTCACCCCACACTAATTCACCCCTATACTGTTATTTTACTCTATATAACCGAAAAGCGTTTAATCTGATAATCCAACCTTTACGTTGACGTCGCTCCTTTTATGTTTATTTAGTTTAAGTTCTCTTTTGTTATTAAAAGTTTCTTACCCTCGTCCACAACAAATTTTCAACATTCACGGAAACGCTTTAATAACTTTCTTCTTATTATTACGTATTATATACCTATAGGTATACCTACCCCTTTATATGAAACTATATCATCACATCTCGTTAATAGGGGTAAACAAGGCCCAGTTATTTTATTCCACGCCACATACCATACACAGAGAAATTATTTACCTTTCTCTCTATTTTTTAAATAAACTGTATTTTATTCCTATTATTTTTTTATTGCGATTATTTTTTTGTGTGCGGGTAGGCAGGCAGGTACATAAGTAGGTAGATATCCAAATAAAATTATACCGATATTCAAATGAAGTTCCCAGTTTCAGATCAAGGTAGTATAAATATATTATGTATAACAACAAATTCGATTTTTTGTTTTACTTTCTACCCACGTGCTGCTCGTCACACTCACGCCTTCGCCCGCATGACCGTTTTTCGTTGACGTAATTCTCAAAGGCATAAACGAAACAATTAGTACGCTATTACATAATTAAGACAGTTTTTACTGAAAACAAAGTTAAAATCGGTAATAATATAAAGAAAGTGTGTATTAAAGTGGTTCTTCCTCCTGTTCAGTTTGGCTAATTCGTGAAAATAAAAAGAGGAGGAAAGTAAAATTAAAAAATGGCTCTAAATGTTTTAAATGTTTTAAATTTAGTTTATTAACCTTTTTTTTGAAGCTTAAGGAACTACAAAAAAAACGAACAAACCTCTCAGTTTTTTTCAAACTACTTTTTTAAAAATAAGTTTGAAAACGTTAAAAAGAGTAGTAAATATTTAATATGAACCCTGATAAGGGTCTATTGTTTCTCCCTCTCCAAATTTTTTGACATTTTGTGCGAAATTCAGTGGCGTGACCACGAAAAGGGAAAAGGAGTTCAGGTACTCATCCTTCTTCGAAGATCATCCGAAGATCCTTCGGTTTGGTTAATATTTGATGAGTTAAAGAAGAGTAGACATTTTTGTGACCCTTCTCTTTAAATTCCTAAATACACCCCTGGCGAAATGATGACTAGAGTAGGATTAAAATGGTTTATTTTTTAAAATTTCATGAGTCAACAATTTCAATCAATGTACATACATCAATAAAGGTCCTTGCGAAATCCAGTGGCGGGTCCACGTAGAAGAAGGGGGGAGGGAAAGGTTCAAGTCTGAGCTCCATTCAGAACAACTAAAAGTTTTCTTATATTTTGATAATATTTTTTACCTATAACTTTAAAATTTGAAGAAGAGAAGAAATTTTTATGACTCTCCTGTTTCTCAAAATCCTGGATCCACCTTTGGCGAAATCAAAGTCAGGGTTGGAGTAAAAAAGGTTTCATTTTTTGAAACTTTTAGGCAAACCTTTCTATCAATGAACCTTAATAACGGTATTTAGTTTCTCTTTCTAATATTTTGACATGCAAATCGGAAATCTAGTGGCAGATCCACGAAAGAGAGGAGTTCAGGTCTAGAACCTCTTTCCAGATCATCCTTTATTTAAGTCAATATTTGGTAAGATGTAACATTGAAATTATAAAAGATCAAAAATATTTTTGACACATCTTCTCAAAAAATTGGATCCGCCTCTGATGAAACCAAAGCCAAGAAAATAATAAAAATGCTTTATCTTTTAATGTTTGAGTCAATACTTTTTATCAATGAAAAGTCCTTTGTTTTTCCTTCTCCAAATATTTTAACGTGCAAAACGAAATCCAGTGGCGGATATAACTCTGAAATTCGAAGGACAAAGTTTTTATGACTTTATTCCTTTTTAAAGACCTAGATCCGCCGCTGGTGAAATAATATATTTCCTAAAGTAACGACGCGTAAGCATAACTTTGAATTTTGAAGAAGAGCGTAACTTTTCCTCTTCCTTCTTATGAAAATCGTGGATCCACACCTGACGAAATGAAAAGCCAGAGAAGAATCAAAATGGTTTATTTTTTAAACTAAAACTTAATTAATAAACCTTATAGGGGTCCTTCGTTTCTCCTTCAAATATTTTGATCATTGACATTTAATATGAAATGACATACGTAGAGGAGGGAAGGCGAAATCTAAATCGAAGAATTAAATATCATCTTTTATTTTCATCAATATTTCAAAATCTTGGATCCACCCAAGAACAAAAAATATTTTTTATTTAAATTTATATACAAATATTAATAAGATATATATTTTTTATAACCCTCCTAAAAGTTCTGGATCCGGCCCTGGCGAAATCAAAGTAAGAATAGGGGTAAAATCAGCACTCAAAATGGTACACTAATAGAGCATTTTGGTGTTGATTTAAACAATAAACTCTTTTTTGTCCCTATTTTAGTTTTTTTTCCTTCTGTCTGATCATTTAAAATTAAGTTTTGTTTTCAAATTTATTTATTTCTAGATTTTCTATGAGTTTTAATTTTTTACTTTTATTGCAGATATGTAATATTTCTAATTTGTCGTTAACCTTATGATCTTCTTCTATTATGTGGTTCGCATAATTGGAATCTGTTTTATTTTTTAAAAAATACCGGCCAAGTGCGAGTCGAACTCGCGCACCGAGGGTTCCGTACAAACTTGTATATATGTGATGTAACTAAAAATTTAAGGTTTTCGGAATTTTTCCTTTATATGTGCTATAAAACATTGCTTCATGCCAAATTTCAAGATTCTAAATCGACTGGAAGTACCCTTTAGGTTTTGATTCCCTTGCGAGTAGTTGCGAGTTTGAAAATATGCGGCTTAAATTGCTGTTTCTTTTGATTGCGTTGACATAGAAGTTTGATTTTGTTACACCTTAAAGGTATTATAGACCTGAGTATTTGATATGAATTTCAATTTAATACCTCTACGCGTTCATGAGGAAAGGGGTAGTAACTTTAAAATTATTAAAAATATTTTTATTATATGATGTAACTAAAAATTTACGGTTTTCGCAATTTTTCCTATATCTGTGCTATAAGACGTTGCTTCGTACCAAACAACTTCAAGATTCTGAGTTCACGGGAAGTACCCTGTAGGTTTTGATTCAAAAATTTGCGAAATTTGCGGCTGTATCTTTTGATTGCGTTGGCTTAGAAGTTTGATTTTTTCACAGCTCTAAGGGACAATAGACCTGAGTATTTGGTATAAATTTTAGCTTGATACCTCTACGCGTTCCTGAGAAATAGGGTCTTGACAGACGGACGGACGGATAACGAAGTGATCCTATATGGGTTCCGCTTTTTCCTTTTGAGGTGCGGAACCCTAAAAACTACTTTTATGTTCGGAAAT
This sequence comes from Agrilus mali, assembly GCA_029378335.1. Lineage (NCBI taxonomy): Eukaryota > Metazoa > Arthropoda > Insecta > Coleoptera > Buprestidae > Agrilus > Agrilus mali. Next base: position 4,660,667 of record CM055661.1, read on the forward strand.
ACGTTTTTGAAAATTTCTTTCGGTTTGTCCAATATATACTTTTGGGCAAGACCCACATGTCAGTTTGTAAACTCCGGGGCATTTTGTTTTATCTACTCTATCTTTATTATTTTTTATGCATTTTCCTTCGGAAAAACTTGATTTATATGCAATATTAACACCATATTTTTCTAAAGAATAATATAAGAAAACAAATAGCACACAACAATGGTTATGATCTGTCCATTATAGATAAAATAATTTTTAAAAAACAACAAAAACTAGCCTTACAATCTATTTACCCTACTAGGTAGGTACAATAACTATTCAATCCCATTTGAAATATGCAAAATTTGAACTGACGCGTAGGAAATTCATTTCGATTGTACGTAGAAGCGAACTTGTATGCTCCCCATTTATGCATACACAGGGGGACCTTCACAGCGTCCTCTCTCCTTCCACCTCTTCGACTCTACCAGCTGTTGGTTGGCGTCTTTTTGAACAGCACCAGCAACAACGGAACAGTCCGTGGTTCTTCGTCTCGTTGTCTTGTGTAATGTGTATGGATGGTATGGAGTGGTATCACAGTTCACACGCGACCGGATTCCTCGTTTGTTTGCAGATCATTTGAAACGAAACGTTACCAACGAACGCTTTTGATCTCGTCAACTCGACGGACGCCCAAGTGGTTTTAACCGTTAAAATTTAAAATTAAAAAAAAAAGCAGAACATGAAACACCCGAGAAAAATAGTGACGACGGTTATCGAGTAATGAATTAAGTGCCAACGTAATAAGTAAATAAGTAAATAAATTGTTGTTTGTGTTGTTGTGGCTCGTGCGAATATTTGTCGCCGGTGATAAACTTGAAAACAGTGAGTAGTTAAAGGTGCCAATTTTACAAAGAGCAACAAATATAAGTACCTAGAAGATGACTAACTAAAAAACAGAAAATTACCAACTTATGATGAATACCTACAATACAACAGGAGGAAACGCTTCAATTAAGTGCGTGAATAACAAGATAATTAAGATAATGAGAAAGTGAAAAGGTGAGCAACATGCTAATTTTCTCAGGATCCATTTCTCATATGATGCAAATGAAAGTTTCTAACGAGGCCTTATGACCCATAATCCAGTAAATCAAAAATGAAAAAAGTTTAAATAAAACGAGACAATTACCAAAATATTTTTTGTTTATTTAAAGGCAAATACAGTACAATAGAAAAATAAAAATCCGCCATTTCTTTCATAGTTTCTGAGAACTGGTTGCTCTATATTTATATAAAAAGGCATTTATTATCTAACAGGCATTTGCTATCTATAAACATAAAAACTGACGCCCAGCACAGTTATACGTTAGATCGCCTAGATTTTCTGCTTCTTGTTAATCACTATCTAGCACTCATACAAAAAGTCGAGTGTAACAAATTTTATTACTGGACCAAAGGCGTCAACGTAAATGATAGTTATGTAGTTGCCCATTCGAAGGGCGAAAAGCTATTTATTTCGTAAAAAAATTAATTGCCTATAAATCTTTAAAGGTCAAACGATTATACCTACTACGATTATACTTTAGAAACAAACAATACCAATCAGAGAATGAGTTTTCTAACAACCAACACAGATGGCAAGAAGAAACCTTCTGAAATGGTAAATTATTATTATTAAAATTAAAGAGGCTGTTGTAAAAATCTACTAGATGTGATGGGAAAGGTTATTAAACCTTCGAAATCCGAAAAGAAAATGACCGACATTCTTCTAGAAAGACGAAAAAGCGCCAACGAAGTTCCCAACAACCATCTGAAGCGATCCAAGAGCGTCAGAGCATCGCTGAGACAAATCGGCAATCGCTTCCTCAACTACAAAACAAGCGACAGTAGGCCATTGTTAAAAAAGGCCCCGTCCATGACCACCTTGATACCGTCGTCGCCCAGAAGAGTTTCGGACGTCTTTTGTCGAAATTACATAAACTCGGATTACGAGAACCTCTTCTTCCATCAAAGGGAACACCTTCCCGAAACCATCCTCAAGACACCTGTTGATTCGTCGTCGGACAACGAGCAGAAATTTTCAAAGCTCTACCTCTTGAAAAAGGTCGACGCTTTGATGAGAATGAGAAACGATCTCGGTGGCAAAAGGGTGCCCACTCAACCCCCGAAGGTCATAGCCCCAAAAGCTGCCGCTGTCCTTCAGATTCCTCTCAAGGAAAATTATGAACCTTTGTTTTATAACGGTGACAAAGACGTTCAACGCGAAAGGGACCAAATATGTCTCAGGAAAAACGAAAAGTGCAATGACATGAAAAGATGTGCAAATAATAGCAGCAGTAGTGACAGAACTGCTTTTTACAGAACTTCTCTCAGACTTTCTATCAAGAACAGAAGGAGGAACGCAAACTGGCAGAATCCATTTGTTTCAACATCAAGTAGGTGTACTTTGTGCATAGATATATTTTTAATATATTGCTTCTATTTACTAACACTACCTAAGTATATCTCAGCTCCTACACTACCCATTTTAAGAAAACGATATTTAAAAATGTAGGTCATGTTATAAAATATTAAACAGAGATCAAAACACAACAGATACTAACAACTCAATGTGTCAATATCTATAATTTATCTTGGCTCAACAGTCGTTTCGTCACACTGGATGACTTCATGAGAAGATAGACTTATTAAGATAATTTAATTACAAATAGGTATATTAAAATAAAGTATGAATACTCAAACAATTGTTGGACTGACATATTGTACGTATTATTAGGAAGATATTTTGTTCGATTAACGAAGAATTTAATAGGAGAAAAATATATCTAATTTAGTGACGATTCATTGCGTTGGCTAGATTTGCCAACCTCTTTAGCACGACAAAGTTATTTTTCTGATTTGTGACGCACTATAATTTGTCGCTAATTTGTTACCAAATCCAAAAATTTGTCGCTCGTGCCGTTTAGCTAGCACTACACATAGAAAAGAAAATGTCATAGGTTATTACTGTTAAGACCATAGTTTGTCGCTGAAAGATTACAAATTCAACGAATTTGTCGCCAGTCTTATCTCCAACTAATAAGCGAAAAACTGCTGGAAAGCCATCAAACTCTCGAAAGGTAACATGCTGTCCAACTTGGGGTTAACAGGGAAAACCTAGTTTAAAAAAAAATGGTAAATAAATCCGACCTCTTAAAACAAATGTAACAAAGAACTCCTTCATTATTTGTTTGATGGTTTTCCAGCAGTTTTTCGCTTATCAGCTGGAGATAAGACTAGCGACAAATTCTTTGAATGTGTCGTCTTTCAGCGACAAATTATGGCCTTTACAGTAATATCCTACGATATTTCCTTTTCGAGATACGCTATGTGTAGGGTAGCTTGATATCAAGCTAGCATACTAACCAGCTGATTATGGCTAAACGGCACGAGCGACAAATTTTTGGATTTGGTAACAAATTAGCGACAAATTATAGTGCGTCACAAATCGGAAAAAATAACTGTCGTCCTAGGTTGATATACGTCCTCTTGAGGCTATTTAGCGATTGTGTTCAAAATACAAAAATCCATTTGTTTCAACTTAGTTGGACTTTATGTATAGATATATTTTATTATTTTGCCGCAATTTACATATATGATTATTTTTCAGCCCCTATACGGTCAATTTTGAAAAAAAGATTTTAAAAAAACTAGGTCATCTCGTAAGATATTAAAAACGATCAAAACACAACGCCAATAACTCAATGTGTCAATATCTAATACAGTTTATCTTTGCTCAACAGTCGTTTCGTCACACTGGATGACTTCATTACAAGATAGACTTGTTGAAATTGTTAAAACATTTATAAAATTAAAATTTAAACAATTATTGGGTGGATTCTTTACAATGTTCTCAGTAAGTTGCGTATTATTAAGATGAGATTTTGCTGAATCCTCAGCTGATTCGAGGAAAACTCAGTATGTCAACCTCTTTTGTATTTTGTATTTATAAATCGTTAAAGAAACACTACTGCGGAGTGTATGAGCTTTATTGAACAAAAAGTTATATATACATATACATCTCAACATATCTAAAGGTTAACTCAAACAATAAACTTAATTTATTTTCCAAACTATAATTTTTATTAATATACCTGTCGAATGTCGACCGTTGAACACTATGCACGGTAATCTGCACTGTTGTTTTCTGGGTCGAAAAGAGGTAAAACACTTTCTTTCGCAAACGATTGTGGGCTCTTCATTTCTGGTATTAACACCATTAAGTTTTTCATTTTGATAAGCACTCGCCATTTGTTTTGTGAATTTTCTGTTGGTGGCTCGGAAGATTCAGATCGTTCAGATCCCACTCCTGATGTCGGAACAGGCATAATTTCTCGATTGGTAGTATTTACTTGATTATTATCCATGATAATTAAAATAACAAGAACACTGAGTACAACTGGACATAATAACAATCTTTCAATTTTATTACAAGTCGAAAACGAATACACGGGCTGTCCGTTCTATTTCGCAGTCAATACCGAAGTCCTCTTCAGCCGCCCCCTGCGGCAGGGATCATGCCAACACATGGCCCCTTTTCCTAAATTTCTCAGAAACACCACTACAAGACAGCCCGTGTCTACGTTCGATGATCTCACTCGTCATCTCGACTTTAAACATGGTTTGGAAATCTTATTATTCTGCTAATACAAACAATATCGACATCTGTAACCTAATAGCCTTTTAAAAAGGAACATGCACTAAACTTAAGGGTGACAGTAAATTATGCCTCTATGTCACCATAAATAAGAAATAATCGCCTTCAGGCGCCATCTCCGACACGGCCATCCTGACAAATCACACGTCCTCGTGTGTGAAATCTACAATTGAATAACACCTGATCTAACATTAAACAGTTTACGTTAATTCAAAATAGTTATAGTGCAATACTGACCTCGTACTTCGATTAAATCTTTGTTTTTACACGTTACTACTATTCACATTAATATTATCACTATTAAATATACCTGTCATGATCCCTCATAGTTGATACAAAACAAGATGAAAAATAACGACTTCACTTGATGCCTTCTGCATCACTCAATCTCCTCATGAGATACCGAGTCCCCGCCACATTATCAGCCACGCATCACGCCCTGAACAGACCATAACAATGGACTGCAGTTATGACTATGACCTGACAAGTGGTGCGACTCCACATTGCGACTTTTCGCAACCTGAGTATACAACTTACTTCGAGGACTTTAACCGCCTCACTGAGGATCTACCACCTCACTACTCATCTGAGGATCTACCACCTCAGGACCCACGTTTGAGGATCTACCACCTCACAACTCATCTGAGGATCTACCACCTCAGGCTCACAACTCATCTGAGGATCTACCACCTCAGGCTCACAACTCATCTGAGGATCTACCACCTCAGGCTCACAACTCATCTGAGGATCTACCACCTCAGGACTCACGTTTGAGGATCTACCACCTCACAACTCATCTGAGGATCTACCACCTCAGGCTCACAACTCATCTGAGGATCTACCACCTCAGGCTCACATTTGAGGTCTCTGCCTCCTCGTCGTTTTCATCACAAATATCCAACTAGACGGGCACATGACTCAGGCAACTTTCTCACACTATCATGAGATTATTCATAAACTATATTATTATTAGGCACAGATTTAATCAAGTACTTGTCATCTTTGTGAACTTCTATTACATAGAATGGACTCTAAAACTTTGGTGAAGCTGACAGTTAAATGCTGAATGCCTTATGATCGCTTTATCAGAAACATTGCGTTTTACGATATTGCTACCACATTTAACTAATATCTTCGGGGAATTAAACAAGCTGTATTGTAAACAATTTGAATAGGTAACAATATCCACATCTGGTACCGTATGGTCAATGGCTATTATCAAGATTGTCAAAGTAAATAAAAACGTACCGAGTTTAGGCACTTTTGTAATAATTAGAAACACAATACACGTGTGTTGTAAACTTTTGTCAGGACAATGACAGATAAAAAATCAGCGTTAATAACAATAAAAGATCGTGACTTGTGTCTTTCTTCTTAACATGTTAACAAGTAACCCTAACAACCTACCAGCACCAGTTGGGGTTCCAACCCTTTCGTAATCGTTACTATTGATTTAAACACGTTTATCGTCAATATTAAAGCTACACGTGCATACAATATAATCAAAGTCTGCTTCTTCATATCTCTCCAGTCGTTGTTTTCTGTACACAAGACGCACCAAAATATATTGTCAAGTTATTTGTGAGACTTTTGACATGTCAAAAAGAAAAAGAAAACAAATTGATATCCAACAAAATTCGCGTTTAAGAATAACATCACCGGTTATTACAACTATTGGTTTTTATGACCAAACACGAGTAGTACCCTCGACGTCGCTGTAATCGATTCTGGTTGTAGTTTGAATACGTCCCTTTTCTTAACTAGCAAAATAGGGCCAGCGAAAGATGAATAACTAGGACAAATAACACTAGCATGGAATAACTAGTCAATGAATTGTATTTCAAGTTCGCCGCTAATTACGCGGATATCCTTTATAAATTACGATGAATTAAAATTCCCTTAAGATCGACAATCATTTTGGCTTGTCGGTGACAAGTCATTCGGTATCTATTTGATTAAGATCGACTGTTTAACTTGGCTTATGGCAAACATCCACTACTTTAATTTGAACTAGTAAAGGCGTCTGAAGTTATCTTTACATTAAAACCTTAGTTTGAAATATCACATTTAAGATAATAATCTGATACAAAATGAAACAAAACTTCCCAGAATATAACCACTAATGTTTCTATCTTATAGGATTTGCAATCTACACTCAACAATACCTTGTCAACCCATATAAAAATCACGACATTACTAAAAACCTGTCAGAAAACTTTCCGACTGTACATCCTTTAATAAATGAGCATCCTGCTCCAAAATCAAAATAAAAATGGAAACGACTCACCGGGATGTATAACCAAACCTTTGAGGCTCCAACAACTGTATACATACTGGCACATCCTTCATGTTTCCTACACTTGTAACATGTAACGACGAATCAAACTATGCAGTATGCAGATACAGCTATTTTTTCTACACTTATTAACTACATCTCATTTTCATTATCGGTGCTGCTGTTGTTTCTTTCCCGTCAAGTCGAGCAGTAAATAGGTTTCTTAATTCTCACCATGTGATACCTGTAGAACACACCTGGGATAGACATTGAGTTGCACTATCTTTAAACACTTTGCTAAGCGCCATAATAAGCGCACTACCCTCAAGAGCATTTTCTGATATGCAAATGTCGACCGTTGAACACTATGCACGGTAATCTGCACTGTTGTTTTCTGGGTCGAAAAGAGGTAAAACACTTTCTTTCGCAAACGATTGTGGGCTCTTCATTTCTGGTATTAACACCATTAAGTTTTTCATTTTGATAAGCACTCGCCATTTGTTTTGTGAATTTTCTGTTGGTGGCTCGGAAGATTCAGATCGTTCAGATCCCACTCCTGATGTCGGAAACAGGCATAATTTCTCGAATGGTAGTATTTACTTGATTATTATCCATGATAATTAAAATAACAAGAACACTGAGTACAACTGGACATAATAATAATCTTTCAATTTTATTACAAGTCGAAAACGAATACACGGGCTGTCCGTTCTATTTCGCAGTCAATACCGAAGTCCTCTTCAGCCGCCCCCTGCGGCAGGGATCATGCCAACACATGGCCCCTTTTCCTAAATTTCTCAGAAACACCACTACAAGACAGCCCGTGTCTACGTTCGATGATCTCACTCGTCATCTCGACTTTAAACATGGTTTGGAAATCTTATTATTCTGCTAATACAAACAATATCGACATCTGTAACCTAATAGCCTTTTAAAAAGGAACATGCACTAAACTTAAGGGTGACAGTAAATTATGCCTCTATGTCACCATAAATAAGAAATAATCGCCTTCAGGCGCCATCTCCGACATACCTATATAAAAACTATGCATTTCCCTTCCTTATCTCTTTTAATTATTTATTTTCCTGTATCTCCCTCCCCCTTTTCCCACCTCTCCTTTTTAAAAACTGCCTCAATAGGTCCAGACCACTACCGTCCGCCATTATTATCCTCCCAAGTTGCTCCTCCTCTTTCTTCCCTATTACTTCTTCTAATACATGCTCCATTGATTCACTCTTCTCTCCACATACTCTACACAATCTCTTACCTTCTTCCATCCAAAACTTATTTTCATTACATTCATTCCCCATTCTGAAATTATTTCTATATCTAATCCTTCTCTTAGGTACCCCGGGACCTCATCCCCTTGCCAATCTTCCCATGTAAATTCTTTCATTCCTTTCCCGTATCTTGATTCCCATATTTTTCTCAAATCCTCACCTCTTACTATTTCATTGCATCTTTTCCCCACCATCCTACATACTTTAAATCCCTCTCCTCTCTATTCCTCCATTTGTTCTTTGTTTATTTTCATTTCTATTAATGCTTTTTCCCTTTCCCCATCATATTTATTTTTTGTCCCTATCCCCAAAACCTTTTTCTTCCATAACTCTTTTCTTATGTCCCCTTCCGGTAGTTCTCCCAATTTTTCCTCATATTTTACCGCCCTCATTCTTGAATCTTCCACCATTTTCCCACATTTTGTTTCCCTTCTTAAAATGTAATCTGGAGTACTTCTTTCTAAGCCTAGAACCCATTTTATATACCTTTTATATATATTTTCCACTACTCTATACTCTTTCCATCCCCAGCAATGCGTTCGCCTTAGCTACCTGATTATTTACGTGCTCCTTGTCCTTGTTATTTTCTGACATTATGTACCCCAAATATCTATATTTTTTCACTCTTTCTATCAGATTCCCCTTCCATCTACTACTGCGGAGTGTTTTCATAATTTATACAAAACAAAACGTTGCTAAATCATTTTTCATTGTTTGATAAATTTCCTCTTATTTTTCTTCTTTCTTAAGTAACAAATTTTTTAGTTTATTTACGAAACAACTATTCAACAATAATTCAAAAACCCGAATTAAAAAACATGGCACATACAAATGTGTGTACCATTGAACGTACGTTGTATGTAATGAAGACGAACTTTATTTATTAATTATTCAATATTTCATTGGTTTTTATTTTTTTTCGTGGGACCCTATTTTTTATTTCTAAAATAAAAGTAGCCGAAGTTACTTCTTATTACTACATCAGCTATCTGCCAGTGAAAGTCCCGTCAAAATCGGTCCAGCTGTTTTTAGAGATAAGCCGGAACAAACAGACAGACAGACAGACAGACAGAAATTGTAAAAAATGTTATTTTGATATAATATGTACCGTGTATACATCCATATGCATTTAGTGAAAAGCGGTTATTTTAATGTTACAAACAGACACTCCAATTTTATTTATTTGTATAAAAGTTTTTAGTAGGTACATATCTAAATTATTCTTAAATAAGTAAAACATAATGTCTTATAAATTTCTATTTCAAACAAAATTGTCGAGCTGTCAAAATAACTGACACAATGGCATTTTAATAAGATTATGTATTTTTTATTTATTTACATGTACTTTATGAGACTTTATGTGCTCTTCTTACTTCCTAGAAACAAATAAGAATATAAGTTTTTACTTATTTGAATCGGCATTAATGAATTAGATCCTGTATACTTAGCGGACTGCCTCATAAAGAAAATATTCTACTTTTAATTATAAGTAAATCGGCCTTAAAAGTCTACCGTAATTAAGTAAATAAAATTCAGAAGAAATACATCAAAAATTTGTAAGAGCCTTTTTTACCTCAAATAATTATTACAAGGATCCCTAATAACAACATTTTTATAATAAAATTAAACATATTGATAATAAGCTTAAACGAATATTTTAATCAATTTTTGTTACACTATAAATTTGTGTTAAGAGAATTTTTGGTTTTGTTTAAACTTTTTGCGGAAAATGTAAAGGGTAAAGGTGCCTACTTAATTGGATATTTTTGAAGAAACACATTCAATAAAACATTCCGATTGCCTACCTAAATATATTGATAAAGAAACTGTGTAAATATGTAAATTCCCATTAAGTATTTCAATAAATGTCTGAAGTAGCTATAAAATTTAGTCAAACAAAAAAATTTGATGGAGAAGACCTTGTAAGGTTCTTGTTTTTCGAGTTTAACTTTATTTAATATTCCATTTTTTTCCTAAAACTACGTCAATGATCTGTTGACAAATTAAAGGTGGATTTTTAATGAATATTGCCTCTATAAATAATCTTATTAGGTAATTTAATAAAAACGTTTTTCCCCAATTTAGAATTAGGTACTTATACCATAAATGCAAAAGTTAGTTTAAAGTAGTGCCCCTAATTGGAACTTATTATGAACATTAATAATAAGAAAATAAGAAACTTTGTCTGAAAGTTATAAAATAAAATAAAACATTGCTAAAAATGTGGAACATAGAGCTGATGGACAGTCATCAGCCAAAAGCTCCAAGCCCCAATTATTTAAATTTTTTTACCCCTTATTAAATAAAATTCAAATTATCAATAAAAATTATTTCAAAGAATACTTAAAGTGGAAGAGCTTCAACTCCAATAAATTGTTGACAAAATGGTTTTAGCTTCAGAGCTTTTAAGTCCTAAGAAGACTGAATGAAAGTACATTTCTAACACAGAGCTCTAAAATTTTCTCCAATTTTAATGGGACCCAAGCTTTGAGAGGGAGGAAAATGAATGCAAACAGATCTTTTAAGAAAGTGTTTTTAAGTTAGGGAGGATGGCAATAAAAAACTGAATATTAAAGAGTAAACTATGGCGGTGACAGTGGTTTTTGTGTAAATAAAATTATAATTTCACGCCTGATTAATTCTTATATTATTACAAGGGAAATCTAAAGGTAACCTACTAGACCAGGGTCGATAATTTTTGAAACCAAAAAAAATATAGTAGGATGAAACCCGTTGGAAAAGGAATAGAACATAACAGTAATGAAAGGAAAAATAATTTACGGGCAATCTGAGGTCGGGAAGGGGAAGGGGGTGAGTTTTTAAGGGTAAAAACGGTTTTCCTTGATTTCCGGAACAACTACAAATCTTATGGAAAAAAGTTAGATGGAAAAGTTGTAGGTAATAAAAATATCTACAACTTTTGTATTTACACTTTTTTCACATAACCTCAAAATTTTTGTGAAAAATTCAATAACCAACTTTTTAATTTTTTACTTTTTCTTTTACAAAAAATTTTTTTTTCACGAAATTTGGTGAAAACTTACTTATTTATGTCCCAAAGACGCTGTAATTTTTTTTATTTCAAATATTTATTTTTTCACCTTATTTTTACTTAATATCGGAAACACCCTAATTTTCAATCGAAAATTCTCAAGTCAAAATATCTGCTTTTTTAAAAACGTTGGTGGGTTTTTTCTTCGTTGAAATCTCTACTTTCTGATGGTGTAAAAAAAATTTATATTACTATGGTAATTTTTCTCAGAAAATGCAAAACCGAAGAAAACTAAATTAATGTTTTTAAAAATATTATAATGAATAACGTAATCAGTATAAAGTATGTGAATTCAATAGTACTATTTACATGTATATATATTATGAGATTTTCTATGACATAAATGTAATTAGAATTTAATAAAACAACTTTTTTACTGAAAAAAATAGCAGCGGTCACATTTTTTAGATAAAATTCTCTTCGCTTTTATGCATTTCCTGAGAAAACTTACTATAGTAATGTATATTTTTCTTCACACCATCAGAAAGTAGAGATTTCAACGAAGAAAAATCCCACCAACGTTTTTAAAAAAGCAGATATTATGATGTGAGAATTTTCGATTGAAAATTAGGGTGTTTCCGATATTAAGTAAAAATAAGGTGAAAAAAGAAATATTTTAAATCAAAAAAATTACAGCGTGTTTGGAACATAGGTAAATAGGTAAGTTTTCACCAAATTTCGTGAAAAAAAAATTTTTTTGTAAAAGAAAACTAAAAAATAAAAAAGTTGGTTATTTGAATTTTTCACATAAATTTTGAGGTTATGTGAAAAAAGTGTAAATACAAAAGTTGTAGATCTTTTTATTACCTACAACTTTGCCATGTGACTTTTTTCCATAAGACTTGTAGTTTTTCGGGAAATCAAGGAAAACCGTTTTTTACCCTTAAAAACTTACCCCCTTCCCCTTCCGAACCTCAGATCGCCCGTAAATTATTTTTCCTTTTATTTCTGTTATATTCTCTTCCTTTTCCAATGGGTTTCGTCCTACTATAATTCTTTTTCACTTTTTACTATTTCTGAAGTCTTCACCACTGGTCTGTACATGTTCTTAGATGGTGACAAATGGAGGTGGGGATTGCAAATCAAATAATAAAAGATAAACTAAAATGGTCATTTTTGAATGAATAAAATTACAATTTTACCCTTTCTAGTTCTGATTGTGTAAGGTGATCTTAAAATAAACTACGTTTTTTTAGGTATTTACAGAGGGTTGAAGTTGAGAAATTGAATATTAACAGATAAATTACATTTTGTACGAATAAAGTGACCTCAATTTTTTACAATAGAGAATTTTATATACAGTCCAACTCGATTATAAAGTACACCGGTTATACCGAACGTTTTATGGTTTTAAACAACGAATTTTTAAAAAACAAAATTAAATTTAATTTAAATATATAATTATTCAAGCATGAACAGAACGAAAGATTGATACCCAACGATCAGCTTTAACGAATGTTTAATGCAGAAAATTAGCAAGTGTAATCGGTTATAATGAACAATTTATTATTGTTATTATCGTTTTCCTTTGTTGTCGATTTTGTTCGAATAGGCACCGAAAATATAAATGTTAATAAAAATCGTTACTAACGAACACCTGGCTATAATGAACGAAATCCGTAACCCATGTTGTTCGTTATAACCGAATTCAATTGTATTTATTCACGTATACCGTTTGTTTCATTCGGTGAGTTATAATGTTATGAACAATGATTAATGGCTCTATAAGAGACCCAAAACAGCGGAAATTTTATTGTACCAACGAACCTTTTAACGTATGTAGGTAATGTAATTAAAGGTATTTCGCTAGTGCTGGCGTGTTCTATTTGCGTAACGAACGAATTAATTTGATATTATAAAGGTGCTTACATTAAAATACGGACGTTACGTCAACATGAAGACAATGCTCGCATGATTTATCTTTTTTTATTATTCCTTTTTAAATCTAAAGGCCACCTGCGTTGCACAACAGATCCTAATACAACACAACAGAACACAGCCTCCGAATAGAGTGAAAGTGATTTAAAACACTTACAGACATATGTTTACTTGTAGGTACCTATTTGCATAAGATGTATTCAAACCAATTTGCATGTTGAATTAAATTGTATTAAAAACAATAATTCGTGTTTAGTCCAGATCACCATTTGATCAATTTCTTGTTATTACGAACTCAATTTTTATTTTATTAACTCCACAAAACACTCACAAAAGATTGCAAGAAGATATCAAGCAGATGTTAAATTTCCAGAGAGAAATCAACGATAGGTTAAAGATGTAAGTTACAATTTGAAAAAGTAAAAGTTTGAATTTGAAATAAAAATCCGATGTGAAAAAAATTAAATAAGACTCTTCTGAGATGGTTTTCTTCTCAGCAAAGAAATACAAATGTGAATATTATGGTTCTGTATTGCAATCAAAAGCCGAAAGGGTTTTAAAATTATTTCAAAACTATTTGTAAACTACAAATGCAATAAAAAAGCAAAAAATAGTGGTTTTTTAGGGTTCCGCACCTCAAAAGGAAAAAGCGGAACCCTTATAGGATCACTTCGTTGTCCGTCCGTCTGTCAAGACCCTTTTTCCCAGGAACGCGTTGAGGTATCAAGCTAAAATTTATACCAAAAGCTCAGGTCAATTGTCTCTTGGAGCTGTGAAAAAATCAAACTTCTAAGCCAACGGAATCAAAAGATACAGCCTTTTATGCCGCAAATTTCCGCAAATTTTCGAATCAAAACCTACGGGGTACTTCCCGTAAACTCAGAATCTTGAAATTTGGTACGAAGCAACGTCTTATAGCACAGATAAAGGAAAAATTGCGAAAACCGTAAATTTTTAGTTACATCATATAATAAAAATATTTTTAATAATTTTAAAGTTACTACCCCTTTCCTCATGAACGCGTAGAGGTATTAAATTGAAATTCATATCAAATACTCAGGTCTATAATACCTTTAAGCTGTAACAAAATCAAACTTCTATGTCAACGCAATCAAAAGAAACAGCAATTTAAGCCGCATATTTTCAAACTCGCAACAACTCGCAAGGGAATCAAAACCTAAAGGGTACTTCCAGTCGATTTAGAATCTTGAAATTTGGCATGAAGCAATGTTTTATAGCCCATATAAAGGAAAAATTCCGAAAACCTTGAAAATTTTTAGTTACATCACATATATACATGTTTGTACGGAACCCTCGGTGCGCGAGTTCGACTCGCACTTGGCCGGCATTTTATTATAACAAACTTCGGTCCCTTGAGGTTACCGTGGAGTCGAATTGAGCACCTTTCAGTTTCTGACGACTTTTAAAAATTAAATAATTAATAACTTAAATCTCTCTCACACACTCTCTTTTTTTTTAATAAACCATCGGAAGGAAATTATAACAATTTCTTGAATCAAATTAACATGAGATTTTCAATCAATGACCTCTCCCTTTAAGTGAGATTAAACTAACGTACCTAATAATGTATGTCTCCAAGTACCTTTTATTTTGTTATCTTTGAATTTATTAAAAAAGAAATTACAGTATGTATTTTCCAACATATTTAAATAAAATTTATAAAAAAACAACAATTGCGATATGGGAAAACCAAATAAAAAACTGGAATAATAAAATAAACGTGACATAAAATTATTAATAATACATTCTGGTTTTAAGAGTCATAATAAAACTTTATAACATACGTTTACAATTCAACAAACAATTTTTTTTACCTTTATTAATGAAAGATTGAGTAACCACTTAAATATGTAAATATTTGAAAAAGAACTCAACCTAAATAATATTAAAATAAACTTACCAATTATACAAATTTTCTGCCAATATTTTTTAGTACTACAATTTTTGTGACAGTTTAGTGAAACTCAATTAGTTTCACACTCCTAATTGCAAGAATACTGTTTGTTATTGACTATTTAAATTTTTCAAAATAATTTATTTCGCTTCATTAAAACAATAAATTGAAGATAAATAGGCAATTACTTACATAAATAGCTACTTGTATCTATTAAACAAAATATTAACTAATATACCAATTGGTGAATTTTATTATTATTATTATTAATATTAAAATGTTAATTAGTACTTAATCACCTACTAATATTTTTAATAATTGTGTGATTTTATCTATTGCACAAAATCATTTAAAAGTACTTTTTTAAATGTCAATTATTGTTATCTAATTGGCATCATTACTAGTTAACAAATTTTTAGTTTTTAACGTTATGTATTAAAATTGTATTAATTTTAATTAAAAAAATATTGTTTATTATTATATGTAGGTAATTGCATTTCCTCTTACAGTTAAAAGCTCGTTATAGAATATACATGTCACATTAAGGACGTATATCAAGCTAGCACGATAAAGTTATTTTTACCATTTTTGACTTGCACTATTATTTGTGGCTAATTTGTTACCAAATCTAAAAATTTGTCGTTCGTGCCGTTTAGCCATAATAATCTTGATATCAAGCCAGCACTACGCATAGCGTATCTCGAAAAAGAAATGTCGTAGAATATTACTGTAAAGACCATAATTTGTCGCTGAAAGATGACACAATCAACGAATTTGTCGCTAATCTTATCTCCAAGTGATAAACGGAAAACTGCTAGAAAGCCATCAAACAATTAATCAAGGAGTTCTTTGTTACATTTGTTTTAAGAGATCGGATTTATTTACCAAATTTTTTAAATTGGATTTTCCCTGTTTCCCCCAAGTTGGGCAACACGTTACCTTTCAAAAGTTTGATGGCTTTCCAGCAGTTTTTCGCTAATCAGTTGAAGATAAGACTAGCGACAAATTCTTTGAATGTGTCATCTTTCAGCAACAAATTACAGTCTTTACAGTAGTATCCTACGACATTTCCTTTTCGAGATACGCTATGTGTAGTGCTAGCTTAATATCAAGATTATTATGGCTAAACGGCACGAACGACAAATTTTCGGATTTGTTAACAAATTAGCGACAAATTACACTGCAAGTCACAAATAGGAAAAATATCTTTGTCGTGCTAGCATGATATACGTACAAAGGGGATAGGGAGAGAATCTCGCTACATATTACTAAATCTTGCTAAGTGGGAGGATGGAATTCAAGTTAAAAATAAAAGTTAATAAAAGTTTCACATTTCCTTTTCTCTTATAATTTAAAATTCGTTACAGAATAAATCTCACTTTAAGGGAAGGGGGAGGGTCCCACCACATCTTAAATCTCACTAAAGAGAACGAAGGGGATCCAAATTGCCAGAGAAATGCCTCAATTATAATAAATAGAGATGGTCATAAAAGTTCATTTATTTAAAAAAAATTGTAAATGATTGGCATAAGTAAACGTTTAATTAACTTGTTTGGTAGTTTTTGAGAGACTGCATTATCTAGGTAGAGTAGGTGATACTTGTCATTGTTACTTTATTCATTTTTATTATTCTTTTGGCCCTAATGGTAGGTATTTATAATGTTAAAATAGGATAAGAAGAGAGACAGAGTTCGATTTTATTGATGATGTAATTAGTTTCGCCATCAAAAGTTCACGTTCTAAATTGTACAAAAACATCCCTCTTTCAGGAGTGCGTCGTTATTTTTCTCTGAGTATTTTCCCATTCATTCTCTCACTTTATTCCTCTCGAAGTGACAGACAGAATGCCATTGTTGTTGTCGTTCCTTTGAAAGATATCGAAGACATGGAAAATTAAAAATTGCCTCTGAAAAGTTGTTTGGATTACGTGGAGATTGGGACGCTCTGGCTCAGCTCCGGAGCCCACGTAATTATAGAGAAGTGGTTTGCTAACCCAGATTCCTAATGAATCGAACGACTTCATTAGGTTACATTAATTACAGACAGGAGGGTGGGGCGTTTGTTCAAGCGAAATTTTCCGTCGGTAAATATACATTTACAACAACTGTCAATCGATCATCATAATTACACGTTTCACTCCACTGTCTACCTTCAGTAGGTACCAATTTTCCACCGCTTCATTATGCTCAATATAATTAATTACATTGAACTACAAAAAAAGTTGTTTTCCAATTTTTCTTTCTATATGTACCCAAGTAGGTAAACAAAGCGAGAGAATTCTGTTTAATTTAGGATTCAGAGAAATTAAATTACCATTCACCAAATTTAGAAAATAAGAAATTTGATTGTAAGTAATTAGTGGAAAAG
Organism: Agrilus mali; assembly: GCA_029378335.1. Classification (NCBI taxonomy): domain Eukaryota; kingdom Metazoa; phylum Arthropoda; class Insecta; order Coleoptera; family Buprestidae; genus Agrilus; species Agrilus mali. The sequence goes on from CM055661.1 coordinate 4,678,100, forward strand.
TAATTACAGGTCATTTAACTTTTTCAAAAAATATTTTTATATTTTAGAAGACGAGCATTGATTTCTTACAATAAAACGTTTAGACGAATTGTGGATTTAAAATGTTTTTCACTATACGTATTATTGCTATTCTTTACAACGATTCGAGAATAAAAAGTAAAATCTCGGGGGGGGGGGGGTTGTAGCCTGTCCTCCCCTACACTTAATTGTGCCACTTTTTTATACCTAACAATTTACCAAATTCATAGTGGATGTGGGTACATGTAAGGGATACGATTGATTTTCCTTACAAATGTTTATTTCCCATTTCATTTCCCGTTAAGGGTTGACTAATTAATAATGACCCTGATATGACAGTTCAAATTAATTGTAAGCAATAACAATAACAGTTTCCTTACCGGACATTTTTATAATTTTCTTTTGACATGATCTTCTGTTGTTTTTTTTATTAGTCCGTCAACCCCAGCAAGAAAAAATCCCTGTAATCAATCATAAAATCCGAGTCAGCATCCTTTCGTCCAGTCATTTCGCTTTTTTTTCTGTTCTAATATCCGCAGGTCGTTTTCCGGGGTCTCGCAACACACAACCACCCAACCCAACCGTTGACCCCGCGAATAACAAACGATATTTTGTTTCATCGCGCTCCATAAATTTATTTAGGTCGATGGCTTGGTATCATCGCATCGGCGTCGTCTCGGGACGTCCTCCTTGTTCCAGTTCGTTCAAAATTCCGAAGCACCGGTTGACCAATATAACGGCACATTCAACTTTGCTGCTGATAGATAGATATTAAATTTAAAGAGAGTGTCATTTGTCTTCCTGATCCAGATATCGCAGCCCGACGACGTAGAAATAAAGCCAACACTTTTTATTTACCACCCTCCTTTGCTTGCTTCTCCCCGAGACGTCCCGTCCAACTGAGGGAAGCTTATGAGGGTCGAGGGACCGAAATACGTACAAATTGAAAATAAATTGATTGATGGCGAATTACAAAGAAACTGGGAGAGAATTTTGAATATTAAAGACCTGTTAAAACTATCCAGAACATCCCATAATGATTCAATACATTTTCTAACTTTTTTTAACATTCTGAAACATTCTCGAACATGCCAAACCATTTTGAAATGTTATAATAAAATATTATTTTACTTCTTAGAACATATTTGAACTCTCTGTAACATTCTAAAAAAAATCTGCTTCATTCTCATCCCCACTCCGTGCTGTTTGCTGGGTGAGTAGTGACATCAGTAGACGCCTGGCGGGGATGACTAATCGATTGATAATAATTGATCAGTTATCGACCACTGAGAGTTGAAGATTATTACACTACCTACTAATATCGCTATTAAAAAATGGGGGTTGGTGGTAGAAGGATGAAAATTAAGGATTATATGTATATTTTAATGCCAAATCATAAAAAAATAAAAAAAAAAATTTTGTCCAAAAAATTAAAAAGTTTGGGGTGGACAACCCTTATCACTTAGGGGTATGAAAAATAGATAATAGCCGATTCTCAGACCTACTGAATATTCATAAAATTTCATAAAAATCGGTCAAACCGTTTCGAAGAGTATGGTAACCAACATTGTGATACGAGAATAAGAGTAAAAAGTAAAAGTAAGAGTGCAATGTGCTTGACGTCAAAGTTACGTAATCGAACCCCGCAGTCCCATGGGGTTATATGGTATTGTAGTCGTCGGTTCCCCATCCATGAAGAAGGTTTCGGTTTTCAGCTGCAGGGGGTGGTTTCGTAGATATGGGGGTCAAAAGAGTATCACCTCAGAGGACTTCATGTAAGATAATGAAATTTTCCAGAAGGTTCTAGAATTTTCCATGATATTTCAGAAGATCTTCTAGAATTTTTCAAAAGCTTTGAAAATCTTTTGGAAGTTCAAATGAGATTCGAGAATGTCTAGAATTTGTCAGAAGGTTCTAGAATCTAAAAAAAATTTGAACTTCCCAGAAAAATTTGTAATGCTCCTAAACATTATAGAATAACTTTTATCAAAATAATACAAAACTCTATTGCCAAAATCAGTACCAAAAAAAAAATATTTTGATAAAAGTGAGGTATTATTATTATGAATTTTTCTGGAAAATTTGTGTAGATTCTAGAACTTTCTATCGAATTCCATGATATTCCTGAACTTTCTGAGAAATTCTAGGATATTCTCTCATTTGAATTTCTAAAGTTTTGAAAATTTCTAGAAAATTCTCCAACCTTCTAAAACATTCTAAAATCTTATGGAAAATTCTAGAGCCACCCCCTGATAGTCGTCAGTCCAAAAAATCCCTATTCCTTGCATTTTCTTTATTTTCATTTTTTAATTAAAATCCCGAAAATAAGTAGAAAAATAATAATAGTAAAAGGGTAGAGTACCTAAAGTAGGTACTATTAACACAAGCCACATGCCATCTCAACGGTTTTCGTAAATTACGCCTCCAGAACGAACATATGGATAACAAATTTTTCCGCCCCTATACTAGTAAGTCACCAACCGTCTTACAGTACTTAGCTATTTTTACATAACGTTTTAAGGGCATCTGCACAAAATTGTTTCTTTTACGTTTGTGTGTAATAACGATGTTGTCTGATGGTACCAGCATTTATTTGATTAAGCGAACCGGAACACCAACAACATGTGCACGATCCACGATGTGATAATGATAGTCATATTCGTATTATTAAGCTGTCCGTGAAGGTGGTCAGTGGTCGATTTTCCTTATAAGACAATATTGCGAAAAATAATCTCTTGTTATATTTGTACAAAAAAAATAACCAATGAAAAAATTAAGTCAAGGACCTTGTTTGTTGCTATAATGAAACTATTGTGAAATATTTCTGATAAAGAAAATAAAATAGGAAATAAATATTAATGAGGCACTCGCCATCAATGTTGTTTCATTAAATATTTTATCGAAATAAATAGTAGTAATATGAAGAAGAAAAGTCAACAAGTATTCAGGTTGCAAGCTGGCGAGAGCTAGGCATGAAGCTCTCCCATTGATAGGGTTGTTAAGCCGGATTTTCTAATATACTTTATTAATATAAATAAATCTTCTTGTTAATGGTCTTAACAATTAATTTATATTTGCACTACCAATTATCTACTTATTTATCTAAACCTACGTATTCTAATTTATACCACCCTGTGTGATTTAGAATTCCGCCCTATTTTATATATCAACCCGCTCTAATTATAGATACTATCGTGGAATTTTCCAAATGATGGCTTAATTTTTCCGGAAAGCTCTGGATATTATTTTTTCATGGTCATGTATGCTCATGTGCATATAATTTTACAACCCCCCGATGCCACGTATCTATATAAAGGCTGTATAGGTTGAAGGGCCGTTGGTATTCTGATTCACATCTAAATGCATTGCAGTCAAAATTTATCTGACAGTTTCTGTAACGAATACTTCAGGACATTTTGAATCAGTACAAAGGGTAGCTATACCATACATCTCCCACTCTTTTCTCCTTTTTTAATAATGATAACGCTTTACAGTGTTCGTACTTGATGATAATCGTAAAAAAAGAACGAAACTTTAGGTTGGTTTTACATCATGGGATTCGATAGCTTTTTCGCCCTGTTTAAAGAAAAATCGCCCCTCAATAAAAAATCCCTGCTTGTCTCATTATTTTTAGTCTTCTAAGATTTATTTATTAATGCAAAACCCTTCCAGTGTTTCATTCTTCTTTACTTGGAAAAATCTTCGTAAAAAAAGAGTGAAACTATGTTTGGGTTAAAACATCCAATTGTTTTTCTTATTTGTGAGCTTTTCGCCCTGTTTAGAGACAAACCACGTTTCAATAAGAAATCTTTGTCCATTGCGCTGTTTTTGATTTTCCATCCATTCTTTAATCAAAACTTTGTGGAGCATTACAGAAATTGTCTAATTCCCACTTTTTTCCTATAATTTTGTACCGAAATGGATTAAAAAATGAAGCCAAAAGAACGGGATTGTAAGATTATTTTATATTGATGTAAAACTTTACCAACGTTGCACACTGTTCTTACTTCAAAAATAAAAGTAAAAAGAGAACGAAACTTTGGGTTGGTTACATCAATAAATAATCGTCCAATTTCTATTTTTGGCTTGATTTTTGTTTCGTTATTTTTATTCTTTTATTCACTATTTCATTAAAACGTTATGAATCAGTATAGAAATTGTATAGTTTTCACTTCAATTGAATAAATCCACTTCAATCGAATTAATCCAGAAGGAGCATAAATAAGATTTATTAATTGATTTAAACCCCTAGTAATATATCACTCAGGTTTTACTTGTAAAGACCCAAAAAAAAGAGCAAAACATAGGTCGAATAGTACATAAATAAATAATCTTTATAATCCTTTTTTTGACTTAAATTTTTTTTCCTTATTTATCAGATTTTTCATCCTGTTTGAAAAGAAAACACGTCTCAATAAAAAAAATCTGTACCCATTTCGTTATTTTTGTTTTTCCCTTTTTTGTTTCTGCAATTGTACGGCCACTTTACTTTTCTTCAAAGCGTTATAGGATCGGTACAGAAATCCATCGGAATTGTGTTGAAACGGCTCCACACACATAGCACCCACCACACCGTTACAAAATGCCAATTCTTTCAGGTTTTTGATCAATTCCAAACAAACAACGTGATGTAGATTGTAGTCATCTTATTGCCGAATGTTGAAGCTTTCTCATATATGCAATTTTTCATGCGGAATGCCGTATGTTGAGTGTGCTCATATGTTTTCCTATTTTATAACGTATCGAGTTGTTCAGGCACTTTCACTCAAAACACAAATGTTGCATAATAAATAACTTTATAACGCGAACGTATTCGATCATTTCTTCAGCAGTGTTTCACTCATCAGATGTTTACTATTTTACTATTTACAATACAAAATGTTTCTGTATTTTTTTCATTTTCATGTTTCTGGGAAGACACAAGTTATGGGGTTATTGGATTGCCACTGGGCAGAATATCATCTTATTATTGAATAATAAAGAAAATTTGCATCTTTTGTCTCCCTTTGGTGCTATTCTGTGTTTCGATAATTTGAACATTTTAATTTGCTCAAACCCCAACGCCAAAACACGACACTTGTTGTTGTCCAAAAGCACTTTTCGGTAACAAGGTTACCTTCTTCAGGGACTGAAGTAAACTAAACCTAAAAGAGAACTAATCCTAATATATACTGAAATTTGTTAAGGTTCAGTGAACATGGTTCAGCAGGAATAGTGATGATGTTCAATGGACCTTGACAATAACAAAAAATAATTAAACTAGATTAAATAGCGGGATAAAAGACCTTTGTCATTGTTAAGTAAAATTTGGTTATTTTTATAAATGTTTAAACTTTCAAAACTATCTAGTAGACAATTATTCCTAACTTCCTTAACTAATTTAAGATTATTAATATTAATATTATGTTCATCAGTAAGAATATGTTGGGCAACACTAGATTTTTCGGCTCTACCAAACCGTGCATGAGCTAAATGCTCCTTGAACCTAGTTTGGATCGAGCGTCTAGTTTGTCCAATATATTTTTTTACTACAGTCATTACAGCTAATTTCATATATCCCCGACTTTTCTAAGAAAGGAATTTTATCCTTGGGGTTACCGAGGAGAGTTTGAAGGGAGTTACCACTTGAATTGTAGGCAATGCGAAAACCAAGTTTACGAAAAATGCCTTCGAATCCTCGAGTAAATCTTGGCTCGTATGGCATAGTAATAAACTTGATCTTACTGGTATCTGTTTGAAAAGTCGAAGATCTTGAAACAGAATTTTTAAATTTAATCTTAGTAACTAACTTATCAATGATGTTACAATTATTGTAACCATTGTCAATCGCAATTTTCTTAATTGTACAGAGTTCCTTATGATAACTTCTTTTACTAAGAGGAAAACTAAGCAATCTATGTACAAGGAAATTAAAACTAGCCACATTATGTTGAACGCAATGATTAGAGTCGTTGGTTATAAATCTAGATATATTACTGTATTTTTTTTTGACTAAATAATGATATCGGGATCTCATGTAATCTTGAAAAGGTATTCGAGAAATCGTCTTAGATCATTTGTAAAGATCTTGAGCCAACATTCTTGACAACACAAGTTTCTCAACTTATTTATTTTCATAATGGGTCTCACGAGCACTTTATCTTTGATATTTACGAATTCTTGGTGCAGCAGTCTATTTTCTTCAAATAAATATTCAAAAAAAAATTTTTTTTTTAATTTAAAAAACTTCAGTTCTGATTTTTTTTGCCTATATCATATCAGCATCGTGCCTTTCTCCAAATAAATATCACTTAAAATCCTCAGATAATTTCTGAGTTGTTTTACCTAAGCTGTATCTACGTATTATATTTCATATGGTATCTTATCCTTTATATTGTACTGGTGTTTAAGATAAAATCTTGACTCTTATGGCAGACACTTCTCTAAAAACTTTCAACACTTATTGCTTGTTAAAAGAATTAACTTCTGAGTTTTTTGCTCATCCTGTATCTTCATTTATGATTGTATAACATAATACGAGTATATTTTCGTTAATATTGTCCTAATTTACAAAAAAATCTTGACTCTACTGGCAGCTTATTCTACAAATAAATTGGGTCAGCTGGGGTAATTGTAAAAGAGGGGTAATTGTAAACAGGCTCTTTATTTCGATGAAATAGGACTCTTGATTATTCCAACTAATGGGAATTATAGACACGGTTGGATGCTTTAGCGCGCTAAACAGCAGAGGAAGAGTGTCGCAATATTTTATGTTAAACAGTGAAAATATTTCTATATAACATATATATTTTTTGAGATAATTGTGAACACGGCTTTATAAATATAATTTTCATTGGAATATTCATATTTGAAAGCGAATTGTTCACTTTTGCCCCATTAAAAACCTTTATAAAGCCAGTACAAACAAGATGATCGTTCACATTTACCCCTAAGTTTTCGACTGCGTTAATAAGTGAAGGGGTAATTGTAAACTTAAGTTTTTTTGCAAAAAAAATCCGAATTTTCATATTAAATAACAGAAATTTACTTAAAACCAGACAAGGACTTAAATTAATAATGTAATCGCCTAAATTTAATCTTCATCTAAGATACATCGACTTTAAAAATTCAAACTTCCAAAATCGTTCACAATTACCCCACCTGACCCTAATAAAAGTTTATTATTTGGTAGGAATCATTAATTTTTAATTTTTTTTGTCTATCAAGAATCATTATGAAAATATCTCATATGAGTACCATATTTCTTTGATATTGTGTTAGTCTTCAAGATAAATTCTTGACTCTTGTGACAGCCTATTCTTCAGTAGTTCGGTAGTTCATTGCTTTATTTCCTCGACTATAAATAGTAGTTGTGGTTAATTTCTGAGCATTTTCCTATCATTTACCTTTACAACGGTATCTCATATAAGAATCTTGTTTTTGATATTACAATCTTATAGAATCTTAACACGGGGCTTATAAACTATGTATCTTCAAGATTATTCGTACATTTACAGAAACAATTAAGAAGGAGATGTTGGGTTGGGCACCTTCAAATTAAATATTCAAAAAATTTTTAATTTATTTAGACCTTTGCCAATACAAACCTACTCGTATCTTGTTCTTTTTTTTTTATGGGCACAGATAATGTCAGAGCAATTAATTTTAACATTACACCGTATTATTTTACTAATTTATTTACTTACTAACTTAATTTATTAATTTATTTAGACGTTTCTAATCCTTTTGGCTTTTGCTACAACCGGGCGCTTATTATGTTAGTATTAGTGAGTTATGTCATTGTCTATAATCTACAGTAACTTCCGGTTAAATTCGGCTAGTCTTTGCCATATTAAACATTCCAACCCAATCGCCACACTGACATCACGTTAACCAGGTCAGCCCAAATTGGGTAAACTACTTACATGCATTACGACGACGGTCTTCGATGTCCTTGCACACTCCTTATACGATAGGCACAACAGAAACGACAGCAGTCTGTTGCTAACCTTGTTAAAAACTATTTTATGTATTACATATATATTGTATTGTATGTTGTAACGAAATCTAATAAAAAAATGTGTAGATGTTGATATGTATGTACCTATGGGGTATTTCGGGTCTACCTGGTCAAACAAAAAAGCTGAATATTGGACCCCAAAGCAAAAAAAAAGTATTTTGTTAAATTATTTTTCCTCTACAATAGAAGGGGGTAAAATTTTTGCTTTTAATTTGCGATTGTTTCAAATTTGGTAATTTTTATATCAGACATTTTTTAGTAACAGGAACATTTCGAAAGATCCAAATGGCGTTCCTGCCTTAACAAAGGACGAAAAAAAAGTAATGATTTTTATTAGTAGCGTGCTAGTAATTTCCTGTCATTATATTATATAACAAAATTTCCAGTCACCATGTGGATCGCTAATATTTATTTTTTTTTTATTGATAAAACGAGCAGTTCTATCAAAATATGCCATGAAAAAGACATAAAAGTTACCAAATACATCAAACTTTTGAAGCCATATTTCTTATGATGAAATTCATAAATAAAAAGTGGCTGATTATTTAATTTTTTTAATAATGGAGAATATTAAAAAAAAGTCGTTTAGAAATATGTATGTGTTATAAAATGCCCACCAAAATTAATTATTCTTCTATGTATTTCAAAATTTGAGAAAAAAGTAGAAGCTAAATTTTGACCACCTCTTGGGATTAAGCCTGAAGTTGACTAATGGCTTAATTTGTTTATAATGGAGTAAGTAATGAAATTTCTAAAATTTTGTGCCACTGAGTGTGCCTATACCTACAGTAATTGCTTTGTAAAAACTACCCTCTCAAATCAAAATGTCATCAAATTATTTAACCAATAGGCTACTTAATCACTAATGGCTTACAAACCACCCCAAAACTTTTTTTATTTATGAGTCAACTGGTCTCCACTATATCCCTGTAGAAACTGACACTTTCTGAAAGGATTAACAGCAAAAAAAAATATAGATATCTAAAAGGCGAAATAGAAAAAATAATATTTATAGCAATATGTAGTATAATAAATCAATTCGATTCGTAGCAAAGCAGATGTCAAAGAAACCTGTGAGATTACTGAAAAGGGAAATATGATCTGGAAAAAGAAATATGACCTGGAAAAAGAAATATGATCAAAAAAGAAAATGTTTAGTCGTAAATTGTTGTTATTTATTTCGTATTTTTAATAACACAATTTAAAAAAAGATTTTACAAGTAGATTCATTGTAAATAATAACGGTCACAAACCCCAAGTTTTATTTTTGATTCCCAGGATTTTTTAACACATTTGGCTTTCTTTATGTCTCACCATATTGCTTTACCCTTAACCTCCACCTGAATTATTATAAACTAAAAAAGTAAAAAGCATTGAATTTTTTTGTTCCAAAGGAGAAATCATCCAGTTAGATATTATGCATAAAATAAGATTGTGCTAAATCAAGAAAAAAAATATAACCAATAACTCAATCGCTTTATTTTTATTGAATTGAAAACGTTTATTATGTTTTTATAGTCGTTTCACCATTTACTTGTAGGTTTTTAAAGGCTTTTTAAAAGTTAACGTCTTTGTAGTAGTGATGTCAAGTACGATTACTTTTTGGTACTCGTTAGTACCAGTTATTTTATTAATCAATACTCGTTACTTTGTAATCGTTACAAATACTCGTTACTTTTTCTGTAATACATAATGTTTACCTAGGTACGATCCACAGTAACGGCGATGTTATATCTTATGATTTCAATTTTAAGTTTTTAAAAACAACTTTTAAACTTTATTAAAATTGACTTACAAATTTATTTTACAACGATGATAATAATAATTTCAGGTACAGAGCTACATGTAGTAGGTATACTAATTCAATCAGACGTTGCGTACTCGGTCTGAGAGAATCTCTCGAGACGCCCAATGCATGGCCCTTTATAGTAGGTCAGGGACAGATAAGGAGTCCAAAAGTTTGTAGTCTGGAGATATAGCATTTTCCTCCCTTGTTAGACAATTTTTATACATTCAATACATAATTTATAAAAATTTTAAAAATGATCAAAAAGAAACAATGTAAAGTTTTATAAGGATTTCAAAATGAACAAGAGATTATAAAATATACTAATATGAACTTATTTATAAAGAATCAGTCTTTTTTCTTAATGGTGACAATTCCACATGGTCTTGATTTTCCAATTCGCTTATGGAGAGATTGTTCGTTCTTTTTTTGTTTCTAATTTTTGATTCACAACAAATGGTTATCGTTTGATTCACTAGAGCAAAAGGTCTTAAAGGGTTTATTAATCGCACACACTTAGGGCAACACACATAGCAAAAACAACAGGTGAGTAAGATCGTACCGCACAATCCCAGAGCGTATTTCCAAAAATTCCTTTTCATGTGTTTTAAAGGTGTATTGTAGAGTTCTTCCGTTCTGTCCTGGAATTCTCGAAGTTCGTCTTTAAGTGTCTTAGCGTCTCCGAAGTGCAATTGTGAAATTTTGATCGGTTCCAATTGGATTTCCCTTAACCTTTCCACGTCCTGAACACAACAGTCCACGTGTACGAGCGGAATTCCAGCCGCAAGGGTGATGTTTTTTGTATTTTTCTTCTGTGCCTTAATCGTAGTGCCGTCTTCCAGATATACGGAACAACCAGGTGTCATCGTTATTATGCAAGAAGTTGTGACTGTCATCCTACTCATCGCTTGGTTGGGACATTTTGAGAGAATGTGCGTTGTTGCTGTAGTGGCGAGGAGCCAATTGTTATCTGCTATCTCGATCTGGTGATTACCCTCTATTTTTACTGTATGGATATGGCAGCCGTGGTTGTCTTCTTTTAATACCAAATTTATTTCGCAGCCCTTGTTATTTACCGGAGTTTGAGGAATATTGGGACACAAGGTTACCTCAGGAAGTTGCTTGCATTTGGATATGTCGTTAATCCTAAAATATTTTACTCCATTTTCGGCCAAATAATTTGCTTCTAGTTGAACAATGTGGTGTATTTCATTATTGTCTCTGTTTTCAACTGGGTAGTTGAAAAGCCGATGTAGGTTATATATAGAATTCTCGTAAAGTGGCAGATTTAAGCTTAAGATTAAAAGATTTTTATTGAATCTAATGGTAGGTATTATAATACTATAATAATTTAAAAGTGTGAAATTACCGAAAATATTTGAAGGTATATCACTATCCGATTGAATAGATTTTAATTCTTTTTTTAAGATGTCGGGTGATATGGCGGATACATATAACTGATTTAATTGCGCGAAATTTACTGTTTCAATAATATTTTGTAATTCTATTGACAGAAGTGTAGCATAGTCCATAAAGTCAGAATGGATTGTTAACAATAAACGCGTTACTGCTGCTTCATTTTCGCTTGAGATTACTTGATTTAAATGTTTTTGCAACTTAACAAGATTATTGGTAATTGATCCTTCAAAGTTTTTAAATTTTGAAAGTGTGGAATTTAAATTGTCCATAATGCTATTTGAAATATGGGCATTTTGCTTCATTAACGAGAGAGTATCTTTGTTTTGCTTTCTGAGCTGCTCAATCAGGTCATTGTAATAGTCTTCCTCATTGGAATCCATTACCCCAAAAACTGTATGCATGGCATTACCAATTATATCGATCCATCCTCTTTTTACTCTAGAGTTAGTATCGAAACTTTTAATTAAATCTAATTTTGATTTGATTTGGTTCAAATAATTTTGTAAAATTGTTGTTTCAATAGAGTTGTGAAGTAGATTATGTTCTTGTTTTAAAATGTTAAATTTTACTAAGATTTTCTTGAGTTCCTTATATTCGCAATCCAAATATGTGCATACTTAGTCAGAGCGTCTTGTATTAATCTCCATCGCATAAGTCTTGAGCCTGGGTCTTTTATTGAAAATAACCAAACGAGGGGACGATGGTCGGTGAAAATTTTGAATTTCCGGCCAAACAAATAGGGACGGAAATGTTTAGTGGCCCACACAATAGCAAGAAGTTCGCGTTCGATTGTGCTGTACCTTGTTTCAGCAGCATTCAACGTTCGAGACGCGTAAGCGATTGGTAAATCGCGACCTGTAGGACCCTGTGAAAGGACCGCGCCAATTGCATAAGCCGAAGCATCCGTGGTCAGTGTAAACTCTTCGTCAAACCGGGGATATTGCAGAATAGGGGCGGAGGTCAATTTTTGTTTTAAGGTTTCAAATGATTCAATAAATTCTTTAGTATGTTCTATTGTAGTATTTTTCTTTAATTGTGCCGTAAGAGGCTTTGCAATCTTGGCATAATTAGATATGAAGCGACGGTAATAGCCGGTTAACCCTAGGAATGATTTTATTTCAGTTTGGGATTTAGGAATTGGAAAATTTTTTACGGCTGTAACTTTGTCGGGATTAGGCTTGACGCCTTTATCCGAGATGACATGTCCTAAATAATTAACCTCTTTTCTCAAGAACTCGCACTTATCAGGTTGGAGTTTCAGATTAGCGGATCGTAAAGCATCGAAAACTTTTATTAATTTATCATTATGCTGTTGTATAGAATTGCCAAAGATAACTATATCGTCGAGATAAACTAAGCATTGGGTTGGAGTTAACCCGGATAAAACAGAATTCATCAGTCTTGGAAAGGTGGAAGGCGAGTTACGTAAACCAAAGGGCATTTTAAGAAATTGAAAGTGACCAGTTTCTGTGGAAAAAGCTGTTTTGGGGATATCATCGGGGTTTACCTTGATCTGATGAAAACCAGAAGCCAAATCGAGTGTAGAAAAATATTTAGCTCTTCCTAAGTTATCTAGAATTTCCTCTATGTTAGGTAATGGGAAACGGTCTGCAGTTGTAACTTCGTTTAATTTCCTAAAGTCTATGACTATTCTCCACTTTTGTTTGCCGCTTGCGTCTAGTTTTTTAGGAACTATCCACAAGGGAGAATTCCACGGTGACTGACTATGCTCAATGATACCTTGTTTCAACATGTTGTCAATTTGTTTTTTTACTTCGTTTTTATGACATGCAGGGTAACGGTAACTTTTTGTGAATATAGGTTTTGTGTCACCAGTGTCGATATTATGTGTGATTTTTGATGTACATGAAAGTATGTCTCCGTCAATGAAGAAAATGTCTTGATATTTTTTTGCAATTTCAGAAATAAGTTGTTTTTCTTCTTCGTTACAATGATCGAGCCTAAGATTTTTTTTGATAATTTTCCAACGTTCGTGACTAGGAACAGGTATTTCGGTGGTGATTTGGGAAATTTGGGTGGTCTTAGGGAGATTATGTAGTTTTAATTTGGGTAGTTCTATTATTTGGTCGTGGCAAGAAGTATTAACAATTAAGGTTTGGACGTTACCATTATTATTTGTTACAATGCAATCGGGTATAAAACAATTATCATTAATTTTTGTTCTTTTTATAATGCCTTCATTTAAATTTGAATGAATTTTTAAATTAATTTTTATTTCAGATCTAGGCGGTATTTTTATTAAATTAATGGATTTTGAATTTTGATAAGTAATGGAATGAATTTTATCATCTAATTTAATTTTGTGTTTATTTAAATCTAACTCAGCTTTCTTGTGTAAAAGATAATCATATCCTAAAATACCGTCTTGTTTTATATTAATATTAGCTACATGAAAGATAAATTTAGATTTACTTAGATAAGTGCCTGAAGTGAAAGATGAACCACCATTTATTCCAGTTATCTCAATAGGATTAGATTTTATTATTTGTTCGGGTAGCAAATATTTAGGTTTAATTACTGATATGCATGCACCAGTATCAATCAGGAATTTTCTTATCTTATTATTAATTTTGAGTTTCAGGATAGGAGATGGTGAAAGGGATGAGGTCTTATCATCAATATTTACTCGGCGGATGCCTCGTCGTCCGTCGAATTGTTTAAGTTTAAATTATCGTCTGAGTCAGAGTCACTATCGTGAGATTCGTCAATATTTGATTGATGCGATTTATTTAGTTGTTCTATCATTCGTATTTGTTGTTTGTCCTTTTGTCGTTTGAAACATTTATCTCTAGAATGACCTATTTTATTACAATAACTACAAGTTTCTGAATAATCATTTTTACTATCTAATTTATTTTCAACTTTATGTGAATATTTTGGTTTGAATTTAGAAAATGATTGATTATTATTACCTGAATTACCTTTTCAGGGTGTCTGCTTGATTTTTTGTGCCTTTTCTTCACCTACAGCTATTTCTATAGCCCTATCTAAAGTCGGAGGGTCTTTAGCCTTAACAATAATAGCAATATCAGAAGGTAAAGTTGAAATATATTTTGCTAATGCCATTTGTTCAATTAAAGCTACGGTAGTAATTTTCGTGTCACTAGCAGCAATTTGTAATCTATCTTTTAATGAAGAAAGCCTATTACTTGTTTCCTTAATTGAATCAGCTCTATGAGTAAACATTTGTGAAAATAATAAAAACAGAGTTGATTCAGACTCGAAATTAGTTTCTAAGATACTCAATAATTCACTATGACTATCAATGATTCTATGAGCTAAACAACGTTCAGCCTTTCCTGTTAATTTTTGTAAAACTATATTTAATGCTAAATGTTCTGCATTTGAAGGAATATTATCAAAAACCCATTCTACAGTGCGTTTAAATTTAGAAAATGGCATATTATAGCCGTCATATTTAGGAACAGTTTCTAATAAAGTTTCTATGCTTATTTCTGTCCTGACTTTTAATCGAGGGGTTTCTTCGGTTATATTAGGCATTTTATAGGGAATAAAAAGAATAATAATAAAAAAAAAAGGAAAGAAATCTTGCCACTTTAAGAAAACTCTACACTAACCTTTGTGTAACCAGGCTGATAGGTTCCTTGTAGAACGTCAAAGGCCCAACTTAGGTACTGCAGGTGAGGTAGACAGAAGGCAAGGCGCTGGTTGAAGCTTTTCTTAATCCAATTGTGGGTCTGGAGATGCTTTCCAGTTTTTTTCGTGATTGGCAGAACGAATGATCCACTCAGCACAAAAATATGATCGTTAACAGTCTTTAAACGCGCCCGTAACTTTTACTGATGGTTTTCGCCGCACAATCCCATCCTCGTCGCCAAAAATGTTATATCTTATGATTTCAATTTTAAGTTTTTAAAAACAACTTTTAAACTTTATTAAAATTGACTTACAAATTTATTTTACAACGATGATAATAATAATTTCAGGTACAGAGCTACATGTAGTAGGTATACTAATTCAATCAGACGTTGCGTACTCGGTCTGAGAGAATCTCTCGAGACGCCCAATGCATGGCCCTTTATAGTAGGTCAGGGACAGATAAGGAGTCCAAAAGTTTGTAGTCTGGAGATATAGCACGATTACCAATAAATAATCGGTAATATGTACCTATATGAGTAATTATGTTATTCACTTTTTATATGAATTATCTTTTATTCCAAAATAAAAAATAAATAGTTCAATAGAAATTTAGTTTTATAATAATAACAATAACAAAAGTGCAGCTCTCTTTATAAATCAATAGAATTCAACAAGCCATTTTTTAACATTGTACCTAGTACCTAAATTATACGTAACTATAAATACAGATATTTATATTATCGTATGTTGACGCAAACGACGACGCGATGCTGATCTACATGTTTATAATAAAATAATAACACGATGAATGGTGCAAGTAGTCCTTTAAGCACGAGCTTGTCTTCGTCATAGATAGTCTTCGTTCTGTTTCATTTCCACCCATACATCATATATACCTAGATATGTACTTAGGTACATAATATTATGGATATTGAATATAACAGGTACATGGTACATTTTTTTGTTCCCATATCCTGCACAAAATAATATTGGTAATCGAACTGGCGATTACCTCGATTACTTCGTCTTACGACTCCTACGACTAATGTACCGAACAGTACCGAGAGTACCGATGGGACGCGGTATAAATAAAAGTAATCGGTAACGATTACTTTCTCAAAGTAGTACTCGATTACTACGATTACTACCAAGTAACGAGTATTGAGTAACGAATCATTACAATATTGACATCACTACTTTGTAGCCCATAAGAAACAGTACCTACTTAGAATTGTTTTAGATAGTTTAGGATTTTCGTAAATGACTCATTAGTTGCCTTCCCCTAACTACTAACTGTATTATTATGGACTATTAAATGTACCTATGCTAGATATTTTTCAAATTCTCCGGACAATTTTTGAACTTGTGAATAATGTGTAAACAGCCCGTTCAAAAAAGTGCCCAAAAACTTTTTTAAATTGTTTGAAATGTATATTGTTGAAGATTTTAGACCAAAGAAACACATTTATTCATTCATCATCATATCATATTCATATCATTTTTATTAAATCCCCCTCAACACATTTCCATACAAAACCAGTCTTCTATTAAAACCTCTTAAAATTCCGCCCCATTCTATCATCGCGATGTATCAAAACAAGTCATTAACATTGATTGATTGATATCTCTATTAGGTACGATTTTTCTCCAAAAGTAGGGTAATTAGTGCGATTGAAATATCTATCTGAGATTCATACTTGTTTAAGGTTTCTAGCATACAAGATTTTATATACTTTTGCATGTAGTACTTTATGGTTATCATCAAAGTTGATCAATTAAAATTTGGGATGACAATAAAAATCATGAAGTGCTTTAAATATTGAAGGGTGCAGAACATTTTACGAATACCCCAGTGGTGGTTCATATTTAAAGAGCTACCACCCTGTAACTTTTCAAAGGGATGATAGCAGATTTAAAAAATGGTTTTCAAGTGCTTTTATTCACCTTTTAATATCTTTTGGTAGGCACTTGAACAATTTAAATACGATTTTGTTGATATTTCTCAATTTCTTCAGACAATTTTTGAAGTTATCAAATTTCTTTGCGATTATTATAAAGTTATTTCTCTTATTAGATGACCCATACTGTCCCATAACCCCTAATTATATCATCATAAACTAAGGAGTAAAGAATTGTTTTTAGTTCTAAACTGTTGAGAACCTCTAGTTGAATCTACATAAAATAAAATTATGCTAAAATCAAAACCAATCAATAACTTCATCTGTTTATTGAATCCCTTCGTTAAATCGATTATAATATAAATTCTGAAACGCCCTAGAAATAATTTCCTATGAAAACCTCTTACAATTTCGATTCATTCTATCGTCGCAATGGATTTATCAAAACAAGTCATTAACATTGACTAATATCTCTATTATGATTTTATTCAGGTAATTAGTTGGATTGAAATATATATTTGAAATTTATACTTATTGTATGTTTCTAGCACACAAGATTTTATATGCTGTTGTATTTAGTACTTTATAGCAATCCCAAATTTTAATTGATCAACTTTAATTAATAACAATTTAAAAATCATGAAGTCAGAACATTTACATATACCCCAGTGGTGGCTCGTATTTAAAAAACTAAAAGGAGTTACTACTCTTCGCAGTGGACGTTATAACTTTTCAAGGGAATGACAGAAGATTAACAAAACGTTTTTCAAATCATTTCATTTACCTTTTAAGTTCTTTTGGTTGGTACTTGAACAATTCAAATACAATTTTAGATTTTCAAGAGTTTTGTTGATATTTCTCAATTTATTCAGACAATTTTTGAAGTTATCAAACTTTTTTGCGATTATTAAAAAGTTATTTCTCTTATTAGATGACCCTTACTGTCCCATAACCCCTAATTATATCATCATAAACTAAAGGGTAAAGAATTTTTTTTAGTTCTAAACTGTTGAGAACCTCTAGTTGAATTTACAAAATAATAAAATTATGCTAAAATCAAAACCAATCAATAACTTCATCTGTTTATTGAATCCCTTCGTTAAATCGATTATAATATAAATTCTGAAACGCCCTAGAAATAATTTCCTATGAAAACCTCTTACAATTCCGACTCATTCTATCGTCGCAATGGATGTATAAAAACAAGTCATTAACATTGACTGATATCTCTATTACGATTTTTTCGAAATTTTTCTAAAATTTATACTTATTGTGGTTTCTAACACACAAGATTTTATATGCTGTTGTTTTTAAAGTACTTTATAGCAATTCCAAATTTTAATTGATCAACTTTGATCAATAACAATTTAAAAATCATGAAGTGCAAAAGCATTTTCATATACCCCAGTGGTGGCTCGTATTTAAAAAATTAAAAGGAGTTACTACCCTTCCCAGTGAACGCTGTAACTTTTCAAGGGAATGACATCAGATAAAAAAATTGTTTTCAGTTCGTTCCATTTATCTTTTAATTTTTTTTTTTGGTAGGTACTTGAACAATTTAAATAAGTATTATTTTTTTTCAAGAATTTTGTTAATATTTTTCAATTTCTTCAGGCAATTTTTGAAATGTACATTTACATATTTCCTTGCGATTATTATAAAGTTTATACAATAATGTGCTTCTATTATTAGATGACCCTTACTGTCCTATATCCATCCCCTATGTATATCATCATGAACTAAGTTAGAGTAGATAAAACACAATGCTCCGGAGCTTACAAACTGACATGTGGATTTTGCCCAAAAGTATTTATTGGACAAACAGGAAGAAATTTTCAAAATCGTATTTCCGAACATAAAAGCAGTTTTTTTAAAAATAAAACAGACTCTAAATATGCGAACCACATAATAGCAAAAGATCATAATTTTAGCGACAAATTTAAAATATTGTGACGTGTTCAGTCACGGAAAACACAATTAGCAAAACAAAAAAACCAATTTAATTAATTACTTAAGTTAATTTGACTACACTACAGTTATAAACAAGTCTACACAATTTATTTCACTAAAAAGTCACTTTTCCCGCTCGCCTCTACTGTGAACACTCGCTATAATATATACACTATCTATCTATCGCCTGCTGTTCGCCTATCGATCGCTTCGCTTCCAAACATCAGCTGTTCACTGTCAACTAACTCGGTGTGTGCCGTCCCCGCCTTTTATAGTCTTTTCAGCCTCTTTCTAGGGAATTCTACAGCCGTCTAGTAATCCAATTGTTTTCCCATTGATCGTTGCTGGTGTTTTCTAGATGTTTCAGGAAAGCCGGGAATATTCCTTATGTATTCAGGGAAGATGTTCGTTAATTATGCTCACACCAGCTTAATTGGCAAGTACTCGTAACAATATTATATATCTGCAATAAAAGCAAAAAAATTAAATCTCATAGAAAGTCTAGAAATAAATAAATTTAAAAAACAGAACTTAATTTTAAATGACCAGACAGAAGGAAATAATTCCCCTCTCCTTAATCTTTTTAATTGTTACATCCACCCCCAAATGCAACCTGGTATTTAAGATGTGATGCGACACTTAAGGTTTAGAAAATACTCACCGTCCGAAAAAGCCAAAAATTTTGGCGAAACATGTTACATTAAACATTGTTAAATAAAAAAAAATTGTGAAAATCGACTTTGTGAAGTTTTATTCCTTATTAAATCCCTTCGTTAAACTGATTATCACTTCTGAAACGCCCTAGAAATCGTTTCCTGTGAAAACTTCTTACAATTCCGACTCATCGTATCATCGCGATGGATGTATCAAAACAAGTCATTAACATTGATTGACATCTCAGCTACGATTTTTCTCCAAGACTCGGATAAATTGATGAGATTGAAATATCTGAGATTCGATTTAAATACGGCGGGTGTAGGGCAACGTCGTCGGCGTCGAGACGCCACCACCGCATCGAACGGTTCTCGCTGTCTGTCTGTCGTGGTATTAAGATGAGGAAATTGAATTTCGCCAACACGATGCACCAAGGCAGCCAGTGCAGCTGAATTAATTCGTTAAGAGCGCACTTATTAACTATGTTAACTGCCGAGGTTATTCGCTCTCTTCGTTTTACCATACTACGAAAACAATCTCAATACAGGAAGAGCTACGTAAGAACTACAGGCATAACCGTCCGTCATCCAGGAGTACCTACTTTGACGGCTGCGATTACTTTCGTCTCCTCTAAAACTCATTTAATTAAGCTGGTTTCCTGCTTAGGTACTTCGACGGTTAAGTTGTTTCATAAAACGAACACTCTACAGGGTGAACCACTTTTCATGGATGTCTTAATAGGTCACCTAAATACGACACTAATGAACGTCCTATTGTACTTATTAGTACAACGTTCTAGGAGGTAACAACAACCTCACCAAAGTTTTCTAGTCTGCTATGTTACAAATTGCGAAACTGGTTACGAAATAGGTATTAAAATAATTTTTAGAATAATATCGATGATTGTTAATGTAGAATCTGTGTTCTAATCGATGTAGAAGTGTTTCAGTTCTCACGAGCTATGAAATGCGCGAGAGGTATTATAGGAGGAGCCTACGCTCAAGCATTTATCGGTAGGCGCACACCAAGCCAAAAGCTCAAGAGATTCCGAAGTACCTCTAACACTCAACTAAATTAATTTCTCTATAGGAAAATTTTGACAAAAACTTTTTACAACAATGTCTACGTAAGATTGATTGATTATATTGTACAAAATGAATAACCACCTAATATTTAAGGTAAGTCGCTCATTTTACCACAGTCTCCATATTTTACTCTTTATGATCTTAAATATTACAAATAATTAACATTTCCGTTTCTTTGAAAAAGCCTGAAAACCGCACGTAATAGTTCACAAAGGTAGACTTCTTATTATATATAAAAACTAGCTATGTCCGCGACTTCGTCCGCGTGGAATTGTGACTTTCGGCAGCATTTAAAATTTTTTTCCTCTATATTCTTATTTTCTGGGCCGTAAGCCTTTTTGCCGACGTCATACACAAAAACTTTCATTCCTTATTTTTGCCCCCTTTAGGGTAAAATTTTAACAAACTTTAAATGTCGTATTTATATCTAATCAAAAGCTTAAAAAATAAGTTTCAAGCCTCTAGCTTTATATCTACTTATCTATCTCTGTACCAAATTCTCATTTAAATCGGTTCAGTAGTTTGGGCGTGATTGCGTAACATACAGACAGACAGAGTTACTTTCGCATTTATAATATTATAGATTAATATAGTTTAATTATAGTTTAAAATTGTTTATATATCTTAGTATTCAACTACTTTTATTGATCCAAATGAACAAAACCTCTAAGTATAACTTTTTACACTGAATATTTTAATTTTCTGGGCCGTAAGCTTTTTGGACGACGTCATTACACAAAAACTGCCATCGGCTAATTTTATCCCTTTTAGGGTAAAATTTCTACAAACACTGAGAGTCGTATTTATTTATATCTAATCAAACGCCTAAAAAATAAATTTCAAGCTTCTATCTTTAAAAATTACGGAATTTCCGCACAAACTTTCCTAATTCAACCCCTTACAACCCTTTTTTCGCATACAAAAGTAGCCTAGTCCTTTCTCAGGCTCTGGACTATCTCTGTACCATATTTCATTTAAATCGGTTCAGTAAATTTTCGGCGAGATTGTGTAGCATACAGGTTACTTTCGCATTTATAATATTCCGCGAATTCATTTTCATCGATTTTCCCATGGGAATAAGATATTTTCCCGCAGTAAAACGTAGCCTATGTGTTAATCCAGGGTGTAACCTAACTCCATACCAAATTTTATCAAAATCGCTCCAGCCATTTAGACGTGAAGAAGTAACAAACGTACACACTCACACACTCACAAATTTTTGCCTTTATAATATTAGTGTGATCATATGCTCTTCAAAGTAAATTATTTTCCAGTTTTCTTCATAGTATGAGAGAGGTAATAAATAATTTAACGATTTTCTTTGATTTTTAGAAAAAAAATCTCTTTGCTGACATTCTTTGTTGCTTCCGGTCGAATACACGTTGCATTTGCTCCATATTAATATATTCATACCAGTGACGATATTGCTGCTAGAATTCGAGACACGAAGAATGTACTGCCTTGGGGAAAATGATTTTTTTTTAGACTAGTTTCATAGAAAATCCAATTTGTTCTACAGGGAATTGCTTTTTTTATACAGGGTGTCTAATGTTGTCCACAAGGTATCAATTGTTGTTTCTTGCAGGATGCCTAAATTTCTCTACAAGGATCCGAATTTTTTCTTCTAAGAGGAATCCATTTTTTTCTGTAGTGTGTCCAATTTTTTCAACAAGGAATCCAAATTTTTGTATTGTAAATCCAATATTTTCTAAGAAAATTTCCTTTTTCTGTAGGATATCCAACATTTTTTCTTTCATATGTTTTTCTATAGAGTAACAAAATTTTTCTTCAGATGGTATAATCATTCTGTAGGATGTCCACTTTTTTCTTCACATAGTCCAATTATTTTCTACAGGGTGTCCCAAATTTTTTGTAAAGGAAATCCAATGTTTTTTCTTACATTGTTTCTTTTCTTTCTTGCATAGTTTCCTCTACAGAGTATCTTCTTTTCTTTAGAGGGTACTTCTTTTCTAAAGGCAATGTAATTTTTTCTGCGTATCGTCTATTTTTTTTTTTTTCTATAGACTGTCCTTTTTTTCTATAAAGGCTCCAATTTTTTTTACAAGGAGTCTAATTTTTTTGTAAGGTATCCTGTTTTTCTCTGTCTATTTTTTTCTGCAGGGTTTCCAATTTTTCTACAGAGCAATTTTTTTCTAAAAGGAATCTAATTCATTTCTACAAGATGTCTCATTTTGTCTACAGATTATCTAATTTTTTTCTACTAAGTGTCTTAATTTTTTCTACAGGAGATTCGTTTTTTTCTAAATGTAGTCCAATCTTTTCTGTTGGAAGTTCACTTTTCTTCTAAACTAGTTATAAATGTACTATTTTTTAAACATATAAAATCACTTTTAAAGCGCTTCAAATAAGATTTAATTGTATAATTCTATTAAGAAAGAGTAGGGGTTATTACTTTTCCCAAAAGTTCAACCACCATCACAATTTCGAGTATATTTTCGAGAATTTATCGTTTTCTCAACTGATTTAATAAAAAAGCTAAGAACATTACTACTAAGCAACCTAAATATCAATAATCTTCTAAACACCCTGTATATTCGTATCAACAGAAAAAGCTAAGCTTCACTTAAGTTGAATTTAATTAGGTAGTTTATTGTAGTCAACTAACAATAAGTAGCTAAATGAGCAGAAGAAGAGAATTAACAACAGTCATAAGCAGAATTAAATTATCGTCTAAAGTGGTGCTTGATTGTTATATATATATATATATATATATATATATATATATATATATATATATAAAAGTTGCGGTACAAAGTGGCATCCACACGTGTTAAAACTGCGGTTGAAATGACGTCCGGGGTAAAGTGGCATCCGATATACGGACGTCACTTTGAACATGTTGTACAAAAGCCTTCGTGTATTACACAGATGTCGCCCTGTGGTACTAAATGAAATCCGAGCGGATGCCGGACTGGGCCATATCCGTATATTTCTAAACACTACAGTGCCGTGTATATATGCTAGATGGCGCATAGGTAATATATGCGTATACCTATGTCGTATCCGAATTAAGGCTAAACGTGCGTCCTCAAGAAACGGTACAGACCACGCACCTTGTTGCATCCGATACCGACTGTTTATTTGTTTCTTATCTATTACATGTTCCTATTTAGTGTTTTCTAAACAATGCTTCAAAATCAGTATTTCAAACCAGAGGCCTTTAAATTGTAATTGACTTAACTGTTCTTTCTTTAAAGTAAAAAGAGTTAAATTATCGAACGTTTAAAGATAAAAAGTACATCTCCTATTAGAGTGGAATTTAAAAAAAAATTACCTATTCTATGAAATGTAGGTATTAATGAGACATTTGCAATGAATTGAAATATTGCCATTAATCATTGCATAATTTACGCCGAAAAAATGTAATTGATTATGTAACAGTAACTTCCTTAATTCTTAAGCTACCTTATCTTTTCAAAACCCGTTTTATATTAACCATTCTTCCCCAAAAACAATGTACAGGTAACAATTAAAGCACAATGGGGCTAAAAATATTTTTTATTTTAAAATCTACAGCCGACGTTTCGCCCCCAGTGTAGAACTTTTTCAAGGCGTAAATAAGATAAAGTGAGTTGTAGTAAGTTATTAAAAATTGAATATTTTAAAACTTACTAGTTTTTACAGTTCAATTATTATATCGCAGATGAAAAGTACATGTCAGACGAATTAGCAAAAAACATTCCAAAAACTCACAGTACGAAGACAACAATTTTTTTTAAATACAATAAAAGACGGCAAGTTGTATAAATAAAATAATAAATAAACAAATAATTAATTAAATATTAATTGTAAATGTGATGTCCACGTGGTGTTTTATTTATTTATTTAATTATTTATTTATTATTTTATCTATACAACGTGCCGTCTTTTATTGTACCTATTTAAAAAAAATTGTCTTCGTATTGTGAGTTTTTTGAATGTTTTTTGCTAATTCGTCTACATGTACTTTTCCATCTGCGACTTGACTAACTAGTAAGTTTTCAAATATTCATTTTTTAATAACTTATTACAACTCACTTTATTTTATTTAGGCCTTGAAAGAGGCCTACACTGGGGGCGAAACGCCGGCTGTAGTTTTTAAAATAAAAAATATCTTGCGCCCCATTGTGCTTTGGTTGTTACCTGTACAAAAATCGTTTTGTACAAAAATTTCATTGTAGGTACCAAATTCATCTTCCTTCACCGGTTAATTTCTGAAATTTTTTATTTCAGATAACACACACAAAACATTGAAAAGGAAATATAACGATCACATACTAATTAATTTTAATCTTAGAGAAATTAAGATATAAAGTAGTCTATAATACGCAATTTTCTATATTTCATGTTAAGTTTCAAATTTAAATGAAACTACAAATCTCGTACTTGAAATAGTAGAAAAATATCTATAAAATATATTGTTAGGGCTAAAAAAATAATTAATGGATGGAAGACGTTCCATTTCAGCAATAGACGTGATGCTACGTATTAATGTTTGTTTTTACGAAAACGTGAGACAATCATTTTATTTGCATTATAACTCCGTTAGTTTTTATGCTATCAATTTTATCAAAACAAATTTAAAATATCTCTCGAAATCCATGTACCTAATTCTTATATGCAAAAACTATTATTTTTGCACTAGAGGAGGATGATTTAACAAATCGCTATTAGAAAGGTAAATTTCTCTATTGTTTTAGTACGTTGGTTAGCCTGTAAATACGGCAAAGACTAAAGTGATGGTATTTAGGAACGGGGGAAAAAGAAAAAAAAAACGAAGGTTAGACATTTAAGGGCGAAATAATTGAAATTGCGAATGAGTTTAAGTATCTGGGGTATTGATTCTCGACAAGAAATAGTACAGAAGGACATATAAAAAAACTTGTAGGGAAGGCGCAAAAGGCAGCAAATGCAACATGGGGTGTTTTTAAGAGAACCGGTAGAGACACAAGAAATGATCGTGTGTATTTGATGAATACTTTGGTTAGAGCAGTGGCGTTATACGGAGTAGAAATCTGGGGTTGGGGTAAAATAAAGGATCTGAGTAGGGTACAAGGAAGGTACTGTAAGATGGCCTTAGCGGTTGCTAAAAATACTCCAAAATATATTTGGAGGAATGAACTAGGAGTGCAGGATATCGAATACACAGTTAGAGAACGGGCTTGTAGATATATAAAAGACGTAATGGGGATGGGCAACGAGAGATGGCCAAAAATCTGCTTAGTGGAAGAGATGTGAGGCATTTTAAATAAAAGGCCTTCGAAATGGGGTAAAAATGTAGGGGAAATGCTAAATGAGCTAGAAGTAACAGATGTGAGTAGAATGATTTGGGAGAGAAGAAGTGGAGAGGAAATATACAATAGATTAAAAGAGGGAATGAGTGTGTGGTGGAATAAAAACTAGAAACAGAGAGGGAGGCTTTATCGAACTCTTCTTATAACAAAATGTATAGGGAAATTGTACCAGGTGAAAACGGGGCAGAGTATTTAAATAAAAGGTACAAAAAGAAAGAGAACAAGGAAATGTGGGCAAGAATCAGATGCGGGAACATAGGGAGAGGAATTAAGAAAGGGTATAGGGATTGGGTTTGTAGACTATGTGGAGGAAGTGAGGAAACGCTAGAGCATTTGTTTTGTTGTGGAAATGCAATGCAAATCCGAAGAGAGGAAATAAAAGATTTTATGAAGAGATGGAAAGGTGAGAGATTAGAGAACAACATAAGGGGGTTGATAGTAGAGACGCTAAAAGGAGAAGTGTGTGAGGAAATATGCGAATACATGAGAATAACGGAAACAAAGATTAGAGAAAATGAAGGTTACTTTTAATAGATTAGGTGAGATCATAAGTTAAAAGTTATAAGTTGTTCAATAGGATGTAAATTTCACAAATGAATTTTTTCAAAAAAAGGAATCCTTTTTTTGTATGTGTAATAAAAGAATAAATTTGTATTGGGTTAAAAAATTTTTCTGAAAATTTCTTTTTCAAAAACACCATATATAAAAACTTTTTCTTCATATGGAAGCTTAATCTGTGAAGAGTCATTTGTTTTTAATCGTAAGTTTTTTAAGGGGTGCCAAAATTTTTAAAAAACCCAATCAATTTTCTCTTGTTTTTCCTCTCAGATATTTTTTTCTTAAATATTTTTTGGCAAAATTTGCGACGAACACTACAACTGAAAACCCAATAAAAGTCAATTTTGAAGGTATCCTTTTTTTGTCTATCTGATTAATTTTCCAGGAATTTTTTTAAAAAATTTAAATTAAAAATTGTTTTTTCTAAATTATCAAATTTTTTTCAAATTTTAATTTTTTTAAAATTTCTCTTTTTAAATAAATAAAAAACGCAGGTTTAAAAGTTTATATTTTAAAATTAAAACCCGGTTCAAAAAGATTAAATTGATGTTTCCCAAAAGAAAAGTATTATTTTTTCCAAATTCCTCGCTTTGGGAGTTACTGTAAATTTTATTTTTCCAACTTTTTAGAAGAACTTTACTATGCAGAAATTTGATCTTCTAAACGCCGTGATTTTTAAAAGGAAACTCCCTTTAAAAGTTGAAAATTGGGTATTTATTTTTCCCAATAATAAAAAGGCGGAAAAAGGGCCAGTCATACTGGAGTTAAATTTGGGTCCTAGACTGGTGCGAGCTATATATATATATATATATATTGTTATAAGTTTATTACAGGATGAATCCTGTTGTATTATAAATAAATCGCAGATTTTGAAGGTTCTTGCCATAATCATAAATTAATCACAATGGGAAAATTGATAAGACACTCTTTATTCCTATCCTGAGTCAATACTCGGATTTCACCAAAACTAAAGAAAGTAATCTGATAATCTAGGTCTTCTGTGCAACTCTTTACTCCAAATTCTGCTTCTAATGATACAAAGATTCAATATACAGGCTATCCCAAAAATTTAGTGAAATGGGACTTTTAAAAAACATGAACATTTCTCATAAGAACAAGTCCAATACCAAAGCATACTATCGAAGATCTATGATCAAATCTACATGTGCTAAGCAAAGTCTAAAAATAAATGTATTTGACTGAAACGAAAGTTACATGTAATAGACCAAACCGAAGACTAAATGTGCTAGACCAAGATGAAGAATCAATGTGCTGACTAAGATTAAACGTGTTAAAATAAAACAATGTGCTATACCAAGACAAAGACTGAAGGTGCTAAGCAAGACTAAATATTCCAGACCAAAACTAAAACTAAATCTGTTAGACCAAGACCAACACTAGGTGTACTAAACTAAGATATAAACACTAAATATGCAATACCAAGACCAAAACTAAGTATAGTAAACCAAGACGAAGGGTAAATGTGCTAGGACAAGACCTATACCAAATGTGTTAAACTAAAACAAAAAATAAATGTGCTATACCATGACCAAAACTAAATATACTAAACCAAGACGAACATTAAATATGCTATAAGTACTAAAAGAAGACTGAAAGTGCTAACCAATAGTAAATATTCCAGACAAAAACTAAGACTAAATATATAAGACAAAGTCCAACACTAGATGTCCTAAACCAAAATAAACACTACATACTTTGCTAAGTCAAGACCAAGACTACATCAGTTTCGTCATCACTACACGTAGTATTTGCTTGAGTTAAAATGTACCTATTTTCAGTATATATTTCAATTTTCTTATTACTGACATAAAATAATAACATAATAAATTTATGTTCGTACCTAAAGGAGAAACATTATGTAAAACAGTAGAGCACAAAGGTATTATGATTAAAATAACACCTGTCCAGGGGAATCTGCCTACCCCCTGCAGGCATTCTATAATCGGGATGTTGTTTACCATTTGCTATTTGCTGTTACGAAGCCATTATGTTAACCTAAGTTGAGACGCCGTTATTGAATGCAAAGACCTGAGGACGAGACAATGGCTTCCAATTTAGTTCGCCTGCCAGGCATCGTACATGTATATGTATGGCGTATAAATAAGAGCTTAGTTAGCGTTTATATCTCGCTTATTAACTGATAACACACCAAAATTATATCTTATTAAATCCTTCACATGTATGCATTAAATGTAATGTATGTTAGTAGTATACAAACGTGTGTACAAATCAGTAAGAGTACCTAGTAGTATCATTAAAGAAGGATGTGTTACTGTGTACCTACAGTAGTAGTATGTCTAAAACAATGTTCTTGGCTTTATTGGTTCAATAAACATGTGTTACATAATAACCATCGTTGGCAACGATTTTAGAATTATATAACTATTAATATAGCCACTTATTCGAATTGTTCTTTATTGTCTTGTTATTATGGCTTTCAATTGGTTCGATTGCTTAATCAAACTCATGATACAAATATAGATTTCTTTAATTTTTTATTACCGTAAATAGAAATGGTCATGACCCTCGAGAAAAGCCACTTGCAAATTAAAAAGGAATGCAAATAATTGCAAATTATGATATGTTTTAAGCATACTATCAAGAAGAGACAATAAAATCAGTAAGAGCTAATTTAGCAGGATGGTTAGTAGATGCTAGCAACAATAGAAAAATTATAACATGGCGTACGTTTTTAGGACGAATTGCTCCGGACTCACGGGATGTTTTGATAATGAATCGTATTGCCTATGGGAGAACCCAGAGCGCTTCTTTAGGGGCTGAAAGAGACACGATGATAAAAGAAGGGTATAACAACCCAATAATCCAATAGAATCCACACGATGATAAAAGAAGCTTATAATAGACCAATAACCTAAAAATGTGGTGGAAACATAATGATGAATAGTATAAGGTTAAAACAGAGAATAGTAAACGAGACAAAAATAAAACATTAATAATAAGGTTTTCTACAGAAATGTATAGAGTACTCGCACTTTAACGTGACATAAGCTAATTTAGCAGGATGATTAGTAGACGCTAGCAATAGTAAAAGAATTGTGACAGGGCGAACGTTTTTAGAACGAATTGATCCGTACTTGTGGGATGTTTTCATAATGAATCGTATTGCCTACACATATAGTCCGGTATCCGAGACATAAAGCAGCAAACAAAGTTGGGAAAATGTGACAAAATTATATCTTATGCAGAATTTCATCAGCAAGTCGAAAAAATATATTTTCAAACCAATTAAACATCGGCTTCATTTATTTATATAAAAAAAAAAAAAGAAATTGTGAACCTGGCCTTTATTTTTTGTATCTCTTTAACAATTACTGTTACCCTATAAGTTCTTAAAAAGTAAGAGCTAATTTAGCAGGATGGTTAGTAGATGCCACCAATAATAGAAAAATTATAACATGGCGTACGTGTTTAGGACGAATTGCTCCGGATTCACGGGTTTGTTTCCATAATGAATCGTATTGCATATGGAGAATCCACGCGATGATAAAAGAAGGGTATAATAACTCAATAACCTAAAAACGTGGTGGAGCCATAATGATGAATAGTACAAGTTTAAAACAGGCAGTTGTAAAAGATAAAAATAAAACATTAATAATAAGGTTTACTGCAGAAATGTTTAGAGTACATGCACTTTAACGTGACATAAGCTAATTTAGCAGGATGATTAGTAGACGCTAGCAATAATAGAAGAATTGTTACAGAGCGCACGTTTTTAGAACGAATTGATCCGTACTTGCGGGATGTTTTCATAATGAATCGTATTGCCTACACATATAGTCCGGTATCCGAGGCATAAAGCAGCAAAAAAAGTTGGAAAAATGTAAAAAAATTATATTTTATGCAGAATTTCATCAGTAAGTTGAAAAAATTTATTTTCAAACCAATTAAACATCGGCTTCATTTATTTATTAAAAAAAAAAAAGAAATTGTGAGCCTGGTCTTTACAGTTTTAACAGTTACTGAGTTGTTCTAAGAAATATCGAAATTTATCCACCCTGTAGGTACTTAAAAAGAATTTAGGTTGATTTTTAGTATCTATATACATGCATATTTTACACTTACTACGAAACAGTATGCATCCCATTTTTTTATTACATCAAAAAATATGAATCGGCCAGTGGCAGTCGACCGAGCATAATGATTTGATGATATCACGAAATCCCAATCTTCGACGGAAATGCGTGCCCATAATAATATCGGATATACCGAACAGTTGGATGGCCATAATACGTTTATTAAAAGAGTCACAGCGATGTGCGATATGACAAGTTGGTTACTGGCGTATCCCAGTTTCATTATTACACGAATGTTGTTTGTTGCTATTTGCTGTTGTTGTCCCAGTTTGTCTATTAGTCAAGGTCTATTAATGAATTGGCATTCCAATAATTGTTCACTGGTAACGAGCATGGGCGTTACTGTCGTGATTCCATTGTCACTTGGCCTAAATGTACATGCAGAATTTATCGCCGATCGCAGATCGTTTGTTATTTCCAACTGTACAAATTAGGACGCAAGAAATAGGTACACGTAACAAACAGCAAGATGCCGAGGGATTTATGTATTTGTGTTGCAATCGAAATATCATAATTATAATTTACTAATGGAATAGAAAAAGGTAAATAGTCAGGGGTGGATCCAGAATTCTTCTTTAGGGATTTAAAGGGGCGGTTGTAAAAGAAAGGTGCAATAACCCAAAAATGTGGTAGAGACATAAAAAAATAAATAATGCAAGGTTGAAACAGAGAATTGTAAAAGAGACCAAAACAAAACGTTATTAATAAGGTTTAATGCAGAAATGTATAGAGTACTCGCACTTTAACGTGACATGAGCTAATTTAGCAGAATGTCTAGTAGACGCTAGCAATTATAGAAGAATTGTGAGAGAGCGCACGTTTTTAGATCGAATTCTTTAAGGGCTGAGAGGGACACGATGATAAACGATGAGTATAATAACCCAATAATCCAATAAAGTGGTGGAGATATAAAAACAATAGTTCAGGGTTGAGTCGAGGGTGGATTTAGAAGTTTTCTTTTGGGATTTAAGGGAACAGTGGTAAAAGAAAGGTGCAATAACCCAAAAATGTGGTGGAGACATAAAGGTAAACAATGCAAGGTTAAAACAGAGAATTGTAAAAAAGACAAAAATAAAACATTATTAATAAGGTTTAATGCAGAAATGTATAGAGTACTCGCACTTTAACGTGACATGAGCTAATTTAGCAGGATGATTAGTAGACGCTAGCAATAATAGAAGAATTGTGAGAGAGCGCACGTTTTTAGATGGAATTCTTTAGGGGCTGAGAGGGATACGATGATAAAAGATGGGTATAATAACCCAATAATCCAATAAAGTGGTGGAGATATAAAAACAATAGTTCAGGGTTGAGTCGAGGGTGGATTTAGAAGTTTTCATTAGGGATTTAAGGGGACAGTGGTAAAAGAAAGGTGCAATAACCCAAAAATGTGGTGGAGATATAAAAAGATAAATAATGCAAGCTTAAAACAGAGAATTGTAAAAGAGACAAAAATAAAACATTATTGATAAGGTTTGCTACAGAAGTGTATGGAGTACTCGTAATTTACCGTGACATAAGCTAATTTAGCAGGATGGTTAATAGACGCTAGAAATGATAAAAGAATTGTGACTGGGCGCACGTTTTTAGAACGAATTTTTAAAACTGGAACTGACCTCGTATTTCTCGAGTAAAAGCAATTTTTGGAAAACATTATTTGGTCGAAAAGTAAAAAATAGTATAAATTTCAATAAATTATAAAAACCAATATTTTGCAACTTAAACAAATGGAAATATATCTTTCAATTTTTAATGAAATTATTTGGTTTTAATTAATTTTTCATTGTTATAAAAAACACGTATTTAAAAAATTATAAATGAGAAAGGTTGAGTCAGGGGTTCGTCTAGAAATCTTTAGGAGAAGGAGCTGATGGTAAATGGAGAATATCAAAATTTAATAACCCATTAAACGAAAGAGATATAAATTCTTTTGCCTGAATTATAAATAAAATTGAAATGTGATGATGTTATACGCGGATGATGAAAATAATGTAGTTAGGGACAATAACGTACTAGAAAAAGTAAAAAACTTGTAAGGGAGCTAAGGAAGTTGATAAAGGCAAGGAAAGATAAAATTATAGGACATCTAAGACTTAAAAAATTACTTATTAGAGATCAGAGATGTGATTATTCCCAAATACTTAATGATATAGATGCTAATTTTCAAAATATGCGAAAATTAGTTGAGAATAAGAAAAAGTGAAGAAGTCAAACTGAATTTTATACTGAAAACCTTGTAAAAATATTATTTTTTAATGATTTCCTTTAAACGTTTTTTTCTTGAACTGTTTGTGTACATATTTTGTATTTTGTATTACTTTTATAATTTTTATATTTTTTTAGTAATTTTGTTTGTATTTTTTTGTTCTTTATTTTATTTTTTCTTTTATTTTGCTACAGGATTACCGCCCTTATCGAGTGAAACCGAGATGGAAATAGCAAATACCCCCTTTAACGCGGGCTTTTCCCCTCCTAAACAAAAACAAAATAAAAAAAATTCAAAGGTAAACCAGCAACGAGCAGAAAAGGTGGAAAGAATAAATATACATCTGCAGGGTAAGAAATATATTCCAAATTAACAATAACTAACGACTATCTACTAATAAAGTTAAGGGTTAACGGTCTATTTTTATATATTTTTAACATAGATGTAATATTAATATATCTGTTACACACTTACACCAATGGCCCAATAAGAAAATTCTGAATTAAAAACGAATATTAAAATTTATACCTACGTACCCAGGTGTATTAAAAATATATGAAATGTGGATCAAAAACATTCTAAACACCCTGTAGATACATGGTAATTAAATTATTTTCTTACGTCAACTAATTATTTAAATACGTACTTGGTTACAAAAGCTAATTAAAAAAAATACAAAACGAACTAACAATTAAATAAAATATAAATTTTATGGAATTAAGTAATCAAAACGTACAATGGAGACAATTATGTTCTCAAACATTCCCAGTTCGTGTCTTCGCTTTATTATTTTTTTGCATCAACCGTATTATTATATTGACTTTGCGGTTTGAGAGCAATTTGAAATAATAAGGCTCAGTGTTCTCAGGAATCAGCAAGCAGTTTTACTCAACTGTGTAAACACCAGGGTATATAATTTCTCGTTGTTTTTTCATTTTACGTAACGAGGAAATGTATCTAAATAAAATTAGTAGTTTTACACATTTCTGGTTCTCTACGATGAATAGTTTATAAGACAATTTAATTTATATATGGTTTTTATATTTATTTATGTGGTGAAAGATCATAACTTTTATAAAAATTGACTTTATTGAAGAATTTAAAATTTAGGATCTTATGACTAACATTATGCCAACAGTTGAAACCATCCTTAATAACTCTACTCCAAATTTTCAAGTCTGCTACACCTTTAATTATCCCAAAAGGTCCAATATACTACTCAGTTTGAAATTGTAAAAGATGTTTCTCAAGAGAGTTGCCAATGACACAAAAATGTATCATCATTTCTTCCATTTTTTCAAATAAAATATTAAAATCTACGTAAGGATATAGAGGATCCTCTTTCGTCAATTTTCTTTTTATGTGCTTTAAGTTGGCAGTTGTTATTATTATGAAAAAGAAAAATACAACCACGGTAAAGTCCAAAGGAGCAGACGATAACAAGAAGAAAATATCGAATGGATTACACTCGTCGTCAGTCCTATCATAAGATATAATTCGATTTTCTTTTTTCCGACTGATATCGGTTACTGAAATTGTCTTTTTGTTTCAGCCTTGTTTTCCGCAGTTGAACACGGTCATCTCGAAAAGGCCAGAACGATATTAGAATCTACAGATGTTGATGTCAATAGGTAAGTTCATATTTTCTTAGTTTCTCTTTTTATCTTTGTCTGTGCAGTTAAAACCCCCTTCACCGCCTTTCCTTTCTGGTTAAATAAATTATTTGTTGTTATTAGAAATTATATATTAAAGTAATTATATACAGGATTAACCAAAAGTTAAAAAACGAAGTTGCATATTTTAATATCAAAAAGTTTAAATCCTCAATTTCAACCTTTTTTCTTGCCATTCCTTCGACCACTATTTTTCCCAATCCAACGTAAACAATCAATAAAACCTACACATATGTAGGTAACTTAAAAATGATTTTACCTTTTTTACTGTTCTCTCAGAAAAGCATACTTACTTGTACGTATGTTCCATCTGAAAGAACAAAAATTGCTTATAAAATTCTAACGAATTCGTTTGACTGTAAGACTCGAGGTTTGTTATGTTCAGAGCAATATAAATTTAGATCTGAAGAATTCGTAGATAGAATACGTCTATGTAGAGGCATTTTCTGCAGATTAAAGTGGATTGTATATACGCTAAGAATTACCCCCGTGGCAGCTAAAGTCCTGTCTCTCTATTTATCTCTTGAATATTTGTTTTAGAAAATTTTCTTCGCAAATATTGCACTCTTGAGACCACAATATGCTTTCATGGTTATTTTTTAATACATGAATGAAATATCAAATATGGTCGTGGGTTGTTTCTCTTTTCTAAATTACGAAAGGTTTTCTCATATGCTAGAGAGTTCTTTGAAGTTTTGATAAAAATAGGTTAAATATTTTTTAACCGTTTAAAAATTACAATGTTTTCCAGAAGAATGGAGCTTAGTAAATTAAATTCACAATTTAAAACATCCCTACCTTCTTAATCTTGCCAAAATCCTTTAAGCCTCATATCATGACATACACACCTAGAGGAAGGGAATTCCCAAGAAAAATCCAATGTATATTCTTACAGAGGTTCTTTAGCACTTTTTTCTATTCATTTATTCCATCACTCCTACTCAGAACATCAGCAATTACTGTTGAAAAGGCAAAAAGGACCTCCATATAATTACATTTTTATTAAAAAAATTCATCCTACGCCAACTAATTGGAATCATTTCTTATTGTAGCTTATCTTATTTTTTCCAGTTTAAACAGTGATGGATTATCACCGTTAGATGTTGCTGTGCTTAGTAACAATCGTCCTTTAGTCAAAATGCTTATAAGTTTCGGTGCTAGAGAAGGAAACCAATGTAAGTTGCTGCTCTTAAATTATATTCCACACATTTCTGAATTTTTCTCTAAATTAAAACAAACTGTGTAACGTTTCTGTAAAATAAAAAATAATATTTGATTACAGATTCTAGTCCAGAAGCATTAGGATCTCATTTGAAACAACTGTTAGGCGAGGCTGAAATGCGACTGCAAGAGTATGGTGGTCTACTTGAGGAACCCTGTGGAGCACCATTGAATACAAGAGCTTCATTCTCAAGCATTATAGGCAATGCTTATCCTACATCAGCTATGACAGGTAATAATTTTTAGTAATTTTTTATGACCTATTTTCAGTGACCTGTACCTATTAGAATCTCTTATCTTGTTCATTCTTATTTATTTCAAGAACGATTAATTTTATTTTTGATGGTTAATTTATTCCACTTAAAAAGTTTCTTGTTATTTAATTTATTTCAACAGCCTTTACTATTTAAAATTAAGTAGCAAATTTATGTGACCTACAGATATATTTGGTAAACTTTAAAATAATATTGTTTGTCCCCAAATTTTTACTCAGGCCTTACCACCCTGTGCACGATAAGCCAAGATATGCTTGATTTAATTTGGAGTCCAGGTCCGGAAATCCAATGCAGTTACGTATTGAAAAAGTTTTAATTTTTGTGTAACTTTTCTCTAATTACCTGGCAGCGGATATCAGGGCAAACTAACTACCTATTTTACGCATAGTTTAAAAAAGAAAAAGTATAAAAATGACTTTAGTTTATATAAAAATAACACTAAATTACAACAACTGTAAAATTTTTTTGTTAAAAGAACTTGAAACATTTTACATTAAAATATTGAAATTTTTAAGTTTATAAGCTTACATCTGTATAATATACAAGCTGATTGCTTACTAAAATAGATTTATCCCCTCATAGGCATAATATTAGCAAATTCTATTAATTTTGAGGCCCTAACAGTTGTGTAAAAATACGCTTTTTATTTCAGAGGGTTGCTTGCAATTTTATTATGTACTTTAAACTAGCAAATAAATTATTTTATAGGAAAGATTTGTTGTAGGGTGCACTGGTGGCGATAACGAAAAGCAAGCGATAACATGGGGACGTAGGGTGAAAATGCTGCGTCGAATGGTACTAGGGTTTGCCCAGGCTCGACCCCCCGACCCACCCTCTCTTGTAGCTGTTGACATTACATCAGCAACAACAATATGCTTAAGATTACAAGAGCCAACGTCTGGTGATTCCCCGGTTACAACTAAATTTAAGGGTATGCTCAAAATGTTAATATTTCTCATTGTCAGTCTCTGACTTAAGTGTCGAAACACATTTTAGATAATTTTGTGGATTTTCGGATTATCAGTGTCCTGTTCTGTTTAATTTCACAGAACTTCTTCAAATATTAATTTGACCTATATTTTTTTTTTCCTTATTAGTACAATGGTCAGCCAGGGCAGATTTTACCCCCGTGACGGGTGAAATGGAAATTTTAGAAGTTACCACTTCTACTTGTACCATTGAATTGACACAGGGTAGAAGGTACTATTTTAGGGCGGCATGCGGTAACCTAAAAGGATATGGAACATTTCTGTCTTCTACTCCAGCCTGTGTTATACCCTCTACTTGGAGAGAAATCGAACAAAAGGAATCTCGGTAATAACAACGATAATTTAGGGGGTATAGTTTTTTTAATCTATCAGTAATAATCATTTTCTTATAGGTTCGAGGGGAAACAGAAACAATTGCAGCAATTAACCGACGAAGTGAAACTTTTTAGGCCCGGAAGTGAAATCCTAGACGTCTCAGGCCCACAACGTAGACAACAACGAAAAAAGACCACAATAAAACAACTATTTACAGCGGCTAGCAAATTCCAGAAAAGCTTAAAAAGGTACAACTACTTTATCCTGCTTATATAACTTCTAAAGATCAATAATAATAATAACTTGTTGTTAAAACAATCAGTCACTCGTGAATTGCTACCCAAGCTACTTTTACTACATTGTAGTTTTTTATTAGCTTCGTAAATAAACTTATCCCTTTGGTTTTCCTTTCAGGGGCATTCACTTAGCATGCATCCTTTATCACGAAGACAAAGTTCTGGTAACAAACGAAGACTTTTTGCCTGTGATAGAAATAGACGAAACATTCCCCAGTTGTATTCACACGGATTACCATTGGTTCATGAAAGTTGCCTGTACATGGGACGATACCAAATCCCTTCGTGCTGACATGGAAAAGAACGTATCGTCAGCTATACATTTTAGGATGAAATTGCTATCAGCAGCCCTTCAAATGCAGTCAGCGTTGTGCCTACAAGACCTCGGACAACTTTATTATAAACCATTGAGGGATACCCAAGGAACCGTCGTCATAAGTGCTATTAATAACGTCAAATCACCTAAAAGTGTTTCTGTATTAAACTCGAGGTGGCTGCCAATGAATAAAGTATTCAAAAAAGCTGTGCTCAGTGATGACAACAGCATTTCCGAAATTTTAATGGCCTCCGTAAAAGACCAAATAAGTTACCACCAGGTGTCCAAACAAAAATTAGGAAAAGGTCTTTATCTGGCTTATCTGAAAATGCAGAGTTCTGTTGATCTCATACAGGTCGTTGTTCCTACTAAATCACCTAATATGTTACCACACTGCAAAGTTAGGGATAATTCACACGTTTCAGCGTAAGTATTAACAATACAAGTTTTTCTAAGTCGTAGCTTACATTAGTTTTTTTTTTTTTTTTTTGTAATTACAGAGAGGAGTGGGAATATTTAAAGCAACAACATGCACCGGACGTAGTTGACAACGGTACAGAACAGCAAAAGACATTCCTAGAACTTGTGACGAGCGCTGCTAAAAGACTACTAAAGTACATGGACGTCCCATCCGAAGATATGATCAGTCAACGCCTCTACGATTCGGAAGTGATAGAAATATCCGACGAAATCAGTTTCATCGTCATATGCCCACCAGCTGAACTATCATGTTCAGTACCAGGACAACGCGAGATCCTTTTACAGCGAGGCGATCTTCTCAGTCTGCCAGTCCAAGTGTTCGAAATGATTCATCTCAACACCTATCAGAACAACATCGTTCAAAAATATGCCAAACTTAGTTGTCTATTAGAATTGGACGCTGCCAATGCAAACCACCTCCATAGAGAAGCATTTTCTAACAGTGAAGTAGCAGTTGCAAAAGAAAGATTAGCAAAGTTACAAGAACTTCAAACACAATTAAACAATATCTGGAAACGCGTACGATGGTTAATGGAGGTGATAAGTTTTGCAAGAGATCGGGTTACAGCAGGTCTTCCCGTAAAGTACATCCTGAAAGAACCAGGTAGTCCCAGTTCAGGTAAAAAACGATATCTACTCCAAATTCCCCCAAGAGACACAAAGGTAGTGAAGAGTACAACAGGAAGAGGATCGTGGCCTGGTCCTGGAGGTAGCAGTACGAACGGTCAAAATTCCGGACTGATGATGGGTGAATTAAGTAAAAGCGATCAACAACTGAGCAAAAATGAATTAGGTGTATCCTCATCTCAGTATCTAATGGTCCATAGCGATGACTCAAGGAAAAATAGCGAAAGCTATTGTAGTGATTATTTCAATGATTGTTTGCCTCCATCCAGGAGCGATGACGTCCTCTTCTCGACAATTCCCGTCCCAGTTAGCAACAAATTGTGCAATACAAACACTCCTTCTAATGCATCTGCATCTTCTAGTCCATTGTTAAGTGTCAGGCCTATTTACAGTGGCAGTATGCTAAGCGTAAACACGCTAAACACAACGAATACTTCAGACAGTATGCATAGCTTAAGTTCAGACAGTGATAACAGCTGTCCTATACCTATAATTACAAGTACACCTCGAAAAACGAAACAAAAACCCAAAATGGTTCCATCTCATAGCATGACTAACGTAAAGCAAAACGTACAAGAATCTACGTTAAAGGCAAACAAACTTCTTACCAGTGAATCACATTTATTCCCAACAAATCTTCATAAAATTTCGTCCAAAAGTTTAACAAATATCAAATCCATGAGTGACTTGGAATCTTCCAGTCAGAAAACGTACCTGAAACCTGTGGATACATATGCAAAGCCTGACTTAATTCCTGATCCAGTTTTTAAAGTTCCTCAAACCGATTCCTTGCCTCAGAGTTCAAGCGGAAGTGCCACCGGAAAAGATGGGACGTCTTCAGGAATTCTTCAAGTTTATGCCGCGTACGAAACAGGTCTGGCTAGTGGTACCAGTTTAAAATTACATGTAACATCCAGGACTACAGCTAGAGAAGTAGTAGATTTGGTTGTTAAACAACTTAATATGGCTGTGGTGTTAAAAGGCAAGGAAGGTCCCATATATACCGCAGACAAACTCAAAAACTTTTGCTTAGTAGCAGTTATAGGAGCTCGAGAGAGATGTCTACGAGATGATTTTAAACCCCTCCAACTTCAAAACCCTTGGAAAAAGGGAAGATTATACGTTCGACAAAAGCAGGACGTTTTGGCTGCTTTGGAACATAGCAGTAGACACAGTCAGATTATTTGAATAGTCAACTTGGTCTTGTTAATCCTGTTGGTTATAATTTTTGACCAAATCGTACGTTCACTGAACTTATAATCTGTGAGTGACACAACCTGGTGATATAACGATATTGAAGATGATAATTTTATATTAGTCATTAAATGGTGCTAGAAGTTGTTTGAATGTTATGTAAATTGAATGTCCTCGATGCTGCAAGAAAGATTTCTTCTTGCTCTAATATAAATGCGTTATCTGTTTAAATAATATTAGAAACTAATAAAAAGTGAAAATGTAATTTTAAGTAATATCCAAAGAATTTAAATGAAGAAAAAGGGTCCAAATTAGTCGATTTATTTAATTGTTAAATCTGCTGAGAAATGAGTTTTATTTAAAATTAGTTTCTAACTTGCAGTACCAAGGAATAAAACAGACTGAAAATAGTCGAGTGTTTACTACTATTAGGTGATAGTTGCTCAGCATACTAACATCGCAAAAACACCAAAAATTAATGCTAGTTAAAAAGAAAAAAGTAATGTTTATTAATGTTAATATGCCGAATTATAATTATTGTTGGATTATTAAAAAACAAATAAAAGAAGAAAGAAGAAATGTTACTATAATAGATGCTTAAATTAATAATAATTAATATTATACATATGTGACTGAAAAAAATGGTAACTTTATTCAATTGACAAATTATAATGTCCAATATTATTAGGAAACGTAATGACTTCAGTTTGGTTGAATCTCATTGTTAGTACAAAACACATTAGGAAATGTACGTATAATTTTGTAAATACATCTAAATGTTCTCACTAATCCAGTTGATGTAAAATACTAGCAAAAGTCAAAGCTGTATTCCTAGGAAACTTAAAATCTGTGTTTAGCAATGACATCAAATAAATTATTAAAACGAACCGTATATTTATGTAGTAATCAATAACAGAAATATGTACCAAATTGTGTTTATGTTGTAATTGCCATGTTCTTTTACATTTATATGCTGTAAGTAATTCTGCCGTCTATAACATGTTTCCCTTTCTCTGCACTTAATCGGGAAAAACTGCAAATAATGAAAAGTATAACTTGTATTTTATAAAACAAAAAGTAAGAAGAAAAAAAAAAATCTACTGCATCGGCCAGGAATAGAACCCCAGCATCCTATAAGGCATTTATCTATCCACCTTCCCGTCACCAGAAGTTTAATAATTCAATGTAATTAATACATTCATTTAAAGATAAGCACAGCTTTTTAATTAAATTTTAACGATCTAGAAATAGCAATTTTTCCATATAAAAAAAAAGGATTTAAATAGTTTGTAAAGTAGGTACAAAAAATGTAACAAAGAATGTGATAAATTTTAAGTATTTTCCGTTTTATATATATTTTCTATTGTAGTTTTACCGCCACCATCGTTAATTATGAGCATTAAGTATTGCAAAAAGTTAAACTAAAATTGTATGTAATTTAAATACTACTACATTAAGAGGTTATATAGCCACTACTTGTTAATTTTTACTAGTTTTAGTTCTATGAGTTTGACAGCTGTTTGAAAATTCAAAATAATCCGTTTAGTGATGGTGTAATTCTACGTCGGTTAAAAGTTGAAAACGTTCAAGTTAAAAACAGTGATTAACTTTTCAGTTGTAGATTTATTTTATCAGCAATGGAAGAAACTATTAAATTTGACAAAACATTTGATGAAAGACTCGCAGAATACGAGAAGTTCTTCCCCAAGGAAATACAATCAGTTTCTCGAATTCAAAAACACTGGTCTTCGTGCTTAGATTTAATATTAAACGAAATAAATGGTTGGCATGCTATTTGGAAAGTTCCCCGAGATATCTGCAAGCAACACAAAATGCATTATCCCTCTGTAGTGTTGGTTTATGTGAAAAATGTTGATTGCCAACAATTTGTTGCCACAGTTGCAGTGATAGCAATTAAAGATAAAAACTCCGATTTACCGGATAGTTACGTTGTAAAATTGATCGATTTATGGCCTACTAAAGAACAAGAAGATAATAATGTAGATGCTATATATTCATTTGCTGATACCCTTGATATGTTTCGCTTTTTTTATAATCGTATCTTGATGCCCTGGGATTATGAAGATGATGATCCTAAATGGCTTTCTAATCATTTAGAGACAAGATTGAGTCTTTACTATGATATAAGAAGTGGAATGGTTTCTAGACAGTCTGCTGAGGAATTGAACTCATTAATATTGGAAGCAAAAGAATTGCAATCAAAATTGGAAGAGACTCATACAAAACTAGAAAGAGATGATTGTTCTGTTAGTGATTATGGTGATGGGGAAACAGTTCCAAATGTGATTTATTTGCAAGTACGTCTTCTTGAAATCAAACATAAAGTTGAATTCTTAGAAAATCCTCTAATAAGAGAATTCTTGGAACAAGAAGAGGCTGCACGCTTTAATAAGAAATCAAATAAAACTGACCCTGAGCATTGGCTTATTTTCCCTGAAGGTACACCAACAGAACACATAAATTTCCTAAATAATGTAGAAAAAAAATTTGGAAATAAGATTGTTAAATTTTCTTCAAGTTTAATTGAGGCTTTACATCATGGAGATTTTAATGATATTTTTATTTTGAACGACAGTCAACATGAAATAAAATCTTCTGGAGCTATCGAGGGTGGAGGAATATTGAAAGGATTAAATAGTCCAGATTCAACTACGATTTTCTCCAAAAATGATGATACAGTGTTAGAATGTAATGGTGACAGTGTATTAATTGAAAATTTGACCCTTGATGTAAGCCGCTCAAAGTATGG
The DNA here is from genome assembly GCA_029378335.1 of Agrilus mali. Taxonomy (NCBI): domain Eukaryota; kingdom Metazoa; phylum Arthropoda; class Insecta; order Coleoptera; family Buprestidae; genus Agrilus; species Agrilus mali. Next base: position 4,720,859 of record CM055661.1, read on the forward strand.
AATTGTTGTGAGGAAAGGGAAAGTGACTTTAAGGAATTGTAAATTGGTTGGTAATTTTGGATTCTCTACACAACAGGGAATTACGGTATTACCTCCTGGCAAATTAGAAGTTTTTAATACTGAAATACGTGGATTCACCACTGCAGTTGTTGGAAGTCACAATTCTACAGTTGTTTTTAATGATTGTAAGATATTTTCTGTCAAAGTTGGTTTGCAAATGTTTGACGAATGTAAATTGGATGCCAAAAATACCAATTTTAGTGATTGCTATGATTGTGGAATTCTCCTTGAAACAAAGAATTGTCCAGAAAATATTGGAAGCTTTTCAATCTTAAAAGTGTAAGTAACATTTGATTTTCTTAATGAAAAATGAAATGGTAGTAGTAACTCTGGTCAAATTTTAGTTAAAAATCCTTCAACATAGAATTAAAGACAAACGATTTTAATTTTTTATTTTTATTGCTTAACAAACAGTTATAATACATGAGATTTTTTTAATTTTTCTAAATACTAAATTTTTATTTAAAAAAACGAAAATGAGAAAAGTTCGTATTTGTTTTGTTGTTTTTAGGTTTTATGTCCAGTTTTTAAGTTTTTTATTTTCCTACTGTAGTAGTGCTTGATTATCCTAACTTTGTGTTATTTGTCAGTTTCTAAAAGCTACTGGTTCATTAAATTTCTAAATTGAATAATAATTACAAATTACTTATTAATAGCAATATTGTAGCTTCTCATGATTTCAAGATTTGTGACTATATTTTGGTATTTTTTCTTTTAGTCTACCTGACATCCAAATAGAGAATCTTGTTGGAGAAAATATTTTAATTGGGGAAGTGATAATACAGGAAAAATCAAAAATTAAACTATTCCATCATCCCTTATCCTGTTCAGACAATAGTTTTTACTCAGCTTCTGATGATGAAGAGATGAAGTCAACTGATCTGGACGATGATGTAAACATGATGAATGAAACAGTTATTGAAAATATAAAAGAGACAGAATGAAACTTGAAAATTTCATTGTTTACTTGTTTATAACAGTTAGAATGAATAATATTCCAAAGATACTTTATATACTTATTATAATTTTGTTTAATATATATATTCCTTTTATTAACTACAATTGTATTGTAAATTAATCGTTAATTTTTCTTTTTATATTTTAAGAGCGTATGTAGATAGTTTATTTTAAAAATAAGCTGTAGCAATATTTCATTATTATTTACTATCGTTTTAGCTTCTATGCAAATGATAATATGATTTTTGTTTTGTTTAAATTATGATTATACAAATTATAGTACGAGTTTGTTGTTTTGAGTACATCTTACTCTAAAATATAGCAATTATTATCTAAGGAACAGTATAAAGCGTATTGTATTTATGATTCTATTTTAATTGCAGTATTATGGTGACTACTTTAAAAATTCCTATCAACCCTAGTCTTTTTTATTAGAAAAATTGCAGAATGTTACGATTTTTACATTACTTCTGATAGAACACCCTGTATATTGTAATTCGAAACTATTTGTTGTTATTTTATTCGTTCATGTTGGTATGACAAGTATGTGCAGCTATGTTCAATTCATAAGTTCAATTTCAATTCTATAATCTATGGTTTAGACGTAACCATCATGTCCCTGTCATTTCTTATTAATATTGTGTAGTGTAGTAGATACGTAAGAAAGCGTTTATTTGTGAGTAATTTCCACTTACAAAGTAAGTTTTATGTTTATTTTATTAATAACCTCTGGGTACATTGTTATACGTAGTTAATTAGTTGCGTTTTAATTTTTGAAACTTAATTTTTTTTTCTTCGTGTTCATTGCTTTAACATGTAACGCCCAAAATGGCGGTTGTGATACTCTTAATAAATTTTAAACATTCTTGTTACAGTTACACAAGGCTATCACACAAATTCTGGACACTATATGTCACGGTCCTTTGTTAGTATTAGTGGTCTTCTTAATCTTCAAAATGTGTTTCCATTTTAATGAAGAGGAAATGTACTCATTTCCACTGAGAAAATGCTATTAAATGAAGAATTCACAATAATGAATTGGCACTGTTTTGAAAAACTCCATCACATTAAAGTAAGTAACAAAATTTATTAAAAAGAACTAGTTTTGTTTAAAGATGATTTTAAGTACCTAAAAATATTTAGAATATAAATTAACAAAAAATTCATTAAAATCTTTGGATGATTAATTAATTATTTCTATGTCAAGTTACTACATCAAGTTATCATTATCCAAGTAGAAATTGGATTACTTACTTAAATATTGAAATTTCCTCATTGAATTTTTAAATATTAAAAACAAAATTATGAAGAACATCAGTAGGTAGTACTTTGTCTATTTCTTCTTGATTACGACATTTTTTTCTTTTACATTTCTACTGTGATATGATTTGTTATAATTATCACCAAATATTTTGTATAGAGAGAAGTTTCACTTCAGATGAACCTATAAACGAAAACAGTACAGTGGCAATGCTCTTGATTCCTGGACTTCATTTGCTGTTGGCTTTTCAGCTTTGGTAATTTTAGATTAAATTAAGGTGAAAATGTATATCCATATATCTATTTCATTTACTTAAACATTCTATTCTGTGTTTCTTATTAGGAACTTCATAAGAATTATGGAAAAGAGTATACTGGTTTTCTTTCACTGCTAAATATAATAGCTCCTGCAGAAACATAGAAGCATCCTTTTCACTGGAAACAAAGACAGTGTTTTACCACTAAAGGAAAGATAAATTAGTAAGTAAAGTAACTACATTTATTATGCTTATGGATATGAAACATTAACCATTAATTTTTGAAATTTTTGTGGCCTAGTTTTATTTCAATAATAGAACAATTGAATTAACGTGGAACTATGTTTTTCTAGTAATGTAAAAGTTAGAGCATAATAAGTGAAACACCTTTTTTATGAACTGTAACTATGTTTATATTTTGATTTTAATATAGAAACAGCATGCTTATTAAATACTTTTTTGGTTAACGAACTCTAATCTGTATGTATTAATTCTTTTTACAGGTTATTTATTAATGGTTCAACAATTGTCTGGAATAGCATAAGCAGTTAATTTTCTATCTTGGATTGAGAGCATTTTGGAATTGTTGGAATCCTGGTAAAATATTATCTGCAACTTCTTCCTAAATTTGGCTAGTTCACTTTGGAGCATTACAATCTGCAACTAATTAACAAGGTGAGAATATATAACATAATTAAAGTTAAATTACTTATTACTAATCTGTTACTACCCTATATGTTTCAGGTCTACGATGGAGAAGACAAAGAAGATCGATTCCGTAGTTAGTTGCTTATTTATTTGAATTCCTTTTTTATTTTGCATGCTTTTATTGTTTTGCTTGTTTTCTTGCTTACCTCTTTGCTTTGCTTACTGCAATTCTTACTATAACGCTTCGCATTTACCCTACATGATCCGCAGGATTCAACGTTTCGTTATCTTGCTTGTTCCTTCTCATCCAAGGCGTAGGAGCAGAGGCCTTCCCGAGTGACTTGCCTTGGACTTAGCTTTTTAGTTGTTCTTTGAAGTGTCTTATACACTTCTCGCGGTCTACTCGAACGTCACTTCCTTTCAGACTGTTTGGTGTGGGTTATCTGGAATAGAAGCAATAGGCGACTGCCCAGCTCTCACAGGCGAAATCTGTCCAATCTTTTCTACCAAATTCTATTAGTTTTTGCCGTTAGTCCTTTGTAGTTTAGTTGGTTAATGCACTGCACTATTCGCTTACAGGTAAAGGACATCGATCGAAGACACTGTTTTACTTTTCTTGTATTCTGTTTGATATTTCGTTTGTATTTTTGTCTTTTTCTCTTACAGGTATTTATTTGTAGTTTTATAAACTGTTATGTTAATATTTTATACGACGTATTTCGGACAAAAAACTCCTCTGATACTTATAATTTTCCCAAATTGACTTTTTGGCACATTTATTACAACCAAATTAAATTTTAATAATTAGAATTAACTGGCGGATAAGGGTGTAGCTATAAGGGGCTGATGTGGAGGCTACAGAGTATTAGAGGGGCTTTTTTGCTCCAAATATGTGTAGCATTTAAATATTAATATAAAAGTTTATAAGTTTTTCGTGTTGTAATAAATACTGAAAAAGAGTTAGGGGTTGTTGGTAGTCGTACTGAATTAATTTATTCATATTGTTAAACTTGTGGGAATATTAATTTAACTCTTTTAATATACCTAACAATACAATAATGTGAGAAAATCAATTAAGTACAACGAACAACAACTAGCTTTCTTTTCTTGAGTATTTATTAAAATACGAACGGCTTGCAAACTTTTCTAATGATTTATCAAATATTAAAATTGCTACTACTGAATTTGTAAAAGTATATGAATAATGCAATGCATATAATTTTGTCTCGATTGTAACAATATCTTGTTAAAATGTAGTATTGTATTTCTTAGTGTTCGTTGTTAATGTAAACATAATGTTAAAATAATGTAAGAACCAAATGGACTAATAAATGTATCAATTTTGAAAATTGTTTTAATTCATAAAAGAAATTATTAAAATAGTATCAACTTATGCTTTCCTAATACATAAGTATTAAATTTTTTGAAAATCAAAATTTGGTTGTCAAATTATTTATTGATCAGACCTCTTATAGGATCAGCAACTGAAATTTTTCTTAAACTATGACCATTTGTATCAGGAGAGCATAAGTCCAAGGAGGTATTTTTTAAGTTCTTTGTCAAATTATTTGTTGATCAGACCTCGTATAGGACCAGCAACTGAAATTTTTCTGAAATTTTGACCATTTGTATCAGGAGAGCATAAGTCCAAGGAGATATTTTTCCAAAAATTTGTATCATATATACGAGGTCTGATCAATAAATAATGTGACAAAAAAGTTTACAAAATACCTCCTTGGACTTATGCTCTCCTGATACAAATGGTCAAAATTTCAGAAAAATTTCAGTTGCTGATCCTATACGAGGTCTTATCAACAAATAATTTGACAACCAAAATTTTTATTTTTGAACACTTCTGCTTTTGTATTAGGACAGCATAAGTTGCTCTCGGACTTTTTCCAGAAATATTTATTAAGAACCTTTTACTCATGAAGTGACCGCTACACACTCATATAGTTAAAGAAACCACGCATATAATATTAATTGATTTATTAATTGCACCAGTAATTTACATTTTTCGACAAATACATCTGCTTATAATACTTATACATTGTACAGAAAATATTTAAATACTTCAGACGTTTATAATACATTTTAGTACAGTCCAGAAATTAACGTCAAAATAATAACATTGAACATAACATTGTAATAATAATGTAACAATTTATAAAGTACAAAATAAAACATTTAAAAGAGAAAACACAAAGCAAATCAAACACAATAAATTATGACAAAACTACATAAGCTGTTGTATCTATGTATGTTTGATTAATTGGATCATTAGAAAAGTTTACAAGTCGTGCGTATTTTAATAAATACTCAAGAAAAGAAAGCTAGTTGTTGTTCGTTGTACTTAATTGATTTTCACACATTATTGTATTGTAAGGTATATTAAACAGAGTTAAATTAATATTCCCACAAGTTTAACAATATGAATAAATTAATTCAGTACGACTACCAACAACCCCTAACTCTTTTTCAGTATTTATTACAACACGAAAAACTTATAAACTTTTATATTAATATTTAAATGCTACACATATTTGGAGCAAAAAAGCCCCTCTAATACTCTGTAGCCTCCACATCAGCCCCTTATAGCTACACCCTTATCCGCCAGTTAATTCTAATTATTAAAATTTAATTTGGTTGTAATAAATGTGCCAAAAAGTCAATTTGGGAAAATTATAAGTATCAGAGGAGTTTTTTGTCCGAAATACGTCGTATAAAATATTAACATAACAGTTTATAAAACAACAAATAAATACCTGTAAGAGAAAAAGACAAAAATACAAACGAAATATCAAACAGAATACAAGAAAAGTAAAACAGTGTCTTCGATCGATGTCCTTTACCTGTAAGCGAATAGTGCAGTGCATTAACCAACTAAACTACAAAGGACTAACGGCAAAAACTAATAGAATTTGGTAGAAAAGATTGGACAGATTTCGCCTGTGAGAGCTGGGCAGTCGCCTATTGCTTCTATTCCAGATAACCCACACCAAACAGTCTGAAAGGAAGTGACGTTCGAGTAGACCGCGAGAAGTGTATAAGACACTTCAAAGAACAACTAAAAAGCTAAGTCCAAGGCAAGTCACTCGGGAAGGCCTCTGCTCCTACGCCTTGGATGAGAAGGAACAAGCAAGATAACGAAACGTTGAATCCTGCGGATCATGTAGGGTAAATGCGAAGCGTTATAGTAAGAATTGCAGTAAGCAAAGCAAAGAGGTAAGCAAGAAAACAAGCAAAACAATAAAAGCATGCAAAATAAAAAAGGAATTCAAATAAATAAGCAACTAACTACGGAATCGATCTTCTTTGTCTTCTCCATCGTAGACCTGAAACATATAGGGTAGTAACAGATTAGTAATAAGTAATTTAACTTTAATTATGTTATATATTCTCACCTTGTTAATTAGTTGCAGATTGTAATGCTCCAAAGTGAACTAGCCAAATTTAGGAAGAAGTTGCAGATAATATTTTACCAGGATTCCAACAATTCCAAAATGCTCTCAATCCAAGATAGAAAATTAACTGCTTGATGTGGCAAAGTAAAAACGCCCAAAAAGAACATGTTATTGTACACAATTGCTCAACCATTAATAAATAATCTCTAAAAAGGATTAATACATACAGATTAGATTTCGTTAACCAAAAAAGTATTTAATAATAAGCAAAATAATTATATTTTGAAATTGAGATATAACTTTTTTGTGAACTCAAATACATATAGGTTCTTTTATAAGCATAGTAGAAACCTCTTGTATTCAAAAACTAAATGTCTAACAAAATAGTATTCTTTTATCAATTTTCTGTTTCTATATTAAAATCAAAATATAAACATAGTTACAGTTCATAAAAAAGGTGTTTCACTTATTATGCTCTAACTTTTACATTACTACAAAAACATAGTTCCACGTTAATTCCATTGTTTTATTATTGAAATTAAACTGGTAATTTCAAAAATTAATGGTTAATGTTTCATATCCATAAGCATAATAAATGTAGTTACTTTACTTACTAATTTATCTTTCCTTTAGTGGTAAAACACTGTCTTTGTTTCCAGTGAAAAGGATGCTTCTATGTTTCTGCAGGAGCTATTATATTTATCAGTGTAAGAAGACCAATATACTCCTTTCCATAATTCTTATAAAATTCCTAATAAGAAACACACATTTTAGAATGTTATAAGTAAATGAAATAGATATATTGACATACATTTTCACCTTAATTTAATCTGAAATTGTCCTAGATGAAAAGCCATCAACAGGAAATGAAGTCTAGGAGTCAAGAGCATTGCCGCTGTAGACTGTAGACAACTTGGTTTTTCATTGAAACCAAATTAACCTCAATACTTCTTTAATCGTTAGTCAATCTGTAGAAAGAGACGACACAACCGAATTAGTTAAAACTATTAAATAAATAAAACTCGAAATAGAATAAAAATTTACAGAAAAGCTTGCACAATGTTAAAATGGCGACTAAAAACATTTTAACGTAAACAACCTGCTGAAACGTCTACGTCATAGATCCATAGAGCATTAATAATAACCATAAATACATAACAAAATCTTAATACAAAAATTACGTACATTTATTAAAATTTTAAATAACGATTAAATTAAAAATTGAAATAAACACGAATATAACCAGAAACCCAACAAATCACCCGTAAAGCGCTTTACGATTTATCATTTTGACACGAATTTTATAAAAAGCTTGCAGAGGCAAATTTGAAGTTCGATATTGGCAATAATTGTATTACTAATTGTAAGGGCTGGTAATAATAGAATATTGTGTATGCAATTTTACATACACCAGTGTAAATCCGATTGCATGCAATTAGGTTCCATTACAATATTTAAAATTAATGTTCCCGCCCATAAATATAAATAAACGTACATAATTTACATTTACCAAAATTATAGGAATAATAATAAATGATTGGAAAGACATTGCAACTGCAAAGAATACCTATATATTTATCAGCTAATAAATTAAAAAAGAAACATTTGCTAGCTGAAAAAAAAATCCCTAATACAAATATTTTCACAAATTATTTGTTGGCTTGTGTTTAAACTGGCAAAACTATTGTAAACTCTTTATAACGTCATTCGTTATAGCCATGACTACTTATAACGTTGAAATAAGCACACTGGTAAAATTTGTTCATGTTTAGACTTCAATAAGCATTTATTATCAATATTATTGTTTGCTATCAGTTTACAAAGGGCTATTGTTATACATAAGATAATACAAAACAACTACTGTCATAGAAAAAAATTCCAGGCAAAATTAACTGACCAGATATAACAAAACTCATATTTTTTTTAAACACATATGCTAAAAATTATTATGAATTTAGTTGATTTTCTTCATCACTTCATATCTTCACTATCACTTCATATAACGATAAAAAATGCTCCTTCCCTAAAATTTTATTTAAAAGAGTTTAAATACTGTTTTATAATTATTTTACTTTAATTAGTAAAACTTTTAAAAAATGTCTCGATCTGAGTATTCTTGTTTGATGGGGGCAAACACGTGGAGACGCAAGGGGTGGATGAAATATTTAAGATTAGATAAATTATAATTGTGTTTTTAAAATGGCAAGGTTGGAAGGGGAGGGAATATTGACCTTTAAAAGCGCTAAAGAGCAGGAGAGAGAGGGGTGGAAACTTGGAAATAGGAATAAAAATTGAACAAATGAATTAAGATAAAAGAAGAGTAAGCCAGACCAAAAAAATAACTACATTTTTTTGTATTTCTTATTTTAGTAAAATACAGGGCACTAACCTAACGCTACAATGAATTAAACGTACTGAGTTTTTTTAGATGTGACAACATATTTTTACGTGTTATTCTTTTAGATGTCAGTAAATAAATAAAAAATAAGCTGTTAAAAAATGCGTTCATACCTAAAAAACTTGATCTAGTAAAAAAGGGTACAATTTTCCAAAAAATGTTTTTGACTAGTTTGTCGATTTTTTTCGTGAGAAAAAGTAATGGGAAATACAAACAAAAAAGAAATTCTTGTCATACTGGGGTGGCTTTTCTTAGCTACCATAATTGATACCTCTACCTTCTCTTTTTTATCATAGTGAGAAATTATTTTTCAAAAAATAAAAACAATAATATTTTTAATTGGGAATTTTTATTTTATCAGTTCTGTTTCTTTAAAATATAACTTTTTCAAGGAATAAAATTAATGTTAGGTACTGTTATTTGTTCGTTTTATAGAGGACGACGCTTGTTATCTTTTCAGTGGAATGCGGGCAAAAAAGGCACGATGGTCAAAACAGATAAACAACATGTGTGGCTACTATCTGATGGTGACCTTCCATAAAAGAATTAAGCAAATAATACCAGATAATATTATGTCAATAAAATGTATTATTATGTGAAGTAGTTCTATTACGTTTAACAAATTATAGAGAATTATGTTTATTTAATTGAGTTATCATTGCCAAAAATTTCCAATGTGTTAAGAAATAGTTCCTATTGAGATTGTTCGATTAATTTTAAAATAACAAAAAATATACTGTATACCTAATCCACTATACAAGGGTCTAAGGAAGTAAAAAATGCAATTTTCTGATCTCGAAAGTGCATTTTAAAGATTTAACAGTACAATAATTTTTGAAAAAATAGCTCGAAACATTTAATTTCTCATTAGGCCACTTAATTAATTAAACTTTAATCAATAAATACATTACTGTTTTTGCCCCTCGTTTATGCCACCCAAAACTGAAGTCACGATATCAGTTACTTACTGGAAAAATTGAAAGTATGCAATTTTAATTTGTAATTGGTATATTTCGAAAACATTTAATTATCTACTGCGAGCAAAAAGAAATATATTTTTTAAGTTAACAATTTTTTCATTCATATTCTGTTCATTTAAACATTTAATGTTAAGCTATCAGAACAGTAATTTTTAAAAACATACTCAGATCATTTAAGTTCACATTTAGGCCCTTAATTAGCGTTTAATGAGGCTTTAATCAACACATGGCGGAAACAGTACTTTTATTTGCTTAAATGTATTGTTTTTACCTTCTTTTATGCCAATTCAGTCTCAAATTCGTTAGATGAAAAGACTTAGGCTTTTACGGCCGGCGTTTTTAGAAGAAATTGTGAAATCCGGGCTTGATGGCCGTGGTCTAGGATTGTTTGTTCTTCGGTGAGAGCACCGAAGAAGTCTCTTATCCGACGTTTCGCCAACAACTGTGGTTGGCATCCCCAGGGAACGTAGCGTGGTCGTAATGTCCATCGCTGCGGTTGTGCTGAGACTGAGTTGACAAAAAAAAACTTTTGGGTGTTTCATTCCCACCAGTATTGGTGGGCGGGCTGTCCCCCCCCCCCGACCTACACTCTTGTGCAAAGTCGGAGGGGTAGGGCGGAAGGCCCTCTTCAGCCTCCTTCAGGAATTGTGGGAATGGGTGGGTGGTGGTGTGGGGGAAGAAAGATGAGACGGACGAAATGAAGACAAAAGAGAAGTGAAATAAATATGTTAATAATTGGTCAATTTTGATAGCATTTAATGAGCATATTTAATTACTGAGACCAAACAATATTTTTCCTTGACTAAATAATTTTTCATCATCATGTTATTAGTTAGCACATGTAGGAGCATTTGAGTTCACATTAAGGCACTTAATTAGAATTTAATAAAGCTCTAATTTCATGACTGAAATATTAGTTAATAATAATAATTGTTTAAATATGTATTGTATTTGCCCCCCTTTTATTCCATCGCATTGCCCTACTCACAAAATCAATTATTTACCGGAAAAATTAAAATAAAATTTAATTTGTAAATGGTAGTTTCGAAAACATTTAATGAATGTATTGAAAACACTGTAATCGAAAAAGATTTTTCATTTAAGGGGCCGTTCAAGTATTACGTAAGCATTTATTACAATTATTTACCCCCCATCCCGCTTGTCAGCAAAATCAAGCAAAGCTCTTACCCCCTCCCCCATGCTTACGTAAACATTTTTCAATTAATGTATTGTTTTTTTTAATATTATAATTTCGTTTTCAAGCAAAGACAATGTGAGGTTGCCATTCGTGTAAAAAAGTAAATAACTACCAATGACGTAATTATCATCTAGACTACCCTACTCCCCATGTCATCCAAAATAAGCAAAGCAAAGACCTCCCGCCCCCCAAAAGTGCTTACGTAGTACTTGAACGGCCCCTAATAAACAATTTTTTGACTCATGTTCTGCTCTAAACTTGTAAAAGCTATTCATTTTTCATTAATTCATTGAATTAGCATTTAATGTGCAAATGAAACGTAACTGAAACAGTGATTTTATTAGTTACACATTTTTTGACCCTTTTTTATGCCAATGCATTGCCCAAATCTTCTATTCACTGTAAAAATAAATTATTATTTTATTCATTTGAAATTTGAAATATAAATCAGACAGTCTTTTGAAAGTGGGACATTTTGACAGTTCGATGACTGTTGTTTAATTAAATTATATTGCACATTATATTCCTCTTTTTATAAGTCCATTTTATATTGAAACGATGGCCTCGAGTAGCACTATTGTAACATTGCCTCAAATGGTAGACTTGGCTTTAACTGGCCCCGAGGTAACTTTTTTTTAAGATAGTACAACTCTTACGTTGAAAAAAATGATAAGTTGTATTCAAACGTATAAAATAATGAATTTTAATGTTATTGTAGTTAATATAACACCATGTTAAAACTTTAATTTATTACAGGGTGGTTTAACAATTTTTCCTAAAGTAAATAGCTCTTATTATTATATTGAAGGGGGTTGAAAAAAGTTTAACACAAAGGGGGGAGGGGTGTAATGAGTATGCCCATGTAGAAATTTTTTGAATGTATACGGGGTGATTTCATATGTTATTTATTTTTTAAGTGAATACCCTGTATTTTACAATAGTTTGAATTTTTCCTTTTTCACTATTCTCAAAAAGTTATTGTTCGAAACAGAAAATCTTTAAGGTATTCAAAAAAATGTAAGAAACGACTACAAACAAGTAAAAAATTTAAACAATCCCTTAAATGTTTTAATTTTAAGGTCCCTAAATGAATTAAGAAAAGAAAATGTATTTTTTTTATGATCTTTCATGCCCCCTATTTATTATATTTTTGTTTCTCCCAGGTTGGCACGGTTAACTTTAACGTATTGCACGCCCTTTTGCACATTATAATACAACAGCAACAAATGTTGGAGTTGAAAGTTGAATTTAGGGGCGATGAAAGCACTAGAGTGCAAAATTTAATGAATACGACGAAAAAAGGGCCCACGTTAACCCTATCGGAATATACCGTACAAGGAGAAAAAGGAAAAGGAGGTAAAATATATTTTTATTAATACTTAAAAGTATAGTGTAAAACTTCCAGCCCCCCTGGGGCTTTGAAACACTGTATTTCAAGCACTTACGTGAACAAAAAGTAGTTGGAGCTTTACTTTGTAAAAGTTCTTTGTAATTTATATTTCAAAAAAGGACTTCAAATTCATTCAAAGAGCTTGAAGTTTTTTCATTGTTTTTTAAGCCCTTTTAAAATGCTGGAAGTCTATTCAAAGTACTTGAAACCCTTTTAAAGTTCTTGAATCTATAACAGAGAATAAACATCAACAGGACTTGAAACGTTGTGAAGTATTTGAAACACTTTTAGTTTAATTGAAGCCCTAATGGAGTCCATAAAGCTCTGTTAATATTTATCCAGCGATAAAAGCATCGTGAGAATTTTTCAGCCCTCTTAGGGCTTAGAAGTCTATAATTGGAGTTTTACTTTATAAAAGTTCTTCGTAATTAGTATTTCAAAAAGGGCTTCAAGTTATTTTAAAGTGCTTAAAGCTCTAAAGTGCTTGATGTTCATTTAGACTATTTGAAACCTTTTTAAATTGCTTGATTTTATAACAGAGAATGAACATCAACAGGACTTGCAACGTTGTGAAGTATTTGAAACACTTTTAGTTTAATTGAAGCCCTAATGGAGTCCATTAAGCTCTGTTAATATTTATCCAGCGATAAAAGCATCGTGAGAATTTTTCAGCCCTCTTAGGGCTTAGAAGTCTATAATTGGAGTTTTACTTTATAAAAGTTCTTCGTAATTAGTATTTCAAAAAGGGCTTCAAGTTATTTTAAAGTGCTTAAAGCTCTAAAGTGCTTGATGTTCATTTGAACTATTTGAAACCTTTTTAAATTGCTTGATTTTATAACAGAGAATGAACATCAACAGGACTTGCAACGTTGTGAAGTATTTGAAACACTTTTAGTTTAATTGAAGCCCTAATGGAGTCCATTAAGCTCTGTTAATATTTATCCAGCGATAAAAGCATCGTGAGAATTTTTCAGCCCTCTTAGGGCTTAGAAGTCTATAATTGGAGTTTTACTTTATAAAAGTTCTTCGTAATTAGTATTTCAAAAAGGGCTTCAAGTTATTTTAAAGTGCTTAAAGCTCTAAAGTGCTTGATGTTCATTTGGACTATTTGAAACCTTTTTAAATTGCTTGATTTTATAACAGAGAATGAACATCAACAGGACTTGCAACGTTGTGAAGTATTTGAAATACTTTTAGTTTAATTGAAGCCCTAATGGAGTCCATTAAGCTCTGTTAATATTTATCCAGCGATAAAAGCATCGTGAGGATTTTTCAGCCCTCTTAGGGCTTAGAAGTCTATAATTGGAGTTTTACTTTATAAAAGTTCTTCGTAATTAGTATTTCAAAAAGGGCTTCAAGTTATTTTAAAGTGCTTAAAGCTCTAAAGTGCTTGATGTTCATTTGAACTATTTGAAACCTTTTTAAATTGCTTGATTTTATAACAGAGAATGAACATCAACAGGACTTGCAACGTTGTGAAGTATTTGAAACACTTTTAGTTTAATTGAAGCCCTAATGGAGTCCATTAAGCTCTGTTAATATTTATCCAGCGATAAAAGCATCGTGAGGATTTTTCAGCCCTCTTAGGGCTTAGAAGTCTATAATTGGAGTTTTACTTTATAAAAGTTCTTCGTAATTAGTATTTCAAAAAGGGCATCAAGTTCTTTTAAAGTGCTTGAAGCTCTAAAGTGCTTGATGTTCATTTAGACTATTTGAAACCTTTTTAAATTGCTTGATTTTATAACAGAGAATGAACATTAACAGGACTTTAAACGTTGTTAAGTATTTGAAACACTTTTAGTTTAATTGAAGCCCTAATGCAGTCCATAAAGCTCTGTTAATATTTATCCAGCGATAAAAGCATCGTGAGAATTTTTCAGCCCTCTTAGGGCTTAGAAGTCTATAATTGGAGTTTTACTTTATAAAAGTTCTTCGTAATTAGTATTTCAAAAAGGACTTCAAGTTCTTTTAAAGTGCTTGAAGCTCTAAAGTGCTTGATGTTCATTTAGACTATTTGAAACCTTTTTAAATTGCTTGATTTTATAACAGAGAATGAACATAACAGGACTTTAAACGTTGTTAAGTATTTGAAACACTTTTAGTTTAATTGTAGCCCTAATAGAGTCCGCAAAGCTCTGTCAATATTTATCCAGCGATAAAAGCATCGTGAGAATTTTTCAGCCATCTTAGGGCTTAGAAGTCTATAAGTGGTTGAAATTTAAAAGTGCTTGATGTTGATTCAAACTACTTGAAACCTTTTAAAGTACTTGAGTTTGTAAAGTAATGAAGAAAAACACCAAAAGGACTTTCAAACTTTTGACGTATTTTAAGTCCTTTTGGTAAAAGTTCTTAATAATTTGGATTTAAAAAAAGACTTCGACTTCATTAACAGTGTTTGAAGTCCTTTAAATGTGCTTCGAGTCCTTTTAATATGCTTGAAGGTCATTCAGAGTGTTTCAAACATTTTCAAAGTGCTTAAATTTATAACATAGAAAAACTATCGAAGGGCTTTAACACTTTTGAATATTTGAAGCTCTTTTGGTAAAAGTTCTTGTAATTTGTTTTACAAAAAGGGATTCAAGTTCTTTTAAAGTATCCTAAGTTCTAAAGTGCATGCTGTTCATTCAGACTACTTGAAACCTTTTTAAAGTGCTTGAGTTTGTAAAGTAATAAAGAAAAACACCAAAAGGACTTTCAAACTTTTGACGTATTTTAGGTCCTTTTGGTAAAAGATCTTAATAATTTAGATTTGAAAAAAGACTTTGACTTCATTAACAGCGTTCGAAGTCCTTTAAATGTGCTTTTTGAAGCTCTTTTGGTAAAAGTTATTTGTAATTTGTTAAAGTTCATTTAAATTGCTTTAAGTCCTTTCAATGTGCATGAAACCTATTTAAAATGTTAGAACGCTAGAAGCAATTGAAACCTTTTTAAAAATGGTTAAAGTGATAAATTAAAAGAATCATCAAAAGTACTTCAAGCCTTTTAATATATTTGAAGCTCTTTTGGCTTAACGTAAGCACCCCAAATGAACTCAAACCCCTTTTCTCAACTCTTCAGAGCTTTAAACTTAATTATATATATATATTTAAACCGAAGTTCTTTAAACTAAAACTAAGACTTCAAGGATCAAAACACTTAAGTAGGGGCCTTTAGATTTTGTCCAGCTTTGGTTGATATATTATTGCAATAACACTAGTATTTTTTATTCATTACTGTAAATATTTGTTGCAGGTGGTAAATCTCCTGAAGACGGTAAGTAAACTTAACATTCTATTAACTACTGGGTGAGTAAAGTATTCAGCAATTAAATCATCATTCAATAGAATTTTTTACTGCATAAAAGAACTACTTTAAGTAGTAGCTTTTTATTGCCTTATTTATGGTTCCAAAAAATTTAGGTGAAACCATTGTGGTTGTGGAGCCTAATGAAGAGGGCATAGATACACCTCATCTTACCGTCGCTGTAGATAGAAACTTTTTTGAAAATATTGAAAGAGACGTTTCAATTATGAAATTACAAATTCAAGAACTCACAGATTTACCCAGTAATCAGGGTCTAATGGAAGCGCTACAGTGAGTTTAGTTACAAATTAAAAATTTGTGTGCCTTCACTAAAATCCCTCTACAATATCGGGGTACACCAAAAAAGTCCTTCGTTAGAATTTTAAAAAGTATTAATGGAAATTAATTTTTAAATCTGACATTTCACTTCCGATTATACCGGAAATGGACACTAAACTTGTTATTTTAAATAGAACACCCTGTATTTTATTGTATCAATAAAATGCTCGGTTAATTTAAAGGTATGAACCTACCCGAAAACTCCACTTTTTAGAAAATAAACGATCATCTTTAATTTTCTTTTTAAAAAACAAGGTCTTAAAAATAATTTTGTACTGTTAATTATAACGCACTTTATTTAATCAAATTTTTACTGTGAGTCAACTATTTGATGGTCTTTGGTGCCATGTGACTTTTTTTCGAAATTTATACAGGATGTGAATGTTGTAAATACACCCTATATATTTATACATATTTGAATGCAGTTTTTAATATGAATTGTTTGGCATGTAGGTAATCTAAATAAGTCTTCTGGCCTTATAATAGTATTTTTATCTTGTCTGAAAGTCTTTTATCTTTGCCATCATCTAAAAGACTTTTGGCTCATAAAGGCCTTATGGATTTGTCTACAAGTCTTTTAATCTTGCCTAAAGCTTTTTCGTTTTGTAAAGAAGTCTTCTAGACTCACAAAAGACTTTTGATATTGTCTGAAAGTCCTTTGGTCTTATGTAACAGACTTTTAAGCTAATGAAAATCTTTTAGATTTGTCTTAAAGTCATTTAGTCTTGCTTAAAGCCTTCTCATCTAGTCTAGAAGTTTTCAAGACTTACACAAGTTTTTTCGTCTTAAGTGAAAGTCTTTTTTCTTTGCTAATAGTTTTCTGGTCTCATTTATAAGACTTTAGGCTCATAAAAATCTTATGAATTTGTCTACAAACCTTTTAGTCTTGCCTAAAGCCTTTTCGTTTTGTAGAGAAGTCTTCTGGATTCACAAAAGACTTTTGGAATTGTCTGGAAGTCTTTTGGTTTTACGTAATAGACCTTAAGGCTAATGAAAGTCTTTTAGATTTTTCTAAAAGTCTGTTTGTCTTGCTTAAAGCCTTCTTATCTTGTATAGAAGTCTTCAGGACTAACACAAGTTTTTTCGTCTTAAGTGAAAGTATTTTTTCATTGCCAAAAAGTTTTCTGGTCTCATCTATAAGACTTTGGGATCATAACAGTCTTATGATTATTGTCTACAAATCTTCTAGTCTTGCCTAAAGCCTATTCATATTGTCTTCTGGACTCACAGAAGGCTTTTGATATTATCTGAAATTCCTTTGGTCTTATGTAACAGACTTTTAGGCTAATGAAAGTATTTTAGATTTATCTAAAAGTCTTTTAGTCTTGCCTAAAGCTATCTCCCTGTCTAGAAGTTTTTAGAACTTACACAAGTTTTTTCGTCTTAAGTGAAAGTCTGTTTTCTTTGCCAAAAGGTCTTCTGGTCTCATCTAAAAGGCTTTAGGGTCATAAAAATCTTATGGATTTGTCTACAAATCTTTTAGTATTGCCTAAAGCTGTTTCGTTTTGTAGAGAAGTCTGCTGGACTCACAAAAGACTTTTGATATTATCTGAAAGTCCTTTGGTCTTATGTAACAGACTTTTAGGCTAATGAAAGTCTTTTAGATTTATCTAAAAGTCTTTTAGTCTTGCCTAAAACCATCTCCCTGTCTAGAAGTTTTTAGAACTTACACAAGTTTTTTCGTCTTAAGTGAAAGTCTGTTTTCTTTGCCAAAAGGTTTTCTGGTCTCATCTAAAAGACTTTAGGGTCATAAAAATCTTATGGATTTGTCTACAAATCTTTAAGTATTGCCTAAAGCTTTTTCGTTTTGTAGAGAAGTCTGCTGGACTCACAAAAGACTTTTGATATTATCTGAAAGTCCTTTGGTCTTATGTAACAGACTTTTAGGCTAATGAAAGTCTTTTAGATTTATCTAAAAGTCTTTTAGTCTTGCCTAAAACCATCTCCCTGTCTATAAGTTTTTAGAACTTACACAAGTTTTTTCGTCTTAAGTGAAAGTCTGTTTTCTTTGCCAAAAGGTCTTCTGGTCTCATCTAAAAGACTTTAGGGTTATAAAAATCTTATGGATTTGTCTACAAATCTTTTAGTATTGCCTAAAGCTTTTTCGTTTTGTAGAGAAGTCTGCTGGACTCACAAAAGACTTTTGATATTATCTGAAAGTCCTTTGGTCTTATGTAACAGACTTTTAGGCTAATGAAAGTATTTTAGATTTATCTAAAAGTCTTTTAGTCTTGCCTAAAACCATCTCCCTGTCTAGAAGTTTTTAGAACTTACACAAGTTTTTTCGTCTTAAGTGAAAGTCTGTTTTCTTTGCCAAAAGGTCTTCTGGTCTCATCTAAAAGACTTTAGGGTCATAAAAATCTTATGTATTTGTCTACAAATCTTTTAGTATTGCCTAAAGCTTTTTCGTTTTGTAGAGAAGTCTGCTGGACTCACAAAAGACTTTTGATATTATCTGAAAGTCCTTTGGTCTTATGTAACAGACTTTTAGGCTAATGAAAGTCTTTTAGATTTATCTAAAAGTCTTTTAGTCTTGCCTAAAACCATCTCCCTGTCTATAAGTTTTTAGAACTTACACAAGCTTTTTCGTCTTAAGTGAAAGTCTGTTTTCTTTGCCAAAAGGTCTTCTGGTCTCATCTAAAAGGCTTTAGGGTCATAAAAATCTTATGGATTTGTCTACAAATCTTTTAGTATTGCCTAAAGCTTTTTCGTTTTGTAGAGAAGTCTTCTGGACTCACAGAAGGCTTTTGATATTATCTGAAATTCCTTTGGTCTTATGTAACAGACTTTTAGGCTAATGAAAGTCTTTTAGATTTATCTAAAAGTCTTTTAGTCTTGCCTAAAGCCATCTCCCTGTCTAGAAGTTTTTAGAACTTACACAAGTTTTTTCGTCCTAAGTGAAAGTCTGTTTTCTTTGCCAAAAGGTCTTCTGGTCTCATCTAAAAGACTTTAGGGTCATAAAAGTCTTATGGATTTGTCCACAAATCTTTTAGTATTGCCAAAAGCTTTTTCGTTTTGTAGAGAAGTCTGCTGGACTCACAAAAGACTTTTGATATTATCTGAAAGTCCTTTGGTCTTATGTAACAGACTCTTAGGCTAATGAAAGTCTTTTAGATTTGTCTAAAAGTCTTTTAATCTTACCTAAAGCAATCTCCCTGTCTAGAAGCTTTCAGACTTTACGTAAGTTTTTTCGTCTTAAGTGAAATTCTTTTTTCTTTCCGAAAAGGTCTTTCTGGTCTCATTTAAAAGACTTTCGGCTCATAAAAATCTTATGGATTTGTCTACAAATCTTTTAGTCTTGCCTAAAGCTTTTTCGTTTTGTAGAGAAGTCTTCTGGACTCACAAAAGACTTTTGATATTGTCTGAAAGTCCTTTGGTCTTATGTAACAGACTTTTAGGCTAATGAAAGTCTTTTAGATTTGTCTGAAAGTCGTGGCCTAAAGCCATGTCATTTTGTCTAAAAGTCTTCAGGACTTACAGAAGTTTTTTCGTCTTACCTGAAAGTCTTTTATTCTTGTCTAAAAGTCTTCTGGTCTTATTTAAAACAGTTTTAGGCTCATAAACGTCTTTAAGATAGAATATATCACTGATTTTTGTAAATTATGATCAATTTTAGTGGTTATTCAATATTAAGTCGTATTAAGTTTTTTATATTAAATTTTTTATTTAAAATTAAATTACCATTATTACTTCTTAAGGTTCTAACAAAGGATTCCCTTGGTAAACCTTGTATACTCCATGAAGAAAACTCTTTGAGCGCATTCAAATAAAAAACATTCCATTTTAATTTAGGTCTGAGAAAGCCACCCCAGTTTTGGAAATGTTCCAAATGTTGAATTTAAAGAAACGAGTCGATGGCGTTGAAGCAGGAATAAACAAACTGGGCAGCATATTTGAGGATCTTGCAAAAGGAGGAACTCTCAGCAACGCATTGAATGAGTTCACCAAGACTATGGGAGGAACTGATGGTACCGAAGTTGCGGCAGGTGGTGGTTTTGGAGGAGGGGGTGATTGCAAAGAACTATTAGAGGAGCTTAAAAATCGACTTTAACTATTTGGAAACAGACGGCTTACTGAACTTGCTAAAAGCCAAAGAGGCGGATCTTGTAGCTTTTCTTAAAGATGCTGGACTGGGTGGTATGAGTAACGAAAAAGCGAAAGAAATTGACGACAAATTCAAAGAATGCATGGACCGAATAGCATCGCTTGATTGTATGTTTAATAACCAATTTGAGGTGTTCCACAACCAGTTATGCGAGCTAGAAAAGGAATTAGGTGTTATCCTGGAGAGACTTAATTCAAGGTAAAATAATACCGCACCGTTTATTCCTAAAACTGTATTACGAATTATTTTCTGTCACTTTTATATCATACGACACAACGTAACATTACAACATTAGAATTTACATAATTAAAAACTCATTGTAAGGGAACCAGAAACTCACGCTAAGCAGCAAGAGAGTAAATACGTTTCGACCTCTTTTACTTTTATTCCTACTTTTGCTTGTCAAAGTTGTTTTACAACTAAAAGTATATTACGGCTGAAATTACCATAAGTTTAAAAATTGTTCGAATATAATTTATTAAGTGGTAGATATTAATATTTGTTAAAAACATGCAATATCGAGAATAAGAACTAGGGCGTTTGAAAGTGTTTTAATTTTTTTTACATAATTGATATCTCTGTATCTAACCACTTCTCTTTAGAACTGATGAATTTGGTTACGGTGCTGGTGGAATGGATGAATCTGCCCTAGCAGAATTATTCGAAAAAATAAGTAAAATAGAAAAAGATATCGAAGAATTAACAGAAAAGAATTTAGAAATGATCAGAGATAAAGAAGACAGGGAAGCATACATAAATGTAAATATGTTAGACAAAGAGAATTTTTTATTTATTAATTACTTTATTTTCTGGATAGTTTCTCAAAAAATTTGGAATAATAGTCTTATAAAAGTATCAAAAAGTTTTTAGCCTCAAAAGAGAAATAATGTAGGTAATATTATTTTTTCTTAATTCACCCTGTGTTAATAGACTTTGGTGGAACAAATAGAATTTTTGAGAAATATTAAGGCCAACAGAGAAGATATGGAAGATGCCTTGGCAGAAAAAGCGGATGTTTGTGCTGTTAACAAGAAAGTGAATTATGATCAATTCGAACAAGCTTATGACGAACTCACTAGGAATATCGACGAAACTTTGGCTAAACTGACACAACAGGTTTGTATTTATTTAAGTGTTACGAAATTGATGATTGGTTAGTATTAGTACATATGTACAAAACACTGTTTATCGTTATCAAAAGGCAGTAACTTTTGAAACATTTTAAGAGAATAATTAAAGAATTACGAAAAAGTTAATTACCCATTCAACTGTGATTCTAAATTCTCAATACTAAACTATTTTTCTTTTTTAAACTCTTACTCCAATTTTTATTATAATAAAAAATAGAAATATTTTAGGAGAACAATCGAAGAATTACAAAAATGTTAATTCCCTAATGGGGCTGTTCATAAAATACGTCACACTAAAATTAGCTTTTTTTGACCCCCTCCCCCCGGTTGTCACGCTGTGTCACACTTTCTGTGATCCCCCTGCAAATATTACGTCACAAAAACAAAACCCCCCCCTGAACATGATAAGATTGATAATACACAAATTTTGATAGTCAAAAATATTTATTTTATTTTCACAACAAAATTGTAATTAATTAATAAAAATCTTTTGTAACGAACAAATAAATAATATTTATATTTATATCAGAAGTCCAAGGATTCTGAAAAATTCAGTAAAATTTTTTGATGAACGGTGAACGTCAAGTTCCCGTAGACCCCCCGTTCCCACTTGTCACACTCAGCAAGTCCCCTCCTCCCCCTTGTATGCGAACGTATTTTATGAACGGCCCCAATCAAGTACTAGTCCGGTCAAATTAGACCAAAAAATAAGAGTAAACCTACATAAATTCCTACCAAGCTGAAAATCAGTGGGATTGTTGAAAATATGATTAAAAATAAAATTTGAGAGTTCCCCATCTTTCCCCTGTATGGAAAAATTTTTATTCAAGGTTAAAGGTCAAAAAAATGAGTTTTTCGTGATTTTCAGCAAAACGGTAAGTTTTATCATAAAATTACCCCAGACAAAAATTGTAGATCATAAAATTATCTATATATATGTATCTCTAAAATACCCCAGAATAAGCTATGTGACAAATAAATCCCCAAGAACTACAAAATATTTAGTGCAAATAGAAAAAAGATTGTAGAGGAAAAATTTTCCCCAAAAGAATTCCCCTGAAAAATATATCCCCAAAAAAATCCTCAAAGGAAAAAAATCCCCTATTTTTTGGGGAAAATCCCCTAATCTGGCAACCCTAAGACTAACAGTATTTCATTTATTGGGCACACTGACATAAAGCAGGTATAGGACCCTAGCCACGCATACAATTGAACAGGAGACAGAAGTTGTCTCGAGGTTACACTGGCGTATAAAATAAGGGACTGGGATTCATTTTACCTGATATCTCAGAAACGGTGGCTCTTAAGAAAAAAAATATTGATACATATTTTATAGATAATTTTATGATCTACAATTTTTGTCTGAAGTATTTTTAGGATAAAACTTACCGTTTTGCTGAAAATCGCGAAAAACTCATTTTTTTGACCTTTGACCTTGAATAAAAAATTTTCCATAGAGGGAAAAGATGGGAAACTTTCAAATTTTATTTTTAATCATATTTTAAACAATCTTACTGATTTTCAGCTTGGTAGGAAATTATGTAGCTTCGAATGTCTAAATTGACCGGACTGTATGATTCAAAATACTAAAGTAAATAATTTGTCCTATACTCTTTCATTTTGTAAATTTTTACACTAGTTTTGATTACGTCATCTGTTCTATTTTCTTAAAAAGTAAATTTAATTATAATATTAAACATCGTAAATAGGAAGCATTGTGGCAACAAACGCTGGACGAAATACAGAACGAAATTGCAAATAAGTTGGACAAAGCAGACCTTCGTCCACTTAAAGATTATGTGAATGCCAAACTTAAGCAGTTACAAGATAGGTTGAGGGCATTGGCAGCACTGAAAAGAGATGCTGAAGCTGCCGGAACTAAGAGCAAATTCTTAAGGTGCTATTTTGATTTGTTTTTTATTTTCATTAATTGTAAACCCGTAAAATCAAAAGTACAGTGAATGCCAAAATTATTAAATTAGATCGTTAAATTAGTAAAAACCTTCAATGGTATGTGCCAATAATTGTTTTTGAACAGTTTGCAGGGAGGATTATATATTTCAAAGTAAAATAACACGCCCTTAATATTCACCTCGTTTTAATATTTTTTACTTATTTAGAAATGTGAACTGCATATCATGTGACAAAGATGTAGTAATGCGAAAGGAATTGGATACATCCTTGTTCCCCCCTAAACCTGGTCTACCACCAACAAAGAGTATGGCTCCTTATTTGGCTTACGAATTAGATGCTTTAAGAAAACAACAAAGATGGTAATTATACACCTACCTAATAAATTTAATTTGATAATTAATAATTCAAAAGTCAAACTTCCAAAATCATTCACAATCACCCCACCTGATCCTAGACAAGAAAACAGTTAGCTTTAAATATTGTGGGTTCACACAGACCAGAAATAAATTGTGATCAATGGAGTAAGGGTGAAATAATTATTGGGTTGATTTTTCACTAATGGGGGGGATTTAGAAGTTATTTGCCCACAAGTTGTGTAAATAAATATTCTTTTTTAATAGCTGTAAGTATTAGGTATAAATGTGAACGGAAAGGGTGTAGCAATTTTTATATGATACATCTGGGAATGATATGCAATTGTCCTAAACCTATGATTTTGATCTCCCCTTAAGTAATACTTTATTTGTAAAAAATAGAAAGATTTGTATATCAGTGTGGCTCTTTATAATCTCTCATAAACATACCCAATAAAAAGTAAATAAATATAATACCCCCTTCCCCCCAAAAAACATCTAAGCTACCCCATTAAATAAAATTTTAAACAGGATTATCATCTTTATGTCAAGAATTTAGGTGTACCCAAAAAATTATTCTGTGTATTATGAGTTTAAGTAGTGTGCAGATTTGTTTTGTTTAATTGTAAAATTCTTAGATAAACCAATCTAATTACAAAACTTATTAATTATGTCCCTAATTTTCAGTATGCCTCAGGGACGAGACTTAAATCAGTTCGAGAACATGATGAGCTCGCCCAAGAAACAAGACAAGTAAGTAGGTCATAAGTCATAACTCAGAACACAATTAACATTCATTTCAAAAATAAGTGCAGAACAATATAAAATTCATAAGCCTAAAGGGTCCCAAGTCGTAAGTCCGAAGCACTAGTTCAATGTGCTATGGTCATGAAGTCACAATTAAATTTTTAAATATTCCTAGCCTAGTCCTAAGCCTTCAAGAACTTTGTAAAAGCTTCAAGTATTTAAAAGGAACTTCAAACACATTGAGAGCACTTAAAATGGCACATTGAGAGGTTTGAAACACCTTGTAAGGGGTTCAAATAATTTGAAAGGGCATCAGGTATTTCAGAAAGGTTTCAAGCTCACTGAAAAGGCTTCATGCTCTTTGGAAAGACCTTGAGCACTCTGAGAGGACTTCAAACATTTTGTGCATAATTTTTTCAAGCCTTTTGAAAGTGTTTCAAACATTTTTAAACAGATTCAAAAGTATTCAATCACTTTCAAAAGACTTAGAACATTTTTAAAGGGATTCAAATAAGTTTCAAGCACTTTGAAAGGATTTCGAACATTTGAAAAGGGTTCATGCTCTTTGGAAAGACCTTGAGCACTCTGAGAGGACTTCAAACATTTTGTGCATAATTTTTTCAAGCCTTTTGAAAGTGTTTCAAACATTTTTAAAGAGATTTAAAAGGGATTCAATCACTTTCAAAAGACTTAGAACATTTTTAAAGGGATTCAAATAAGTTTCAAGCACTTTGAAAGGATTTCGAACATTTGAAAAGGGTTCATGCTCTTTGGAAAGACCTTGAGCACTCTGAGAGGACTTCAAACATTTTGTGCATAATTTTTTCAAGCCTTTTGAAAGTGTTTCAAACATTTTTAAAGAGATTTAAAAGGGATTCAATCACTTTCAAAAGACTTAGAACTTTTAAAGGGATTTTAAATAAGTTTCAAGCACTTTGAAAGGATTTCAAACATTTGAAAAGGATTCATGCTCTTTGGAAAGACCTTGAGCACTCTGAGAGGACTTCAAACATTTTGTGCATAATTTTTTCAAGCCTTTTGAAAGTGTTTCAAACATTTTTAAAGAGATTCAAAAGGGATTCAATCACTTTCAAAAGACTTAGAACATTTTTAAAGGGATTCAAATAAGTTTCAAGCACTTTGAAAGGATTTCAAACATTTGAAAAGGGTTCATGCTCTTTGGAAAGACCTTGAGCACTCTGAGAGAACTTCAAACATTTTGTACATAATTGTTTCAAGCCTTTTGAAAGTGTTTCAAACATTTTTAAAGAGATTTAAAAGGGATTCAATCACTTTCAAAAGACTTAGAATATTTTTAAAGGGATTCAAATAAGTTTCAAGCACTTTGAAAGGATTTCGAACATTTGAAAAGGGTTCATGCTCTTTGGAAAGACCTTGAGCACTCTGAGAGAACTTCAAACATTTTGTACATAATTGTTTCAAGCCTTTTGAAAGTGTTTCAAACATTTTTAAAGAGATTTAAAAAGGATTCAATCACTTTCAAAAGACTTAGATACTTTTAAAGGGTTTCAAATGAGTTTTAAGCACTTTGAAAGGATTTCAAACATTTGAAAAGGATTCATGCTCTTTGGAAAGACCTTGAGCACTCTGAGAGGACTTCAAACATTTTGTGCATAATTTTTTCAAGCCTTTTGAAAGTGTTTCAAACATTTTCAAAGAGATTCAAAAGGGATTCAATCGCTTTCAAAAGACTTAGAACATTTTTAAAGGGATTCAAATAAGTTCCAAGCATTTTGAAAGGATTTCAAACATTTAAAAAGGGTTCATGCTCTTTGGAAGGACCTTGAGCACTCTGAGAGAACTTCAAACATTTTGTACATAATTGTTTCAAGCCTTTTGAAAGTGTTTCAAACATTTTTAAAGAGATTCAAAAGGGGTTCAATCACTTTTAAAGACTTCAAGCAATTTTAAAGGGATTTAATTATTGTAAGAGGCGATCAATAAGGGTTTCAAGCACCTTTAAAAGGGGTTTTCACGCACTTTAGTAGAGCTTTATGCTTTTTGACAGGGCTTCATGCCTTTTAATGGGACTTCAAGCTCTATAAGAAGGCATCAAACACTTTGAAACGACCTCAGGCATTTTGAAACGATTTTCAGAGACTTAAAGAAAATTTGAGCATTTCAGAAGGACTCGAAGCTCATTTAAAGAGCGTCATTTTCTTTGAGAAGGCTTCGAGCATTTTTAAGAAAAGTTCAAATACATACTCATGGATTTTGAAAGGGCTTTGGGTTAATTTGAAAGGATATCAAGCATTTTAAAAGGACACATTAAAAAGTTTTGAAAGAGCATTTTAAAAGAACTTCAAGCTTATTGTAAGGGCTTTAAGCACCTTGAAAGAGTTTTAAGACCTCTTCAGAAATACAAATTACAAAACCCTATTATAAAATAATCCGTTTAGTAACCCCTCAAAACTTGGTCTCGGAAAGGCTTGAAATATAGAGCTTCTAATCGTTTAGAGGGCTGGAAGCATGAAAATTCTACCCAGCTCTGAAACCAGTGACTAATATTTTTGTTTTAATTTATGCATTCTAAAAATCTTTATTTTTTATATTCAGGGGTGACCATATTTGCAATCGTTATTGTGGCGGAAGCCACACAGTGACCACTCCGCAACAACGAGTCACCAGATTGGGACACTTCATACAACAATGGGGCCCTGAGGGTCTCTCTGAGGAACAACACATTCGAGGAACAGACGGACAAGTACGAAATATAAACATAAATATTGTTGTCGTTCTTATACGGTTTTTTCTTTTTATCCCTAATATTTTTACTTTTATCTATCAAAAGTTTTACAAAGGAAGTGAAGCGAAATCTCCTAAAGACGAAGACATTCCAGAAGAAGCGTTCAAATCCAGACCTTCTATGATGGTACAGGGTGACATTTTAACGGCACGGTCTCATCTAAAATCTGCGAGAGTATCGGTTAGTGTTCTCTATTATTTTCATGTGAAATTGTTAGACAGTGTATGTAGATTACAAATAGTAGTTACTATGTTATAAGTAAAATATCATGATGTATGCTTAACCCTATGTATGAATTTTTGGAAGGTTGAGATGATGAAAATGATTTGAAAGCTATAAATTCCAAAGTTTTTTTGAAATTGTTACCGTAATAGTTGTAGAGAATCTAATAAATGTTAAACTGTTTATTTGGAATTAACAATAATCTTTATCTAGGATATGGTGGATTTTTTATTCATTTTAATTATTCTTGTTTGAAAACAGTATTCAGTCTTGTATAATATCAATACAGATTTATCAATCACTTTCAACCGACTGAGGGCATATTAGAAGTGCTTCAAGCTCTTTGACAGGGCTTTATATTCTTTGATACGGCTTCGAGCACATTGAGAAGTCTTTCAGCATTTTAAAAGCGTTTCAATCACTTTTAAAGACTTTAAGCAACTTTAAAGGAATTTTATTATTTTAAGAGGCGATCAGTAAGGGTTTTAATCACCTTTGAAAGGGTTTTTCGCGCACTTTAGTAGAGCTTTAAGCTCTTTGATAGGGCTTTATGCTTTTTAATGGGACATTAAGCTTTATGAGAAGACTTCAAGCACTTTAAAATGGCTTCAAGCATTTTGAAACAATTTCAAAGATTTTAATTTACTTCGTAATTTTCTCAAACTTTTCTAAACGGTCAAACACTTTGAAAAAGTTTCGAGCATGTTCGAAGAAATGCAAAAGAGTATTTTAATTATTCTTGTTTGAAAACAGTATTCGGTCATGAATAATATCAATACAGATTTATCAATCGATTTTAAACGACTGAGGGCATATTATAAGTGCTTCAAGCTCTTTGACAGGACTTTATATTCTTTGATACGGCTTCGAGCACATTGAGAAGTCTTTCAGCATTTTAAAAGCGTTTCAATCACTTTTAAAGACTTTAAGCAACTTTAAAGGAATTTGATTATTTTAAGAGGCGATCAGTAAGGGTTTTAATCACCTTCAAAAGGGTTTTTTCGCGCACTTTAGTAGAGCTTTATGCACTTTGATAGGGCTTTATGGTTTTTAATGACACTTTAAGCTCTATGAGAAGGCTTCAAGCACTTTAAAATGGCCTCAAGCATTTTAAAACAATTTCAATTGCTTTGAAGAGACTTTAAGCATTTTAGAAGGGCTTGAAGCACATTCAAAGATTTTAATTTACTTCGTAATTTTCTCAAACTTTTCTAAACGGTCAAACACTTTGAAAAAGTTTCGAGCATGTTCGAAGAAATGCAAAAGAGTATTTTAATTATTCTTGTTTGAAAACAGTATTCAGTCATGAATAATATCAATACAGATTTATCAATCGCTTTCTTACGACTGAGGGCATATTAGAAGTGCTTCAAGCTCTTTGACAGGGCTTTATATTCTTTGATACGGCTTCGAGCACATTGAGAAGTCTTTCAGCATTTTAAAAGCGTTTCAATCACTTTTAAAGACTTTAAGCAACTTTAAAGGAATTTGATTATTTTAAGAGGCGATCAGTAAGGGTTTTAATCACCTTCAAAAGGGTTTTTTTCGCGCACTTTAGTAGAGCTTTATGCACTTTGATAGGGCTTTATGGTTTTTAATGACACTTTAAGCTCTATGAGAAGGCTTCAAGCACTTTAAAATGGCCTCAAGCATTTTGAAACAATTTCAATTGCTTTGAAGAGACTTTAAGCATTTTAGAAGGGCTTGAAGCACATTCAAAGATTTTAATTTACTTCGTAATTTTCTCAAACTTTTCGAAACGGTCAAACACTTTGAAAAAGTTTCGAGCATGTTCGAAGAAATGCAAAAGAGTATTTTAATTATTCTTGTTTGAAAACACTATTCAGTCATGAATAATATCAATACAGATTTATCAATCGATTTTAAACGACTGAGGGCATATTAGAAGTGCTTCAAGCTCTTTGACAGGGCTTTATATTCTTTGATACGGCTTCGAGCACATTGAGAAGTCTTTCAGCATTTTAAAAGGGTTTCAATCACTTTTAAAGACTTTAAGCAACTTTAAAGGAATTTGATTATTTTAAGTGGCGATCAGTAAGGGTTTTAATCACCTTTAAAAGGTTTTTTTCGCGCACTTTAGTAGAGCTTTATGCACTTTGATAGGGCTTTATGGTTTTTAATGACACTTTAAGCTCTATGAGAAGGCTTCAAGCACTTTAAAATGGCCTCAAGCATTTTAAAACAATTTCAATTGCTTTGAAGAGACTTTAAGCATTTTAGAAGGGTTTGAAGCACATTCAAAGATTTTAATTTACTTCGTAATTTTCTCAAACTTTTCTAAACGGTCAAACACTTTGAAAAAGTTTCGAGCATGTTCGAAGAAATGCAAAAGAGTATTTTAATTATTCTTGTTTGAAAACACTTTTCCCCCCCCCCCCCCCCCCCCCCCCCCCCCCCCCCCCCCCCCCCCCCCCCCCCCCCCCCCCCCCCCCCCCCCCCCCCCCCCCCCCCCCCCCCCCCCCCCCCCCCCCCCCCCCCCCCCCCCCCCCCCCCCCCCCCCCCCCCCCCCCCCCCCCCCCCCCCCCCCCCCCCCCCCCCCCCCCCCCCCCCCCCCCCCCCCCCCCCCCCCCCCCCCCCCCCCCCCCCCCCCCCCCCCCCCCCCCCCCCCCCCCCCCCCCCCCCCCCCCCCCCCCCCCCCCCCCCCCCCCCCCCCCCCCCAAAAAAAAAAAAAAAAAAAAAAAAAAAAAAAAAAAAAAAAAAAAAAAAAAAAAAAAAAAAAAAAAAAAAAAAAAAAAAAAAAAAAAAAAAAAAAAAAAAAAAAAAAAAAAAAAAAAAAAAAAAAAAAAAAAAAAAAAAAAAAAAAAAAAAAAAAAAAAAAAAAAAAAAAAAAAAAAAAAAAAAAAAAAAAAAAAAAAAAAAAAAAAAAAAAAAAAAAAAAAAAAAAAAAAAAAAAAAAAAAAAAAAAAAAAAAAAAAAAAAAAAAAAAAAAAAAAAAAAAAAAAAAAAAAAAAAAAAAAAAAAAAAAAAAAAAAAAAAAAAAAAAAAAAAAAAAAAAAAAAAAAAAAAAAAAAAAAAAAAAAAAAAAAAAAAAAAAAAAAAAAAAAAAAAAAAAAAAAAAAAAAAAAAAAAAAAAAAAAAAAAAAAAAAAAAAAAAAAAAAAAAAAAAAAAAAAAAAAAAAAAAAAAAAAAAAAAAAAAAAAAAAAAAAAAAAAAAAAAAAAAAAAAAAAAAAAAAAAAAAAAAAAAAAAAAAAAAAAAAAAAAAAAAAAAAAAAAAAAAAAAAAAAAAAAAAAAAAAAAAAAAAAAAAAAAAAAAAAAAAAAAAAAAAAAAAAAAGCAAGAATTAATATCTTTAAAAATTTCATCGATATACAATAGATTTATAATGCTTCAACCTGAGGGCATATTGAAGGCTTCAAACCTTTGAAGGCTTTAATTTTAAGGTTCACACTTAAAGCTTTAGCATTTTAAAGGGTTTAATATTTTAAGACTTCAATAAGGATTTATATTTAAAAGGGTTTTATCACTTTAAAAGGTTTTGCACTTTGTAGGGCTTTATGCTTTTATAGGCTTTAAGTTTTAAGCTTTAAGCTTTAAAAGGCTTCAAGCATTTTAAAATCTCAAGCTTTGAAAATTTCATTTTTGAAGGCTTTAAGCATTTTAAAGGTTAATACTTCAAATTTTAATTTTTCGAATTTTCAAACTTTGAAAAGTCAACATTTGAAAAATGAGATTTAATAATTCAAGATATTTATATTCTTGAAAATATCAATAAAATTCAATATTTACACGTTTTAAAGCTAGGCTTTGAAGGCTTTAATCTTTGAAGGGCTTATCTTTGAAGCTTCAGCATTAAAGGGTTTCACATTTTAAAGGTTTAACACTTTAAAGATTTAATTTTAAAGGAATATTATTTTAATCACTTTAAGGGTTTTTTTCCCTTTAAAAGGTTTTGCACTTTGTAGGGCTTTATGTTTAAGGCTTTTGGTTTTATGAAAGGCTCAAGAACTTCAAAATGGCCTCAAGCATTTTAAAACAATTTCAATTGCTTTGAAGAGACTTTAAGCATTTTAGAAGGGCTTGAAGCACATTCAAAGATTTTAATTTACTTCGTAATTTTCTCAAACTTTTCGAAACGGTCAAACACTTTGAAAAAGTTTCGAGCATGTTCGAAGAAATGCAAAAGAGTATTTTAATTATTCTTGTTTGAAAACACTATTCAGTCATGAATAATATCAATACAGATTTATCAATCGATTTTAACGACTGAGGGCATATTAGAAGTGCTTCAAGCTCTTTGACAGGGCTTTATATTCTTTGATACGGCTTCGAGCACATTGAGAAGTCTTTCAGCATTTTAAAAGGGTTTCAATCACTTTTAAAGACTTTAAGCAACTTTAAAGGAATTTGATTATTTTAAGTGGCGATCAGTAAGGGTTTTAATCACCTTTAAAAGGTTTTTTTCGCGCACTTTAGTAGAGCTTTATGCACTTTGATAGGGCTTTATGGTTTTTAATGACACTTTAAGCTCTATGAGAAGGCTTCAAGCACTTTAAAATGGCCTCAAGCATTTTGAAACAATTTCAATTGCTTTGAAGAGACTTTAAGCATTTTAGAAGGGCTTGAAGCACATTCAAAGATTTTAATTTACTTCGTAATTTTCTCAAACTTTTCGAAACGGTCAAACACTTTGAAAAAGTTTCGAGCATGTTCGAAGAAATGCAAAAGAGTATTTTAATTATTCTTGTTTGAAAACACTATTCAGTCATGAATAATATCAATACAGATTTATCAATCGATTTTAAACGACTGAGGGCATATTAGAAGTGCTTCAAGCTCTTTGACAGGGCTTTATATTCTTTGATACGGCTTCGAGCACATTGAGAAGTCTTTCAGCATTTTAAAAGGGTTTCAATCACTTTTAAAGACTTTAAGCAACTTTAAAGGAATTTGATTATTTTAAGTGGCGATCAGTAAGGGTTTTAATCACCTTTAAAAGGGTTTTTTCGCGCACTTTAGTAGAGCTTTATGCACTTTGATAGGGCTTTATGGTTTTTAATGACACTTTAAGCTCTATGAGAAGGCTTCAAGCACTTTAAAATGGCCTCAAGCATTTTGAAACAATTTCAATTGCTTTGAAGAGACTTTAAGCATTTTAGAAGGGCTTGAAGCACATTCAAAGATTTTAATTTACTTCGTAATTTTCTCAAACTTTTCGAAACGGTCAAACACTTTGAAAAAGTTTCGAGCATGTTCGAAGAAATGCAAAAGAGTATTTTAATTATTCTTGTTTGAAAACACTATTCAGTCATGAATAATATCAATACAGATTTATCAATCGCTTTCTAACGACTGAGGGCATATTAGAAGTGCTTCAAGCTCTTTGACAGGGCTTTATATTCTTTGATACGGCTTCGAGCACATTGAGAAGTCTTTCAGCATTTTAAAAGGGTTTCAATCACTTTTAAAGACTTTAAGCAACTTTAAAGGAATTTGATTATTTTAAGTGGCGATCAGTAAGGGTTTTAATCACCTTTAAAAGGGTTTTTTCGCGCACTTTAGTAGAGCTTTATGCACTTTGATAGGGCTTTATGGTTTTTAATGACACTTTAAGCTCTATGAGAAGGCTTCAAGCACTTTAAAATGGCCTCAAGCATTTTAAACAATTTCAATGTTTGAAGAGACTTTAAGCATTTTAGAAGGGTTGAAGCACATTCAAAGATTTTAATTTACTTCGTAATTTTCTCAAACTTTTCTAAACGGTCAAACACTTTGAAAAAGTTTCGAGCATGTTCGAAGAAATGCAAAAGAGTATTTTAATTATTCTTGTTTGAAAACAGTATTCAGTCATGAATAATATCAATACAGATTTATCAATCGCTTTCTACGACTGAGGGCATATTAGAAGTGCTTCAAGCTCTTTGACAGGGCTTTATATTCTTTGATACGGCTTCGAGCACATTGAGAAGTCTTTCAGCATTTTAAAAGGGTTTCAATCACTTTTAAAGACTTTAAGCAACTTTAAAGGAATTTGATTATTTTAAGTGGCGATCAGTAAGGGTTTTAATCACCTTTAAAAGGTTTTTTTCGCGCACTTTAGTAGAGCTTTATGCACTTTGATAGGGCTTTATGGTTTTTAATGACACTTTAAGCTCTATGAGAAGGCTTCAAGCACTTTAAAATGGCCTCAAGCATTTTAAAACAATTTCAATTGCTTTGAAGAGACTTTAAGCATTTTAGAAGGGTTTGAAGCACATTCAAAGATTTTAATTTACTTCGTAATTTTCTCAAACTTTTCTAAACGGTCAAACACTTTGAAAAAGTTTCGAGCATGTTCGAAGAAATGCAAAAGAGTATTTTAATTATTCTTGTTTGAAAACACTATTCAGTCATGAATAATATCAATACAGATTTATCAATCGCTTTCTAACGACTGAGGGCATATTAGAAGTGCTTCAAACTCTTTGACAGGGCTTTATATTCTTTGATACGGCTTCGAGCACATTGAGAAGTCTTTCAGCATTTTAAAAGGGTTTCAATCACTTTTAAAGACTTTAAGCAACTTTAAAGGAATTTGATTATTTTAAGAGGCGATCAGTAAGGGTTTTAATCACCTTTAAAAGGGTTTTTTCGCGCACTTTAGTAGAGCTTTATGCACTTTGATAGGGCTTTATGGTTTTTAATGACACTTTAAGCTCTATGAGAAGGCTTCAAGCACTTTAAAATGGCCTCAAGCATTTTGAAACAATTTCAATTGCTTTGAAGAGACTTTAAGCATTTTAGAAGGGCTTGAAGCACATTCAAAGATTTTAATTTACTTCGTAATTTTCTCAAACTTTTCGAAACGGTCAAACACTTTGAAAAAGTTTCGAGCATGTTCGAAGAAATGCAAAAGAGTATTTTAATTATTCTTGTTTGAAAACACTATTCAGTCATGAATAATATCAATACAGATTTATCAATCGCTTTCTAACGACTGAGGGCATATTAGAAGTGCTTCAAGCTCTTTGACAGGGCTTTATATTCTTTGATACGGCTTCGAGCACATTGAGAAGTCTTTCAGCATTTTAAAAGGGTTTCAATCACTTTTAAAGACTTTAAGCAACTTTAAAGGAATTTGATTATTTTAAGTGGCGATCAGTAAGGGTTTTAATCACCTTTGAAAGGGTTTTTCGCGCACTTTAGTAGAGCTTTATGCACTTTGATAGGGCTTTATGGTTTTTAATGACACTTTAAGCTCTATGAGAAGGCTTCAAGCACTTTAAAATGGCCTCAAGCATTTTAAAACAATTTCAATTGCTTTGAAGAGACTTTAAGCATTTTAGAAGGGCTTGAAGCACATTCAAAGATTTTAATTTACTTCGTAATTTTCTCAAACTTTTCGAAACGGTCAAACACTTTGAAAAAGTTTCGAGCATGTTCGAAGAAATGCAAAAGAGTATTTTAATTATTCTTGTTTGAAAACACTATTCAGTCATGAATAATATCAATACAGATTTATCAATCGATTTTAAACGACTGAGGGCATATTAGAAGTGCTTCAAGCTCTTTGACAGGGCTTTATATTCTTTGATACGGCTTCGAGCACATTGAGAAGTCTTTCAGCATTTTAAAAGGGTTTCAATCACTTTTAAAGACTTTAAGCAACTTTAAAGGAATTTGATTATTTTAAGTGGCGATCAGTAAGGGTTTTAATCACCTTTGAAAGGGTTTTTCGCGCACTTTAGTAGAGCTTTATGCACTTTGATAGGGCTTTATGGTTTTTAATGACACTTTAAGCTCTATGAGAAGGCTTCAAGCACTTTAAAATGGCCTCAAGCATTTTAAAACAATTTCAATTGCTTTGAAGAGACTTTAAGCATTTTAGAAGGGCTTGAAGCACATTCAAAGATTTTAATTTACTTCGTAATTTTCTCAAACTTTTCTAAACGGTCAAACACTTTGAAAAAGTTTCGAGCATGTTCGAAGAAATGCAAAAGAGTATTTTAATTATTCTTGTTTGAAAACACTATTCAGTCATGAATAATATCAATACAGATTTATCAATCGCTTTCTAACGACTGAGGGCATATTAGAAGTGCTTCAAACTCTTTGACAGGGCTTTATATTCTTTGATACGGCTTCGAGCACATTGAGAAGTCTTTCAGCATTTTAAAAGGGTTTCAATCACTTTTAAAGACTTTAAGCAACTTTAAAGGAATTTTATTATTTTAAGAGGCGATCAGTAAGGGTTTTAATCACCTTTAAAAGGGTTTTTTCGCGCACTTTAGTAGAGCTTTATGCACTTTGATAGGGCTTTATGGTTTTTAATGACACTTTAAGCTCTATGAGAAGGCTTCAAGCACTTTAAAATGGCCTCAAGCATTTTGAAACAATTTCAATCGTTTTGAAGAGACTTTGAGCGTTTTAGAAGGGCTTGAAGCTCATTTAAAAATTTTCATTTCCTATGTCATTTTCTAAAACATTTCGAAACGGTTTCAACCATTTTGAAAAAATTTTGAGCATTTTAGAAGAAATTGAAGAGGGTATTTTAGTTATTCTTGTTAGAAAACGGTATTCACTCTTGTATAATGTCAATATAGATTTATCAATCGCTTTCAAACGACTGAGGGCATATTAGAAGTGCTTCAAGCTCTTTGAAAGGGCTTTATATTCTTTGATACGGCTTCGAGCACATTGAGAAGTCTTTCAGCATTTCAAAAGCGTTTCAATCACTTTTAAAGACTTTAAGCAATTTTAAAGGAATTTAATTATTTTAAGAGGCGATCAGTAAGGGTTTCAAGCACTTTTAAAGGGTTTTTCACGCATTTTAGTAGCGCTTTATACTCTTTGTCAGGACTTTATGCATTTTAATGGGACTTTAAACTTTATGAGAAGGCATCAAGCACTTGAAAATGGCCTCAAACTTTTGAAACGGTTTTAACCACTGTGAAAAAATTTCGAGTATTTTCGTAAAACCTCAAAAGGGTATTTTAATTATTCTTGTTTGAAAAAAGTATTAAGTCTTGTACAATATCAATAGATACAGATTTATTTATCTATATTAAATTCGTACATGATCTTTATTTCAGGAAGCTGAAATGCATGTAACCGAACCTGATGGTGAGTTTTTTCTAGATATTTTTTGTATTTCTTAATTTTAATGATGTTAGGTAGCGTAAAATAAAAAATAATTCATTTGATGAAAATTATTGTATAAACAATACGAAACTTTTTCATCTTTATGAACATAACAAATTGTTTGTAAAAATTATTAGCAGAATTTGTTTGATTTATTATCAACCTTTTTGTTTTGGTAAATCAAATACTTATTTTTTTTATTCCCTTTCTTACTAAACGATAAAGATAAGCCTCGCAAGCCAAGCGTCGAGGCGACGGAAAAACGAGGAAGTAAATCAACCCCTAGAGGTAGCAAGGAGCTTCCATCGCCAACTCAAAGAGGAAGTAAAGAAGAAAAACGTAAGTACCTATTGCTGTTAAAAGCAAAACAGTCTAATAAATGCACAAATCAATCGTTCTCACAATCAATTTTTTTTTATTTTTTGAAAAGTAAAAACATGCAGCCCCCCACTTAGTACAAAATAGATTATATTATCATATAAGTTTGACATGCCTGTTGTATCAGAAAGATAAGAAAACATCCGCTATATTGATTAATTATTTAAGGGTGTATTGATCAATCAAAACGCTTTAATTATTTTTGTACCATCAGGTCCTTCCAAGGGATCCAAAGAAGATGCTGAAGCTGGTGGAGGCTCCAGGTAAATAAATTGAAATATTTAAATCAGCTAATAGTAGATATTAAAAATAACATGCGTAGTATTACGGTCATTTCTTATTCGATTTTCTCATGGTACTTTTTAGGCACCCTGTGTATTATGTACTTACTTAATCTTACAGTTTTTATCGTTTTTATTAGAATTTAAACTATCGAAAGTGCATAGTTAATGATGCATTGCTTAAACCAGAAAAAGCGAAGACTTTAACAAGTAATATTATATTTAATAAACACACGACAATATTGTTTCGGCTTAAACAACAACAATCATTAAATACATTATTTGTTTTGTTGTATTTTACTGCATTTTTCTTGTTTTTGTTATCATATTTGCTGTCTTATAATGTACTA
The DNA here is from genome assembly GCA_029378335.1 of Agrilus mali. Lineage (NCBI taxonomy): Eukaryota > Metazoa > Arthropoda > Insecta > Coleoptera > Buprestidae > Agrilus > Agrilus mali. The sequence continues at coordinate 4,758,358 of CM055661.1, forward strand.
AATATTTGTTAACATTTTATCCAGACGCGGCTCTAAAGGATCTAAAGGGTCTAAAGGATCTAAAGGTGCGGAAGAACCACCCCCAGCATCTCAAGAAGAAGGTGGCAGTCCTCCTGAAGAAGAGGGTGCTCCTCCTTCTGCAGAAGGTGAAGCTGCAGCAGAAGGTGGCGATGAAGCAGCCTAAGATTTACCGCGACAACACTGTATTCGTTTGGACTCAAAAGAAGATATTGATTTATATTTATAATATACCCACAACTTTTGAACATTTCACAGGAAATTTTCGTGATTTCTTTTCCTATTTTATTTGCTGCATAAAAATTTAAAATCGTTAAAATTATTTTGCACGAATATACTCCATCGTAATTTTTAGAAAGTAAAAGTGATAATTTGCTTTTTTTATTAATTAAACTAATTAATCAATTTCGTTTTTTTTTTATTGCAAAAATAAAATTATTTTGTATTTAAAAGTAAATCGTTTTTATTTACAATAAAACTAAATTTCTGAAAAAATAATAAATAACCACATAATTTAGATTTCTTAAGCTGTTTAAATCCCTAAAAGACTAGAGTGAAAATGAAAGGGGTAAGCACATTATTGCTTATTAATTATTATTATTTATGAATGACAATAAATATTAACGAGAAAAAAAGATAAAACTTCATAATATACGCACAGTAAACACATCCATAAAACAAGTAACTTTAATATGTTTATCACTTTTATGTAGATATTATCAAAATTACTATTTTTTTATAAGATTGCTTTTTAATTACCCGAGCCACATCAAAATAAGAAATACTGGAAACTATAAGCAAAGGCAACTTATTTACTGAGAAATTTGGGTTTGGTTATGGTATGTAAAGCCCCCCACCGTCCTCCCCCCAAGCAACAAAACCAATGCAACCTTTTCTCAAATTGACGTTTCATCCACTTTGTGGTAAGTAGATTAGGTTATGATATATGTATAAATGTTCACCATGTTGCTTTTTCAAATAGCGTCTGTCAAGGGCGAACCTTTACATACCGTAACCTAAATCAATATGTCGCGAAGCGAATGAAACATCAATTTACTTAACACATATTTTGTTGGATTATCTGTTCGATTTGTTATTTAAATTAATAAGATTGCCTTTTAACAATCCTAGCAGCATGAAAATGTAGAAAAATAATAATTAAGTAAACGAACATCAAAAAAATACTAATTCTTATTAAAGGTTGCTAGATGTGGTTATAATTTTTTGCTTCGGTGTTTCATAAATCAAAAAAAAATTACCAACTGAAGCACACAAAAAATAGTCGTCACATTAATGCAACGTTGGTTACTGTCTAGATCCGGGTACCCCCCTAAAATAAGGATGGACTTATATAACAAGGGTTTTTATTCGGCGGTGAACTTGCATGAACAGAGGATGTGGAGTTGAAAATTTATATAATTATATATATGAGTAAGCTCTCTGTTAAAAGGGGGTACAGGAGTGGAGTGGAAAGGGGTAGTAGTGATCTTGTAGGGTATTAAAAAAGATATTTTTGTAAGGGTGGAGGGTTGGAGGGTCTGAGGGTGAAAATTAGAAATACTGGTAACTATTAGCAAGGCAACTTATTTACTGCGAAATTTGGGTTTGGTTATGGTATGTAAAGCCCCCGCCCTCCTCCCCCCAAGCAACAAAACCAAGGCATCTGTTTTTCAAATTGACGTTTCATCCACTTTGTGGTAAGTAGATTAGATTATGTTATATCATGTATAAATGTTCACTATGTTGCTTTTTCAAATAGCGTCTGTCAAGGGTTAACCTTTACATACCGTAACCTAAATCAATATGTAGCGAAGCGAATAGAACATCAATTTATTTAAAACATATTTTGCTGGATTACCTGTTCGATTTCTTATTTTCATTCCCCCTGCGTCTAAAACCCTCCTCCCTGGGCTAAAAAAATCCTTTTAGTGTTCTACAAGGTCATTTCTACCCCTTCTCCACTTCTTTACCCATCTTCGATCGACAACAATGCCGTATATACAGTTACAATGTCGACAAAAAACACTTAATGGTGTTCTACAAGTTCACCCCATCCACCCCACTTTAGGGTGTGTACCCGGGTCTAGATTTTCGACTTTTAATCGCAAATTTTTGTTTTAAGTGTTATTGGAAAAATTCTTCCATATTCCGTTTGGATACGTTGTAACCTATACGAATCGACTTTTCAGTTTTAAAATCGATTGCGAATTAGCCAAAATATCGAAATTGTGTTCAGTTGCACTTTATAGTCCCCCACCCCTCCTAAACGCTACATAACACAAAAATACACAAAACATTATAAAAAAACATAACGTTACGCAACTTATTGCTTTACCTACCCCTTCCCCTCGTTGTAATGCATAGTAACTTTTTACAAAACTCCCCCTTCTTTCAAATTGGGATTACGTAATATATGAACGACCCTTTTAATAAACAAATCTTGAAATTACTTTTAACTAATTATTATTTTAGATGGTAAAATTTTCATGGTATTTGTATTTGTTGTTCACGTGCAAAGTGTATGTGAGTAATATTGATTATTATGTATAATCTGTAGTCTCTTACGTAAAGAAGTTTTATGATAAAATTACCAGCGGCGACTCGAGATAATTCACATAATTTCAAAATCAATATTATGATACTAGTATATACCTACAATTACAATTACCTAGGTATAATAAAGAAACACTTACCCAATTTTATTAATTCCTAAATCCAATGAATGTACTTTTCAAATGCTGCTGTGAATCTTCATGTTTACCAATTTTAATAAATAAGTTTCTTCTATTCTTTCTTTTTTTATCAAAATGGTTCACCAACTATGTAGCAGAAACCACAAAGAACAAAACAAAGCACTTTAACCTCACATCCACAGTCACTTTTCTGATAGACACATAAATATCCAATTTGGTTCTTTTTACAAGTAGATAATTAATGTCTTAGGTATTTTTTACTGACAGTTTTTTTTTTCAAAACATAACTGAGTCTTTTTAACTTCTTTCACAGAAATTTTTATATTTTTATAAATTTTAAACACGAAAACAATACGAAATTTGTCATTTTACGATACGACGTTACACAGTTTATTTTTACTCTGCTGCTTGTCACGAGCAAACTGAAACACTTGCTCGAGCCAACGATCGAACCGATCAATAATGAAATCGTTACACATCGAAGCTGTAGCACCCGACTGATGGATGAGGTCTTAATAGAATTTGGTAGGTTGATGACGTAACGACTACGACGTAATAAGGCACAACAGCGGTGTCTTCTACTATGGATTGAACGGACGATTTCTATGATACTCAAGGATCTTATCTGCAAACAACGAATATGTAAAAATAACTAAAACATGACTAAAACTTTCACAGCACAACCAGACTTCTGCCTAGGCCAACTGGGCAACCGAGTAGGGCCTCCCACTTCGGAAGAGGCCCAACTAGGACAGAAAATAAAATTGAATAAACTTGTATCAAAGGTGTAGCAGAAAATGTTGATGTAATTATAATTTATTAATTATTAATTATAGGTACACGAAGAAAAATAATCATGATTTTATTATTACTTGATGAGTCTTGAACTTCATGAAACAACATCGACCAAAAATTAACAATTCAAATTCGACTTCTAATCGAGCGATTAGTGAAAAACTGACCATTATCGGAAACAATTAATTTCTCAAAAACTCCATCACCGATTTCAACGTTCGTGGTCTCAAAATGGGCGGAAGATCTCAAACTATTATCCTACCAATTTTCGTCTGTATTATGTTTTAAAATTAAAAGTTATTTTCAAAGATACAAACACTACAGATGTAATGTGGGCATGTTATGTCTTATTTTTAAATATCACACTTCTGTAATTAAATACTTACATACTACTTAATTTATGACTGTTACTTAATGTTATTAAAATTTTAGATCTCTCCACCTATGATACGTTTTCTATGTATTTCTGCGAAACACTTAAAAGGTTTCAGGTCATATGGTCTGATCAGACATCAAACTTCTTTAAATAATACAGTAATAGTCATTACAACATATTCACATATTTATTTTATTGCATTTTAACATTGAACTCGAAAAAGTTATTTGTGCCTGTTTACCAGAATAGTACATTTAACTTGGTAACAGCTCAGTAAATATTTGTAATAATGTTGAAATTTGTTTTCAAGTTCATCACTTATCAGTAATTAGGTACATCACGCTTTACGGACCCCCAATCAAGTTTAACATAATAACAACCAAGTAAATTATTTGTTAATTTGGATTCGATAAGCCCAAAAAAAAAAAAACAAACGGAAATAAAAGCTTTATCCATATTTCCTTATAAAGGGATCCATTAAAAGCCCTATAAGTTTATAAATCATACCGCAGAGCGTTACAAAGCCCCCACTCATTAAAAGGACACCAAATTCTAGGCACAATGCCTTGGTCCTAGAAGTCCTAAATACACTTTAAAATTCAAAGACTTGTGAAAAGGACGCTTTTAAGAAGTTATACATTTTAAAAGAATTTTAATCTTCAAAAGGAATCCAGACATATTTAAACATTTCATTTTGAACGAACTGTAAACATTTTGAAGCAGCTTGAAGCACTTTCCTGAAATACTAATTAATCCCCCGAAAAAATGTTACAATGCGGTTTTTTAACTTTAAAGGCTTTTTAAAAGTTTAAAGTTTTTTTCCTCATTTGTCATTTTAAACCCTTCCCCCAAATTTCTGAAAGGGTTATTTTTCCCCCCCCATGGGGGAAAAAAACCCCTTTTTACATATTTTAAAAAGATTGGGCTGGAAAAGGACTTTGAGTAAACCATGAATTTGAAGCTCACTTTATTTCATACAAGTTCATACAATAAAATAAGAACACTTTTACGAACAGCTAAGATTTTAATTAATCTTGCTCTTCCATGTAATTATAAATTCCAAGTCTTTGGATTTTAAAATTAAAAAATGAAAATGAAACTTCGAGGACTAAATTAATTCTTGTGTTGAGACTTTCAATACACCATGAAGCTTCAAATTAAACCAAAGCTCAAATTCCTTTTGATGTAATTGAAGCCCTTTTCGTTTAATTGAAATCCTTGGGTACAAATGCGCTCGAATTCCATTTACTGTATTTGAAGCTCTCTTGATTTAATTCAACCCCTCATGATAAATTCAAATTCCTTTTACAAAAGTGCCTAGGGCTTTGTACTTAATTACTCTTCAATGTAGTTAGCAATTCGAAGTGTTTGAAATTTAAAATGAAACTGTAACTTCGAGGACCAAGCTAACTCTTGTGTTGAGACTTTAAATACGCCATGAAGCTTCGAATTAAACCAAAGCTCAAATTCGTTTTGATGTAATTGAAGCCCTTTTCATTTAATTGAAACCCTTAGGTACAAGTGTGCTCGAATTACTTTTACTGTATTTGAAGCTCTCTTGATTTAATTCAACCCTCATGATAAATTCAAAACCCTTTTAGAAGTGCCTAGGGCTTTTTACTTAATTACTCTTCCATGTTATTAGTAATTCAAAATACTTGGATTTTAAAATTAAATAGAAACTTTAAAGACTAAGGTAACTCTTTCGAAAAGAAAGTCCTTTTTAAAAAATGTCGTTTCGGCTTTAAGGACCATAACACTTTAGGTTTGATCTTAGAGGTTCTAATCCTTTTGATGAAGACTTTACCCAACTCTGCTTAGAAACAGTTTCGAAACAAGTTTTTACACCGGTTTTTTCATATGGTAAAACAATATTTTTTTTTACTTTTTGTATTAATAGCTTTTAAACTGTACTGTTTTAAACTTATTTGCGATTTTTTCTGTACAATTTTGCATTTAATATATAGGTACGTAGCAAAAAATTCATTTTAAAAATTGTTAATGTAGCGACACGAGTTAATTGTTATATTTTTTATGTTCCCCTCTATGAATTCCAGATTAAATTGTCGACAAAATTAAATGTAGTAAATCAATTTATTGTATCAAAATATTATCAACAAAGTCTTTTCATTTTCGTGATATTTAATAACAAACGTATTACCGTTATAAATCTTCAGATAATTCATAATGAGTTTTCGACACATTACAACAACATTGCCAAAAGCCGCCCTAACTCGCTTTTAGTTCGCACTGTAATAACGAGAAATTAACCAAAAAAAAATTTACAAAGCTGGCAAATTCAAAATTTTCTCCCAATAAACTGACATCGTATCGGTATGACAAACAGTGAACGGTCGTGTGGCGGGCTGAAAAGCCCAAAATTTTTGTTTCAAGTGATTATAATAGGCGTATGCCTTGGCGTATCAATTTATCAGGTAATTTTTATTAGTACAATTAAAAATATTTTTAATAACTAATTAATTTGGGAACAGGCCCACTAGGAGAATGATTTACATAAATTCATACACATAATAACTTTTTGGGTACACCTAAATTCTTGACATAAAGACTATAATAATGTTTAAAACCTTATCTAAAGGGTAGCATAAATGTCATCTGGGGGTAGGGGGCATTATATTTATTTAATTTTTATTGGGTATGTTTATGGAAGATTATAAAATGGAATTTTTCAATCAACCCAGAATGATATAGGTACAAATCTTTCTAATTTTTACTAATAAAGTATTACTTAAGGGGAGATCAAAATCATAGGTTTAGGACATATGCATTTTATTCCCAGAGTTATCATTAAAAAATTGCTACACCCTTTCCGTTCACATACAGCTATGTATTAAAAAAGAAAATTGATTTACACGACTTGTGGATACATAACCCCCCCCCCTTCCCCCATAAGTGAAAAATCAACCCTTACTCCATTGATCACAATTTATTTCTGATCTGTGTGAAACCCATCATTTTTAAAACTAATTGTTTTCTTGTCTGGGATCAGTAGGTGGGGTAATTGGGAACGATTTTTGAAGTTTGACTTTTGAAGCTCGATGTATCTTGGATGAAGATTAAATTTAGACGACTATAGGTATGATTAATTTAGGTCCTTGTTTGGTTTTAAGTGAATTTCTGTTGTTAAATATGCAAATTCGGATTTTTTTGCAAAAAAACTTAAGTTTACAATAACCCTTTCACTTATTAACGCAGCCAAAAACTTAGGGGTAAATGTGAACAATCATCTTGTCTGTACTGGCTTTATAAAGATTTTAAATAGGGCAAAAGTAAACAATTCCTTTTCAAATGTAAATTCCAATTAAAATTATATTTATAAAGCCATGTTCACAATTACCCCAAAAATTATATATTATATAGAAATATTTTCACTGTTTAAAGCATCCAACCGTCAAAAGTCAACCCCCACGTGTCTATAATTCCCATTAGTTGGAATAATCAAGAGTCCCATTTCATCGAAATAAAGAGCCTGTTTACAATTACCCCATCTGACACTGCCGTACTATCCTTTACTGGAACCATTTCGCCGCATTTTCAGGCCCCTATTTGAGAACCTCTGTATAAGACCAGAACGCAGAAATTTTCGTCATCCAGTAAGCTATAATCACATACTTAAAATCCAAATTTAAAGTCTATAGGTCATTTAGTTCCGAAGTTAAGCGAAAGCAAAGTTTCGCATTTATGACACACTCACTCACTCACTCACTCACTCCATGATCATCAGAATAGAACTAGTACTTCCCATAAACTCAGAGAACTGAAATTTGGTACAGATTTAGGGTTTAATGGCCACATAAAGGGAAAACTATAAAAACTAGGATAATCGAAGATCTGGAGTACCTGGTGACCCTGATTAGAAAACACAAGAACCCAACCAAACTATTAGAGATCGACATACCGCCTTCACAAAAAATATTCAACTACTCCTAAAAAGAAAAAAAATGTGTCAAATAAGAAAATCTAATAAAATAAATCAATATGCCCACGTTTCTACAAAAAGAAGTGAAATCCCACCAAAAACATTCTGTAAAAAACTAACGTTAGTGGGTTCAAGTCAATTTTGTTTACACGTAATGTTATATCTGTTGTAACTACCTATGTTTGTTAAGCAAGATTATAGCCCATACTGGTATTGGTAATGTTCAATGGTGAAGTCACACAACATTACCTATAATAATAAAGAAATCGCAGTAAGAAACCTTAGACTTGGCACGACTTTGTATAGATTTCATTACTTTTTAGAGATAAACAAGCAGCTCCATCGAGACTTGGCTAGTTTTTGGTGGGATTTGCTTTTTCATTAAGGATATGTAGTACTAAATAACTGTGGTTTTTTGTTATAAAGCTTTTAGATTTTTTTCAAAAACTTATCAAACCGCCTCTCTTCACCCATCAAGCGATCAATATGAACGAGACGATGCTTTATCCATCGATAACTGTTTGTCGATGGCCTGCATACAAATCAGAACGTTTTGAGGTAAGTTTCATCTAAATTTTTTGCACAAAAAAAATAATTTTTTATTCCTAGTAACTAATTACTAAATAATGTGGCGGATCGGAATCATCAGGAAAACCCAAATTCGACATTTATTTTACTCAGTAGGTATTTGATAAGCATACCTAATATTTATATCTAATTCCATAATTTCAAAAGGGGCAGAGGTTTTTATTTATAAAACCCGCCTCCCTCGTTGAATTCTGAATTCGCCTCTGATAATGTAGAATAATTTTAAAGTCTCTAGGCTCAAAAGCACTTCCAACATTATATTCAAGGTTTTATTTTCAGAAATATGGCTTGACTAATTCACAAATTACGTATTCTTCGGTGTGGCAAACGTTTAATTTTGAAAATTACACATTGAGTGAATTTTTTGACGATACTACGTATAACATTTCAGAATTTACAGCAGCATATGCTTTGGATGGATATAGAGGAAGTATGTTAATTTCCTGTTTCCTTTTAAATTAAACTGTATTCAACTAATAAAAGGAAAATCAGAAGAAACAGAAAAATGCCAATAAAATAATTTTTCAAAAATGTTATTAATAAATATCTTTCATATTTCCCCATTATACCCTCATATCCACTGTTTCCCTTACACCACTATTAACTACATAGAAAGAATCCAATCAATCCCTAGACAGTCGCGTTTCACAAAATACATATTGAATGACTTTATCTTATTTCATACTCATTAATTTTTATTTTTCTCATTAGTCCGTTATTTTGCTGTCATTGCAAGTTTTTTAACTGTTTTTAAACTGTTTTCTAATAAGATTTAGAAGTAAGGAGTGTCGTCACATTGACAATGGGTCGATGTTTTACTTTAACACCAAAAAATCATTCGAAAAGTTGGGGATCGTCATCAGGATATTTCCTTTACATGAGACACACAGGGGAGGGTAAGGATAACTCGTTCTATTCCTCAAAGGATATCGGATTTTACGTTTATGTTCACGAACTGAACACCATATTTACAGGTGAGACATCACTTATTGATCATGATCAACCAATAGAAATAATATAATATACGAGGGCGGATCAAATATAAACGCATACGAGCGTTAGCAACTTGAAGTGAGGATATTAGGTGACACGGAGACGACTCGTCGTATTGCTGAGTTCGCTTGGTTAGTAGCTATCACAATGAGTGAGAAAGAGATGCATAGCAGCGTTGCGCAACAGATTATTATTAAGTTTCTTACACGTGAAAACGTGAAACCAGCTGAAATTTTGCGCAGATTGCTGGCACAGTTCGGAAATGAAACGCTTTCGTGGCAACGGGTAAAAGTTTGGTGCAAAGAATTTAACGAAGGGCGTAATAGTGTCGAAAATGTAAATCATCCTCGTTGTCCGCGCACCAGCATATCGCCGGTTAACATTGCACGCGTTAGAAAACTTATTGAAGGGGACCACCACGCCACTGTGCTTCAGATATCTGTTGAAATCGGTATCAGCTATGGGAGTGCCCACACAATCATAACGAAAAACTGGGGATTCCGAAAAATTTGAGCTCGTTGGGTCTCAAAGTTGCTGAGTGAAGATCAAAAAGCTGCTTGAGTTCGCATCGCAGGTTTAACGCAGCCCCAAATCAGTGAAATGCACTAGACTCAGTCGGAGCACCATCCATATAGCTCAAACTTATCCCCTTGTGATTTCCACATGTTTGGGCCCATCAAAGAATCACTAGGAGGCGAACGATTTCAGACTGATAAACATGTGGAGGCGTTTGTGCGCAACTGGATAAACTCCCGCCCTGCTTCTTTTTATGAAAACGAGATGAAAAAACTACCAATCCGTTGGGGAAAATGTATATTCACACAAGGGGGGTATGTCGAAAAGTAGAGGTGTTTTTGTAAAAAATTTTCAAAATAAATGTTTTATGAACAGAGGCTCGTTTATATTTGATCCATCCTCGTATAATAATAATAGAATCAATTTGAAATAGAAATTAGAAATTCTATTTTTTAAACACTGTTTGCTATTTTTAATTGCTATTTTCCATTTTCTTTTTTTTATGAGTATGATTTACTAGTAACAGAGGTTTAATTAAAGTAATTATGGTGTTCATTATTTTAGAAAAATTAAATAATGGAGCTTATTTCACGGAAGACATTTTTGTGGATTTAGGGGTGGGTTTGCAGTACAAATTGGCTGTAACCAGCATGACGAAATTGTCCACTCAAAATCAATGGTGCAATAACGATTTAGGATACAACAATGCAAAGGTACTAGGTATAGCATCACTAAAATTATAGAAAGAAACACAGAAATTTATTGTCAGATTGTCACAACTCATCATCTTTGTCGTAATAGGTCTTCATTCTAAAGATTGATTAGAAACACCCCCGAAGTCTTTATGCTCCTCGCAATTCTGGAATTTCTCGAAAGTCCCTAAGGGGTCGTTTATAAAATACGTTCGCATAAAAGGGGAGGGGGTCTTGCCGAGTGTGACAAGATGTGACAAGGGGGGACAGGGGGTCTACGGCAACGTGACGTTCGCCGTTCATCAAAAAATTTTATTGAATTTTGACAGAATCCTTGGACTTCTGATAAATAGAAATATTATTTATTAATTTATTTAAATTTTATTATGAAAATAAAATGAATATTTTTGACTATCAAAATTTGTGTATTATCAATCAAAATTTATCATGTTTAGGGGGGAGTTTAGTTTTTGTGACGTAATATTTACAGAAGGGGTCACAGAAAGTGTGACATAGCGTGACAACCGGGGGGAGGGGGTCAAAAAAAGCTAATTTTAGTGTGACGTATTTTATGAACAGCCCCTAACTATTTGCAAATAACGATCTACTTACGTATAATTTAGATCTTTCCCTACCCCTCTTTACACCAGTTGCAGACTCTAGTATGTTTCTGTTTAGCCCATCATGTCTCAGAAGGTGTTTTACCATCTCATTCTTTCTTTTCTGCATTAACTTCTTTTATTTAAAGGAATAACAAACCTAAGACTGCTAACAATTCTTAAAACATTAAGAAGGTTTTGTTTTGTTCCTTAAAAAGACTAAATTTAATGTAGAAATAAATAAAAACCAAAACTATTTTTTATTTCACTAAGTAACTTAAAGAAAAACACCGGTTACATATCCGGGTTCTAAGAATAAGAATCCTGGATTTTTATGTTACTTGTCCTGGTTGCCAGATTTTAAATATGGCAGCTCTACTTCTATAAAACTTGTTTTTTCAATATCTCCTTATTTTTGCATATGATATCCACGACATTCCTATTATCCCCTATAACACCACATCTTAAACATTTTGCCCCTATACAATGCCATGGATGAAACTAGTGATGAACAAAAATAGTCTTAATCTTGTGTTGAATATTTAGCAAGACCAAAATCAATCAATCATATTCTGAAGACCAAAGTCAGAGTTAAATTAACATGACCATGACCATCAAAAGCAAGACTTACGTATTCCTGTAAAATTTTCTGAACTAAAAGTCGATTTCACAGAAATAAGACCCAGACAAACTATACCATCGAAAAGCAAGACCAAGACCAAACTTTAGTCTTGTCTTGGTCAATAGTCATCGCTGCTCCAAACTTTTCCCAATTCCTAAATTAATCGCATTCTCTCCATACCAAAATTGGTTTTAAAATTTTCATTGTCAATAAAAAGCAGTTTAAATAAAAAAAAAATGTTTATTAAATAAATAGTCATCATTTTGGGGAAAAAAAATTCGCAATATTTGATTTTTTCACTATGCCATATTTAGTTCCTGTCATAATATTGTCTTTCATTCATATTACTTGTGCAAACTCGATGTTTCACATCTGCCAGGCGTTCCGTGACGGCTCACATTTTTTTTTCTTCAGTGTTTTTTCTTCTGTTTTTTATTGTAGTGTAAAGAAATTTGCCTTAACCAACTAATTACTGAAGATATTGGATGTAGCACCCCTTGGCTCCCCAACGAAGATCTGCCAGAATGTAATACCACCAGGCAAACACAACTTGCTATAGACTATTCTTCTCCCGGAAGGTAAGTACTCGGTACCTTTTTCTTTTATAAATACAGGGTAGTGGCGTCATATCATGAGAAAAAACAGTGGTAGACCAACAAAACTTTTCCACCTAAATGTTATTAAATATCTTGCTTTAAGCCGTTTATAATAAATTATTACTGTCTTTGAAAGCATTATAGTAAAAATATGTGTTTATTTATTCACAGTTTATTTTTGGAGCAGTACCTTTCGAGATGTGAATGCACCAACGCTTGCTCTACAACAATGTTCTTCCCCTATTTTCAAGGGGAGAAAGCGAATAGTTTCCAATACGATTCCACTTTGTCATTGTATTATTCTACTGGTTTAGTAACATCGTTAGTTGAACGTTTTGGATATGACGAAAACGCGTTTTTGGCCGACATTGGAGGAACCTTAGGATTTCTTTTAGGTACAAAAACATTCATTAATTACGTTAATATTGATATTGCAAGTGAAAAAATTTTACTGTTTTGTATTGGCTTTTATCGAGCAAAAATCAATAAATCAAAAAAGCTCCGTAAACAGACCCCGTAACCCCTGGAGGGTTATATGATATTTAACTTTCTATTCCCCATCCATGAAGAAAGTTTTACATTTTATCTGCAGGGGTTGGTTTCGAAGATATGGGGATCAAAAGCCTATCACCTCAGAGGACTTCATACGAGAGAATGAAAGGAAGTTTTCCAGAAGGTTTGGGAATATTCTAGAAAGCTGGAGACTATACTGGAATATTATAGAATGTTCTAGAATCTAAAAACAATTTGAACGTTCCAGAAATTTTCATAATTATCCTTAATGCTGTATAATCTTCCACACAGACAGAAAAAAAATTACTTTAATGAAAATAATATTTTCTGGTGTTGATTTTGGCAAGATCTAGAGTTTTCATTACTGAATTCAATGATAACTGTGCATGACTATTAATTATTTAAATGCTTAACAAAATAGAAATCCGCTGACTTTTCCTAAGTGAAATCAAGGTAATTTAGCTAGTTATTATATTATAGAAAAAAATTGTTTATTTTTAGGTTTATCTGTACTGGGCTTCGTGGCTTGGTTCGAAAACTTAATCCTCACATTTGGTATTTACGCAAAGAAGATAACGTCCAAGAAGGAAAATAACAATGGAAGTGAAACGGCTTCGAATGAACCCGATTGCGAAACCAGCACTTCGAAAATAGAAGACGATAACCCCAAAATTAAAAATAATTCCGAAGAGAAACAAATAATGCAAACGTGGGAATCGAAAGTCATTTTGGAGAAAAATGAAAATAACTACCTTAATTCTTCTAATACTTTCCTATCTAAATATCAGAACAACTTAATATTAACCTCCACCAAATAATACAATTTAATAATGTGCTTAGAGTTAGGTACTTACTTATCTGATGTTTTTATGTTGTTTCCAGAACATGCACAAAAAATGTCTATTATCTATAATTATTTTATTTACACATTATTAAAATTGATGTATTTTGTATATACATAACTTTACATTCCGAAAAAAGATAAAGAAATAATAACCTTTAATATACCTACAGTAGGTACCAATAATGTAGTACGTTATAATTACAGTAGATACCAAATTAGATCTAATAATTACCATACACCAAGTAAAAACATTTAATGTACATACCTACTATTATTAATTACCCTAACTAATGTTTTTGTGTAGTTTCAAAAACATGCTCAAACAATATTTGTTATTTTAAGTTTTTGCACATTTTTTAAATTGTATTTCATGTATGTCGATATCTCATAGGCTAAACAAAAAAATATTATCTTTAATATACATAGGTACCGAATTAGATACAATAAAATTTTTTAATAAGGAATAATAACACTATTCTATTATAGTTGCACATTGTTATAAATTTTGTTGACATTTCATTTGTTTTGATTGTTAGGTACCATTATTGACGTGATTGTTTTTTATTAACAGTCGCGTATGCAAAAGTGAGGGGACATGTTGTGTTAAAAAACTAGAAAGGTGTACTATCTTATCAATTATTATTCAAAAAAATGTTAGTAAATACCAACAATGAATTTAATTTTTCTCTATTGAGTGTATAATACCTGTATTATTTACGTATGACCTATGTAAATTAAATATTAATAGCCTTAATTTATTTATTATTAGTGGGCGTAAAAAAATCAACGTCTATGGAATCAACAGGTTAACAGAGGTAAGCGTTTTTTATAAAAAATTCACATTCTGTACCTTATTTTTAAAGTTACCTCATCGTTAATTTACTGTCAAATATCTACTTAAATGAATCTATTTTCTAAGATTATCAGGAAAATTTATTGTTAGGATACAAGTTAGTTAAAAACAAATGATAAATTGTATATATAGAGTACATTACATTTATGATTGACGATGTTTTCGGGTAATTTCGAAATTATCTTTTGAAACAGTTCACATCAGCCACCTTATTTAATATAAATAAATTTTGTAATTTATTATTTTCTCATGCAGTATTAACCTTACCGACAAAGACTTCGCACAGTATTAATTACCTATTCCCCGTAAATAATTATTATAAATAAATTTTTATTACACACTCCGTGTATTAAGTGTATTTTTATAAATATCCACAAAAGTAATTGTGCTTCCTTTTTTTTTTTATTCAACAGACAAAATGGATAACTCATCAGTATTGAATGAATTCTTAGTAAGGGTAAGTTTTTAGCAATATTTTTTTATAATAATTATTATTTTAGTTCTAATTTTAAAAGTATATATCTAATTTAATTTCTTTTTGAACTCAAACGACAAAATCGTTATAACAATCAAGACAATTGAAAAACAATGATTTTATTATTTTGATAGTTGCAATAAGTTGATTCAAAAATGTAATCCTTTTTGTTATTTAACAATTCAAAAATTTACAATTAATGTTATTTTCTTTGAAATAATTATATAAATTAGATAAGAGTACCCCCAGCAGAGTGATAACACATTGACCTCTGACATTCGATTGATATTTTTTTAATAAATACTGCTAATCAAACGGCTTTATTAATTATTTGCTGGGGACCGAAGTCTATTTTCCTCTGTTTATCCGACTTTGATATCATTGTATTGAAAATTTTCTTTAATAAAATCACAAATCACGTGTTACTTGATAATATACGTAAATTATTCGGCAAACAAATTTTATTACGCGTAATTATTGTAGGACAAGGTTTCCGTGCATGATTCTTATTTAGAACACATTTTAGCAGTGATAAAAACAATATTTATGCTAATTATACATGTATACGCACACAGAAATCAATAATCTTTTAATTTTAAATTTGAAAATAATTTTTACAGTATTATGTTGATGTTATCGAAATATTATCTTTTTGTTATGTGTACCTTAGACACAATCACGTACCTACCTAACTTAAGTACCTAACTTCTCACCTGTTATCTTTTTTTGACAATTAACCTTATTTAATTGTTAACCTGTATTTTTTTTACGTAATGCATACTTATTATCATTAAAAAGGTATACAGTGATTTGCAAAATTCATTTTCAAAATTGCATTGTTAAAATGAGCGGACATGCAAACATTGATTTTACGCTCTCCTGAGTTTATAAATGATGACAATGTTATCAGTTCTTTGGCGACTGATGCTAGTCCACCGGAAAAGGAAAAGAAAATATTAGAAAATGTAAGTGTTTAACATTAAAAACGATTAAATTTATTTAAATAATTAAAACGTGTGAATTACACAATTCAATAAACTAACGTTACTTCAATTCCCGTATTAAGCTTTCTTGAATACATGTTTACCAAATTTTTGTTAAGCATAATATCATTTAACGTTCGCAGAAAACATTAAAAACAAGAGTCAGCGATGTACTATTATCAAATATTGTTACAGTTTCTGCAAAAGGTTAAGTAAATAAAACTTGCTGTTGGTCTGACCTCTGACCCTTTATGTTATATATACTTGAGTCTTCTCATGCAATAAACCAGTGCTCAGTGCTTAGTCGAACGAGTAATAACGTGGAAGCAGCGACTTCGTTGAAGTTGTTCTCGAAAGAGATCTTCACAGTTATTTATTGTTGTGTGTTAGAGAAAGCCATTTGTGCAACTCAAGTTTTACCATAACAACTTGGCCACTACGTTTTTCGACTACTAAATTTGTATTTCTTATATTCTATTTTTTCTGGTAAAAGTTTCTAAATAAAAGATTCCATGCCTTCATTTCTGAGAGCCCAGGCTATGTTTATTGTTAAGAAATTCCGTGTCAACCCCATATACTATTCTGACTATTCTGATACGATGAAATTTTAAAAAACAAACAGAAAAGTGACTGCATTCCCCATATTTTATCATATTTTTCTTGATCATCTTTTTTCATTATTATTCTTAATCCCCCCAGACTGATTTTTGTACTTAATTTTATCTTCTTTCCAAATGGATATCGTTGCTAGTGTAAGTAAAATCTTTTTTACAATTTTCATCATATATTTTGTTCTAAATTTCCTCAAAATGCGAATATCATTTTATTTAAAAATAAACGAAGCTGCTATAAATTTTAATGCTCGATTAATTTATCGTTTG
This sequence comes from Agrilus mali, assembly GCA_029378335.1. Taxonomy (NCBI): domain Eukaryota; kingdom Metazoa; phylum Arthropoda; class Insecta; order Coleoptera; family Buprestidae; genus Agrilus; species Agrilus mali. Next base: position 4,775,335 of record CM055661.1, read on the forward strand.
GAGTAGTAGGTCAGAAGGTCAAAATCAACATAATTTGATTATCCATAATTTAACAGAATTTATCGATTAAAATGAATTAAAAACAACCAAAAAGTTGGAAATGCATTGTTAGTAATATATATTTACTTTTTCTTGCAGTATCCTGTAGTGAAGGCCTTCTTAGCAGGTTCGTTTTCGGGTACTTTCTCGACAATTTTATTCCAGCCATTGGATTTGGTAAAAACGAGACTGCAAAATCCAAACCCGGCAATTCTTAAAAGGTAAATAATAATTTCAGGTTATTCTTCTTTTGTATTCACTTACCATTTTTAATAATTTCTTTATTCTATCATTATCAGTAATACCTACATTTTTTTTTTTTTTTTTAAAACTATAGTTTTGGTTTCAACTTTGTGACAGTCCATGATTACGGGATGAATTTCAAATAAAACACACTGCAATGTCACTTAATTTTATTTCTTACCACTGGACCGGTTTCGACTTACTGTTGATTGACTTTGTAAGTCGAAACCGGTCCAGTGGTAAGAAATAAAATTAAGTGACATTGCAAAGTGTGTTTTATTTGAAATTCATCCCGTAATACCTACATTTCATATGCAGCGAATGAACGCAAGATTAGATTCTGAAATATAATTTCTTAGATGTAATTATAAAAGAAACTTGTACAAATTATTATGAGGGCAATTTTCATACCCTATCAACCGTAGTCTAGTGGAAATTAGTATTTTATATGTTATAACTTTGTGTTAATAATTTTTTAATGGTAAATTTTGTTCCAGTGCATCAGATGTACGAATGATAACTATATTCGCTACTGTTGTCCAGCAAGATAAAATATTTGGACTATGGAAGGGTATGACACCAGTAAGTCTCATTAATAACTTATTTTCCCCCTAAATTGCCAATATGAAATCAAATTCAAAGCTGTTAAGGGTTAAAATTCTTTAATTATTGAAAACCAACAGCTTTTAATTTGATTCCATATTTATAAGTCACATTAGTGTATTTGGACATTGTACATATTCGTAAACATTGTGTTTAATTGGACATAAGTTTAAAATCAAATCTTGTACAAAATTGTAATCATCTTTATTTTCGTTATGACGCGAGTTCTTTTTATTTAATTATTTGTATAATTTATTTTTCAAATTTAACACTTGTATAAAAATGGCTGATAAGAGCTATGACCCTATGAAGGTCTGAAACCGCTTGATATTTATAGTTCAGTGATATTGTGCAATAACTTTTTTGCGTTTATTTAAATGTAAATACAAAGTGCTCATTATTCAAATGAAAATAAAAAAACAATTAGGTGTTTGGAAAAATACCAAAAAATACAAAGTAAGAGTGTATTCTATTCTTAGCTTCATTGAAATAATTCAAATTTGATATTAATGTAGAAATCAAAATCCTGCAATTCTTTGTAGTTTTTATTACCAATTATTTTTCTTTTCAGTCTATTACGAGATGTGTACCTGGCGTTGGTCTTTATTTCTGCTCTTTGGATTGGTTAAAATCCCATTACGTACCAGGTAGAACACCAACTCCCCTTGAATCGATTACTTTAGGGGTTGTAGCAAGATGTATGAGTGCTGGAGCACTCATTCCAATTACTGTTGTGAAAACAAGGTTAGTCATTAACATTTTTACTTTATTATTATTTAACAATGTTTTAGATTGAAAGAACCAAGAACATTAAACGTAGATATTTTTATAAACTTCGCTTAACAGTAATTTTATCTCATCGCAGAAAAGTCGAACTTTATATTCATAGTAAATAAGATTTTTCTACTAATCATGTAAATATTGCGTAAAATTAGCTAAACATCCATTTTTATCATATAACCCAATTTTAAATTTTGCAATGCAGTTGCGATTTTTTTAAGTTTATTTAATAGTGAAATAAGACTGAAAGAATATAATTTGTAATATAAATGCTACTTATTACGTCAACACATTTTGTAGATGTGAAACTAAAAAGATTGAAACTCATTTACATATTCATTTGTGCCAAAAGGTCAGATAAAATTTGATTTCATTCAGTTATCTTTTAAAAAAATATATTTAGATTTATACATTAATTACAAGAATAGAATTATCTAAAAGAGATTAAAAAAATAATAAATTATTAACCACTAGGAATTAACAACTGGTTTTGTGGTTTATTTCTAAATTATTTGTACACCTTGTATAAAAATGTTTACTTTGTTTCAGATACGAAAGTGGCGTCTATCAATATGAAAGTGTTGGATCGGCCCTACGTCACATTTATCGCACTGAAGGGTTAAAAGGAATGACATGCGGACTGATTCCAACCCTGGTTAGGGATGCCCCCTATTCAGGCCTATATTTTATGTTCTACACTGAGATGAAACTTCTTATACCTCAAAGTGAGTATCATTTTATTATTTAATGTCATATAGAATGATGAATAAAGAGGATATTGTAAAGAAAATGAGAATCAAAATGCTAACAGTTCCTGTATTTGTCGTTGATTATTGCTTTTGCAACACTGCAAAGAAAAATTAAATGTTAAATATTTCTAATGTGATATCTAAGTGATTTCTTCTAATTTTTTTTTAATATCAAACCTTTCTGAGACAATATGTTTTTTCAACTCCTTTTTACTTAAGCCATCAAATCAGCAACGTTTGTTTGGCTGCCTAGGTATTAGGTATATAAATTTGCAATCCGTGATTATTTTTTTTACTGTGATTCATTAATTATTTTATTTCCTTTTCGTTTGACGATTGCTTTTTTTTTTGGAAATTTGGTATCGCTAATTATAATTTTTTAATTATAAATAATTATCAACGCTGAATTTTTCCTCCTAAAACAATTTTAATAATAATTAAGCAGTTAATTAGGAATTGTTTGAGAATGCAAAATTTGCGAATACTTACTATTTTAATAAAAGAAAACCAACATTATACGCTAACAAAACAATTTTTCTTTTTTGAGTTACTTATTGATAACAGAACCTTGGGTGATAATATTTTATTAAACAACCATTATACATATATGCTGTTTTGCTCATTTAGATAATATAAATACATTTTTTAATCATTCGTTAACCATAACAATGAATGTTAATCACCTTGCAGTAAAACTTTTCAAATAATGTCTGTGTTCGCCTTTTTTAACCTTTCGTGATACAATATCATCTCTAAATATAATAACGGAACTAGAAATGATATTGTATTATAAATTAGACCATATTTAATCATTTATGGCCGAACAAATCTGAAATAGTCATTCATCTTCCTTGTTTTCGAAGTTAACATAAGTATACAGATTAATAGGTAACACATATAGAAATGGAAAAATGTTACTGTAAACTGGCTATTTTGAAATTGTAACCTTTTTGGGGCGCTGAGAGTAAGATTTTAGCAAGAAACGGAAGTTGCGCGCACATAGCTTACAAAAAATCGACAGTATGAAGTTAGCAACAAGCCTCTGAGTCAGAATAGTTTTTGTCAGATTCATGTTCTTTCACCGTTGGCATGACTATTTATCACCACCACCACCACTCTCCCTTCCATTTAAATTGCTTGCATGCCATCGTTCGATTACATATAATAGTCCTCTGGTCCGTGGAATTGTTGGTAAATAAAAAGTTCCTCTTCCTCTTCGTAGAACATCTAAACAGTTCCTATGCAGCCCCAATCCACTTCACATGCGGTATTGCGGCTGGCATAATGGCTTCCGTAATAACTCAGCCCGCCGACGTTCTTAAAACCAAAATGCAGCTCTATCCCGACAAGTTTAGCAGTCTCCTTTCTGCAATCGTTCACGTACACACCAAATATGGTTTCGCGGGCTACTTTAAGGGCATGGTGCCCAGAATGTTACGTCGTACTTTAGTTACCGCCATGGCTTGGACCGTCTACGAGCAGGTTACTAAGAATATAGGGTTGAAATAAGGCAGTGGAATTTAAACTGCGTATGCGCATTACGGTATGAAACCTTTTTTATTTGATTTTAATTCAAAACTTTTTAATTTTGTGAGTTTATATTTGACACTAAAACTCTTGTAGGTATCAATTTTTCTTAGGATATCAGAAATGCTAAGCACAAAATTTTTTAATTTTTTTATGTCAACATTTTGTTAAAAGCTTGCTCACACTGCATAATATAATATGTATATAATTGCATTAAATATATATATTTTAATATTAAATCCTTATATTAGATAGAAAAATATGTATTCCCCTGTCTTATTTTAAAATTCATTAATCTTTTATTCTTAGTGTTTCGCACATGCCTAATTTTTATGCAAAAGTTAATTTAAATGCACTAATTTTTACTTAAAATAAAGCAGTTTTTTTACCACGGTTATCTGAAGTGTTTCGTTTTTATAACAAGAGATTGTACATTTATTAAGGGGCAGTAAAGGTGTTCCTCTAGCAATGGTATTGTATTTTGGTAACACAAATTACAGTATTTTTAAATGAAATTGTTGTACTCTGTGATGTTTATACAATGTTTTATTGTTTATTTGTGTTGATTGGGCACGTATATAATATGTTGTCTCTAATAAATTAGGTTTATAAATGTTGTCAATTTTATTTTCTTGGGAATCAAACTCATTTCCATCAACCTAAACAATTTTCCTCTTTTTAGGTGCCATAACTTCCAATTAAATTTAATCTTCCTCCTCATGCAACCCCATGTCCAATAAATTTTTTTTTTAGTTTCTCGGTAAAATATTTTTTATTATACTAGTCTACAGCTTTGTCTGTCTGTCCGTTGACCACTGTTGTTACTTTTACTACCTATTTCCCTCCCCTCTTTTATGGGTGTTTAAAGTTGTATTATTAAAAACTATCAAAGAATCGACAACAACAGATGACCTCATAATCATCGTCCTGAGGTAATAATGAAGGACGATATAAAAACGTTATCGTTCTAGACATAAAAAAGTCCAACCAAACGAGTTTCTATATTTACTCAGTACTTTTAAGCCAGTATCTCTGTTTAACTCGTCTGACGGTTCTCACGTGGTGAATAATATTTAAAAAATAGTTTTTAAGTGTATCGTGAAAAATATAGTGCTAAATTTGTCAATCACAGAAGAATTGTTTAAAGAGTTTAAACTTACTTAACTATGAGGTAAGTGCTTTAATAATTGATTACGTAATTACGATAAACGAAGACCTGGCGATTTAATTTATAATTCAAATTGTGGGCAAGGGTATAATAATAACTATGTAAGACATATAAAATGTATTGATAAAGCTTTCAAAATGGGCCCCTTGAAGTGGGGGTCAAATAATTCATTTGTGGAAAGCTTAGGTTTAGATCATTATCTAATGAAAGTTGGGTTTTTGGCCAGGATTGGTTCTCCTTCTACGGTAAGTTCGTGAATGGAATCGATTATCCGACGTTACGTAAATAATAGTTGGCATCCTCGTGGACGTCTCAGTCTCAGCACAGCTAAAATAAAGGATTTTAAGCCCTTGCCAAGATCCACGAGGATACCAACCACAACAGCTGGTGAAACGTCAGATAAATGGCCTCATCTGCAGATTCACTGAAGGGGGAGAAGTGATCTCCAATCTTCAAATGATAATACTACGAGGTCTAATGCCACTAGGTTGCTAGAAAAATATGTTTTAACTAAAATACCATTTCCGTAAAAACATTACTTTTGACTAGATTAAAAGAAAAATGAAATCAGGTGTGCTTATGGCAAAGATGTAACGTTTACACATGGTGTATTTTTTAAAATAATCATTGCTTCAATTATACTGAGAAAAATGAGTCTGTCTGCCAGTAATAGCAGAAGTTCTATGGTTTTATCTAATGATGATCATGATGGTATATCATGTTGTTCAGTAACAGGTACTACCTCCTCTACTAATGATAAACCCTTGTAATTTTAAATTAATCATAAAAAATAAAAATATTAGATACAAAATTATTTAAACTAAGTACCTATTAGTAACTTATGAGTCATTTTATTTATGTTTCTGTTATTTTATGATACATTAAAACATGACACCAACAAGTACAATAGACAGTAATATAAAATGATAATGCCATTACAGTATGGTCTTATGTCAGTTTGACTTGACAGAGTTCTTTTAATGTTATTTTCTAAGTAATTTTCAGCGTGAGCTTCAGATTTCCAAATTCTTGAGTAGTTACATTTTAGAGAATAAACTTTTTTTTTACCACTGGTACTTAGACAGTGCTTATCAACAAACAGGACAGTAACATAATGGTATTATAATTTGAATGTTCGTTGTAAATGTATGCCTAATATTATCTTAAGGCACATAAGGTATGCACACGTATAATTACAGTGTAAATTCTCTATAACAAATCTTTTTGTGTAATGGAAAAGATCCCATAACATGTTAGTTGAGTTTGAATAGTTTATTTTTTATAGTCCACACACTGATTAAATTTCTGTAAAAGGTAATGAATTTAGGACAAAAGAAGAACAAAGACATTATTGTAGTTCTTTAGTACCTGTAATAATTGAAAAAGAGGAGGAGAAAAAATTAAACGATTCTGTTTCAGCCTTAAACATATCGTTATAAATTTTGTTATACTTAGATTGCTAAAACAAGGCGAAATTTTACTTTTAAGTATATAAAAAGTGTTTTCTGTGAAAATTGAGGGATTAATTTTATAAATAGTCTCAGTAATAAATAAAGATTTTATGTGTTTTAGAAAGCGAATCTGCCCATTCAAACGCTTCACATAAACATAAGTATTATACAAGACTAGCAGGTGCGTCAACACCCCTAATTATATATGTATTTTTTTCTGGAACTTACCTTATATAAATATTTGTATATGTATAAGGTGACCCAAAGTTAGTGGTCTATAAACGTTTTTAGAAAACTAATGGTAGGAACGACATCCAATCCACTAATATTTTCAGTTTTTGTAACACAAATTGATACCAAATTCCTTATTTTAAATAGAATCCCCCATATTTTATTGCATCATTGAATTTCTTTATTTATTTAAAGGTAAATTTTATTAACAATATAAAAAATTCAATGGTGCAATAAAATTAAGGGTGATGCTTTGAAAATATTTATTATATCAGGTATGGTAACTACTTCAAGATTTTTTTTATAAAATTTCCTACTATTAGTTTTCCTAAGACGTCTAATAGTCCATTAACTTTGGGTAACCTTGTAAATACTTACACTTCATAATTGTGTTATGAAAAATATTGTAATTGATTGTTTATGATTAATTTCCTAACAAAAAGAGGATTTTTTTATTGTACCAATATATATTCGAAATTGATAAACTGATATCTTCCTTCGATTATTACATAAAAGTAGTAAAAAAGAAATTCTCAAAAGGTTATTAGTTCACTGAAAATTAAAAATTACAGCAAAGTCCAATGAACAAGATAACAGCGAAAATAATCGGGAGATCTCTTCACAAGCATTGCCAGAAGTAGCAAACTCTTTGGAAAATAATACAAGAAATAATCGTACTAGTAAGTTTCATTTCAAAAGGCTTTGTTAGGTAAACGGTAAAAAGGACCCTCAGCAATTCAGGAATGCTGTAGGTAATACCCAATAAACTTTTTGTCAAATTTTTATACTTCTGGGTGGATACGTGACTTCTCAGTTATTTTTTAAGTTTCTTTAAAAAATAAAAGTTGATGTTAAAGGTAATTGAAGTTCGCATCTGTGAGAAGTTTTTCAAAATGGTGGGCGTCAAATTTAAATTTTTACAAACGTTTAAAATTTTTTTATTGTCATAAAAAAACGAAGACTACTTAACACCAAAAAACCTTTTTTAAATGCTGGTAAAAATTTGTATTTGGCACTCAAAATTTTGAAAAAATCTCGCAGATGTGCGCTTTACTTATCTTTAATATCAATTTTTATTTTTCAAAAAATCTCGAAAAATACCAGAGATGCTTAAAAAACTGAAAATCACTAAATATGACCATGTGAAGGCACCACCAGGAGGTCTAACAATTTGGCAAAAAGCTTATTTTATTATTACCTACAGGTTATAATAAATTTTCGAAAGGGCTAAGGGTATTTCTCTGCCAGGGTTCTTTCAATCGTCATAATTATATTCTGAACTGCGTAACATATTTTTTATTTAATTATTTAAACAAAACAAATTATAAGCATTCCTTATAGGTACCTTACCCATATTTATTTCATTTTTATGGGTGAATTCTTTCAAATTATTAATCCACTCATATTTCTCATAATTTAAGGTTGTCAATCCCTAATTATTTATACGAGTAATTCTGTGTCCCGAAATTTGCTTAAGAAAAGGAAAAAGGTTATGGACATAACAGGAAGACCATTTGCATGTTCGTGCGATAGAGTTGGGTGGAGAAAAAACACTTTAAAATTATTTACGTTCGCCTTTGTTGTATTGGTTGTCCTTATTTCCAATCAGCTTTTTATGACCATTACCGAAAATAGGTCAGACCTCGCATCCATCAAACTCCAGATGGGCAGTCTAACAAGCGACATTTGCGAAACACGAAAGAAAACGGATACTAAACTTTCGAAAATTGAGAATATTTTATCGTCTTTGAACTCTCGCTACAAAAAAGAACTTGAAACGTCTGACTCTTCGAGTTGCGCTACTGCTGAAATATGTCCTTCAAAACCGGGTAAATATTACATTTTTTTTTTCCTGAAAATATTTAATTCGTAGGTAATAACTGACTCATATTCATATTCTTCATTAACTCCTACAACACCCCATAAGTAATATACTATATTAAACCAGCTTTTTTTCACGTATTCTCCCCTCTATTTCAACCCTCCTTCCTCAATCCTTTCAGAAAGCCCAAAAGGATGCAGTTGCTCCGGTGACGCCCCAGATGGTAAATGTTCAAATATTCGTAAACTAGTAAACGAAGCACTATTAGAATATAATGCGGATAAAACTGGAAAAACTGATTTTGCCCTTGAATCTGCTGGCGGTGGCATTGTAACCGTTCGCCGGGGAAAACCCTATTGTCCTGGTTCTTCAGGAAAAGCAAAATATCTGGGCGTTGAGCTTTGTCCCAATCCAATGAATCGTCCTGATGCAATCCTTAAGCCCAGTGTCATGCCCGGTGAATGCTGGGCATTTCAAGGGGGCTCCGCTTCAGTTATAATACATCTCCTAAGTTTTGTCTTAATTAACGGGGTCACATTGGAGCATATACCCAAATCACTGTCTCCCACGGGAGAAATAAGCAATGCTCCCAAAGATTTCGCCATTTATGTAAGTTTCTAAAATGTTTTAAACAAATGCTTTGAATTTGGGAAGTAAATATCTAAAAATCCACCTCCAAAAACCCTTAAGGATTAAATGATAACTTTTAAGACTACCTAATATAAAACCATGAAATGTTCAAACAAACATATTATATTGGTCGACAATATTTAATTTAATGTCTACAAGTTATTAAAATTGTGTGCAGGGACTGGAATCTCCGGATGATACGGGAATGTGTTTGGGAAAATTCACATTTAATATCAATGGTCCCCCATTGCAAACGTTCACCATAAAACCAAAGAAAAATAAACCATTCAGATTAGTCGAATTTAATATTTTATCAAACCATGGCCATCCTAATTATACCTGCGTTTACAGGTCAGTTTTTAGGACAGTGTTCTTTTAATGTAAAGAGCTCTGAATTTTACAAAAAAAAATTTTTGTTCTTTCAGATTAAGAGTTCATGGAACTCTGGCTGATTTAGTCAAGCCTGGGAAGGATCAATGTAAAACGGACAGAAAATAGTAAAAATTTCATTTGTTTACGTCTTTAGTTTTACGATTATTTTTATAAATACCTAATCAATCATTTTATTTTAAATTTTTATTTTATTATTTTAGAATCTGTGATAATTTATATTTTTTAGTTTATTTAAATAAAAAATGTATGTCAAAAGTTTGAAATTAAAATTAAGTTATTGTTTTCTGGTAGAATACGTACGTATTAGGATAAGGGAAAACCATAAAAGAAGTCGATTTTTTAGGGACGGAATTATTGCATAATATTTATTATTATGATATAACACAGTGAGACAACATTACCTATGTGAAAAATGATACATGGAAAAAGTACTTACATATATTACTTTGTAAAACAGTTACAGTTGAGTATAATTTATCATAAGACGTTTTTTTATTAGAACACGTAGCAGATAATCTTGAGCTGTGATTATCAATAGTAAGTAATTTGCAACACAACTATTAGGTATCATGTAATATAAGGAAGACGATATATTTACTAAAAAACATCGAAATTCAATAAAATTTGAGTAAAAAATAACAGTGCGTTTAAAATATTTTTTTCTCTACATACGTATATCAAAAAACACTTTTGAAAATCGTTTATTCGGATATTATAAGAATAAAACTACTATCTATTACATAATCATCGAAGTTTTTGGTGTAACTATTATATGCATATAATTTGTTTCACTTAACTAGCAATCTCAAAAATATAGCAATAATGTTATTTTTGCGTGGGATGTAGATGTAGTTACGGTTGTTCTTTAGGGGCCGTTCATAAAATACATTTGCATACAGGGGGAGGGGTCTTGCTGAGTGTGACAAGGGGGGACGGGGGGTCTACGGCAACGTGACGTTCGCCGTTCATAAAAAAATTTTACTGAATTTTTACAGAATCCTTGGACTTCTGATAAATAGAAATATTATATATTTGTTCGTTACAAAAGGTATTTATTAATTTATTTAAATTTTATTATGAGAATAAAATAAATATTTTTGACTATCAAAATTTGTGTATTATCAATCAAAATTTATCAGGTCTGGCGGGGAGGGTTCAGTTTTTGTGACGTAATATTTACAGGGGGGTCACAGAAAGTGTGACAGCGTAACAACCTGGTGGGAGGGGGTCAAAAAAAGCTAATTTTAGCGTGACGTATTTTATGAACAGCCCCTTACTATTCTATGTAATATACAGGGTGATCGTTTTCAGCCTACCCCTACACATATTTCCGGACTGAATTGGAATATCGTTTTAAAATTTTGGTCGATTAAGTTTTAAGAAGTGCCCTACCGTTTTAAAATATTTTCGATCTTTTATTACTTCCGGTTCTGAGTAAATTAAAAACAAAACTGATTTAATACATCATTCTTGACTATTTTGATAAATTTAGAAATGGATAATAAATCCAACAATTTGTTTAATTATTATTGCTTAACTTTACGTATTAACTTAAATAAAATCATTCTTAAAAATAAAAAAGTTGTATTAAAGTAAATTTTTCAAATTTTCTCACAGGATATAAATTTTTTAACATTTTTTGTGCTTGATGTAACAGTCATGAAAAATGTAGGGTGCTATTTGAAAAACCATTTTTTTTTATTATTTATGATATTCAAGACACGTTTGAATCCCTTTAATTTTTTTTTTTTCAAAAATTTTCTGACAATATGATACCACACTAAAACATTAAGAAGTGATCAAAAATAATTTATTATTATCAATTAGTTTCGAAGATAACCACGATAAAGAGGATGCTGCAAAACAATGAAATAACTCAAAAACTATTAAAAATCAAGGTAGGGTTGTATTATCAACATAACCCTCAATTTTGGCGAGGAATCCAAAAATGTAAAAATAATTGGGGGTTCCATCATGGTTCCATTCAAAATAACGAAGTTGACGTTAACTTCCGGTATAACCGGAAGTGATAAAAGATCGAAAATATTTTAAAACGGTAGGCCACTTCTTAAGACAGTCCAAAATTTAAAAACGATATTTCAATTCAATCCGGCAAAACGTCAAGGGGGTATGCTTAAAACGATCACCCTGTAGAGAGTACACCACTGAAAACGACTCAGAAAGCGTTTTGTATAAAAATGTTATATAACTTTTGAAAAAGAACATCTTTTAATACAGAAACAGTAATCATAAAATTTCCTCCCTCTTTACAGCTAATACAACCTTTAAAATTGAAATAGACATAATGTTTGAAAATGTCAACAAATGAAAACCTAAAACTGAAATTGTATCTATCAGGTATCATTTTTTTCAGTTGTATACGAGGTTTGTCAAAAACTATGAATTTTGCTCAAAATTAAGGTACTTGCCTTAATTTTTGAAATATGAAAAAAAAGTATGTAATTAAAAAAACCGTTTTCAGATAACATTTTACGTCAACATAACGATTTTGAACAAGATATTTCTAGTTTTCTAAAATTTAAATTTTTTATATTTTTTGATACACCTCTGTAACTGACAATTTTAAATCATTGAAAAAGGGACGAAAATACAATAATTGCATAGTATGTTTGTGTTATATAGAAAAGACACCTTTCGAATGATGTAATTTAAAATTTTAAAATAAAGGGTTGGAGTAGCTGGAAAAATGGAGGAAATAATATAGTCACTGTTTTAATATTAAAACCCTGAAACTAAGTGAAGGTATTTTTTGAAATTTAAACTTTTCTACACAAAAAGCTCAGGCTCATTTTCAATGATCTACATTGTCATCAATTCTTCATATTTATTACTTTTAATTATAAAAATTTTGTATTAAATACCTTGTTTGTTTAAAGTTAAGAACAATAACAAGCCTTTCACCCTATAAATAAAGCACCACAAATTAACAACTAGTGTAAAAAATAAATATATTAATGTCTATTACTTGTAGAGTCAAATTAATATCTATAAATACAACTATAATCAATTCAATTTAAAATTTTTTTATTTTATAATTTAATTCTGAACAGTATAAATGCTGACCAAGAATTTATTGCATTGGTTGTGGTCACACCACTCTACATTCGTCTATTAAGTCATTGCAATAGTCCTCTAAAATTGGGCATCTGATAAATAAATCACAAAATGCAATTTTATTACTACCTATATATAACGTTTTTTTTTACAAAATTTTTGAATTTGCTACGAATGTATAAATAAATTTTAAATTGCAATTTGTTTTATTAACTATTTACTGTCTAATTATTGATAAGGCCAAATTTTCTTTCCATGTCTAATTAACTTTTATTACTTTCACAATTAGTACATGACTGCAATTATGCATTTTAATTACCTACCAAATCTAAAAGTGCAAAAATATGGTACTAATTATTAATTTCAAATGCTCAATTTTTGTTATTTATATTGAATTTTAATTTTAACCTACTGCAATTAACAATGTGACGTTAAGTGAAAATTATTGTCAGTAAAAAAGCTGAATCAAAATTTAGAATCTTTTTTTTTTTAATTATCCTAAAATATCTATTCAGATTTTATATTAATATTTGGTTTTTTAATGCACATTTAATTTAAAATCTTATTAAATCACAAATTACTCTCACTTTTTCACTAAATTGTGAATATATTTCTTACGTATGCATTTAATAATTAATTAAAGTAGTCACTTATTTGATAAATAACTTTTTCACTCAATATTTATATTAGAAATTTTAAGTATAAGTTCTATTTTTAATATATTTTTTAAATAACAGTGGAAGGTCTATCATTATACACATTACTCTAATTACAATTTTTTTAGTAGGACATTCACCCTTGCTACGACACGATGTTCGAAGTCATAATGTTTAAAATACCTTGTATTTTGCAGAAACCTTTTTCCCTCTGATTTCGTCTGAAAAATAAATCAATATTAGCAATTTATTTTTATATATAGATATATGCTGCTCTCTCTAATCAAAAAAGGGACCAAAAAATAAAAGTTTACATTTATTTTTAACGTACTCATGGAAGTACAACTTCAATTTTTTTTTTTTTTTACTAAAAAACAACAATAACTGACTATGGTATTTCAGAAGAATAGTTTAAATTGTACCACAAAGATAAATTACCTCTGTTTGTTTTACCAAAAGAATACCAAGTTCGTAGTTTAAAAACGCCGAAATATGGGCGTCATCTGCATTATTGGAAATATCTTTTCTTTCATCCAACCCTTCTCTAAACTTTTTTTTTGCACCTTCCTCATTGCATTTGATTGTGAGGCAAAATCCATATACAAGTTTATCAAGACCCACCATAGGCTTATTGACTATATCATCCTTAAGCAGCTCACAATCTAAATAAAGGAAAGTATTTTTTTATTTTTCCGTGGTAGACTCTTATTGGAAAAGTCGATCTTTGGCTTGTTTTAGCAACAACTATCTACTGTATTACAGTTTCAATTAAATTGGCCTTCCCTTAACAACCCCACAACCTAACACAACCTCACTGACCTAATCTATCATTAAAATAAAGAAAATATTGTTCATAGTAAGTAGCCCTTAACTTTTGTAACCATTGGTACCTACTCATTCCTGATTAGGTTATGGTGGGAAGGGTTTCTCTGAAGTGCTAGGCACCAAGGAATAAGATATCCTAAATTGGTTTGTTTGAGATGGTATGGACTAATGATTTATTGATATAAACCAGAGAAAAGTGCTTTGCTACTTCCAAGGGCTTATGTTAGGTAAGGTTGGGTTAGGTTTAATATTGCTCTAATACTTACAGTACCTACTTGCAACTAAATTCTAACTCACCCTTAATAATTTGTTCCAAAACTTGGGCAGTACAATTTGGCAAACTGTTCCATAAATACAAAAGTTCGTAAACCAAACATTTCCAGTACACAATAGTTTTATAACCAATATCAATTAACCTTTTCGGCATTTTCTTAAACCTACGAATCAGTAACGTCTCCATCTGGTTTTCGGTGGGTGGATTTTCAAAAACTGAACGGAAATGCAACAAATCCGATTCTGTAATGGTGGTTCCACTAGCTCCTTTATTAATTGTTTCGAGATAAAGGTAAAATAACATCGCCCAACGACTCTTCAAGTGTAAAAAATGAAAAATACTCTGAGCCTCAGTAAACTCCAAACCAATCATGTGAGTCCATGCTAGCTCATGAAAAGCCAATATACGAATCTCTTCTTGAGCAGCGTTCTGAGTACAACGACAATATGATTGTACAGCTGCCTGTGTTTCGGCCTAAATAAACAGAAAGAAATGACCTTATATCCAACAAAAATCAAGAATAAATCGATACTCGGGCTTGAGGACCGCGATTTAAGTTATTTAAGCAACGTTTCGCTAGTTTTGAGTTTTGTACGGAGCCACAATTCCGAGATTGGAGTTGTACTAAGTGTCTGTATAAAGTTTGAGGCTGTACATACTCTTAGTACTGAGGTTGAGGTTGTCCTGAATCTCTAACTCCTCAGTGAATATAGCGATGACGTAAGGTCCTGAGTCTTAGTACTGTAGCTGCTGTTGTACTGAGTCTCAGTACTGGGGTTGGGGTTGTACTGAATCTACCGCTGGGGTAATCATCCTCAGTGAATATAGCGAGGTAGTTAGTCTAAGTCTTAGTCACAGAAATGAGGATGGTGTGGAACTAAGTCTCAGTACTAGGGTTGGGTTTGTATGCAGATACAGAATCGAGGTTGAGGTGTTGTCCTGGATCTCTCACTCCTCAGAAAATGTAGCAATGAGATAACGTATGAGTCTTAGTACTGTAGCTGCTGTTGTACTGAGTCTCAGTATTGAGGTTGATGTACTGAGTCTACCGCTAGGGTAATTATCCTCAGTGAATATAGCGAGGTAGTTAGTCTTAGTCTAAGTCACAGAACTGAGGATGGTGTCGTACTTAGTCTCAGTACTGGGGTTGGGGTTGTATGCATATACATAATAGAGGTTGAGGTTGTCCTGGATCTCTCACTCCTCAGTGAATGTAGCGATGAGGTAAGGTTTGAGTCTTTGTAGTGTAGCTGCTGTTGTACTGAGTCTCAGTACTGAGGTTGATGTACTGAGTCTACCGCTGGGGTAAACATCCTCAGTGTATATAGCGAGGTAGAAAGTCTCAGTTTAAGTCACAGAACTGAGGATGATGTCGTACTAAGTCTCAGTACTGGGGTTGAGGTTGTGGGATTGGGGTTGGTAGGGTATAAAGATTCTACAGAAACTAGGTTTAGGTATTGAATCTCTCACTCCTCAGAGAATTAAGCGGTGACGTAAGGTCTGAGTATTAGTACTGAAGCTGCCCTTGTGCTGAGGTTGGGGTTGTACTGAGTCTACAACTGGAGTAAACATCCTCAGTGAATACAGCGAGATAGTAAATCTTAATTTAAGTCACAGAACTGGGGATGTTGTCGTACTAAGTCTCAGTACTGGGATTGGGGTTGTATGCAGATACAGAATCGAGGTTGAGGTTGTCCTGGATCTCTCACTCCTCAGTGAATATAGTAATGAGGTAAGGTCTGAGTCTTAATACTGTAGCTGCTGTTGTACTGAGTCTCAGTACTGAGTTTGGGGTTGTACTGAGTCTACCGCTGGGGTAATCATCCTCAGTGAATATAGCGGGGTAGTTAGTCTTAGTCTTAGTCACAGAACTGAGGATGGTGTCGTACTAAGTCTCAGTACTGGGGTTGAGGTTGTATGCAGATACACAACCGAAGTTGAGGTTGTACTGAATCTCTCACTCCTCAGTGAATTAAGCGATGACGTAAGGTCTGAATATTAGTACGGAAGCTGCCCTTATACTGAGTCTCAGTACTGAGATTGGGATTGCACTGAGTCTCTTTCTGTAGTTAGCATGCTTAGACAATATAGAGAACGCGTAAACATTTGCAAGGAATATAGTGAGAATTATAACTGTTAACATTGTGTTTTTATATATGTTAATAATTTTTTTTTAATATATTGAATGCTACGTTTTCAAATTTTCATGTTTGCTAAAAATACCTTTAGTATATGAGCTTTTCCTTTGTAATAAAGGAAAACTGCAGATTCTCCAAAGTCCTTCTCCGATTCCGCTATTAGTTCTGATGCCGTTTGTGTACCAGTTTTCGTGTCGTCCACATTCAGAGCAAAATAAGGCTTTACAATTGTAAAATACCATAATAAGGACAACCTTTAAAAAATTAGAATTATGTGATCGGTAGTCATATTTTGAAACTTTTAAAGACACTGTCAAAACTTTTGCATTACTTTCTACAGAACAGTTATATATATATTTATGTTTTATTAATTTACAGATTCAAAATGTTCGTATCATCACGAAGCATTTGAATAGACTATGGGGAGCAACAATAATAAGAGGAACAGATATATGTAAGTGATTTAATTAATTATTGCATGCTGCTTTTTATATAATGTTCAATATTATTTTATTGTTTAACGGGGTTGTTATATTTTTCAACACATAATTATACCATTATTGGTAAATATTTAATAGCAAACCAAAAAATATGCAAATATTTTGAATGTGTAATTACACAGAATGCCATCCATTTGCAAAAATTTCAAAAAAATTAAAAACAAAACAAAAATTTTTTGAAATAATTGAGGACATATTCAACACTTCTATATATATATAACATTTTTACTTGTATATCAAAATGAAAATATTCTGGATTTCGTACTGCCACATGAAGGTTGGTTTTAGTTTTTGGGGCATCCTGTACACTATAAACGTATAATTATAGTGGAGTGTAATTCCATAAGGGTAAACACTGTGAAAAGGGTAACGTACTTACGTAGCCAACGGCGACCTCATATCCTCACCCAAACGCGAAAACATAAGGATTTCCAAACCCTTCTTCCTGTCACCGGTAATCCCAAAAATACTGGTAATTCTTTGAACAGAGGGCGGTAATAAAGATGTGGCCAAATGGAAAAATCCATATCCAAAGGACACCGCACACAATAAGCGATAAATTGTTCGAAGTTCGACCACTTCGTTTTGACTGTATTAGGAAAAAAATAGATTTTGTAGTTACAATTCCGATAGTTTACCAAAAACTGACCAAAGCAAGCAAGCATACACTGTACGTAAAAATGATGAAATATTTTCCACTTACTTATCATTTGAAGATTCCATCCCGAATGCAGATGTAATATAGGACAAATTAGATGTGAATATAGACAAGGGTGAGAAAAGTTTATTAGAAAAGAATCCCGATTGCGATTGCGACAAATTTCCGTTGGTTGTAACAGATCGTTTCATGGAATTTTTATGCGACTTCGATTTTTTTAAACCGTTAATTTTACTTTTTAAAAACGATTTCTTTTTAACTTTGGATTTTTCAGTTTCGCCAACGGTATAGCCTTCTAAATTCTTATCGCTATAATTACTATCAAAACTAACGCTTTCAATACTACTACAAACGTTATCTGCATCAGTATTTTCGGTATAAGGACACTTATTATTTGAGACGTTTTTACTTTGACAAGCAAAAGTGTCTGATAACGAATGGGACATTTTTTCATTAACAAAGGAAGTAGGAGGGGTTGGACAGTACCCGGGTGGAAAGGGGGGAAGCTGGGACGGCAACGTTACATCGTCTTTTGCGAATATTAGTGAAGACAACGTCTTTTTTATCGACTCTACTGATGATATGTTTCCCTTTTTAATGTCCAATTGAGATCCTAAAATTAAGAAATTAACGTAATTAATTGATTGATTATTGTAGCGGTTCTAACCACATTGAATAATTTAATGAGAAGAGGAGTATCGTCAAATATCAGAATGGTGAAACGGGTGACCATTTAAACATTTTAAACTATTGCTTATCGTAAATAATGTTTTGGGTTTTTTAAATAAGAAAATTAACACAATTACAAACCCATTAAATCGGTAACGGCCTTCTTATACAGTTTCGCAATATTTTCATAAGCGTTGTTGTAGGTCTTCCAGGATCTCCTCATCAGCCATCCTCCCTTAAACATCCCCGTAAAGTCCTGTTGCAAAAACATCAATGAAGCCACGCATGCTAAACAATCTGCAAGAATAATCTGACTTTCGAGTACTTTTGCAAGGGTAGGAAACTCGCTGCTTCCCATTTGATTCTGAGTCATCGTTTTTTTGACATTCTCACTTCCTTGCATGGCATTGCATCTACGTTCTGTCTCCCTCAACGTTTCGAATGCGACAGTGACTTTTTGTTCCTCAAATGTTGTTACTGCTTCCTAAAAATCAATACAAACTTCAGCTTCCAATATGAAGTTATGGTTTGGATCTCATGAAACTCTTCCTAATTTAAATGTTATAAATATTGTCAAGACAAAAGTTATCCTGACTTTTACAAGTTTGAATCTTTTTCCCTGCATTTGCCAGACAACACTCGTTATGTTGGAAACCTTGAACTGCATTAAAAAAGTTTATCCAAACAGTTTATGCATTTTATTGAATAAATGTAAATAAAATCGAGGAAAATTCCTGTTTCTAAACATATTAGAACATTTAGAAACTTTCTTCCATCATCATTATTTCCAGAAATAAACTTTAATAAGTTTCGAAAGAAATCTAAATCAAAGTTGAATCCTATTAATTTGTCAGTTTCTTGGATGCTTTCCTGAGAAAATTCCATAAAGGCGTTTTGCCTTGACCTACCAAGAATGTCATAAAGGCATATCCAGAGTATATAATGAGATTATTAGAAGGATTGTCTAAAAACAATTTTCTGGCTTCGTTGATTTTGTTATTGAGGAGCAAATTCATCCCTTTTCTAACAACTTCCCAATCTGACAATTCTTCAATCGATGACGATACTGGTGCATGATCATTTTTCGAATTCAAATTATTCCCATCAAGGACAAGCGCTTTAGAAGTGCACGGGTCATTAAAATTGTCCATATTATAAACACATTTTCACAATTTTGTTGCCGCTTTCACTTTTTCCAAATCGCACCGCATATTTAATTATTGTCTGTCTTTTTCTGCGATTTTTTTGTCGCAAGTGCAAGTTTTTGAAGTTTGGTCGGAATTGTTAAGTATGTATTGGATGATTTTACGTAATAAAAATAAAGGCTAGTTTACGTGAAATGTATTTATGTGGTGAAACACTTAAAATTTTGAGCAACTTGTCGATGGTCCAACTGAAAGTGAAAAGCAGCGAAAACTGTACTTGACACCACCTGTCAAGAAACAAGGGTAATGTCAATATTGATTTTAACCCTCTGCAGCAATAAAATTACGCGATTTTACTTGTTACTGACAGGGAAAGGGTGGAGGGATTATGCGCACCATTCCTGATTGACCAATATTCAACTTTTGTTTCAATCTTCCGATCAGATTAAGTTCATGATCGTGTATACTTAAATAAAAGAAAAGAAACTACTATATTTCTATCATTTTTTCTACCCCCACTCGAGAAACCTTGACATCACCCTCCCACTGTTTAGCAATTTATCAAAATTTTCGGCGTAATTTAATTGAAACTATTTCTTTCCTATTTACAATATATTATTCCGTTGAAGGTATATCTAATATATAGTTTCTTATTTCTTAAAATTTCACTCTGGTTTGACTTTTTCGTTATCATCATTATACGATTGCAATGACGAATTTTCTAGTTACTATTTATTTATTTATTTAAATCTATTTAAACAGTGTTCTCGACTTAAGCCCGAAACAACGCGATAGTACAGGAAAAATTATTGATAAAAAGTTTAAATGAGACGAGGAAGAAAAAAATATGAGCATTTGATTTTTTTTTTGTGAAAACGGCGATATGTATTCCAGATTTTACTTATTAGAAACGTAACAAGACGGTTCTTTTTTTTTTATTCTGCACAACAAGTATCCCCATTGATTTTATGTTAAAAAGTTGCAAAACTACCTACAGTTATTTTTATAATAATGATAAAAACGAAAAAAAATTTAATGTAAAGCAGAAATTTGTAATTATCTCGAAATTAAGCACAGTAAGCACAACTATAACTTTTTTCGATTGAAAAAATATTTAAGGGTGTTGCCATTCAAACTTAATCTTCTTTTTGCAATTTCTTAACACCCTGTATAACAAATTAAATTTGGCTGGTCCAGAGGATGTTGCACTAAAATAGGGAACAACTTTTATTTTCCTACTTTCTGGACCACACTGTATGTGTAAGTGCGTGTAGATTTTATGATTCGTCAACCGCATCTTCATTTAGTCTAATTTTATTTAAAGGCGTCATTAATTATCGATCTTCTAAGAAAAAAAACAACATTTACATTTAACAATAATTTAATTATTCCTAATGGTAATACCGATCGATATATAATTTTTATTTAATTTATAATTAACATTAAACAAATTCAAGTCCTTCATATTTTACGTTAGAAATGTACGTGTCTTCCAAATAAACGGTACCGGTAATTGTAAACACTGTAATGTACGTTGAAGTTGTCCCATTTAACTCTTCGGTTCGAAGAGCAACTATGACTGAGTCTTCAGTGTTAGGAATGAACTTGAAGGAGGAGAATCCTCTTGTTTTACTCTTAGTAGGTATCTAAAATTACAAAAATGTTTCAGTTAGTTCAAAGTTCAAAGAAAGTTAAGGAGAGCATAGGTAAAGAAAACCCAGGTTTTAATTTTTTTTAAATTTATATATTATATTTGTGCTAAATTAAACAATTTCATTATTATAAATGAAGTTGAAAGTAAATAAAGAATCAAAAAAAGTCCAACGCGACCTGTTATTGTTATTAAATTTCCTATTTCTAGTTGTAAAAAATTATTAATAAAAGTATGCAACCCAACACTCACCTGTGTAGCTTCAGTACGATAAAAGTTCGAATCTGCAGAAATTAGCCAAGAGCAACCATTGTATTCATCCAACGTTTCGTTGTATGGATATTTACTGCATCTTCGCGGTAAAAAGAACCATTTCTTATGAAACTCAGACCATACACCGCTTTCATGTATCATATAACCTGGCCAATGGATGCCAAGGATTTCTCGTAGTCGCTTATAGTTTTCAATCCATTGTATACTCTGAACCTTTAAAAATTAACTGGAAATAGTAAATTTATTAAAAATAAATTTCAAATTCAACTTTAAACCGACCAACTGAAACGCGCGCCACAAGAATGCATGTGTTTTCGTAAATGCACTGAAGGAGACTTGTATAATAAAGGCTTCAGAAACTTCTAGTTTCATTCAGTTAAGTAATATTTAGATGTTAGTTTGTAGGAAATATTTTAATTTAGCGCAATTATTTATAAACAGTCATATAACCGTACACAAACAAACAAAATGTTCACCAGATCAGATAGCTTTTTATTGTATTGTAATAAAATATTTAGGTATTGGCAAATTCATGTAAAATATGTACTAATTATTAGGCATTACACTTAAACAAACTATTCTATAAATGAAAAGTAATAGTTTAAAATAAGAACATATTTAGCAATTTCATACTTACCAATCCATTGGCTGCGATAACTTTTATATACTGAGGATTGTGATTTTCAAATGCTCCACTAGGTGTTGTCCATTCCTTCCCCATTGATCCCACATAAAGAAGCTCATTTCTTACAGTTGCCCACTCAGACTTAAAACCTTTTGGCTTTCTGCAATTCACAAAAATAATACTGCTTTAAGGACATCAAAATATACAAGAGACAATGTTATCAAATTCAAAACTATTTTAATACAGCTTATCTATATTCAGTGTCATTTACTTTCCATCCCCATCTAGCAAAATCATCCATGGAATTGCGTTATTTCCAACAATTTCAAATATCATTCCAGTTCTATCATCAAATGTAAGTAAACGACCATCAAAAACTACCAATTCCGATAATTCCATACCTCTATCTTTTAATGCATAACTTGTTGTTAATTTGATAGGATCACCCCTATCCCAATTGACAATAACTTTGTGAGTTGAACGATCAAAACTTAGGTATCCTTTTTTGTAATATGAGATCCATATGTTTTTCTCATTATTGTTTTTCGAATAAGTGTCTAAGTCAGCAATTATACCTTAAATATTAAAACACACACATAAGTCACCTTGACTAACTACAAAACACCAAAATACCTATTCTGTACGTGTACATATTGCCAGTTTTTAGTACGGGCGTTAAGGGGTAAGTGTGGTTGTATAAGTATTTCATTTCACCACAGCTGTCGTTATCTGAATGCCTTGGTAAAGTATATAAGACCATTAACAGAAAAACACCTGTGGTAGCCACAAAAGCGACGAAATGTGTTTGTCCACGTAAAGTCCTATTTACTATACGATATGTGGGTTGTGATTTTAAAGCTTTCCTCCAATCTTTCGTTCCCATTTCGACTTCTTCTGGGATCATTAATAATTTGACTAACAGCCTTTTAAACCAGGTACAACGAAAATGGAAAGATAACATACTTTATCGTACTTAACTCATTATAATGATTTATTGAGGGCTACATAACCCAACATCAATTTTTGACGTGGAGTTTAAGAAACTGTAAGAAACTGTCACACAAACAGCTGATTTTAATCAATAACCATAGATTAATCAATACATAACAGATTTTACTATGCTGCCCTCGTCCGGAAAGTAACTTGTTGAACTTTGTTTACACACCTTTCCACAAGTGAGGTCAGGGGTTGTACTATACGAACTATTATAATTATGAAGCTTTAAAAGTGACAGTAAAACATTTTTTACAGCCAGTTAATACTGAAACAACATTGCAGTATATGTTTAGGCTAGGAAAGAGAGGGGACTTGTAACTAATAAGCTGAGACTGCATTGTATTTTTTTATTGAGACGGACGCCATTTTTTTGGTGTCAAACATTCTGTTGCAAGCAGCGAAAATATTGTAAATTGTATGAAGTGTTGTTTAATTTTTTGTGTTTATGAAAAACAGAATGGTTATATGTTGTTCTTATGACTAAATGTCGCAGTGTAAAAAAAATAATTGTTAATATTATTGTTAAGTAAAGAAAATTATGTTCAATTTGTTTGTGGCTTATGTTCAACTGAAAATAGCCAAGAGGATTATAATGCTTATTTTTTTTTGTTGGAATGAGTTTGTCAGTTTTCTCAAGAAAAAATACTTAGCAGGCTGTGAGAAGCAGTTGTTGGTCACAAAAGAAAACTAAAAAATGTAGTTAGAATATAAATACTTTTTTAAAATAAGTTTAAAAAAAAGATGTTTTCAGTAACGAAGAAATTTTTATTTTCATTTCAAATAATAGTTTAGTTCTATCAAATGCGTTTTTCCAAATATTGTTTAATAATTTTAGTATTCATGTATAATTTTTGTAAAAAAGATTTGGTGCCAAGAAGCCTAAAAATGGTATTATTGTAGTGTTGAAGATTATAAATCCCCTTTCTTATTCTAAAGCTTGCCGAATTACTTAATATTATAATGCTAACTACTCCTATGCTTTTCTTCCTTAACTGACGTAAATTTTGTAATACGACGAACTACATATAATTAGCTTCGTTATTTTTACATGTACTTTTCACACTTTTTTTGTTTCTTTTTTTATGTAAATAGAACCAATAACCAAACGTATTACCAGTCATTAAAAGATAATTAATTTTTAAATTACGATACTGCATTCTTCTCAATAATAAAACTTAATTAATTGGTATAAATAAAAACAGTCGATTTTAAATTGAAATCCTGATATAATATGAATAAAAAACGGCAGTAATTACAATAATTCACCAAATACAATAATAAGTATAATGTAATAAAATTGAAACGTAAACGTCCTTTAAAAATAAAAATTAGATCCAACACTAACGAATTTAAATAAAATACATAACACTGACATTCATCATAATTTCTTCTTCGGGGAAACCAAATTTGTTGCCTTTGAACTGTCAATGCCCAAAGCTGAGGACAACAATCGAACAACGCTTTTTACATCGGGATTTTCTGCCTCTAAAAATTAATAATAGAAAGAGTTATTCAAAATATTTCATGCCATAAACTTCGTTGAAAAAAAAAACCATCAAGTAACTTCAGAAAGAATAATAAATGTTTTTGTAATAAAATAGATACCATCTGCTGTTATCTCTTTTTCCAATTTGAGTTTTTCTTGGTTCATTTGCCACATGCCTTCTTCAATGGTTCCCTGAGATATTAACCGAATAACATTCACTGGATTTTGTTGTCCCATTCGATGACATCTATCTTCTGCTTGCTTATCATTATAAGGATTAAAATCGATATCATGAATTATTACAGTATCGGCCGCTGTTAAATTTATACCTAAACCGCCTGCTTTGGTTGATAAAAGGAAAATAAATATTTCGGGATCTTGTGTGAACTGATCGATAAGTTGCTGCCTATTAAAAAGATTATTTATAAAATTAATTAATCATTTTTAATTAATAATTTATATTTACCTTATATTAACTGGCGTACTTCCATCCAATCTTAAATACGAATGATTACGAACACACAAATAATCTTCCATTATATTTAACATAATAACATATTGACTAAAAATTAATACTCTGTGGCCTCCGACTTTTAAAGCTGGCAGTACTTTATCTAAAAATAGGAACTTTCCAGATGTTGTTATTAAGTTCTCTGGTAGCTCGAAATTTTCCAAACACTAATAAAATAATATCAATACATTTTCTTATAAATAATATATGTAAACTCTACAGTAATTCATAATAAAAAAAAACAAGGATAAATAATAAAATTTTTACAGCACCAATTTGAGTTTGACATATTTCTTGAAATACAATTATTACCTTAAATTGCTTCGTTAACGAAAAAATTTCGAAATCAGACATAAAGACCAAATCGTCCACGATGTACTGAACCACTGTATCCTTATAACCCGGATCTTTAGCCAACAGCTCAGCAATTTCCCTCAAATCGTCTCTTTGGTAGAAATAGCGCAATAAAAGTGGATGATTTGCTAATTTTCTAAGGTCAGTCATCATCGCCATACCATTATAGGCTGTGCTATATTCCTACAAAAAATAAGGTGAATATATCACTAGTTACTATCATCTCTAACAGAAAAAAAAATATTTACTTGTTTCCCAATATTTTGAAACGACTGTACCAATTCTTCATATTGTTCTTTTTGTGTGGGCACCATCGGAACAAATTCTACTCTATCTGATTTATTTGGCAAGTCTTGCAGAACATCTCTCTTCAATCGTCGTAACACAAATGGTTTCATTATACGTTTCGCTTGTTCAATCTGTTCTTTTTCAAAAGTAGGTAAGTCTTCTTTATCTTCTTTAGTTTTCTGTAAATATAACACCAATCAAATTATTTCGAATATTTGTTTAAATAAGAAAAACTCACAGCATTTTTTTGGAATAAAGATTTTAAATCGTCGGTTTTCCCTGAGAACATTGAAGGCATCACAAAATTTAAGAGAGACATTAATTCGAGCAAATTATTTTGAAGTGGAGTTCCCGTCAATAACAGTCTTTTCATTGCCTAAAATATTATAGTCATATACCTGTTAAACATTGGTAATTCAAATATTAGTACCCTTATTTTAAATAAATTTTCATATCGTTGAGTATTCATATTTTTAAGCATGTGTGCTTCGTCAAATACAACGTAATGCATTTGCATTGATTTAAACATCTTCCTCTCCTCCGATGTATTGGTAACCATACTGTACCTGTGCATGGAAAACGATCGAGAATTGTTTTTTAACGCATAAAAATAAATTAAACTTACGTAGTTACAATGACATCATAATTGTTAATATCTCCTCTATTCCACCCCATGCGGTACTGTCGGCGTTCTTCTATGTTACCATAATACATAAATATTCTTAAAGAAGGACACCACCGTTCAAACTCTGAACGCCAATTATCTAAAATTTGAAATCAAATATACAAAAAACTACTTGACACTACATCCAATTATGTTTTTACAACAATTCGCTTTAACGTTTTTGATTTAATACGACTTAAAAATAAATTTCATTCTCATTTTATAGTTTTTATATTTATTTAACACTGTCAATCAAAATTTTAAGAAAATCGCTTGTTTGCGAAATTACTATTTTATTATAAAATATTCTCCAAATAACAACTTCAATGTTATTATAAATACTATAATAACACAATTATGGAAATATGATGTACTCTTTTATATTTAATCAAACTTACCTAATGTAGAAGAAGGAACTATAATTAAATGTGGAATGCCTACTTTCGACGCCCTTATTTCTTTTAAATGCGCTAAAAATGCTATAACTTGTACCGTTTTTCCTAAACCCATTTCGTCAGCTAAAATGCCATTAACACCCTGTATATGCATAACTGCCAGCCAATTCAGTCCAACCATCTGATAACTTGTTAATTTATAACTAAAATAAAATTATTAATATATTCGGTGGGTAATATTAGTTATATACTTTTAACTTACGAACTGTTTAAAATTGATGGTTGAACTTTAACGCCTGCTCCAGCGGCAACTGCCTTTTCCATCTGTTGTGATAAGTTTGTACACTTCTTCATTAATATTCTTATGTTATTTCGAGTACCAAGTACCTGTTGTGCCGAATTAAGTAAATCAGGGCTGAGGTTTTTATTATTTTGTAGTTTTTGAACCTGTAAAAATAATATTACTCATGCTTTGAAGGTTTGTCTTAATTTTTAAAAATATACAACAGGGTTTTCAAAATGACTTTCAGGTAAACCGTTAGTAAATTAGGAACTTGATTCTGTTAATATTTTTTTATTATATTAGAAAATTAGTAAAAAAAAGTTTGCCAAATGTCTACAAAAGGTAATTTCCTTGTATTTTGTTTAGGGGAACACAGCCTTTTTTATGGGCATTAAATTTTAAGTTTAAAATGAAAAATAATTTTACTTAACAATTACGTCCACATTAACAACTCTAAAGTTGATAATTTGGAGTTCAATCCTTTAAAAGTAGAAAAAGGAGACTGTGGTAAATGAATAAACAACTAAAATAGGACTCACCCCAAATTACCACTAATTAATTTAAAACGCGGACACGTGTTTCGCCCAATTCAAACGTGGGCATTATCAGTCTCGCGTTGATAATGCCCACGTTTGAACTGGGCGAAACACGTGTCCGCGTTTTAAATTAATTAGTGGTAATTTGGGGTGAGTCCTATTTTAGTTGTTTGTTCAATCCTTTGTTCTACATTATTCAATCGAATATCACACTGCCATTTTGCAATAACGAAAATAATATTTTAGTAAGTACCTAGATATTTCAACAACTTACTAAATCAATCCAACCTTCAAAAGGTCTTAATTCAATAATGATATCTGCCTTCTTTTTAGAACAGTAATTCATAAGTTGCAATTCATTATTGGTTGCTGTTTGAAAAAAGTCTAGAACAGTTCTTTTATCACCTGTTAAATCATTATCTATCTCAACATCCGACTCTTCATCACTAGAATAGTAAATTGCATCATAAAAAGTGGCCAGTCAAATAGAACAATTCAACAACAAACTTACCTATCAAACACTCGACTATCTTTAAATTCGTTTTTATCATAATCACTTTCATCAGTATCACTATCTTCATCTGATCTCGTTTGTTTTACTAAAAATAATAATAAAAGTTGTTCAGTTCAGAAGAGGTTATCAGTTGAACTAAATAACAATATAAGTTTTGGTTTTAAAATGGCTCATATTTAATTTAGAATTCTTTCCTAATTTTGAGCAGCTGCTTTTTCATTGTTATCTCTCTATATTTAAGCCTAAATTTTATTTTGTTACACCTTCAAAAATATTACAAAATAGCCCAAAAAGGAAAAAATCAACTATAAACAGGAAATAGAGCAATTTTATAAAACTAGAACTGCATGTAAAGCCAGCCCTGTAAGCCACAGTCTTTTTATTAACACCCAGAACATTTTTACATACTTTTTTTCCTATTTTTGCTTTGTAACTCTTGACTGTTTTCACGTTTCTTATTATCACTGTTATTTAAAGCAGGCAGCTGTTTCAATGTAATAGTGGGTTTAGGCACTGTTTGTTGTTGTAATTGTTTCCAAGTTTGATAATTCACCCCTGTTGTACAATTTGCTCGCGATTTATTGAGTTCTTCTATTGCTTTATCAACATCAAAATCAACTTTGGACAAAATATCATGAAGTACCTAAAATTGTAAATGCATTCAGAAAATAATAGTAATTAATTCTGCACAGGTGAAGTTTGTTACAACAGACCCAAGGTTTAATTGAAAATAGAAGTCATGCCTATTTTTAATACAAAAAACAACTTGTTATTAGCAGCATTAAATTAGACATTTATGCAATATTTCTGTAGTAGAGCATTACAGACATTACTTCAAGCACAAGAACTCATCAATGAATTTTTATACTCCACTGTACTTGTAACAAAGGCTAATTTTTATGGCTTACCAATGAATCTACATCGTTGAACTTTTCCTTCAAAAATTTCATTTGCCTTTCACGTTCTATAACAAGCTGTGATTTTTGCTTACTCCTAAAATTGTTTGTTGTCCCATTCTGAACACTTTCAACTTCTTTGGAGGATTGCACTTTTTGTTCCTGGGGTGATTTTAACAGATCTTCCCTAGTTATAGGCACTTTTTTCGTCGAAATACTGTCAGAGGAACTGGTTGTTGATGCAATCATTTCCTTTTCTCTTCTCACTACAATGTATTTTCCGTTACTTTCAACAGCTTCCAATATTATCTTACCCTCTTTCTCTTGATTATCACACTCTGAAGCTACAATTAATTATTTTTTTAATTACTCGTTTAATTACTAAATAAAAAAGACCTACAAGGTGAAACTTCGTGTGAAAATGATGGTTTCTTTTGAATTCGATACTCGCGCAAATTAAGTAAATTAGGGTTATTATCCTCAGCCATTCTGAAATCGCAAGATCAACATTTAGAAATATTATTTAATAATCCACTAATCACACCATAATTAACAACAAACTAAAAAAATGTCTAATTACTTAAATAGAACCTCAAAAAATTTTCCGCACTGAAGTGTGAAACAAATTAAAGTACTAGTAGTGACTAGACAAACGTCTAGTGATTATATTCTAAAAATCATTATTCATTAATTATAAATGTAATGAACAAAGTGAATATAGAAAGAGTAATGGTCATTTTTAATTTTAATACTAGTATTAATTTACATCCCTACTTTACCGTAGCAGCCGTAATTCGTACGATACCAATGTCTAATTTTAGAAATAGTCAAATAAATAAATTCTAATCCTACTGGAATAAGTAAAAACCAAAATTCAATACTTTTAAATTTAATTTAACAATTTTCTTAATGATCAAATGAACTTTAATTTTTGTAATGTTTGTTCATACATAAATTAAATTTAACAAAAAAGGTTGTCAATAGCTCATAACTTCAATATTAATTGTTTCTTACATTTTTTAAAAACAGCTATAATTATTGTTTAAAACAGTAAAAAGTATTTCTGTTAAATGGTCTACTTATACTTCACCCTGTATAAGCTAATCGGTTATGTAGCCACTACTTCATTTGAGTTTGTAGTATCTACACTAGGTGTCTCTGTTGCGACATTTTTGTCGAAAAATAATAAGGTCTTCACAAAATTAATCCTTAATTTGCGAATTTATTAAGTTGTTCAAGATAATGGCCAGCTTTGCAAGAAGCTTACGAATCCTTACGAGGAATCCGGTCATAATTCGTTCATTTTCATCAAAGCCACACATCGTAGTTTTACGCAAAAGTTTAAGTGTTACCCCATGTCTTAACAACAGAAATAACATATTAGAAAATCATGTAAGTAAATTAATTTCATATAATTCATTCTAATTACTTGCTCTTACATTAATTTGTGAGTTATTTTTAAATGTAAAATCAATATATTACATAATGGCAATTTAACCTCACTTTCACATTAGAGTCAAGTACGATTCTATAGCCCCGAAAAAAAAAAGGCAAAATTGTCAGAAGATGAAATCAAACAACGTGTTCTTAAAGTCTGTGCTTCATATGATAAAGTTACCGCTGATAAGGTAATTATGAAGTTTATTTTCTATTTTACAGAGGCAGTATTTGCAACAAGAGAGAGGTTACAGTGCCAAACCACCTTTATCTTTAAATTCGATTAGTGAACGCGTTTTGTTGGTCCTTAAACTTTATGATAAAATCACCCCAGAGAAGGTAATTTTTCTCTTGTAGCATATATGCAATTTAAAAAGCCCGCTGTACTACATTTGTTTATTTTTATATTATAGTGAAATGTTTCTTGCAGCTTTCTTTGGAGTCTCATTTTATTAACGATTTAGGATTGGATTCTTTAGATCATGTAGAAGTAATAATGGCAATGGAAGATGAATTTGGTTTTGAAATTCCAGATGTTGATGCCGAGAAGCTATTAAGACCAGCAGATATTGTTCGATATGTTGCAGATAAAGAAGATATATACGAATAATTTATTTGGCAGTAGATCTTGCTAAGTTTGTAAAATGTTCTTTTTTAATATTTATGTGATAAAACAATTCAATGCCCTGTAGATAAACATAAACATATTGAAACATTCTACAAATGTTATTTAAATTTCAATGTAAATTGATGAACAGAAATATAGCCTTGGATATAAATAAAGTAATACATTTGTTTAGTAATTTTTTACCAAAGATACATTTTGTTTTATTTCTACTTAATGATAAACCTTTATTACAAATCACTAATGAAAAGTATTGAGATTTTAGACATATTTTGTCTTTATTAACTTAATGTTCTGATAAAAAGGGCAATTTAAATAATAAATAATTTGTTTTAGTAAGTTTTTAAAATACTTTTCGAGAAAGATCTATAATGTTTAAAAAGAATTGAGGAGGAAATATAAATAATATAACTTCACTTATTTTTAATAAGTAAAACACATTTTAGTGTGGTGCAGTATTTACTTCTATTATTTATTCACATAAAACTGCGAATCTTTCAACAGTGTAAAATTTATTAACAAAATAGACTTCATCCTATTTACAAAATGTACCTATATTGTATTGTAGAGTACCTAGAAATATGTATTGCACTGTACTTAAAAAAATTACACCTAACGATCACCATTCTAAGGTTTTCTTTCACCATTGCTGAGCTCTGATGAGGTTTTTAATATTTCTTTTATTTTGTAATTTTCTGGTACTTTGGAGTAAATGGTAGGCGTTGGTGCTGCGTCTGGTACTAAACTTTTTAACACTATCGACACCACTGACCATGGGAACACCCTAAAAAGATAAACAAATTCATACATTCATATGTATCATTTATTTTGTTTGTTTTATGACACATGCAAATTACATTATTTTTTCGTTTTGTAACAAACATTAACACCCCTTTAAATTTAAGTTGTTACGCCCCTGGCTAAATGTTAAATCTGTATCATAACCCTCTCCTTTGTTATAATATTAATGTAGTGCAATAAACATTCTTCTTTTGTCATTTTTATGCTAATTAGTGGTGAAGGAAGTTCTCTATATTAAATTTATAATTATGTAAGTATTTTTATTAACCGTTTAATTAATTTGGGGTGAATTGTCTTAAGAGACTACTCTTATTTAAATAAATCGAAATAGGTATTCTTTGACAAACAAGATTAAAAGTTTTTAGCAAATTTCAAACTACAACATGAAGGGATGGTTAATTAATTGATTATTTACACGCATAAATAAGCATGTGAATTTTTTTAATACTTCAAGTGCTTATTAGATATAATGGATTTCTACGAATAAATAATATAAATTTATACAATATTTGAAATTTAAAATAAATCGGCCATTTTAGTTTTCAACACTACGCATGCGTGAAAATTATTTGTATCCTTGCAGTTGGAAAATTCGTAACTTTACATGTTTTTAATATTTTGATTTTGATGGCGTGTTTATAAATATTTAACGCGATTTAAAGTCAGTATTTATTGTGTAACTACCTAATCAATCAAATATTAATAAGGTAAGCAAAAGGTATTCGATTTAAGTCAATTATAGTGATTAGAAAAGATGAGTATTTTTGAATTTGTGGAAAAGCTGTTTTGTGCACACTTTTACTTGAACGTGTATGGGAGTGAATTTAAATAGGTGCAAATACTTTAATATGTTCGAATTTTGATATTTTGGTTTCCCATTATTTCATTAGAAATCTAACCTATGTAGTACGATTTAATGAGTACAATATAAAATTACAAAAATAATGAGTTATTTACGGTTTAATGTATTAAATTTGGAAACAAATGTAACTTCAATTTCAAAGGTATGGTTCATTAAAATATTAATTTTTGAAAACTAGACTATTTTACAAAATTCTTCAGTGCTAAAATACTGGGTTAGACAATTCTAGGGTGGTAAATTGCCATCCCTTGTTACCCTGAATTATGCCACTCGTATTAGGTTAGAATGAATGCAAAATATTCATATCAACATTAATTGAATCTTTGTTGAGTAAAATAAGAATTATAATTAATAAATAGTTGTTAAAGTGCTTGAAAATATAATTTTTATAAACAGTTTGTGAATGTAATCGTGTCCTTGGATTTGTGACCTTTTTGTAGTATTATAGGCTCGTAATGTCTCCTCTCTGCAATAACATACATACATAGGAACATACAAACACATTCAGGTACTTGTTTTATAGTGTTTGCCATTTTTTGTCCCTTCCCCTTCTATAATATAGTACATCTTTTATCTGAATAATGTTGTTCGTTGTTTATCTTTGTAGAAAATCGTTCAATTAAAAAAATAGTCTACATTTAAATCATTTTAAGAAAAACAGGTTACAGTCAGTACCTATATCTATTTTTCTTACTTATTTATTGTATTATATTATTTCTCAGATGAAATTATTGTTCTTTTGATTTGCAATTAAGTGATCAATACCTATAGTATAATTATTTGTTATAAATTATTTGATTGTATCGATAGTGTAGTATATTGGTTTGGTTTAAAATATAATTAAATGTAAGAATATTATTGTATGTGATTACGTTTAATTTTAATTTTAACTTTTTTTTTTGTTTCAGATGTGATTAGTGATTTTCAAACGTTGGTGTGAAATTTGGGGTTGTTTCTGATTTTGTGTCAGCGTTAAAGGACGAAGAACGTTTACAACAGTAAGCGAATTTTATTTTAACAATATTTTTGAACTTTTCTATTATTATTTTGCACGTTTTTTCTCGCCAGTAGTGTTTTTAAAACGTGAGATTTAGATAAAGAGAGATAACATTTATCCTTAAAACTTCAAATTATAACAGAAAACAGAATAAAATATTATACTTTACCATTTCAAAATCATCACAAATTTGAAAAACGTTGGTATCAAGACGAACATTTCTTCTTTCTGTAATGCCTCCACAATCTTGTCTGCTACATCAGTGGATTTTAATTTGGGTAAAAATCTGGAATTTACATCATTAAACATTCCTGTCGCTTGGATAAAATAGGGACAGACTACAGTCGTTTTCACTCCTTTTATTCCTGGAATATTTAGTAGTGCATTTTAAAATCAAAACATTTAATACAATGGCATAAAAAAATTACAATATGTCGTCATCTACACCAGTTTCTTACTACTATTGGTAGTATGTCGTTTATATTTCATGAGATCCTTATCAAGGGCATTAAATTGTAAGAATATTATAATAATTTATAAATACAGCGAATATAGGCAACATAAACAACCTCACAGGCGATTTTGTAGTATACTCGGTTCATAATTTTTTTTATTGGTTCAAATCTTAATTATAATAAAACTCTATTAGAAAATGAGTTTTTTAACTTTATCTTGATGGCTGATTTTTTTGATCAAGGATTTTAAACTGTAAACATATTAATCCACTTTTATGCTTCATTACCACCACATTTTTAAAAATATAGCGAATGTAGGCAACTTTAACATCCTTACAGTCTATTTTGAAGTATACTTGGTTCTTAAAAAAATTTCTTTTATCGGATTAAATCTTAATTATAATAAAACCTTTTATTGGGTACTTTGTGTTAACTTTATCTTGTTGGTTGATTTTTTTATCAAGAATTTTAAACTGTAAGAATATTAATCCACTTTTATGCTTCATTACCAGCACATTTTTAAAAATATAGCAAATATAGGCAACTGTAACATCCTTACAGTGTAGTTTATAGTATACTTAGATCTTAAAGGGAAAATGTATTTGTTAAATTAAATCTTAACAACAGTTTTTCACGTTACCTTGTTGGCTGAGTTCAATTTTTAAGGCTTCGTCAAACCCTACAGCTGCAAATTTAGATGCACAATAATCCACCAACTTATTGATTCCTACGAATCCAGCCATTGAAGCAATGGTTACTATATGACCGTGGTCTTGTTCAACCATTTTTGGCAGAAATGCTTTTGTCGTCTAAAACAAATCATTTTCAATTATAGCAGGTTTATAATTTAATAATTTAAGAATTACTTAAAAGCGTCTAAAGCAAGGTTTAAAGTTTCGTTTGTCTGGTATGCATCTGTACCCGTTATTTCATAGACATACATAGGTATGTATACGATACAAAAGTACAAGGTATATAAAAAAAATTATGCAATAAATTATAAATATGGGCAATGATAATAACATAACAGAGCACATGCTATTTAATTGCAAATTATCTCTAATTATGTGATGGCGTGACAATGAAATTAATTATTATATTATTATTTGTGATACAATTAAAAAATTGAAAGGCCTAGGCTTGGGCAACAACAATTTTTTATGGTACCTATCTAAAAAATTAATTTGAATATGTAGGTAATTAAAATATGATATATACCTATTTATGCATATATACAGGTGTTACATACGTTTTACAAGTCAATTAACAACCTGTTCTGATAAAGTTTTTTTTATAACATGCGAAACATTATTGCTTCTCCTTTAGTAAGTTTCATGATATTCGTTAAGTAACTAATTAGTGGCAAAATAGTGCATTTGATATATTTTGAATGAAAGTTACTTTTATGTTTTTTTTCATAAGCTGCAATAGGAAGAAACCTTAAGAAAAGCAGTCTTAGCAATTAACTATTTAAATACTCGAGTTTTGTGAACAGTTAGTAACATTCTGGATTTTTTTAAATGAACATAAGATGCTTACACAAAATATTTTTATGTATGTATGAAAAAATTGGCAACATTTGAAAAAAAAAATTATTATTAATTTTAGGAAAAAAGTCATTGTTTATAAAAAGTTCTGGAAGGCCTGAAGCGGAAAATGCAACTGTCAGATGTTATTTTTTTCAGTCTAATACGAAGTCTGTCAAAAAATATGAATTTTACTCAAGAGTAAGACATGTTTATTTTTAAAACATATGTGTTATTAAATGAACTTGTTTCTAATCACATTTTACATTATATACTGATTTTAAACAAAGTAGGTATTGCTACTTTAAGAAAATTTTGATTTTTAAATGTTTTTGGTACACCGCCACACACCAATGTTAAAATCACTAAAAAATTTTAAAAGGGACGAAAAGATGAAAAGATACTACTACTAACTAACCACCCAGTCGAACATTATTACCAAGAATAGGTATGAAATTGGTGTCTTTTTGACCCTTTAAAGTTTTTTCAATTAATTCAAAATTGTCAACATCAAAAAAATGATAAAAATTAAATTTTTCTTAAAATAGAAACATCTTTCCAAAATCGATATGTTGACGTAAAATTCCACTAAAAATAAGTTTTGCAATAGCTATTTTATATTTTAAAAATAAAGGTGCTTTAGGTAGTCTTAACCAAAATTGGTTAATAATTTGATAAATTAATAACTTTATTAGGATATTTTTCATAAAATACAGTTGGGGTGTGATTGGCTGTTATTCCTTGTTGTTTCAACGGTATATAAAGGAACTAATCCAACCCTAACCTAACCTAATCTAATCTGTCAAATGTTTTTTTTTAATGTTTGAGTTTCAATTTTTTTCTACTTAAAAAGTCTAAAATCTCTAAAAAATTGTTGACTTTTTAATTACATAATTGTTGTCGTTGCAAAAAATCTAGTAATTCAGTGGTTTTTCTGATATCCCCACCATGATAATAAATAACCTTAACCTACCCAAAAATGAGCCAGCACATTGACGTCAAAGGTACGTTGTATGAGGTGATCGGGGGTTTCCAGTAGTAATTTTCCTGAAACAACTCCAGCGTTGTTAATCAGGATAGTAACCTGAAACAAAAAAAAATTAATTAGCGTTAATTGTTACTATCGATCAATTTTTACATAATTTGTATTGGTTTTTTTTTTCTGATTTATTATAGTGTACTTAACATAGAACCGGAATTTCCTAAATGCAAAAAAACCAAAATTAGCATTAACAGTAAACAGCTTGGTTACTCTAAGATGAGCTCTGAAGATTTTACAGTCGGCGTAGAAGAAAGAAAGAGAACGCATTCGGAGGAAGAAAGATACAATCAATGCTCGACAAATTACGACAAATAAATATACTAGTTTTAGACAGGGGTTCTTGATGTCTCCTCTCCGGTAGTCGTTAATTTAGTTGATACCTGAATCTCCCGATACTGTTATGTACCCAAAATTATTATACATAGATAACCTTTCAGTAATGAAACGTGTTAATATCGTAGCATTTTGCACACTATATTGGCGCTTTTATATTCTTTAAAATATAATAATTATATAAAATATTTCGACCATTTTTAAATGAAAAGTCGGGCGATTTAGTATGCGCCCTGACAAGTACTCTGCTTCAAACCAAGCATGCAAATGCATCTCTGTGGCTATCGCCAGCAAGGCGTTACCTTTTGCCATTGCGCATCTTAAGAACTAGTAATCCCGGAGACCATCCTAGAGTAATTTTACTGTACATAAATTTATGGTTGTACTAATGGGAAAACGATTTTCACTATGCACAAACCATTAAAAAATAACAGAATAAAATCGTTTTAATTTATGGGGTCGTCAAAATTGATTAATCATAAACAGGATGTTGCTGTGGATTTTTTATTATTTATTTAATAATAAATTTTTTGTGAATAAGTTGTTATGAGATGTTTATTGAGTTTTCGGTAGGCGATAACATTGTCATCTTCAGAATTTGGTTTTGGTACACAATTAAAAATAATTAATACTTATTGGCTAGCAAACAATTTTTGGAGATAGATACGAAAACCTTCGTCAAAATGTACAAACATTTTCTAATAATAATTAAATTATTAAATAATATTGTTTTATTATCACATAATAGTTAGGTAATTTTTAATAGCCTGTAGTTATAAGTTCGTCCTTTCGGAATTACAATGTAATCCTTAAAAATAATTGTGTTGTTTGCTTCTTTGAAAATTCAATAATTAAAAACTTATTGTTTTCCTAATAACATGTCATAAACTTTGCGGAAAACCTTGTTCAATAAGCCAATTAACGGTTTTTGAATACAATCATGACTAGAAAATTTTCATCACAATAGTAATCAATAATACAGACAAATACTGTGATTTATTTGAAATAATTACCTTTGACATTAAAATACTTAATGTCTATTTGTATTTATTATTTTAAATTAATTTTTCCAAATTAAGTGTATCCAAAATACTAATGGGATAATAATTTTGTTCTTGATTGACTTTTATACCGTTCTAACTTAGATCATTTTGTAGGTACACAGGAAAAACTTTAAATCTAATTAAGAAATTAAAATGGCGGTCACTACCCTCCGAGACCAAAGGCCTTTTTTTACTCTTAACAAAGCGCCCGTGAGTAAGTGCTGCAGAGCTGCAGAACCCCCAAAAAACTATATATATATATGTTACAGTTAAAACAAGTTTTTAGTTAGAACTCGTTTTCCCTAGTTAAAACTAGTTTTTACTTAATGCCTTTGTTAAAACTAGAAATACCCAGTTAAAACTAGAATTTACCGCACTGATATATTTAATTTTCAGATAAAACTAGTTGTCACATCGGGCTGTAGTTAAAACTAGCACTAGAAAAACTAATTTGGGATTGAAAACAAGTTATAGTTTTAAAAAGATTTATTGAAAAGATCTAAGACACTGAGAACCAAATAATAATCTAACACTAAAGGAACATTTTAGGGAACATCGACTTAAATTAGTTGCCAAGATGACAATATTAATTATAAGTAGGTAAATAAAATAATCAAATAAATCAACAGAACACAACCATAAAATTTCAAAAAGAAACATTGTTAAAGAACATTGATTAACACACAATAAAATCTAATCAGTCAAACTTAAATTTAAAAAAGGCTGAGGATCTACTACGCGAACAGTTTCGGAAAAACGCGTTTTGTCTAGTAAGAACTAGTTTTAACTGATATTCGATTTGAGCATTAGTTAATTCCAGTATTAACAACTAAAAACTAGTTCTAACTGCAACATATACAAGTTTTCACGATCTAATTACTAAAATTTATCAATACTTGTAGTAATTTAGTGCATCTACAAATCTATATATCCTGACGTCAATGTGTTAGTTCAAAATCGCCTTGTATCAGAAAATTATCAACAGTCGAAAGCTTGTGCTGTACTTAATTTTCACTTCTATATAATATGTATCATACCTTCTCCCACCAGCAATTAGTTTATTAGTACAAGGGTAAAAGCATGCGAAAAGAGGCTGAAAACGGTTCTGCAATCGATACAGACCAGTTATTTTTATGTCGCGAGCCAACACTGCTCTTATTAACGCATCAAAATTATTATAAGCCTGGAAAATTTTCAATTATTATTATTTATAGTTGAGATTCTCTCGAGCTACTTTTCGAAACAGAAATGTTGAGCAAGTAGCAAATACATTGATAAGATTTAATTACAATGATTTAAACAGTTGCGATTTTAACATTTATTTCTTAATTAATACACGAATACGTATAGCCGCTACTAATAATGTACCTAACGCTTTTAGTGTGTAATGACTATTTCAAACCTCTTACTTGTTGCAACATAGTTTATTAAAATCGATAATGGCTTATTTTTGATCTCGACCACAATCCGATAATTGCCATTAAAGTCTCTAATTTGTTATGTAATACGAATAAGTATTTGTTGCAAATTGTAAAGGTAACGTTTGATATTATCTGTTTGTAATGTATACGTACGTATTTGTTCGAGTTTACGCTATAGTATTTTAAACTAGCATATAATTTGTATAGTACTTATATTTGTACCTACCACAGATATAAATAAAATAAATTGTATCTTACACATTCGCTAAAAGGATTGTATTTCAAGCCCCTTCGAAAAGTATCAATGTTTTTGAATTAGAATAAAAAGTCCTGAAACGAGCAATTTTGCAACTCATACTTGATTGCTCAGTGCATCTATTTTATTGACGCTAGATATAACCAGTTAATAGACTAAAATATATGTAAATAAATTAGTCATAAAACTGCTGTGTGCTGTACATTGTTTTCAACTCTAACCAGATCGGATCATCTTGTTGGTATTTATAGAAATAACTTTTTAGATAAACAAGGTTTGTAGTTTGCCTTCACATGTTGTATTTTTTGTAAATCCTGTTACTAAGTGTGTACCTAGTAAAGTTTCAAGTAAAATTCTCATGACATTAAAATAAAACAGAAAAATGAAGAAGAAATTTTATAGAATTTGCCCGAATATACGAAATATATATTGCCCGGGTAATAATATATTACACGTTTGATGAAACATTCTAGAATATTCGCGAATTTAGAACTATCCAGAACATCCCATGATTCAAAACATTTTATAATTTTTTTTAACATTCTGACGCATTCTTGAATGATCTTCAAGATTCTGGAACATTCTTGAACATTGCCAAATCATTCTGAAATGTTATAATAAACATTCTTTTACTTCTTAGAACATATTTGAACTCCCTGTAACATTCTAAAAAAATCTGCTTCATTCTCATTTCCACTCCGTGCTGTTTGCTGGGTGAGTGTAGTGACATCAGTAGACGCCTGATAATAATTGATCACTTATCGACCACTGAGAGTTGAAGATTATTACAGTACTAATATCGCTATTAGAAATTGGGGTTGGTGATAGAAGGATGAAAATTAAGGGTTATATGTATTTTTTAATGCCAAATTATAAAAAATAAAAATAAAAAATTTTGTCCTAAAAATAAAAAAGTTAGGGGTGGACAACCTTTATCACTTAGGGGTATGAAAAATAGATAGTAGCCGATTCTCAGATCTACTGAATATGCATCTAAAATTTCATAGAAATCGGGCAAGCCGTTTCGGAAGAGTATAGTAACTAACATTGTGACACGAGAATTTTATATATGTAGGTATACCTGACAGGTTGATTGAATTTGATGTTGATCACAGATGGACAATGAATGCTTCAGTGCTTAGTGCTTCAAGTTCTTTCAGGACTTAGAAGCAATATTAATGTAAGCATTTCTCTCTACAAAAAATTGATGGTTTAATAAATATTTATAGCCAAACTTCTATAAGTTGATTTTTTAATATGTCGAACAAAATTGGTTGATACCTAATAAATAGCATCAACTATGAGAAATACGTGTACTTTTTAATTCGAACTCTCGAATTTATGTTACTCGAATATCTTTGGCGCCAACTTCGATAAGTCGAATTTTCTGGGGAAATTCCTTAATAATGTACAAATTTAATATCTCTATTTAATAGCGGTGAGGTAGTTCAGTTTCTATAATTATTTTATAGTATAATAAAATTTGTGCAAGTAGAAGAAAAAAAAAAACTGCAAGAATTTATTTAAGACTCAACTAAAATTTATAAAAATCTATTAGAACTTTTTTTTATTCATTTTTCATTTTTAAGCCATAGTTTATCAACGTTTTACTGATTTTATAAATAAAATATTTACAGAAAAAGAGACTAATCGTTTTTTAATTTGGGTGGATAAGTAAACATCGTAGGGTCGATAATTTTAACTTTTATACTATGTCAGATATGTCCTTCAAGATGGCCCACCTGAAATTATTGCAAAAATTAATAGAGGGGATGTCTCTGAGAAGGGTTTCAATGGGACGTTCGTCATATCATGGTTAATTTTTCGAACAGGGAGTGTCAAAGTTGACCAACTTCTTTTTAAATTTTAAACATATAGTACGTTTCTATTCTTGCTAATTAAAATATGCTGAATTTTGATATAGTAAT
Organism: Agrilus mali; assembly: GCA_029378335.1. Lineage (NCBI taxonomy): Eukaryota > Metazoa > Arthropoda > Insecta > Coleoptera > Buprestidae > Agrilus > Agrilus mali. The sequence goes on from CM055661.1 coordinate 4,817,109, forward strand.
TTGAATATTTCTTATTAAAATGTTCATTTACAAAAAATTAGGACATACATATGTATGTGTCGAAGTCTGGATATTTTTGCATCACATGGCAATTCAAGTTATCGAAGTTTGACTGTATATTGCTTTGTGATTTGTATTTGAAAAGGTTTTGGATCTTTTCAAAGTACCTAAAGTCCTCTCTCTTAACTTTTCAAAGTAACTGCCAATTCGAAGTTCTTGGATTTTATTATTTTTTTTAAGGATCACAGCACTTTAAATAGAGACCTTTGACTTTTAGGCCTTGGGGCTCTTTTGATTAAGAACTTGTTCGGCTCTGATTGTTAAACAAAACCCTCATAAAAGTCCTAAGTCCAAAGCTCTTGATTAAGAAGCATTGTTTCTTTAAGTCCCAATTAAATTTTAAAACCCAACGACTTTGAAATAACTTCAGTTTACACTTTACAAGACTCTTTTATAAACTACCTAATATGATATGTATCTAAAACCCCAACTTGTTTACAAAAGATAAGGAATTAAAATGGTTTTAAGCCTTGAAAGAATTTGAAGCACATATTCAAGCACAAAACCCTAAAACATTGCCCAATTCATTAGGGTTTCTATTATTTTTTAGAAATCCATAATTTCCTATTGCATACGCAACCATCCATGCACATGAGTATGCGGGTATATCTAGACACATACATTTGAACTTTAATTCTCTAAATTATTGTTTATAACGAGCGTTCGCCTATAACGAACTTTACTGTAACATGAGTATTCCTTACAAGCAAATTTCGTTTCTATACTAATAGGTAGGTACTCGTAACCTAAATCATATAGTGAATATTGGAATCTACATTTCCTTGTTCAGTATTTTTTTTTTTTTTTTTAGTTTTTAAATGTATATATACATTTTCGACGCTTATTTTTCAATACTATGATTGAAATGAATAAGGAGTTGCTTGCTACAACACAGTTTTTTTTTTGGGTCAATAGAGCGTGAGGTAAAAGCCGCTACATAGTGAAGGAAACATTGTTTCGAAAGTTAATAAGTATAATTAATTAGTTTAAGCGAAGAGATTCGATAATAAACAATAATAATGAAATTATTTCAAACCCGAGAAAAATGTCAAGGCCCCAGCGATTTCACAGAATGTAGATATTATGTAATTATACTTTTGGCGCTCAATATTAATGAAACCGTTCAACGACAGATGGTATAGTGTATCAATTATTTTTGGTCAAAAAATATTGCTTAATATACATATGTTATACGAAATAAAAAATATATACGTACATGAAAAGTGTATGCAGACTGATTTGTAGAGGTGTCAGTGAAACTGGCACAACAAAGTTGGCAAAATTAATTAAGGGTTACATTATTGAGTTAAAAAATTGGGGCTGATGATCTCTCAAAGACATTTGATATTCTTATGAAGCAATAAATTAATGAAAATAAAAATTGTAGGTTATGCCTATTAAAGGGTTAAAATAGGTAGATAGGTGCAAAATTCAAATTTAAATCAGGACAATCTAAACTAGCCAAAATTTTACCCCAGAGGTATATATCTTTTCTTTTTAAGGTTATGCACCTGTTGAAAGTTGAATTGTCCAGTCTATTTTATCGCCAGCAATTTAATCAGTGCCAGTTAATTTTTTTTTTCTGAGGAATCCCCTTTACACACAAAATAGGCAATACCCTCCAGACCTTCCATGGGCCTCGTCACCCTAGTAAAAAACCTAAAATTATGCCCATGGTATAAGTTATGGTTACTGTAGTACTTATTGAGAAATAGTATTTTGATGGTAGTTGTTGTTTACCTGCTATTTAACACCAAAATTAAAAACTTTTCTATTATAACTGAAATTAAGACAATCTAAACTAACCAAAATTTAACCCCAGAGGTATACAGGGTTTTTCAAGTTGATGGGCTATTAGAAGTATATGAATTAGTAGAAGGAATTCAATTCTGAAACTTGGGCTCATTTGGTTATTGTTTATGATTGAAAAAATAAAAAGTGGTAGGTGCCATTTGAAAAAACGAAGGTACTCGTGTTTGAAGTTCTTAAATTTTAGAATTTTATTTTGAACGCCCTGTATAAATTATTTAGTTCAATTTTGTCAAGGCGTTAGCACTAATATTCAGGTATTACTAGTAAAAATTTCAACACTCTAAGTCGTATTTTGTGGAAGTTATGATTTTTTATAATTTGGGTTGCGGTAGCGATTTTTTCTATAAATTAAATTAACTCAGAAACCGATCGTCATAGGTGTACAAGTTGGTTATCAAACTTACCTTAGAATTACATGTTTTATTCGAATTCAGCGTAAAAAATATAGATACTATTCCATTTGAAATAAAGTTGGTGTCGACTTTTTAAAGGAAGCGGCATAAACAATAACCAAATGAGCCCAAGTTTCAGAATTGAATTCCTTCTACTAATTCATATACTTCTAATAGCCCATCAAATTTTAAAAAATATCTTGGTGGTTCTTGTTTGTTTACTTCCTATTTTTCGTCAAAATTTTATTTATTATTGCTGAAAGGTGCAGCTGGGACAATCATATGTGTATGTGCTGTATTAAGTCCAACTGTAACACATTTTCCTAGGAATACTTTGTTTATTTGTAAATACAATTTATTATAATAATAGAAGGATAGTCACGTTCTCGGGCGGCATAATAAAAAGCAGAAAACGTGAAAAAGGAAATTTGTATTGTGCACGTGATGACGTTGTTTTATGCTTTTATGTGACAAACGAGCGAAATTGTCTAACCTTCTTTTTATGCTATCACGATATGTTTTTAACGAGAGTACGAGACTGCAGAGGAATGCAGTAAAAACTGTGGAAAACAAACAAACTGCAAAGTTCGTTAAGAAAGAAGGTTCAGGGCCGGGCCGTGAGTTTAGGGGGCCCTGGGCTAATTATACTTAAGGGCCTACCTAATTACTCAAAGTATAGAAAAAAAATGAGAAAGTAAAATATTTGATTTATATTATAATATATTATGGATTCTTTCGCATTATCGTCTATTTTTGATTTTGACTTGACTTAGCTGGGGGCCCCTTGAATCCACGGGGCCCTGGGCTGAAGCCCAAAAAGCCATATGGTAGATCCGGCTCTGAGAAGGTTGATAGCATTGTTAAAGTTTGATGCTTGTTTTGTGGAACCATCTTCAGAAAGGGTGTGGTAAACTCCACATCAAAAAACTTTCCAAAATTTTTCTTACATTTAGAATGTTTGACACTTAATTATGATAATAAACTGAATTCGAATCCATCCAAATAAAAAAGAAATTCTTTGTACATAGTGACTAATTTTTTGTTAATGGTAGCTCCCATTTTATTATAGATAACTAGCAGCAATATACCCGGCGTTGCCCGGGTAAGAATATATTACACGTTTGATGGAACATTCTAGAATATTCGCGAATTTAGAACTATCCAGAACACCCCATAATGGTTCAAAATATTTTCTAACTTTTTTTAACATTCTGAAACATTCTTGAATGATCTTCAAGATTCTGGAACATTTTTGAACATTGCAAAATCATTCTGAAACAGAGACGTGATTATAACTAGACTGAGTCTTGGATTTTCAGGATGATACTATTTGGGTAGGCAACCCATCGTGCGCATTAAGGGACAGAAACGCTGAACTTATTAGAGCTCCCGCAACCTCACTCAAGAAGAAAAAAGAAACTTGGGTGTTTCATTCCCACCAATATTGGTGGGCGGGCTGTCCCCCCCCGGCCTACACTCTTGTGCAAAGTCGGGGGGGTAGGGCGGAAGGCCCTCTTCAGCCTCCTTCAGGAATCGTGGGAATGGGTGGGTGGTGGTGTGGGGGAAGAAAGATGAGACGGACGAAATGAAGACAGAAGAGAAGTGAAAGACTATCTGTGGAATATTACTACCCCAGCATTTGCCTAAATGATCCAAGGAAACCACAGAAAAACTTGGACCAGAGTAGCCGGCCCCGGAATCGAACCGGTGACCTCCCGAATGCTAAGCAATGATCTAGACCACTAGACCATGCCGCTCGGTCAACCTCACTCAGAAAGCGGTAATTTAAGATAAATGTTATGAGACACAGTTTTTTTTACATAGGGTTTTGTGAATTAGATATTTTTGGTTAAATTAGTATAAAACTATTTTAATATAAGAATAATGGTTAACTTTTGTTGTGCATACGGTTGTCGTGAAAGATCCTCTAAAGATTCCACAAGTACATTTCAAACATAAAGCACACTGATGCATTTATAATTTCTTCTAAGGTTCCCTAAAGATCCCGAATTAAAAAAAAAATGGGTGAATGCAGTAAGGCGCGAAAATTTCACACCGACAAAGCATTCAGTTATTTGCAGTAAGCATTTTGAAGAAAGTAATTTTTTAATATTTGTAGGAAAAAGAAAATTAAATCCAAATGCTGTTCCTAGTTTTTTTGGGTTTCCTGAACATTTAATTAAAAAAGTAGTACATACATCGACGTACCAAACGAACTATTTCGTCGCAGCAGCAACAGTAAGCAACAAACTGAATGTGTAAAGTTACGATACATAATTGTAATTTAATTTCGCAGTAGTAGTAACTACCATAAATTTAGAGTTGCCGTCAATCCCGTCAACTTCAAAAGTACATCCTGAAAGGTAAATTTTGATATAAATATACTAGATCAAGATCCGCTTAACACTCATCTTAGGCAATTATTTAATATAATATTAAGAGTTTATTTTACTATTAGGGTTCATCATGCCACGAAAACTGTAAACGAAGCAAGTGTTAGGGTAAAACAATTATATACGAAGCTCATATTATTTAAAAATCAGTAGTTCCTTTAATTACCTATTACTTCACTTTTTAACCGTTATTTTTATTATTTAGATATTAAGTGCTCTAAATTTTTTAATACTAGACAGTATAGAGCAGGGATGGCGAACCTTTTTTGATGTCCGTGCCACAAAGTCATAAAAATTATTTTTTAAATAGGTAACGTGCCACAATAAAATTTCATTCGAAATGTTAGCGTGGTGAAACTATACGTAAGTATCTATAATTAAACAAACAAACAAAAGCAATTCATCTTTAAACAATTTTTTATTAATCAATGTTTTACAAAAAGCATTATGCTAGAAACAAAATTCACGTTAAAAAAAATTGTTTTTAATGTGATTTTTGTTGCTGTACACAAGATGATAAAGATTTAATATCTGGTTCATATTTAGTTAATTTCAACAGTACGCATGCAGAGCTCGACTCATCCGCCATTCTATTCCTATATTTATTTTTTATAAAATTTAATTCTGAAAATAGAGATTCACATGTCCACGTCGATGAAAATATTGATAAAATTGCCTTTGCTAATATTTTTAAAGTTTTAAACAATAAAACGTGTCAGGAACTGAATTCCATGTAGTATAGTTAGAATTTCATCTTCTGCAATTTTATTTATTTTATCCAATAATCGATTACTTTCAATAATTTCTAAATCATTTCTTAAATCAACAAATTTTTGGTTCTATATGGTACTTGACTGAAATTCAACTAATTCAATTTCTAATTAATTAAAATTTAACCGCTCAAGGACTTTTTAATTTAATTTTTCAAATGGATATAAAATAAATTTTGATTCGAGCGCTGCGACAGCAACAACATTCAAATACCTTAAGAAGGCGAAACTGGATACGCAAAAATTTTTATCTAAAGCGCATCTGTATATACTTCGAAAGAATTCATGCGATATTTTAATAATAAAATGTATAATTTGACGGTTCTAGTTAACATACTAAGACAGGTATTCAGTACTACAAATTTATATCATAAACTATAAATTAAGTGTAGATTAATAATTTTTAATTCATTTCTATTAAAAAATATAACTTAAAAAAAAAATTTTGTTTTTGTGCGTGCCATCAAAATTTTCAAACGTGCCACTTGTGTCATGAGTGCCAATGGTTCGCCATCCCTGGTATAGAGGTTTAATTTTATTAATTAGACTGTTAGTATATTTTATTTTTTGTATGTTAGGTACTTTCCAAAAGTTAACGTATGCATTTCTAGAGATGTCTTAACTTTATAATTGATGTATATTAGTACTTATATACTAATGTAAACAGTACTGTTCTTTGGTTTTTTTGGTAAGTTTAATTATATTTTTTATGTGTAAGGCTATTACTACTATATTATTTATAATTTCCAAGCTTTAAAGTCCGCGAATGACCTCTTAGCGCATGGGAGACTTACAAACGTGTCTCTTAATGTGCTTGGTGTGTTGCATACCCTATTAGTATCATTCGGTAATACAGAGAATATTGTTTACGCCCGGTTCATATTATAATCACGTCTCTGTTCTGAAATGTTATAATGAAACATTATTTTAGTTCTTAGAACATATTTGAACTCCCTGTAACATTCTAAAAAAATCTGCTTCATTCTCATCCCCACTCCGTGCTGTTTGCTGGGTGAGTAGTGACATCAGTAGACGCCTGGCGGGGATGACTAATCGATTGATAATATTGATCAGTTATCGACCACTGAGATTATTACAGTACTAATATCGCTATTAAAAAATGGGGGTTGGTGGTAGAAGGATTAAAATTAAAGGTTATAAGTATGCATTTTTTAATGCCAAAACATAAAAAATAAAAAAAAATCGTCCAAAAAATAATTTAAAAAAGTTAGGGGTTGACAACCCTTATCACTTAGGGGTACGAAAAATAGATACTAGCCGATTCTCAGACCTACTGAATATGCATATAAAATTTAATAGAAATCGGGCAAGCCGTTTCGGAAGAGTATGGTAACTAACATTGTGACACAAGATTTTTTTTGTTTTATTTATTTTATAAAGTATTATAGATATTATTTTCTGCAATCCAAAAATTCAACTGTACAAATATAATTTAAAAAACCTTCTTGTTGAGGTGTTTAAAATTGCAAAAAAAAATCATTATTGAAATGAGGTAAATAATGAACGTTAAAATATGTTTCAAACTTGTAAAATAGCTAATATTCTTTACGTAATCCGTGAAGAAACTGTTTATATACATATATATTTCTTAACCGACAGACCATTGGGTCAATAGAACATAGTTAAAGTGTGTAGAATGGTATGCTGTACTTTGTAATGTGTACGCAATGTTTCCTAAAAAAAATGCTGTATGAATTTTTTTCATCTTTTTTTATATTTAGAAACATTTTGCTCATGAATTTTTTGCGGACAAACTATAAAAACATTTCAAATAACAGTTTTTTTTTCTATTTTTATGTTTAATTTGCTATACAGGGCACTGAGAAATTGCTAAAATAGTAATAAACATCTGAATATCGCTGCAATTTTTTGCATAGCTCCATCTTTTGGAATTCTAAACAACTCTTTTCAATTAGACGAAATCTTATTTTTGCAATTTCACAACACTCTGTATAGTAAATAAAGTTTAGCTGATCCAGTGGATGTTATATTAATATAAAGAACAACTTTTATTGAAAAGTTTTGTTTTTATTTAACTTATAGTTTGACTACAATACAATAACCATATTGTATACTTTTTGGGCCACACTGTATATTTGTGTAAAATTAAAGATAAACCGAATTATTTATAAAATTGTTAATTATATATGTTTGAACATTTTATGGATTTATATTAGTCGCAATATTTAAGCAGTCTGTTGCCTTATATCGAAGTACGTTATAAAAGACACTTAACGATTTAAAGCTCCAATCGTGTGTACGTTGTAAGCAAACTAACCTAACATAACCTAACCTAACCTCCAGGAGTTATTGCACTTTAACCATATTATATTCTTCACTTAACTCAAATTGCTACCTTCCCTTTACTATGAAACTACCTCATTGAAAATGAAATAGAAAAAATGTTTAAAATATAACATTTATGTTTTTAAATAGTGTAACAAAGAAATTGAATATTATTATATATGATTATATGTATCATAAATACATATGTACTTTCAGTTATAGCGTCTAATGGAAATAACAATTACATACTTATGATAAAATTCGCGTATAGAAACATGTGTAGCGTGACAGAAACAAATACATATTATATCATATTATGTTCATACGTAAGACCACGAAAAGATATTAGAATACATCACATATGTACTAATTTAATAGAAAACGACTGTTCTTGCTCAATAATGAATAACTATAAGTAAGTAATAAGCCGTACATGCCGGATGTAATATTTTGCAAGAGCACGAAAGGATCGTGTTGCAATTTTTTTTTTACTTTAAGTTTTGATTAATGGACACTCTGGCAGTGGCCTGTTTTGCGAGACACCGCACACTCTCTCACATCAAGACCAGTTAGTTGATTCGAACATTTTTTAATACTTTTACTTATGAATGCCGCAGGTGGCTATCGATACCGGCGCCACTTCTGATACATGCACCCGACGCATAATAAATATGGACACACATTATACAAGACCGTGCAACAAAAGGAGCTAACTATGGTCTAGGAACAATAAAAAATGTTAAAGAATATTCGCGAATTTAGAACTATCCGGAACATCCCATAATGATTCAAAACATTTTCTAACTTTTTTTAACATTCTGAAACATTCTTGAACGATCTTCAAGATTCTGGAACATTCTTGAACATTGCCAAATCATTCTGAAATGTTATAAGTAATAAAACATATTTGAACTCCCTGTAACATTTTAAAAATATCTGCTTCATTCTCATCCCCACTCCGTGCTGTTTGCTGGGTGAGTAGTGACATCAGTAGACGCCTGGCGGGGATGACTAATCGATTGATAAAATAATTGATCAGTTATCGACCACTGAGAGTTGAAGATTATTACAGTACTAATATCGCTATTAAAAAATGGGGGTTGGTGATAGAAGGGTGAAAATTAAGTGTTATATGTATTTTTTAATGCCAAATCATAAAAAAATTAAAAAAAATTGTCCAATAAATAAAAAAGTTAGGAGTGGACAACCCTTATCACTTAGGGGTATGAAAAATAGATAGTAGCCGATTCTCAGACCTACTGAATATGCATATAAAATTTTATGCCGTTTCGGAGGAGTATCGTAAGTCATTGTGACACGAGAATTTTATATATTAGATGATAGTAGTTGTTAGGGCTCGTAGTGTATATTGACCAGGGTCGATAATTTTTGAAACATTGTAGTAGAATGAAACCCATTGGAAAAGAAAGGGAATATAATTTACGGGCGATCTGATGTCGGGAAGGGGAAGGAGGTGAGCTTTTAAGGGTAAAAAACGGTTTTCCGTGATTTCCGGAAAAACTACAAGTCTTATGAAAAAAAGTAAAATGGCAAAGTTGTAGGTAATAAAAAGATCTACAACTTTTGTATTTACACTTTTTCACATAACCTCAAAATTTATGTGAAAAATTCAAATAACCAAGTTTTTGGTTTTTTATTTTTATCTTTTACAAAAATCTGACCTATTTATGTCCCAAACACGCTGTAATTTTTTTGATTTGAAAAATTTATTTTTTCACCTTATTTTTACTTAATATCGAAAAAGCACCCTAATTTTCAATCGAAAATTCTCACGTCAAAATATCTGCTTTTTTAAAAACGTTGGTAGGCTTTTTCTTCGTTGAAATCTCTACTTTCTGATGGTTTCAAAAAAAATATACAGACTCACCCCTTCCCCTTCCCGACCTCAGATCGCCCGTAAATTATTTTTCCTTTCATTTCTGTTATATTCTCTCCCTTTTTCAATGGGTTTCATCCTACTATAATTGATTTTCACTTTTTACTATTTTTAAAGGCCTTAGCACTGGTCTAATAAGTAAACGTCTAATTTTCTTGGCAGTTCTGCAGCCTTGCAGCCTTCTTACTGTATACAGCAGGGGTGAGCAACCTTTTTAATCAACGGGCCAATTTAAAATTTAAAATTTTTTGACGGGCCGCACATAAAGTAACACTTTCGTGCATCACTCAGTCTTGATCTTGATAAACTAATGTTAGAAATAAAATTTATTTTATCAGGAAATGCTATTTCTACAACAGCAGTCATTCTTTTATCATCTCTCCGTCCGCAAAGATTTTCTTTTTTTTTGCCAGTATTTGATTAAACTTATCTATACGGAGTTGTCCTGTTACGTTTTTATATTATTGTTCATGTTTTGTATCGTAATGCCTTTTTATGTTATATTCTTTCAATGTCGACACAGTCTCTGAACATATTAAGCATACAGCTTTATCTTTGACGAAAGTGAAATAATAATCAAATTTCCACTTTTCTTGGAAATGCCTGTGCTCATCTGCAACCTTCCGTTGTTTTGTTTGCATTTCCGATGGGCTATTATGTATTACAAATTTGAAAGTTTAAAAAAATTGTAGGAAAACCTAACCGTCACATAAAATTGTTTCGGTTTATAGGCTGTACTACAATTTTATTTTAATTAATTTTATAACAATATATTGATGGGAGAAAGTGGATAAAATAAATTCAATTTTAGAAATGCTTGGCGGGCCGCATAAACAAGTTTAACGGGCCGCAAGCGGCCCGCGGGCCGCGTGTTGCTCATCCCTGGTATACAGTGTAGTCCAAAAAATACGCAATATGCTTATTCTGGTCAAACTACAAATTAAATTAAAAAACTTTTCAAATAAAAGTTGTTCCCTATTTTAATACAACATCCTCTTGATCAGTCAAATTTAATTTGCTGTACAGGGTGTTGAACAAATCGCAAAAATAATATCAAACGTTTATTTGAAAAGTTTTTTAATTTAACTTATAATGACCACATTGCGTACTTTTTGGGCCACACCCTATGCAACCTTTTAGTGTTTTTAATAAGTTATTTAAGGGGCACTAGACCAAAGATTATTTGTTTATAAAATATTTATAAGAACTTCTCTAGTTTTTGCTCCCTACTTAAAAAAATTTAAATAAACACTGAGGCTTGGTTGTTATTGTTGAAAACCTTCAAATGAAACTATTTAGAATATTATTAGGTCAGAAGTGAAAATTTATAAAAAGGCAATTTCTTAGGGATGAGGACAACATCTTTTTGTTAAAATAGGTACCTGATCCTACGCAATATTAGCCATATAATTTTTAATGATGTTAAAGTATTTTTGTATACAGTAGCTTTTATAATTGTTACAAAAGTTCAAGTGGATAATGGCATATAATTATGTAATTAGGTATGTATAACACTAGCAAATGTATTTTGTACATAATTCTGGTACATACCTCATTAATATACAGTAACCTACTGATCTATTATATTTAATTTAATATGTTATTCCCACCGTAAAGATACATATATTACGTTTGTGTATGCTCACATTTGTAAGAATCCAAGTGTGGATAAGTAACGTTTATGCAAGTATAAAGGAATTTCTTTCATGCTAAAGGTCGTCGCCGATTTAGGTAGAAAAATCCATCGAAAAAAAAGGATCGTAAGTGTTATTATGTACATGTTGGGCACGTGTGCATGGTAAAGCAACTGAAATGGAAAATTTTCTTGAAACCTGTTCGCTATGACCCCGTTTTGTACGTAATTAAAAGACTACCTCAATATCAGTAATAGTGTCATTACAATTCTTATAATGCAATATATAACTTGGTAGAGACACATGACTCCATATATTACGTGGGTATAATATACAGAAAGATGTCGTGCCCAATTCAAATAAATCATTACTTTCAATTTCGCTCGATATTCTCAAATGATTTGTAAAATTTCATCCAAAATTATTAAACGACTTGAAATATAGGTAAGAGAAAAAAATTTCAAAGATTGGGATGTTAATGATCAAATAGCAATGTTATTGAGAGATGGCACGTGGACCAATTAGTCAACGACATGCGTCACTTATTCTATTTTACACACTGCTTCAAATTACAACAGGAAAATAAGTGGGAACGTATGTCAGATAGCATACATTCATATACCCTTTAAGATTTTGTGCGGTCATAATAATTCTAAACTGTATCAATCTTTGGAGCCAAATTTAGTTGGATCTGACTTTAGTAATATATAGTATAATGTGTAATAAGTTTGCAATCATCTGAATAAATAAATTGTGGTTTGTCCTTGTTAGAACCAAATAAGTAATTTTATTTTGTCTCACGTAGGCATCTGCCTTGCACACGATCAAATTGCGTCACGGGATGTCTCATTTTGGATAAAAAATAACATGTATGAATGAATCTATTGTAATATGTAATGAGCAACACGTGAACTGAATAATATATTTGTACTTTTCATTAATTAGGTACGTTTTCCACCAAATACAACCAACCACTAACACACATCTACTTAAATAGTTAGCAATATGGATAATTAAATAGATTTAGAAACAAAACATTTTATACGTGTGTGGCAACGGTTGCAAATGGTCACTAGGACGTGTGTACTCAGTTTTATGTGCTTTATTAATTTCGTAATAAAAATATTATTTTTATAATGCCAACCAACTTCATAAAATGTTAGAATGGAAGTAGATTAAAAATGTGAACTGTAACGAATCTGAGGAGGTCTCAAATTTCATTTCTAATTTCGTTATAAAATAATTACTTTAAAATGCCAATTAACTCTCTTAAACCAAAATCCTAGATGTCCGAACTCTTTTATACCTCTTCCTCCCTCTACCTCATTTGTTATTCATAATCGAATATTAAGGTCAGACTTCAGACTATTACTGGCAACCTTAATATATTTATCGATGGCTCCCATGAAAGCCTAAAAACTACAAAATTAATTGTACATGGCTCTTGTAGTTTGTAGTACATATTTTGCAATGTTTGGACATCTTGGTTTAGAGAAACTGCATTCGTTACATCAGATATTAGGTACTTTAAAAATCTTGATACTTGTAAAGTAAAAATTTCATGGTCACATTGCAAAAGTTAAATATTGTCATTTAGGAAGCATTTTTGCAGCCGTGAGATAAATCAAATGACTACAAACAATCACAACGAAAAAAATAAATAATTTTAATAATTATTTATTTGGCTAGCATTTTTTTGTTGTCTTGTTTCATCACATAAACTGTACAAATATTTATTTTGTAAATATCAAGGGTTCTAGACATTAAGGATATTTACTATACTACAGTTACTATATTTGAAAATGTACTGTGTAGCGTTCACAGTGAAGACGAGCCTTATGGATAACGTAAACATAAACGTACGTCAGTATTTTCCGCCCCTTCACTTTATTTTTGTTTTATATTGTTTAAGGATATTATAAGGAGGATTTCAAAACCTGCCTTGTTGTTGAGATGCGCAGATATACATATAACGGCGCCCTTTATTATTATCTATATGCCCAGTATAAGTTTCGCCCCGCCTTCCACGCGGACTATTGACAGCGCCAAAATTTCTAATAAGAGTATGCCAACCTTGGAACATATTTTAATCAGGTTTAATACGTTGCGTCAGAAATTTCGACGTGTCATGTTTATTGATAGATATAAGTCAATCAATATTCCTTGCGTTTCCAGCACGAGCCAGTATGTCAAGTGCACACATTCATTAAAAATTCTAATTATTTTTGTTATAATTCATTACCTGTCCGGCTTCTTTGTTGGTCTTTTCGGCCATTCTGTACACGTCCTCTCGGTCGGCAAGGTCACACACGAAGGCGTATGCGCGACCACCGTCCTTTTCGACCATCTTGACCGTTTCTTTGATGCCTGTAATTAAGAATTGATTAAGAAAACTTGTAAAGACGTTGGATATTAAATGCTACTAATGATTGATAGAAATTCCTATAAAGATTAATGGAATAGTTATCTTTTTACACTCTTCAGTATTTAGTTTACTAAATCATTGATCATTAGATTAATTCCTTAATTAATGATCAATGAATTGAATAATCGTTGATTCTGTCTAATAAAAATTACCGTATAGAATGTTTGAATAATTCTTTTTCTTCCACCCTTCAGCTTTTAGATTCCTTAATTATTGTTATTAAATGAGTTCCTTGATTGACATGTATTCAATATACGTATAAGTAATGATTAATAAATTACACAATATTAATTATGTAAGTTAGATATCACCCTATAGAATTTAATAGTTGATTACTTGATTAATCATTTTTTCTTAAACCCTTCACTCATTACATTCCTATATTGATCATCAAATTAATTCCTTGATTGACGATTAATGAATATAGATGTGAAGATCAATGAATTAAATAATTGTGATTTTACAAGCTACAAGTCACTATAAAGACAGTTTTAAATAGTTGATTAATTGAATTACCATTTTTCTTACACCCTTCGCTCATTACATTCCCATAATATTGATCATTAAATGAATTCCTTGATTAATGATCAATGAATTGAATAATCGTTGATTCTATCTAATAAAAATTACCGTATAGAATGTTTGAATAATTCTTTTTCTTCCACCCTTTAGTTTTTAGATTCCTTCATCATTGTTCATTAAATGAGTTCCTTGATTGGACATGTAATCAATATACTTATAAGTAATGATTAATGAATTACACAATATTGATTATGTAAGTTAGATATCACCCTATAGAGTTTAATAGTTGATTAATTGATTAATCATTTTTTCTTAAACCCTTCACTCATTACATTCCTATATTGATCATCAAATTAATTCCTTGATTGACGATTAATGAATATAGATGTGAAGATCAATGAATTAAATAATTGGTTATTGTATAAGCTAGAAATCACTCTAAAGACTTATTAAATTGTTAATTAATGGAATAAACAATTTTCTTACACCTTTCAGTCATTACATTCCCATATTATTGATCAATAAATTAATTCCTTGATTAACGATTACTCAATACAGATGTGAATATCTATGAATTAAATAATTGGTCATTGTTTAAACCAGAAATCACTCTAAAAACTGTTTAAATTGTTAACTAATAGAAGAGCTACTTTCCTTACACCCTTGGTTACTATCCTAAATAATTGATCATGAAATTAGTTCCCTGAATGACGATTGATCAATATACTGGCAATGACCAATAAATTAATTAAATAACCGCTGATTATATAAACTAGAAATAATTATATGGATTTTTTAATTTTAACATAAAAATCAATTGAAAAAACATTAAGTTACTTCGCAGGGGTGTGGTCCAAAAAATATGACTATTTAACTATCCTAAAGCAATAGATGAATTATGTAAAAGTTAGTTATAAAATGATTAACGTAGTTAATGTGATTCCCCTATAGTCGGTACGTGTTAGACAAATTAACAGACTAAAGAACCTTGTCGTTATGAGAATTGAGGAAGAATTATTTAAGTGTTTGGACGTAATTATTAAAGTCTGACATTATCACGAAAACACCGTCTCATTTCTTTCTGAAAATGGAAATTATTATTTTGGACACGATTACCGGTATAATAATCATAATCCAAGGCTGCAAGCATCAAATTTATTAATGCTAGGACTATGATATAACATTTAAGTGAATATATGTATATTATTTTAAACGTTTATAAATAAATTTTGCGGAAAAACCCTGAATGGTTTTTTAAGCTATTATGTTTTCAATAATAACAACAATTAAAATACTTAACATTATATGGTAACCAATTAAATGAAAAAATGTTTCTTACATGGTGGAAAAATTTGGGACAGGTACAAATTTTATTAAAATAGTTAGTACGCAATTTACAGTTAGAACCCTCGTGCAATATTTAACAGAGGTAGTAGAAAAATTCGTTTTTGGTGAATGCGATGGTCATGGGTGAAATCCACTTATTACACCTATCCATCACCACCAAGAATAATATTGTTAATCAAAATAGTTTTATTAATAACACCTATTATAATTACTTTTTTTTAATTTTTTTGTCTTAATTACTTTGAGGACAGTAGAAAATTTTTCTAATAAAAGGTGATTCAATTTAGATTTCCACGTAAAGATATCAAACACGTAAAAATTGTAAAATATAAAAAAATCTTTGTTTACCTTTTGAAATTAACCGAACACAATCACGTATGAAAAATTTTGTTAAAATATAAGTGACATCGTTATTTTACAATATACACTCGTCCAGGATCGGACTGAGAGTGAAAGGTCCGGGTGGCATTGAGATTTTAAAGACCAGCCCCCCCTCACAATTGATTATAAATATTAAAAAAGAAACGATTTATCTAATTTACTTTTTTCAAATTAGCGGGATGTTTCCGGGATGGCTGCAGGATCAACCATTTTTCGAAATTTTCTGTTTTATTTCTCTAAGTATCAATGAACTATTTTATTTAGGTCGTAGATAGGGTGCCCGCGCAGGATTAGGCAAACGCCAGTCCGACCCTGCACAACCGGCAAATTTAAAGGAACAAGAAGCTCAAATCTGTATAATATACTTCACTGACTCATCAACGCCTAGGCTAAACCCTTAGATCTAGAACACTGAAATGTTGCATAGAGGCTTATTTTAGTATGTCTATATTACAGTTAAAACAAGTTTTTAGTTAGAACTCGTTTTCCCTAGTTAAAACTAGTTTTTACTTAATGCCTTTTCTAAAACTAGAAATACCCAGTTAAAACTAGAATTTACCACTGATATATTTGATTTCACATAAAACTACTTGTCACATCGGGCTGTATTTAAAACTAGCACTAGAAAAACTAATTTGGGATTGAAAACAAGTTATAGTTTTAAAACGATTTATTGAAAAGATCTAAGACACTGAGAACCAAATAATAATCTAACACTAAAGGAACATTTTAGGGAACATCGACTTAAATTAGTTGCCATAATGACAATATTAATTATAAGTAGGTAAATAAAATAATCAAATAAATCAACAGAACACAACCATAAAATTTCAAAAAGAAACACCGTTAAAGAACATTGATTAACACACAATATAATCTTATCAGTCATACTTAAATTTAAAAAAGGATAAGGAATCAGGTTACATCTCGCGAACAGTTTTAACTGACTCGCTTCGGAAAAACGCGTTTTGTATAGTAAGAACTAGTTTTAACTGATATTCGATTTGAGCATTAGTTAATTCTAGTATTAACAAACGCATAGGTACATTAAAAACTAGTTCTAACTAGGAAGAACGCGTTCTATCTAAAAACTAGTTTTAACTGCAACATCTTAATGGTATAAGAGAGAATATTTTAATATTCAACCCCTAAGGGGATATAATAGGGTTGGTATTTAACTAGCTTTAGTGTTTTCAATAAAAAAATGGGAAAAGTTTCTTTAAATAAATAAGTACAATTTTGTTTGAAGCTAGTATTTAATTTGAGTCAAATTTGACTTATTTTCTTCGTCATTAGATTGCATATGGTACAAATTTTGTAAAATGCATTCTAATTCTTTCTTCTAACTTTGGTTTAAAAGATTGTGTGCACTATGGTATAGAAGAAAGAATGAAATTTTATGTGTTCCCTTAAATTTGCCGGTCTATTTATAAACAGAATGAAACCTATTTTTCTTTTTTATTTATTTTTATAAATATTGATTGTCCCCAGGTTAAAATCACAACTACAAAGTTTCTAAAAAAAGTAATTTTATGTGTCTATTGATGATTGTTCATCATCAGTTACGCATCGTAACAGAAAAGACATAAATATGATATGGTTAATTATAATTTCCTACATAGGTACCATTACAATAACAAAAATCCTTAGGTAACTTTCCATGATGCATTGTTCTTTTACTTTTTTTTTTAATGATTTTTGTAACTTTCAACATTGTTACAATGAATTTTTTACTACGTAAATTGTTTGCAAAATTAAGCGATTGTGTGCTAAAACTCATATCTCTCTACCTATTTTTTCAAGTCGATAGGCTATTACAAGTATATGAATTAGTAGAAGGAATTCAATTCTGAAACTGAAACTGCATTGATTGCCGTTAGTTATCATTTTTCCAAGGCACACCTTTTTATGCGAAAAATATTAAAATTGACTATTCTAACTAATAATTCAAAATTACTCGAAATTTTTCAAATAATACATTAGGAAAAAGGAGTCGACTGAAAAAATAAAAAATGGTACGTGCCTTTTGAAAAACGAAGTTAGTCGTGTTTGAAGTTCATAAACTTTAGAATTTTATTTTGAACGTCCTGTATAAATTGTTTAGTTCAATTTTATCAAGGCGTTAGCACTAATATTTAGCTATTACTAGTAAAAATTTCAACAGTCTGACTCGTATTTTGTGGAAGTTATGATTTTTTATAATTTGGGTTGCGGTAGCAATTTTTTTTTCTATAAATTAAATTAACTCAGAAACCGATCGTCATAGGTGTACAAATTGGTTAACAAACTTACCTTACAATTACAGGTTTTATTCGAATTCAGCGTAAAAAATATACCATTCAATTTAAAATAACAAAGTTGGTGTCGACTTCCGGTATAACCGGATGTAAATCGAACTTGAAAATATTTTTAAAAGAAGCGCCATAAACAATAACCAAATGAGCCCAAGTTTCAGAATTAAATTCCTTCTACTAGTTCATATACTTCTAATAACCCATCAACTTGAAAAACCCTGTATACGTTCTCATTACTGCATTTTTTATTTAAAAGCAAATACATATTATGTAGTTCATACTGTATTAATTCGTTGACAGCAAAAGAAGGTCTGCTACAGTAGAAATTATAGCAAAAATAGGAACAAATAACCAAAACGTATTAAAATAATTTTTTATATATTTTTATAAAAATTATAAATTTCAAAATTGTTTAATTAAACTTTAGTTTCTTCAAAAGTTTATGACTGTTGACAAATTAGTTAATTTGGTAGCTAGGGTTCTTAGGACATTTAGGCCCTTTTCGATTAAGGTTTTGACGAAAACAGATCTAACAATAAATACAAAAAAAAAAATAAGTGTAATTCATTACCTGATGCTACTTGCGTCAAAAAATTTCTTTAGGTATACACCTATTAATAGATATTTATTTTCTGTATTTCATTGCTTTTAATTGCTTTTACAAACCACAGCAAGTCAGCAGTACCTATTTATTCAATTTATGCAACAATTAAATAAGTGTTTTTTTTTCTAAATGCATTAAAAGGCTGGCAATCACATCTTCATGGCCACCAAGAAATTAAACGTGAAGAGGTGTAATTTTCAGAATTGAAATTAATTGATTATTAGACATGTAATGTGTTTAACGGCTTCTTTGTATGTAATATGTTCCCTAAAAATTGTACTGATAGGGTTGTTTTTATATATTTCTTTTAGCCCTTTTATGAAGCAAATAGAACCTCCTTTTTATTTACTTTTAGTTAGGTTAGGTTAGGGGTATTTTTGTAATTGTGAGAATCTGATCATAAGACATGATGATATTTAGTTGACATTGAAGTTGCCTATTTTAGGAGGCATCCATTAATGACGAGGGAGGATCCAACAAAAGCTCATTTAAAGGAAACAGTAGTTATTTTAATTCAAAGAATTATTGTTATTTCCTCCTTTAATTAAAAACTGATTAAGAGGACGGATGGTGGGTCACATCACATCTTACTCACTCTCACTAAGGGGGAGAGAGTTGTTTAAGTTATAAAGTACATCAAAAACCAGTCTATTAAGAAAAATCGTTTAATACATTCATTATTGCAAAAAAGTAGCGACTACAAGGTAAGTACTTATTTTATACCGCAATAAACACATGATCAGATGATTTGAACTTGGTGATCGGTCAAAGAAAGTAAAACGACAACGACGTTTTACTGTCACTTATATAATCTTCACTTTCTTTTTCACGGTCTCATTATGATCTATTATTTAAGTAAGTACCTACCTAACCAGTAACGTCTGGCTTTACTTGTTGAGAAAATTGGACATCGTCTTGTCATGCTCATGACAACAGTAATTCTAGCTCATTATCGACAAGGGCGGGAATATACTAAGTATTTATTCATTGACTTCACTAATTACCTACTATACAATACCTATTTGTACGTTTATCTAATATCTAACTACAAAATTTGATTTAAAACTAAGCAAACATCCCATAATAATTCAAAACATTTTCTAACTTTTTTTAACATTCTGACACATTCTTGAATGATCTTCAAGGTTCTGGAACATTCTTGAACATTGCCAAATCATTCTGAAATGTTATAAGTAATAAAACATATTTGAACTCCCTGTAACATTCTAATAAAATCTGCTTCATTCTCATCCCCACTCCGAGCTGTTTGATGGGTGAGTAGTGACATCAGTAGACGCCTGACGGGGATGACTAATCGATTGATAATAATTGATCAGTTATCGACCACTGATATTATTACAGTACTAATATCGCTATTAAAAATTGGAGATTGGTGGTAAAAGGATGAAAATTAAAGGTTAGGTATATGTATTTTTTAATGCCAAATCATAAAAAAATTTAAAGAAAAATTGTCCAAAAAATTAAAAAAAAAGGTTGGGTAGGACAACCCTTATCACTTAGGGGTACGAAAAATAGATATTAGCCGATTCTAAGACCTACTGAATATGCATATAAAATTTCATAAAAATCGGTCAAGCCGTTTCGGAGGAGTATGGCAACTAACATTGTGAAACGAGAATTTTATATATTAGAAGATTCGTGCAAGTAGAAGAATAAAAAAAAATTATTTAAGACTCAAGTAAAATTTATAAAAATCTATTTTGAAATTCTTTTTATTCATTCTTCATATTTAAGCCATTTGGTGAGATTTCTAAAATCTATAGTAGTTTACCAACGTTCTATTGATTTCATAAATTAAATATTTACAGAAAAGGAGACTAATCGTTTTTCAATTTGGGTGGATAAGTAAACATCGTAGGGTCGATAATATTAGGGTATAAACTGTTAACTTTCAGGTCAACACAAAATCGGTATTCTGTCAGTTATGTCCTTCGAGCGAGACGGCCCATTAAACAGAGAAAATGAATAGAGAGGGCTTCTCTGAGAAGAGTTTCAATGGGACGTTGGTCATTTAATGGTTTATTCCATTTTTCGAACAAGGGGTGTCAAATTGTAACGTTGATTTTCGACGTTTCGCCGACATGAGTGGTTGGAATCTTCAGGAGATCTGTTCTAAATTGTGATTCAGTGCAGTCTGCCAATAAACCCGAAACTCAACGTTACAATGGACACCGGCCTCACTCAATTTAAGGGGTGTCAAAGTTGACCAATTTTTTCTTCAATTTTAAACATACAGTACGTATCTATTCTTGCTTATTTAAACATGCTGAATTCGAAAATCACATACATTTTGATATACCTAATTTGAATATTTCTCATTAACTAAAACTTTTAATCCCAACGTTCTTCTATTTCAAGTGCTTTCGGAAAAATTCATTTTCAGCATAACTCCCCCTATTGATGGGATTTTACTCATTGCTGATGCCTCTTTTATTCATTTCTACAATAATATCAAATGAGTGATTTTTATCGAAAATGGAAATATCGAATCAAATTTTATATTTTATTTATTGTATGTACTTATAATTTTTATTTTTATTCGGTATTATTATACAATATGCATATGTCTTTGCGGATGTGTGAATATTTAAATCATTATTCGAAAATAAGTGGTAAACGATGATGTAACATTATTTGTGTGTGTGTGTGCGTTGTATTTTCAGTATTATCGAGCAAGTGCTAAAAAATAACTTCAAATTTAAAATTTGCTGATGGTTAATTTTAACTAACAGTAAACGGTAACCAAAATAAACATACAGTTCAAATAGGCAATAATTAATGAAGTAGAGGTACTTTCATACATACAAACATACATATTATCTATTTTTTCTACAAATATAGATACATACTAACTCACTTTTGTCCTCTTACCTAGTCATATTTGATAGTTATGTTACAAGGTACTTGTAATTTTTTTTTTCGCGCAGAAGTGGAAGTCAATACCGTATTGATTTGATTTGCATGTTCGTAATTATTTTAAGCGAACGCTGACATTTTAACGTCTTAAAATAGCAGAAATGTTAGAACTAACAGACATTTTTACATTTTATTTTTAGGTTTTAGTTAATTGGAAAGGATTCCTTACTAAATTTCAAATTATGTATTGGGGGAACACCCAATGTATTCTACTAATTGTAAAATCTAAATGTGTGGAATAGAACACTTGGCCAATTTTTGCAAAAAAAATTAAGTTTACAATTACCCCTTCACTTATTAACGCAGTCGAAAACTCAGGGGTAAATGTGAACAATCATCTTGTTTGTACTGGCTTTATAAAGGTTTTTAATGGGGCAAAAGTGAACAATTCGTTATCAAACGTGAATTCCAATTAAAATTATATTTATAAAGCCATGTTCACAATTACCCCAAAAATTATATATTATATAGAAATATTTTAACTGTTTAACATAAAATATTGCGACACTCTTCCTCTGCTGATTAACACGCTTAACCATCCAACCGTCAAAAGTCAACCCCCACGTGTCTATAATTCCCATTAGTTGGAATAATCAAGAGCCCTATTTTATCGAAATGAAGAGCCTGTTTACAATTACCCCACCTGACCCTACAATTAATTTTTGAAGTAACAATTAATGCAAAATTATCGACTATCGATTCGTGTTTGCATAATCAAATAATTTCATGTATTTGATTTTGCCATTATTATCTCAACAATGTCAATAAACTAACGAAAATTACCCAGACATTAATTAAACATTATTTGGAATTGCCATCAGATGATGGATGGGTCAGCTGTAATTAAAACAATTAACAGCTTTTTTTGTAATTTCCTTAAGAATGACAGTCAATCATCTGCGTATGATACTTCTACATAATTCAATTTCAAGGAAACAATCTACGTTTGATTGTAATGGTATTTGCTAAATTCTTTAATAAATTTACATGGTATTCTACAACCATCGCTTATAATTAAATTCCAAAATAGTGACGAGTTATGCACATGTAGACATATGTTTAAGTTACGTCAAAAATATTTAAATATAAGAAAAAAAAGAGTCTAGAGTCTAGACTACATCAAAATCATTTTTTATTACATTGTATAAGTTAATGGAGAATTGTTTTTATTATCTTATCTTTTTCAATGTAGATTGTTGAAACTGTGTATAATTCAACCAAATAATTAGAAGGATGGTATAGTGCACCTTATGCATGTAATAAATGGATACATTTAAAATTTTTTTTGTTTATTTAAGTATAAAAAATATGTAAATCTGAAACAATAAATCTTTCTTGAAAGATCTTGCACCATAAAATAAAGGAACGTTGATTCGTCGACTGATAAAATGATGGTCATCGTTTTACCTTACATTCCTTCTTATTTTAATAGTAACTAGCTGCAATACCCCACGTTGTCCGGGTAAGAGCACACGTTTGGTATTCTTAAAATAAAGGAACATTCCAGAACATCCTGTCATGATTCCAAACATTGTCTAACATTTTTGATTATTTTGAAACATTCTAGATCATTCTTAAAAAATTTTGAAAGCTCTGAAACATCATCGATCGGTCTAAATCGTTCACGTAAAATCGAGAACATTCTAGGCCATTCTTGAAATTGGGAAACGTTTAATAACATCTTGTAATGATTCAAAATATTCTCTAACATTTTCGAATATTTTGGATCATTCTTAAAAAAAAATTGAAAGCTCTGGAACATTCTTGAACATTCCAAATCATTCTGGACTGTTATAAAACATTTTTTTACTTCGTGGATTATTTTTAAACACTGAAAAGATCTCAAAAAGTCTGGGAAATTTGAGAAAATTTTAATACACTACTGTCATACTTTGATTTAGTAAAAACCGCTCAACACATTTTCGACTTCATTTGTAGAATAAAAATGTGTTAGACAAGGATTTTTGTAATTTTTGACACTCACTTCCACCCACCGAGATCAAACTCTTATTATCGAGAAGGGGGCTACCACCGCGAGGGTAGAAGTAGGTAGTCATCTTCATATTTGCAATACAAATAAAACACTAAAGTTTCAGTTACAAATTATATTTATTGACCATAATGATCATTTCGCCCCACTGTGGCTTCTTCAGGTGGAAGAAATCATTGTTGTCAATAAATATAATTTGAAACTGAAACTTTAGTGTTTTATTTGTATTGTGAATATGGAGTTACAACAATTACAAGCTTCCTAAATTCAATATTGTCATATTTACCCCTTCAGGTTAAGTCTCCTTAAAATTCAACAAAATCGTTTTAAGACCTTTTAATTTTAACCCTTCAGTCACAAGAAAATCAAAATTAGGTACTGCAGACGGCGTGATAACCGTTCAGTTTGATAAGTCGATGTCCTTAACCGTCAGAGTACCTTATCAAAGTTTATTTAATTCACAACTAATGGTAAATGTCTATAGATGGCGCTCATCCCGCTGTCTGTAGTTATTCATCGAACTATTTTATGGCAACAACTAAAGTTGATTGGTACAGAACCAAATACAATGTAATATACAGGGTAATATAAAAACAGTCACATGTAAACTAGCATTAGTGTTATTTGTTATTCGTAGTGTTATTTAAATAGTTATTAAAAAATATGTTAATAACTTCTGTTAGAAAATTCGTTACAGCAGGTACTTTTTTATTTTAGGTAATTGGTGTCCATTGCGTGTTTTGTAATTGTTAAATCTATAGATAATAAAAACGGAATATATACCTTTACCTAGGATATTTTAGCAGCAATTAATATTATACATGTTATAAGCACTGTGGCACACGAAACGTTACATAATAATGTAATATGTATATCGTATGTATTTGGTTAGCCAAATGGTTGTATGTATTTTAGTATGAATGGTATAATAAAAATGGTAAAATAAATACCAATCGTTGTTTGAATAAAAGTTACATTTTATAAATAATCTATACAAATAAACCAAATTGGAGGATCTGTTTGTAATATTAAAATAACCGCTTTTAACTAAATGTATATGGATGTATACACGGTATATATACCAAAATAACATTTTTTATAAATTTTGTATGTCTGTTTGTTCCGGCTAATCTCTGAAACGGCTGGACCGAATTTGACGGGACTTTTACTGGCAGATAGCTGATGTAATAAGGAGTAACTTAGGCTACTTTTATTTTAGAAAAAAATAGGGTCTCACGAAAAAAAGCGGTTTTTTAACCCGGGTTTCGCAGCTAGTAATAGAGAAATGAACAAATATGAGTTACGCTGATTATTTTATGACTTTATTCGAAAATATATTTTTTTACATACTTTATATAACTATGTAATTGATTTCTCAAAAAAATAAACAAATTCAAGGATTTTAACAAATTTCACATAGTAGGGATGTTTCGCCAAAAATTAAAAATTTTAATATGGAATGGTAAACCTAAAAAATAGCTGAAAATACGGTTTTAAGAAAAATGATTTAATGCATTATGACTTGAAAAAGTTGATCATCTTACTAGTATTTTAGAGACTATCAACACTAAAAAAAGCATCTCTATATACATCGTCTATCCTTATAATGCCTAGAGTTGTTCATCCTCAGTGGCGGATTTACCAGCAGGCTGAATAGACTAGAGCCTGGGGCGGCAGATTTTAAGGGACGGCAAACTGCTCAAAATTTTTTTGTCTTACAGAAATTAAAAAAAATTATTATCTAATACACGGAAAAAAACGAGGCTCAAAAAATCAACTAAAATTACAATATATTAGTGCTATACAGTATATGAAAAATTACTAAACGCTTGTTTTTAAAATATATATACTATTGTGATTTTGAATTTTTAAAATATTCCAATAGCGTTTAAGTATTACATTTTAAATTTAGTATTTTTACCTATTTTTTAAATTAAATATTGCTATAATTTTTTCTTGAGGTCCACCCACACTATTCAATTAATGTGTAATGTGTTTCACCACTTAAATATATCTATTCAAAGAGAAATGGGATCCGAAAAATAATTGCTTAAAAAAACAATAACAAATATTATATAGATATATATGTGGAAAATTAATACTTTTCTATTGATATTTCTGATGATATTAACAACCTGTTTGAGTGTAGAATAAAAATTTAATAAATTTACACGTAAAAAATTGCATATTGTTGCACAGAATTTCATAAATATTATACATTTCTTAGAATGATGATAATTAAAAAAAACAATATCTAATGATAATATTGTAATGAATAAAAGCTGTAAATATCCATTCAACGAAAGTTCTTAACATTCTTACATTTTTAATCCTAATGAAAAATGTATCAATATTTGTTGATTAATCTGATTGAAATATAATTCAATCATAAAGTTGCAATTTCATTGACAACAAATTGATTGTGAATTAGGATATAGATTTGCAGGTGTCAGTAGGGGCGGCAAATTTTGAATAGCCTACGGGCGGCAAATGTGTAAATCCGCCACTGTTCATCCTAATATTTATTCACTTCTTACACTTTCCTTCTACTTGGAAAGTTTTTTTATACATATATTGACAAAATGACAGAACTTATTCTAACCTAACCCAGCTCAGCCTTCAAGCAAGCAAGGTTCTTTTGAATTATTAAACGACGACAACATTTTGAGAACATTCAAATTGTTTCACCGAAGGACCAGATTAACCACAATTTCGATTATTATATAATCATAACTTTAATGTTTCAAAATATGGTGTATTACAAAGGTGGCTACAATTTTTAATTTTGGTAATTCTTTTTTGTTACAGATTATGTAAAAGTTAACTGATTATGGATCATCTGAAAGGGGTGAGTGCTAATCTATTTATAATTATTGACTGATAATTGTGTTAATTTTTTATAATATTGTATGGTTAGTCGGGTTAAAAATGGAGCACGTGTCTAAAACTTTAAACTTCATTTTGCTAATAATTAACCTGTAACTCTCGTGACAAATACAACCCAACAAGCCCTTTGTCATTCATTTCGCCAATTCGTCATAAAAATCCCTATGAAATAATTGATTGCTAAATATAAATCCTTAAGGAAGGAACGTCTGTTATCTATGTAAGCTCAAAATAAGGCGAAGGTGTTAAGCAAAGTTTTTTCAAATCCTGTTTTTTAATTAAAAACTTACTAGCTGGGGTACCCGGCTTCGCTCAGGGAGTATATATATATGAAGAAGGTTTTGAATATTCTACAATGATCCAGAAAATTCCACACATTGTCTGACATTTTTTATCATTTTGGGACATTCTAGATTATTCTTAAAAAAATTTAAAAGCTCCGGAACATCATCGATCATTCTAAATCGTTTACGAAAAATCGAGAACATTCTTGAAATTTTGGGACGTTCAATAACATCCTGTAATGATTCAAAACATTTCAAACATTTTCGAATATTTTGGAACATTTGAGATCATTCTTAATAAAAATTTTGAAAGCTCTGGAACATCATCGATCATTCTAAATCGTTTACGAAAAATCGAGAACATTCTTGAAATTTGGAACGTTCAATAAATCCTGTAATGATTCAAAACATTTCTAACATTTTCGAATATTTTGGGACATTTAGATTATTCTTAAAAAAATTTAAAAGCTCCGGAACATCATCGATCATTCTAAATCGTTTACGAAAAATCGAGAACATTCTTGAAATTTTGGGACGTTCAATAACATCCTGTAATGATTCAAAACATTGTCAAACATTTTCGAATATTTTGGAACATTTGAGATCATTCTTAAAAAAATTTTGAAAGCTCTGGAACATCATCGATCATTCTAAATCGTTTACGAAAAATCGAGAACATTCTTGAAATTTGAGAACGTTCAATAATATCCTGTAATGGTTCAAAACATTCTCTAACATTTTCGAATATTTTGGAATATTATCGATCATTCTAAATCGTTTACGAAAAATCGAGAACATTTTTGAAATTTTGAAACGTTCAATAACATCCTGTAATGATTCAAAACATTGTCTAACATTTTTGATTTAAAAAAATCCTAATCCTACCTGTACATTTATAAAAAAACTTTTCGAGATTCAAATCCCAAATTTCTTCATTCTTAATAAACAAAATAATGAACTACTTACTGTACTCTTAGAGCTGTTCCTTATCTAACAACCTAACTTACTACCCTAACCTAACCTAACCTAACCTAACCTAACCTAACCTACCTTTACCTTCCATAACCTGCTTTAACATGTCCTAACCGCAAACAATACCCTCACAATCAAGACATAAAAAGCGATATTACACGAAACATTGTATTTATAATTAATTGTTCATGTGTTTATAACTGAATATTTTGTGAATAGAAAAAAGGAAGGTTTCATACATAAAATCATAAAATATGGGTTTGTGATGTGTGCATCGGACATATTATATTATCAATTTATTCACGATACTTAACTTAAGAGAACGAACTACTACTTTGGCCTACTTACCCAGTTCTTTCTCAGAGGCATAATAAAAGGCAGCAGGTATATTTTATGCATTTACGGTGCATTATATAACACCGTGTCTTGCAACTCGTTCGCTCGATTTAACCTGAACCGCAATACGTTACAGGTTGTGTGTTTCGGAATTATTACCTTTCACGGAATACCTTACAGCTTACAACTTTATTTATATTTATGTAGGTTTATACCCACTAAATGAATATATTCACAGATTGACGATAGATAAAATACATGTCTGTTTGTATACATGTCCATTGAATAATGTAATTTGTTTCGCTAAATTATAATTCGTTAAACCATGTAAAAACTTTACTTGCTATTATATGCCAACCAACGTGATGAACTTTAAAGGTTCCCTGGTATTTAAAATATTTATGGTACGTAGGTACCCGTATTTTTCGCATTAAGAATATAATGTGCGTTTTAGTATTTTTTTTTTATGGTAGAATTACAACAATTATTGTTGTAAATGGCCTTTAATAATCGTCCGAAAAACACAATTTCTCAGGTGTAAATCCTTTCTTGCTTTAATTGAAACTTAGTGTCAGTAGATGGCGATATATTGACAATAAGTTGATATTGTATTAGGTACATCAATAATTTGCTTTTAAGGACATTTTCTTAGTTGAGAAAGTACTATACCCTATACAATTAAAGATTGCATGCGATCATGATTCCAAACTGTATCAATAAATCAACAACTTAGTTTTAATTCCATTGATAATTAACAGTACCTACAATGCAATTCAAGCATGAAAAAATACTTTATCTTACTTTTAATACTGTTATAGTCTGCCTAATATCTGAAAAGGGCAGATTTTTAATTAATGACAGTGGATATTAGCAATAGACTTGAGAAAATAACGAAATTTCAGAAAGCACACCAAACGCCAAAACTGGTAGCATAGGTTAGATTGAAGGGAATGGACTCAAATTATTTCCTTGCCCATTAAAAAAAATTAAAACTCGTTATTATATTTCGAAGTTGTCTCTGTTCTTAAGCTTATACATCGCCAACGACGTATTCAGTTACACAACGCATACCTACAGGAGAATTATTTTATCTTTACAGCACGTGGCCTATTCTTGGTTTAAGTCAGAAAAGAATATATTATTTATGACTTTGTTGTAATCATACAGAGAAAGTGCAATGAAAACAAAACGTATATTCTTGGAACAATAACCCACATACGTCCATGATGCGTTCCCTTTTTAATGCACAAGAAAGACAATGATAAACTACAACTAGGGCTGTCGACAATATTGGATATTCTGATAGCCGCGGTTCGAGTATCCGGATTTTATGAGATCTCAATATCGGGTATCCTGATACTCGGATCTTTGAGTCCAACGTATTCCGGATCTTTTGAGATATTCAATGTGAATATCCGAGTACCCGAATCCGAAAATAGGAATGTAAAACATTTTGAATAAATGATTGATAAATAATAAAATTTTGGATAATGACACCGTTTTAAAAAAAAATTACAACAACTTTTTTTTAATACCCTTTACGGGTGCGTAGGTACCACTTTAGGACCTACAGTAAAACTGGTTGAAAAAATGCCATGAAACAGTTGTTGTAGGTCTGGAGTTAAAAAAAAGTGGATTGTATCATTCGGATCATATCCGTAATTAAATTGAAAAATCGATATTCAAAAATTCGAATATCTCGATATCCGCAATCGATTTACGGATTTAAATTCCGGATCTTTAAGTATCTCGGATACTCAGAGCTTTGAGTATCCGGATAATCGGCAGCACCATTTACAACGTAATGTCGGTTCTGTGTCACATTACCGGTTTTGAATTATAAAGCCAAAATTATAAATAGAACAATTAATCTACCAACTCGTATACCACCCTCTTTAATTACTATACTACCAATTGATTCATGAATCTTTTTCAATTACAGTGGCGTCGACAAGTCACATATCTAATATGATTTTTTTTTAAAATAATCTAGACTAACCCATGTACATAATCCAATTAAAAAATTGAGTCGTTAATAAAAAAACATACACAAGTTTTTATAGGGGTAGTTAGGTAGTTTAAGCTAAATACCTCGCTTATTTCCGTTGTAATTTTCTTGTCTTGACAATTAACCATTTACTTTAAATTAAATATTAAGTCACATATGTACTGAATTTTATAATATTAACTAGCAGCAGTACCGAGCGTTGGCGTTGGTTGCTCGGGTAAGAATATATCACACGTTTGATGGAACATTCTAGAATATGTGCGAATTTAGAACATCCCATAGTGATTCAAAACTTTCTCTAACTTTTTGTAACATTCTGAAACATTACTGAATGATCTTCAACATTCTTGAACATTGCCAAATCATTCTGAAATGCTATGATAAAACATTATTTTACTTCTTAGAACATATTTGAACGCCCTGTAACATTCTAAAAAAATCTGCTTCATTCTCATCCCCACTCCGTGCTGTTTGCTGGGTGAGTAGTGACATCTGTAAACGCCTGGCGGGGATGACTAATCGATTGATAATAATTGATCAGTTATCGACCACTGAGAGTTGAAGATTATTACAGTACTAATATCGCTATTAAAAAATGGGGGTTTGTGGTAGAAGGATGAAAATTAAGGGTTATATGTATTTTTTAATGCCAAATCATAAAAAAAAAAAAAAAATAAAATTTCATAAAAATCGGTCAAGCCGTTTCGGAGGAGTATGATAACTAACATTGTGACACGAAAATTTTATATATTAGATAATTATTACTAAACTTTTACACTATGCCATTATATTCTTTATTTTTTTTATATTTATTTACAGTTGTATTATCTTTATGAAATTACATACGTATCATTTTATATAATAAAATAAATTTACTCTTTATCTTTATAGCAACATTTAATTAACGTTTGATCTATTTTTATTTAACGACAACATATTTTTATTGTAATTAATGCATATGTTTTTAAAATTCCTTGTACGAATGTACCTGCATCAAAACCCCAAATTTGGCCTCTTGTAACCTGACTGTAAAATATGATCAGTTCTAAATTTGGGTTCTTATATTTATAACTATATTTTTTCGTTATTTACAGCGTATAGTCAGAATGACTAAACCGATTTTTATGTTGTTTTTTTAAAGTTTGTGGCAGTCCTCGTCAGGTTTTTAAAAATTGGAAAAGTTGAAAATAGGAAATTCTGTAAATAATAGAATTGCTTTTTATGACACTTTCCTGCCCGATACAAAATTTTTGCCTACACAGATTTCGATATTTAGATATTAATATGACAAATTTTTATACCTTTTCATGTTACTTCTTTCCCAGTGAATTTTTAACATAAACGTGATGAGATGAAACAAATCTGTTTTTAATCTTCTTGCATAATGCCTATTATACCTACGTATCTTTAGTAGAATTCTTAATATAAAATTGCGTCGATAATTTATATTGTGTTTGCGCAACACTCCTCTATTGTAGTACGACATTCGTAACAATATCAAATTATGGATAAATTCATCTTAGTATGTATCCAACTTTCAGTTCGTATTTCACTGATCAGAAAACTTTCAGAATGCATATTTTGAAATTTTGCAAAATGTAGTAAGATATAAAGATTATCTTACATCTTATAGTTTGTGTTAGTAGGTATATAGTATTGATATTAATTTATTTAATCACTTATGTTAGAGAAGTATCATAAATATCTAATTTGCTATTTATTGAATTAAAAATAATTAGTAAATCTTTCAGATCTTTAAAAAAGTAGAATATCAATTAATAGAGTTTTTAACTTTTAGTAAAAGTCCTCAAAACCGCTTTTTTATTTAAATTAATGTTGTTTATGAATAATATAATTTATAGATAATAGCTGTAATTTTTCTGCATAACCGTCAAGGCTTATCATTATGTTATTATCTATGCTGATCCTCTTATACTTGCATTTAAACAAATAGCGTAAAAATTACGGGACAAGAGTCGCTGATAACGATTTAAAAAATTCTCAAAACATTTAAGGAAAATCCAAACTTTGATTTGTAATTTATTGAAACTACTAGACGTAAATATATATACTACTAGCAGCAATTGCCCGGGTAAGAATATATTACACGTTTGATGTAACATTCTAGAATATTCGCGAATTTAGAACTATCCAGAACATCCCATAATGATTCAAAACATTTTCTAACTTTTTTTAACATTGTGGAACATTCTTGAACATTGCCAAATCATTAATAAAACATTATTTTACTTCTTAGAACATATTTGAACTGCCTGTAACATTCAAACAAAAAAATCTGCTTCATTCTCATCCCCACTCCGTGCTGTTTGCTGACATCAGTAGACGCCTGGCTGGGGTGACTAATCGATTGATAATAATTGATCAGTTATCGACCACTGAGAGTTGAAGATTATTACAGTACTAATATCGCTCTTATATGTAATTTTCAATGCCAAATCATAAAAAATTTTGTCCAAAAAATTAAAAAGTTGGAGGTGGACAACCTTTATCACTTAGGGTTATGAAAAATAGATAGTAGCCGATTCTCAGACCTACTGAACATGCATATACAATTTCATAAAAATCGGTCAAGCCGTTTCGGAGGAGTATGGTAACTAACATTGTGACACGAGAATTTTATATATTAGATTATGGGTCTCATCAGCACCCCCTAGACAGTTTTCATAATAAATCACTAACTGAACCGAAGCCGATGCTTTTATCTAGCTATTTATTTTTAGTTTCAAATTTTAAAATTTGTTGATGGTATTGAATAGCCAATTTCACAAATGTGGAAGTACGTTGGCCTTATCACCAAGGCGTCTATTTATTTTGCATTCATTTTTATATAACAATATACAATATCTATCAAATTAGGGGTGCATTTGCGCGGGGGAAGGAAGGGGGGAGTAATTGAGGTAATTCCGCAACCCCCAAATTTTTTTAAATATGGCTGCAAAAAATTTAAATTACTTCAGAAATTTTTAATCTCTTGACGCCAACTACCCCCATCCTTATTTGCAACACTTACTTATGTTTCTACTGAGTTCTGAACTAAATGCCTGTTTTAATAACCCCCCCCCCCATTCTCAACCGTGGATGAGCCACGGATAAAATTAGATAATATTACATACCTACACTTATAGTTAAACGTAAATTCATGAATATAGTAAAGGGAAGGGTACTTGTTAATAATTTTTGGGATTTTTGTATGTAGTAGGTAGGCAACAACCTAATTCAATTAATTATCAGATGCTTTAATGGGTATCACCATAATTAAATATTAATATTGCAATAATGAATGACAGCCGAATTAATTTGATTTATCGTCTTAGAATTAAATTAAATTAAAACGAAAATAGGAACTTTTTAATTATAACAACCAACAATAATCGACGTTTCTCCTTTTGGTACTAGCTTCTTAAAAGTGAAGTTTTTCGAAAGGCATTATACAGGGTGTCCCATTTTAAATTACCCACTTGAATATCCTATCAGGGCGGTAACTAATCGAAAAATAATCTCTACAATCTCTATTTTGAAGACAAAGTATTTCAAACTACGCAAATCTCATCAGGAAAGCTACCAAGCCAAAAGTAACCTCTACAGAAGTGATCAAGTTCGGAGAGGAGATCATTACCTTCCCCATAAAGGTCGTTTAAAAGTTTAATCTATTTTGGTCCAGTTCATAAAAGACAAAAACGCAATAATAGTAATATTTGTTATCCGTCCAATGACTAAAAGTTTTCCCTGGTTGCGGGTGAAATCCCACAGAAAGGATTCTAAGCTTATCAGTTCTGGAGATTTGCAACTAGATAAAATATAATGCGAGACGTTTACAAGCATTTGTAGTTACAACTTTGCATTGATAATAATAATGGGGTACTTATTGAAAATCTAATAAGGCAGGCCCTAATAAACCCTCAAAAATCAAAAATCTTTTATTTTAACAGGACGGATAACGAATCTTACTGCTATTGCTGAGGTTCATTTCGTTTTTGTCTTTCATGAGATGTAACAAAATGGGGTCTTAATATCCATCCAAAATAGATTTGATCTTCAAGGGGAAGGTCATGATTCCCTCTCCGACCTCAACCACATCTGTAGGTAGAAGTTACTTACGATTTGGTGGATTCTCTGTTAAGATACTTAGATCCGTAGTTTGAAATGCTTTGTCTTCGAAATAACCTCCACAGGTCATTTAAAAGAAATTTGTGTGCTCTTTCCGAATCCGGGTTCATGTGAGCCTTAAATGACCTTGAAGGTCGCGTTCAAGATAAAATTGTAGGTCACTATCCGACGTGCCTCTCTTAATCCTGCCCCTATTATAGAAATTATTTTTCGATTGGTAACTTTTCTGGCGAAATACTTATTCAAGTGGGTAATTTACAGTGGGACATCTGGTATATGTATATTATCAGTTGTTGTGTGTTATAGAATGTTCTTGTCGTTATTTTTGCTTCGATTAATTTAATAATATTATGAGAAGGGGAGGAAATGAAAATTGATTCAAATGCAATTTGATTCTATAGATGGAAGAAAAAAAAAAGTTTGAGAAAATGGGGAGTGTACAAAGTAAAAAAATTTGTATTAAATTATTATTAAATTAACTACGTTACAACAAATTTCTTGTTAATTGCGTTCACTTTGGCAATCTTTGTACTTTTTTTGTATAGATAAAACTTTTGTTTGTTAAGGTACGTATGTACCTGTACACATAATTGTGATAAAGTTTACAATGTTGGCATTTTTACATTCTGCAATTAATATTAATTTACGTAGGAAGTTAAAAATAAGTAGGTAATTTTAATATACGACGTTTAAAACAACAATGCAGATTTTTTTATAATTATGTGCCTATTAAAAAACCAACATGTGACATTTTCAAACGAATATAATTGTAATTACCGTCTTAAAGATGAGACCCAATTTCATTCGTCCAATAACCATGTTAGGGTTTTAAGATACTCTTGATTTTCAATAATTCTTGGCTTTATTCAAGACAAGTGCGCTGACTTAAGAATCAAGACAAGATTACAAAAAACACGTTGAAAATTTTTGAGAAGAAAAAATTTAGTCAAGAGTCTCATCACCTTTCCTTTTAGGGCCCAACAAATGTTCCTTTCTGTATTGGAAAATATCGAAACTCATTAATCAAGACAAAAAAGAAATTATGAATTGCACAACCAATAAAAATAACTTTCTTGATCTTAAATTTTCAAGCTTAGACCAGGGTCGATAATTTTTGAAACCAAAAAAAATTATAGTAGGATGAAACCCATTGGAAAAGGAAGAGAATATAACAGAAATGAAAGGAAAAATAATTTACGGGTGATCTGAGGTCGGGAAGGGGAAGGGGGTGAGTTTTTAAGGGTAAAAAACGGTTTTCCTCGATTTTCGGAAAAACTACAAGTCTTATGGAAAACAGTTAAATGGCAAAATTTATGTGAAAAATTCAAACAACCAAGTTTTTGGTTTCTTATTTTTATCTTTTACAAAAAAATTTTTTTTTCACGAAAATTGGTGAAAACTTTTTTATTTATGTCCCAAACACACTGTAATTTTTTTGATTTGAAATA
The DNA here is from genome assembly GCA_029378335.1 of Agrilus mali. NCBI lineage: Eukaryota > Metazoa > Arthropoda > Insecta > Coleoptera > Buprestidae > Agrilus > Agrilus mali. The sequence goes on from CM055661.1 coordinate 4,852,936, forward strand.
TTTATTTTTCACCTTATTTTTACTTAATGACGGAAAAGCACCCTAATTTTTAATCGAAAGTTCTCACGTCAAAATATCTGCTCTTTTAAAAACGTTGGTGGGCTTTTTCTTCATTGAAATCTCAACTTTCTGATGGTGTGAAAAAAATATACATTACTATGGTAAGTTTTCGATATTAAGTAAAAATAATGTGAAAAAATAAATATTTCAAATCAAAAAAATTACAGCGTGTTTGGGACATAAATAGGTAAGTTTTCACTAAATTTCGTGAAAAAAAAGTTTTTTTGTAAAAGATAAAGATAAAAAACGAAAAAGTTGGTTATTTGAATTTTTTATATAAATTTTAAGGTTATGTGAAAGTTGTAGATCTTTTTTTTTATTAGTATAGTATATACTATAATTTTATAAAGTAATTCCTGTAGAAAATCTTAATAATTATAACGTTTGTTGAATTAGTGTCATAGAAAATCTCATAATATATAAATATACATGTAAATCGTATTATGGAATTCACATATTTTTTGCTGATTACGTTATTCATTATAATATTTTTAGTCCCGGTCAAATTAGACCAAAAAATAAGAGTAAAGCTACATAAATTCCCACCAAGCTGAAAATCAGTGAGATTGTTTAAAATATGATTAAAAATAAAATTTGAAAGTTCCCCATCTTTCCCCTGCATGGAAAAAATTTATTCAAGGTTAAAGATAAAAAAAATGAGTTTTTCGCGATTTTCAGCAAAACGGTAAGTTTTATCGTAAAATTACTTCAGACAAAAATTGTAGATCATAAAATTATCTATAAAATATGTACTTATCTCTAAAATACCCCAAAATAAGCTATGTGACAAATAAATCCCCAAGAACTAGAAAATATTTAGTGCAAATAGAAAAAAGATTGTAGAGGAAAATTTTTCCCCAGAATAATTCCCCTGAAAAATATATCCCCAAAAAATACCCTAATGGAAAAAAAATCCCCTATTTGTTGGGAAAATCCCCTAATCTGGCAACCCTGAGACTAACAGTATTTTATTTATTGGGCACACTGACATAAAGCAGGTATAGGACCCTAGCCACGCATACAATTGAACAGGAGACAGATGTTGTTTCGAGGTTACACTGGCGTATAAAATAAGGGACTGGGTTTCATTTTACCTGATATCGCAGAAACGGTGGCTCTTAGGTAAAAAATATTATACATATTTTATTGATAATTTTATGATCTACAATTTTTGTCTGAAGTATTTTTACGATAAAACTTACCGTTTTGCTGAAAATCGCGAAAAACCAATTTTTTTGACCTTTAACCTTGAATAATTTTTTTTCCATACAGGGGAAACATGGTTAACTTTCAAATTTTATTTTTAATCATATTTTAAACAATGTCACTGATTTTCAGCTTGGTGGGAATTTATGAAGCTTCGAATGTCTAAATTGACCGGACTATTTTAATATTAATCTAGTTTTTCTCGTTTTTCAGCATTTCCTGAGAAAACTAACGATAGTAATGTATATTTTTTTTCACACCATCAGAAAGTAGAGATTTCAACGAAGAAAAAGCCCACCAACGTTTTTATAAAAGCATATATTTTGACGTGAGAATTTTCGATTGAAAATTATGGTGCTTTTTCGATATTAAGTAAAAATAAGGTGAAACCATAAATATTTCAAATCAAAAAAATTACAGTGTGTTTGGGACATAAGTAATTTTTTCGACAAATTTTTTGTAAAAGATAAAAATAAAAAACCAAAAACTTGGTTATTTGAATTTTTCACATAAATTTTGAGGTTATGTGAAAAAAGTTGTAGATCTTTTTATTACCTACAACTTTGCCATTTAACTTTTTTCCATAAGATTTGTGTACCCTTAAAAACACCCCCTTCCCCTTCCAGACCTCAGATCGCCCGTAAATTATTTTTCCTTTCATTTCTGTTATATTTCCCTCCTTTTCCAATGCGTTTCATCCTATTCTAATTTTCTTAACTTTTTACTATTTTTGAAGACTTTAGCACTGGTCTAGCTGAGGCTCTTGTCTTGGTGAAACCTTAAACCGTACATTGATAAACATTAATTAGGGAATTTAGATAACTATTTGAAACAATTAACTTTTTGTCTGCTATTTAAAAAAATGGCACGTAGATTTATAATGGTTTGCCACCTGTAGCCTAGTCTAGCAAAATAAAGTATAGTACATACCTGTATGTTAGGATTCCAACAGACTCTTGATTTTCAAAAATTCTTCTCTTTATTCAAGAGTATATCTATAGGCACCAATGAAAAAATCGAGACAAGATACAGACAAATTACTTTCTTGATCTTGATTTTCAAGACAATACAAGAGTTAGGATCGAAATCAAGATTAAACTGAACCATACATTGGGAAAAGTAGTTACTTGTTGAAACTTCATATTTAAAAAAGAAAGCGAATTAAACGATGAAAAGTTGAAGAAGACTCATCTTCACCTGAAGAAGCTAATGTTTGGCGAAACAATTGTAGTGATTAATAAAATTATAATTGAAACTTTTCATCGTTTTATTCGCTTTCTATTTTAAAATCATTCCTTATACTGGCCCTTGATCAGTTCTTATTTTTTATTGATATAGGCGCCTGTCTAATAAAATATCTTACCTTGTTCGTTTATATCCCACAAAATCACTGTCGCATTAAGTTTGGCCAGCCGTTGTGCCAAAAGTCGTCCAATTCCTCCACCCCCTCCCGTAATGAGTATCCTTTCACCCGCAAGACTCTTCAGTTTTGGTTCATTCCATGGATTTAGTGACTTAATAATTGCTTTGACAGTGAGAAATGCCGCGTACACTATAAACGATATTATATCGATCACCGCGTCGAAAAGGGTGGTTTGTCGCTTCATCCCGTTCACCATTTTCACTTATATTATTATATCGAAACGTAATACAAATCAAAAGTTTCAAAAATATTTATTATTAGTTAAATTATTAATTAGTTTTAATAGCTGGCTAAATTACTTAGGTAGGTAAAAATTATTATTTAATTTTGGTGTATTTACTACACTTTAAAGCTTTTTATTTAATTTTGTAGGTTTTTATTTATTTATTTATTCTTTGGTATACTGTGATGTCCGTTGTCTTAATAGGCTTGGTTACAAATTTTTATTTTTTTTTCATTTTATACTAATTAAGTGTGTGTTGGATAAAAAAATTAAATTCCCCAGAAGCTTATTGTAAGCTATGATTAAGGGTAGGGGGGGGGGGGGGACATCCAAGAAAGTATGTGACGATTTTATCTGAAAATAAAAAATTTGTAATTAAAAAGTATAATGTGCATGTTTACATAATTAGTTACAAAGAATTAAAAACAATATGTCTTAAAGATGTGATATTTTACACCCACTAGACCTTAAATTACTATGACTTCAAAAAGAATTATTTATTAACGTGGTGCACTAAAAAACATTTTGCTCTTTATCTTTATACCTGCATTAATTAACGTTGTATCTATTTTTATTTAACAACAGAATATTTTTATTGTTATTAATGCAGATGTTTTTCAAACTTTTTGCAAGTATGTACCTACATCAAAGTCCCAGATTTTGCCCCTTTTACCTAACTGTAAAATATTAACCATTCAAAAGTTGGTTTCTTATATTTATAATTATATTTTGTCTAGCCAACTTTTTTTTAATGTTTTTCTCTGACAGAATAGTTAATTTATGCCTTTTTTGTACAAATTACCTCAAAATAAGGTTAAGGTTAAATATTAAATATTTCAATCACAAAAATAACGAAAATACTGCCTCGTAAAAATTAAAAATGTTATCACAATTAAAACAACAAATACAGTGGATTTCATTTATAACGACTTCGGTTGTAACGACCCTTTGGTTATAACGACATAACACATAAGTCCCTTGAATTTAAGGAGTAAATTAAGAAGAAAATTTGACTGTAACGACTTCGATTTCGGTTTTAGCGACTAATTTTAATTAACTATTAATTACAAGATCTATCTAGCGACTTCCGGATATAGCGTCGGAATTTAATGGTCCTTTCATCGTCGTTATAAACGGAATATACTGTATCTACAAATAGGTTTATTATATTAGTCCACCCGACGTTTCGGTTTTTTATATAATTTTTCTGACTAGCCTTATTACATAGAAGTTAATTAATCCTTTTTTTGCTCAAATGCATTCAAAAGGGTTAAATATCAAATATTTCAATCGCAAATTATGAAAATATGATCTCGTAAAAATTAAAAATGTTATTACGAATAAAATCACCTGCAAACACTTAAGTACAATTACGTTTAGATTAGATTACGTACCTACTTAATGTAAAGAAACATGTAGATACAATAGTTAATAGTTTTTCTCATAAAATTGCATTCGCATTTTCAAAATACATGTAATTATGATGACCTTCATTGAAAGTAGGTGCACATAAAATACATAAAAATCTGTATAGTTAAAATATTTACGTACTTGTGTAGGTACATCGTATAAAAACTATTGTATAGATTTTCGTTTAGTTTTTCATTAAACTCTTGGGTCTTTTTAATATTTAATTGTCACTTGCGCCTTCAAGTCGTTTGATATACATAAAATTGGGGCCCTTTATTTTTGACGTATTAGCTAGAAATGTCGACCGAAAATCCCAAAACAAGAAAATCAAAACATTTTTTTTTTTATTGTCAGAATCTTCAAATCATCGTATTATTTTAATTTATTGCTTTTAATTCAGAGGAAATTTTAAAATGTTAAAGTGTCCCATTTTTTGTCCAGCAGTTTATACCATATTTTTAGATAATCGAGCGAAGCCACGACAATCAGTTAGTTTCGAATAATTTTAGTACGTAATTATGTATTTTATTTCCTGAAAATACGTTATTGAATGCTTATAAAAAATATTACAAATAAATGTAACCACTAATTTAAAAGGCCACAAAGTAGCATGAACAATGACCCAGTAACGCATATTTTAGTAAACAATTGTAGTTTATAATGAATTTTGTAACATACATATATTATGCTGTAATTACATGAATTATTAATTAATTACCACATATTTCCAAATATGAAACGCTCTACATACTAAAACAATAAATTATTAATTACATTATATGCAACTGCATTTTTCACACAGCAATTGCAGTTATCGTAATTTCGAATTTTACATACTTTTTTAAAGTTAGGTAGATAGACCCAGTGGCGGATTTACACATTTGCCGCCCCTGCTGACACCTGCAATTCTATACCCTAATTCACAATCAATTTTTTGTCAATGAAATTGCAACTTTATGATTGTATTATATTTTTATAAGACTAATCAACAAATATTGATACGAATTTATTAGGATTAAAAATGTAAGAATGTTAAGAAGAACTTCCGTTGAATGGATATTTACAGCTTTTATTCATTACAACATTATCATTATTGTTTTTTGTTAATTATCATCATTATAAAAAATGTACAACATTTATGAAATTCTGTGCAACAATATGCAATTTTTTACGTGTAAATTTATTAAATTTTTATTCTACACTTAAACAGGTTGTTAATATAATCCGAAATATCAATAGAAAAGTATGAATTTTCCACACATATATATATATGTATATAATATTTGTTATTGTTATTTTGAAGCAATTTTTTTCGGATCCCATTTCTAATCGAATAAATATATTTAAGTGGTGAAACATATTACACATTAATTGAATAGTGTGGGTGGACATAAAGAATAAATTATGGCAATAATTAATTTAAAAAATAGGTAAAAATAGTAAATTTAAAATAGTAGTAGACAATAGTATATTTTATGAATAAGCGTTTAGTAATTTTTCATATACAGACGTTACTGTATTCAGTATACTGTATAGCACTAAAAATTGTAATTCTTGTTGATTTTTTGAGCCCCGTTTTTTCCGTGTTTAAGATAATAATTTTTTTTATTTCTGATAAAACATACATACATTTTCAAATCAATGATTAATTAAAACGCGCAAATGAATTACAAAAACCTCTCACAAATTTTTAAGTGCGACAGTATCTGATTTCTTTATTACCCCTGATATATTACATGCAATTTGCAATACATTTCGGTTTGCATTAAAGGATTTCATAAAATTTCCATTAGACGCTAATAATCGAAAACATGTACAAAAACTTTACTACTTACAATTAAATTTATAATCAGTCTGCACATTAAGAATCTGCAATTAAAATTTGTTTGCCATGTTTTCAGGCGATTTTTAGTGTGTTGTTAATTGGTCATTGTTATTTGCCACTTTCTTGTTAAAAATCAATGGAGTTGAAAAAAAAAAGACAAAAACAATGTCCAGTCAAAGGGTATTGTTTTTAATATTTTCGAGTTTTTCCAAGTGAAAATAAAGCTGATATACTCGTGAAAAGGTGTGTTGTAGCTGCTAATACAGGAGTATCTTTATCTATTATTATTGTTACCATCTAATAAGACCTGAATTAATACAAACCAAAATGTAATTATTTTAAATAATAAACAACAAAAATAAGAACAGTGTTATTCGTAAAAATATTGAAAAGCACGACAGGGAGTCTGGATACAATATACCCCCGTATCGAGAAAAACCCCAGAATATTTTCTAATAATTATTTAGACTACTACTCAGGAGCGTCCTCAGTAATTTTTATTCTATACTAATTTTTGGTAATGAACTTTTCATTTTATAAGAATACTAGCAGCAATACCCGGCATTGCTCGGGTAAGAATATATCACACGTTCACACGTTTAATGAAACATTCTAGAATATTCGCGAATTTAGAACAATCCAGAACATCCCATAATGATTCAACATTCTCTAACTTTTTTTAACACTCTGGAACATTCTTGAATGATCTTCAAGATTCTGGAACATTCTTGAACATTACCAAATCATTCTGAAATGTTATAATAAAACATTCTTAGAACATTTTTGAAACCCCTGTAACATTCTAAAAAAATCTGCTTCATTCTCATCCCCACTCCGTGCTGTTTGCTGGGTGAGTAGTGACATGAGTAGACGCCTGGCGGGGATGACTAATCGATTGATAATAATTGATCAGTTATCGACCACTGAGAGTTGAAGATTATTACAGTACTAATATCGCTATAAAAAAGATGGGGGTTGGTGGTAGAAGGATTAAAATTAATTAAAATGTGAAAAACAAATTGAAGATTCCGTTTAAAATAACGAAGTTGACATTAACTTCCGGTATAATCGGAATTCGATATTCCAATTCAGTCCGAAGATACGTCTAGGGACTAGGCTGAAAACGATCACCCTGTATATTTTTCAGGTTTCTATAAAATGTTTTTGTTTGTAACATTTTGCATCAGATGTTGTATCCAACTCGTGTTTTGCAATAATAAGTATCTCTAACGTCATTAAAAGAACATGTATCACTTATTGAGTACCTAACTAAGCACTTACAATAAAATTAGTACCTACGTAAAATTGACCAAAGAAACGTTTAAATAGAATTACATACTTAATAGTCTGTGTCGTCTCTCGACTGCACACTATACATATTAACCAATTTTTTTTGTTGGTAGGTACTTTATTTATTTATTTTTTTCTTTGTTTTTTTTGAATTAACATTTTCATTCGGTATTTTTTGCATTACCTGCCTATTATCATGCTGCAAACATGCTTTTAATTAAATAAACATAATCAATATTTATTATGGAGTAATAGCTCAATGATTATTTGAATTTCTTGTAAAAAGTTTCCATTTTTTCGATTTGCAAGTAATTAAAATTTTAATTGCAAAAATATTTAAATGTAAAAAGAATGTAGAAAATTACTTTTTTCTAATTTTATTTTATATTTACTTATGATTGGTTAACAATCAACAAAACTTATGAGCTCAGAAGTCAAATTTTATTTAAAAATAATTTTTTAATCAGCAAATCAAGTAGGTACTGCTAATATTTTTTGTTATTGTTATTAAGTTAAATATTATAATTATTTTATTAAATACGTAAACATTCTTAAATATTTCTCTAGTTCTGTTTTAATTTTTTATAATGCAGTTAATTATAATTCTTATACACCAACTCCTACGTTAGATGTTCAAAATGAAAAGTCCTTGAATTTTGAATTTTGCTTTAAAAATTTCCACATTGTAATTTATACTTATGTATACATAAATAACTAAATCACATAATATTTTGTCGCTATAATTATGTCGTTAGTTAAAAATAATTTACATATGTGACATGTAGGTATATTTAAGTACCATTAATTTTGTCAATTTGAATTAGCAAATTATGAAAAATTTTCAAAGAATTAAAAGATCTACTTCAACAACAACGAAATTACTAACTTAATACTTAATCGGATACATATGGTAGTCATTTCATATAATAATAAGAATAAATTCGTTTGTAGAATAATGTTCAGGTTTTATCTCCAAAAAGCGTAAAATCTTAACTTTTAAGGACAGAAAATATAAAAAGTGATGAATACATCTATAGTATGCGAAAATGTCGATTTTGGCATTGAGTTAAAATATGCCGCTCTCGCTAATAGCAGTAACCGTTGAAGGCGGTACAGTGACGTACGCACACAACCCCTGGCTGCTATTGGCAGTTGACCAAAGACACACCCACAAGTACAAATACGTTGACATATCTAGGGAGCGGCTATATTTTTATCGTTAATCTTTCTATGCCAAGGTTCTCGCTTTCGTAACCTGTATAGAGAATCAGGGAAGTCGAATGAACTTTGATTGATAAAAGAATGTACTAAAAGAATTTTTTAAAACACTAGGTAAATCGTTAAAATTAAAAAAGTGTCATTTATTATATCTGTACAGAAGAATAATTTAACTACAATATAAATTTGGAAATAAAGGCAACCTAACCTTACCTTAGCGTAACTCTCAAAAAATGCATTAATTAGAAAGAAATAGATATAATTTTTCGATAAATGTTTAGATATGTAGACCCCCTCTTTAATGAATGAGACACCTTTCAAGTGTTTTAGTTCAGAGAAGACAAGTATAGGTGCGAGGGGTCGAACTTAAAATTGAAAATGAGATAAATACTAATTGTATATAAAGTGAGGTACAAGAGATTCCAAGTAATGTTGTGGAACACTTTTTAAGCAGGTGCAGAAGGGTGGAGGCGTTTTTATGATCATAGAAAATCTTATAAAACATTTCTTGATTAAAAAGACGATGGAAAACGTTGACTTACGTAAATACATCAAATTTTAACCTAACAGGATTTTTATTTGATTACTTAGGACTAATACTAACGAAGTGAGTAAACCCTTCTTCATCTCGATCCCCTACGCTTCCGCCCTTCCATTCCCACTTTTTAAATATTCTCCAAGATTTTCCTTAACCCCTCCCCTCGACTATCTTGCCTCCCTTCCATCAACGCTCTCTTATATACAAATACAATTTATCCCAATTTCATTTTTCAGTTTCACCCTTATGTTTCCAGATATCTGCCCTCAGCAAAAAATACATGAATGATGTTTAACGATGTAACCTCAATTCTTCCAACAGATTTTCCTCCATAGCTAAGTTAAGATCTGTAGATCTTGGTGTTTTACTAAATTTTTAACTTTTTCGCCGTATACTAACCATAATTATTAATAATAATTAAATTACAATCAATGTAATTGAGCCTGTTATAAGGTCAACATAATATAAAAATACTTAAATAACTGAATTTTATAATGACCTCTTATGTAACTAAGCTATTTGTTTCTGGGTTGTTTAATTAAGAACTTTGATTTAATGTTTCAAGGTAACTTCTGTTTCTCACCAAAAAAAAAAATAAATAAACACTTACCAGGTCATAAAACTGTTTGAATAATGAATATGCACTCTATTTTGCTTTTTTTCATTGTGTGTTTGGTATTTATTTTATGGTCGAATTAAAATATATATTTATGTATATCAAACAATATTACTAAATTTATAGAAAACTACAACATATCCGGAAAATCTGTAGTAAGTAGTCTTCTCTAACATAACTTTTTATTTTTTCCTTACATTCTAATTATTTAAATAAAATATACTTTGAAAATTTTTCGGTCGAATAAATATAGTGAAAAGTTCTAAGGTCAACACATAGATACTCCACTAAAAAAAAATCCAAAATATGCAAATATGGTTTAACATGGGTACAAAATGGGGATTAGGTTAGGTAGTGGTACAAAAACTCTTTTGGATTGATTTATCGAGACTACCTATTATGGCGTGCTGATGAGATCTAATAATATTAATAATAAAATCGAAATTGTTGACGTAATATCGATTCAGTTAGACAAATAAATGTACGCCATGAAATCAAAGATCGCATGCGGTCATAATTCCAAACTGTAGCAATCAAAAAAGTTTAATTTCGGTTTCATAGTGCAAAGCAAATATTTTATCCTAATCTTAAAATCATGAGAGTACGTAAGTAGACACAATACCCAAAAAGAACAGTTTTTTATTAAAGGTTATGGATAATACATAGACGTATATTAGAGACTGCGCATTTAAGCGGAGATGTTGTCGCCAACATAAGTGTGGTGGGGAGAGCAACTCGGTCATTCTCTCTCTTTCTAACAGCATGCGTTCTCACTCTCACCAGGGAGAGTCAGAAAGGAGAGTGGGGATGTGGTGTCGAGAGAGTAACTGTCGATATAGTATATGTATGGTGTCGATTACAGTTAATCTCTCGATATCTCATCCCCACTCATCTTTCTAACCCTCCCTGACGAGAGTGAGAACAAATGCTGTTAGAAAGAAAAAGAATAACCGAGTTGCTCTCCCCACCACATCTACGTTCGTTCGGTTCATTCGGTCATTGGGCCTATTCTTTTTTAACAGCATGTGTTCTCACTATCACCAGGGAGAGTTGAAGAATATCGAAGATTATGTCATAGTTTTTATTCGTTAGCATATTTTTTCAATACACGATAGTCAGGCCAAACGGCTGCTCGACAATGAGAACAAATTAGAAATATTTCTTACAGACCAATATACGTCTATGTATATAGATAAAAAAAAATCACCATGCTAAAATAATAAATAACGATTAAAACATGGTTTCTAAATCTTATTACTTTGATAAAAAATTTATTTACTTAGGTAAGCGATCTTTTTTGTATTGTTATTGAACACTTATTTAATTTTTTTTGGGTAATTATAAGGACGCAGTACAAACATATAGTAAGTATTTATGAGTCAAATCCTAACTACACTAATTTAAAAAATTATTAATTATTTATTTGCATTTTATTTTTTCTCATATTTAACTAGTATAAATTGGCGCCATAGAAAATTATCTTTTTAAAGTATGTAGGTACATATGTATTGAAAACGTCTAATATTTATAGAATTGTTTATATGATTCGGCTCTGCTACGAGGAAGTATCGAAGTAGTAGCCAATGCGCAAACGTATCATTTACCCATTCCAACCACGATTCCAACGTTCAGTTCGATAGTTGGAAAGTATTCGAATAAAAAAAGTAACTACTAGTTACTAGTTATTCAGTAGCTACATTCGATGTATAGAAGTTACTACTATCGATAGTAATTTTCATTCATTAAGAAAAACTATTCGATAGTTACTATCGATAGTAAAAACTATCGAATAGTTCGATAGTTTTTATTCGATAGTGCCCATCACTAATTCGGTCATTCTTTCTTTTTAACAGCATGTGTTCTCACTATCACCAGGGAGAGTTAGAAAGAAGAGTGGGGATGTGGTGTCGAGAGAGTAACTGTCAATATAGTATATGTATGGTGTCGATAAGACAGTTACTCTCTCAATACCACATCCCCACTCATCTTTCTAACCCTCCCTGACGAGAGTGAGAACAAATGCTGTTAGAAAGAAATACATCTCCGTTTGAACACGCAGTCTTTTATATACGTCTATGGGATAATTGCGATACACTTGAAAAAAAATTGAAATTTCAAAAAACCATCGAAACGTCAAAACAAGTGACATAAATAAAGGAAATTGAGTCAAATTAATTCTGATTCCTTGTTCAATATAAATAAAAGTTTCCTAGCTACTCTAGTACGTACTTCATAAAAAGATTAAGGTATTTATACAACACATACTTTTGTAAGTTTTGTCATTTTCTCGTTCCTTAAAACGAGCAAAAGAACAGAACTGCTCCTGCCAACATTGATTATTTCCCTCACATGCAATCTTAAATTTAATGAAGTAAAGCCCTCGTTTGGTAGTTTGAAATAATTCAGTTAACAGCAGATATCATAGATGGCGATACACTTCCACCGCCAGAATTTATTCAAACTTGCAGTTTACACTTAGGTAGGTACTACGAAAAAAATATTGTTTGTAGAGCAGGGATTTTCCGTATCTGTTACCAGAATACATTTGCAAATATTTTTAAAAGTACATATTATTTGTTTAGCGAGATTGTTCTGTATATATGACAGAAAATGTTTGCCTAGATATAATCTAAAAATAACTCTTTATCTAAAAAGAAAATTTTGTACCTAATACGTAACAATATTATATTAAAATTAAAAACGCAGTTTCAGAAAAAGAACTTCCGACTGAAAAAATTGATAATTGCTTGAATATATAAATACAGAAAAGGATTCCGTAATCCGTATATTATGTCAATAAACCAAATTGCAGAACTGAAAACAACAACAGTTATCCGTATGTATTATCAAGTTTTTCACATGATTGATTATTTTTTTGGGATAAACGAATTAACGAATTTGGCATTTTATATGTATTTAGGTACCTAGGAAATGTCCATAATTATTATAACTAAATAAGCACGAATACAAAAAATATAAAACACTAATACTTTCTCATTAAAAGACATTAATTTTTAATTTTCATAAGAAATATTTTTTAAAAAACCAATTCCAAATTATTTTATCAACTGGCGTAAATTGTCTATCATTGGTTGAAATAATTTTGATTTTTGCTTAATTTTTATGATATTATATTTTTTTACAATAAACCTAAAATTGTTTTACTTGTTTTTACTTTTATGGGAAATATGATCGTTAATTGGTGCAACATTCGCCTTTTATTGATATTTCAAAATTGTCATTAGCAAATATTTTTTTAACGTCTGATGCCTAGTGTGTTGATATGATAAATAAATATTGTAGATAACTACGACAAATTTTATAATTATTAATAACTACCAAAGTTTTATTTAATATGCATTTATTGTTTAGTGTTTTAAAAATTTTAGAATTTCAGAAAAAATTCCATTATTAAAAAATAATTGTAATTGTCCATTGTCTTACTAAAATAATTTAAAGTCAAATAAGCGTAATTTTCTGCTATTTATTCGATATTATATATATATTTTTTTTTTTTAATTAAAAACCTTTTATTGAATTTTCAAAATCTTCACTAGGTATCAACTTTTTTTTAAGAACTGATAGTGGCTTCATATGATAACTATTTTAGATAACTACGACAAATTTTATTATTATTGATAACTATTAAAATTTTATTTAATATGCATTTGTTGTTTAAGATTTATTAACGTCAATTTTAAAATTCTAGAAAACATTTTCCGATTTTTAAAAAACAGTTGTAATTTCCTCAAAATTGTTAATTATTGGCTTACTAAAATAATATAAAGTCAAATAAGCGTATTGTTTTTATATCTATTTGATTTTAACATTTTATAATAGTTTAACGATTTATGCAAAAAAAATGTTTTCAGCCAAGAAGTAAAATACATATTATTTATTGAATTTATTTGAATTACAATACAAGCGATAATTCCAAAACACTACTTCTTTTTTATGTTTATTTTTATTTAATTGAGAAAGGCATTTATTTATTGTTGCGTTTGGTACTACATAATGTAATTAAAAAAAAAACAATAAAAAATTTGGCACTTCCCTGTAATAATTGTTGCCATTATTAACTAATATTCTAACAATATTTGGTTTATAATTAGAAAATTTGTTAAAAAGTAACTGCCTAGATAAATCGTGCATTTTTTCCTAAAATTTTTAAATATGTATTTCTAATTTTTTTTAATGGAGTAAATACAAAAATAGTCAATTAGAAGAACACCCCTGTTTCAAAAAATATAATCATATGAACCAACAAAAATGATATATTTTCATGTTTATAAATGAAAAAAGCATGCCTATTATGTACCTATGTTGTTGAATAAAACATTAAATATTTAATTCTAATACCTAATGAAATAATTTGAATACTTGGGATGATTTAAATTGTTTTAAAGCAACAATTCTTATTATTAATATTTAATAATACATATATTATATGTAAGTAAGTAAAATCCTCTTTTAATTCGCTGTTATGTCACATTTAAATTCTGCAAACATACCGAACAAGAAAACACAAACATTTCATCATAATTTAACATAAAACACACCTTCTCCTGAAGAAGAGACGAACAATCTCTCGTCCGAAGAGTACTTAAGAAGAATGAAAGACGCACTGGGACACGACGCGGTACGATACGATGTCGACGTATTTGTCGCGAAATTGTAAGTAGATACGTATTTTTGTTTACGCTTGCCGACCGGAATGAAAACGAATCCGCGGCCTTTTCACGTTTACTTTCGATTAAGAACTAACACCAGACAGACGAATGTGAATAGAAATGTTGAAGGGGGACCTCGTTTGTGGTCTGGTGTGCATAAGTAAGTACCACGGTTATTATCCGACGACGCCGTAGGCATCGTAGTCGTAGCAGCCCAGGAAACGCTCCTCCTGCCACAGCATTCGACCTTCTCAAGTATGTGGTGGCGTCGCGACGTTTCACTTTCAATATCTACTAATACTCGTAGATATGTATGTATACCTATAAATTAATTCGGCCATATCGTGTGTTACTTTAGCATTAGCAGGTCAATTATTTGACCCCCGCATCAAACTGTATGAGGAATTAGTAAAAAATGAGAAAGATGAGTAAGCTCAAGATCAAGACGAGACTAATGTAATCTTGGTCTTGGTTTCAGTCTTCGTTTTGATGTTCGATGGTACGTCCTGATCATAGTCATAACTGTGGTCTTGCTTTTTGAGTTACGTCTTGGTCTTGGTCTTGATCTTTTCTTTATCCCAGGATTATTATCCAATAAAATAGAACAAAATGGAAGCAGAAGGGTATGTTTGTTTTAAATCAGAAAAAAATATACTATCACACTAATATTATAAAGTTTGTGAGTGTGTGAGTGTGTATGTTTGTTACTTGCTGGAGCGATTTTAATAAAATTAGGTATGGAGTTATCTGACACCCTGGAATAACACATAGGCTACGTTTTACTGCGGGAAAAATCTTATTCCCATGGGAAAATCGATGAAAATAAATCCGCAGAATATTATAAATTCGAAAGTAACTCTGTCTGTATGCTACACAATCTCGCCTGAAATTTACTGAACCGATTTAAATGAAATTTGGTACAGAGATAGTCTAGAGCCTGAGAAAGGACATGGGCTACTTTTTAATGCGAAAAAAGGGTTGTAAGGAGTTGAAATAGGAAAGTTTTTGCGGAAATTACGTAATTTTTAAAGGTTTTTTAGGCTTTTGATTAGATATAAATAAATACGACATTCAATGTTTGTAAAATTTTACCCTAAAGGAGATAAAATTAGCCGATGAAAGTTCTTTTGTAATGACTTCGTCCAAAAAGCTTACGGCCCACAAAATTAAAATATTAAGTGTAAAAAGTTATAGAGGTTTTGTTTATTTGGATCAATAAAAGTAGTTGAATGAATATTAAGCTATATAAACTATTTTAAACTATAATTAAACTATATTAATCTATAATATTATAAATGCGAAAGTAACTCTGTCTGTCTGTGTGTTACGCAATCACGTCCAAACTACAGAACCGATTTAAATGATAATTTGGTACAGAGATAGATAAGTAGATATAAAGCTAGAGGCTTGAAACTTATTTTTTGGGCTTTTGATTAGATATAAATACGACATTCAAAGTTTGTAAAAATTTTACCTAAAGGGGGCAAAAATAAGGAATGAAGGTTTTTGTGTAATGACGTCGGCAAAAAAGGCTTACGGTCCAGAAAATAAAAATATAGAAGAAAAATATTTTAAATGCTGCCGAAAGTCACTATTCTACGCGGACGAAGTCGCGGGCATAGCTAGAGTACTACTATACTTGCATTTAATTACCTGTGTGAGAATTTATGCCTCTGCGCAGTCTAAAGTCAAGGCTCATTACGTTCTAATATTCCTTTAAATAGTTGAAAATAGTTTGTAACGATACTTTTCGATTAGGGTACATATGAGGGCACTTTTAGCTGAATATTAGTAGACACTATTCTTATATTATCTTAAAACTGTGCAATGAGTACTTTTAATGTCTTCAAAATTCCATTTTCTATGGCGTCAAACCCCTTCAGTAATTTTTATTTTCTTTTTTTCTTTTTTTTAAATTTTCTTTGAGTAATGTGTAGGTATACTAAAATTATTTTATTCTGTCCATTACGTGACCTATTCTTGGTTTAAGTGGAAAGAAAATTCTTGGAACAATAACCTATAAAGGTCCATGATCCGTTCTCATTTTAATGCACAAGAGAGACAAAGATTAATTACAACGTAAGGTTGATTCAGTTTAATTTTTCTGGTTTTGGAAAATTAAATCCTTTACTTTTTTATTTATTATTGCGTATATCGTTCCTAAGGTTATGCGATATTAGAAACGAAAAAGGGTTAGGTTAGGACTGTCTGTCAAATTTGACATTTTCTGTCATTGTGACGGTACACACCTTGCTTAATAGTTTTTTCTTGCGAGTTAATCGTTCATTTAAAAATGTGCAACATATATTGTGAGTAAAATAGTTTTTCTTTTGAAATGATGATACCTGAAAATCCAATTAGGTATTGAACCTTTGATTTGTAATTTACAATATTATAACTTTTCGACCGTCAACTTCAGTCATCCTCAGGCTAAGTAAAATTACTTTATGATAAAATATTAAGAATTTGAAAACATTTTTAAATGAATACAGATATAATATTTTATCAAAGAAATTTTACTTAGCCTGAGGATGACTGAAATTGACGGTCGAAAAGTCGTAATATTGTAAATTACAAATCCAAAAGTAAATCTAAATTTCCTGCTTCCCTCAACTTCTGATGCTGACTGTACATTCCCGATTTTGGCGGTTTAATAACAAATCACTGAGGCATAATTTCACCAACACATCTTCTACGAATTAAGATTCGTATATGAAAATAAAAGCACGTATTGTCATGATGATGATGATGAAGTCAAATTCTTATTATTATTTTTGTTCTTGCCGGTCTACTAAAATCTGTCGGTCAGTCATTCAGTAATAGGTTAATGTTCAAACAATATCTTAATTAAAATTAGTATCCTACTGGACAGACTGCTTTATTTGTAATAATAACAACAAAAAAGAATATCACTCGAAACCACAGGGGCATTTTTAATTTTTATTCAATACTAGCAGCAATACCCGGCGTTGCTCGGGTAAGAATATATCACACGTTTGATGGAATATTCTAGAATTCTTAAATTTCGTGGGGTACAAATATTTGTAGCCTACGCCCACCCTTTTTGATTGCACTTAAAGCCACCACCACCGTTTTTCCCACATTCTCTGAAAAGGGACTAAACAGAGCATTTCGAACGTAAAAAATCAACTACCTAGTCGAATTGTCAAATTTCTAATTTCTAATGCCAAATGAAAATATTATTTTAAATATATTCTAAAATATTATCCTGATATCCAAACAAATTTCGTCATCTTTGTACCTACATACGTATAATTTTGTCACTCATTATTAATGAGGTCATTGGTTAGTCACAACGCGATATTTTTTACGTCGCTACCTTTGTATTTGTAAAATGTTGATGTCAGATATGGTTATCAGTTTGTATTTTATTAACCTCACCAGAAGCCTGCACCAATGCAAAGGGGGCCACGTTTTAATCATCTTCAGATAACCTTAGACCCTTGTACGAATATAACACAAAATGTGTACCTAATACAGGACTGTTTAGATTAAACGAACAATATTTTCGAAACTAAGTGACCATAATACGTTTTGACTAAAAAACAATTGAACATATTGAAATTCCAAATTGATTTAAGAAGATTTTATTAATTTCAAAATTATAATATGTTCCAGAAAAAGTGACAGCTTTGAAGCTTTGTCACTTGTGCAAGAATGGACTGAATTTAATATATTTTTCTTTTGTTAACAGATAATTTTCTTGTCTTTAAAAAAAATTAAAGAGGGTGGAAACTTTTTCAAAGCCTCCTGTATGGTAGAGCAGAAAACTCAAACAATGTTACTTCTTAATTTTTAATTCACCCTGTGTCAGTGGCGGATTTACCAGCAGGCTGAATTATAGGCTAGAGCTTAGGGCGGCAGATTTTAGGGGGCGGCTAACTTTGCTCAAAAATTTTTATGTCTTACAGAAATTAAAAAAATATATTATTAAACACAGTAAAACACAACACAAAGTTTTAGTTACAAAAATTTTTATTAAATGTAATCCACAATAATTATTTCGCCACCTGAAGAAGCCACTGTGTGGCGAAATAATTATTGTGGATTATAATTAATAAAAATTTTTGTAACTAAAACTTTGTGTTGTGTTTTACTGTGTTTAATCGTGGAGGTACACCGAATAGAAGCCTCATCGATTCAATTTTTAAAATATATTATCTTATACACAGGAAAAAACGAAATAATGGTATAAAAAATGCGAACAGTATACGTATATCAAAGACGTTTCTTTCAAGAGCCCTTTTTCATTTATTTTATTCGCTGATTTATTTCTAAAATTGTCCGAATTACCTACAGCTTTTCTGCTGAATCCTTGCATAATACCAACTTTCTGAATTTATCGAGAAATATTTTTCTAATGGTTAAATAAGCTGATACGAATTTTAAAAAGCAGTTTCGTTTCACATACAATTATAAACTGGAATAATTCCCTCCCCAGCAACTCTAAAGGGCTTCTAATCTACGCTGCATGCTGAAAATTAGGCTTCTTATCGTCTCCATTGGTATATGCTCCCATATTATCCTTCCACTAAAACTTCAGATATTTCTGTAATGCTTTCTGGAGGCCTCTCAAGAGAACGTAGGTAGCTTTTTATTTATAATTTTAAGTGTAATCAAAATTCTTTTTAAAATTACCTAATATCAGTTTATTGCACTAGAAAACAGACTGTTTCTCGATGAATTCAAGGTTTCAGCTAAAAAGCTGCAAAATTCGGACAATTTTAAAAAAAACATTGAGTTTTTGCACTACCATATAGAAGGCTTTGAAAAAATTTCCACCCCCTTTAATTTTTTCGAATGGCAAAGGAATTGCCTGCTAAGAAAAAGAAATAAATTCGGTCCATTCGTTTACAAATGACAAAGCTTCAAAGTTGCAAATAAAAATTAGGTGCATCACTTTTTTTTTGGAAGTGAGTGTAATTTTACTGGCTCTATCATGTTGATCTGTATTTAAGTATTCTAAATTAGTAAATGATGGTTACTTCATAATTTATTATTAATTAAAAACGTTAATCATTTGTAGGTTCGAATCATTCTATAGAAATTTAATCTAATTTACCAAAATGAAACATTACTAAGTGATAGAATTTTTCATTAATTTGTGACTGTATAAAAACTGCATCCTTACAATAAGTTAGTGGTCTATTTTTTCTAATCCTTAAGTAGGCAATCTTTTCGATTTTTTTAAACCAGAACCCTCTTTATCCCTAAACTAATTCACATTAGTCTTCATCTACCCCTTATTACTCCTGTTTCTGCTCCAGTATGCCTCTAAGTGGTGCATAACAACATTTTTCCATTTGAGTTTCGTTCTTGTTTTATTCTTTTACTTTACTAAATCTCTACATATATTTCTTCTTATCTTAATTAAATTTTGTACTTTACCTGTATTTTTATTAATTTCTAATTTGGTGCCTTTATTTTGTTAAAGGAGGGGTAACATTTGAAAATCTACCCTTGCTTGTATTTATTAAGCAAAAAATTTTTTTTTTAAAATACACTTACCTGAAAAATGTAAAGGTTAATTAAGACCAATATTTTTGTTGCTTTTCAATTCACTTGACGCACAGTCCAACCAGTACAAAATTTTTAATGATTTTTTATTAAATACCCGGCCTATTAAAATGTTTATGCAGCTATTATTTTTTTCCACTATATACCATGTCGATCATTAAACGGATAATTGTCAATTAAAATACGTAATGATTCGCGTTTGACGCTTACATAGATATATAAATACGTCTGTATAAGTAAATTATAATCAACAATAATATTTCCACTTACTAAAGCAAAATGAGTGATAATTGATAAACGAACTTATCACAAATAGAAACGAAATTGAACTGTTTCTTTCTCAGGATGCAGTGTTGTTTATGTTGTGTGTAGAGCGTCCTTTGTAAGGTACATGCGCGGTTTCAAAAGGACCTCAACCAACGTCAATGCGTCGTGACGGGGTTGTGAAACGGTGCAGTTGAAGGGGAGCTTGATATTTATTAACATTGGGGTAGGAGCGTATGCATGGGGCGCTTTTATTAATAAAGTATCTACCAGATGTTATTATTGTTCCACTTTTTAAACACCCTCCTGTGGGAAATATTTGAAATAATTATATGGTGACTGGAATCGTTGGGTCAAGGGTTAATTGTCAATATTATTTTTGTTATTTAATATCAACATTTCTAGTTCATTATAAAGTTTTCACTAAAAAGAACACTGGATGTCAATATGATAGGAATTGTTTTCCTTTATAAAATCTGCTTTTAAGAAAAAATTGTAAACTAATAAGTAGAGTAATAAAATAATTAACAGTGTAGCTTCAAAACTAAGAAAACAAAATATGAATGTAATATTTAAAACTACAAATAAACTAGGTAAAGTAATTAAAAATAACAAAGATAAAACAGACAAATGTAAACTATCAAGTGTGTACAAATTAACCTGTGGATCTTGTTAAAAATGTTACATAGGACAAACAGGAAGAGCGTTCAGTACTAGGATCAATGAACATTTAAAATGTTATGAAAACAAAAAACAAAATTCTAATTATGCAAACCACTTACTAACAGAAAACAATAGATTTCAAAATTCTACATGTTTTAGGAAAAAGCACAAAATTAAATGTTTTAGAATCTTTAGAAATCAATAAAATAAAAAATCATAACCCAGACCTACTACTAAACGATGAGTTAGACTTGAATAATTCACCACTATTGAATTTATTCAAAATAAAAAACCCCCACCCCTTAGGTTAAGGGAGATTATAAATAATAGTCCGGTCAAGCTGAAAATCAGTAAGATCGTTTAAAATATGATTAAAAATAAAATTTGAAAGTTCCCCCATCTTTCCCCTGTATGGAAAAATTTTTATTCATGGTCAAAGGTCAAAAAAATACTTCAGACAAAAATTGTAGATCATAAAATTATCTATAAAATATGTATGAATATTTTTTTCCTAAAAGCTACCGTTTCTGAGATATCAGGTTAAATGAAACCCAGTCCCTTATTTTATACGCCAGTGTAACCTCGAGACAACATCTGTCTCCTGTTCAATTGTATGCGTGGCTAGGGTCTTATACCTGCTTTATGTCAGTGTGCCCAATAAATGAAATAATGTTAGTCTCAGGGTTGACAGATTAGGGGATTTCCCAAAAAATAGGGGATTGTTTTTCCTTTGGGGTATTTTTTGGGGATATATTTTTCAGGGGAATTATTCTGGGGAAAATTTTTCCTCTACTATCTTTTTTCTATTTGCACTAAATATTTTCTAGTTCTTGGGGATTTATTTGTCACATAGCTTATTTTGGGGTATTTTAGAGATACATATTTATATAGATAATTTTATGATCTACAATTTTTGTCTGGGGTAATTTTATGATAAAACTTACCGTTTTGCTGAAAATCGTGAAAAACTCATTTTTTTGACCTTTAACCTTGAATAAAAATTTTTCCATACGGTGGAAAGATGGGGAACTTTCAAATTTTATTTTTAATCATATTTTAAACAATCTCACTGATTTTCAGCTTGGTGGGAATTTATGTAACTTTACTCTTATTTTTTGGTCTAATTTGACCGGACTATAATATGTTTTTGTAAATTTAAGTAGTTACAGAATTTACTCACTTGAAAAAAGCTACAGTATAGTTGTGAAAAATAAAAACATTATAAAAAGTTAAATTGTTTGTTACTTAATATGTAAACTAATACACATGATTAATGTTAGATAATAAGGAGAGCAGAAAATCCGTACAAATGATAAAAAAAGAATTTCCTTTTTATTCTGGTAATGAAAAATTGTTAAACTTTCCAAACAACCGTTTTTTTTTAATAAGTAGATACTACGAAACGTATGTATATATGCCACGTGTGAAGGTAGATTTAATTAATTAATTTATGTACATAATTTGTTGCAAATCACAAACTGAGTAATCGTCACAATAACATATTTAGGTAAGCTTTAGAAATTAACAAATACCTAAAAATACACGGTTAAACTATTCACACAAATGTTGTCTGTTTGCTAATTTTTATTACTTACAAGAATAATTTAGCTTAAAAATATTTCTTATTTGTAAGCCACGATATATTTTTTATTGCTTTATCGAATTTTTTCAATATTACGTTATATATTTTTTAATGTGAATCATAAATTATAATTGTTTTACCATAAACAACCATTTTTTATTATTTCTGAAAAAAATGTTTTGGATTTTTAATTTTAGAAAATGATTAAGTAATTGAACTCATGGGTGCAGTAACATAACTCACACTACCTACATACAGAATTCCTCAAACTTTATAGTGTTAGAGATTTGTAAATTTAGATTTAGGCGTCTTTTTAATTAAAATAATTTGAATTTCCGGCCACTTTTGGTTATAACGGAAGTTAATGCCAACTTTTTTATTTGAAATGGAGTAGTATATTTTTTACGACGAATTCCTATGAAACATAAAATTTAATGTAATTTTGTTAAATTACATAATGAATTTAATTTATAGAAAAAAATTACTATCGCACCCCAAATTATTAAAAAAAAATCATTTTAAAATGTGCTTCAAAATCATTTTTCATTTATCCCTCTGTCCCAAAAACCAAACACAATCTTCATTTCTATGGTTTTGTGGTCAACAATTTGAGTTTCTAATGTTATGCATGGTGCATATAAACAATGTATGTTGGGTTGCATATTTAAGACCTAATCACTATTCTTTCTATTATAAAGTGAATAAAAAATATTTTTTGTTTTTCAAAAATTGGATCATTGGCCCAAAACATTCCTATCCTGTGGATTTCTTCAAAATTATTAAAGCCGTTTCAAAAAATCGAAAATATAGACACATGTTTACATAACATAAGAATTGCTCCTATTATATAATAAATAGGTAGTCTGCCAATTATACATATGATATAGGTACAATCAAATAAAAAAAATGAAATTACTGCCAGGGTGTTAAATGTCATTGTGAGTTTCACGCCCACGGTTTCATACCATACCGTCGACATAAAAAGGAATTTTATTATTTGTTGTTTGAAGGCTTTCACAGAAATCCTATTTACTCTAACTTCTAACATATACAACTACTAATATCGTAATCCAAATTTGGACTTTTCTTTTACGGTAAATGCACGCACGTCGGTCTCAAGCTGGCTGACTGTAACACTTATTACAAAACCGCAAAGATCTAGTTTACGAGAGTGCAAAACTCTCACGTTCACTTTTAATGCCCCCCAGCACACCTGAACAGAATTGTTAATGCATACGCATAATGGAATAAGAAAAGATGTTTGCGTAGTTAAATATAATGTTTTTGTCTTTTAATTGACCATAAACCACGTCTGCATAGTCATGAGTCACAGTGTCCTCTAAAATTAAGGTTTTGGAACTTCTTCCGGATAGTTTGAAATGCAACAGAATCGCATGAGTGTTGCCGTATTGTTATTAATAATAAATAGAGACTCAGCAGATTAAAAAGTCCATCCCTATAATCATGAAAATAGTCTTCCGCCCCATCCTCCGGCTTTGCAGTAGAACGTAGATTGAGAACACTGCCCATTGGTAGCTTGAGTTGAGTTTCATTCGGAATACGTTAAGAAAAGAAAATATTATTTCTATAGTTCGTTAAGTAGAATATATGTATACCTAGTTAATCAAGAATTAAGTACTATATTTTTCCAAGAGGATCACAGGGTTTCTTTTAAGTATAAATGTCCTGGTACAAGAAAGTTTCATAAAAAAAAATTCATCGTAAACATCCTTAATTGAAATTACAACACAAATATTGAACACTTAATTAAAAATATAATTCTTTTAATGAAATGTGGTACTCCATAAAAAAAATAGGTAAAAATTTTAATGTAGGTATAAATATTGTAATATGGTTCAATAATTATTGTAGCGTGATTAATTGTTTTATTACAAGTTTATTTTATTTTATAATAGATTGTATAAAACACGAAAATGCCTTTTTCGAACCTATAATAATTAATGAGTAAGTTACGGTCATTTTATAACCCAGGTATAAAATCACCTTCGTGAGGTGATTGATAAATTCAAGGTAAAAACCCTGACCTTTAACTTTTGTTTAGCAAGAAGAAGTATCAAAGAAATTTTCAATAAAAAGAGGTGACAATCTGAATTACCTGTTTACTATTTAATTGCCAAAAAACTCTGGGTTTTTCAGGTGAATATTTTTAAATTTCTCT
The DNA here is from genome assembly GCA_029378335.1 of Agrilus mali. Lineage (NCBI taxonomy): Eukaryota > Metazoa > Arthropoda > Insecta > Coleoptera > Buprestidae > Agrilus > Agrilus mali. The sequence goes on from CM055661.1 coordinate 4,877,641, forward strand.
AGAAACTTATTGAATATAAAAATATTCAGTTTTTTTTAAACAGAGCTATTCAAAAGAAAGTACCAGATTGAGTTCAGGACCTTCTCAGAGAGCTCCCACACGACCTAGGTTGCCATTTGAAAAAAAAGTTGGGGTACCTAGCTACAGATTAAGGGGTTGTAGGAAGGGAGCTGAAAATATTACAGAAAGACGAACAATTTAAACCATGCCCTTGTTTCAACATTTTTCTAAAAAATAACTCGTGCAAAAGACATTTGTTTTGAACAACCCTGTATAAAGGAAGACAATGAAAATACTGTTATTTTTTTACACGTAAATATCAATGTTATTGTGTATTTCTAGAGACAAATTTAGAATGAATGAACTACATTGTGTTGTCGCATATTTTTGTTGTTATAAAGTAAAAATGCAGGGGTTACATGTTATCACTATGCAATTGCTGATTTGTTTATAAATCCAGCAAAAAGAGTCACAAGTCATGACTTAAAGAGGTCAGACATGTAAATATGCGTTAATCTCTAAAAAAATAACGCTTATTCTTATAATAAGCATTTAAAACGTGATAACCCTGTGACACCAGGATTTTTCTCGAATATTACCAATGACCTTTCGTCATAAAATGCTTCCTATTCAAATCAAATTGCAGTGGCGTAGATACAAAGATTTCTAGGGATTCCCCGATATAGGAAAAAGGGTTTAAGAACCCCTACTATGTAAGATAGTAATCTTCTTTCGAAGACTTCATGCAGTGGCGGATTTACCAGCAGGCTGAATAGGCTAGAGCCTAGGGCGGCAGATTTTAGGGGGTGGCAAACTTTGCTCAAAAATTGCTTTGTCTTACAGAAATTAAAAAAAAATATTATCTTATACACGTAAAAAAACGAGGCTCAAAAAATCAACAATAATTACAATATTTTAGTGCTATACAGTATACTGAATACACTAACGTATGTATATGAAAAATTACTAAACATTTATTTATAAAATATACTATTGTGATTTTGAATTTTTAAAATATTCCAATAGCGTTTAAGTATTACATTTTAAATTGAGTATTTTTACCTATTTTTTAAATTAATTATTGCCATAATTTTTTCTTTAGGTCCACCCACACTATTCAATTAATGTGTAATATGTTTCACCACTTAAATGTATCGAATATTCAAAGAGAAATGGGATTCCAAAAAAAAGTTGCTTAAAAATAACAATAACAAATATTATATATCGTAGATATATATGTGGAAAATTAATACTTTTCTATTGATATTTCTAATGATATTAACAATCTGTTTGAGTGTAGAATAAAAATTTAATAAATTTACACGTAAAAAATTTGCATATTGTTGCACAGAATTTCATAAATATTATACATTTCTTAGAATGATGATAATTAAAAAAAACAATAATGATAATATTGTAATGAATAAAAGCTGTAAATATCCATTCAACGAAAACATTCTTACATTTTTAATCCTAATGAATTCGTATTAGTAATATTTATTGATTAGTCTTTTAAAAATATAATACAATCTAAAAGTTGCAATTTCATTGACAAAAAATTGATTGTGAATTAGGGTATAGAATTGCAGGTGTCAGTAGGGGCGGCAAATTTTGAATAACCTACGGGCGACAAATTTGTAAATCAGCCACTGACTGCATGACTAGGTACCAAAACATTTATAGCAAAAAAAACTCTAATGCAAAAATGTACAAAAGGGATGTCGCTAAATAAGCTTTTTTTCGATACTATAACCAATTTTTCCATCAGGGAATGCCATATTAACCCCTAAAAGGTTCTTCGGTATTTTTTGCCAACTTTGTTCAAAATACTTTACACATGATCGCTGTTTTTGTTAACAAAATTCAAAGAAGCTGTAAGTACTGAAATCCCCGAATTTTGCGTAATAAACACATGTCACGTAGGTACCCACGTAGGTACGTAACCGATTTGGATTTTGAAATATGTACTGACGAAATTTACTATGTCAGGTGTTTTTTATATTTTTTTGAACAAGCGAGATGTAATCATTAATCGTTTTGCCTGTCCAATTAGTTAATTAACTTAGCGGGGAATTCATAGTTACTTTGACTGTTTAGCAATAACCACTAACTGGCATGAAAATAGGTACCTAATACATACCGTATACCAATTATACAACTCCTATCAATAAAAGTTTGTTTCTAACCAACATACACTACAAATAATGTTCATTTTAAAAGTATCATTCAAAATAACCGCCCCAGAGTTATCAAATAACATCAAACTTTAAATGTAAATTAAAAATGCAGTTTTTCAAACTTTTTAGCATACCAAATACGTACCTGTTGCTATACTATAAGGTCGTTTATAGATTAGGTACGAATATTATTCTGTTGCCTCATATTTTACCAAACCCAATCAGCTGACATTTCTAAGCAATAATTACCATATTTATTACAGTGAAATATTTTTTACAGGCGCTTGCTTCTAAACCACGACGTCATACATAATATGTAGGATACATTTCGAAATAGCGTCAGTAATTATATATTAGAAAATATCCCAGCGAGTACACTTTATTATACAATTTAAAAAAAAAAAAAACGCCGCAGGTACACGTATTAGCGCTAATTTCACGTTTCAAACAAACGCAGGAGTGCTAATCGGACCATGTGTGTCAACCGTGCAAACAGAGTTATCTTCACAACCAAACAAAAAACTTGCGCCGTTTTCTTTTGTTATTTTTGACAACAAACAAAAAAAGAATAGAAATTTATATAAGTAGCATACACTTATTTTATTATATTGAGGTACCCATGTACATAAAAACATAATCGTGAGGACATTCTGTCGTGATCTTGTAAAAGTGCTTAGTTTAACACGCTACACAAGAGAGAGAGAGTGAAAATTGCGAAAGAAAAGCAAATGAAGCACTGAAAACTAGATGTAACTATATACTTGTAGCAATTAAAACTAAATACATGTACAATGTATTATAAAAAAACTGTAATTGAGACATAACTGTGAATAATACGATAAAAGGCAGTAATTTTCATCTTTAGAAACGGTGCATAAAAATTCCGTTGTTACAGTTTTTATAATAACAAACGACATATTTATACGTATAAAAACAAAACATTTGTTTAAAAATAACTAACAATTGTAACAAAAAAAAAATAGAAAAGGTATGAACTTAAAACGTAAACATGTAAAATAAAATAAAAACAAGAAAAAAGACTTGACGATTTCAGAGAATCGAACCTAGATTGTCTGATTATATTATTTCCCAATAGCTGACCGGTTTTGCTTTTATTGCTTCAATTCTTCTATTACAGATATTACATCAGTTCGGTTCAATCAAAACAGTTAAAACTACAAGAAGATTAATCTGAAAGTAGAGCATCCATCCTTGGCAATAATTAAGACCAAACCACACAAGATCTTTAGGATTTCGATGAAAAAATAGGACTAAACAAAGGTAAGGACATTTCACTAAATAAGAATAATTTATGGGTAAATTTTTCTTAAACTATTTTTACATATTTAAACAGTAGAACATGGATAAATTCTGATAAATATTTAAAAAAAATCTGTATACTTAACGTCAATTTGTAACAATTCGAAAAAAAGTACAGGAATATTTTTAATCAAATATGCAGTTATGTGAACCACGCGGATGGTACGTCCCGAGTTCGATTCCCAACCGATGCTGTACCTTTTTTTGCTAACCTAAGCTGATTTTAATTGATGGAATTTCGAAAACGAACAAATGATTCCTATGTAGTACCTAGTTAATGAATTAATAATCAAAGTAAGTTTCATACGACCTTGCAATAAAGTTGGTAAAATTAAATGGAAGAAAGTGAAAGCGAGATGCATTTCAACGATCAATAACGCTAGAAAATAGATCAATGGAAATGTTTCACGGTCATGAACGTTTCGTATTTACAATGTCATTTTTTTAATTACTAAATCTCACAATCCCTTCTAAGTACTGTGATAAAAAAAGTAATTAAGTAAATATGTAAACAAAAAATTCTTTGTTTTAATATATTTTAATTCATAGTTCCAGTGTTATACCTAAGGTCACAAGGGCCCAGAGCAAGATTTAAATTTAGCCTCTCTCCTCTCCCATAAAAAAAAATATGACATTTTTTTTTTTCTCTACTCTTATGCATGTTATTTACAGAGATTAATGGAATTTTATAAAATATGCATAAATAGTAATTATTCACGATATTTAAATGTTACGTTAATATTTTAATACTTTTATTTAAATATTTTCATTACGATTTTTGATTATTAAAGTACATTGTTGATATTGACGGCCATTATTATTTTTTAATTGTTGCCATTGTCGGCCATTACAATTTTTGATTGTTAGAACATTGTTGGTTATAGCGGCCATTATTATTTTTCAATTGTTGTCATTGTCGGGCATTACGACTTGTTTTTGTTAACAAATTGCAATTAGATTCAAATTATAGTTATATTTCAAGTGTAAGTGATTCATTCTTAATGGCCCTTTAAACCAAAACTTAAAAATATAATTTTAAGTTTGTGTAAGCAACAAGCTTCTTAATGTGTCTGTGCCCTTATGTCTGCAAAAGTGCCCCTGCCAGTTATCTCTAGGTATGACACTTGAAAATTTTAAAACTGATTTTCGAAAATCTTATCGTAGTGCTCCTCTACGTCTACTAGTGAACACCTTTTCAATTTTCATTTTTCTTTCTTTACTGATTGACTGTACTTTTTTTTATCATTCAGCCAGTGACCTCTTATCCTCTTTTTATTATTTTTAAGTTAATTAATAAGTATACACAGATTTTCAAAATAGCAATTTATTTTATCTTACAATTAATCTTAAATTACAATAGAAATTACAACTGAAATATTTTAGTTGTTATTCTTGAGATATGAAAGGATTTTGAATAGCTTCCATACCATCAACAGGACATATTAAAACAACTGATGTCCCCCTGCACACAACCAGTCCTAGTGGTCTTGTGTCTTCCGTTAATTTATACGGATCATCGGGGTCTCTTAAATATTCGGTGGTATTGTCCAAAACTAGATTCAAAAGTGGATCGTAACCTTTCAGTATACCAGATGCTTCTCGACCTCCAGCAAATTTCACTCTGATACTCTTCTCCAAATACTTTGACAGGTCTAGAATTGATTCCTTTCGTTTCTTTTCTTTCTGATCTCCGGCACCCTTAAAAACAGCAAAGAAATAAATTTATTAACTTATCCTTAAATTATAAAAATTTAATTTACCTTTTTCTCAGACATGGTTATAGTTAAATAAGACAGTGAGGATCATAAATAATTCCTGAGTGGTTGCAACTATTTGTTAATACGTACAATTTAAGAATATTTGCAATTTATTAGAGCATTAACCGGCAATATTAACCAAATAAAGTGAGGTTATATGGAGATATAATACTAAATACTAATACATAGTTGAAATTGACAAGTTACTGAGGAAAGTGTTTATATAACAACCTACGGGCTAATTAAGCAATTCTATTTAAACTTGCACTTTAAATAAATAACGTTTTCTCGGTTATTTTAAATTACAACTCTTTATTTTTTAATGTCTTGGAAAAATTTACTGTCGTAACAATTTCCCAATTCGATTTTAAATATTATAGACTACCTCATAATATTAGAATTTTAATATTTTAAATTTTGTATGCCTAATTTACTTTCTAAAATTTTTATTTTTTGGTAGCTGTAGCTTCTTAATGGAAGAATTGGTTAAAAAAGAAGTAAGATTATTTTTTTCTCTCAACATATCCCATTTTTCACAGGTAGAAAAAGAAACATAGTAAATGTTAAAACTTTATTTTAAACTTTTGCAAAAAATAACAAAAACGCTGAATATAAATAAATGTTTATTCTGTTATCAATTATTTATTATCAAGCCAATTTTTTGTCATATGAGCAGGACAGAAATCTTTCATATTCTTGATTTTAAGCCTTTTAATTGGCAGGAGTTTCTATTAGGGGTACAATGGGTTTATCAGGAATTTGAACTGTCTTAGCCAATTCACCTGATTTTATTTGTTGCCAAGTTTCTTCAAATTCATCAACCAACGGCGGCTCCGTATCTTCACAGTTTGCCAAGTGAGGTTTCGCTTTAAATTTACTCTCTAAAGCTTCAAGGGCCAGCCGATCGGTAAATTCACAACCAGTTATATCAAAGAACAACTTTCCAGGCTCTATTACATTATGGACACCTTTACGTTGAAAGAACTACAAAAAAATATTTTTTTTTTCAAAAAGATTCAGTTTAAAAAAAAAACTTACATTGCAAATATTTTTACAATCTCTCATCAAAAACTGAAACGAACCGAAGTGTCTGGGTTCAGTTGATTGGCCGACATCGATAAAATAACATTTGTCCTTGTACCACAATATATTATACTCTGATAAATCAGCATGAATAAGTTTAGCTTTTTGGTATAAAAGTTTCATATTTTCAATCACCTAAAAAGATGATATTTAGTTATCAGCAACTCCAATGAAGTAGGGAATTTTTAAATTATGTATAAAAATTACGCTTTTTATTTACTTGGTGGTAGGCGTCTTCATATTCACACTCATCCATTTTTGCATGTTTTAATTTAGGTGCTGGCTTATGATTTTCCCCTATAAAACTCATTACTAAAACGTGGTGTTTCAAGTAAACAACTTCTGGACAAGGTATTCCGGCTCTTTTCATCCTATTCAAGTTGTGCATTTCCTGAAGAAAAAAGTGGTAGTAGTTTTAAGTATTACAAAATTAATTATCATATTATTTACTTTCTCTGCCCAAAGGTGCATAGTTTTCCTCATGCTTTGCTTGCCCATTCTATCTTTAAAACGATAATCATCTCTAATATATTGATCTCTTTGTTTGAATTCAGACAATATTGTCTTATAAACTTTAACGACGCATTCTTTCGGTAGTACGGCATCGGGATATGATGGATCACTTTCGGCATGTAATATTACAGCTTCTTTTCCTGGATTTATAAAAACATTTTATAATTACTGTCTTACCATCTTATTATATTTAAATAGAAATGAAATAATAATCAAGAAAGAAGGGTCTTTATGGTTCTCTTAATTCAATTTTACTTTTTTCTTTTATATGTATGATAAACTATACCTATACTAATAATGCCATTTACGTTTTCCAGAATACGATTATTGATCATTTTAAACATGATAATTCGAGTGAACTCATCAATTCCAAACTCAGCTGTAGCACGATCTTCCTTCTTATCCTTCATGCGTTGTCTTCGTGCTTCCTCCTTGGATGAGTATATTTTCAAGCTAAACAATTTTGGTGAGTTTTAATTTGTTTTTAAAAGTAGTTATAAGCGCAAAATTAACCATTTCATAAAAATATTTCAACTGAGCAACTATACCTATTAAATACTTTATTAGACATTTGCAAATCAAAGCCCGCTCCATCGCCGGTATGAAAATCAGGTGGAAAATTCATCATTTTACATGCATTTCGTGTACCACTCATTGCCATGTCATGCTTGGTAACCATTGTACCATCTTCTTTCACTCTGTACCCGCAAGACGGAATAATACTGAACTGTCTTTCCACATAGTCAAACCTGTCCCAGTCTCTTTTCTCACTAGGATCTTCCAAACATATATCTTCTTCTGAGTCACTGTCTGTAACCATACAAGTACAATTCATTATTTGCAAAAAGTACGAGACTGTTAAGGTTGTAATAAATATTTACTCTAAAAGCATTTACTCATTCTCATCAAATTATAGTCTTAACTTTAATTAAAAAGATACCACCAAAAATATATATTAATTTTTATAATCAATTCTTGTTTAATAAGCAACCATGCTTTTACAACTAGTAAGGTAGAAATTATTCATTACATTATCTATAATACATAATATAACAAACATATGAGTGTAACTTTTTTTAATCAGTTTATTTACAGTACTTGAAAAGTATTTCATACTTTATTGGTTTTTCAATTTTTTGATTTCCATACCTACCAATTTTATTGTTTATATCTGTTATATTTATTGGTTTAAAAAACTTTATTTCATAATATTGTAATAACAATTCTAACCTCATTTTGATAATTTCTTACCCTCTTCTTGTGCCCTGCGATAATTACTTAATGATATGGATACTTTGGAAGCACCATTAAACTTAATTTCCGTCTTTTTTAACATGTCATCATATTCCAAATCGTACTGCTTCTGTAACATCTTGGCAATCATTTCATCAGATTTGTATGTTTCGTTTTCATCTCCACACAAAGTCGGTGGAGGAACCGGAGAATTAATGCCCTCACTCTCCTTTAACTCCTTCAGGACCTTTTCAGCATATTTTTGGTCCTCTTTTGATTGCATGTCCTTTGCAATTTCTTCAGATAAAATGTCTGCAAAATTCACTGGTTCTGGTGTCGCGATCTTTGCCCAAGGAGACGACATTTTTTACAATTATATAATTGTAATTATATACTAAATAACGAATAATAAATAAACTAGCAAGCAACTTAAAATAGTAGGAACGTAATAATATAAAAATATGGAAACTTATCACAAAGAATGGCTCTGTTTTTGTTTTTAAAAATAAAAACTGACACTTCACAAGTACAACGTAATTACGTTAAATTTATAGGTTTCAAACAAAATAAACCATAGATAAGAGATATATATATACTATAGTAGATGTGAAAGTCACGGTTTTCATCACTTAAGAGCGGGGGCGCCAGGGGTTCTAGAAAGTAAAAATCGAACTAGGTGAACGACAAGAGATGGCGCCAACGGTTTTTAGAAATTTAAAAATTTAATAAGGAGAACGATGGGTTGCATAAGTAAAGAATCTTTCGTTTTAAAACAGATTTACAATTAAATAAGCTTTTGTTTACTAAAATTATGGTCATGTATATACTAATTGGTAGATAATGAAATTTACCTACATGCTGTCGTCGAAGGGAAACCCCAAAATATATATAATATATAATGTTGATAATATGCATGTTTCGGTGCCGGCGAAGGCCGGCAAATATTACATTTAAAATTATTTGAAAGGATCACATAAATTATTGTTTCGGTTTATGAATAAAAATTATTAAAATATGTGAAAAAGTGAAATCAAGTGTCATTAAAAAGAGGAAAGGCAAAGGAAAGAGAAATTGAAAAGGTATGTATAAATAAACGGTACATTTTAAACAATTGTTTTTTAAAAGATTTCAATAAAAGTGGTAGAAAGGACATTTCGAAAACGTAAATAAGAAGTACTGTGGATACGTAAATACGTGTATTTACAATGAATATAAAATACTTGACGAAATTTTAGAATCAAATAACACTGATTTTAAAGATTTGATTTGATACAATTTCATTAGTTTTAATTGGGTTTGTGTAAAATCGTTAAAAATATTAAAAAGGTATAGGTACCATGACCCACAAATAGATACCATATAATAATTTTGGGTATTGTTTATACAATGATAAAGTTATTCTATTTTTGGTTTCTTATTACAATTATTATGTTTTCTATTTGTTTTCATATTTTCCCGTTTTACCACTAAAATCTGTCAAGAAATAAAGAATGAAGTAGAATGCTTTTGAAGGAATTACTTAATTTTACCTTAAGATTTATTTGCTCATATACTAAACGATTGAAAGACCAATTGTTAGAGCTGTTGTGAATAATACTCTGTTGATATGTACTTCCGGTCACAACATTCTGGTTTGATAGGTAAATCTTTTACAATATTGAAAGTATGAAGTAAATATATTTATAGGTACTTATTTGTTTATTTTTTGTTCTTGTTGAGTAGTCGAATTAACTAATGAATAGATATGTATGTACCAGTTGTCACTTTTTTACTGACAGCAATAAATATTCTTACTTTATCCCCATGTTGGTTCACAATTTCGAATTTATTTCCAATTTTCCCCGTAATCATAGGGTAAGTACCCATATCTGGACATTTACACCATTCGGAATATCGGAACATAACACATCGTTCCATTTAGAATTTAATTTTATATCCGTTTATGCAAAAAAAATACAGAATGTTCATTTAAAATAGGAAAGTTATTGTAGATTGCAGTGAAAAGGTGTTGACTTGTAAAAACAGTTACTCAATATATACCCCCTATACCTATATGAAGACGATAATTCAGTTCCGAAATTGGTAACTTTTCCGATAGGGTTATGTTATGAAATTTACCTTTAAATAAATAAAAGATTTTCAATGGTGCATTATGATACAGGGTGTTCCATTTAAAATAAGGAAGTTAGTGTCAAGTTCCGGTATAAGCGGAAGTACTACACATTTGAAAATATGTTAAAAATGTATATCACGTGCCGTAGTTACCTTATGATTTTTGATAAAATTGTCCCACCATCAATTTTTCAGAAATGGGCCGCTGACTTTCGGTCACCCTGTATCAAATACAAATAGGTATGGAGGTAATTCGGTGCTCAGTAGACATCAGTCATAATATCATTTTATTTTCTTTTATCGTTCGTTATGTATTTAATATTATTTATAGTATTGTTATCATAATTATACACATCAACACAATTACACGATTGCATATCGTATTTTAGTCATTATGTATTCTACCTATACCTTGGAAATTTTACTGAGATTTGTACAACTAATACATAAGAATGTCCTTGTACCTATTATTACCTATCTATACATACATATATATTATATGTGTATATTGCAATATAACTGTCCAATTTCTGCAAAAAAAAACAGAAAATATTGTAGTATATGTACTTTCCTGTTTAGCCTTAAAAGAAGATATTACATTTGTAAATTGTAGAATACCAATGAAATTCACCTATATACACCACAAACTTTGTTAACAACTCTTTTAATGTGGATTTTAAAAGTTTGTGGTGTATGGGGGGTAAGTCTGCTATTAGGTACCTATACCATTACGACATAAATTTAACTACTACGTATTTTTGTTGATATGCTGGAGGTCTCCATAAGACATCAGAGGCTGTCATGCTAGGTCTTCTGGATTTGCATTTGCAATTCCAGTGATTTTTTTTACATATGTTCTATTATATGACACACGGTACATTTTGTGAAGTAATGTACGTAGGTATACCCCTCCTTTGGCAAGTGGATTGTGTATTGATGGAATTGTTAGTAATAAGTATAATATGTAACAAAGTATAATATATACGGATTAGCGCTTTCCTTTATTTATACATGTTATCCGCTTATTTCAGGTGACTTATGGAAATCGCAGAGAATCAGTTAGTAATTATAGAACGATCATGTCTACTTCAGCGTACATAACTTCCGGTAAGTAGTCTCTTCTGTACAGTAATTGCATACTGCCGAACTATAGTTATTTTTGTAATAAGTCTGATGCACCTGTACACCAATACAATCATTATTATTTTTACTCTCAGATATCCCCCTGGAAGGAACGCAAAAGGATTGGACTGTGATTGATACTACATCACCTTCATTGTTTCACAATTACTATTACAAAGCCTAATAGCATGCCCGCAAATTTCAGGGTGTTTATCGGTAAATGGTCTATTTTGTAACAGTTATTTATGCCGTATTAATATTTGCTTAATAAGTGTGATATAAAATATAGGTATCTACTTCTATAACTATGTATATATTTCGTTTTTGTTTTCAGATAGTTCACTGGAAAGAAACCACTTTTCCACTGTTAATATTATTATGACCACTTTTAAGCCTAGGATTTTCTGTAAGTTTGTCGCTATATATTTTCATGTGTAAATGTAATTCTGATATATCGACAATATTCCTATTTTCCTATTAAATATAAATAGTAATATTTCTTCATGCAAATGAAAATAGTCTATATAAGAGATAATTTCGTTGGGAGATCTACCCCAGTGCGAATCCAATTGTACCCTTGTGTAAAATACAAAAAAAAACAGTATTTGATGAGTACAAATGTAAATACGTTTATTGTATTTCTAGTTATTTCAATATTTCTATTAATACATTTTCTACATATTTAAAGATAAATACAAATACTGAAGTAATCGCAAGACTGATAGTAATGCTGTAGTTTATTATCAAATCAATGCCAATCTTATTTTTTGTACTGTTAGTACTATCAATTCCGCACAAATACGTTATATCCGTCCAAATTTATTTACTAGATATACTGTTTAAAAAAGTTATACAAATTTATGTATTTACATGCAAACTTGGTTTTTTATGTTGTATATCAATTTGACTGATATACCACTAGGACAACCAACTGTTTAATTAATATTTTTATGGTTCTTTTATTTTGAAACCAAATTCGAAAACGACAGTTAGACTTCTACATGTTAATCACACTTGTAAATTATTTTGAAATACAAATACTTACAATTAGTTCTATAGTATTTGTACTTATATTTTAAAAACTTTTCATTGAAATAATACAATATTTTTATTTGATTTTCCCACTACGTTTTCGTTTCTCTGAATAGTCAAGAATAATTAAATTCAGCAAACAATATTAAATTACATGTGAATTGTCCAATAAATAATTATTAGTAAAATAATTATACAATGTAATTTCTAGATGGAGTTATTAGTAAAGCATTTGTATTTGTATTTAAATACTTCTGATCAAGTATTTTTCACAAGTAGGTATACATTTGCTTTAGAATAATTTTTTAATTAGCCAAGTCATTAATCTTGCCTACATATTACATAATTGCATGAGAACATTTTCCAGAAGTATTTGTATAATAAGCTATTTGTATTTGTTTCCGAATACTCTATAAAGCAAAAGTATTTGTATTTGTATTTAAATACTTATGAACAGTATTTTTGCGAGTCTGATGTTCATGCTTATAAAATATCCAAAATAAATATTACTCGCACAACGTTGTTGTTTTAGAACAGTTCCTTCAGTCATTTAGTTACTAAATATAAAAAAGCCATAAAAATTTTATATGAGAATGTTGTTATCGATACTTCTTCCTATTTCTTAATTAGTTTTGCATCTGTTTTTCAATTTGTTGGTAACTTTGATGAAATTACTTAAGCTTTAGATAATTTTGTATTTCTGTTTAACAAGTACTTTTTACTCCCATATAACTATATTATAGAATCTGATTTTGTTAATTTTGTTGTTTATTCGGTATTGTAATTATTTGTTTTATTGTAATAAAAATTTTAATGGATGTAATTATCTTTTATTTTCTAAAAACACTTGAATGATTAGGTGAAAATTTGTCAAGTCACACACTCTCTTCTTTAACTTTTTAAGAAGATTGTTTGTTTCTTGGTAAATTTTCACTTAATCAATAATATAACTTACAAAAATAAAAAAATAAAAAACCCCGCGTTTAAATAGGCGCCTGTATTCTCTACTTTTCATCACTTAAGTGGGAGGGCGCTTCAATCGCCGAAAAAAAGTTTCCAATCTACAATAGTATATATATCTCTTATCTATGAAATAAACCATAGATAAAAAGAAAAAATGTGATGAAATGTGATGAAATAAAATGTAAGCATAATAGAAACAAAAAATCATAGTTGGAGACAATTAGTTCTTATTAAATTTTTATTCTTTGCTCTGTATAATTATATTAAACTATTTTTAAGACATTGTAAATTAAAAGTAATCAGAATTACATTCTTGTCTAGAGATAATTTTAAGCATTTAAACGAAAAGATTTGAGGCTCAGTTCAATTTTGTATATCTATGAATTACTGTTGTATCTGTTATCTATGGTCTATGTCAAGTACTGGTTGACGGTATTGTCAAAAGAGGACGACACAGACTAGAAATTGCGTGAAAATATCTGCTTCGTTGGTTGCCTAAGACCATAAGAATAAGATACAATAAGATATTTTAATTTCATAACAACAATTCACAAAAACTTGTTTTCGTCCAATTGTCAAAATTTGATCCTTAAAAATCGGTCGACAGAGGTTAAAAAAGTTTTTAATCGAAAATAGCTATTGAATAAAATGAAAAAAATAGAAAATCCATAAAGAACTTTGGAGAAAAAGGTAACTGTTTTGTGTTTACCATTTACTTATTTATATATAAAAGAAACATTTTTTATTGATAACACTAATAAAAATCATTAATAGCTACTACCAATTAAAAAAAATACATAATAAACAAGCATAGGAGAAAAATGACTGAACTGTTGTCTATCAACTTATTATGTATAATAGTTAGGTAAAAAAGACAGCAAATTTCTTTATTGATAATACTAAATAATACTAAAGCTAATGCAAATTGAGTTTTCAGTGTATGTATGTACCTACTAGATACTAGAACATGAATTAGTCAAGACGTTTAAAAAAGTTAAAGCATTCTATGTTTGTTATTAAATGTAAAATAAGGAAAACGTTTTTTAGTACTTGTATGTTTATACAAATGAAATTTAAAATGTTTTTTTCCTAAGAAAAAAAAGAAAAAAAGATGACAACAGCACGCGGTGTTCCCAAGCGGTCACCCATCCAAGTACTAACCGCGCCCGACGTTGCTTAACTTCAGTGATCGGACGAGAACTCAACTCAAAAATAGTTTATTGAAAAATTATTACATGAGTACATATGTTTTTACAAACTACTATATACAAAAGTATTTACAAAAACATTTAGAATTAAGGTATCTTTTTACATAGTTCCTGCAGTTTTGCTTACCTATGAGTTTATTAAATATAGTCTAACTTTATGATAAATGCTATAAAATATATTGTATTGTTCAAATACAACTTTTTATTATTATTTATTCTAAATTACAATCATTTACAGGAAAAATATTGAAAAAACCTGTTTTTAGTTTTATATTAAATAAGGATGCGCACATTGCTTATTCTAATTTATACATTATACTAATTAAACTTAGTTACTTATCGTTAGTTTTTGGTTAATATACTCGTAAATAATAATATTGGTAACGAAATTGCACATTGGTTGGTAAATTTTATTTTATTTAGATTGGTTCATTGAATATTGTTAGGTTTTGGTAAGGGAGTTTGTGTTTAATTGTTAATGTGGTGTTAGAACGGATTTTTGTAATCTCTTCTAGTAAAGGGTTGCAATTTATTTGAGTTCTATAGAATTTTTCAGATATTACTTTAATATAATCAGTGATTAAGGGAAGTTCTGAAAGTTCATGTAGTAGGTTTATTGTTGTATATCTATTTGAATTAGTTATAGTTCTTAAAATTTTGTTCTGAAAAATCTGTAACGGTTTTATCGTGGCTTTTGTTGCGCTGCACCAGACTGGTGCTGCGTATGTGAGAAATGGTCTTATGATTGCTGTATAGATAAGTTTTTTATTTTTCAAGCTCATTTTTCTATTTGTTAGTAAAGGATACAATTGTCTAGTTGTTATGTATATTTTGTTTAGTATGCCTTTAATGTGCGGTTTGTAATTTAAACGGTAATCTAAGAGAACACCAAGATATTTAACGGTTTTTTTGGGAATAATGGCTTCGTTGTTTAGTTTGAGGTTCGATATTATTTTATTATTTGTAAATTTTTTCGTGAAGACGATTTGTTCAGTTTTACTTTCATTTATTGTTATATACCACTTTTTGTAGTAGCTCATTAGTTTGTTAATGTGAGTTTGGATGGTATAGTTAGCTGCTTGAGCATAGTATGAATGTGTATAAATTGCTGTATCATCTGCAAATAATGCTAGTTTTGATTTTGGGAATTCTGGAATATCTTGTACGAAAATGTTAAAAAGTTTAGGTCCGAGTACTGACCCTTGCGGTACACCTGCTGCGATAGTTTGAATAACTGACATTTGATTATTAATTTTAACATAAAAATTACGGTTTCTCAGGTATGAATTTATTAATTTAATTATGTAGTTTGGATATTTTTGTATAATCATTTTATATATGAGCCCATCGATCCATACCCTGTCAAATGCTTTTTGGATATCTAGAAGGGTCAATACTGTGTTTTGTTTTTTATTAAAATGAACTGAAATGTCGTTTACTATTTTCGTTATAAGTTGGGTTGTGTTGTGTTTTGTTTTGAAACCAAATTGGAAGACTTGATTTATGTTTGACAGTTTTTCGAAGCTGTTTATTCTCTTTAATATAACTTTTTCGGTAATTTTACTTAGCGTAGGCAAAAGGCTAATGGGTCTGTAGTTATCAGGGCTGTTGTTGTCTTTACCAGCTTTTGGAATGGGAATGACAACAGCCGTTTTCCAGATGTTGGGGAAATATTGTAACCGTAGAATGGCGTTTACGATGTATGTCAGTTGAACTAAACCTTTTCTAGAGATATTTTTTAATATCCTATTGTCGATTTTGTCCTGTCCTGGTGCTTTATTGTTTGGCAGTTTTCTAATAATTTCAAAAAGCTCTTTAGGATTTGTTAGTAATTTGTTAAGGGTGGATAGATCGGGGTCATATTTTTGTATTAGAAAGTTTTTAACTGCAGTTTGAACTGTTTTAGTATGCGGTTCGTTATTATCTATTTCAAGTATGTGGACTTGTTTAAAAACATCTGACAAGACACTGGCTTTTTCTTTGTCTGTTGTGTAGTTTATATTTAATTTTTTCAAGGTTGGAATTTCTTGGAAGGGTTTTGTGAAAGTTTTTGTAATTTTCCATAATGAATTGTCTTTAACATTGAGTTTTTCTAATTTTCGGCTCCATTCCTCGTTTCGAAAGTTAAGTATTGCATTTTTAATTTGAATGTTTAAGTTATTCATTTCTATTCTATGTAAATTATTACCCGTTTGTTGATAATGTTTTCTTGCTTGATTTTTTATTTTTATAATATTTAAAATATGCATTGGGAGTGTACCTGTTTTGTAAGTTAACCTGTTCTCTTCAGAGTTACGTGTTTTAGCAAAAAGTAAGGCCTCTGTAAGTTTTTTCGTTTCTGTATCAATTGCTTTTGTTGTGTTTATAATATTAGTTATCTGTATTTTCGAATCTAAATCTTTACGAAATTGTTTCCAATCTGTATTTTTATATGAGGTTATTGTACGTTTTTGATTTTCTTTACAATTATTGGTGCTTGTTAGGGTGAAAAGAATTGGATTGTGATCGGAAGTGAGTTCAGGTAAAGATTGTGGTTGGGTTAACCCACTGACATTTTTATTTATTACCAGGTCTATTGTAGTGGGGGTGGAGCCGTTAGGAGGATAATGTGTAGGTTTATCTGGTTGAAGGATTACAATATTATTTTGTTGCATATAATTGAATAATGTTCTGCCATTATTATTATTTACGTGGCAATTCCAGTGACTATGTCTAGCATTTAAATCTCCTATCAGAAGTACTTATTACAGGGTCTATTATATGCGGCTACAATATGTACATTGTTAATTAATTTAAAACAAATCGCTTCTATACTAGTATTATTGATTAGTACGTCTATAATAGGGATGTTATTTTTAACAAGAACCATCACTCCGCCCGCGTTTCTTGCACCAGGACGGTCGCGCCTTCTTATTTTATAGCCTTTTATTTTAACTTTATGATTATTATTGAGTTTGGTTTCGTTTATTATCATTATGTCAATTCGTTTATCCTGTAAGAAGTGAATTAAGTGGCCTAGTTTTGTGTTTAAGCCGTTGGCGTTCCATGATGCAATTTTAAGTTTATATCCCATAAGAGCTTAGATTTAGCATAAAGTTAATAAATATTTGTGTTTTTTCTAATTGTGTTTCTGCTAGTGACATTTTGTTATTTAGTTCCCTAATAGTATTAAGTGTACGTTTAATATCAATCATATTATTTAACTTATTGAACTCATTAACTAATTCTAAGTAATCTGTTATTTCTGTACCTTCAGGTTGCCGTGGTTGTGGATTTCTTTTGAGAACTTCGCTGTATGTTTGTGTTTTTCTCGTTTCTGGTGATGCTGGTCTGTCAAGTATGGAAGAGGCTGTATCGGTTTTTTGGGCTGGTACTGCTACTTTTGTTTGTGTATTATTTATTTTCCTAGTACTTGTAAATTTTTGTTTTTGGTCTTCTATGAGCTGTATACGTTGCTTGTATACAGGGCACTCGATGCTGTTTGACGTGTGTTCGTTGTTGCAGTTTACACACTTCACTTTTTCATTTTCACTTATACTGCAGTCTTTGGTAAGATGTTCTTTGGCACATTTCATGCACTTTGGTGTAAGGTTGCAATTTGTTGTTGCATGTCCCCAGCTTTGGCACCGATGGCACTGTATGATTCTCTTCTTATTATGGTATCTTTCCCAGTGTATAACGGTGTATTGGATTATTTTTATATTTTGTTGTAAGTGTTTTAGGTTTATTTTGCTATCCGTTATTACAAGATAAAGTGGTCTACTTGTGTTTTTCATCTGGTAGCAATTGATTACATTTATATTGTACACGGTTGTTAGCTCGCCTAGGATTGTTTCACATTCTGGCCGTGAGTCAAGTCCTTTAAGAACAAAAGCATGATGTTTTTCGTCTTTTTCGGAGTACGTATAATATGGTATTCCTTCTTGTTTTATGACATTTTGGAAATGTTTCCTCTCTTCTTTGTCATGGATAAAAACACTAATGATTTCATTACCGTACTTTATATGGAATCCTTTTGTCACTTTTGATTTGATGTTGGCTATCAGTTCTATGTAACTTTTTATTTTTGCATTTATAACTATGGGTGGTACATTTGTGTTCTTCCGTTTCTTGTTGTTATGTTCTTCTATTGGATTTTCGTCATCGTTGTCATCCATTGCTTCGTTAAGGTCTACAAGTGGACTATACTTATTCTTTGTTTCAACTGTTATTTGGTAATCTTGATGCTTCGTGTTTGTTATTTGCAGTTCTTCATTCTCTAGCTTTTGGTTGATTATATTGACATAGTAGGAAGGGTCTCTTTGTAGTGGATCGGTGGATGGTTTTTGATTTTCAACTTTCGTATTTCGTCGTTTTGTCATTGCGTTTGTGGTACTTAATTGGCGTTTTAAAGGTGTCTTTTTGGTACCATTTGTGGTATTATCAACTGTACACAGCGCCCCGGCTAGACTGAAGGCCTTAGGCGGGTCGCTATCACTCATCACTTCTAAACTATTCACTCTTATGTATATTAGGTACTCTCGCTTGCTTGGGATAAGTGGTTCACACGTGTTATATCTCCAAGGGTTGGACGAGAACTGGACGAGAACTGGTGTTTTCAACGTGGTATGGCCGTTGTCTTCAGCATTTTTATGTTTCCTAAATTTTCTTCGTATTTATTTTATTTAATCCTTACAGCTTTAATATGAAATAAATTTTTATTCGATTTATATTTATCAATTCAATCTATTGAAAACTTCAAAAACTAGTATTACAGTATACAGGACGATTCAGCTTCATTGAAAATTTGTGGATTTTCTCTTGAAATATTTTTCTGAACATTTACTTACTGGAATCATGAATTTAAAAAGCTTAAGTAGGTACATAGCTATCAACTTTATTATTTTAAATGGAACAGGTACCCCATATTTTTTATGTTTTTTAAATATGCATACCAAATTGTACGTTCTTTGATTTGGCGCAACCTACCTATAATAAGAATTAATAAAAAAATTTTTTTAGTTTATTTTTTTAATTTTGTTATGTGGTAGCAATTCCAGAGAAGCAGACATATTTTGGTTGAAAAAACAATTTTCAATACATGTTCAGAAAAATATTTCAAGAGGAAATCCACAAATTTTCAATGAAGCTAAATCGTCCTGTATATTGTAATACTGTTTTTGAAGTTTCCAATAGATTGAATTGATAAATATAAATCCAATAAAAATTTACCTCATATAAAGGCTGTAACTGTAAGGATTAAATAAAATAAATACGAAGAAAATTTAGGAAGCACAGTAAAATTGAAGACAACGGCCATACCACGTTGAAAACACCAGTTCTCGTCCCCCAGTTCTCGTCCAACCCTTGGAGATATAACACGTGTGAACCACTTATCCCAAGCAAGCGAGAGTACCTAATATACATAAGAGTGAATAGTTTAGAAGTGATGAGTGATAGCGACCCGCCTAAGGCCTTCAGTCTAGCCGGGGCGCTGTGTACAGTTGATAATACCACAAATGGTACCAAAAAGACACCTTTAAAACGCCAATTAAGTACCACAAACGCAATGACAAAACGACGAAATACGAAAGTTGAAAATCAAAAACCATCCACCGATCCACTACAAAGAGACCCTTCCTACTATGTCAATATAATCAACCAAAAGCTAGAGAATGAAGAACTGCAAATAACAAACACGAAGCATCAAGATTACCAAATAACAGTTGAAACAAAGAATAAGTATAGTCCACTTGTAGACCTTAACGAAGCAATGGATGACAACGATGACGAAAATCCAATAGAAGAACATAACAACAAGAAACGGAAGAACACAAATGTACCACCCATAGTTATAAATGCAAAAATAAAAAGTTACATAGAACTGATAGCCAACATCAAATCAAAAGTGACAAAAGGATTCCATATAAAGTACGGTAATGAAATCATTAGTGTTTTTATCCATGACAAAGAAGAGAGGAAACATTTCCAAAATGTCATAAAACAAGAAGGAATACCATATTATACGTACTCCGAAAAAGACGAAAAACATCATGCTTTTGTTCTTAAAGGACTTGACTCACGGCCAGAATGTGAAACAATCCTAGGCGAGCTAACAACCGTGTACAATATAAATGTAATCAATTGCTACCAGATGAAAAACACAAGTAGACCACTTTATCTTGTAATAACGGATAGCAAAATAAACCTAAAACACTTACAACAAAATATAAAAATAATCCAATACACCGTTATACACTGGGAAAGATACCATAATAAGAAGAGAATCATACAGTGCCATCGGTGCCAAAGCTGGGGACATGCAACAACAAATTGCAACCTTACACCAAAGTGCATGAAATGTGCCAAAGAACATCTTACCAAAGACTGCAGTATAAGTGAAAATGAAAAAGTGAAGTGTGTAAACTGCAACAACGAACACACGTCAAACAGCATCGAGTGCCCTGTATACAAGCAACGTATACAGCTCATAGAAGACCAAAAACAAAAATTTACAAGTACTAGGAAAATAAATAATACACAAACAAAAGTAGCAGTACCAGCCCAAAAAACCGATACAGCCTCTTCCATACTTGACAGACCAGCATCACCAGAAACGAGAAAAACACAAACATACAGCGAAGTTCTCAAAAGAAATCCACAACCACGGCAACCTGAAGGTACAGAAATAACAGATTACTTAGAATTAGTTAATGAGTTCAATAAGTTAAATAATATGATTGATATTAAACGTACACTTAATACTATTAGGGAACTAAATAACAAAATGTCACTAGCAGAAACACAATTAGAAAAAACACAAATATTTATTAACTTTATGCTAAATCTAAGCTCTTATGGGATATAAACTTAAAATTGCATCATGGAACGCCAACGGCTTAAACACAAAACTAGGCCACTTAATTCACTTCTTACAGGATAAACGAATTGACATAATGATAATAAACGAAACCAAACTCAATAATAATCATAAAGTTAAAATAAAAGGCTATAAAATAAGAAGGCGCGACCGTCCTGGTGCAAGAAACGCGGGCGGAGTGATGGTTCTTGTTAAAAATAACATCCCTATTATAGACGTACTAATCAATAATACTAGTATAGAAGCGATTTGTTTTAAATTAATTAACAATGTACATATTGTAGCCGCATATAATAGACCCTGTAATAAGTACTTCTGATAGGAGATTTAAATGCTAGACATAGTCACTGGAATTGCCACGTAAATAATAATAATGGCAGAACATTATTCAATTATATGCAACAAAATAATATTGTAATCCTTCAACCAGATAAACCTACACATTATCCTCCTAACGGCTCCACCCCCACTACAATAGACCTGGTAATAAATAAAAATGTCAGTGGGTTAACCCAACCACAATCTTTACCTGAACTCACTTCCGATCACAATCCAATTCTTTTCACCCTAACAAGCACCAATAATTGTAAAGAAAATCAAAAACGTACAATAACCTCATATAAAAATACAGATTGGAAACAATTTCGTAAAGATTTAGATTCGAAAATACAGATAACTAATATTATAAACACAACAAAAGCAATTGATACAGAAACGAAAAAACTTACAGAGGCCTTACTTTTTGCTAAAACACGTAACTCTGAAGAGAACAGGTTAACTTACAAAACAGGTACACTCCCAATGCATATTTTAAATATTATAAAAATAAAAAATCAAGCAAGAAAACATTATCAACAAACGGGTAATAATTTACATAGAATAGAAATGAATAACTTAAACATTCAAATTAAAAATGCAATACTTAACTTTCGAAACGAGGAATGGAGCCGAAAATTAGAAAAACTCAATGTTAAAGACAATTCATTATGGAAAATTACAAAAACTTTCACAAAACCCTTCCAAGAAATTCCAACCTTGAAAAAATTAAATATAAACTACACAACAGACAAAGAAAAAGCCAGTGTCTTGTCAGATGTTTTTAAACAAGTCCACATACTTGAAATAGATAATAACGAACCGCATACTAAAACAGTTCAAACTGCAGTTAAAAACTTTCTAATACAAAAATATGACCCCGATCTATCCACCCTTAACAAATTACTAACAAATCCTAAAGAGCTTTTTGAAATTATTAGAAAACTGCCAAACAATAAAGCACCAGGACAGGACAAAATCGACAATAGGATATTAAAAAATATCTCTAGAAAAGGTTTAGTTCAACTGACATACATCGTAAACGCCATTCTACGGTTACAATATTTCCCCAACATCTGGAAAACGGCTGTTGTCATTCCCATTCCAAAAGCTGGTAAAGACAACAACAGCCCTGATAACTACAGACCCATTAGCCTTTTGCCTACGCTAAGTAAAATTACCGAAAAAGTTATATTAAAGAGAATAAACAGCTTCGAAAAACTGTCAAACATAAATCAAGTCTTCCAATTTGGTTTCAAAACAAAACACAACACAACCCAACTTATAACGAAAATAGTAAACGACATTTCAGTTCATTTTAATAAAAAACAAAACACAGTATTGACCCTTCTAGATATCCAAAAAGCATTTGACAGGGTATGGATCGATGGGCTCATATATAAAATGATTATACAAAAATATCCAAACTACATAATTAAATTAATAAATTCATACCTGAGAAACCGTAATTTTTATGTTAAAATTAATAATCAAATGTCAGTTATTCAAACTATCGCAGCAGGTGTACCGCAAGGGTCAGTACTCGGACCTAAACTTTTTAACATTTTCGTACAAGATATTCCAGAATTCCCAAAATCAAAACTAGCATTATTTGCAGATGATACAGCAATTTATACACATTCATACTATGCTCAAGCAGCTAACTATACCATCCAAACTCACATTAACAAACTAATGAGCTACTACAAAAAGTGGTATATAACAATAAATGAAAGTAAAACTGAACAAATCGTCTTCACGAAAAAATTTACAAATAATAAAATAATATCGAACCTCAAACTAAACAACGAAGCCATTATTCCCAAAAAAACCGTTAAATATCTTGGTGTTCTCTTAGATTACCGTTTAAATTACAAACCGCACATTAAAGGCATACTAAACAAAATATACATAACAACTAGACAATTGTATCCTTTACTAACAAATAGAAAAATGAGCTTGAAAAATAAAAAACTTATCTATACAGCAATCATAAGACCATTTCTCACATACGCAGCACCAGTCTGGTGCAGCGCAACAAAAGCCACGATAAAACCGTTACAGATTTTTCAGAACAAAATTTTAAGAACTATAACTAATTCAAATAGATATACAACAATAAACCTACTACATGAACTTTCAGAACTTCCCTTAATCACTGATTATATTAAAGTAATATCTGAAAAATTCTATAGAACTCAAATAAATTGCAACCCTTTACTAGAAGAGATTACAAAAATCCGTTCTAACACCACATTAACAATTAAACACAAACTCCCTTA
This sequence comes from Agrilus mali, assembly GCA_029378335.1. Taxonomy (NCBI): domain Eukaryota; kingdom Metazoa; phylum Arthropoda; class Insecta; order Coleoptera; family Buprestidae; genus Agrilus; species Agrilus mali. Next base: position 4,901,617 of record CM055661.1, read on the forward strand.
CCAAAACCTAACAATATTCAATGAACCAATCTAAATAAAATAAAATTTACCAACCAATGTGCAATTTCGTTACCAATATTATTATTTACGAGTATATTAACCAAAAACTAACGATAAGTAACTAAGTTTAATTAGTATAATGTATAAATTAGAATAAGCAATGTGCGCATCCTTATTTAATATAAAACTAAAAACAGGTTTTTTCAATATTTTTCCTGTAAATGATTGTAATTTAGAATAAATAATAATAAAAAGTTGTATTTGAACAATACAATATATTTTATAGCATTTATCATAAAGTTAGACTATATTTAATAAACTCATAGGTAAGCAAAACTGCAGGAACTATGTAAAAAGATACCTTAATTCTAAATGTTTTTGTAAATACTTTTGTATATAGTAGTTTGTAAAAACATATGTACTCATGTAATAATTTTTCAATAAACTATTTTTGAGTTGAGTTCTCGTCCGATCACTGAAGTTAAGCAACGTCGGGCGCGGTTAGTACTTGGATGGGTGACCGCTTGGGAACACCGCGTGCTGTTGTCATCTTTTTTTCTTTTTTTTCTTAGGAAAAAAACATTTTAAATTTCATTTGTATAAGTATACAGGTACTAAAAAACATTTTCCTTTTTTAACTCTAATGTTTTATATTTTATAAAATAATAGTTAGCATAAACAACCTTGTACGAGGGTTTTTAAACTCTAACAAGGCTAATAAATAAATAAATAGTATTTGATAAATTAACAAAATGCTCGATTTAATTTTTTCATTCATTCATCAATTTTTTTTTTAGCATTACCTCGTATATACATATACATTGCATTCTTTTTTGCTAGAAATTTATATAAAAAACATGCAAAAAAAGTGACTATGCTTGTACGATCCATTAACATATGTATTCACAGATTTATAGCAAGGGGCCATCCATAAATTACGTCGCACGAATTTCAGGACTTTTTAACCCCTCCCCCCGTCCTTGTCACAGGTTGTCACATTTTCAAAAACCTCTCCCCCCTGATGTGACGTCACACATTTTTCAAATTTATATATATATTTAAAAATAATCAAGAGAAAACAGTTATTTTTATTTTATTCTTACTTTTATTATATAATCTTTAATAAAATTAACATAGTCAAATATTTTAGATAACAGAAAAACAAATGACTAGTTAGGAAACAATAAACGACTAATTATGTTAATTAAAGATACAAAATCTTGATTTTTAACATGTGATGTCACAAAGTTTTTGACCCCCCCTGCCCCTTGTCACACTATGTCACATCCCCCATTAACATGTGACGTAATTTATGGATGACCCCCAACGTGAAATTGTAAGTTCTCTTATTGTTAATCAATGGTACCAAAACTCATTTTCATTATTGAGACTGATTATTGGTTGTTTCAGATTCATCAATGGTAATGATATTCGAATGGATGATTAATCTATGATGGAATTCAGTCGTCATCTACACAATGTGATTTAGTGGCTCAGGAGAGTTCTAAATAAATTGTTATATATATAGAACGACATTCTTTAAGTATGGTGCATAGATAAAAAGCAGTAAGATGTTGAAAATAAAACATTAAGATGTATTTTATTTAATGTATTTAGGACCTTTATACAGCTATAAGTTGGTTGTGTGTAATTGTAGATTATAATTTATCAATGTGATAAATTCAATTTTGTTTAAATAGCTTTAAATAGCACATATTTAAGTAAGATATATGTATTGTATTTTCTGTTTCAGGAATTTTGTTTTCTACTTGTAAACTGTTAACTACTAATATAATAATTCTAACTTAAATTATATTACATATTTTCCTATGCTATTAAGTTAGTATTGCTGTGATGATTACTTTTGAACATGGTTTATTATAGGGATAAAATTTTAGAGTACCTATTAAGTATTTACTATGTATAAGTAGGTATATAATACTTAATGTAAATTATTGGTGCAATTAATAAATTATTTAAAATGATACAGACGTTTTCTTTAAATATGGAAGTGTAATAAATATTTCATAAATAAATTGTTCTTTGAAAAGCAGTATTTTAACTAAACCATATTTCTCTAAAAATACCATAAGCAACTTATGCGCTCCTAATACAATAGCAGAAAATTCTTTAAAAATGAAAGTATTGATCGTCAAATTACTTATTGAGCAGACCTCGTATATTTCGCCAAATAAAAATAATTTTAAGAAGAACACCTCCTTGGGCTTATGCTCTCCTAATACAATAGCTGAAAATTCTTTAAAAATGAAAATGTTGATTGTCAAATTACCTGTTGAGCAGACCTCGTATGGGCTACGAATAAAACGAAATGGAAGAAATTTGATTATTTGTATTAGGAGAGCATAAGTTCAAGAAGGTATTTTCCGAAAAAATTACTGTCAAATAATTTGTTGATCAGACCTCGTATATTTCGCCAAATAAATAATTCTAAGAAAAACACCTCCTTGGACTTATGCCCTTCTCCTTTGGGAAATTAACCAAAGGGTTTTTACCCAAATTTTTGAAAAGGTTTAAAATTTTCCCTTTCTGAACCTATACGAGGTCTGATCAACAAATTATTTGACAAAAAACTTTTAAAAACGCCTCTTTGGACTTATGCTCTCCTGATACAAATTATCAAATTTGAAGTTGACTTTCAATTTCTGAACTTATACGAGGTCTGACCAACAAATAATTTGACAACCAAATTTTTATTTTGGATCATATTACTACTTTTGTATTAATAGAAAATAAGGTAATCTAGATCTTTTGCATATATTCATTGCTATTGATTTTATTGAATTTTTTCTTTATCCTCTTTATATAAACAAATGAAACAATTTTCAACATTTACAAGTTTATTGATAGTCCATTTGGTTTTTACATTACTTAACCATTAACAACGAATAATTGATACATAATATATTAACATTATTTTATTACAGTTGAAACAAAATTATGTACATTGCATTGTTCATTAATTTTTATATAATTTAACAGTATAATTGCAGATACATATTGTTATAATTTACATTTTATGTATAATGTATATTAAAACTTTAGGCTTATGTAGCACATACAGTAAAGTCCAAAATAAACGTTAATGCAGTAACATTAGGAAATAAACAATTTATACTTCGTTGTTTCAATTTCTTAACGCCGTGTTTGGGACAAAAAGCCCCATTAATACTCTGTGGCCTCCACGTCAACCCCTTATTGCCACCCCTTGTCCGCCAAAGATTTCTAATTGTTAAAATTCAATTTGGTTGTAACAGATGTGCCAAAAAGTCAATTTTGAAAAATAATAAGTGTCAGAGGAGCTTTTTGTCCCAAATACATGGTATAAAATATTAACATAAGTTTATAAAATAATAAATAAATACCTGTAAAAGAAAAAGACAAGAAAACAAACGAAATATCAAGGAGAGTACAAGAAAATTAAAGCAATATGATGTCTTCTGTCGGTGTCCTTTACCTGTAAGCGAATAGTGCAGTGTATTACCTAACTAAACTACAAAGGACTAACGGCAAAAACTAAAAGAATTTGGTAGAAAAGATTGGACAGATTTCGTCTGTGAGAGCTGGGCAGTCGCCTATTGCTTCTATTCCAGATAACCCACACCAAACAGTCTGAAAGGAAGTGACGTTCGAGTAGACCGCGAGAAGTGTATAAGACACTTCAAAGAACAACTAAAAAGCTAAGTCTAAGGCAAGTCGCTCGGGGAGGCCTCCGCTCCTACGCCTTAGATGAGAAGGAACAAGCAAGATAACGAAACGTTGAATCCTGCGGATCATGTAGGGTAAATGCGAAGCGTAATAGTAAGAATTGCAGTAAGCAAAGCGAAGAGGTAAGCAAGTGAACAAGCAAAATAAAATAAGCATGCAAAATAAAAAAGTAAACATAAATAAGCATCTAACTACGGAATGGATCTTCTTAATCTTCTCCATTATAGACCTGAAACACATAGGGTAGTAACAGATTAGTAATTAGTAATTTAACTATAACTATGTTATTTATTCTCACCTTATTAATTAACTGTAGAAAGTGAACATGTGTGAGCAGCAAACCCAATTCAAGGAGAACTTGTTATGTTTGGTACTGTAATGATGACTGATGATATGTCGAGGATGGTCTACATAATGTTGCGAGGATATTATGCCAACAATAACTTCCCAAGTCCAAAATTACTTTATATGTCCTTCCATTTATCAATCAATCTGAACAAACAAACACAAAAAATGAATTAACTCTACTAAAGACACAAAATGTATTTCAATATGGCATGTAAATGATTATCTGAATTTAGATAATGATGAAAGGAAAAATACAATAAGCAAAATAAAATCCGATCATGTTTGTTTTAATACTTTTCTTTTAAATAAAAAAATAGATATTTCATTGTTTCGGCATTCTCATTTGCACAATAAACCTACATAAAAATAGAACTAACCTGGAACAATACCATATTCTAAAAGTTGGAGAACACTCAGAAAGCAAGACGCAGTTGTGAAAAAATGGTAGAATCGCTTGTAGAAGCAAAATATTTGGTTTGGTCCACAGGAAAATATGTATAATGTTCTTCAAATTTACACATCAAGAAATCACATTATATCAAGCATTAAATGAAATAATGGGAAGACTATGCATCTTCTTTGTCTTCTCCATTGTACACCTGAAACATATAAGGCAGTAACAGACTAGTCAGGAGTAATTTAACTTTAATTATGTTACTTATTCTCACCTTTTTAAATAGTTGCAGACTGTGATATTTTGAAGGAAACTGGAACGAACAGCAGGTCAAATCCACAAAGAAATTGCAGACTATGTTACAATGGAACTCCAAAATGTTCTCATTCAACAATTGAAAATTTACTGCATGGTGTTGGAAGGGGAATATTCATAACAAACTATGTCCGAGAAAAACGATATTAATGATTGGAGACATTCTCATTCATAGATTGACCTGTAAAAAGAGATAAGAAAACCGAATTAATACATTACTCAATAAATAAACTAAGAACTAGAATAAAAACGTACTGAAAAGCAAGTAAAATTACACAATAATAAGATGGCGATGTGAACCTACATGTATCATACGCATAACGATTATGTCAAATTGTGCCAAAGATATATAGATACGTAATAAGTGAAGATCATAGATGCACAATACAATTGGTTGTGTCTATTGGAACTACATTTGAAAAATTTGAACATTATTTTAAATCACATTAACATAAAAGAAGCTAACATGAAAATAATTAGAAAACCGACAAATTACACGCAGATAATTATAACAATCGTATAACTATAACATAATTAATATAAAAAAGGCTTAGCCAGGGAAATTTAACGTTTGGTGTTGGTATAATATTATCACTATGCGTTGGCAACAAATTTAAAAAAAAATTACACCCAATGACAAAATTAATTTATATTAATATATGAAAGTGAACAAACGAACAAACATGATGCCATAAAATAAATTCCTTTAAGATACAAAAGAAATAACAAAAAGAAAACAATTGTTATAGTTATATTGTAAGCAATGCAAATGTAACTCATGAAGTGAAATAAGAAACTTATTACGAAATTTACAACATACAACACTTACAGTAGTGGTTGGATGAGGATGTCTTCCATCCTCTCATGATCTCTTATCGTCAGCTGCAACTAAGCTGGAACCTTAAATCTCGAACCCTTTACTGCATTTCTGTATACAGTTACTCTATATAAAAAAAATGTGAAATTAACGAAAAGTTAAATTAAGATGAAGTTTTAGTCTATAAAGTTTCAAAAAATAGAAACCACCCTATCTAATTGGAGATTGAAAGTAAACCATGAAAATTTACTTTAAAACCAAAGCTTCATACTTATAAGGACCTGATACAATTATTAAGAACATATGACCTATTAGGTACAATCAAAAACTACTATATGAATAAAAAAATACTTAATTATTGTGCTGTAATGGGCTCATCCAAAGTTTGTGCCTTGATGCTTAAACTAACCTCTTCCAGGAAAACCACCACACTACAACAAAATCAAATATTACTCTCGAAGCCTTTTAAATTTTTGGTCTACAATTAAATATTGTCACTGAACCTATAGTCCAATTTGTTAAGGATATCAAAAAAAGTAAATTTTTGATTGCTTATACTTCTAAAATGGGGTAGGTAAATTTTCAAAATGTATCATTTATACACATTTTCAGAGTTATTGCCTTTATCAGGACACAATTTAAGTATTTACTTATATGTGTACAACATACTACAAGATTTTTTCAAAATACCGAAAAACAACGTATTCGAGAATTAAACATAACCTACAACATTAATGAGTACCTGCTGAATACGAAGTAATGAACTGCAATTGCCTTAGTTTGTGTTTTCAACATTGAATACGATAAAAATAATTTTACCTGAATCATAGCAATAAACTAATTTGATTGCATGATACAAATTATTTTATTCTCTACAGATAGCAAACACGAACACACGCACAATCGTCGTCAATTCGAATTCAACTAAACTGACGTCACAAGACACGTGCTTTAAAAAGATATTTCTTTGTTGACCTTACTCAAATTAAAATTGTGTTACCTTCGTCTAGCACAGTCTAACATTGAAAGATTTTAAGCACAATTCATTTTTTACATTACACTAATTCTTTTTTTTTATTTTTTTATGTATACAAAGGGCAATCAAAAAGTACGAGCCTCAAAAAATGCAATAATGAACGTTAATTTCAAATAATGGTGGTTTCCATTGAGAATTATAACTTTCTCATTTGTGTATTATTCTTTTCATATTTAACATTTGCAATTCGTTAAATATTAAGGTAGTGTTATGCAATAATTTGTTTATTTCTATTTCCTCGTTTTGAAAAAAAATATTTTATTGGTCCTGGTCCTGAACTCTGTCTGATCCAACCATAAATCTAAGGAGAAATACAAAATATGTTATCAGTCTAATTTTTGGGTATAATTTTCAAAAAGACCTTTTTAGACAGTAGTAACAAACTTTCAAAATTTCTCAATGTAAGATATCTTTAATGAATAGTATATTTCAGCTTTTGAATTCAAAACTTTTAACAAAGTTACTTACTAAAAACTTAAAATTAATATTGATATTTCACTGATGGGCAACTCTTGAAGATCCTTCAGTGACTCTGGATGCCATCCAAATTTGCCTTCCTCAAAGGCTGGCATCATCGACTGTTTTTACACTCGATCTACTTTACCATTTTTTTGTAACCCTCACCATCTTATAAGGATAATCTGCCCCTCTTTTAAATTTCTTGCACAATATGCTATGTACCTATATATGTTAAGGAACATAAACTAAGGGATGGTAATGAAACGTTTTCGCATATCCCAATATAAGAAAATTTAAATACATAAAATATAATATATTTGGTGATAGAAAGGAATTAAAAAAAAAAACAGTTGTTTTATCTCTTATTTAAAAAGTTAGTTCTCATCTCGGGTTATAAGCTTATCTTGCACCACCACCTGTTTACAGATTACAGAAATAAAAAAAAGCCTAATTTGAATCTGTCGGTTTCAATGAGTACATACATACATGCATATAAAATTTCGATATTTTTTCGTTTGCCGACTTAATAATTATTAATTAGTTGTAACAAACAAAAATAACAAACAGATATGTTAATTTAACGTTCAGATTGAGAACGTCACATTAAGGTGATTAGTTTTAGGCAAACATTTTTGTTTTTTCTTTGCCCTTAATGTACATAATTAAAACACAAAACAACGATTCTCTCATATTAAAGCTTGAATTTAGGATAGACATCTAAGAGAAATATAAAATATAACAAGACAGGGCAACAAGAGTGTTGGACTAAAAAGAATCACAATAATGTCACGTGCTTACACATTAAATAATGATCATTGATCAGCATTCATAGCGATAAGTAATTTACAGCGAAAAAGTGAAGTTTTATGTTACATAAATTGTCTACATTATTAATATTTATATACACCTATATCATCTATCATGGAAGATATTACATTTTATTATTTACATTTACAATTTTAAAAATTAAGAGATGGATGACATCGGCATTTTTGTATAAGTAACTAATTCTATTGTAAATTCTTCTGTAAAGTTTTTAAAAATATATCACACTATTTATGTATGTATATGTTATACACTTTCTCATGTTACACTGAATTAAAAAGTTGCTATTTAAAAAAAAGTGAAAAACAAAATCGATTTTTTGGCACCCCCGAACGTAATCTCTGCAAAGAACATTCGATAAATAATTCACTCAAAAAGAAAAAATAACAACAATCATCGTGAGATTCTCTCGTTAATTTACTACTTCTAAAATACTGTTGATTTTATGCCTTTTTTTATACTATTCATTTTATTTATTTTTTCTTCTATTGAGTCTTTTTCTGCAATTACCTATTAAATCAGTACAATAACAAAAATTACACTTATAATATTACCACACAATGACTATCAACTTTTATTGCTTCTTTCGATCTTTCCAATAAAATGCTGATATGTAAGTTTTAATTAAATTTAACGTCTTTAACCTTTTTTATAATATATGTATAAATATTTTTATTCAAAACATAAAACAATTGTAACAAATTATCACACACTCCTCTATATACAATCTTGCCTTTTTTCCGCCTTTTCGTGTTGAGTTACAAAAATTGCATTCATGTAAGAGGTTTCCTAAGTCACCCTATTTTTTTGTAGCTAAAAAAAATATATAAGGAATATAAAAAATAAATTTCAAAAAAGGGGGAACTTATGAAACCTTCTAAAACTAATATGAAAACTTTAAGTTTATTTTGGTCATGAATGTGTGTTATGAAAGGCTTATTATTTTTTTAAATAGTGCTATCATTTAAAAAAATATTATTCTGTTCTTCCACTTAAGCATTTTTCCTTAGAAGCTGGAAGGAATGAGTTTTAGGGAAATCGAAATGCATGAAAATACTGAGGATAAAATATCTAAAATTAATATTATTTTCTCGTCACAAGTCATTCGTTCTTATTAATGAAATGAAATGAAATTGTGTTATTTATTTATGGTGTTTCAATAAATTCAGATTTTTTTTAGTAATAGGTGCTTAATCAGATCTTTAACCTTTCGGAATCAAAACTAATACTACAGAAGTACTACAAGAACAGAAAAAAAAAATAGCTACCAAAAATAAATATGATTGTTCAAAGACAATTAAAAAGGATAATTAGACGAAATATTTAAAAATCATCCTGTAAAAATGATTGTCATTTTGATTTCGTATATGATGAAACGTTAATCATTCTATAAATCAGTTCAACAATGTGCTCTTGCATCGAATTGCACCAACTTGACTAGCTAACCGTTAAATAGTAATATTTTTCTCTCCTTAATTACTTTTCATTAATTTTTTTTCATCTTCAGTAGCAATGTTTCGTAAAATAATAATTTATTATTTTTGCGGAAAATCCACACGCGTAATAGTTTTCAAAGTTCATTTTCGTTTAACGCGCGGGAAACCTCCGACAAAACGCGTTCACTTTCGATTACTAACTTAATGAGTAAATATTTCTAAATTTTACTTTAACTTAACGTATGTTCGATTCTGATTTTCTTTTAATTTTCAGGACAAATACGAAGATGAATTCTAGCTGTCCACCGCAACGTCGTTCTCTTTATTTGCTTGCCATTTGAACTTGCTCTTCATTATCCATTGTTGACCGCGTGACAAATCACAGGGCCTTAAAAGGGGCAGACTCATATCGGTTTTGTCGGGCTTTTGCAGACAACTACCTGTATTTACATGCTTAATTGTTCGTTCCTGTAAAAAAAGAAATTAAGAGTTGAAACTCTGAATGATGAATCACACTGTATTTTGTTCTTTAAATTTATAAATTTGCTTGTGGAAAAGAACTACTTAAAGTTAGCATCTATTGGAAAAAGTAGTCGAACAGAGGACGCAGACACATGAAGTTCTTAGTTAAAGGATTATTAGAATTATATTGGGAATTACGAAAAAAAGAGGAGGTTGACTCAGAGTATATTACTGTTTGCAAGATATTCTAATTGTCTAGTCTACATTCAAAAATTAGTTCATGATAGGAAGAAATCGAGGTGTGTGTTATCAAGTTATCAGTTAACAACCTAAAGACGTAACTGTAAGTCAATAAATACATGTGTTTTAACTCACGTCTTCATCATAAACCCAAGCCTGGTTGCCTCCCATTCCGTGACACCGTACCAACTTGACGGGTCCATATTTTTGCGACGCATCCAAACAATTGTCATCAGACATAATTTGTTGACGCCTAGTATAGGCAAAAATTTGATTTCCCCCCATATTATGGCAGTAATTGAGGCCTAGGTTTTCACCGGATTTGCGGCCCATCGTATCCAAACACGTCTGTGTTACCACGTTACGAATCTGTGAAAAAAAATTATTAAGATCAGAATCAGACCCCGAAATTTTAAAATTTCTTCTACATTTGAATTGTGTTTTATTAAAATTTGTGGTAAAAATAGGGATGTTTTGTACAAAATAATTGAATGAGACTCGAGTAGTAGCAATACAATAGGAACTTCCAGTAATTTTACTATTTTTAATAAATAATGAGCATTATAAATAGTGTTCGTCTTACTAAAAAGCAAAAAATAAAAAAAATAATAAATTACTTACATCTCCCAGATAGTAGTAGTCTAAAGGCATCTGCGATTCAGGATAAATATTTTCGAGATACCATCTGAAACTTTTACAGTGCAGTTTCTCCCTGAGGGCTTTTCTCTCGGACACGTTACCCACAGGAACATTGACCGCTCCTACAGAACAATTCTAATAAATATTTTATGCTAGTAAACAAGTCTTCGGTTCTAGTTTTCGTTTTAAAAATTGATATAACACATACGTAGAACCAAAAACTTACGACAAGTCATAAAGTAAATAAAAGCACCAAAAAGTTCAAGCCCACCAAAAGCTATGCATGCAAATGGCTAACACAACATATGTATACAGTGTGTGTATGTAGATATATTTATGTATACTTTGTATGTACAGATAAAGGTTTCAATATGGTAATTGGTAAACATTTATCTATTATAAGTACGAAAAACGTTATTGTACCTATTTTTAAATAAATATATTGTACAGAATGTAAACGATAAAATAATCTTCTTTATATAAAACACAAAAATATGTTTGATAGCAAATGTGAGTAGAATACAAACGATTTTTATAAAATATTGTTAATTTAATCTGGTTTATTTAGAGAATACATACTTACATAATTGTATATTTTAGATTTAAATTAATTCCTAATTATGAATTAAATCAGTAAATAACTAATTTTGTTTCCAGATTTAATGTAAAATTACTCAAAATACTAAAATGTAATGTCTACAAATTTATAATTTCTATTCGTTGACTTTTTTAAAGATATGATATGAAAAATATAGAAAAAAGCTAAGAAAAAAATATAACCACTCATAAATTGTTTACTTATTTACATTACTTATATAGGTATCAATTTTTCAAAATTAAGAACCATAATACAATTGATGTTACCTAACTTGTAAGACGATGTGTTACTAAATATTTTTCCTATTTATTTATATAGAATACGATGTCACAATTAAATAATTAAAATAGATACAAAATCTTCAAAAAAGTACTGTACAGACAGAACGCTACCGTAAAAGACAAGACAAGAAAATAAGACAGATGGAGGCAGAAGTAGTATTATATGTATTAACATTTCATGTGCACTACATTTAAGAGTTTTTTCTTCTACTTTTCATTATAGGAAAAAGTTGTCATTGCTACATAAGGACTACCTTAGAAACTTGTCAGAGAAGTGCTCTTCACTTTGTTACCCTAAAGTTATATCAAGGCATTCATGGTCTTCCTCAGATAAATTAATTAGATTCAATTAATTTTATCACCCCTATTTATTTGCAAATCATATTATTTAATTATTGTACAGTATGACCCAAAAAGTAGGCAATATGATCATTGTGGACAAATTATAAGTTAAATTAAAAAACTTTTCAAATATAAGTTGTTTCTTATTTTAATACAGCATTTAATTTGCTATATAGGGTGTTGAAAAATTGCAAAACTAAGATTTACTATAAATAGCAGCACCCTTAAATATTCACCCAATCGAAGAAAGTTATAGGAAAAAATTATTTAGAATCCCAAAATATAGGGCTATGCAAAAAATCGCGACGGTATTTAATATTTATTATTTTTTTTACAATTTTTTAATTAATTTTATATGAAAAGTTTTTTATTTTAACATATACTTTGACGACAATTAAATGAGCATATTGTGTACTCTTTTGGCCACACTATATATAAAAAAATATAATGCATTTGTTGTACACAAGTACCTTATTATTTATTTATAATTGTATGGTAATGGAAATTTGTAAAAACACTCTTTATTCAACGGTTATCTTCTTGAATAAATTTGAAAATAGCAATTTGTAATTAAAGAAACCATTTCAACTTTCGGTATTCTCAGAATCTTTACTATTCGGGGGTTTTTACCGTACGAAATTACTGAATATTTAAAATCGTTGGCACAAGACCAAAATTAAAAAACTTTCTGAATATCCGTATATATCAGACAGTGGAAACTTTTCGTATACGAAAACTTTTCTTTCATTTTAAATTTAAGCATTTTTTTACTCATCATAGACGTTCTAATAAGCTCTTTAAAAATACCAACACCGATATACCTAATCATTATACACGTACTTTATTATAATAACATTTATCTCTTTTGTTGATTTAGATAAATTTGGTATTATTAAAAATATTTTTTTTAACACAATACAAACTCACTTTTATTTTCTTCATACTTTGGCTTCACAAAGGTAATTTAGCTGACAATGATTACCTCTGAATATTCCACAAACTCTTTCTTTTTTATGAACAGATCTCGAAAGTTTCAGGCTTACACGCTCAAAATTGGTTTTGTCAACAAGTTTTAGTCTAGACGAGCGTTTTGTTTTTTGTAATTAGTACAACCTTGTGTTACGAATAATTACCCTACTTCGAGCTTACACAAAAGCACCCACTTCTCCATAGCATTTTATTTAATTTTTATTTTTTTGTTGATTTGAAAATTACCTTCACACAAGTGTCTATTCCGAGTTTTTTTTTAACTGAAAATGTGTATGATAAATTTAGTATGTACCTATGCAAATCTCGTTGGAAGTATAAATAAACGTTGGAACACAAACATGTAACCTGCAGAGTTTTACATGTATAAGTACCTAAATAAAAACCTAAAATAGTAATTTTTACAGTACCTAAAGGTTTGTTCACGCTACAACTCTTCGGGTCCGAACCGTGTACATGTCGGGTCCGTATTATTGAGATATTAGACTATTTTTTTAGCTAAAATACAATAAAAAACTGAAACTGTGGAGAACTGGGTCCCTTAAAAAAAATCTATTTACATTTTGGGCCTGAACATCGTCAAATTCACGCACAGATCACAGTATAGTGTGAAGCTTCCTTTAATAGTCTATATTTATATCGTTTTATTGATATTTTTTAGAAAAACTTCAGTACCTTAACATAAAAATAGATAGAGATGTACACTACGAAACACATATTTTAAGAAAATTTACTTTTGAATTATAAGCCTTCAGTACGACCCCACACCTTGTTATTTACAACAAACCACAGATGCAACCAACATTTAATACATAACCCATGCAGAATATTTACAAAAAATGTGTGCAAAAACAAAGCGTTGCTTTATTTATACTTCATTCAACATATGCGTGACTGATTTTACCTCAATTTGGCTTTTGTTTTTATTTGCTACTTTGAAATGGGAAGACAAAATGAAAATTAAAAACTATTATATTCACTGGGAAGAAGTATTGCCAATGCAGTTGTAATTCCCCTAGATCCTAGATTATTCGTAATAAAAATTAAATTTAGCTCCTAGGTACTTTTATCTCAAACGGTTGTCGGTCTTGCAAGATTGTCACTTTTGTTGCCATGTGACATTTGTGTATTATTTTTTTTAACTATTTAAGTTAGCAATTTTGATTATATTATTTGCTCTCGATTTAATTTCGACTTTTTATGGTACCATTTAATTTACTTAAAAATTATGAGAAGTAATATAAATCGTAAAATTGATATGTATTTATGAAAAAAATCCAAAATAGATTAATCTGTCACCACTGCCATCGATTTTTATGGACTTCGTCTTCCTAAATTGACCCGAATACAGTAGCGCACGTCTGCTGGTGTTAAATTCTATTCCACGACAGGAAAGCACATAAATCACGCATTTATTGAATAAAGTAAAATGTTGGTAGATAATGTGCGCGTGGGACACGTCTTTATGGGTCAGGTGCAACATTTCCCACCCTGAAACATGTCACCTGTCGCATAAAGTTTAATTTAACCCTCTTAGTGAGTGCATAATGTGCCTATACTACCTACCAACATTACGACGGTTGTGATGTATGGACGTGCTCTGATAGAAATGATGCTGGTGATTATTATTTGTACTATGTATTATTATTCAAAAGCTGAAACCTGGGTTAATATTATAATAGAAGTCTTTCCATTCGTCAAGCCAAACCTCGGCAAGGCGAGCGTTGTTGTGATTCACAATGCGATTAGTGCCGCCGGGGAAGGAATATGGGGTCGATTTTCGAAACACGTGCCCTACGTGAGAACACGTCGCAATTTCCAACACGCCCCCGCACATCCACACCTAACAGCCCCAACAATCAATTATATTAATTTTATCTACATGCTGTTAGTCACTTCGAAAATATCAAATAGAATATTACAAATAAAAATATAAGGATGACATTAGATAAGTTAAAAATGCAATTTCAATAAAATTTCCTAAACGATTTATCATAGCATTTAAAAAAAATAAGTGTGCATAAAAGGGTTGATAGTTAAAAAACGTCGTTTTATATTATAATTCTATAAATAAAAGTTTTAGGGAAAAAAATTTAATCAAAATCATTCAGTTTCGACATTTTTTAATTATAAATCTTACTAAATTATGAACAAAATTTTAAAAGGACATATTTTTTCAATTTATTCAAAGTTCAAAAGATAATTGGTGTAAACCTCAATACGTTTACAAAAATAATAAAGATTTCACCTAATTATGAATTATTTATATTTTAAATAATTTATTTTAATTATTATCATGGTACATATATTTGAAGACGCACCATCATTTCAAAGTAATGAGTATCTAAATTTACTTTTTTAAAAATTTTTATTCCTTGTGCCCCTTTAAAATTTAGTCCAATGGAGCAAATATTAATATTTGTAATTCAATAAGCAAAAATTATTTTGTAGTAACATAAATAACTATGCGTTAGTTATTTAATATTTGAAACCAAATATTTCATTAGCAAGTTCAAATAACAAAAGGCCATCACAGTGTAGTTTTAGTCAAAGCAAAAAAGCAAAAAGTATCTTCTAAGTTCATGGAATTGTCTTTAAAAATATATATTATCTATATATTTTTTGTTGTTTGATATATTATATTATTTTTTTCTAATTTATTATTACTTATATTCCTTTATTAAAACAATTTTTTATCTTTTGAAAAAAGATAAACAGAATGATCGATTGATACCTACGTAGGCATTAATTTATGCATCAAGTCGTACAAAGGCAAACATAATTACTAACTTGATGGAAAAACTTATCAGAATTTTACATAAACTTGAAAAATGAGTGAAGTAATTTCATTAAGTTAAATATTTGAAATGTACATAAAACGAGCTCTGCAGTCAGTAGTGAAGTCAATGATAACAGTAAATGCATTTTCTTAGCTAATTGTCTAATTAATATTATTAAATAGAAAAGTTAGTTCACCTGGAACTATTAACTTAAAATTGTAAAAGATGCAATCATACTTGCATCTATTCCAATTTAATATTTATTATAAAAAAGGAATTTTCAAAAAAGAAAGATTTAAAACCCTATACTTAATTAGAGTTTCTATTTTTTACTGAAAGAATAAGCATTAACTTAACCGCCAATTACAAGGTTTCTGTTTTCTAACTTTCGATTTCACCAAAGGTTCAATAATTCTCCAGGAAATTCTCCGAAAATCGAGGAAAATTACAAATAAAATAATTAAATTCAACAAATAAAATGAATTAAAAAAATATAAAATATATTAAATTAATTCTAATATTCAAAGATAAACACATAAATCAATATTTCATAGTGTTTATTCTATCATAGAGACTAAATGATTCTCTTTGGAATTCGCCGAAAATCGAGCCTATTTCCAAGAAAATTCAAAAGTAGTTCGACAAATAAAACTCATTTTAGCGTGACGTATTTTATGAACAGACACTTAGTGTTTTTTCTGTCATCTAGACTAAATGGTTCTCTTTGGAATTCTCCGAAAATCGAGACTATTTCCAAGAAAATTAAAAAGTAGTTCAAAAATCAGTTACGAAGAATATTAAAATCGTTTAAATTAATTTTAATATAAAAAAAGAAATAATTTTACGTAAAATCAATACTTATTTAATTCTTTACTTAGTGATTCATTCTGTTATTCAGCTTTTTGTCACTGATTTACCCTGCCAAAAATTATTCTCGTCAAAAATAAAAAATATAGTCCACCTACATAAAATTTCTCAATTCATCGATTTTTAGGCGGACTTTTCCCGGAAAAATTGAGATAATTTTCCTAATTATTAGAACATATACATGATATTATAATATCTGAATTTTTAAAATACTTAATGGTATAATTTATATACGTAATAAATACATTTAAGTACGTTTCTATTTCATTGAGACTAAATGATTTATTCTCTATGGAATTCCTCGAAAATCGAAACTATTTCGAATAAAACTCAGTTTTACGTTACTCGATTTATCTTGCCAGAAAATATTAATGTCGAAAATAGAAAATACAGTCCACCTACGTTAAAAATTTCTGAATTTATCGATTTTTGGGCGGACCTTTCCCGGAGAAATTTTCCTAATTATAAGAAAATATAATATTGTAATATCTGATTTATCTACACATAATATATACCCAGGTTAAAATGATTTGTCCTTTTCTATTTTTAACAATTAATCGAAAAAGAAAAAGAAAGAGAAAACTGTAAAAGAAACATTTTATTGCTAGGTAGCTTAATAGGTAAGTAATTAATTTTCTGTATTAAAATTTATATTTTTAACCCGTTTTAGTACATCTCTTAAACCCACAACTACTGATGTTATGGTATAGAACGTGTGTCTGTCTTTAAGTATTACTTGTAAATAAATTAAAACCTATTTTTAACCTCCCTGCAGTTGAGTTGGGATTCTGGATTTACAAAGCATCTAGTCTGTGTTAGACAAACATCCAAGAAAAATGTTTTTCTACTTAATTACCCGACGAAGAAAATTCAAATTCAGGGAAAACCTGATTATTCATTAAAAGAAAAAATAGAATAAGGAAAAAATTACTACATATCGTTTTAGGATAGGCGTAATAGGCAGTGGCGTAACCAGAAATGAGGATCGGGGATGGGGAGTCTGGTTGAAATTTTTAACAATACACTAGGTACCTATTTTTGTGTGGAATATTACGTAATAAAGAGAGAATGCAAAAGCAAAAACTCGGGGTGCTGCCCCCTTAGTTGCGCCCCTGTATATAGGTGTAATTATGATCTATAAATTAATCATATGTGTTTAAAGTGTTAGTACCTATTGTCCAATTCATTTCTTGTTTTGCAGAAAATATTTCCTCACTCATCAAAACCACAACCATGAGTTGAAATGCAGCCAACTAGGTAGCTGGGTTTACCCCTTGTTTATTGTTAATATTAGTAAATAAATATATCAAAAGAGCAGGCGGTAAATAGTTGCATCAAATTTATTACTGTTATTTTATGTATTAATAAATAATTCAATGTGTATACCGTTAGCGCAAAAAAAATATTGAGTTGTTATTCACCGTCAAAAATATCTAAGGAGCCACCAAAAAGCCATAAAAAGTAAATTCAAGTCAGGCAGCATAGCATACCATAGCTATTATTATCTATAGTAGGTACTATATCTTACGTAAAATATAGTAGATAATGTTCTTAGATTTTGTGGTTAAATTGAAATGTTCTGTAAAATTTAACTTTGACTTTAATAATTATTAATTTTATTACAACAACAAACTAAGGATAAGAGTAGATTCTGAAAGTTTTAATAAGGCATCACCTTAATTTTGAAAATTATTAGTCCTAGAAGTGAATTATAGTATTGAACTAGTAGAATGTATTCGTTGGTATTCTAGTGACCTCCAAGCCTACCACAACCTAACTAAACTGCTAAACTCTCAGGAAATACTTGTATTTGATGGCGTGATGCCAATTAAAAGAGGTTCGAAATGCGACCGCTGTAATTTGCATGCAAATCCGGGCAGTTTCTATGATCTTGACCTAATTTAACCAATCAGAAGGTAAAACAAAAATCAATTACCTGGAGAGGTGACGGACTTTTATGCAAAGTTAAATTTTACATCGAACAATATGAATAGCGTACACTTTTGTGAGCCTACTATTATTTTAGGTAAAGTGTGTGTAGTTTATTAGTTAGACGTGTGTAGGTAGATTTTTCAATTATTGTTTTTTTATAAACCTGGGTTCATAGAGTAATAGAAGTCGCGCCACTCGTCCATCCACACTTCAGCAACACGGGCTGCGTTGTGCAACACGATTTTCGACACGCCTCCAGGAAACGTGTACGGGGATTTGTCACGAAACACGTGTCCAACGTGCGAACATGGAATTATCTCTAATATGCCGCCACACTGCCAAACCTAAACGGGCCCAATTATCAACACCCCCGCCGTACATTATTGGTATTATAGGGTGCATATTAAGAAGAGGGGTGCGATTGCATATTTAATGTTTTCGAATAATTCGATTTTTTTCGAATATTTAATTCAATTAGATTTAATTTTGTGCTTTATTGACTGTTATACTGTTATGACTTCCCCCAGAAGATAATTTTGGTGGGGTTCAGAGCCGTACTCTGGAAAAATTTTAAATGGTACATAAATCAAGCTAACAATGTGTTCAAGTAATAACAAGTGTAATATTATATAATTAAGAATTAAAAATGGCCTTAGAATTTGTAATAAAAATAACAGGGCCGTATTATGAAAAATTAAACTTATTTGTCCCTTCCAATGTTGCAGAACACTAATTTAAAGCAACCCTCTGAGATTAATTCGATATTATAGGAAATATTCAAAAACTTTTTATAAATGTATACTGTTCGCACCCCTAATTTATTAGTATTGTTTGATTACAAAATATTAATTTAGGATGTAATATTTTCTTTTTGGTGACTGATTGTGATCATAAATACATATTTAAAAAATAGAAAATGATAAGTTTTTTTTACTGCTCCTTAGTGTATGCAGTAAGTCTTCAAAATATCATAAAATTGTATTATTACAAAAAGTTTTGAACAAGTACACAGCAATTACAAAAAATAAAAAGACTTACCCTAAAGCTCATTTCTAAGTTTTCTCCACCCCAAATGTCCATACCCTCGTCGTAACTTCCTATTTCATAAAAATAATCCTTGTCAATCGAAAACAAGCCTCCTGCCATTGTGGGAGATCTGAGGGGTGCTGTTCGATCACCTCCCCTTCGGTCCATTTCTCGTTGTGGTACACGGTACCTAAAAGTAAAAAAAAATTAATTCAGAAAGAAAAAATAAAGGATAGTTAAAAACAACAAATATATACGCTATCACGATAAGTTCTAAAGTATATAGGACTAAAAATAAAAAAAATATTATTTTTTAGTCTATACACTTTTTAATCCGGCTTTTTGCTTGAAACGTACCATAATGGCAAACCATCGAAGCATAGAGTTACTTATAAGGCTTATTTAAATTGTAAGCATACTTACAGATTTATTTTGTAAATCTTTTTAAAAAGTTTAACTCTCCCTCTTAATTAATTAATCTGACTAATGTAAAAAAATTTTTTAAAAATCAAAAAAAGCAAGAAGTAAATAAATACGTAGTCAGAGAGAAAGTAAAACATTAATAGGAAATTAAAAAAAATTATGTGTACCATTGCGTGTTAAAATAAATTTTACAGTAGTATTACAATAGCTTATTTTAGATTACTGTTATTGTTATTTAAAACTGTATTTAATCTACTTTTCACAGCGGTAAACCGTCGTGAAAACGACTTACAATTTATAGGAAACCCGGTGTACTAAACAGTTTTTCATATTATATTTTTTCTAACCAATACTAGTTTAATGTACATTTCAATTCACTGTGTATCTAAAGAACTGAAGATTTAAAAAAAAAAATTGTCTAGAATAGAGGACAAAAAAAACACTGGATTAGGCATTATTATAAACGTTTCTGCCATTGTTACTAACGTTAACATGAAAGGCCATAAAAATTTATAAATCAAGGCCATATCGAAAATTTACTTAAATTTCCTGTATGAAACGACAGACGTGACAAACTGAATTGATTCCTAATACAAATGAGAGGATGATAATAATGATGCTGTTCCTCCTTGTCTATTTAAATTAAATAAAGTTACCTACATAGTTGCCAAAACTCTACTTTAAGAAAGAAGGAGATGTAAAGTTGCACCATGCTTTTTTTAAAACCAGGGTCGTAACAACGGGGCGTTTTCACTGTCCGGGGTGTCCAATATACCCTCTAGAATCCAATGAATCTGGTTAGATAAATACAGCCCCATATACAAAAAAAAAACAAACAGTCGACAATCGCATAAACCACTCGGGGGTTAAACGTAATAAAATTAGCAACTATGCGTTTTAAAATATTGGGGGAGGTTTGGGATATACAGGATGTCCATTTCGAGTATACTTAGAAACAGACAATAACAGTTACAAGAACACATAGACAGGGTAGTTTTTTTGACCCTCTATCACCTCCTCAAAAAACATGAAAAAAATCGTAAGGATAGATAGATCTGATAAAGACACATCACATATGAAGGAAAATTATGTACCTATTGTTAATTAGGTAAATGTAATAGTAAAAAATGAAATTCACTCACCATCTAAAGTTAAGCTTCCAATTGAACCCACCCCAAGTCATATCGGAAGCGGTGATGTATTCGAACGTTTCGTCAGAAATGACGTCTATGATTGGACACACGACCGTTTTCCGGTTTTCGGCGATACGGGCGAGCAGGGGTTCGAGCCATCCCTCGGCGCATTCGCAATGAGCGTCCAGGAACGTAATCACTTCGCCCTTGACGTGTTTCGCCCCCAGCAGCCGGGCGCGGATTAAACCTGAGCGTTTACCCGTACGCAAAACTATCACTGAAACCGGAAGTGTCTTGACGTAATCTTCCAACTTTTTGCCGAGATAATCTGCAACAAAATGAAAACGATATACTTGACAACACCGCCTTTATAAATCTCTACTACTATTACAAATAAAATAATTAAAAACAAAAAAAATACAGCTTTATTAAATATTATTCAATACATTCGATTACTGTTCATAGGCCTGAATCTTAATTATCAGCATCAATGGCAACTCGTTTATAAATTATTATTAGCATTGTCCGATTTTTATGAAATTTTATATGATTTGGCATTAAAAAATACATATAACCCTTAATTTTTATCCTTCTACCACCAACCCCTGTTTTTAATAGCGATATTAGTACTGTAATAATCTTCAACTCTCAGTGGTCGATAATTGATCAATTATTATCAATCGATTAGTCATCCCCGCCAGGCGTCTACTGATGTCACTACTCACCCAGCAAACAGCACGGAGTGGGGATGAGAATGTAGCAGATTTTTTTAGAATGTTACGGGGCAGTTCAAATATGTTCTAAAAAAGTAAAAGAATGTTTTATTATAACATTTCAGAATGATTTGGCAATGTTCAAGAATGTTCCAGAATCTTTAAGATCATTCAAGAATGTTCCAGAGTGTTAAAAAAAGTTATAAAATGTTTTGAATCATTATGGGATGTTCTGGATAGTTCTAAATTCGCGAATATTCTAGAATGTTCCATCAAACGTGTAATATATTCTTACCCGAGCAACGCCGGGTATTGCTGCTAGTTTTATATAATAAAATTTTTTTTTATTTGTCTTTTTTAGATACATATTACAATAAAAAATCATGCATTTTCAGGGTGAGGAAGTAATTATGTGTTAAACTAAAACGAATTCACGCCAATTCACAACGAGTGAAGCGAAACATGAATGATTTTTGTTATCAAAATTATCCGTAAATATATATCCTTTGTACGTGTTCAAAATGGTGTGGAATTCGGTTACGGAATATAATACATAAATAATACGTATGTAATTAAAACATTTTCCATAAAAAATAGTGTAACGACGATAACGATAATTGGTGAAATTGAAAATAATTCTGAAAATAAAACTGACTCACAATAGGCCCCAGCGAGGAAATTTTTATATTAAAAAAACCTACATACTTATGTATACATACGCCCTTCGGATTTATTTTTATTTAGTATTGTTATAACTTTTTAAATTTGATAACAAATTACAAACACAATTGGTGTGTTTATTAACAAATAATAAAAAATAGCAGACTGAGTTTCGTCAATTACTTACTTTCACGTATTTTACCTTTTAAAGGATGGTTCACGGTTCACCGTTTTGGATCCGTACCGTATCCGTACTATCTTAAATTTAAAATTTAAATCCGATTTAGATCCACCGAGACTTATTTTTTGAGTCTTTTTATTGTGCCTATTTTTGGCGGTGTTTTCTTATGGCTCTTAAAACTGCTTCAGTAATTCTAGGATTCTTTGAAAAAGAATAAGATCCTTACTCAAAATATTTTTATTTTAGAGTTGAAATAATACGACGGATTAAAAAAATAAGATAATATAAGAAACTATTTAAATATTGCAATTAATATAATCAAGAAATTTTCAAACTTACAGTTGTTGTGGCTCGTACCTAATAATAACACTAGATATACAGGGTGACCGTTTTCAGCCTACCCCCTAGGCGTATCTGCAGACTGAATTGGAATACCGTTTTGAAATTTTGGTCGATTGGGTTTTAAGGAGTCGCCTGTCGTTTCAAAATATTTTTAATCTTTTATCACTTCTGATTATACCGGAAGTTAACGCCAACTTCGTTATTTTAAATGGAACCCCCAAATTTTTTATATCTCTTCTTTTTACATGTGTTCGATGACAATTTTAAGAAACAATAAACTATGTACTTATATTTAATACGACGTTTCGACCTTTTTTTTAACATATATTATGTACTATCAATAGCTTATTCCTAATTTTGTTTATCAAAACGTTGTATAAATTGTTTCACACCTAAAAATATATAACTACTTGAACGATTTGTAATGCACCAATGACAAACACAAACAGGATGATCGTTTTCAGCCTACCCCCTAAACGTATTATCCGGACTGAATTGGAATATGGGTTTGAAATTTTGGTCGATTGGGTTTTATGAAGTGGCGTACCGTTTTAAAATGTTTTCGATATATTATCACTTATCACATTCGGTTATAAGGGATGTTAAGGTCAGCTTCGTTATTTTAAACGGAATCCCCACTTTTTTTACATTTTCGGATTCGTAATCAAAATTAAATAGTATGTTGATAATACAACCCTTCCTTGATTCTAAACAAGTTTTGAGTTATTTCGTTTTTTTCAAAATCATTTTTCGTTTGAAGTATCGTTCTTTATCGCAGTTATCTTTGAAATTAATTGATAATAATAAATTATTTTTGGACATCTTAACATTTAAGTCCTAAATAATATAACTTCGCGTTTTTAAATAGCACCCCATATTTTTCTTTACACTGTTACATTAATCACTTAACCTCAAGTTAAAAATGCTAAGACATTGTGCGTCTGAAATTGATATTATTATCGATTAGTTTCGATGATAACCGCTAAAAGAAAGATACTGCATACGAAAAAAGATTTTGAATACAATGTAATAACTTAAAAACTGTTCAGAATCAGGGTAGGGTTGTATTATCAACATTATCCTTAATTTTGATGAGGAATCCGAACATGTAAAAAAATTGAGGTCCCATTTAAAATAATCAAGTTGACGTTAACTTCCGGTATAACCGATCGAAAATATTTTAAAACGGTAGGCCACTTCTTAAAACACAATCGACCAAAATTTCAAACCCATATTCCAATTCAGTCCGAAGATACGTCTAAGGGGTAGGTTGAAAACGGTCACCCTGTATTTAACAGTCTTTTACTGATGAGGGCGATTTTTTACTTTATATTGTACTATAAGGTATGTATCAGTGTTTTGATCTGAAACAACGTGTTACATTAAAAAAAATATTAAAGAGACTGCTTAAAAATTTTGATTAACATAAAACCACGAAGTGTTAAACATATTAATATTTTAGGTCGATTATATTATGATGAAATGCAGTGCTACGCCACTGGCTGGAATGGATGCTTTGAGTTCCGTAGTATTATAAAGGTAAATGCAGAGCTATTTACTATTATTAAAACTGTGAAAATTATTCAGATACAAATGTTTTATTAGATGATATTCTCATGCTTCCGACAATTTTCTTTTGTATACTTCTCATTAAGTAGTAGTTAAACGTGATTATATAAGGTACATATGTTTTGTTTCGCAAAAAGTCGGTCACTGTCAACTCGACTATAATTAATTATAATAATAAAAACCTTACCAAAAACAAAAAAAATATTAAATAAAAGTATTAGATAATTTAAACGGAAGAAATTTTCAAAACAGTTAAATAACTCAAAAACTGTCCAGAATCAAGGCAGGGTTGTATTATCAACTTAATTCGTAATTTTGATGAGGAATCCGAAAATGTAAAAAAAAAACTTGGGGGTCCCATTTAAAATAACGAAGTTTCAGTATAATCGGAAGTTATAAAAGATCGAAAATGTTTTAAAACAGTAGGCCACTTCTTCAAATTTCAATTCATTCCGGTGATACGTTTAAGTTATAGGCTGAAAACGATCACCCTGTATGAGTCTCGAGACCTGGCTCGGATCCGACACGTAATAGTGTGAACCAAACTTAACCTATTGATACGTACATTGCGATAACACATAATAATCTATTAGTATACATTGTATGTCATAAGTCTCGGTATTAATTCTTTATTGTAATTCACTTCTTTTGCAATCAATATTCAATTCAAGATTTTACGTGTAAAGCATATCCACCTATCTATGTAAAAGGAGAATCATCCACGGATTTTATTGTCGATGGGATTGTCCATTATTATTCCATTAATTTGCATCTATATCAACGAAGTATCGTATGAATTATTATTAAATTATTAAATGTCAAGCTGCGCAATATGAACGTACGTGCAAAAGTAAAAGTGTAGTAATGTAACGCAACCCTGCCTCTGCCTGTTACTTATAATATATCAAATAAAAGAAAAACATTCCAGTATCATTTTCTTGTAAATAAAATATATATGTTTGTACTTCCTTTAATTTACTGATATTTGCTTCTTTTATTACGGGTACTCTTCTTACACTTATTAAAAAATATTAAAAAATGTTTCTAAGATAGACCATATACGTAGTCAGTTAATCAGGCAGACAGGCAAAAATATTATTTATTGAGGGTAATAAATTCGATTATTCAAATATATTTTTATTTTAATAACGAGTTTATAAACAAATGCTAACGAACAAGGGGAAGGGACTAGAATATCTTGAGATGGGGAGAAGTATAACGAAATATAACGTTCACAAATATGTGATTAGTTTCTGAATTTGTTAATTTTTTCCATTTCATTTAATTTTTTTGTTATGATAGAAAGCCATTAATTGCATGTTAATAAGGGGATGGTCTTGCTTTTTTGTGATGTATGTAATAATTTTCAGGGAAGGTGTAAAAAATACTACACGCTGTAACGAAGACAAGAGGGGGAACCAAAAATATTTAATTTAAAAAAACAACAATGTTTACCAACTTCAAAAATGACAAACAGCCTACGGTGGATAATAAATAATGAAAAAACATTCAACAATTGAAATTACATTTCAATGGATGACCAACTTAATAATAGGTATTTAAAAGTCATTAAAATTGATTATAATTTACAAAAATAAATTCTCAACACTCAGGTTAGTTTTTTGAACACCCTGTATAAATTTCGAAAAAAATTACAAGGCACCAAAGCCCATTAAATAGTTGACTTACAGTAAAAATTTGGTTAAATAAGGTACGTTATAATTGACTACAAAATTATTTTTGAGACCTTCGTTTTGATAAAAAAAAAGAAGATGAAGAAAATGAAACATACCTTTAAATTAATTGAGCATTAATAAAATACAGGGTGTTCTAGTTAAAATAACAATGTTAGTGTCCATTTCCGTTAAATTACAAATGCCCAATTTTCAAAATTAGATTGCCATTAAAGTTCTAACGAAGTACTTCCTTGGTAAACCTTATATACAGGGTGAGTTACTAAGGCACAGTTTAAAATTGAGTCATTTATTTTTTATAAGGAATTCAAAAATGCAATAAAATGTATAAACGTTCCTTTTAAAGTTAAAGTTAGAATAACAACCGAGACAACCGGAAGGGAAGTTTGCCATAATTTGAAAACATTTTTACGTTATTATGTACACTTAATCTTACACTACCTTTATTCGAAATATTTTTCTCCATTTTAAACCGTACATACGTGTACCACAAGCTTATTTTGCATTATTGACTCTGTATAAGTCGTATTTAATTAAAAGGAACGTATATCAAGCTAGCACGACAAAGTTATTTTTCCTATTTCTGACTTGCACTATAATTTGTCGCTAATTTGTTACCAAATCCAAAAATTTGTCGCTCGTGCCGTTTAGCCATAATCAGCTGGTATGCCAGCTTGATATCAAGCTGGCACTACACATAGCGTATCTCGAAAAGGAAATGTATGATATTACTGTAAAAACCATAATTTGTCGCTGAAAGATGACACATTCAAAGAATTTGTCGCTAGTCTTATCTCCAACTGATAAGCAAAAAACTGCTGGAAAGTCATCAAACTCTTGAAAGGTAACGTGTTGACCAACTTGGGGGAAAACAGGGAAAACCTAATTTAAAAAATTTGGTAAATAAATCCGATCTTTTAAAACAAATGTAAAAAAGAACTCTTTGATTAATTGTTTGATGCTTTTGCAGCAGTTTTTCGCTTATCAGCTGGAGATAAGACTAGCGACTAATTCTTTGAATGTGTCATCTTTCAGCGACAAATTATGGTCTTTACAGTAATATCCTACGACATTTCCTTTTCAAGATACGCTATGTGTAGTGCAAGCTTGATATCAAGCTAGCATACCAGCTGATTATGGCTAAACGGCACGAGCGACAAATTTTTGGATTTGGTAACAAATTAGCGACAAATTATAGTGCAAGTCACAAATAGGAAAAACAACTTTGTCATGCTAGCTTCAAATACGTTTAAAAGGAATTAATTACCTTCCTTACAGGACAAATTTCTAAAGATGTATTAACTATTATATTTTAGATTACGGTGCAAAAATTAATTGTAACCTAATTCATCCACTTCAATTAATAACTTGGATCCCTAACAATAAGCCTTGTTAAACGTCAACTCGCCACGATACAATCCAGCCAATGAAATCACGAACTAACCCTTATATGAGGTAATTAAAACACACCCTAATGTATCGGAATCCGTTTTCTATTACGCCTTGCACAGCATACAACTTCCCTAATTATGTAACAAAAAAAATGTTGGCTCATCAACCATAGGAATATAATTTTAATGACCTATTAAGTAACTTATTACTTAGGTATAGATACGAAATATGAACAGGTAAGTAAGTATATAAGTAGAAGGTAAAAGTTGTATTAAATGGGGCCTCACCTCTTTCGCTGGCGTCGTCGACCAGGATTATCTCCCGTAGGAGCGGTCGTGGGGAACGGTTAATTACACTCCACACAGTCCTTAATAACGTCGACCAGGCTTCGTTGTGGAAGACAATAACAATGGATGTTGACGGAAGGAGCTTTGGATATGTTTTGTCCTTGCATCTGTAACAACAGAATTACAAATTAAAAAAAAAAAGGCACAATGTCATTGTCGGTCACGTTTAACAATAGAAATTTTAAAGATTTCGGTAGCAAAACGACTGTAAAATATAAAAAAACGTATTACGAACTAGTTATCATTATCATTGAATTTAATAACAGAAAATATTATATTCAGAGGTTATTTATTCTATCAGTTTGATACATTTTATAACGTTCAAGAGCATTATTAAATTTTCTAGAATGTTCAAATTTTTTTAGATTCTAAAACCTATAGAACTTTATATTTTAGAAATTTCTATAACGATCTCGAATCGTCAGGAAATTTCAAGAACATTTTCGGAAATTGTAAAGTATTCTCGAACCTTATAGAGAATTCTAGAAGATTTTCGATTCTTTTGGTAGTTCTAGAATATTATCGAACCTTCTGGAGAATTCTAGACTATTTTTGAATCTTCTGCAGAGTTCTAAAAGATTCTCAAACCTCTGGGAAATGTCTAACACATTTTCGAATCTTCTTAAAAACTAAAGACATTCTCGAATCTTCTGAAAATTTATAGGACATACTCAAACCTATTGCAAATTTTAGAACATACTCGAACCTTCTGGAAAATTCTAAAAGATTCTCGAACTATATAAATAATTTACAAGCCATTCTCAAACCTTCTGGAAATTTCCAGAGTATTTTTGAGCCTTTTGGGAACTCCAAATGACTCTCGAACCTTCTGGAAATTGCTAAGACATTCTCGAAGCTTCATAAAAATTCGAGAAATTCTCGAATATTCTAGAAATTTCTTGAACATTTTAGAAATTCTAGAACATACTCAACAAATCTTCTGAAGAATTCTAAAAGATTCTCCAACCTTCTAGAAATTTCTAAAACATTCTTGAACCTTCTTGGAAATTCGTGATGCAGTTTTCAAAGAGAGAACTTTTGAAAAAAAAGGCGTAACCTAACCTAACCTAACCTAACCTTCTTTATTTATCCACAAAAGTAACATTTTTATTGCCCGAATTATCACTTTACCATAATTAATTCAGCCCCTATGGTTATCAGCAGGTGTTTCCCGGCTCTACGAATTAATTCCTGGAGCAATTTTCCCGAAAAACATGGAACCAAAACTATTTCTGATTTTTTTACGAATTAATTTCTGAGAAATTCATTCGTTTTCAAAACGAAACAATTCCTGGTCAAATTCCTGCAAATGAGCGAAGTAATTCCTGATGAAAATATAAAAGACGAAATAATTTCTAGAAATATTTTCTCAATTTTAATAGACGAAATAATTTGTAGAAATATTTCCTTAATTTACACAATGAATCAATTTCTAGAAATTCGTGTAAATACATAGACAAAAACGAATGCATCGCTATGAAAGGCCTTTTTAAGCAATGTAAAATGGATTGCCCTAGCGGGGGAAAACAATAAAAGAAATAAATTTACAAAAAAAATTAACCTAACCTAATCTCCCCGAGAATAATTACCGGTGTGTTTTCTTGTTGTGTTATTGTGTTGATATATTAATTGTAGTTAGTCATTAAATGAGTTTTGAAAGGAAACCGGAAACAAACGAATTTATTTCTCAGGAATTGTTTCAGTTGCAAAGCGAAATAATTTCTGGATGTTTTGCTTTTTCAAAACGAAACAATTCCTGAGAAATAAATTCGTTTGTTCATCCAGAAATTAATTCTCTAAGAATTAATTCGTTCCACCGTGTTTCCCCCGTCCCTTATATGTATGTAATATCAATCCTCCTTAATATTTCTGTCAAAAAAC
The DNA here is from genome assembly GCA_029378335.1 of Agrilus mali. NCBI lineage: Eukaryota > Metazoa > Arthropoda > Insecta > Coleoptera > Buprestidae > Agrilus > Agrilus mali. The sequence continues at coordinate 4,931,462 of CM055661.1, forward strand.
TTTTCAGCCCCTCCTGGTACAAGCAGACAACCATTAGTAATGTAATGATTCTGGTGGGTACGCAATATAGACTCGTTTTACAAAGTATATACGATATATGTATACATACATATAACGAACGCTAGGTAGTAAAAAAGCAGTTGGCATGTTCACTGTGTACTTCATAAGAACCTAATTGCATACACTAAACTGTTCTAATAACAGTAAAATTGTTATGTCTAAAAAGAGTACAAGTCGAATGTACCTACTTCTTTGTACAAGCCTGTACGTATGTACCTACACCAGGACACTAAAAGATGGTAGTCCTGCCTGCTGCTTATGAAACGTTAAGGTATATATGTACATATATGTATGTTTCTTTCAAGTTTAATAAATAATTTAGTTAGTAGGTAGTTTAATGGTTAAGTGGATGCAAAATTAAAAGTAGTAGTTGGGTATAAGTGTAGGCTTTCACGACCGGCGTTTATTAAAATTTCTTTTGGAAACCTTTTGAAATACCTAACACCATAGGCGTAACCAGAGCGGGATATAAGAGGATAAAAAAAGGAATCGATTGAAAAAATAAAAAATAGTAGATGCCATTTGAAAAACGAGGTAATTCGTGTTTGAAGTTTTTCAATTTTAGAATTTTATTTTGAACGCCCTGTATAAATTATGTAATTCAATTTTGTCAAGGCGTTAGTACTAATATTCAGCTATTACTAGTAAAAATTTCAACACTCTAAGTCGTGTTTTGTGGAAGTTATGATTTTTTATAATTTGGGTTGCGGTAGCGATTTTTTTTCTATAAATTAAATTAACTCAGAAACCGATCGTCATAGGTGTACAAGTTGGTTATCAAACTTACCTTAGAATTACACGTTTTATTCGAATTCAGCGTAAAAAATATACCATTCCATTTAAAATAACAAAGTTGGTATCGACTTCCGGTATAACCGGATGTAAATCGAACTTGAAAATATTTTTAAAAGAAGCGGCATAAACAATAACCAAATGAGCCCGAGTTTCAGAATTGAATTCCTTCTACTAATTCATATACTTCTAATAGCCCATCAACTTGAAAAACCCTGTATATCGTTTATAACGACGATATGAAAGGACCATTAAATTCCGTCGCTATACCCGGAAGTCGCTTTATAAAAAGAAAGAGAGAAAGAATGAAGGAAGGAAATTAGGCAAAAAAAGTACTCAGTAACTGGTTCTTAGATTCAACTTCATCAACCTTAACATTTATAAACAATTTCTAAGTACAACTGCTGATTGACTATCTGTGAATGCAAACAAAAGATGAAAAAGTTTTGTGTTTAGATTCGGTCGCAATATCAGTCAGTATGAGATTTCTAGCATCTTGTAATTAATAGTTCATTAAAATTAGTCGCTAAAACCGAAATCGACGTTACATCCGAAGTCGTTACAGCCAAATTTTCTTCTTAAATTACTCCTTAAATTCAAGGGACTTACGTGTTATGTCGTTATAACTAAAAGGTCGTTACAACAGAAGTCGTTATAAATGAAATCCACTGTATTTTGTTAATAAAGACGAAATTGATGAAATTATAGAAAAAGACAAAATACAAACAGTTTGTTTTCTATCTGTAGATTGTTTCGGCCATTTTCTCAAACTACTCGAAGTTTACATCGTGTTATGTTAAAATTACAACTGTGTATCAATTCAATTTCTTATCAATTACATATACGATAGAAACAAAAAACAATACGTTATCATCTTGTTTTCAAATTCGCCCCCCCCCCCCTTCAACAAATTGGTTGCAGCAACCGCAAAAATTAGTTACCATTTCTGCCTATGTTTACCAAAGCTATAGACGAAACGTTATTAGCAAAAAAATGTTTTTTATCAGTGATCACAACCCAAAAAAATACATCAAAATTGGACACCTTCTTTGGACCCCCAGGTGTTAATTTATTTATTTATCTTTTTCTTGATAATAATTACGATTCAATTGCAATGATTTTTTTACGGATTTGAGTCACTACAGGTTACTTTTATTTAATATATTTTTCGTTTTTAGTAAGATTTTTATTATTATTATTATCATTAATTATAATCTAGTTGACAGTGACCGACTTTTTGCGAAACAAAACATATGTACCTTATATAATCACGTTTAACTACTACCTAATGAGAAGTATACAAAAGAAAATTGTCGGAAGCGTGAGAATATAATCTAATAAAACATTTGTATCCGAATAATTTTCACAGTTTTAATAATAGTAAATAGCTCTGCATTTACGTTTATAATACTACGGAACTCAAAGCATACAGTCAGTGGCGTAGCATGCATTTCTGCATAATATAATACGAACCTTAACAACTATAAATATGTTTGAACACTTCGTGGTTTTATGTTAATCAAAATTTTTAAGCAGTCTCTTATCATATTTTTTTTTAATGTAACACGTTGTTTCAGATCAAAACACTGATACATACCTTTTAGTACAATATAAAGTAAAAAATCGCCCTCATCAGTAAAAGAGTGTTAAATACAGGGTGACCGTTTTCAACCTACCCCTTAGACGTATCTTCGGACTGAATTGGAATATGGGTTTGAAATTTTGGTTGATTGTGTTTTAAGAAGTGGCCTACCGTTTTAAAATATTTTCGATCTCGTACATTATACGTACGTATAAATATTTTCTCCACTGTAAAAAGTCGTTTACAGTACCCATATTCAAAATTAAAAAAGGTGATACTTATTTTAATATATTATACATAAAAAATATAGATATGTAATTATTTTTTTGAATAGAATAACATTGTAATGATTATCATGCCTTACAATTAGATTTAAAAAATAGTTAATAAGAAATGCAAAAAGTTTCTACTGAGTGTAAGAAAAGTTTTTATAGAAATTTAATAAAAACCCCACTCGAGCGCAAAGGAGATCTGCCCCTCTAGATACGCCACTGTATTCCGCCGACCGCAATGCTACACATCACTTACCGTTTACGTTCACCTACAAAAGCAGTACTCCGTTACTAATTACAGAAGCCAGAGAAAATAGTTTTAGAGGTATGTGTACTTACATGATATGCCAGAAATGTGAACAAAAAAAAACCAAATACGAATTAGGTAATTAAAGAATTTATAAAAAAAATTAAATTGACATTTAACTTAAATAAAAGTATAATATATATAATACAAGACTGATTATATAAAAATTTTCGCTAGGTAGTTTGAAGAGAAATACCAAACAAAAAAAAATTAAACAGACCATTAATTTGAACTTTATAAATATAAACCTGGCAAAGGTAGCCCCATGCCAAATATTAAAAATAAATTGAAAATATATTTATATTCAATAGTTTTAATTCACGCAATTTATAGAATTAAATTATTTTTTTTTTAATTATTTAATGTAAGGTAGGTACCTGGTGTAAATCTTTTGTTTAAATCATCAAAGTGTTTATTTTTTTTTTTGGTCTTTGCTACTTCTTTTTCTTTGTTTACCTCCTTACAAAATTGTTTAAATTCGGACTGTTTCTAGCTCATTTTAATTTTTTTTGTTATTTGTTTTTCAAATTGATGGTCTATTAGAAGTATATGAATTAGTAAAAGAAATTCAATTCTGAAACTTGAGCTCATTTGGTTATTGTTTATGCCGCTTCTTTTAAAATTATTTTCAAGTTCGATTTACATCCGGTTATACCAAAGTCGACACCAATTTTGTGATTGTAAATGGAATGGTATATTTTTTACGCTGAATTGGAATAAAACGTGTAATTCTAAGGTAAGTTTGATAACCAACTTGTACACCTATGACGATCGGTTTCTGAGTTAATTTAATTTATAGAAAAAAAAAAAACGTTACTGCGACCCAAATTATAAAAAATCATAACTTCCATAAAATACTACTCAGACTGTTGAAATTTTTACTAGTAATAGCTGAATATTAGTACTTACGCCTTGGCAAAATTGAACTAAATAATTTATACAGGGCGTTCAAACTAAAATTCTAAAATTTAAGAACTTCAAAGATGAATAACATCGTTTTTTCAAATGGCACCTACCATATTTTATTGTTTCAATCGATTCCTTTTTTCGTCCTCTTTCGATTCATATAGATACTCCCTACTGTTTTATTTGAAGAATTTTGAGTAATTTAGAATTTTTAAAATATAATTTCATTAATTTTGGCGTAATAAGAGTGTGCCTTGGACAATTGACAACTAACGACAATCAAAGCAAAATCACAGTAAAACCTTTTTTATCGCTTAATTTCTGTTGGGGAGATGTTCGAGATAAATGTTTATAATATGGTAAATACTTTAATTGAAGTTTTCGTTTTTGATTATTTTCTGTAACAGAAATTAATCGAAAATGCGATTTTTGGCTTTTGCATTGATTGTCGTTAGTTGTCATTTTTCCAAGGCACACCTTTTTATGCGAAAAATATTAAAATTGGCTATTTTATGTAATAATTCAAAATTACTCGAAAATTCTCAAATAAAACATTAGGAAGTAAACCATATAGATCGAAAGAGGATAAAAAAATGAGTCGATTGAAAAAATAAAAAATGGTAGGTGCCATTTGAAAAAACGAAGTTATTCGTGTTTGAAGTTCTTAAATTTTAGAATTTTATTTTGAACGCCCTGTATAAATTATTTAGTTCAATTTTGTCAAGGCGTTAGCACTAATATTCAGCTATTACTAGTAAAAATTTCAACAGTCTGAGTCGTATTTTTTATAATTTGGGTTGCAGTAGCGTTTTTTTTTTTTCTATAAATTAAATTACCTCAGAAACCGATCGTCATAGGTGTACAAGTTGGTTATCAAACTTACCTTAGAATTACACGTTTTATTCGAATCCAGCGTGAAAAATATACCATTCAATTTAAAATAACAAAGTTGGTGTCGACTTCCGGTATAACCGGATGTAAATCGAACTTGAAAATGTTTTTAAAAGAAGAAGAATAACCAAATGATCCCAATTTTCAGAATTTAATTCCTTCTACTAATTCATATACTTCTAATAGCCCATCAACTTGAAAAACCCTGTATATATACACATATTATCATTTTCCATCTGAGATGAAAAACCACGTCCATAATACATACAGGTAGTTTAATTTTCTTATTATGTTGTAATCCACCCCCAATCTCAAATTCTGCGTAGACCCGAACCCAATCTGCACGACTTTAATTAGTTTAAACCAATTAAAAACAATTGTTTCGAGTCACGAATTCCTTTACACGAAACGATTCTAAATATTGTCCAGGACTAATTAATTATCAATTAAACGCGCCAGTATAATAACATAATTAATACATACAATTAATGTCCCAATAATTAAAGCATCGTTAATTACATATATGAGTAATTATCAATTGTTTTCGTGATCAACACCTAATTAAAACGTGGCGTGGGTGCTGCGTCCTAATATGTGAACTTTTAAATGCAAACTGCAGCAGAATGATACGGGCACCTGCAACTGCAATGCACTAACTTTTGTTGTTTCTAACTATAAGACAATTCAGGAGGGCGAAGACCAAACGAATTATTGATGGAATGTAAAAAAAAAAGAAATGTTGCTAAAGTAAAAAATGTACACCATACGCCATCTAACGGAGGGAACCTGAAGTTTTTACCAGTGACAGTTCCCTGTAGCTCAGGTCACCCTTGCTCCTTAACAATCTTATAGCTTATATAACCTACTTATTTCCTTTTTTTCTGAATGGGCAATAAAGTCGAAGTAAATGTTAAATTATATAAATTCTGGTTAAACAAAAGAAGAATTTCCGGTGAAAACTTTTTCTACACTTGCATAAATTACACGGTTTTGCTTCAGAATTTTTTCTGCATTCGAGCCAGCTGAGTGTGAAAATTATAATGAGGGCATTACGTAGAAAATAAATATTTATTTAACATCTAAAAGGCTCACTTTTTCCTGATGTTGTACTTAAATGAAATGAAAAGTAATTCCCAATAATAATCAGATGTTGATAAAAAAATATTTATTTGATACGTAGACTACCTTAAGTCTTCCTATTTTGGTGACAAAAAAATAATTAAAAATAAAATTATTCAACCAAAATTGATTGCTACGTATTAATTGGTTTTATCCTGTTGTAATTTATTTAATTGTTTAAAATTATAATTATCAAGAAGAAAGTCAATCTACTTCTTTGACTTTTAACATTAGTCATCTGAGATGATTAACCTCAACTGAGGAACATCCCTTTACTTAATTCTTCCCTTTCCACAAGGCCTCAAGCCTATTCTAATTCCGACGACTGATAATAACAGCCCAAAAAATCTTGTGACGATTGATTGATTATATTATTTATATTGTCCCAGTCATGGAAGATGATTTCGTATAAGCAATCATACCACAAAAAGTCATCTTTAGTGTCTAAATAAGCACTTATGCAACGAAAGAATACTACCATAATACAAAAAAAATAGTAAAAGGGAGAAAAGCCCCAGAGGATGAATGTTGTTATTAATTAAATTATGTGACTCATATAACTGGACCGTATCTCGTGCAAATGACACAAGACAGTACAATTACAATAATAATAATAACAACAACAAACGGACTTACCTAAAACATAAGTTTACGAAATCGAAAACCGTAAAAACGCGTGACTTGATAATAATATTTACGCTCGGGTGCCCAAACTGTTTGTAGGTAGGTAATATAAAAAGGAATTGGGGCAGACGATTTCGCGATTACATGGTTCGCCCGATTAATTATTTATTGTAGTATTTACAAATCCAAATTCGGCGGCGGAATAATTATAATTAACCACGCAGAAGACTTAATAATTGTAATTGTTGTTAGCTGTGAAGACACCGTCGTAACCAGCGGTGGTTTTGGACACAGGACAGGAGCTGCGAAATTGCAGAACACAATAAACGCCGAGGATTCTGTACATTACCAAATGTATTCAAAATTTTAGGCACTGTAGTTTCGTAGATAAGGGCACAAATGGCCAATTTTATTCAATATCCTTAAGATTATTTGTTGTACCTACAGTTATTAAAAAAAAAATTGTGGAGCCTTCACAACAAGCTCTTGCATCTCTTTTTTTCCCACTTTCCCAGTAATGTATCATGTTATTTTAAGATCCATTGACTTCTTATCAAATTAGCAGTAATCTAAAGATAAAGAACTTTTTTATACGTATATTTTTTTCAAAATTTTTGGTTCAGTAGTTTCGGAAGTAAGGGAGGGCTGAAATGGTCAATTTTTGTCAATTGTCTTGAACTAGCTATGCCCGCAACTTCGTCCGCGTGGAATAGTGACTTTCGGCAGCATTTAAAATTTTTTTCTTCTATATTTTTATTTTCTGGGCCGTAAGCCTTTTTGCCGACGTCATTACACAAAAACTTTCATTCCTTATTATTAGGGTAAAATTTTTACAAACTTTAAATGTCGTATTTATATCTAATCAAAAGCTTAAAAAATAAGTTTCAATCCTCTAGCTTTATATCTACTTATCTATGTCTGTACCAAATTCTCATTTAAATCGGTTCAGTAGTTTGGGCGTGATTGCGTAACACACAAACAGACAGAGTTACTTTCGCATTTATAATATTATAGATTAATATAGTTTAATTATAGTTTAAAATAGTTTATATAGCTTAGTATTCAACTACTTTTATTGACTCAAATAAATAAAACCTCTATAACTTTTTACACTTAATATTTTAATTTTCTGGGCCGTAAGCTTTTTGGACGACGTCATTACACAAAAAATTTAATCGGCTAATTTTATCCCCTTTAGGGTAAAATTTTTACAATCATTTAATGTCGTATTTATTTATATCTAATCAAAAGCCTAAAAAATCTTTAAAAACTACGAAATTTCCGCACAAACTCCTATTTCAACCCCTTACAACCCTTTTTTCGCATTAAAAAGCAGCCTATGTCCTTTCTCAAGCTCTAGACTATCTCTGTACCAAATTTCATTTAAATCGGTTTAGTAAATTTTAGACGAGATTGTGTAGCATACAGACAGAGTTACTTTCGCGTTTATAATATTCCGCGAATTCATTTTCATCGATTTTCCCATGGGAATAAGATATTTTGCCGCAGTAAAACGTAGCCTATGTGTTAATCCAGGGTGTAAGCTAACTCCATACCAAATTTTATTAAAATCGTTTTAGCCGTTTAGACGTGAAGAAGTAACAAACATACACACTCCTACACTCACAAACTTTCGCCTTTATAATATTAGTGTGATGTGATAATCATGTTTGGGACCCTTACAAAAAACTTTTAAATCTTTTTTAAAATATTCCTATTTGTCCAGTAATTTATCATGTAATGTTGTTTTAAGATCCATGGACTTCTTATAAATTTACTTGTAATCTATAGCTCAAGAACTGTTTTCAAAATTCAAAATTTTTGACAATTTTCTGAAATAACTTTAAGACTACTTATTTTAAAATTATAAAAAAAATATATTTGAGACCCTCACAACAACCCCTTTCATTTAATATTGTAACATGGTGCAGTTTCCATTTTTTTGTTTAATTTTCCAACTTGCCCAACTCAATGACGAATAATGTAAGTATTAAAAGTCCATTTTCAGAAAAGAAAATGTTTGGAGAAATAAATCGATCAAATTTATTTAAAGATGGGACCCTTCTCGTATCTTGGTAAATTTGATAAACACGTTTAAACTCAGCACTTTCTTAGAAAAGTTTACATATCACGTTTATCGAGTTATTTCGACTTTTTAAAATCCTTAGAGGAAGCATTACTTTTTTTTTTAACTGTTACAGATATAAAATTTTTATAAGGGGCAAAAAATGAAGCTTCTAAAAAAATGAATTGAAGTACCCATTCAACCCTCCAAAAAAAGTTCTGAACAATTGTAACTGAGGGTAGACGTAATTTTCACCTTTTGTCGTTCTTTAAGAAAATTGATATGTACATCAGAAATTAGTACCTCTTTTCACAAACATTTTCATACCAATTTTTATTATAATCATACTAAGCGTTTTGGGTAATTGAAGAAAAATTATTTTTTGTTGCTTTTAGCGCCCTCTCTCGGGCAAACGAAGCGATATTGTGCCGTGATCTCAAGAACTTGTGGTTGTTCTATATCCACAAAATTGTGGTCTATCATACAGTTTTACCGAGCCGTCGAAATTTGCTCACCCTATAGGTACATAATTTTAATCAAAATTTTTGCGCCGGTGCTTGTCATGTCCACAACCACTTACTTCATCGTAAATAAGCAATAATATTGAAAACCACGACAACAATTGACAAAGAATTATAAGTAGGTAATATTATAAAATCGCAACTGGTCTCTAACAATAAAAAATTAAATGTATTGCAAAGAAATATGTACCTACTTATTATGTACAGTAGTCCAATAACGAAACCGTTTAAAAAAATGTTTCAGTTTTTACATTTTTTCCTTAAATTATATTGCTTAAAAAGGAAAATAATAAAAATTTTTGCGGTTAACTATCAACTAATGAAATTATGTATTTATTTATAATTCGCTGCCTGGTTGAAGGCAAAAAAGTGGTTGGAAGCTGTTTTGAAATTACGTGTTGCGTATTGTGAGAAAGTTAATTTAAATTCTTTCGAAAACAGAAGCGTTCTTTTATTATCAGTGTTATATTGCAGAGTACCCTGTCATTTTTGTCTAATTTAGAACTCCGTTTTCAAGGGGAAAATGTTTTAAGTTAGGTAATAATAATTAATTATGGGAAGTGCGTTGCCCTCGGAACTAAATTAACGCCAATTCAAATACTAGTGCTAGTACCACACGTAGTTTCTTATAAGGTGTAAAGAAAATTATAAAAAAATACATTTTTTTGTAGTATTTTTTTTTCTTAAAATTAATTTACCAAAACGTACCACAATTCATATTACTTGAATTAAATCAATTTTAAAATTTGTTTCATACAAATAACTTTTTGTAATGTAGGTAGATACACATACGTAATGTATCCATCTGTTATTGCAAGCTTTTATAACTTTTCCACCAAGATATTTATTTATTAAGGAATTTGCACATGAGAGGAAATAAGCATCCCTTATCCATATTTACTCATCTAAATTTCTATTTCCTATACCCATAGAATTTCAATTTACAATTTATTTTATTTAGAAATTAGGATCACAATCGCTTAGTTTTTACAAAAAAAAAATACGCGCCACAATTTTCATGATACAAATGTGTCCCATTTTTATTCTAGAATACTGCAAGAATTATACAGGGTGTACCGTTTCGCTTGGGCTGTGGATCACATTATTGCATTTTTATTTTTTCCATGAAAATAAAGGTCATTTTGACAAACACGTGTTGGATAAAAAGTGCATCATTTCAGCGTTACTCTTTTTAAAAAATTAAAAAAAGAGAATGTTTAATTTCGGAAACACAAAAAAGAAAAAAAAAATACAGGTTTAACCATTGTTTTATACCTACCTAAATTTAATTAATTTTATCTATATGAAAATGAAACAAAATTTTTAATTTTGAAATTTAAAACATTGACAACCCTTTTTTTTTTAATGAATCAGTTACGTTTTTCACCCTCAATTTAATAACCTTTTGATTTCCTTAATGGACATTGGGTTCTTGCCTCCGACATGTTTAAAGTATAAAAATAAAAACTTGCAAAATTTATTTTCAATAAAGTATTCCAATATATAATCGAAAGTCATTTTGTAGTATTAATGAAATGATTTTGTCAAATTATTTAAATCATATTTACGTAAAATCGATAATAAAAACACAATTTTCATTAGGTGGCGTTCATAAAATACATTCGCATACAAGGGGGGGTTGCTGAGTATGACAAGACGCGACAAGGGGAAACGGGGGGTTTACGGCAACGTGACGTTCGCCGTTCACCAAAAAATTTTACTGAATTTTTACAGTCCTTGGACTTCTGATAAATAGAAATATTATTTATTTGTTCGTTACAAAAGATACTTATTAATTTATTTAAATTTTATTATGAAAATAAAATAAATATTTTTTACTATCGAAATTTGTGTATTATCAATCAAAATTTATCATGTTCAGGGGGGGTCACAGAAAGTGTGAGACAGCGTGACAACCGGGGGAGAGGGGGTCAAAAAAAGCTAATTTTAGTGTGACGCATTTTATGAACAGCCCCTTATGACCCACCCTATACAATAGGGGAAAAGATATATATTTATACTAGTATCAATTTCATTTTTCTGGAAAGCTTCCGAGATCTTCGAGAAAAGCATCGATTATCGATTTTTTTGTCCGCGGCGTTTATACAGCGAGCTGTATCGCCCAATGCATTCGACTCTACCTCCACATATCATCCTTGCAATATTCTGAAACAGTGATGGACACGGTGTACATACAGGGTGATCGTTTTCAGCCTACCCCCTAGACGTATCTCTGAACTTAAGTGAAATATAGTTTTTAAATTTTGATCGATTGTGTTTTAAGAAGAAGAATTAATTCATAATAATAAATTAAATACCTTCTTAACGTACCATAATCGTCTGAAAATTTTTGAAAAAAAAAATAATGAGGAAGGGGTTAAAATTTAAAACATGTCCTTAATATGATAAATTAAAAATCAAAAAACCTCAATCGATCAAAATTTCCAAACGATTCCTGTTCCAATTCAGTCCCCAGATACGTCTAGGGGGTAGGCTGAAAACGACCACTCTGTATTTGTGTCATGGAAATAAACAGTGACACTATGATACCATTGAATAATACAAGGTGGTATAAAATTACAGTGCCAGATAAATAAGTGTTAAAAAATTGCTAGTCCTGTGGTTGTGTTTTTTTTAATTTCTTTTCAAATTATTTATTAGTGCCTCTTCCTTTATTTATTGTAACAGTATCTTTAATTGTTTCATGAATTACTTTTCGCTTCTATTCTCTTCTCCTTTATCTCGCGATCTCTAATAACGTACCAGATAATATAACTCCGAAGCAATTTCGTCGAGAACACTAACACTAACACAACGTGCGACGAACGTGCCGTTTCAATGGCGCTACCGGACAAATGCAATGTTCTTTCATTTTTATTTCCTCGATAGATTACAAAGCGAAAAATTCCTTCATCAATGATACCATCTATTGCATCATTACATTACATTACGTGCTGATAGGACAGACATACGACCGAACAACTTAATAGATATATTAAAAGAAACTTGGAATTTTATAAAATAAAAAAGTTAAAAACAGTAAAACATTATGTACCTATATAAGGAAATAACAAGACTACGACAACGTTCACTTCGTTTTTGTTGTATTTACAAACCGTAACCTGGTGATCCTAAGGAATCAAACAAATTCATTCTTTGATTAATAAGTAAAGGTAAATAAAAAAAGGAAATGTCACCTGATCTAAAAATAAAAATAAACTGAAAATTTAATTTCAAAATGATATTACAGTTCAGTCCGGCAATTCGTCTGGGGCAGGGATGGCGAACCATTTGCACTCGTGCCACAAGTGGCACGTTTGAAAATTTTGATGGCACGCACAAAAACAAAATTTTTTTTAAGTTATCTTTTTTAATAGAAATGAATTAAAAATTATTAATCTACACTTAATTTATAGTTTATGATATAAATTTGTAGTACTGAATACCTGTCTTAGTATGTTAACTAGAACCGTCAAATTATACATTTTATTATTAAAATATCGCATGAATTCTTTCGAAGTATATACAGATGCGCATTAGATAAAAATTTTTGCGTATCCAGTTTCGCCTTCTTAAGGTATTTGAATGTTGTTGCTGTCGCAGCGGTCGAATCAAAATTTATTTTATATCCTGATACAATACCATTTGAAAAATTAAATTTAAAAGTCCTTGAGCGGTTAAATTTTAATGAATTAGAAATGGAATTAGTTGAATTTCAGTCAAGTACCATATAGAACCAAAAATTTGTTGATTTAAGGAATGATTTAGATATTATTGAAAGTAATCGATTATTGGATAAAATAAATAAAATTGCAGAAGATGAAATTCTAACTATAGATACATGGAATTCAGTTCCTGACACGTTTAATTGTTTAAAGCTTTAAAAATATTAGCAAAGGCAATTTTATCAATATTTTCATCGACGTGGGCATGTGAATCTCTTTTCAGAATTAAATTTTATAAAAAATAAATATAGGAATAGAATGGCGGATGAGTCGAGCTCTGCATGCGTACTGTTGAAATTAACTAAATATGAACCAGATATTAAATCTTTATCATCTTGTGTACAACAAAAATCACATTAAAAACAATTTTTTTAACGTGAATTTTGTTTCTAGCATATTGCTTTTTGTAAAACATTGATTAATAAAAAATTGTTTAATGATGAATTGCTTTTGTTTGTTTGTTTAATTATACTTACGTATAGTTTCACCACGCTAACATTTCGAGTGACATTTTATTGTGGCACGTTACCTACTTAAAAAATAATTTTTATGACTTTGTGGCACGGACATCAAAAAAGGTTCGCCATCCCTGGTCTAGGGCAATGGTTCCCAACCGATTTCGAATAAAAGCGGTAAATGTTATCAAAAATGGCGCTTCAAATACACGCCTTTTTAAAAAACACTATGTTCTGAAATGGCCCGCAGACCATGAGGCGCTTCTTTTTTAAAACACAAAGTTAGGTGGCTACCGAAAGGTAATATGTTGGGAGCATTGTATGAACTCAGAGCAGAGCGCAGAGGTTGAGATTTTTCTAGCTGACAAAAAAATGAATGAGTTGCTTAAGCAGTTTTTTGATCCGACATTTCAGATGAATTTAGCTTATCTCGTTGACATTTTCACACACTTGAATAAATTGAACTTACAATTGTAGGGTTTCGGAAACATACAGTTAGAGGACGTTGCAAATGTATTAATTTTTCAAGATAAACTTGGCGCCTTTATTGGCAAACTTCAATTATGGCCAGGCAAAATTAAAAAGGAAAATTATTTTGCGTTCATGACATTAAAAGCACTTGTGGAGGACGAAAAGTATGTCGCCTATAGGGCAAACATAAAAGAAAATATTAAGTCATCTATACAAAATACAAATGTTGATTTACGAATTCAATCGCTAGGTATTTCCCAGAATATTCTGAAACAGAAGCAAAAGTTGATCAAAAACTGATTCGCAACCCTTTTAGCATGGATACTGGTGAAGTTACAGAAAAGATCCAGGAAGAACTAATTGAACTTCAAAATGATAGAAACTGTCAGGACGCATTTGAATCTGATTCACTTGAGGAGTTTTGGTGTAAAAAAGCAATTTCTTACAGAAAAGCGATCCGGCGCCTTTTTCAACGTTCAAGGAAGCTAAATTTACAAAAACCGCGATGGGAACAGTAATTAATCAAATAAACCGATGAAAAATCTAATGAACTTTCATTAAAGATGATGCTTACGTTTCCTTTGACGATTCAACTCTATAATAGATTAGCGTTTATTTACTGAGGATTGCATATTTATAGGAAGACTTTCTATTACTTTTTTCTTTTTGTAAATAAAAATAAAACTTGCTAATTATAACTGCAAGCAGCAGACTCGCGTACCATACCGATATTGTTTCATGTCAGTATAGAAAATAGGCTAATTGAAGAAGCTTCTTACATAATAATTATTAAAAAACCTCTAATAACAAAAACGAAGATTGTCCTAAACTAAACTATATAAAAAAAAAATTCTTCCCCTTCCAAATATATTTGAACTAATTAAATAAACCAATTTCCAATGTTTTGTCACAGACTACTTAAAACATCTTCAGGATTCTTCTATTTTACAAAATTTCAGAAACCAAAATTTATAATACACAATCTTTAGGGGCCGTTCATAAAAAACGTTCGCATACAAGGGGGGAGGGTCTTGCTGAGTGTGACAAGATGTGAAACGGGGGGACGGGGGGTCTACGGCAACGTGACGTTCGCCGTTCATCAAAAAATTTAACTGAATTTTTACAGAATCCTTGGACTTCTGATAAATAGAAATATTATTTATTTGTTCGTTACAAAAGATAATTATTAATTTATTTAAATCTAATATATAAAATTCTCGTGTCACGGTGTTTGTAATTAAACTCCTCCGAAATGGCTCGACTGATGATTTTCGTGAAATTTTGTGTGCATATTGGTAAGGTCTGCGAATCGACATAGATAATATCGTTTTTCAATGCACCCACACCACTTTCCGCTTTTTATTTATAAGATTTAGTTTTTGGTCAAGGTACGTTTTGATGATGCTTAAGTACATTGTACCGTTATTAAAAAGAGACGTTAAAATGGTACATTATTAGGGATTTTTTCAGAAAATTCGACTTGTCGAAGTAGGCGCCAAATATCATTTTGGAATTATAGTAATAAAAGTGCGAAAGTTTCACTATTAAATAAAAACTACACATATTTGTCATAGTTGATGCTACATCCTACCAATTTGGTTCAAATTATAAAAAATTTGATTTACTGACGTTCGATTTATCGAAGTTTGGCTGTATTATAACCTATATACAGGGTTTTTCAAGTTGATGGACTATTACAAGTATATGAATTAGTAGAAGGAATTCAATTCTGAAATTTAGGTTTTTTTTGTTATTGTTTATGTCGCTTCTTTTAAAAATATTTTCAAGTTCGATTTACATCCGGTTATACCGGAAGTCGACACCAACTTTGTTATTTTAAATGGAATGGTATATTTTTTAGGCTTTAATCGAATGAAACGTGTAATTCTAAGGTAAGTTTAATAACCAACTTGTACACCTATGACGATCGGTTTCTGAGTTAATTTAATTTATAGAAAAAAATCGCTACCGCAACCCAAATTATAAAAAATCATAACTCCCATAAAATACGACTCAGACTGTTGAAATGTTTACTCGTAATAGCTGAATATTAGTGCTAACGCCTTGACAAAATTGAACTAAATAACTTATACAGGGCGTTCAAAATAAAATTCTAAAGTTCAAGAACTTCAAACACGAATAACTTCGTTTTTTCAAATGGCACCTACCATATTTTATCTTTTCAATCGATTCCTTTTTTTATCCTCTTTCGATCTATATGGTTACTTCCTAATGTTTTATTTGAGAATTTTCGAGTAATTTTGAATTATTACATAAAATAGCCAATTTTAATATTTTTCGCATAAAAAGGTGTGCCTTGGAAAAATGACAACTAACGACAATCAATGCAAAAGCCAAAAATCGCATTTTCGATTAATTTCTGTTACAAAAAATAATCAAGAACAAAAACTTCAATTAAAGTATTTACCAAATTATAAACATTTGTCTGGAACATCTCCCCAACAGAAATTAAACGATCAAAAAGGTTTTACTGTGATTTTGCTTTGATTTTCGTTAGTTGTCAATTGTCCAAGGCACACTCTTATTACGCCAAAATAAATGAAATGATATTAAAAAAATTCTAAATTACTCAAAATTCTTCAAATAAAACAGTAGGGAGTATCTATATGAATCGAAAGAGGACGAAAAAAGAAATCGAATTGAAAAAATAAAATATGGTAGGTGCCATTTGAAAAAACGATGTTATTCGTGTTTGAAGTTCTTAAATTTTAGAATTTTGTTTTGAACGCCCTGTATAAATTATTTAGTTCAATTTTGCCAAGGCGTTAGCACTAATATTCAGCTATTAGGGGAAGGTGCCGTACCTTGATACCATTTTTAAGAAACATGTGTATGCTGCTATCGTTCTTTAAAATCCTTCGGTGTTTTCTTATTTTTGGATAGCACAATAATGATATATAACATTCACAGCCACATTTTATACAAAAAACCCTTTTAGAACTTACAGCTTACAATTTAAAAAAAAATGTTAAATGGTCCTAGGTACAATATGGTATCGTACCTGGAACCATAGGGTCATGTACCTTGAACCATAAAATGATATCTAATTGGAAACATATTACAAACCAAGGAAAAAAAATCTTAAAGTGCAACCATAACTTTTATTTCTATATTATATCTACATGCATATATTATTGCACTGTGTATGCACTTAAATCAACAGGAAATCTAATATGCGACTGTTGTCGTGCTGTATGTCCACAATTTATGGGTGGCGGTAACTTCATAACGACTTCTTCCTCAGCAGCTTCATAGGATTCTGCAATTTCATCGAAAAAAAATGTGTTTGAACCTTGATTTTTTTTTAAATATTGAACAATCAGCTCTTGTTCCTTAGCGATAACTTTAGCTACATAGTAACTAACATTTTTCTTTCCAGATAGTTTAATTAAAACAAAATCGCCGATTTCAATTTTTTCGTTTTCAAGATCATCTGGATTCAAGTTTTCATCAGATATATCAAAATCAGAATCTGAATCTGAATATTCGTCAAAGCTGGAGCTATCGGAAGAATCGTCTTTTTTGAATTTCTTTTGTTTTTTCTGATTTAAATTCGAAACATTTTTTGATAGAGAATTTACTTCACATATACTGATATTCCTTTTGACAGAAGATATTTTATTTTTAGATTGCTTTTTAAGTTCTATTTCATTTTTTTCATGTGTGTCGGTTAGTATGCGGGATTTGCCCTTCTCTCGCCCTTTTCTATTTAATTTTCTTGGTTGTGCCTTAGGATATGGCTTCACAGTTTCAGGACTTATAATTTGCATAACTGATGTGGATGGTTCTTGGCATTCGATTAATGACATTGTGTGAGTTATCATTGCTCCATTTTCGTTTTGTTTGCTATTTTCCTCGGGTTCTTTTCTATCAGTTACATTAGATGGTAGATATTCGTCTTCTCCAAAAATATTTTCATTCAAAGGAACAATTCCCGTAACTCGAAAACCGTTTATAATATTTATTGGTGTAAAACTTAGTGGATATGCTTTCCCTACCATCTCTGCTACTTCATAAATCGTCATGGGTTTTCCAAAATTCCCAGGAGTGATCATCCAATCATTTACAGCATTATTATAAAACGTTTTGAAAGGACCAAAAACAGTCCTATCAAGAGGCTGCATCTTGTGGCTTGTATGGGGATGGAACGTCAGTAGAATTATTCCCATTTCCTTTGCTCTTGTTATTACTGATAATGAGAGATGACTTTCGTGGTTATCTAATAGTAAAATAACCGGATTTTGAGAAGTTGGTTTAACATGGTTTATAAAGTGTTCAATAAATTTAGCAAAAAGGGTTTCATTAGACCAGCCAGA
The DNA here is from genome assembly GCA_029378335.1 of Agrilus mali. Classification (NCBI taxonomy): domain Eukaryota; kingdom Metazoa; phylum Arthropoda; class Insecta; order Coleoptera; family Buprestidae; genus Agrilus; species Agrilus mali. The sequence goes on from CM055661.1 coordinate 4,949,589, forward strand.
AGGTGCTGCTGCTCCTATGGAACCGATCGGTGCTCCTTTCATCATTAAATGCTCTTTAAAAATCACCCTGGGAAAAATAAGCATTGGAGGGATACTATTTCCTATTGCATTAATTGCAGCGATCATTGTGCAAGTTGATCCCCTTTCCCCCGACGTCATACTTCCGATCTGTTTTTCACCTTTCGGTGCTAATACTTTTGGAGGTACATGAACAGTAGATACTCCTGTTTCGTCACAATTCCAAATGTGACTTGGAGGAAATTCTCGTCTCTGAAGAACTGCCTTATAGTTTTCAAAAAATTTAGACACGGTTGTTTTATTAAATCCTGTTGATCGTGACAGACTAGTCGGTTCTGGTTTTCGTAATGATAATTGGTTACGATATGATAGACGAAATTGTCGAAGCCACGATTTTCCAGCTTGTTTGGTTTCATCCCATTTTGGAAGATAAACTTTTTTGTTCGCCTGAGCATATTCGTACGCCAATTTTCGAATTTGTTTTAACGTTAATCCATACTGCATACGTGATGCTCGTTTCAAGTACGAAACCAAAAGCTGTTCTTCTTCCTCCGAAAATACCCTACGGACATCATTGCGAGCAAGATATTCAAACTTTGTTTTATTAGAACTTTGAAATTTCTTTATATGTCTCATTAGCGTGGCTCTGGACACTTTAAATTGTTTCTCAGCTGCTCTAATAGAAATATGATTATTTAAAATCTCATTTACAGCAGCTTCAACTACCTCCTTTGAGAGAGGAACTCTCTTCATTCCCGATTTACTTCGTGGCATCTAAAGTAAAACATAAATATCAGAATCATACGAACGAAATTCATGATGCTGTACCTTGAACCGGTTCAAGGTACAGCACACTCAGATGGTCCAAGGTACGTAACAGCAAGCAAACATACAAAAACCGCTTTTAAAAAATTTAGGTTAGGAAAGACAAATGCCTATTTATTGTAGTTAAATTAGAATAAAATCTAATATATTACCTTGGTTCAGCAAATCAAGCAAATCTGATATGTCAACAAAAATGCACCACTAAAGGGATCTTAAAAACTATACTTCTTAAAGCCTCAAACTTCGTCAGCATATAACTCTTGATTAAATACACCTACTGATTCCCCTGTATTCTACATGGCCCTCTGTGAATGGGAAGATGAATTACATGTTATTGCAGCACGTATACATGTTATCTATTCTGCTGTACTAGAAGTGGTTCAAGGTACATGCGTGTTCAAGGTACAACACCTTCCCCTACTAGTAAAAATTTCAACAGTCTGAGTCGTATTTTGTGGATGTTATAATTTTTTATAATTTGGGTTGCGGTAACGATTTTTTTTTCCTATAAATTAAATTAATTCAGAAACCGATCGTCATAGGTGTACAAGTTGATAATCAAACTTACCTTAGAATTACATGTTTTATCGAATTCAGCGTAAAAAATATTGTGACGTGTTCGGTCACAGAAAACACAATTAACAAAACAAAACAACGAGTTTATTTAATTGCTAAAATTAATTTGACTACACTACAGTTATGAACAAGTCCGCACAATTTATTTCACTAAAAGTCACTTTTTAATCGCCGTTCCGGTAGACACTATTTATCGCTCTCTATGAACACTATCGCCTCTATGGTTCGCCTGTATCGCCTATCGATCGCTTTGCATCAGCTGTTACTGTAAACTGTCAACTAACTCGGTGTGAGTGTCTCGTCCGCTTTTATAGTCTTCTCAGCCTTTTTCTAGGGTATTCTACAGCCGTCTAGTAATTCAATTGTTTTCCCATTGATCGTTGCTGGTGTTTTCTAGATGTATCAGGAAAGCCGAGAATATTCCTTATGTAATCAGGGAAGATGTTCATTAATTATGCTCACACCAACTTAATTGGCAAGTACTCGTAACAATATACAATTCCATTCAAAATAACAAAGTTAGTGTCGACTTCCGTTAAAACCGGAACCGGATATAAATCGAACTTGAAAATATTTTTAAAAGAAGCGGCATAAACAATAACCAAATGAGCCCAAGTTTCAGAATTGAATTCCTTCTATTAATTCACTACTTCTAATATCCCATCAACTTGAAAAACACTGTAGGTATATTACCTACACCACATAGTATTTTGATTAAAATTTATTAAAGCATCAATAAATATCTTTTGTATATCTATGTATAACTAATATCGTTAACGATTCATATTCCGATTAGGTACTTATAATGTGTACCTAGTTAATAATAACCGAAAGAAACGATTAAATAACATTCCAAAACTAAATTAAAACCAACTACATTAGTTTAATAGCAATTTGGTTTACAACCATATCTGTGTATTGACGATGAGTTCATTTAATAATACTCACAACAAGAAAGTTTTAGCCTCTCATTTGATTAATTGACAGATGTGCCCATTAAACACTATTATCCGGAGTGCCAGCCATTATGATTACATTTAACCATTAAAGTAACAACCACCGAACAGATTTCAAATACAAAGACCAATTAATTGATGTAAATTTAGACAGCTGCTCAGTTTTAACTACTTATTATGCTCTCTCGTGGATTTCATGTTTTTTTTTTATTATTATAAGTATCTTAACGGATTTAAATTCTCTAATTTTTTTGATTAGATAGATAAATATACAGCGTGGCCCAAAAAGTCCGCAATATGATCATTGTGGCCAAACTATAAGCTGTTCTATATTTTAATGCATCTTCTAAATCAGTCAAATTTAATTTGCTATACAGGGTGTTGAGAAATTGCAAAAATAAGATACGCAAGCACTTTTAATATTTAAATATTAGTCCAATCGAAACAAGTTATGGGAAAAAGTTCAGAATGCCACAATAAGGGGCAATGCAAAAACTAAATTTTATTTTTGCAATTTCTCAACACCCTGTATAAAAAATTTAATTTAGCTGATCCAGATGATGCTGTATATTAAAATAGGAAACCACTTTTATTTTAAGTTATAATTTGGTCGGTCACATAGTGCATATTGCGTACCTTATGGGCCAAACTAATTTCCCAACCTTAATTAGAGCCATTATGTCTTAAAAAATATGCATAATTTTTGAACGGTTTAATTAGACGATAATTAATAAATAGCATTTAATTAAACAACTTAAATAAATTTTGTTGTGCTTAATAACGTGTTTTTAATCCGTTTAAAACGTATAATAAAAGGTATCGTTTATGATAATTATTTATTATTTATATATCGCCCGGTATTTATTACACACGAACAACCTGATAGTAAGTATTTATTAAGTTAGTAAAATTGCTTTAGCGCCCATGAAATCCCAATTTTACGCAATAACGGGACAAAAACGCCGGAATGGAGATTCAAATTAGGTATTTAAAAACAACATATACAGATAGGTACAAAAAGGTGTATCAAAATTGAAATAAAATTGCATAATTGCCATCACTAATCGATATCCACTTGATATTATAAATAGTCCTACAAACATAAATATTAACCACATGTTATAAAATTATTCACAATACCTAATCTGAAATATAAAAATTCACTTTCCAATACATATATTTAGTTTAACATTTCCTCCAGCAATGTAAACATTTTTAAAATGTCGTATGAATTATGCTAGCAATTCAAAACATGCAAATCACGAATATGAAACTTATAATACACTTCTAAACGGCCTTTTCGGAAAACGGGAGATGGTCGAGTAACTTATAGAGCTATTACTCGTAAAACGCACATCACGTAACAGTCCGGGTTCGATTCACGACCAATACAACACTCTTTCTTCTTTTTTTTTGTTCTTATTTATTTTAAAAACTTAAATATTAAGGTATTCAAAATAAAGTACAGAAATTGATAAAATATAATATATAAAATTCTCGTGTCACAATGTTAGTTACCATACTCCTCCGAAACGGCTTCACCGATTTTTACGAAATTTTATATGCATATTCAGTAGAACTGAAAATCGGTTACTATCTATTTTACATACCCTTTTTTTATGTTTTTTTTTTTTTATAATGTGGCATTAAAAAATACATACAACCCTTAATTTTCACCTCTCTACGATCAACTCCTATTTTTTAATAGCGATATTAGTACTGTAATAATCTTCAACTCTCAGTGGTCGATAACTGATCAATTATTATCAATCGATTAGTCATCCCCGCCAGGCGTCTACTGATGTCAATACTCAGCCAGCAAACAGCACAGAGTGGGGATGAGAATGAAGCAAATTTTTTTAGAATGTTACAGGGAGTTCAAATATGTTCTAAGAAGTAAAATAATGTTTTATTATAACATTTCAGAATGATTTGGCAATGTTCAAGAATGTTACAGAATCTTGAAGATCATTCAAGGATGTTTCAGAATGTTAAAAACGTTAGAGAATGTTTTGAATCATTATGGGATGTTCTGGATAGTTCTAAATTCGGGAATATTCTAGAATGTTCCATCAAACGTGTGATATATTCTTACCCGAGCAACGCCGAGTATTGCTGCTAGTATTTTATTTAAAATCTTACCAATGTAAATAGAAATCGGTGTCGTGCAGAATATATTTACTTTAAAGAGTGGGTAAAAGGGGTTTAAATTTAATATCTCACGAGTAGAATGTAAAGAGCCGTCATTGGTTAACCAATCTGTTTATAAAGAGAAAAAGAAGAAGTAAATTGCTGGAATTTCACCAACAATTACTATACCTACTATAATTTTCAACACGTTTACACAAAACTTTTTGTAGTGGTCACGATCAAATAAAATTTCACTTTTATACTGTAACATTTAATTAGGTATGTACTTTTGCATAGAAAACCTATTATTTACGCAACGATTTTAATAATAGGTAAATAATAAAATTGTTTAATTGTAAATTTGTTTCAGTTAAGTGCACAATCAATATACAGAGAAAAACAAAATAAATCATTGTTAAGGAATTTTTGGTCGTTTCTTCCTTTGCACGATTTTTTACTTCCTCAATTTTTTTTTTAATTATACCCGGCATAATGACTTTTCAATTGTCTTGTATTTATTGCTGTTTTAAAAAATCAGGCAAATTAACTTTCCTTCTACCTACGTTATAATTATAAATCACAATACACAAAAAGGTAATAAAAGAACATTGTAAAAACGTTAAATTAAAAAATCGATATTAGGTACATACAAAATTCAAGCTCGTTTTGATATCTACTATTATGAATTAATTATCATCCGCCATAACCACAAAATACTTTCCACTTAAAATTGATTTATCCAGTAATAAGCATTGAAAGAGATAAAGAAACTGCAACCACTCTTTAAATTGAAAAGTTTACATGAGATTTTGAATAGCAACCTTAAGGGGGATTTGATAAGATTGAGAGTATTTATAAAATATTTGTTGAATCTTAGCTTCAAGATAAACAATTTAACAGGAAAATACTTCCTACTGAAAATTAATTTCTGATAAGTGCTTTTAATATAAAGAGAAATACAATTTTCGAATTTACCTACCTACTTTGATATTAAAAACAATTGAAAATTAAAATTTTTATTTACAAAAAAATTAAAAAAAAATACTTTTTTGAATCTCCGCCACGTAAATTTTAAATTAAAAATATTAAAGAGATTTTAACTACCCTTTAAATTAAAAAACTGACGTGAGATTTTATTGCTCACTGCCACTTTAAGTGAGATGTGATGAGTTCGAGAATTTTATAAAAACATTTGTTGAATCTCAGCTACAATGATAAGACTCATTAAATTCTTACTGTAACATTCCTTGTACCTACGTAATAATTTTATAAACCACAATACACAAAAGGGTAAAAAAACATTGTAAAAAAATTAAACTAAAAAACTGTTATTGGATAGGTACATAAAAATTTCAATCACATTGTAAAACTATAATGAATTAATTATCTTACAATACAACTGGAAAATACTTTCCCCTAAAAATTGATTTTTGATAATGGCTTTTAATATTATGAGAAATACAATTTTCGAAATTAAATATTTAAAAAAATTAGAAATTAAAATTTTTATTTACAAAAAACATCAACAAAACTTTTTGAGTTCTACTAACTTGAATCCCTAACACGTGAGATTTACCCTATGGTGAATTTTAAATCAAAAATAGCAAAGAAATTCTAACTACTTTTAAAATTAAAAGGCTAAGGTGAAATTTTTAATGATCACTGCCTCTTTAAGTGAAATTTGATGTGATTGACAGTTTTATAAAAACGTTTGTTGAATTTCATCTTCGAATATAGACTCGGTAAAAATTGTTATCCCTTAAAATTCTTACTGTAACATTTCTTGTTCCTACGTAATAATTATTAATAAAAAAAAAAACATTGTGAAGAATTAAATTAAAAAACTGTTACTAAGTACATAAAAATTTCAATCACGTTATGAAATTATGAAGAATTAATTATCTTCCAATGTAACCGGAAAATACTTCCCACATAAAATTGACTTCTAACAAGTGCTTTTGATACTATTATATGAAATACAATTCCAGAAACTACTTTTAACATTATGGAAACATTGGAAAATTCTTAAAAAATTGCAACAAAGGCTGTTAAGTTATACCAATTTAAATTCTACCCACTCCCAATCCCGTTCACTACTTTGTAATGGCTTTTTAACTAACAAGCAGTGAGGTAGTTCAGTTTCTAGGATTATTTGTTATCAAAATGTTATTTCTATCTGTCTGTGAGTAGCATGAAATAAATACGCCTGGCAGATGTGAAACATCGAGTTTGCACAAGTAATATGCATGAAAGACAATATTACGACAGGAACTAAATATGGCATAATGAAAAAATCAAATATTACGAATTTTTTCCACAAAATGATGACTATTTATTTAATAAACATTTATTTTTTTTAAATACAAAAATTAAAAATTCAAAAATTCATTACAAGTTGCTACAACTCAATTCTTTTAATCAGTGACTTCAGTAATAGTTATATTCGATGTTGCTTCTGACAGCATTACTGTGATAATTGGTCGAGGATAACAGAAGTATGTTACAAAAGTATTGGACATAACATTATCAAGACATCTAATAAATACAGCATCTATTGTTGTTGCATATCTTGGATTGTTGTTAATTTGCAATTGAAATTCTTTTTGGAGGAACGTAACTAATGGCACTGATTCATCTTTAGCAAAATTTACATTGAAATCTCCAGCTAAAATCAATGGTAGTTTATCTTTATTGGTTTTAAAAATTATTTTTTGGACAAAATTTTTTATTTTAATGATTTGGCATTAAAAAATACATATAACCCTTAATTTTCATCCTTCTACCACCAACCCCATTTTTTTAATAGCGATATTAGTCCTGTAATAATCTTCAACTCTCAGTGGTCGATAATTATTCAATTATTATCAATCGATTAGTCATCCCCGCCAGGCGTCTACTGATGTCACTACTCACCCAGCAAACAGCACGGAGTGGGGATGAGAATGAAGCAGATTTTTTTAGAATGTTACAGGGAGTTCAAATATGTTCTAAGAAGTAAAATAATGTTTTACGTATTATAACATTTCAGAATGATTTGGCAATGTTCAAGAATGTTCCGGAATCTTGAAGATCATTCAAGAATGTTTCAGAATGTTAAAAAAAAGTTAGAAAATGTTTTGAATCAATATGGGATGTTCTGGATAGTTCTAAATTCGCGAATATTCTAGAATGTTCCATCAAACGTGTAATATATTCTTACCCGGGCAACGCCGGGTATTGCTGCTAGTAGTATATAAATAATAAATAATAAAATAATGAATCTCCCGAAAGGTCATCGTCTTTCTTCCGAAATTATGACGGGTCATCACAAAACCACAACTACGATACTATACGATAATAAGCAACATAAAACAAACTATAAATTAACCATCTAATGTGTTGATGTTGATATTTATATTTATGTATAATTAAATTATAATTATCTCGTATGGGGAAACAGGATGTGTGTAAAAGGGAAACAGAGCATAGTCTGTTTATAAGTAACAATAATACCTATCGTAATGACGACAATGACAAACATAATTAATTAAGTTTTTCTGAATGCCAATAAACTTCATATTTTATTGCCAGAGCAATATAATAGATTAATCTGTACTACAGAGTCATAATGACGACAACCGGAACGATTAAATAATAATTTTTTTGCAAATACTATAAATGTTATCGTCAGATAACGTTATAACAGATGACAGTACATCAACACTGAATGTCATAAAACATGATTGATAAATCAGTGCATATATTGAGCTTTTCAAATGATCCACAATAAATTCCAACAAAATAGAAAAAAAAACCTACATTTACTAAAAAGAATGCTAACAAAAATATTTTACCAACAATAATAGCTAGTAACCGTTTCATAAAAAATTTAATCATACAAAATGTTTTTAAAAAAATTCATAAATTTTTTTTTTGATTACCAACACTTTTTTTGCAATATTAGGGGAAATTAAGTCATGCTCTACTCTCCTAATGTTCTAAGATAATAACAGAAATTCATTTTTCAGGAAAACGTTGATGTTTTACGTATGTATAACCATGTAGCTTTTTCTCGAGAAAATTCTAAATTCCCTTAAAAGTTTCTGAAATGTTAATAAAGTACCATTATAATTTTTATATTATGTAAAGTAGAATAATAAAGTCCAAGTTTTCCTCTAAGGGATTAAGGGGACAAAATTATAAATTAAAGAGGGAACAACTTTTGGGTTTAACATGGTAATAACATTTTGAGGGAAGATCTCTGTTTAGAAACAAAATTGTTAAATTTATTTTATTTAATCAACTGAAGTTGGGCAAAGCTAATAGACTGAGACCTTTTAAAACACCCAAACCTTATTTTTAATTGACGAAGAAGAAAAATCGAAATTTTGAAGATAAAACTATCGTAATGTATACAGGGTTTTTCAAGTTGATGGGCTATTAGAAGTATATGAATTAGTAGAAGGAATTCAATTCTGAAACTTGGGCTCATTTGGTTATTGTTTATGCCGCTTCTTTTAAAAATATTTTCAAGTTCGATTTACATCCGGTTATACCGGAAGTCGATACCAACTTTGTTATTTTAAATGGAATGGTATATTTTTTACGCTGAATTGGAATAAAACGTGTAATTCTAAGGTAAGTTTGATAACCAACTTGTACACCTATTACAATCGGTTTCTGAGTTAATTTAATTTATAGAAAAAAAATCGCTACCGCAACCTAAATTATAAAAAATCATAACTTTCACAAAATACGACTTAGAGTGTTGAAATTTTTACTAGTAATAGCTGAATATTAGTGCTAACGCCTTGACAAAATTGAATTAAATAATTTATACAGGGCGTTCAAAATAAAATTCTAAAATTGAAAAACTTCAAACACGAATTACCTCGTTTTTTCAAATGGCATCTACCTACTATTTTTTATTTCTTCAATCGATTCCTTTTTTTATCCTCTTTCGATCTATATGGATACTTCCTATTGTATTTGAAAATTTTGGAATAATTTTGAATTATTACTTAAAATAGGAAGTATCCATATAGATCGAAAGAGGATAAAAAAACGAATCGATTGAAAAAATAAAAAATAGTAGGTACCATTTTAAAAAACGAGGTAATTCGTGTTTGAAGTTTTTCAATTTTAGAATTTTATTTTGAACGCCCTGTATAAATTATTTAATTCAATTTTGTCAAGGCGTTAGCACTAATATTCAGCTATTACTAGTAAAAATTTCAACACTCTAAGTCGTATTTTGTGAAAGTTATGAATTTTTATAATTTAGGTTGCGGTAGTGATTTTTTTTCTATAAATTAAATTAACTCAGAAACCGATCGTCATAGGTGTACAAGTTGGTTATCAAACTTACCTTAGAATTACACGTTTTATTCGAATTCAGCGTAAAAAATATACCATTCCATTTAAAATAACAAAGTTGGTATCGACTTCCGGTATAACCGGATGTAAATCGAACTTGAAAATATTTTTAAAAGAAGCGGCATAAACAATAACCAAATGAGCCCAAGTTTCAGAATTGAATTCCTTCTACTAATTCATATACTTCTAATAGCCCATCAACTTGAAAAACCCTGTATAGTAAAACAATTATAGTAGAATTTGTCTAAATATCCCCAGAATAAAAAATTAAAAAATTGTTAATTTATTTTATTTATAAAATCAGTTGAATACTATGTAAGTTTCAATGGTGCAATTGTTGTCAAAAGACATGATTAAAACTATTGTTGTGCTTTAATTAGTTGAAGTTGGGCAAAGCTAGACTGAGTTTTAGTCACTCATTCTTTGAACATTTAACACTCAAAAATAGATACTTTTAATCGTGGGTACAGCGAACTTAAATAAAATTTTTGAAAACTAAACTGTCGTAACAGTAAAATAAAAATTTAAGCAGGATCTTTGTCTAAAAACCCCCTAGAATAATCTCCCAAAACAATTATTAATGTGTTTTATTTAATTAATTAAAGTTGGGCAAATCTAGATTGAGTTTCGCTCAATCATTTTATGACTTACCAATATAGTCATAAATTATTTTTAATTGAAGGTGCAGAAAATGGAGATGAAAAATTTAAATATTAAAAATGAATTTATAATAACATGGTAAAAACACTGTTAAATTGGTTTATTTAGCTATGTTATGTTTCACCCAGTTATTCTCTTACTTTTTAAAACAGTTAAAACTTATTTATAATTAGGGGTACAAAAATTTTGAAAATGAAACTATCGTAATGTGGTTCGTTTTAAAGTATCTATTTTAACTATAAGCCCAAAAAATTGTTGAATTAGATTAGGTTAGTTTGAGGTTGGGCAAGGTTATAGTAACTGACAACACTTGTTTGATGTCCTACAAAGTCACCCTTATCCCTCCCCCTATCTGGGAGAGGGTCTCTATCTCAACACACTTGCCCTAGTTCCTTTTCACAGCAATAATCCCAAAAGGTCGTTATGTTTTAGGCTTAAAAGCCATTAATTTGAATGAATTATTTTCGGACACCCTGTGTATTGTGCACATTCAAACGCATTTAGAAAGGCAAATATACGTTGCACTTAATAGCCATTCGTAGAAACACTTACTTCTTGTATTTGGTTACCGGAGTAAACGCCTTGGAGGTTTTTTCCACTTGGGCTTGCATTTTATTTTGTATTACTCACAATATACATGCACACATTCTTAGGTTAATGATATTGTAAACACACACCCGTTTTATTATAGAAAAGTGCACACACACATGTACCCTTAGCATATATATAACAATGTGTTGTTGGTACATATACAGGGTGTCTTTGAAAGGTTGGGAAATTTCGAAACTGGTGATACTAGGCACAGCTCAAAATATGTCGAATGAGCCAAACTTATCTTAATCGAAATATTGATAGGGAAAAAGATACAAGGGGTTAAAGTTTTAATTTTTTTAAAAATATTTTCCCTTGTTGCTGGAGAAGTTTTGTAGCTTTTAGCCTAAATCTCGGTATGAGGGGGTTTTTTGGTATGAGAAAACGAATTTGCTACTGATTTTAGTCAAATTTCTACAGGGCAGCACATAAGCCATTATTTTAGTGCAGTATAGGTAAAAAAAAAAATTGTGACACCCTGTAAGTATATTATTATTGATCAAAAATGTTTATCGCTTTCAATCGACATATTTCGAGCTGTAGTATCATCAGTTTCGAAATTTCCCAACCTTTCAAAGACACCCTGTATACCAATATGTCAAATAGATATATCTACAGTTTGTTCATTGTGAGTAGGAGCCGGGTGGAAGGAGAATGAATGCAAGGTAAAACCGCAAGTTATCTTGTAATAACAAGAGCGAGTCAATTGTTGGCTTGAGCCGTCCGAAAGACAAAAAAAAGGGGCCTTATGCAACCGTGAAAAATGAAAGTACTTTCGCAATAGGTCCGCGACAAACCGCTCGCTCTGCATAACGCTGCGTTGCGTTGCGATTGATGCTGGCTGTGCTGTTGTCTCAAAATGTTATTAAAATTCAAATGCACTCCCAATATTAGTCTCACAACACAACCTATATTATACAGGGCGTTTTTTAAATTTATATTTCTTAAATCAACAATTACTTCACGAATATGAACAAAGGATAGTTGAATCGCTTTCAGTTCTCCTTTGTCCACCCAAGGATAGATAATAAGACTACAGTATGGTCCTCCTGTTTATGTAAATGCACCGTATAGTGTCGGCAATGAGGGAGGGTTTGGTCTTACTAATGACTTATTGTAGCCCGTCCCTATATCATCATTGGCTTGTGCAGAGACATAACTCCGCCCACTGTTCCACCTTTTTAACAGATCACATAGTGAATACTCGACCCGCCTACTGTGAGGACACTTACCAGTTTCGCTATTGATTTCAATATTACTTAAGGACGTTCCCAAAGAGCGGTTGTATATTAAGAAATTTACTACCGCAAGAACCATTAAAAAAAATCCTACGTATAAAGGACACTTATGAGTATGTGTATTGTAAGTTTCAAAAGAATCGTAAGAAAATTGATTTTTTTGGGAACGTCCTTAAAAAACAATCAGAGCTTCCTAAATGCTTTCCAACAACCAGCACCACAAAAGTGTCCCAAATACGAGTAGGTAGTTCTCAAGATAAACTCAAGAGTAATTTTTTATTAATGGTAATGAAATGAATATCAGCGATAGAATTGACAAAATAACGGTATTTCAGAAAGCAAAAATTTCACAGAGTTTAGGTAATTTAGTGACATAAAACTTTGACTTGAAGTTAGCAATCCAAATCAAACACACAAAGGACCAAAGCACATTGCATATGGCTTGTGATATTTTAATTTTAAATTTTTAATTTTTTATGAATTTTATCCAAAAACCAAAAATAAATGAAGATTATAAACTAAAATTTTTAATTAGAAGTTTTTTTAACGAAATAATTACGTTGGTATGATTTTTTTACATCAAAAAATATGATAACAAATTTAATTGTAACAAAATACGAGAAAGTACAAAAGTTATCTTTCTTAACGCTTTTTGTCATAAACGTGTAAATATTATAAAGCATAACGCATTAGCATATAATGGTATAACATTTTTTATGAACTACACATAATCTCTTGTTTCAAATATTAACTATGCAGATGCATTAAGAATGTTTAAAATGCATAATACGTATGTATAAACATTAAGAATTTTTTACAAGTCTGAAGGTAAAAGCTTTAAACTCAATTTACTGTGTGTGTTGCATTTTTTCATTCAGCCATAAACACGTTTTTATTAGGTATTATTCTCCGGGTAAATACTGAAAACTTAATGTCGATTCCCACCACCGTAAATAAAAACATTTCTTATAAAAATCTTGACTTTTTAACCCATAAACTTGTTAGTACCTACATTAAAACATATTTTTGTTCTTCGTTATGAATTAATAGTTGCCATTTTATACTTAAAAATTTATTTAACTTTATGTACTTAGAATACGTTCGCAAAAAAAAGGGTGGGGGGGTTGCTGAGTGGACAAGGGGGGACGGGGGGTCTACGGCAACGTGTTGTTCGCCGTTCATCAAAAAGTTTTACTGAAACCTTACAGAATCCTTAGACTTCTGATAAATAGAAATATTATTTATTTGTTCGTTACAAAAGATATTTATTAATTAATTTAAATTTTATTATGAAAATATAATAAATATTTTTGATTATCAAAATTTGTGTATTATCAATCAAATTTTATCATGTTCAGGGGGGGGGGGTGTTTAGCTTTTGTGACGTAATATTTACAGGGGGGGTCACAGAAAGTGTGACACAGCGTGACAACCGGGGGATAATTTTAGCATGACGTATTTTATGAACGGCCCCTTATTAAAATGATACTACTTAATTACATTGATGCATCAAGTCAATGCAATTATAATGTAAGTCATTAAAAAAGCAATTTCATTTTTTTGTTAATTTTCAAATTTATTGGATTACCTCTTATACGTATTAAACTTTCTTATAATTACTTCAGTATACCGTATGCCCAAATGTGAATCACTACACAGACAATAAATTATAATATTTAATAGCAGCAAGAATGTTGCGCGAGCACGTATAAGTTCACATATGTATATATCTAGGAAGCGGCAATTTGCATTATTCACTCTTTCGCAACCTGTACATAAGTATGTATATCTATTTTATTTCATTATTTTATATTGCTTGCAATTAAGTATTATACATTCTCTCTTTTCGTTTTTCTATAAAAATTTCCGAACGAACCATCCAATATACAATAGCATGGCTACACTCATTTAGTTTTTTTATTGTTACATAACTCTTCGTGCTGTAAATAATTATATGTATTATCGGTATAGGGTATTGGTACAAAAGTTACTTCAGCCAACTCATAATTCTTACATTTTGTAAGTTGTTGCAAATAATAATGAAACAATGAAAATCTGCTGTGACAAGCATTTCTGTTGTCCATCTGTCTATGTTACCTACAGCTGATTATCTCATCATCTGCAACAATTAATCAGCGTAATAATAATATAATTGTAATTGCAAAACGTGACTGTCCGCAACTATTTCAGATATTTAAAATGTATTAAGAAAAACTCCCTATACCACAGGCAATAATTTAGCTCACAATTATTTGAACTGCTCTACAATTCTTTGGGACGAAACAACGAACAACATGTATGTACACGACTTGTGAAAGAAAATTGGCGACAAAAGCTTCCTTAATCAATAACATAATAAAAAATTGAGAGAGGAAGAGATGTCGAATGGTATTTCAATCGTTAACGTATGCTTAAAAGTAAAAGTCAACAGCGGTTACATAATATACGAAAATAAGGTTACGGTAGAGAAGGACACCATAAACGAAATCAAAATTATAACCCTCACAACTAAACAGAAATTTGTTGTCATTCTGGATTTCTTTGGGTGAGTATAAAATCTTTACATAAAATATTTTTATTCTACTTAATATTTACATGTACTTAGAACATTTGTTGTGGATTTGAATTAAATGAAGAAAATAAAAGATATTCAATACGACGTTTCGATCTCTTTTGCCTTTATTATTGACAATAATTTTGTTTATCAAAACTTCATATATGTACCTAAATTGTTTTACACATAAAAAGAAAAAGATTTTAAATGAAATATTTAACAGCCCTTTACTTTTACTAATGTAATGGACAGTTATTACAATAGAAAAATAACTGATATTGGCAATTTTTTATATTATATTTCCTTTAAAAATGTTTATCAATTTTGTGAGCCGAAACAACATACATGGTGCATTAAAAAAATATAATAAGCTTAAATATTACAATGGATATAAAACCATGAAGTGTACAGACATACAATTGTTATTTATTTCAATATAAATCGATTCAATAAAATATAAGTTGAATTGTTATTTAATAAAGAAAGGAATTATCGTTGCATTTTTTTAACCTTATGTAAATCACTTTCTCCGCTTTTTATACATCACATATAAACTATTTGTATGAGAGACAACTAATGATGTGATGTAACCCAAACTGAAAGTTAAAACCTCAAAAATGTATTTCCTTCTCCAATCGCCGGTGCAATTGGGCCATTCTCGGATAGGCTTTTGTTTCAATTTCGACTTTTTTAACAATAAATAACGATCGAAGCGAGCCGCGACCGAGCAAGTCTCTCTGTTGTTATTATCATTATTATTAGACAAAGTCCATCCGTGAACGGCTTAATTTTCTGGTTCATTGCCAAAGCATTTACTTTCACTGGAAAATTAACAACAATAGTGTTATAGTAAATAAAATCGAGGCTGCAACGATTATGCTGGCTGGCCGGACCATTGTTGATATCGGTCGAAAGACGGGGCCGGACCAATTAGTCACAAATAATGTGGGTAGCCCGTTAAATAAACCGTAAGAACAATAAGCTAACTAAAGAGGACGGCGAAAAACGGAATCTGTCCGCAAGGAGCATCAAAACTAAAATACTATTACAAGAAGTCAGTCAATAAGTGGGTAAAAGAAAATGATACAGAGCGGTCACCAGCAGTCAGAAATTATTATAACGGTAATCCCATTTAAAGAGATAAGGTTATGGTAGGAAACGACAAACAACACAAACGAAATGAGATTTAAAATTGTGTCTCTATTACTGGTTTTACAAAAATATGATTCAAGTAATAGTTTTACCGAATGAACTCGTTAATATTCTAAAATTATTTTCGACCATACAGGGTGTACCGTTTCACATGGGCACTACCTAACACATTTTCTCAAATGGGACACCCTGTATATTAATGTATTTTTGAATTCTTCGTTGATATTTTTTAAAGTATCTACATACTGTGATTTCGCACGTCAGCTATCGAAATATTTTTCTTCATTTAATAAAATAAGAAAGTATGTACATTCGAAATAAAATAAGAAAGAAAAACTCACCCATCGAGCCGAACATCTGGCAAGGATCTGTTGAGAGAAATTATATCGCTGGCCATAACGTTGAACTGATTAATTGTGAATTTTTCTTTCATGAGGTCCTCCTCTGCGGCCGGTATTATCACCGATTTCCCCTTTTCACCGGGCAAGCCCTTCACGGGGGTCACCGACGGCGCCGGTCGCCACCGATACAACTGCTGTGGCTTGTATGTTAAGGGGAAACTCATACTGCAAAAAAAAATAAGTTTAGACTTATTAAAGAAAACTACCTACCTATATTTAATCCAAAAATCATTATTAAATAACAACGAATTCTTAGAAATAAATGTTACAAGAATATTCGACGGCCTTTTCAAGAAAACCCTTAATTGTCCATTCTAGGGATGTAGTTTACGAGCATTTTTTTGTCATTATTATCTTATTGTTACGAGATCCTAAAAAACCCATTTTATATTTGACACACTCTATCTATAACATCATTAGTATGCAGGGATGAAATCAAGATTTTAAGAGGGGAGAGGTCACAATACCTTTTGCCCTTATTTAAATACCGGAGCTTTTATTTATATGGATATCAAATACTTATTGACGTAAATAAATATCGAATTTTGTTTCCTTTTTTATCGTAATAGGAGGTCTGGACTCTGGACACAATCAATAACCACCTTCGACGATCCGCCACTGTTACTATGAATAAGAAAAGTATGACCAGTAAGTACCTAATGCTATTTAAAGCGTTATCCAATTGTGACCTCAAAATTTCTTCAACGATTTAGGATCTCGAAATACGTATTATAGCCTTAAAACAAACAAAAAAATGCGATTTTGACATTTCTGAGAGCACTCGTACGTGAAGTAAAAGGTCACAAGAACCAGGAGTAATCGTTTTCGACGTAATGAATTTAAACAGCACATCATGATTTTGAAATATGTTCACCTCAAGGTGTGAATAATCATAATTTGATTACCTCTGAATTTGATATTAAAATATATCTCGAAATCCTAAGATGCTGAAGTTTGGCCGAAGGAAATATGAGGAGAAAAATTAAAGGGGAAGTAGTAGTAACTAGGTGCATTATTGTTAATTATTTCCTTTTCAATTTTTCGATTACATATTTTAATAATTTTTTTTTAATTTCAAAGGTTAGAAATGAGGTATGGTTCAGCTGTAACCACATAATGGCCTAATACTAATTATGTAATTAAATTTTATGCAGGTGCGCCAATAAAATAAATTCAAAAAGCTAGAAAAACGACTGTACAGATGGCTTATCACCACGTTCTAAGTACTATTTATTGTTAGGTAACATTGACAATTACAAATAATGATATTATAAAATTCAACATTTGAAGATTAGAAAGTGTCCATGTAGGTATTCTCCAACAGAAATTAATATATCTACCTAATGTTAAGCAAAATTGCTGTAAATAGGTAGGTACTGTGACTATTAACAGACAACACAATTTTTAATTGCAGGAAATAATCAATCTCTTAATTATAAAAAACTTTTTAAAATAATTAATTATAATTTATTTTTCATTATGTATATAGGTAGGTAATCTAATATATAAAATTCTCGTGTCACAATGTTAGTTACCATACTCCTCCGAAAGGCTTGACCGATTTTTATGAAATTTTATATGCATATTCAATAGGTCTGATAATAGAGAACTATCTATTTTTCATACCCTTAAGTGATAAGGGTTGTCGACCCCTAAATTTTTATTTTTTGGACAAAATTTTTTTTTATTTTTTTATGATTTGGCATTAAAAAATACATATAACCCTTAATTTTCATCCTTCTACCACCAACCCCCATTTTTTAATAGCGATATTAGTACTGTAATAATCTTCAACTCTCAGTGATCGATAACTGATCAATTATTATCAATCGATTAGTCATCCTCGCCAGGCCTCTACTGATGTCACTGCTCACCGGGAGCAAACAGCACGGAGTGGGGATGAGAATGAAGCAGATTTTTTTAGAATGTTACAGGCAGTTCAAATATGTTCTAAGAAGTAAAATAATGTTTTATTATAACATTTCAGAATGATTTGGCAATGTTCAAGAATGTTACAGAATCTTGAAGATAATTCAAGAATGTTTCAGAATGTTGAAAAACGTTAGAAAATGTTTCGAATCATTATCGGATGTTCTGGATAGTTCTAAATACGCGAATATTCTAGAATGTTCCATCAAACGTGTGATATATTCTTACCCGAGCAACGCCGGGTATTGCTGCTAAAATACTCTATAAAATTTAAGACAGCATGTGTATGAAATAATCAATGTTGACTGACAAGAGAAATATATCCTTTACTCTTTAAATCAAAAAGAAAAGGCCAAAACCACAAAAGTATAAAATGATTGTTTGCCTTTTTTTGTAATTATTGTAACATTTACAATTATGTACTCCAATAGTTAGTATGTAATTATTTTTTGACCATTTTTACCAAATCAATATGAATTTGCTATTAATATATTTTTTTCAATTGTTATAAGTAACTACAGTAGAATTATTTTATCTTTTAAGGTTTTGCGATATTAAAAACAAAAAGAAGGGGTTAGGTTAATAAGGACTGGTTGTCACATTTGACATTTTCTGTCATTGTATGCACACCTTGTTTAATAGTCGTTGTTTCTTGTGGATTAATTGTTCATTTAAAAATGTACAATATATTGGGAGTTAACCAATTGTTCTGACAATATCATTGTTGTTCAATTGTTTACAATAATATTATTTTTTAATTTTTTTTTGTTAATTAGAATACGTCAACTCATTCATATAACCTATAATTTTATACTGTCAACCATCTGTCAACATTTGTGGCACATCACGTGATGGTAAAGGTAAAGATAAAGTAATTTTACTATACATATGTATTGTGTAACTGAATCTATCAGCGTAGGTACCTAGATATATTATAAAAAAAATTGAGACAACTTATAATTAATTTACGAGAGTCTTAACTTTTGGTTAAAATGAAGATGGAAATAATTTGACTCAATTTCCTCTAACCTAACTCATGTCACCCATTTTGACGTTTCTTATGCTTTCTGAAATTTTGTTATTTTTTCAAGTATATTTTGTTATTCACTGCCTTCGATAAAAAAAATTGTTCTTTTTATATATTATTATTACTTACTGACTATTAAAGTTTAAAAAGTAAGATAAAATATTTATTTTCATGATTGAGTTGTATTTGTCTATGGTTTTGCACTAATATTTAGTTTTGTAGTAATTGAAATGAAACTTAATTTGACTCCAAAATTGTTGATTGACAGATACAGTTTAGATTTATAACCGCATGCAATTCTAAATTTTATAGAATTTATTTATTTTTTATACTTAACAGCAAACCGGAAGTAGTGTTTTCGTGAATGCCAGAAATATTTTGGATATAAATCACCGACGATAAGTAAAGACTCAGGAACTTCTACGTATTGAAAATTCTGCAAATATTTTCACACTTTAACTTCTTTTAAGTTATTTCCTATCGTTTCAATTTTCTTGACTTTGCTTTTCTTTTTTTTTTTCTCGCTCCAATTACTTCAGTATTCTTTTTCTAATTCCGTTATTTCAAGCACAATTATTCTTCCATTTAAAATATTTTTAAGAGGTCTATTAATAAGTATTTGTGCATTGTTTTAAAAAGGACAATAAATAATAAAAAAAGGAGTAGGCAGAGGAAATATTACATAAAAAATACAAATAAGATATTAAAATGAACATTGTCATTTCGGTTCATAATCCTTTTATATACCTACAGTTCTATTAACTATGGTACGCATTTTTTTTTTTAATTTAATGAAACTTTTACATGTGTTGGGTCAATTGTATGTGTAAAGATGTCCCGCCGACAGACACCTGTGAATATTTAAATATGTACAAAAAGTCATACTACTAATGAGTGTTTAATCAAATAATTACTGGTCGTAATTAGATTTGCAATCCGATTTTCAAATGAGAAATCACTAAAATTTGGCAATCTATTACCGAAGTGTCATTACATTAATGGTCTAGGTCTAAACATCAATTTTACGGTCCAAAAAGCACTAGAAGATTAAAATAGTTTACTGCCAGCGGTGTTCTCCGCGTTATATTGTTTAAATCTGGATCAACTGTCCATGTACGAGACGATTAATCAACGTTCGACAATTTACTGGATTAAGTTTGATTTAAAACACAAGTTTATTGTAGGTATTGCATGTGGTCACAATTCTAAAGCGTATCAGTCAATGAACCTCTAAAATGAAAGAATAATTGTGCTTGAAATAATGTAAATAGAAAAAGGCTACTGAAGTAATTGTAAAAGTCAAAAAATTTTAAACGATAGGAAATATTCTAATAAAGTCAGTTTGGAGAGGAGGGGAACCTTTACATACCATAACCTAACATTAATATGGTTTAACGTGATGGGATGAGTAAAGGTGAGTAGTGGATCATATAAATTATTAAATCTGGAATTTTCCCAAGCACCATGTACTACATAAGCACCTACATATATGTATTTGATCTCCGGATGAAGGTGTACTTATTTAATTCGAATGGATCTCAGTCTCCAGACGAAAGTTTATATTTTAATTGGGTCATAAAAGTGACAATGTTCATTTTAATATACGTGTATTTTTTATGTAATATTCCCTCTGCTCTGCCTACTCCTTTTTTTATTATTTATTGTCCTTTTTAAAACAATGCACAAATACTTCTTAAAACGATTTTAAATGGAAGAATAATTGTGCTTGAAATAGCGTAAATAGAAAAATGATACTAAAGCAATTGGAACAAAAAAAAAAAAAGGAAAAGCAAAGTCAAGAAAATTTAAACGATAGGAAATAACTTAAAAGAAGTTAAAGTGTGAAAATATTTGCAGAATTTCTACGTAGAAGTTCCTGAGTCTTTACTTATCGTCAGTGATTTATATCCAAAATATTTCTGGCATTCACAAAAACACTATTTCCGGTTTGCTATTAAGTATTAAAAAATTAATGTATCCTATAAAATTTAGAACTACATGCTATTATAATACTAAACTCTATCAATCAATCAACAATTTTGCAGTCAAATTAAGTTTCTTTTCAATTTCCACAAAACTTTTTTAGTAGAATTGAAATGAACAATAATTCAGCATGCTTAAATTATGTAGGTACCTAGTTAGAATCGAGTTACGTTATTGATTATTAACTTGGTCAACTTTAATTAAAAATCCCAATTAAACACAAACGACCTGGATATCCACAATAGCTGCGTTAGTTAATTTAATCTTTTGATAAGACAATGTAATAGTAAGCTAATTCCGTAATGCAGTATCATCTGAGGAGATAGCCGCACCAGTTTATATTACCTACATACAATACATACCGTAATGATTGCTTTTACATCTTCAGCATGGTCTGTCTGGCCTGTGTGAGAAGCAATCCGAAAAAAAATAACTGTAAGAGCACGTTGAACTCAGAAATAATATAGGTACCTAGCATTACTGTAAGTTCCTTCAATTTAAGGAGCAAGTTAATGCCATAGAAAAATGACAGAGAAATTTATGAAACCTTGAAATAAATAAGACATTCAAAAATCCTTGCATAATATTTCAAGGTAATTAGGAAGATATTAATTACATCAATAAATAAACGTGCATTAAGTATTACCTACGAGAATTTTTCAAAGTGATGTGACCGTGAGAATGTGATGAAAATTTGTTATCAATTTAAAAAACTACCAAATTTTCAAAAAGATTAGAAACTAAGTCTTGTTAACTGAAAATAATCACACTAATATATATTATAAAGGCGAAAGTTTGTGTGTGAGTGTGTATGTTTGTTACTTCTTCACGTCTAAACGGCTGGAGCGATTTTAAAAAAGTTTGGTATGCAGTAAGCCGACACCCTGGATTAACACATAGGCTACGTTTTACTGCGGGAAAATATCTTATTCCCATGGGAAAATCGATGAAAATTAATTCGCGGAATATTATAAATGCGAAAGTAACTCTGTCTGTATGCTACACAATCTCGCCTAAAATTTACTGAACCGATTAAAATGAAATTTGGTACAGAAATAGTCTAGAGCCAGAGAAAGGACATAGGCTACTTTTCAATGCGAAAAAAGGGTTGTAAGGGGTTGAAATAGGAAAGTTTGTGCGGACATTTCGTAATTTTTAAAGATGTTTTAGGCTTTTGATTAGGTATAAATAAATACGTGTATTAATTATAATTATTTAGCAATATTTTTACAAAGTTATTCTAACATAACAATATTATTTAAAAACGTTTCTATTCCTGCCAAAACTTTTAACTATATACCTACCTACATTATACAAGTCACAGTTAAGTAAATGTGAAAAACTTCGTTTCAAATTCAAAAATATCTAAAAACGACTGTAATGCAAAACAACACTAGCTATTTTAAAATTCGCAGAATTGTAAGTACTCGTAGTAAAATGTTTAAATTATTTTATTATAAAACCTGAGGTTAAGATACAATGTTAAATGTTGGTAATTACATTTGCCAGTATTAAGGTATAAAACAAAAAATTAAACTTTTAGAAAATCCGTTTTCAAACTGTATTATGCATTATTGAAAATAAAATAACGCAACACTTCAGTGATTTTAATCAATTCGTATTGACAAATGCCTTTCTAACTATGTGCTATGTAGTGAGTAATTTTATAGTTAATGGCTTCAGTAAATTTATACAATAAGGAAAAATATCTATTATAATTATTGTAAAAGATCTTTCATTTTCAAATACAACCTACAGGTCAAGAACCTTTCATAACAATATAAATAGAAGACGGGTGCGAGGGTCAAAATGAATTAGATACTTAATCAATAATTTGAACAAGAATAAGGTTTGTTTAAAAATTCGTGACAAGTATACAAGTAAAAGAGGGAAATGAAGCCCAACTCATCTGAATTTTTGGAATTTGAGACAACAAAAACTTTCTTATTTTAAACAGAACGCCCTGTATATTTTTACTTATTCGAATGTAGATTTTTATTAGGAATCGTTTGCATGTAACGAAAACAAAATGAAGACATATTTCTTTATTTCAGAAACGGTTGAATTTTCTGGTACACATAAGTGTATAAATTGAAAATATTTTAAAAATATATAAGGTGTGGTTTTTTTCAAAATCTTGCAACCATTAATTTTCCATAAAAGTGTAATAGGCCCCTGACCCTGGGTCACCCTGTATAAAATATTCATTTAAATAAATATAATAAATCTAGATACATATTTATTTGTACCTACCCCCAATATGATTTTTAATTTCTATAATAATAAAAAATACCTAAATAAATTTAATATCCGAAGTTGTAGCCTATTTTGTATTAATTATTTTGTGTTAAGTATTTATTAAAATACCTACGTTTCTAAATGTAACAATGTACGTAATTGTAGTTTCTGATTACTTTTAAAACAAACATGCCCCTTTCCTTTTCATGGTCTATAAAACTGAATTGGATCCATTCTTCCGATTATCTTGACTCGAAAATAAATGCAATGAATAGAATGAGCAGAAACAGAAGGAAATTAAACGGATGTAGGTATGTAGGTACATCCCAATATTTATTGCAGCTACGCTGAAGAAATTTTTGGGGGTTACATATTAAATTACCTACCAAATAATGTCTACCAATGAATCATAAATATGTCGTCTAAAAAATCATAAGAACAAACCAATACATATTTTTTTTAACAAAATATGAAGTAAATTGTAAGTCAAAAAAATGAAGGATAACAGATATTCCCTTCTAAAATTAAGCTTAGGTACCTGTTCAAAGAACTTTTCGAAATTTGAACTTTTCTACGCAAAAAGCTATCTGGCTGGTTTTCAATGGTCTACCCTGTATAATATCTTATTAATTTTAAATTACGTAACTTTTTTTTGTTTTAAACAAATTGAAATATTTTTCTTCAAAATAATGGACCAATATGAGACTACATTTGTCATAATAAACTACTAAAGCAATGATTAAAAGCTTGTAACGGTATACAAATATCAAAATAATAAAATTTTTCAAAATGAAAGGGAGTTATTGTAAGGCGCAACACACAACGAAACAATGTATTTCGCGCCAATTAGCAAAAATTAAAATATTCCGATTGAATTTGAAGTTAATCTAATTGGCCGTGGTAATAACAATAGTTTAAAAAAAGCGCTGAGCCATTACGAGAACTCACTAGAAATAGAAATTTCAGTCAATATTGCGAAAATCGTGGTGCCTACCTTTTGTTGTAATCAAAGTAATTGCGTCAAATGCAACAATTATTACATAATTTATTACCAAAACCCATTAAAGTTACCACCACAGTACAACTTATATGTATTATACACACTAAATAAAATCGCATTGTCATCTATTTACAGTTTTTCTGTTTTTATATTAAATGAAGAATTACAGGACGAATTTACTTGTACCTATCTGTACTATACTTCATAAAATTTAAGACTGCATGTGCTTAAAATAATCAACGACGGAAGGACCCACAAAAGTATGCGTTAGTTATTTTGTTAATTATTAAAATTGTTTATTAATAAATGAATAAGTATTATTCGATATTTTGGGGTTTATTGGCTTTTACGCTGTTATGACTTCCCCATAATACATAATTTTGGTGGCGTCCAGAGCCGTACTCAAAAATAATTTAAATGGTACCTTAAACAAGCTAACAATATGTTAAAAAGGAATTACAAGTATCTAATTAAGAATTTAAAATCGCTTAAGATTTTGTTGTTACAATAACAGGGCTATTTTCCGAAAATTATAACTGATGATGGCCCCTAGAAGACGAAACGTCGAACTTCAAAAGTGTTGCTACTATTGAATAGTGCGGAAAAAGTGTAGCTTATTTTGATATCCGTTCTCAAATAAAGCCAGGAAAAAAAACGATTTTGAAAAAATTAAATTTTTTCCGGATATTTTCGAATTTCAAAACTTTCTACACGGCATAGTACCTATTAGGCCCAAAATTTTTTTTAAACGACATTGTTTTAATACCTAGAGGTACACACTGCAACAAATTATTTTTAAAATGGACTACAAATTATGAAACGTCAAATAAATCCACCGAGCTGTTCATGTGTAAATTATTACGGATTTTCGTCACAGGCCACCGATTGGTGATAAAGATAAAATTCACAGAAACATCATCATATTATCCCTGGGAATCTATGTTCGTAAAGGTGTTGTAGGTATAAACAATTAAATAACAAGGAACTGTTAATATTCAGAGAGAAAGTACATTTAGAAAAAAATAAAACCTGACCTCACCTGGCCCAACCTAACTGAAAATCAAGCTTATTATGAAACAAACGAATTTTTATCATTTTCAATGTACCTATACTTCGATAAACAATTGTATGATTGTTTCGACCAACTTGATGTTAAATAAAACACTTAACCGTCATTTTTTTAGTGCATAGTATAAGAAAACTTAGAGCTGGTCATTAATTGTTACATGAAGCTAAAAAAGGCCACCCTATATACAATTTATGTATATACTAAATATGCAACAATCATTGGATTGAAATATACTTAAATATAAACGAAAGCATGTAGGTTTAATGTAATTATGGGTGGCTATGAATGTCATATTGGCAAGAAATGAATGATGTCGTTTTACAAAATTTCTTTAATTAATTATATTTACGCAACAAGTGTAATTGGGCTGTAAATTGAATTGAATCTGTACAGCATATTTGTAACAAAATTATTAACCTATTGTTCAATTCGTGGTAATCACTTAAAAAAAATAACAAAAATTCCACCACTCACTCATAAAGTAATAAAAATTAACAATTACTGTTTTTGCTACTCTTTTATAATGCATTAAAAAATTAAATCAAATTTAATTAAATTACCTACAAGCTGATATAATTTTTTAAAGATACCTATCACACTGCTCGATACATATGACAAACTAAAAAATGGATCTTACTTTTATCACTAAAAAGTTAGGTTAGGTTCATAAAGAATCCTAGCCCAATCTTCAAGAGAGGAAGTTTAAAATACGTTACATTTACATTGTAAAAGTTTGTGTTACCTGCTCGTAAAAGCGCAAAGAAAAATATCACCAAAAAGTACCTGCCTTTGACAGCATGTACAAAGCACGTAAGTTGATGTTCAAGTATGTGGATGAATGAATACTATTATACTCAAAGGCAGAAAAAAAAAGGGATTTACATCTTTTCCTTTCCTATTAATTTTAAGAAATAACAAAATAAAAAAGTATATACACATATATTAATGAATGAATGTTATCATACTTGTAACTTGTAAGCACGAATTCTTACAGTTAAAAACAGTCAAAGTAGGCCTATTATAAGTGCCTAATCGTAAAGCATACCTACATACTTATATTTGTTTAAGTACGTAAAGACTCGAGCAGAACTCGTTTTTTAACATATGGAATCATCATATTCAGATATACAGTTATAAATCTAAATTTATATAAGTTTATGAACTATCAGTTACATTAACAACATACCTGCTAGATTCTATACTTCTTGCTCCAACATTTTCATCACTAATTTTATTATTGTAAACTAAGGGTTCTGCTATTTCAATTTCATATTCACCAGATTTTTTACACGAGGTTCCAATACATTCCGAATAAAACGACAAAATTATCACATCAATTAAAAACCACACTAACGAGGTTAGAAGGATAACACGACAAGTATGAATTCGAAGTTTTCCGTGGAACATTGTTGTAAATTAATTGATTAAATAAAAGAAATGTATTCTATTTTCCTAATAAAAACCAGCCACTCATCACACAATACAGCTTTATGATCTTATGATTAAGTATTAAAGAGATTTATCACAGATATACCTGGCCGAGTAACGAAATTATTAATTGTGTGAATGTTCCACGAGGATTTATAATAATTATAATTATGTAAAAATTGTGAGCTAAAACGAAACGTCTGATATCAAAAAAAAGAAAACAAATTTAAAACGAAGCACGAACTCACGACCAAGTCTTACATTTTAGTCCGAGACATTTATTCAAAAATGTTCCGCACTTCGACAAAATCACAATGAGAAAACCACACTACTACATTATCATACTCGTCTTAACACGTACACATTCCACATTCCGGGAGCATTGCACGACAACTGTCAACTTTATGTAGACTTTTTATCGGACATGCGCTTTCGTAATGATTCTCCTACTTCACGCCTCCTATCCAATATGATTATTTTTTACGTCTACTATCCATTTCATATAATTTTCGCTACATCGAATTTCTCTTTGGTACGTAAACATGAATTGAAGATAGACAAGAACATTACAAAATTAACTTATATAAACTTAATTTACGCTTGTAATAGAATACAAATACATTACTTATATATTTCATACAGAGGCAAGTACATAAACTAACTGTTGCTGCACGTAACGAATTAAATCCAATACAGTAGGCAACCCATTATACACGATTGAGGTAAAGTGAACATTGGGGTAATGTGAGTAAAAAAGTTTTTATGAAATATTTACATTTAGGTGTCGTAGCTAGTGTAATGGGATTTAGTTTAAATGGCAGCATCCTAAGTATTTGCCCAATTGGAAAAATATGATCAGGATTACAAATCAAATTTGGCTTATCCAGAGGACGTATTAAAGTAGGGAGCATCTTATCTTAATTTTTTAGTGTTTTTTAATTAGTTAAACAATTTCACTTTATTTCACAAAACAATTCGATTTCAGTAAATTTTGTTGATAAATACTTAGTATAAATTATATTTCAAGTTCGAAAATGTTTAAAAGTTTATAGTTATTCAAGATTGTTTTGTCTACGCGTACTTTCCCACGCGTATATTATATATTGTGTATGATATATATCAGCTTAAACAACAAACATCAATGGAAAATACATCACATTTCCTCCTATTAATATGAAGATAAATAAATTTGTTAATTTAGCGTGAATTTGCCACATCCACGTGTTAATGAAAGCGTATTAATTATAATAAAAACTATAATAAGACTTAAAACTGTAAAACTTAATATTAATTTCGCTTAAGTGCCTAATGAAAATGTTTAGTTAACAAACTTTGTTAATTTTAATCGGTCCTCGATTCGCGTAATGGTTATATTCATATACAAATGTTTGCTAAATATTATTAATGCATAACTAAAGTGTATATTAATGATGATCAAGTCATTTCTATTTATAATTGTCTAAGTATTTAATAAACTCTCCCCTGCTCAATGTTTCTTCAATGAAACTATGATATTTTGCCATAACCCTGTAAAATAGGTTGCCTACCATTTTCGCTTCTCTTTAGTTTCATGATAACTGCACTACTATGAACATAGTATCCTCTTATTTGCATAAAGCAATGAATTTGAGAGGAATGCAAAACACCCTCTCAATTTTTTTATTTTACAGCCTTTTACTACTAAACTAGAACCATCTATAAGTCTTAAGAAGAAATTTAAACTTGCTATCTATACACCTATCTTTCTCTTAACTTTTTCATATACTTAATACAATCTTAAGGAACGAAGTGCATTCTAAAATACATTAATGTTAATAAATAAGCAACAAATTGCTACATAAAACAAATTGGGCACATCATAATCTGAAATCAAGTAAAGGTTAAAATTAAAAAAAGCTTTTTATTGGAAGTGTAAAAAGTAAACATTTCATGAAATTCTTCATATACCTTATAAAACAGTGTGCATAAAAAATGCACTATAACTAAGTGTTCAAAACCTAATCTACCAGAAAGGGTTTATCCATTTTAAAATTATAAATCATGTGAAACACAATTTAGTGAAATACCACATTGGGTCCTTTAATTCATAAGATTGTATGATATTCTAAACATAACAAATTAAAAATATGTCACAGCCTAAATCAATGTTTTAGCTTCTCCCTCATATTATATAAAAAATGGTTTATCTTATCAACAAAGATACTTATAATTGTAAAATTGACACCCCTTAATGATAGATATCAGTCTAATTATATTCCATTTCCCAATTCTCATATTTAAAGTTGATGTTACGCACATTATCCATATGGTAAGGAGCTTCACTCAGGTCCCCATGTTGTCCAGGCCTATTATAATGCCATTTCAACAAAATAGTCTTGTTCGGACAACTAAGCATATGTTCTTTAAATTCTTGTTCATGCATAAATTTGTGCAGATTGTTGTACAGACAAGTATAATGATTCGGATGTTTTTTCATACACTTAATTATATGGGGCTGTAACCTGCTTTCTACTAAAATGTGTTGTTTATTGAAAGGACATGAAACCAATTTTTCTTGTCCATAGGAGGTCCTGGAAAACTTTCAGTTATGAATTTAATTCCAGATTGAAATTCATATAAATGAAAACGCTTACATTTTATTAATTAATTCAAAATTTGCACAGAAACACCTCACGTACGAACGAACAAGCTATCCGAAATTATATGAAGTTGTAGGAAGTGATAAGCAATTATATCGATTTTAATTTGTTCATCGAATTGGCAACAGAAATAATGAAGAGGGAATTAAAAATTAGTGATAGGTACATTAAATTATAATAAGAAAAATGTTAAACAATCTTCTAATTATATACATGTTATATACTATTAAAAAACCATAAAAAAAAATTCAGTTGTTATTTGATTTAGATCTTACTGGACCCCTCATAGTCTGTAACCTTTCATACATTTATGTTATTTGCCCATATAACTACTTCCTGATACGTACAAAATTGAAATTAAACAAAACATTTCACTTTTTCAAACCTTTATTTTAAATGTATATTATTTCAAAATATCTTGTGCAGTTAACGTTATACATATGTATTATATACATATGTATGTGCTTATAATGTTGTTATATCCCAAAATTGTTTTATTCCCATTAGGCATTTACCAAGAATTTGTAAACGCAGACGTGAGTATATTGTTCACCAGGATTAAGAACAACACTTGGGAAATTATCCTGAAAGATATTATTTTATGTATTTTTTTTATAATATATAACGTATTAATTAACTGTATGACTTACATGATGAATTGCATCAGGCCAAATTTGGGTTTCCAAACACAATGCAGAATGTTTTCCATACGTACTATTAGCTTTACCCTAAAATAAATACAGTATTATTTAAAACTCAAAGAAATTGCTTGGTCTTATAGCAAATTAACTTAATTACCGTTTGTTCACTTATGGTGTTTCCGGTGTAAAATTGTACACCAGGTTGGTCACTGTAAACCTCCAGAACTCTTCCACTATCAGAATGTTCAACCCTAAAAGATACGAAATTATAATTTTCGAAAAAATTGTTTATAAAATAAAGGAGAAATAAATAAATAAATACCTCGCAATAAAACCTACAGTTTGACTAGTGCCCTTGTAGATGCAGAAATTAGTATCATACCCTAGTGCATTGGGAACATTATTTATCACATCCTCCAGTTTCTTGGGTGTTAGAAAATCAAACACAGTGTCCGCTACTGGTATAAGTGTGCCTAAAAAAAAAAAAGTTGTTTTATTTTAAAGTACAAACCAGTAAAAATTGGGTAATATTAGGTATATTTGAACCCCTACCTGTAGGTATCGAATCTTCTGTTTCAGTGTACCTATCAGCATTGATGGTAACAACATGTTGATACAAAGCATCAGCCCCAGCCCCATTACCGCCCAAATTAAAATACGAATGATTGGTAAGATTAACCAGAGTAGGTTTTGTAGTGGATGCTTTATAATCGATAACCACCTCGTTATCATCAGAGAGTTGGAAAGTAACATTGACCACAAGACCTCCTGGATATCCTTCTTCACCATCCACTGAATTGTAGCTAAAGACAACCTTAGTACCATCGACATAATAATCCCAAACGACCTTATCGAAACCTATTAAGCCTCCATGAATACTGTTTACGCCATCATTAGCAGCCAGCTGATATTCAGTGCCATTTAGGGTAAAGGTACTGTTAGCAATGCGGTTTGCAACTCGTCCTACGGTTGCTCCAAAGTATGGGTTTGTAGACTGAAGGTACTCTGAATATTGAATTAAATATTGTGATTAAGACAGAAATAATACCAAACTTTATTTTTAAAAATTTATAATAAGCAATATAAAAATGTTGTTGATAGTTGGTGTTAGTAATTGTACATTACTTAATTATAAGTGGGACCATAAAAAAATATTAATTACTTCGAAAATGTCCGTGAAAAAATGTGATGATTAGCGTGTCTTTTAAAATGGCACTAAAATCGTGCTTTAAGCGGTACCTATATTTAAAATTAACAATTTAATTAAACGTGTTCTCAGTATCGCCCACAATATTATAGCTCCCAGGGAAACTTAACTAAACAACATTTTTTTTTACCTACTAGTAATGATGCTATCTCTTCAGCAATAACTAGTGTAAGAAGTAATAATAAAATACATAAAAAAAGATTAATCTGAAAATAAATGAAAGATAAGCTACTTATTTTAAAGATCGTGGTTATTATTGTATTATGATTATGATAACAATGTTTGTTCATCAAAAATCAAAACTTTTTAAAAATTTTATATTTAAGTAAAATTTATCTTGTAATGAAATGAATGTATAAATAATGACAATAATAATTTTTGAGTTATGTATTTTGAAAACAATTTAATTGGTTTTAATTTGTACTCAAAAAGTTATCTCATTATCTTCTCGAAAATTACATTTTAGATAATTTACTTTTTGTTGAAAGTGAAACGATTATATCAGAATAAATAAAAATAAAAGTGTTTGAAAATATGCTTAAAGTTTTTTAACGCTATTATTACCAAACATATGTTGTGCTATTTTAAATTTTGTTGTACAAGTCAAATACCGAAGAAATATAAATAGAAACCGCTAGCAATGAGGAAGCACATACATATATAAACAAATAAAATTAATTAGGATTTAATGACGCAAAAGATATGATGATGTTAGGATGCCTTCTGGTCGTGAAAAACATTAGAAGCAGTAACAGGAGTAAAGAGAGGAAGAACTTGAAATTGTATCTAGATTAGATCATTGTTCGCAAATACTTAAGAAATGTGTATTTACTATAAACTGTTGAAGCTCATAATTCAATTATTACAGTATTTTTAAACACCCCGTATAGTGTAAAACTTACCATCGAAAGTATCATATCCCAAGGTAAGATCAGCGACTGTACCACTTGAATCAGGTACATTAATTGCAGTTATAGTAGCCCCATAGCTGATCACCTGTAAACTAACACCATTTCCGTTTGTCCAAGTGAATCTTCGGATAGTTTGAGAAGAGTTTGTTGTTGAATTTTCG
The DNA here is from genome assembly GCA_029378335.1 of Agrilus mali. NCBI lineage: Eukaryota > Metazoa > Arthropoda > Insecta > Coleoptera > Buprestidae > Agrilus > Agrilus mali. The sequence continues at coordinate 4,982,278 of CM055661.1, forward strand.
TATGTTCCAAAATCGTCCTGTTCAAGTTCGACGGTACTAGTTTCGATTGATACCATTTTTTTAAAAATATATTAAGATCCTTCGTTTACGAACGTAAAACGCGATATGAGATGGTATCACAATAATTGAGCTCTTATTTAACTTGCAGTGATGAGCAACAATATGATATAACGCACTTTAATAAGTCAAGATTGGACCGATAAACAAATCGCTTACTCATAAATATATCTGTATGTACAGTTGATAGTAAAAGCAATGGTGAACATAAAGTGCTCATGTAAAGCAACCGAAAGTAAACAGTCCTCGTATTAACTGTTCTGAGTAATACCTATAAACATTACATTATTTACCATTAATTATGTTACGAGGTGTACGGCAAATTACAACTGTCTGAGCAAAATAAGATTCTAGCTTTCATTGATACAGGTAATAAAGCAAAATGTTGACAAATTCAAACTAAAACCAAACCATGAGAACGAATATTATTTGAAATCGTTCACGGGAGAAACTATTCAAGTCATAGACTCTGTATATTGTCAAATAAAGGTTGATTCAGTCCAAGCAGCCGAAACAATATTTAGTCTTGGTTAGGTGCTGATAGAAAGAAATCGGCACAGTGAAGTAGCCCTTGCAGAGTAAGGATTATGGGGGCCCCATAGTAATGGAACCCTGGCAAGTGAAGGATTCACACTGAGGGAACCATTGCAAGATGGGGACAATAATTAGTTGTGAATATGAGGGACGCCTCATACAGCAAATATAGTAAATTAAAGCTATTTCAGAGATTAAGAACAGATCCACCATAAAAATGAAACGTTCCGACATTAAAGTTGTCGAACGTCGGAAAATGAAACGTTCAGACAATAAAGTTGTCGAACGTTAGAGAAGAACTGTACAAGATTTAGAAAATTGAGGTTCAATATGATCTTGTAAGGTGCTGAAAGAGAGAGCGGTACAAGATCAAGGAAGTTGAAATTCTGACAATCAATCAGCAAAACCTAAAACACACATTTTTTATTATTATTAAAAAAGAATACTTAAAAAAGTTACGAAAGAATAACGATATTCTCAGAACATTTTCTCATTATCCTTAGGTCCAGTGACAACTCTCTTATGGAACTCAATGGCTTGGTATCCAATTAAGAAGATGAAATATTTATTCCTGTTGAGGATGGACGACTGTGACTCTCATATGGGATCGGGATTTTTGCATTCTTACAGTATACAGCAGGTATATTACACATTTGATATTTGTAAATATTCACGAAACATTGTTGTCTCGGGCACGGCGTCATATACCCAATAAACTGCGTTATATACAAATGAAATATATTGTACACACAAATAAGAACTTGAGAATATAATAAAGGGTTCATTCTCTTTTGTTCTGCTTAAGCGAACGTATATTAGTGAAAAAGATTGAAAGTGAATAAATAAGTTTATTTATATATTTTTATTTTAACTTCTCGGCCTACTTCTGACACTTGCTAAAAGAATATTTTGCATGATAATGATATTGATATTAGCTCAATGTTAATAATTCGTGCCTATTATTGGCCAGTTGGAGAAGTCACAGTGCGAGTTCGTCCTTTGTGATTATTTCTCGTAATGTAAAGGTAGCTGGAGAGATCACACTGCGAGTCTGCCCTTTGTGACCATTGCACATCTCAGTACTGACTGTATTTATCAGATAAACAATTTAACTCTAGTATTTGTAGAGAGCACATCGCGAGTTCAGCCCCTTGTGCTAATTACACATCTTAGTAGTTGTTGTAATGTAAATAAGTGTTAAAGGCGCAATGCGAGTTACAGCCCTTTGCGCCCGAGAGCAATTCTGGAGCGGACATAATGCAAGTCTGCCCTATATGTCCATTGCACAACTCAGAATAGTTTCTCAGTAAATAATTGATCAAGTATTAAAATAACAATGACATAACGAATTATCAACATATTCATAAATATCTTTTATAAGGGACGCGAACGCTCTAACTGGAGTTTTCTTATTTTATAGGGTTGTACCCGTATTGGACGTACAATGCCTGACCATACGATATGCCCCTGCTTACGTATAATTAAATATTTTATTTTATGTTTAGTAATTTTACAATATCATATATTTTTATAAAGTTTATATATTATTATATCACGTAATCATATCATACATTTAATTTAATTGAACTTGTTATATTATTTTTTTGTTAATCGATTTTATATTTTTTTGTAATTTCTTACACAACGAAAAATTAATTACAATTTTAATAAAAAAAGATAAAACACTCGAAAATCTCGTTGAAACATTAATGAAGTAGCTCTAAATCAGCTACCTATATTACACAATTTGAAAATAATTGTAAGAAAAGTGTATTTTCAAGAAGTCAAAAATTTCAACAGTTAACGTTTACTTGAATCGTACTGTTCAACAGTTCATTTGTTAATACCTCCAGGGCTCTGATTTTCTTACATATATCCTTCGGGTTATTATCCTGTTTAAAGTTTACAAACATCTTTATCGTCTCCTTGAAATGACTAATAATTATTAATACACGTGTGCTACCGTTTGAGTCGTGGCATCCCTAGATAACGATTATAGATACGAAACTCAATTTATTAGTTAGCGATAATAATAATTACCGTTTGTTCACTTATGGTGTTTCCGGTGTAAAATTGTACACCAGGTTGGGCACTGTAAGTCTCCAGAACTCTTCCACTTTGGGGATTTTCAACCTTAAAAGATACGAAATTATAATTTTCGAAAAAATTCTTTATAAAATAAAAGAGAAATAAATAAATAAATATGTACCTCGAAATAAAACCTAAACTTTGACGAGTGCCCTTGTAGATGCAGAAATTGTTATCATACCCTAGTGCAAGGATGGCGAACCATTGGCACGTTTGAAAATTTTGATGGTACGCACAAAAACAATTTTTTTTTAAGTTATCTTTTTTAATAGAAATGAATTAAAAATTATTAATCTACACATAATTTATAATTTATGATATAAATTTGTAGTGCTGAATGCCTATCTTAGTATGTTAACTAGAACCGTCAAATTATACATTTTATTATTAAAATATCGCATGAATTCTTTCGAAGTATATACAGATGCGCATTAGATAAATTTTTTTGCGTATCCAGTTTCGCCTTCTAATGTTTTTGCATGTTGTTGCTGTCGCAACGCTCTAATCAAAATTTATTTTATATCCTGATACAATACCATTTGAAAAATTAAATTTAAAAGTCCTTGAGTGGTTAAATTTTAATGAATTAGAAATGGAATTAGTTGAATTTCAGTCAAATACCATATAGAACTAAAAATTTGTTGATTTAAGAAATGATTTAGAAATTATTGAAAGTAATCGATTATTGGATAAAATAAATAAAATTGCAGAAGATAAAATTCTAACTATACATGGAATTCAGTTCCTGACACGTTTAATTGTTTAAAACTTTAAAAATATTAGCAAAGGCAATTTTATCAATATTTTCATCGACGTGGGCATGTGAATCTCTTTTCAGAATTAAATTTTATAAAAAATAAATATAGGAATAGAATGGCGGATGAGCCGAGCTTTGCATGCGTACTGTTGAAATTAACTAAATATGAACCAGATATTAAATCTTTATCATCTTGTGTACAGCAACAAAAATCACATTAAAAACAATTGTTTTTAATGTGAATTTTGTTTCTAGCATATTGCTTTTTATAAAACATTGATTAATAAAAAATTGTTTAAATATGAATTGCTTTTATTTGTTTATTTAATTACTCTAACGTATAGTTTCACCACGCTAACATTTCGAATAAATTTTATTGTGGCACGTTTCCTATTTAAAAAAGAATTTTTATGATTTTGTGGCACGGACATCAAAAAAGATTCGCCATCCCTGCCCTAGTGCATTGGGAATATCATTTATCACATCCTTCAGTTTCTTGGGTGTTTGTAAATCAAACACAGTGTTCGCTACTGGTATAAGTTTGCCTAGGCAAAAAAGACCTCCTGGATATCCTTCTTCACCATCCACTGAATTGTAGCTAAAGACAACCTTAGTACCATCGACATAATAATCCCAAACGACCTTATCAAAACCTATTAAGCCTCCATGAATACTGTTTACGCCATCATTAGCAGCCAGCTGATATTCAGTGCCATTTAGGGTAAAGGTACTGTTAGCAATGCGGTTTGCAACTCGTCCTACGGTTGCTCCAAAGTATGGGTTTGTAGACTGAAGGTACTCTGAATATTGAATTAAATATTGTGATTAAGACAGAAATAATACCAAACTTTATTTTTAAAAATTTATAATAAGCAATATAAAAATGTTGTTGATAGTTGGTGTTAGTAATTGTACATTACTTAATTATAAGTGGGACCAAAAAATAAATATTAATTACTTCGAAAATGTGGATAAATTAGCGTGTCTTTTAAAATGGCACTAAAATCGTGCTTTAAACGGTACCTATATTTAAAATTAACAATATAATTAAACGTGTTCTCAGTATCGCCCACAATATTATAGCTGCCAGGGAATCTTAACTAAACAACATTTTTTTTGACCTAATAGTAATAGCAAAATAAGTTGGATAGTAAGTAATAATAAATCGATTCACTCAATATAAAAAATACATAAAAAAAGATTAATCTGAAATTAAATGAAAGATAAGATACTTATTTTAAAGGAAGTGGTTTCATTATCTAAGTTCGTGGTTATTATTGTATTATAATTATGATTACAATATTTGTTTATCAAAAAAAACCAATACTTTTGAAAAATCTTATATTAAATAAAGTTTATCTTGTTGAGAAATAAATGTATAAAAAATGACGATAATAATTTTTGAGTTATGTATTTTGAAAACAATTTAATTGGTTTTAAATTGTACCTACATTTTTATGTTTAGTAATTTTACAATATCATATATTTTTATAAAGTTTATATATATATCACGTAATCATATCATACATTTAATTTAATTTAACTTGTTGTATTATTTGGTTGTTATTCGATTTTATTTATTTTTTGTAACTTACAATTCAGAAGTTGGATCGTTACCTCATAAATCTAATATAATTCAACCTGGTAACGAAAGTGCCATAGCAGTAATCAATTTATCTGACTACGACATTCTATTGAATAAGAAAGCTTTAGCCAGAGCCTGGTCCTGTACTGCAGCTGAAAAGTGTATGAAAGTTGAAGATCTCCCATTATTGCCTACTGAAGAAATAATTATTGGACCTGTGAATAAATAACAGAAGGAAGCTTTAATTTTATTGCTTCAAAAATACAAAGATTGTATTGCAAAATCGGCTGAATTAAAAATCAGTCTAGAAAATGATCATCCATTTTATTTCAGACCTTTTCGCGTGTCCGCTTATGACCAACTTACAGTTAAGACTATAGTTTCTACATTATTACAAAACGACATTGTTCGCGAATCCAACTCCCTGTTTGCTTCTCCAGTCGTCTTGGTCAAGAAAAAGAATGGCGAAGATAGACTATGCATTGATTTTAGAAAGCTGAACTCTAAAACCATCAAGGACCGATTTCCACTACCACGAATTGACGATCAATTAGACCGGCTACAGGGTAGCAGCATCTTTACAAGCATAGATCTTATGGTAGATCTGGTTATCATTAAATACCGGTTGCAGAGAAGTCGAAACATTATACCGCTTTTTTCGAATTCAATCGTATGCCATTCGGGCTGGCTAATGCACCGGCAGTTTTCCACTAGCACCAGCAAAAGATATAGCCCCTGTCTACCTTGATGATGTCTCGGTCCACACTAAATCAGTAGAAGGCATTAAGAATTGTAAACTATCCTAAAAATATTTAGAGAAGAAGGATTGACACTAAACCTTTCGAAATGCAACTTTTTACTACAGTCAATAACTTATCTGGGATTCGAAATCGAAAACGGAACCGTAAAACCGGGCCTTGCTAATTGTAAGACAAAAGCAATTTTAGATTTTCAAATATCTACATCCGTTCACAACGTAAGACATTTTTTAAAGGATACGCGACCATAGCACGACCATTGACCCACCTACTAAAGAAAAATACAGCTTGAAAGTGAGGCGAGGAAGAACAACGAGCATTTGAAGCTATTCGAACAATTTTGCTTAAAAGACCAGTGCTAGCAATATTTAACCCCAACGCTGTTACGCAAGTACATACAGATACCAGCGCAAAAGGATTAGCGGGAATACTATTACAAAAACAACGCGATGAACGTTTTCATCCTGTAGCCTATTATAAATAGTAAGCAGACTACTAAAACAGAAAGTAATTTTCATTCGTATGAGTTGGAAACCCTGGCAGTCGTAGAAAGTCTTAAAAAGTTTAGAATTTATCTCATAGACAAACACTTCACAGTTATAACCGACTGCTACGCTTTAAAAGCAACTAGCAAAAAGAAAGAAATTTTACCCAGAATTGCAAGAATTTGACTTTGACGTAGAATATAGACCAGGCAACAGATTAAAACATGTAAACCAGTAAATAATTGATCAAGTATTAAAATAACAATGACATAAGGCATTATCAACACATTAATAAATGTATAAAAAATACATTAAAAAAAGATTAATCTGAAATTAAATGAAAGATAAGATACTTATTTTAAATAAAGTGGTTTTATTACTTAAGTTCGTGTTTATTATTGTATTCTGATTATGATTACAATGTTTGTTCATAAAAAAACTAATACTTTTGAAAAACACATTCATAAATATATAAAAAATACATAAAAAAAGATTAATGTGAAATTAAATGAAAGATAAGATACTTATTTTAAAGAAAGTGGTTTTACTACCCAAGTTCGTGGTTATTATTGTATTATGAATATGATTACTGTTTTGTCGCGGAACTGGATTCCAAATTATTATTTATATTAAAGGATGTTCGATTAACTTTTAAAAAATGAACTTTATTTTACTAATATAATTTACATGAGCCATCCAACCAATATCGTGGTTACAACACGAAAGTGCCTTAATCTGAGAAAAATCATAAATAATGAACTAACAGAAATCGACAAACTCAACAATTACAACGTTTGTTCATTAAAAAACCAATACTTTTGAAAAACCCATTCATAAATATCTTTTATAAGGGACGCGAACGCTCACATTTGTGTTTTCTCATTTTATAGGGTTGTACCCGTATTGGACGTACAATGCCCGACCATCCTGATATGCCCCCGTTTACGTATAATTAAATATTTTATTTTTATGTTTAGTAATTTTAAAATATCACATATTTTTATAAAGTTTATATACCTATCACGTAATCATATCATACATTTAATTTAATTTAACTTGTTATATTTTTTATTTGTTAGGTATTCGATTTTATATTTTTTTGTTACTTCTTACACAACGAAAAATTAATTAGAATTTAATTAAAAAAGATAAAACACTCGAAAATCTCGTTGAAACATTACTGAAGTACCTTTAAATCAGCTACCTATATTACACAATTTTACATAATTTCAAAATAATTGTAAAACAGATGTATTTTCAAGAAGACAAAAAAAAAATGCTACCGATGGAGTCGTGGCATGATATTATTTTTGGAACTAAACTAACATGCGTATTATTTTTCTTTTATTTTATTATATTATACATAGTACATTTATCACCTACATAGAGACGTAATTTATATTTGAAAAAAAAAATAATTACAATAACTAGAACTAACATGATTTCATAACTAGATTACATTTTTTTTATACATACATAACCCATTGAGTACTTATACGTATGTACAGGTCAAAAGAAATAAGGTGGCCTCTCAGACTTCGAGCGAACGGCGCAAAAGATAGAAAGAAAGCGCATTCGGAAGGAAAAAGATGCATTTTACCGCTCGGTGTTTGTACCGTGTTTCAAATCGGGCCCGTATTCTATACAAGTAAACTCACCCCAGTGTGTCTTAATGGTATTAGTAATATTTACAGGAAAAGTGGTAATGCACTTTAAATGAAGCAGAATTCCCATTTTGTATTTTAAATTCATACTTCATACTAATATTATAAATGCGAATGTAAGTTTGTTTGTTACGCTTTCACGCAAAAACTACTTAACCGATCATCATGAAACTTTGCACATACACTCTTGAAGGTAGTAGAAGTAACATAGGATACTTTTTATTAAAAAAAATAAAAATTTTTTTACGAAACATAAGAAAATTGTTTGTCAAAATATCGTCAAATTTAGCTACTTCAACGCCATCTAGCATCATAGTAATGAAGTTTCAACCCTGAATACTGTAATACCGGCCCACTGTATTAGAAGATCTAACAGCTAACCACAAAAATTACGGATAACCTCAAAAATGTGAATAGTTTTATACTGCATGTAACGACAGAAGAAAATAACAATAAATATAGAAAAATTAGAAACAGTTGAAACTATATTCAATTGAATTAGATATTGAATTAGATATTGTCGTCACCGTCGGTGCGGCCGAAGGAATTCCGATCTTACTCGCTGATGTTAATTCTTACTCTGCTACTATATTGACTCATTTCTATTATTATACGCTTACTTTTTATCTCTCATACTTATTTAATTTCTCCACTGCGGGCGAAGCCGCGGGCAAAAAGCTAGTATGTAATATTATTGAATGGGGTTAATTTAGTGCCCAGTATTGTTATTTCTACAATCACTTCTTCCTCAGAATACTGATTTTAGTAAGTAATTAAATTAAATAATTACAGTTGTAAACGCACATCAATTTGTAAATAATAAATAAATAAATAAATATTTCGAGGTATTCAGCTCATCTATTATTGATATTAAAATATTTATAATAATAATAATAATAAACTAATAAACGAAACATTGACTAATTAAGTTTATAGAATAAATATGTATTACTAAGTGTTTCTTTTATTTGTCCGCTTTCCTTTAAGAGCGTCTCACCAATTATGAAAAGTATTTGCTAAAAGTTGCACGATCTTTTATAAACTAAATAAAATTTGAAAATTAGGTGAAAATCATTATTAATTGTCCCTGTCATTGAAGTTTCTGATTTAAGGTTTTTTCTTATAATACGGGGCGAGTTTAGATACAACGCTATGTGCCTCATCGAAGTACGAAGACTAAATGGACTGTCCCCACTACAATATCAGCTGTGTCCATCGCGCACCGGTGGGCAAGGGCCAAGCTATTTCTGTTGGCCTGTATATTTCTAACATCTAGTAAAAATGTCTCACCGGTCTCCCCGGTATCACGTTGATACGGTTTTAGCAACGTTTGCTTTTCGTTTCGTCTTTTAACATTACCAGAAGTCTTTTATTGATACGTTATCAACAGTTTCTGCAGGGTTGCAGTACTTTTGGTGTTTCGTTTACACCACTACTGTTTTGAGATTCATCGTCAGACTCGTTGTCTGTTTCGTCTTGTAAGGCCTTACAATCGTATTACTTCATTTTGTCGACAGAGCATATGCCATTATAGGCCCCGTTGGCCCGAGCCGCCTCCGGTAAGTCTTTTATCAAATATCGGTCGTGTCTTAGTACCTTCGTAATTACAAATTAATGGTCCGTCGTATTTGGGCAGCAACTTTTTGCTTTTGCCAATTGCCATCGTTAGTCACATTTCGTTTGAGTATTAGGACGTGTTGTCCCACTTCGTAAACGGGGGCTTTGCAACGTTTTGCATCGTATCGCAACTTTTGCTTCTTTTGTTCACTCATAATGCGGTTACTATCCTTTTTGCTTGCTTTTTCCAGACTTTCTGGTTGCACGGGTACGGCTAAATTATTAACAAGGTACGAATCTTGCCTACCTCGTGGTCTGTAACTCATTAATAGTTCGTACGGACACTTTCCCGTTGTTTATTTATCGTGCAGTTAATGCTTTGATCCCATTTTTCGCCTTCGTTCACGGTTGCAGAAAGCATATTTAATATGACGCGATTCATTTGTTTCACCTGTAGACCAGGGTCGATAATTTTTGAAACCAAAAAAAAAAAATATAGTAAGATGAAACCCATTGTAGAAAGGAAGAGAATATAACAGAAATGAAGGGAAAAATAATTTACGAGCGATCTAAGGTCGGGAAGGGGAAGGGGGTGAGTTTTTAAGGGTAAAAAACGGTTTTCCTTTGAATAAAAAGGTCTATAACTTTTGTATTTACACTTTTTTCACATAACCTCAAAATTTATGTGAAAGATTCAAATTTTTGGTTTTTTATTTTTATCTTATACAAAAAATTTTTCCTTTTAACCAAATTTGGTGAAAACTTACCTATTTATGTCCCAAACACGCTGTAATTGTTTTGATTTGAAATATTTATTTTTTCACCTTATTTTTACTTAATATCGAAAAAGCACCCTAATTTTCAATCGAAAATTCTCACGTCAAAATATCTGCTTTTTTAAAAACGCTGGTGGCCTTTTTCTTCGTTTAAATCTCTACTTTCTGATGGTGTGAAAAAAAATACACATTACTATGGTCAGTTTTCTCAGGAAATGCAAAAACGAAGAAAAGTAAATTATTGTTTTAAAAATATTATAACGAATAACGTAATCAATATAAAGTATATGAATTCAATAGTACGATTTACATGTATATTTATATACTATGAGATTTTCTATGACATAAATGTAATTAGAATTTATTAAAACAACTTTTTTACTGAAAAAAATAGCAGCGGTCACATTTTTTAGATAAAATTCTCTTCGCTTTTTTGCATTTCCTGAGAAAACTTACCATAGTAATGTATATTTTTCTTCACACCATCAGAAAGTAGAGATTTCAACGAAGAAAAAGGCCACCAACGTTTTTAAAAAAGCAGATATTTTGACGTGAGAATTTTCGATTGAAAATTAGGGTGTTTTTTCGATATTAAGTAAAAATGAGGTGAAAAATTAATATTTAAAATCAAAAAAATTACAGCGTTTGGGACATAAATAGGTAGGTTTCACCAAATTTCGTAAAAAAAATAGTTTTGTAAAAGACAAATAAAAAACCAAAAAGTCGGTTATTTGAAAATTTCACACAAATTTTGAGGTTATGTGACAAAAGTGGAAATACAAAAGTAGATCTTTTTATTACCTACAACTTTGCTATTTAACTTTTTTCCATAAGACTTGTAGTTTTTCCGGAAATCAAGGAAAACCGTTTTTTACCCTTAAAAACTCATCCCCTTCCCCTTCCCGACCTCAGATCGCCCGTAAATTATTTTTCCTCTCATTTCTGTTATATTCCCTTTCTTTTCCAATGGGTTTCATCCTACTATAATTTTTTTTCACTTTTTACTATTTTTGAAGGCTTTACCACTGGTCTACTGGCCGTTTGCCCTAGGTGTTGCCATAGCGTTTTGGATCAATCGTATACCTAACTGGGAACATAACTCAACAAAGTTTTTGCTCGTAAACGCAGTTCCCCGATCGCTTGTGGTCCTTTTGGGAACACCGAACATATCGACTATTCGTTTTAAGAAGTTTGTTAATTGTCCTACACTACAATTTACTGGAGTGGAGGTAGTTCTGATTGATGTTGGATTGTTGGATATATTAATTGATATGATAATGATAATGAAAGTCCAGATTAAACGGCACTAATAAATATTTATTAACAAAAAAAAAACAAGGAAAACGTAGAATAAAATATAAACAGGTATTTGAACTAATTACTGAATAAATGGAAGTGCGGCACACGAACTTAATAGATAATTGAAAGTTGAATTGATATTGATAGATATTCTTGAAAGATAATTTGGAACGTGTATTTGATAAGGACGATCGTTGTGAACTGAACTTCGCGTGCGATGGTAAGATAGAAAATGTGCTTTATAAAAGAATAGAATAATAGAGATAGATTTTTTTCGGTGGTAGGGAATCCATTTCGGGCAGTAACATTTGTTGCTCCTCAGTAAGTCGAACCTCGTTGTTCTTTACCACCAAGATTCTGTGATTGTTGATGAAGAACTGACCCATGAGCACAGGTATTTGTTGCACCTCGTCAGGCACAACGATGGCGTTCACATGTCCCTCGACCAAATCCATCTTTAATTTAATCAACACTTCACCAGTTACCCTTGCCACACTATTGTTGTAACCGCGCACCACAGCATTGCTTGGTTTGCACGTTAGATTCTCCTTCTTGGCCACCGAACGTCGTACAATAAATATATATATATTATTGTATATTTGTCACCTAATTAGATTGTATGTACATAATTTCTTAATTTCTAACATAATAGAGCACCAGATTACGTATTATGTAGGTAAAAAACATCCAGTATACAAAATTTTATGAAAGCCGAAGGAGTGTGAGGCTAACTGTAAAATTGTGGCATCTGCCCCATATTCCGTGCCTAGTAGGCAACTTCAATTACCGCTACGTGAGCGCAGACTGCGAAAACAGGTTCACTTTCCCAGAGAGGAATTAATCATCGCTGGCTCTGCATCGAAATCCAGCTAGATTCGACGAAGTCCAGTGCTTAGTCGATGAGTGACTGGACGAGTAGTCAACGACCACTTGACGACGCGCTTTACATCCATCCTTTCTCGAAGCAAAACCCTAAAGTTTGATTCATCCAGGTTCATCCAGGTTGAAGCAGCATTCCAAACTCACAGAACCGCCTCCGACGACAGCAAATACAATCGAGTTCTCAGTGCCCTTGAACCTGGCGTACTTGATGAGATTCTAGATTTCCTCGAGAGCCCTCCATCAACAGATAAGTGCAAACTACTTAATGAAACGATCCTTTCGCGTTTCTTGCACTACTCTGACCGCCAACTTCAAAAAATATTAAACGAACTTCAGCTAGGCGATAAAAAACCTTCTCAGCTATTGCGCCAAATAAAAACTATTTCTGGAAACAAAAGCTTCTGAAGACCTCATTAAAGTTAAATGGCTTGCGTTGCTACCTCCTCACATGTCACGCATCCTAAAAGTCCTTCGTGGTTCTAATCTCGGCGATCTTGCTAAAGCTGCAGATGAAATTATGGACAGCCAGGTGGATCTTTTTATTATGGCCACCCCAGCCCTCTTCAAGTCACTCTGAGCCCACAATTTCAGAACAACTAGCTGTTTTAACTAAAGGCCTTTCTGATGTGAAATTACGAGTAGCAGAGCTTGCTCGCAAACTCCGAGATACTTCTAACAACTATCGTCGACGTCCTTCTCGTTCATCTTCTCCAGCTGTACCCAGCCTCTGTTTCTATCATAAAAAGTTTGGTGTTAACGCTCAGCGCTGCAGTCAACCTTGTACCTACAGGACGAAGTCCTCACAACCTTCTGACGGGGGAAACTAACGTGGCTGTGCACCGCACCGGCGACCAGTGCCAGCCACGTCGTTTCTTCGCCAAAACTTTCTAGTCGCCTACATATTCATGATCCCGTCACCAACCTTTACTTTCTTATAGACTCTGGCTCAGTAATTTCATTACTTCCCAAAGCTCATCTCAACAAGAAGTTAAAGTCAACCGACTTAAAACTTTTTGTTGCAAACTGCACCCCCATTTCCACGTTTGGTCAACAGTATCTCACGTTAACACTCGGCCTCCGCCGAGCCTTTAAATGGTAGTTCACAATTGCAGACGTAAAAACCGCCATAATTGGTGCCGACTTTTTAGCGCACTTCAATCTCCAGGTAACGATAACGGACCTAAAAACCATTAGATCGCTGCAACCCGCGCGAGTCTCACAAGTTTCTACTATCAGCAACCTCGATCTCCCCGGTGGATGTGTTGGCAATATTTTGCCAAGCTACTGCACGACTTTACTGATTTCACACTTCCTCAACTACCTTCACTTGCAAGTGAGACCAATGTCTCCCATCACATTATTACTCAGGGACCTCCGGTTGTTGACCGTCCTCGCCGCCTCACTGGCGAGCGCCTCAAAGCTGCTCGAGACGAATCTGATTGACTGCTTCGACAAGGAGTCATACGTCCATCCGACAGTCCATGGACCAGTCACCTGCATTTAGTGCAGAAGAAAAATGGTACATGGAGAGATACGGGTGACTACCGCAAACTTAGTGCTATGACACACCCTGACAGGTACCCGATCCCCCGTTTCGAAGACTTATTACACCGACTACATAACAAAAAGGTATTTTCTGCTATTGACCTGAAATCCGCCTACCATCAAATACCAGTCGACCCCGAAAGTATTCCTAAAACGGCGGTCACAACGCCGTTTGGTTTATATGAATATGTTGATATGCCACCAGGCCTTCGCAATGCTACTGCAACATTCTAACGCTTCATGGATGGCATTGTCCGTGGTCTTCCATTTGTTTGTTGTTATTTAGACGACGTCTTCATAGCTTTTTCCGACTACGAAGAACATCAACAGCATCTTCGTCAAACTCTTCATATCCTGCGAAATAATAACCTTCGCATCAACGTCCAGAAATCCCAATTTGCCAAGGACCAAATCCATTACCTGGGGCACTACATCAACCAACATGACTATAAACCACCTTACGATCGCATCAAGGTCATTGCTGAATTCCCCAAGCCTAATACAAACGAGAAATTACGACGCTTTCTGGGCCTTGTCAACTATTATAGATCCTGCATCCCAAATGCAGCTTCTATCCAAGCTGCACTACACAACCTGCTCAAAGGTTCTAACAAGAAGAGGAACAGAACTCCAATCCGTTGGACTCCGCCCTCTGAACAAGCCTTTGCAGACTGCAAAGCTTCCGTCATCTCTACTACACGCGCCGCATTTCTTTCACTTTCTACCCCCCTTTCACTTACCACTGATGCGTCCGACATCGTAATCGGAGCAGCTTTAGAGCAACTAGAAAACGATACCTACTTGGAAGCCCATTGCCTTTTTCTCTCGTAAACTAGCACCTTCCGAAACTCGTTATTCGACGTATGATCGCGAGCTTCTGGCCGTTTTCAGGTGGCGAGTTCACTGTCAAAACGGATCATCGTCCTTTAATTTTTGCTTTCTCCCAAAGAATGATAAAGCTTCACTACGCCAGTGTCGGTAACTCGGCTATCTTTCTCAATTCAACCTTCGGAATTAAAAATTAGTGATACATTAAATTTTAATAAGAAAAATGTTAAACAATCTTTTAATTATATATAGGTACTATTAAAAAAATTAATTCAGTTGTTATTTAATTTAGATCTTACTGGACTCCTCCTAGTCTGTAACCTTTCATACATCTATGTTATTTGCCCATATAACGCTACTTCCTGATACGTACATAAATGAAATTAAATAAAACATTTCACTTTTTCAAATCTTTATTTTTATTGTATATAATTTCACAATATCTTGTGTAGTTAACGTAATAGATATGTATTATATACATATGTATGTGCTTATAATGTTGTTATATCCCAAAATTGTTTTATTCCCATTAGGCTTTTACCAAGAATTTGTAAATGCAGACGTGACGATATTGTTCACCAGGATTAAGAACAACATTTGGGAAATTATCCTGAAAGATATTGTTTTACGTATTTTTTTATTTTATATAACGTATTGATTAACTGTATGACTTACATGATGAATTGCATCAGGCCAAACTTGGGTTTCCAAACAAAATCCAGAATGTTTTCCATACTTATTATTAGCTTTACCCTAAAATAAATACAGTATTATTTAAAACTCAAGGAAATTGCTTGGTTTTACAGCAAATTAATTTAATTACCGTTTGTTCACGTATGGCGTTTCCGGTGTAAAATTGTACACCAGGTTGGTCACTGTAAGTCTCCAGAACTCTTCCACTTTGGGGATGTTCAACCCTAAAAGATACAAAATTATAATTTTCCAAAAAATTGTTTATAAAATTAAAGACACAAAATAATTAAATACCTCGAAACAAAACCTAAACTTTGACGAGTGCCCTTGTAGATGCAGAAATTGTTATCATATCCTAGTGCATTGGGAACATTATTTATCACATCCTTTAGTTTCTTGGGTGTTTGTAAATCAAACACAGTGTTCGCTACTGATATAAGTTTGCCTAAACAAAAAAAGTAGTTTTATTGTAAATATTGGGTAATATTAGGTATATTTCAACCCCCTACCTGTAGGTATTGTAGCCTCTGTTTTAGTGTACCTATCAGCATTGATAGTAACAACATGTTCCAACAAACCATCAGCCCCAGACCCATTACCGGCCAAATTAAAATACGAATGGTTGGTAAGATTAACCGGAGTAGGTTTTGTAGTGGATGCCTTATAATCGATAACCACCTCGTTTTCATCAGAGAGTTGGAAAGTGACATTGACCACAAGACCTCCTGGATATCCTTCTTCACCATCCACTGAATTGTAGCTAAAGACAACCTTAGTACCATTGACATAATAATCCCAAATGACCTTATCAAAACCCCTTAAGCCTCCATGCAAACTGTTTGCGCCATTATTAGCAGCCAGCTGATAAACATTGCCATTTAGGGTAAAGGTACTGTTAGCAATGCGGTTTGCAACTCGTCCTACGGTTGCTCCAAAGTATGGGTTTGTAGACTGAAGGTACCCTGATTATTGAATTAATTTTGTGATTAAAACAGAAATAATACCAAACTTTATTTTAAAAATTCATAATAAGCAACATAAAAATGTTGTTGATAGTTTGTGTTAGAAATTGTACATTACTTAATTATAAGTGGGTTCATAAAAACATTTATTAATTATTTCGAAAATGTCCGTGAAAAAAAGTGTGGTAATTAGCGTGTCTTTTAAAATGGCACTAAAATTGTGCTTTAAACGGTGGATTTAAAATTAACAATATAATTAAACATGTTCTCAGTATCGCCCACAACATTATAGCTCCCAGGAAAACTTAAAATAACATTTCTTTGACCTAATAGTAATGATGCTATCTCTTCAGCAATAACTTGGATAATAAGTAATAATAAATCGATTCAATCAATATGGGTCATAAGAAAAAAAGATTAATCTGAAAATAAATAAAAGATAAGATACTTAAGAATAAACTATCAACGGTACATTTATTGTAAAAGATTATGTAATAAAATAAATAAAACAAAGAATTAATATTCACCAATTTATTGACACTCGACAATTGTTTCGGGCATGGCCCAGTATCAAGAGTATCAGTGTACTCTTCATAATGGGCTATGCTCGAAACAATTGTCGAGTGTCAATAAATTGGTGAATATTAATTCTTTGTTTTAATTATTTTATAATAAGATACTTATTTTAAAGGAAGTGGTTTTATTAACTAAGTTCATGATTATTATTTTACGTAAAAGAATAACAACGAGCTGATTATGATTAAAATGTTTGTTCATCAAATAACCAATACTTTTAAAAAACTTATATTGAGCAAAATTTATCTTGCTGAGAAATGAATGAAATAATGAGAATAATAATTTTTGAGTTATGTATTTTGAAAACAATTTAATTGGTTTTAAATTGTACCTACAATTGTATACCTAAAAGCTACTCTCTCTTTAGACTGAACTCAAAAAGTTATCTCATTATCTTCTCGAAAATTACATTGTAAATAATTTACTTTTTGTTGAAAGTTACGCGATTATATAAGAATAAATAAAAATAAAGTTTTTTAACGCTATTATTACCAAACATATGTTGTGCTATTTTAAATTTTGTTATACAAATCGAATACCGAAGAAATGTAAATAGAAACCGCTAGCAATGAGGAAGCACATACATATATAAACAAATAAAATTAATTAGGATTTAATGACGCAAATGATATGATGATTTTAGGATGCCTTGGGATCGTGAAAAATATTAGAAGTAGCAACAGAAGTAAAGAGAAAAACTTGAAATTATATCTAGATTAGATCACTGTTCGCAAATACTGAAGGGATGTGTATTTACTATTAACTGTTAAAGTTCATAATTAAATTATTACTGTATCTTTAAACACCCCGTATAGTGAAACACTTACCATCCAAAGTATCAAATCCCAAGGTAACGTCATCGACTTTACCATTCTTATCAGGTACATTAATTGCAGTTACTGTAGCCCCATAGTTGATCACCTGTACACTAACACCATTTCCGTTTTTCCAAGTGAATCTTCGGACGGGTTGAGAAACTCCTGTTTTTGGATCTTTGAATGTTCCAAAGCCGTCCTGTTCAAGTTTGACGGTATTGGTTTCGAAAATTCCCATTTTTGTTTTTAATAGAGTAAGATCTTTCGTTTACGAACGTTGGTAAAACGCGGTATGAGATGGTATCACAATATTTCAACTCTTATTTAACTTGCAGTCATGAATATGGTCATGAACAACAATATGATATAACACACTTTAATAAGTCAAGATTGGACCGATAAACAAATCGCTCAGGCTCATATATCTGTATGTACAGTTGATAGTAAAAGCAATGGTGAACTAATGTAAAGCAACCAAAAGTAAACAGTCCTCGTATTAACTGTTCTGAATAATACCTATAAACATTACATTATTTTCCATTAATTATTTTACGAGGTGTACGGCAAATTCCAACGAAAAATAAATTATAATTTTAATAAAAGAAGATTAAACACTCGAAAATCTCATTGAAACATTACTGAAGTACCTTTAAATCAACTATATTACACAATTTCAAAATAATGGAGCACTAGTAGATTACGTATTATGTAGATAAAAAACATCCATCAACAAATTGTCAAACGTTATCACATATATACAGGGTGATAATATATTGTACTCCTCAAATAGTACTAAAAGTAAATAACTTGTATGATATTAAATGATGAGACATTATATCACAATATGATTTATTTCTCAACAAGTAACTAGTTATTTAACAAGAACATAAACAAAACGAGGGTTGCTACAATAGGGGAATTACACATGGCTTATGCTATATTAATGCCGCCAGTGCGCCACACCTTTCTTTAACTTTCTTTGTACTTATGCAACACATAATACATAACTGTCTATACATAGGGCCATTATAAAATTTAAGTAGGAAAAGACAACATGAACAAAGTTTTTATTTTTGGTAAGTAGATTTGGGTGGATTTGAGTTGCAATATACAAAATATATACATTATGAAATATAATATACACATATCCATACAGCTAAAGAATCAAATAAACTTTGTTTTTTTGGTTAAACTGTAGAATCGCGGCTCCTCCTAAAAATGGAAAAAAAAAAATTTTCTTTCTGTAAAATAGGGTTATTTTAGTGTAAATATAAAAAAAATGAAGGGGAAAGTGATATTTTTAATGGTTTATTAATAAAAATTGCAAAAACTACTAAAAAACGTGACTTAAAGCTTAAGTGATTTTAGTAAAAATTTGACGTTGTCCAAGATGGTTTTGCTTAGGTTATGGTATGAAGTGGTCGCTATGATTAAAATGTTTAAAGTGCTATTCACCATCAAGAGGATTTTTGCTTACGTTAAGTTTTGGTATGAAGTGGTCGCGATGATTAAAATGTTTGAAGGGCTATGCACCACCAAAATGTGCTATGCATAGCAACCTAAGCTTCTTGGTTGTGCATAGCACTTTAAACATTTTAATCATAGCGACCACTTCATACCATAACCTAACCTAAGCAAAAGCCCTCTTGGAGGTTAATGCACCTTAATAGGTCGATATAGGAAATAAACTGAAATCAACTAGGACTGAAATATTGCACAAATAAGAATTATTTGTGGAACACTCTATATATATTTCGCAACGGTCATCACTGCGGCTCGGCCACTTTCGGATCGTCTCGGGTCTCGATTCCAGTAACAATTGACGAATAAATAAAAATTGTTAAACAATCTTCTAATAATATATTATTAAAAAGAAAATAGCTGACATCTTTACTGAAACTTTTTAAATTCAGTTATTTAATTTAGATCTTACTGGACTCCTCATAGTCTGTAACCTTTCATACATCTATGTTATTTACCCATATAACTACTTCCGGATACGTACAAAAATGAAATTAAATAAAACATTTCACTTTTTTAAACCTATATTTTAATTCTATATAATTTCACAATATCTTGTGTAGTTAACGTTATAGATATGTATTATATACATATGTATGTGCTTATAATGTTGTTATATCCCAAAATTGTTTTATTCCCATTAAGCTTTTACCAAGAATTTGTAAATGCAGACGTGACGATATTGTTCACCAGGATTAAGAACAACATTTGGGAAATTATCCTGAAAGATATTGTTTTACGTATTTTTTTATTTTATATAACTTATTAATTAACTGTATGACTTACATGATGAATTGCATCAGGCCAAATTTGGGTTTCGAAAGCAAATCCAGAATGTTTTCCATACTTATTATTAGCTTTACCCTAAAATAAATACAGTATTATTTAAAACTCAAGGAAATTGCTGGGTTTTATAGCAAAATTAATTAAATTACCGTTTGTTCACCTATGACGTTTCCGGTGTAAAATTCTACACCAGGTTGGTCACTGTAAGTCTCCAGAACTCTTCCACTTTGGGGATGTTCAACCCTAAAAGATACGAAATTATAATTTTCGAAAAAATGTATAAAATAAAAGACAAAAAATAATTAAATACCTCGAAACAAATCCTAAACTTTGACGAGTGCCCTTGTAGATGCAGTAATTAATATCATACCCTAGTGCATTGGGAACGTTATTTATCACATCCTTCAGTTTTGTGGGTGTTAGAAAATCAAACACAGTGTTCGCTACTGGTATAAGTTTGCCTAAACAAAAAAAAGTAGTTTTATTTTAAAGTACAAATCCGTAAAAATTGGGTAATATTAAGTATATTTCAACCCCCTACCTGTAGGTATTGTAGCCTCTGTTTCAGTGTACCTATCAGAATTGATTGTAACAACATGTTCCAACAAACCATCAGCCCCAGCCCCATTACCGGCCAAATTAAAATAAGAATGGTTTGTAAAATTAACCGGAGTAGGTTTTGTAGTGGATGCTTTATAATCGATAACCACCTCGTTTTCATCAGAGAGTTGGAAAGTGACATTGACCACAAGACCTCCTGGATATCCTTCTTCACCATCCACTGAATTGTAGCTAAAGACAACCTTAGTACCATCGACATAATAATCCCAAACGACCTTATCGAAACCTATTAAGCCTCCATGAATACTGTTTACGCCATCATTAGCAGCCAGCTGATGAACATTGCCATTTAGGGTAAAGGTACTGTTAGCAATGCGGTTTGCAACTCGTCCTATGGTTGCTCCAAGGTTTGGGTTTATAGACTGAAGGTACCCTAATTATTGAATTAAATATTGTGATTAAGACAAAAATAATACAATACCAAACTTTATTTTTAAAAATTTATAATAAGCAATATAAAAATGTTGTTGATAGTTGGTGTTAGCAATTGCAGTACATTACTTAATTATAAATAGGTTCATAAAAAAAATATTAATTACTTCGATAATGTCCGTTAAAAAATGTGATGATTAGGGTGTCTTTTAAAATTGCACCAAAATCGTGCTTTAAACGGTAGATACGGTCACACGTACAGGCATGGGCGCGCACACACACAAGGAAAGATAATGGTCCCGAAAACACCGCCGATAGATTCGCAGAATTTACACAGAGCAATTAAGTTCTCGTAAATTCTGGAAGAATTCTTTAAAAGTATTTAAGGGAGATCGCATCGGCGACGAGGCATTCTGTTGACAACAAGTGATCAAGAAAGTAAATAAATAGTGAGACCGAAAAGTGAATAAAAATAAATAGCAGTGCGAGTAAACAGTAGTAGTGTGGTAAATAAATAGTTAGCGTTGAACTGTACATAAATGATGTTTGTGATAAATTAAATTGTTATCGTTTTATGCTGGATTAGTTGTTAATTTAATTGTTAATTTGTTTTGTTACTTTTCTTTATTATTTTAATAAACTTTTTACAAATTAGTTACGTTTTGGAACCCCAAGAACGTTACAATATAATTAAACGTGTTCTCAGTATCGCCCAAAACATTATAGCTCCCAGGAAACCTTAAAATAACATTTTTTTTTTAGCTTATGGTAATGATGCTGTCTATTCAGCAATAACTTTGATAATTCAATATGGGTAATAAAAAAAATTAATCAGAAAATAAATAAAAGATAAGATACCTACTTATTTTGAAGGAAGTGGTTTTATTACCTAAGTTCGTGGTTATTAATGTATATAAAAAGAATAACGAGCTAATTATGATTACAATGTTTGTTCATCAAAGAACCAATACTTTTGAAAAATCTTATATTAAGCAAAATTTATCTTGTTGAGATATGAATGTACAAAAAATTTACGATAATAATTTTCGAGTTATGTATTTTGAAAACAAATTAATTGGTTTTAAATTGTACCTACATATGTATACCTAAAAGCTATTCTCTGTTTAGACTGAACTCAAAAACTTATCTTATTATCTTCTCGAAAATTACATTGTAAAAATTATAGATATAAGAATAAATAAAAATAAAAGTGTTTGAAAATATGCTTAAAGTTTTTTAACGCTATTATTACCAAACATATGTTGTGCTATTTTAAATTTTGCTGTACAAATCGAATACCGAAGAAATGTAAATAGAAACCGCTAGCAATTAGGAAGCACATACATATACAAACAAATAAAATTAATTAGGATTTAATGACGCAAAAGATATGATGATGTTAGGATGCCTTCGGATCGTGAAAAATATTAGAAGCAGTAACAGGAGTAAAGTGGGGAAGAACTTGAAATTATATCTAGATTAGATCATTGTTTGCAAATACATAAGAAATGTGTATTTACTATACTGTTGAAGCTCATAATTCAAATATTACAGTATTTTTAAATACCCCGTATAGTGGAAAACTTACCATCCAAAGTATCATATCCCAAGGCAACGTCATCGACTTTACCATTCTTATCAGGTACATTAATTGCAGTTACTGTAGCCCCATAGTTGATCACCTGTACACTAACGCCATTTCCGTTTTTCCAAGTGAATCTTCGGACAGGTTGAGAAACTCCTGTTTTTGGATCTTTGAATGTTCCAAAACCGTCCTGTTCAAGTTTGACTGTATTAGCTTCGAAAATTCCCATTTTTTTCTTTAATAGAGTAAGATCTTTCGTTTACGAACGTTGGTAAAACGCGGTATGAGATGGTATCACAATATTTCAACTGTTATTTAACTTGCAGTCATGAACAACAATCAAGATTGAACCGATAAATGAATCGCTCAGGCTCATGTATCTGTATGTACATCAGTTGATAGTAAAAGCAACGGTGAACAAAAAAGTGTAAGGCAAATTCCAACAAAAAAAGCAAAAAAAAGCATCCATCAACAAATTGTTAAACGTTATCACATATACACAGGGTGATAATATATTGTACTCGTTTCAGTTTCAAATTGTACTAAAAGTAAATAACTGTCTATACTATAAGACCATTTTAAAATTTAAGTACGAAAAGACAATTAACATGAACAAAGTTTTTACTTTTGGTAAGTAGATTTGGGTGGATTTAAGTTGCAATATACAAAAATTTTATGAAAGCCGAAGGGGCGTGATCTGTTTTTTTAAAGTATAACGAGTACGAAGACTTTAAATTTATGGTGTTATCTATTTACTAACAATTTAATTTTTTGACCACTCTGTATATACACTAACTAAAGTACAATTTGTTTAAGCATTAAACATTGGATGCTGACTTACCTATTCACTCTTAATATGCATTTCAATTAATTTTCATAAATCAAATATAATTTAAAAAAGTAATAAATTTACTAACAAATTTCAACATGCTGGCGTCATCTATACTTTTACTCTGAAAATAACATATTTGTAATTTGTATTTTTTGATCGCTGTAGGCTGTACCGGGCTGTACAAAAATCACGGAAATTCGTAAGCAAAAAGTAAGATTCTCAATGCGGTAGAGTTACTATTTTAGATATAAAATTGTTATATCGATAATATTATATATTTAACAACTTATATATTAATCTTTATTATTGATTATTGTTCTTTCTTTTTTTTTTCTTTTTCTTTGATAATAAATTTGTATTTTATTATACTAAGATAAATGTACCTCTTATGATAATATGTTAATTATGTAAAGGGAATTCCCGTTTGAATAAAAGTAAAAAAAAAGAATAAAAAAAAAATATTTTTTCTTTGTTATTTTCACTTACGATTCAACGTATACCATTCATTAATGCTTTAAAGTATTTTTATTTTCTCAAATAACAATAAATCACAAAAGACTTTATAATGTATCAAACTGTATTAAAACATCTTCGCAGCTCAGTAGTGATTAATTAATAAAAAGGTTAAAGTAAATACTAATTTAAAACGTATTGATCAGGTAAGCCAACTAACCAGCTAACAAATTTAAGTATTACTAAAAAGTGAAAGAAGATTTTTTAATATTATGTTTTTAAAAGTTGTTTTGTTTTACGTTGTTCACAATTGCGTTTATTTTATTGTAATATTATTTACAATTTTGTTTGTTCTACTTTCTTCCATATTAATACAATAAGTACATCTCAAATATTTTATTATAAAAAACTAATTAAATCCATGCTTTTTATTTAAATCGATTTGAAATATGTCCTCAATATCATAAATATTGTTTAAGTATAAGAAAGATTCAAATACACATTACACCTCTATCTGAAGTAATTATTCTAAATTAAGTTATTACATCTTAACATAAATAAAATGAAGTGTTTCCTTAATAAATTAAGAAAATAAATAACAAAAGTAATATTTCTCTCATTACACTACAAATAACAAATAGTCTTATGTTCTCGTCAGGTTTGCATTACAAATATTTTTTAATTTATCATATATAATTATCAATCTTTCTTATCGGGTGCTTTCCCTAACAAAGGAGAAAAATGGTTTTCTTTGGAGGGTTTTACATTCAAATTTAACAGTGAAGGTGAATTTGGTATTATGTTTGATACACTCACTGGTGATATATTTAGATTAATCAAACTTGGTGTGCTAGAAGTCCCTGGGACTGTAGGAAGTAGTAAAAGGACTGAGTTAGCTGGTAGCTGACAGTTGGTTAAGGGTATGGGTGGTTTTCCTTGCAAGGACGACGCAGAAAACTGAGGATTTTCAACTGGATATTCTGTTTTGATTGTACTACTAACAGTGGTCTGATCAGTTACTTCTTCAAAATTCATTTCTGAATCTGAATTCATATCCGAAGTGGTGGGCAATGGTTCTTCTTTGACTTCTACCTTAATCTGATTAGAACAATCATTTTCAAAATCTTGATCACTTCTGCATAAAAATCATTTTTTAGATATGAAAAATAATATATTGACAAATATGTACTTACATTATAGAAGGTGGTTCCTCTTTAACGATAACATTTTCAATGTTCCATTTCTCTTCCCTGAAAAATTAACATACATGGTTGAAAATACACTCATACACTGGTCAACTGTGGAAAAATAATTTATAATTACTCACTTAATGTTTATGTGCTCAAAACAATAATCCGATTCATCTTTCCTAAAATAAAAATTATTACTTTTAGGAAACTTAAGAGTTATTACCACATATTTTTTTAAAAATAGATGTGCTTATTATAATAAAAAACTTCCATCCACATTGTACTTACTTTTTGATCGAAATTTTATAATCTTCCGTCTCAGTGTCATTTTCCACCCTAAAAACAATAATAAAAACTAATATTTTCATTTTTATAAAATCTAAG
The DNA here is from genome assembly GCA_029378335.1 of Agrilus mali. Lineage (NCBI taxonomy): Eukaryota > Metazoa > Arthropoda > Insecta > Coleoptera > Buprestidae > Agrilus > Agrilus mali. The sequence goes on from CM055661.1 coordinate 5,007,883, forward strand.
CTGAAGGGTATAAATGATTTTTAACGAATATGTAAAACAACGAGAAATTCTAGCTATCTATTAAAATTACTGGAAGTCATTTAGGACATTTAAGAAAAAAAAAACACAAAGTAATTAGTCAATGATATATTGTACATATATTCTTTAGTTAACAAAAGATTTGTTTAATAAAAATTTGCTGCTAAAATGCATAAGTTCATGTGTAAATGTAATGTTTAATATAAATAAAAAAATTATGTGTATAATGGCTCACCCATGCATATGGAATTGTTGTTCATGACATGAATGTCTGTTTTTAATTAAGTCAAGACTTTTATGCTTTTCTCTATTCTCATATAATAAAGGTAGAGCATCTGCTTTCAACAGTTGTCTCTTCTTTCGTTGATCAAAACAATTATTTCCAAAATGCCGAGAACAAACTCGGATATTGTCAATTTGCTTGAAAGAAGATTGATTGATTTGTAACAATTCAATCCAACATTTCCGTTTTTTAGGATCTCTGGGCAACCTTTAATATATATGCATATATATTTACAATATCATTTGAATACAAAAACATGTGTTGATTTACTTGTGAAAAGTGATCTTGATACCACTGGAAATTTTCACACCAGTGGAAGAAATGTTTTTTTTCCAATTTTGGGTGTCACTTCTGCTATTGCAAGACGGAACTGCACACTGCACCATTCTTAATCCTTTAATATACAATATTTTACAATTCATCCACAAAATAAAACACCCCTAATACACATTACAACCACAATCAAATTTAGCCTAACAATTCAAAATATTGTCAATATTGTCTGCTGCCGCTGAATTACATAATAATTATCGTGAATATTACCTAAAGTATCTGCTTTGATTTGCTGCTACTTTTCTACACCTAGATCGTCCTGCAACTAGTTTATAAGTTCCACGTTTAATTTGTTTCGTTTGACCCCTTTTATTTAATTTTTGTCTTGCACGAAATTCCCGAACTCTTTCAGTTGAGGATTTTGCCATTATCTTGACTTTTCTCCGATTTTAAACTTTCAGAACTTTCATAAACATAACATAAACATTGACACATTACTAATACCAAAACTAAACACATCAACATAAACAATGTTTTCTTGAAACAGCTGATGCACCTTTATGCGTCACTCTAACAACCAATCAACCGCATCATTGCATTTTCGCATTTTCTATCCCTCTCCTCTCTTATTGGATTTCATATTTTTCTAATCTTTCTAATAAAAGTTATTATCAATAATGCAAATCAAATAGGGGTAAAGTATAAAAGTTATTGTTATGAACTTGTAATTGTTATTGTTTAATGAATTAAAAATTATCTGTTTGTTTCTGTGCAAATACATAAATGGTAAGTTGGTTTTAATCACACCAGCATATTTAATATACAATATGATTTCATTATTATTTCTTCTGTAGAATAGTACATAGCTTGTTAATATTTCACAAATAATCTCTTTAACCGAAGTTTGCTCTTGCTCGTTCTGTAACTGATTTTGGTTTACACGTTTTACTCATTTTTATAGCTTTCAGGCTCATTTTTAAGTATTTTTTCAAGCTTTGTATGCTCTAATGGCTCTAGCTCATCCTATTGCTCATTCAGCAGCTGATTTTGCTTTAGGTATTTTTCTTTTTTTGTATGCTTTCATATATTTTGCATATCTATTTCATTAGAGAGCTATAATCACAAAACCAAATTATTGAATTATGTGTTGATTAACAATTGATTAAATGTTTTTTTCCATTAATGATAAATGCCCACTTTTTATTCACATTAGGTAAAAAAGGAGTGTCTGTACTCAAATGTAAACGTTTAGTTTCACAAACTGACAGTTTTGCTTCTTCTCCACTTCTCTTATACTATTTGCCATAGTATATTGTAGATCATTTAATTATTACATAGATTAATATAAGATTATGGGTTAGAGTACTAATTGTAAGTACATAAAAATTTCTGTTGGATTATTAAGCTGAAGACACACAAAGCGGTTCAGCCGCTTCGGTCGCTGAAGCAGCGTTCCATTTCTAAGATTAGATAAATAAAAATCCAAGTTATAATGCTTTGCTGAAATCCACACAAAGCTATTTTAACAGGGATTTTAATACTTTTTGCGTTATAGCTTGTAATCATAATAAAATACGATTTGACAGGGAATTAATGAATTTCTAAACCATTTCAGAAAGGCTGAAACGGTATAAATCTTTTGTTAGTTGATCTATAAATAACAGTAGTGTTTTCTCGCTTTTCTCCCCGGTACGCCGACAGCGCAATTTAGGATTAAATAAAGTAATAATAATGTTAAAAAGTCATGCAACATGTACTTTTATAATTAATTTTTTAATTAAAATATTGTTGTGAAATACCTTTGCTGTTCAATTGGGCTAAATGGTTTTTCCATTTTTATCTTTCCTCCAATTTGTTGATTACTATTTGGGCGTAGAATTCTGGTCTCATGAAACAGTGACACAGTTTCAAGTAGTTTTTCTCTGTAATTAAAGTATAAATATGCGTTTACAAAAGAAATTTTCTTTGATATATGAAATACAGTTTTGATACGATTCTAATATTAACCTTTGTAATTGGAGTATTGATGACATTTTTAACTTTAGTCGATTTCTGTATTCGTTTATGAGAGCTGGTAATTTTCGTTTTTGCTCATCAGATTCTTTAATCTTCGCCAAAATCATTTCTACACTGAGTTGCTTTTTACGCCTCTCATTTACTTTTGAATTAGTTGATATCCTTTTTCTCTGCTTTTCTGTTTCTTGGGTCGTAGCATTTCTTTTTCTGAGCTTCTGTTTGTATTCGGTTTGAAGTTTGGTACATGTTTTTTTAATATTAGATATTGGATTTTCGTTTTTATGATTATCAGAGCTAAAATATAAGTGTTCGAAATATTAGTGAACCGCGCGCTAATAGAGAACATATTAACGGTGACGTTTGTGCTGTGTTTCATCACTCTTAATATAAACGATAATAATAGTATACAACCTTAGACAAACAAGTATACAACTCTAGGAATACAGAATACAATTAATGGTCTTTCAAATAACTAATTTTTTTAGTATGTTGTTGTTTTAAATTTAGCAAATAAAATACGTAATACATTTCCTTGGATGTTTACGGAAAGTACGGAAAGATTTTTTTGAAACAATTACTTTCACGTAAAGAGGTTACTTACTCATTTTCTTGCAATAAAACTTTTCGTCTTGAAAATCGTTGTCTTGATTTTTTAGATGAATTTTTAGGTAAATGCTCCTGAAAATTAAAAATAGAGGGTACCGCTTCTTTTTTAAGTGCCCTTCTGCAATCAGGTGGAAATAAAAAATCAGTACTTAAAAAATGCTCACTACAAATAGATGTCTGTTTTGAAGGGATGTAGTTTTTCCGTCTTAACGCTTTAATCCACTTTTCTCGCATTTCTGGGTTCACGGGAAACCTAGATAGGTATATAGTGGAAAACCTTAACATATCCTTACATAAAACTATTTATTGATCAAATAACTTACCTATGAAACGATATTGAGGAATTTTTCTTGAATCTATTTGTACAACCATATGCACAACAAGAATTAACCATTTTTTTTAAATTAATACATAATTATTAATTATTTCACTAAAGCACTTGATATTGATATCCGAACACACTTGCCTAGAAAGAACAATTAATGTGAAAGTAAATGAAAACATACCTAATAGGCATTATAGGCAACCAATATTACGTAGACAGGCAAAATACATGTCCCTAGTTCCATCTAACGATTATGACCAAACTATGAGTTAAACTAAAAAAAACTTTTCAAATTAAGATTTTTCCCTTCAGCAAAATTTAATTTACTATACAGGGTGTTGATAAATTGCAAAAATAATCGCCGCTATTTTTTGCATAGCCTCATATTTTGTGATTCTGAACAACTTTCTCCTATAACTTTTTTCAATTGTACGAATATATAGGGGTGCTGCCACTTAAACTAAATCTTATTTTTGCAATTTCTCAACACCCTGGTTAGAAAATTAAATTTAAGTAAACCGGAGGATGTTGTAGTAAAATTTGGAACAACTTGTATTTGACAACTTTTTTAATTTAAATTATAGTGAATGTTCGAAAATATAGCAACTGTACACTCATTCTTTTATTAATAATGAAAGTGGTACCTATGGTGGTACCTACAATAAAATTGTAATAAGAAACATTGGTAATTTTATTTGGTAACCGAATGTATAAAAAGAAGTAAATCAAACAGAATTTAATAGCGCTATCGATTAATAGATAACGCCACTGGCTAAAATTCTGTTTATATACTTTTAAAGTTATCTTTATATAAATCGATCTACAGCGCCACCAAAATTAAATTATTTTAGTTTATAAGTCAAATGTTGGTGGCGTTTTAGGTGTTGTTGATAGTGTCGTTATTACCATAATAAACGCGTCCAATAGATTTTTATACATAAAATAAATCCAAGAAATTGCCCTTAATGAAGAAATCGAATGAACCTAAGTAGTGCATATGGTAGTTTTGAAACTGACGAACTTTTGTGTGTACAAATCGTGTGTATTCTGCAGTACCATTTGAAGTGATTTGACCTGTGGAAATGTAACGTACAGTAAAAGTAGTAAACAGTGAAGGATATTGATAGAAAAAAATTGCACCACGTAATATTTGCAATAGTGTCTTCAGAAGTCTATTAAGGTTGGTGGTATATTTAAAAAATCTAGCTTTAAATTGTGAAATTAATCAAAAATTCTTTATTTTTTCATTTGCCCGACATCTAGCGTAGAAACAATGAACTCCAGAAATTTAATTATCTTTTATTATTCAAATTTTTCTTTCTAAACCATTTATTATTTATTATTTTATTAATAAGGTACATTTTAAACGATAGCATACAATAATATCTGGATTTTTTCCAACAAATTAATATAATTAATACTATGTATAATTTACAATATTTTAATTTTTAGTGTTTTCAGTGTTTATTTACATTAATCTTAATTATTAATGGTTAAATTATGTTAGTGCAAATGCAAACAAAATTTCGGGTGGTAATAGACAATTACTAATTAAGGTGCTTATCATGTACACTTAATTAATTTTTTAGTGGTGATATTAATATATTATGTACCTATTACTTGAACTCAAACAAAAAGAAGAAATGTAGAGGACAACAAAGTGCAGAAAATAGCAAAAAAATAATTCTTGCTCCAATATAAAACACAAAGATTAACATAAAAAATTTGTACCTAAATATACTTGCAAATTATATATAAAATTTATAAAATATTACAATAACCTACCCCACCAAACCTACTACGGAACTGAGACGAAGCAACAATTAAACCCTCATGCTTACTATCAGATAATAAAAAACAAGGATCACGGCAACACTCACTTCATACTTGTTGTCTTTTACGTGCCGTAACCTTATGATACTATGTATGTACCTAAATCTAAATGGTACTTGTATAGAACGAAGGTAAAAAATGCGTCTAACAGCAGTAATTGCTTTCAAATTCTTCACAATTTCTACGTAACAGCAAACCATAATCTACTTCGTCTTTTCTCGCCAAATTTTCTGAATTTTCCATTTTTTTTTAATTTATTACTCTACTGCCTCTCCTCTTTCATTTACTGTAGGTAGAAGATACTTCTTAGTTTTACTCGTTTTTTACCTTTAATTCAATTTCTTTTTCTTTGAAATCGTATTTTTTCAGATTGGGCTAAAGTTATCTAAAAAATATTTCCAATATTTATTTCTAGATGTTGTACTGTGTAATGGCAAATTGTTCAAGTACGAACAACAGAAGAAGCACCGGTTTCAATCCATATGTGGAATTTTTTTCATTTCCGAAAACTCAAAATATTCGTGAAAAATGGATAGAGAAGTGTTGTCAAAAATACAGGATCGATGCAAGTTCATCAAAAATTTGCTCTAAGCATTTTCGCCCCACAGACTTTCTTGATAAAACACGATTACGTGAAGAAGCTGTCCCAACAGAAAATCTACCTCAGGACAATATTAATTATGTAGAAAACCCGACAATGCGGTAAGTTTTTATAAACCAAAATGATGAATAAAGGTAAACGACAACAGTACTAGTTCAAGATTAAAACATAAAATATATAACTCGGGGATGCTTTAGCTTTTTATTAATGGAATTATTTTTAGAATCGGTTCAGTTTTTTCAAGACTACCCTTTACATTTACTGAGTAATAATTTATGAAACCATTATATTACAGAGAAAATGTGGATTCTTCAACTATTGAAAAAGAAGAGTATATTTATCTTCAAGAAGAAATGGAAGAAAAACCGAGTACTTCTATGTAAGAATTTTGTTTTTTTTTTTAATAAATATATATAAAGGTAATAAAACTATGACATGTTTTATTTCAGTGATCTGTTAAAGAAGGAATGCATAGAGACAAAAGTGGATATAGAAATAAAACGGGAACCGGAAAACGACATTGGCATTGGACTGGAAATGGAGGTAGAAGAAGAAAATGAACCGATTAATGCAGTGGACATGATAAAACATCACGAATTGTTTATTGTAACGCAATCAGTACCTATTATTACTCAGTATCCTTTTGAAGAAGACGACGATCCTTTGCAAGCTAATAAACAAATCGTAAGAGAGTCACCTTCCTTTAAAACACCTATTGCAGTACGCGATATCCGCACGTTGACAAATTGTAATAATATTCCAACGAAAAAGTCGGTAACAGTCCCCTTAGGCCTAAAGAAGGTCCCTCGCAGTGAAGCACTGTTGGCAGTTTTAAAACAATCGTCTTCTTTAGCGTCCCAGATTAAAATAAGACAATATCCTGTCAAAAAAACTCCATTGAAAATTGTTAAGCCGACAAGTACTAAGGATGTACTGAAAAATAATCTCTTACAAGCTGAACATTTAAAGCAAAACATTGAAGACTCAGGAGGTAATGATCCTAATCAAAAACGAAAAGGAGTCCGAGTGTTAAGTGTTAAGCAAGTTAATAGAGAAAACGGAAACACACTACCACTCATAACTTTACCCAGCACCTCAGATGTACAAGAACTAAGTCAAATTAAGGAAGTGGCTGATCTCAATAAAACTGGTATACAATCCAAGCATCGACCGAACATTATTAGTAAAGCGGCACAAAGCATTGCTATGGGTAAAAAGAATGAGAAGATGAGGATTGTAAACAGAGTAAAAAAATCTAAACCCACACTAATATGCGTTCTGTGCTCACTTTACATCTCATCGACATGCAACATTGAACCACTGGCACAAATCATAAAAGAAATGATCGGTGTTGACGTAAGTCGCTTTTTATTCGACTTTTTTGTATATATTGATTCAATGTTATTTTTCTTCAGATTACTCATCTAACAATACCCCTCCGTGCATGTCGACAATGCGTAAGGGATCTAAACGTGGCTGTTAGGCTGAGAAATAGAGTGAGAAAAACTTACAAACAACTTATCAAAAATAAAGGCACTTGTTCGGAAAAAGTTATTGATGACACAATTCCGGTACAAATACCTCCCGAAAAAGTTTTACGAACATATGGTAAATTTAATAATTTAAAGAAAAACGGTGAGATTAAATCGATAGAAAATAAAAATTCCAAGTCCTATTCTCAGAGAAAATTTCCCCCTTATGAACAGCAAGAAAAGGGGTATCACTCAAATTCATCAAGTGAATTAATTTCGTGTAGGAATAGTGTGGAGTCAGAAATTATTGATGTCGATTTGATTAATGAAAATGATAATAAACAAAAACAAATCGCACGAAAGAAAATGGAAAGCCCAACTCGTATCATAAAACCCTTTGTAAACAAAGAATTCCAAACTGAACAAGGAAAAGATAATGAAATAGTGGAAATACGCGAGTCTCAACTAAAAAACAGTCATATAATGAAGTTAAATAAACCGTCTCTGTCTGAAATAATTGACAGTGATAAAGAAGATTCAGATAATGATTTAAGTATTAATAGAAAACCAAAAATATGCTTTTGTATGTCTAATATACCTCGTGATGTATTCCAATTAGAAGACACACAACTAAAACGCGAATTTGCTAAGGTGAAGTACCTTACATCGCGATGTTTACGATGTTTTCAACGGTAAATTAATTTTTTAACTAATAGTGTCTGGTCAACAAAAATTAACTTTTTTGTTATATAGACGTAAAACTGTGTTTCTCATGTAAAATTCGCCTTAGAGATTTTCTATCACCCACAGTTTTTTTCTGCTACAAGGCAATATTGTTTTCTAACACAATATAACGATAGATGCATTATTTTTTATCTTAAATGTACCTCGGAATGTTATAGCCATATTTTATGACGATGTATTGTTTCTATATTATTCCTTGACAATCATGTTCAGTAATAATCAGCAAGCAAATTAGCACTCCATTTATTTTAATATTTGCTTTACATTGCAGAAAAATCTTCATGAAACTTTCTCATATTAGTCACTTACAATATATAAATTTTCGGGAAAGAAATCGATGTGAGGATCCAGAAAGTGAATTTTGGGAGGCATTTTTATGTTATTTTTTTATATGCATTAAATAGTTCACTCACAATATCTATGTAATTATCAGGCGACACATTTCTTAGATTTGCAACAACTGACTTTAAAAGTGTTCCAAACTCGTAATTCAGTTTCATTTACCACTCAAATATTTCATCTTTCGTTATTTCCCCTATTACGGGCTCACAAATAATTAATTTTTTCTTCAAGAATTTTCGGAAATTTTTGTTTGGATACAAGCACCCTCTTCCATCCAATCCATTGCTTTAACAAAATTGTTCATCAATCTAATTGGAATTAACTAGAGTTAATTAGTAACATATTTTTAGTTTTGAAGGATATATGTAATACTATTTGGTATATCTATATCCCAGTTGAATTCCAAAAAGATTTAAAAGTGATCACCTATCACTTTTAAATTGCCACCCAACCATATAATGTGGAGAAGATTCTATGCTTTTAATGTGGATGTTCTCACTACGATTTTGATAGATTTAAATCTCGTATTAAGTTATTAAGTTCGGCCTGTGGATTCAGATGGGGTACGTGTGCGTTATAAACTTATAAAGTAATAACCAAGGGTGATAGAAAAAAATCTGTTTTCAGACTTGATGTCAGGGTACCAAAATACATTATAAACACCTAAAGAATGTTATAAATCTTGTGTTTATCAGTGATAGTTAATAATAGTTTAATTCAATTTAGAAAAATTATACAATTAATTATTACTGAAAATTACCTATTAAAATCGGTCTTTTTTTAAAGAAATAACTAAAAGTATTAAGTACCAGTAAAAAATTTATTAAGAATGCAATTTTTTAAAAAATTATTCATTTTTAGAATAGTTTATTGATGTCATTTTTACTTTATTTGTTAATATTCGTAGGTTTCCTACTGCGAAGCGTTTACAAAAGCACGTTCGCAGGCGGTGCTCATTGTACGCTTCAGGACCGCAGAGATATTTCGTTGATGGAATTGAAACACGAACATGCGACCAATGTCATTGCGTTTTCCGATCTCATATTGACGTCTTAATTCATAAAGACGGTGTTCACAACAGCAACAATTGTTCTGACTGTCTAATGAGATTTAAAGACAGCATTCAAGCTACAAAACATAAGGATATCCACAAGACCGACGATGTCACCGAATGTCTGTATTGTGCAAGATTGGTGTCGACACGTGGTTATAGGGTGCACAGAATCGCGCACGGATGGGATTGGTGGACGTGGCGTAGGCGACGATGCAATAAATGCAACGGCGAAGTTATTAAAAAAGAGATCTATATTTGTACCTTATGCAAGATGAAGTTTAAAACTCCTAAAACCTTGAAGAACCACTCATGCACTCACAAAAAAAAGGGTTTGTAATCTTAATTATATAATAAGGGTAATAGATAATATAGGATGAAACGCTAGTCTCTAAAATTCACAACATTTTCTTACTAAAAGATATTGCTGCAGATGGTTAGTTAGTAAGTAGCAATTACGTTTTGAACATAACAATAATTTTTTTTTCAGATCCAGACCTTATTTGCAAAGTATGCGGTAAAGTTTTTTTGGCCAAGCCGAGCCTTCAACAACACCTCTACACTCATACTGAAGATCAGAAGATTAACCGAAATGTTCAAGACGAAGGAATTCAATGTAACGCTAAACCGTACAAGTGCGAAATATGCAACGCATCTTTCTTACGTCTTGCGACTAAGAAGAGACATATGAACGAAGTGCATATCGCAAAACAAATTAAAATAATGCAAGGAATATCAGAAGAAATGGTACAAAAGTTTGTCAAATGCGAGATTTGCAATATAGTTTTTATAAACAATAAAGTAAAAAGCAGACATATGACAATTAGGCACGGTAAGAACATTATTAAAGAAGAAAAGGTTGATGTAGAAAATGTGATAAAATGAGAACGAAGGGAGATTTAATTGTATGGTAAGTTGCCGAAATTAAAATTTGTTGAACATCAGTTTTAAGAATCATTTTATTTTTTGCTGTAAAGTTTGTTAATAACATTTAAGTAATTTAATTTAAAATTTGTTTTTTACAATAAAGTTTTGTAACTTATTAAACATCACGTGTGTGTTTTTTTCATTCATAATTAAAATGTTACAAAGTTTTATAATTTCCATGAAACAATAAATTTGTTAACACTAATTGGTATTTACTTTTAATATTTAATAGGCATAAACATTTAAGCAAAATCCTTATCTTAACGAATATAAGTTCTTATATTGCGATGGAAAAGAAAATGAAGTGTCAGTGGTGCTATGAAAACTAATTAAAAAAGAAAAATGATAAGGCACCTGAGACATATAAAAAAAAACATATACGTAATTTGTTAGTCGTTTGAAAAACGAATGTTTCTTTTTAACCTATCATGTAGAGATATACAAAATTGACTAGCATAACTTTTAGAGAGATTGATGTTAAGTTTGATATTATTATTAAATGTTGATTGGATTCATATTATGCCTATATTTGTCAACTTAGAATATTACAGGTGCTCTGTATTAATCACAATATTTATGCTATATTATGAGCACCTACAGAAGGTCAAATGGCATTTTTATTTAAATCATGTGTGGAAAATCTCGTGCGATATTTTTTTAATTTTTTTTTTTTTTGAGAATATTTTTTTGAATTAGTTATTTCTGTTTCTTTAATACGAGGCAGAGATTGGTTTCTTATAGCCAACAATGTTGGATTATCTGGAGCTATAGCTTTTGTAATAACTTCATATTCCTCAATAGTTGATATTGAGTTTAACAATTGAGAAAATGAAATTTGAAGTTCCTCTTTGAGTCTATTTAAATTAAAGCTCGGAATTCTGTTCTTGCCTACTGCAGATGAATGTGTTCTGGTGTCCTACACTTAACCCATAGTAATATCACAGTATAATTCTAAGCAGTAGGGACATAACGCAATTTTCGCGTAGCGTATTTTTAATACGCATGCGTTAAAAGGATCCACTTTCAAAATGTCGTCGACAAAACAGCTGTTCCTCATGTTTACAAATATTGCATTATTTAAGGCAATTTAAGGTTAGAAAAGTTGCGAAGCAGTATTTGGTGTTACGTGTTACCTTGTTTTTCAAAATGAATGCGAAAAAAGCCAGCAGATGGTGTGCAGCTTCAAAGTGTAATGAATCTTTAATAAACAGTTTTCACTTTTCTGTGTGTTGTTTTAATTCCTTTCAATTTTAATACAGTCGTTTTCTTTCATATTACACATCGATCGATATTTGCTAAACAAAGCAATAATTTTGTACTCTCCATTGCCATTATCGCAATCATATTGCAAGCTTGGTTCGTTTGCACTTTGACATCTATTTAAATTCCCGCTTAAAAAGGATCCACTTTTAACATGGCGGACCCCTCTCAAGGTCACAGAAACGCGCTACGCGAAAATCAAAGGAACCGACAGTTATGTCCCTACTGCTTAGAACTATACTGTGGTAATATCTTACAATCTCTTATCTATGACTTAACCCATCAAACCTTAATCATTCATATTTTTTGACAGCAAAGTGTGATGGCACCATTGCCAATCCGACTTTTTTTCCAATTCTCAATCAGTACATACCTCATTTTTTTTCTGAATTTAGGGTTATTTACCTATTTTTAATTTTTTTAATATTCATTCTTGTTATGTTTTTCTTAATTAGTTGAAACTGCTCTGATTCTAATGATCGGCGTAATATTAATATATACATATATACACTGCCTTTTTTTTAACTTTAACCATATTTTATTTTATTTTATTTTGAGATATAAACGGGAGCATATGGCCCATGAAAATACATATATAAAATAAACAAAGTTATGTACAGTAAGTCAAATAGGTTTATAGTAGTATGTAGTTAGAATTATTAGATAATTGTGTATTATCCTGCTGTATAGATATCGTATGAATGCTGATAAAGAATCCAATTGAATCATGTGCAAGCTTCATCATCATAAATTATATAATAATATTGTGGGTTAGGTCACGGTATGTAAAGTTTGTTCCATTTCCCCTATTACCCAGCCGACGTTGTTTGTTTGGCAACGGTGCCATCAAAATCTACTGTCAAAATCATTTTGCGTCTGCGCTATGCATAGATTGCTAATAAGTAAGTACATCTTACCCCTATCTTACCTGTGGTTGTTGATTTTACAATGTTTATGTATTTTTTCACGCACTTTTTCCACGTTTCTCGGTATTTTTAATAGTCTCCGGCCGGTCGTCATTTCCATCGTTCCTCACAATGTCTTCATCCTGCTGCTGCCTACAAATATTCTACTGTACACATTGTTCCTATCATCCTATACACATTTGATCCATTTGATCTAGGCATTTGATATTATGGCAGTATGGAGGCTTCACCATGTAACCATGTTAACCATTAAATCGTTTTAATAGCTACAATAAAACCATATAAAACCAGTTATTAAAAGAGATAGGAACGATGGATGTAATTTATAACTTGCTCCATGTGAAACGATTTTTTAATTACACGATTGAAGAGAAAATTGAATTAAAAAAAAGAGGTCGGCCTTTGCCCGACATTGTTATTGAGAATGTGGGCTGTAGTCGCGGAAAACCCTACAAACGCCAATTCAACAAGGAAATTTATTTGAGGAACAACTGGATCTGTGGGTGCAACAGGAAAAATGCATTGTTTTGTTTTCCCTGTGTACTTTTTGTCGGTGATAAATCATGGACAAAAGTAGGGGTGACAGATTTGGTGCACTTGGCTGATAAAATAAAAAGACACGACTGCTCTAAACTCCACCTTCAGAATACAATGGATTTAGCATTATTAGGAACAACTAATATGAAGGAACATTTAGATTCGGCTTATTGGCTAAATGTACAAAAACATAATGAAAATGTGATAAAAAATAGGCACATTTTATCAAAAATTATAGACTGTATAAAATTTTGTGAGGCCTTTGAATTAGCACAGCGGGGACTCGACGAAATCTCTCAAAATCCAGGAATATTTCGTGGCTTAATAAATTTTTCTGCTGAACTTGATGCAACTTTAAGTGAGCATCCAGAAATTTCTTCAATATTTAAAGGGACCATTTCAGAAATACAAAATGATCTTTTAGATTGCATACTGGAAGTATGCCATGAAGAAATAATTAAAGAAATTAATAAATCTTCATTTTTGGCACTTATGGCACATGAAACAACTGATGTATGTGCAGAAGCTCAGTTAGCAATAATTTTAAGATACACTATTCATGGAGAACTGATAGAACGTTTTTGGAAGTATATAAATCCTACAACATGTGATGTTGAAACTCTGTCAGAACATATTTTAAGCATTGTAAATCCATTAGTAGAAAATTCACCATTCAAGTTAATTTCTCAAAGTTATGATGGAGGAGCAGTCATGAGTGGACAACATGGAGGAGTTCAAGTAAAAATTAAACAGAAATACCCTTGTGCTCATTTTGTACACTGTTATGCACATGAGTTAAATGTAATTATTTCTAAGGTTGCTTCCATAGACTCTCAAGTGCGTGTATTTTTTGGAAATTTGAAAGATATTCCTGCATTTTTTAAGAATCGACCACAACAAGTACAAGTGCTGGATATAATTGTGAAAAGGAAAAATCCCCAAACACCAACAACTCATTGGAATTTTAATATACAGACCATTAATGTTGTGTTTGAAAACATGGATTCACTTATTGAATGTATGGAAGAAATAGAAGAACAATATAACAATGAAACTGTGTGCAGTGCAGCTTCCTCTATTCGGCGTATGTTACAAGATTCAGTTTTTGTTTTTTGGTTAACTTTTTTTCATCACGTAATGCCCCATGTTGATTCTTTGTGTAATTGGTTGCAGAAGGAAAAAACCAGTCTATTTCAAGTAAACCATGCTATTGATAATTTTGAAAAAAGCATTAACCACATTCGGAATAATATTGATAACATCATTATTGAAGCCTTCTCAAATATCTGCGCTGAGCCTCATGAGAAAAAAACAAAATATGCTCATAAGAGCAGATTTAATTATCATACTGTTGCCTTAGAAGTGTGTGAATGTATTGTGAATTGTGTACAAGATAGATTTATGTTTAAAGATCATCTGCAAGCTGCGTCTCTATTTTTTTCTGAGTGGTTTGAAGAGTACAGTGCTGATAAGTTTCCTAATGATAAGTTATCAGATACTTCTCTAGCTTACCCCATGATTGATAAGATGCGTCTTAAATTAGAGTTATCTGTTATTTATTCAAGATCTGATTGTAGACATTTAAGTGGTGTATTGCCTCTTTTGAGACTTATAACACTGAATAAATTAGACGATACATTTAGGGAAACGAAAAAATTATTAGAAATTGTTGCAACAACACCCGTGCCAACATCAGAAACTGAAAGATGCTTTTCAACTTTAAAGAGAATCAAGACCTTCCTCCAAAATTCGATGTCCCAAGACCGCCTGACAGCTCTAACGATGCTTTCAATTGAACGATTATTTATATCAAAAATTGAAAATTTCAACGAAAAGGTCATAGACAGGTTTGCTTCCATGAAGGATCGCAAGATTGAACTGACTTTCAAAAAATCGGTGAGTAGTATTTGTGGTGTTTGTTATGAACTACCACTGTTATGGGTTTCACCTTTTAATCATATATTATTTTTCTATGAAATGTATTGTAAATTATAAAATTGTTTTTGGTTACAGGAATGTTATCAAACTTCTACAGAAGAAAGTGCATTTTGCAATTTTATGCGACGTCTCCCTGCATTTTCAAAAGGTACATTTCAGCTATATTCATATACACTTTCAATGTTTTGAAGCCTTCATTTAAAATAGAAAGTTCCAATAATTTAAATTAAAAATTTTTCAGAGAACGGCCAATACGAAAACATATATATTACTGGAAAAAGTAATAAACAAAAAAATAATTGTTCCATTAAGCCAGCTAGAGGTGGTTCACGTGGGTGTCTTAAATTAATTTTTTTTGCTTGCAATTAAATCTAAGAAAGAAAAATATTTAAAAAACACAGTGGAACATGCAGTCTTTTTTCCTTTAACTTTAATAATTTTATATTTTTAGAAAATGGCTATGAACAAGCTGTTAGAAATATTGAAGAAACTAACATGATTTTAGAAAGTATCAATGTTAATTCAGGTTTGTAATAATTTGAACTTATACTATATTTGAATATTAAAAAATTGCATCATATTTTAGAATCAATTTCTAATACTAATAATGGTTTAGCAGAAAATAAAACTAGTGAAGAATCAAATGCCATTAACTTGTAAGTAACAAGTTTTGAAATTTACATTTTGAATGTTAAATTCAAATTTTAATTTTTAGAGCAACCAATGCTGTAGTCCTCTTAGTTCCGAACCAAGAGAACAAGTAAGGATTTTATTATCAATATAATTAAAATATTCCCTCCTTTTTTTTTTCAGAAATGCATCTCCTATTTTACATTTAGATTTTAAGGAAGAACCAACACGTCTCGTGTAAGATTTTAATTTTTGTTTTTAAAAAAATTCTTCAATAATTGGGCTAAATTTTAGCCATCTTTCCACATGAGCTCATTAAATGTATTATATACACTTTACTAGTCATGTGTAATGTTTTTAATGTATTTGTTCTATTTGCTTCTATGACAGTTGTGCAATTTTGTTATTGTAGGACAATTATCAGATTTTTATATATGTACATCTAAAACTCATAAATCATTTTTTACAGAGAAAATGAAGATGTACCCTCGTATGTGACCGTGAAGACTGAAAAGATACAAGAATCTACTATCAATGAGTAAGAACAATATTAAAATTCCTATAAAGAATAATATTCAATCTCAAAACAAACCATGTAGTTTTTTATTTTAGTGAACCACAATGGGAAGGATGCGGAATTACAGTAGTAGATGTAAATGTAAAAGAAGAACCAAGAAACGACAGAGACTTTGGATTGGAAATGGACGTGGAAGAAGGACTATAATAAATATAAATAGTGGCTGAACAAGAAAAGATAAAACGTCACAGATTGGTTGTTATGCATTATAGAACCATCATCTCTTATTGAAAACTTTTATTGTCGATGCTCTTCAGATTATTTAGTCTGTGAGTTCAAATATCGCAGAGGAAAACAAAATATTGGCCTGCCTATTGACTTTATTAAGTCCAGATGAAACCTCCTCTGAAATTTTTGAAACCACGGCTTGGTGTAAATTCTTGAACAATTACTTGATGATGATGCTGTAAATGAGGATGCTTGTAATAATACTCGTCATAATTAACTCCGAAAATGGATTCGATTGATACGCGTTTTGATCTAGGAAATCAGGAAAAACCGAAATGCACTGCCAATCACAAAAAGAGAAACAAGATACGATAGATATTTATCGCAGAAGTGATTAATTTTGTTTAAAAATAAAAAACAATATGTGTTTATAACTTTATTTATTTATTAATCATTATTTTTAAGAAACAATAAATTAATTTAATTGATTAAATTTATTTTTACTTATATTTTGATGATCATTTAGCCGACTTCAAAACCAATGGTCTGTTTCTTTTGGATTTGGTTTGCTGCTTGCAACATCATGGAGTTAAAATTCGACGGATAAGTGAGAACAACGTGAGATATCCTGCACAAAATTTAATTGGAAAGAGAAGTCACGATGGTGACTTTTTCTCCGGGAAAAAGGACAACAATCATAATGCAAAGGGAATTGCCAAAGAAAGATTTTGAGGCACGAAACTGTTTACTTTTTGGACACATAAGGAGTTTGAAAAGTAAAATGGGTGGTAAGTGAAATAACTTAAAAATATAATTATAGTTTTGACATTTTTGCAAATAAGAACAAATCTAATAACTGGAAACTGTACTAAATAGCTCAGTCACCTTCTTCAGGGACTTTGTTTCCGAAAAGTACTTCGGATGTTCAGTTTCGTTATTTAGTATGTTCTAAATAAGAACGAGTTAATAATTAATCATTTAATTAAACATTTTAATAATTGAATTAAACAAAGCACTTCACAAATCTGTGAAACCTACACGAGAAAGGTTTCACTAAGAGATAAGCCTAATCATAATCTTAATTATTGAAATTTATATATTTATTGGTTCATAAATTGCTTAAAATGCATATTCATTTATGATAGTTTGGTCTTTTGAAAACTGCTTAAAAGGACAAACTAAATCAGACTATTTATTATTTCAGTAATTGTTAGGATTTTTTTAAATAGAATAATAAATATTTAACTGTTTTTGTACAAAAAAAGAAAACATTTATCGAAGAAATAAAATAACACAAGTTACAAACACAAATTTATTGTACCACAATGTACATTTCGCCACACAGTGGCTTCTTCAGGTGGAAGAAAGTAATACAACTTAAACTAAATAACAATTCGCTTAAATACTAATTACAAAAGAGGGGATAAACTATACATATTCTACTAAATGTTCAACAGAGGGGAATTGTTAGTGTCTAATTGGTCATTCATTATCAATCCTTTTTTATTTAACTTATTAATTTCCAGACTTTCGTATAAATTTAATTTTAGGCCTTTATTTTCTATATGTAAAATTTTGAAATTTTCATCGAAACTGTGATTGTTGTCCATTAAATGTAGCACATAAGTTGAATTATCGTTTTTATTTTCGAAACTTTTTTTGTGTTCTTTTATGCGATCTTTAAAGCACCTACCAGTCTGGCCGATATAGGATTTGTTGCAACTACCGCAATTTAGTTTGTAAACCCCTGATTTCGTGTCTCTATTAGAATAATCTTTATTGTTTTTTATGTATTTACCAAGTCTATTGTTTGTTTTAAAGGAAATTATTGAATTAGTGTAATCTGATATGTATTTGCCCACTTTAACTGAAAAATTCCCTAAGTATGTGAGTGAATTAAAGTTAGTTTTTTTGGTAGCTATATACGGATAAACTAAATTTTGAGTTATTTGCCAACAACAATTGCTTTGATACCTCAATCGTAACTAAATTACTTAATAAAAAATTAGCTAGAAAAACTCAAAATTTAGTTTTAGCTACCAAAAAAATTAACTTTAATTCACTCACATACTAAGGGAATTTTTCAGTTAAAGTGGGCAAATACATATCAGATTACACTAATTCAATAATTTCCTTTAAAACAAACAATAGACTTGGTAAATACATAAAAAACAATAAAGATTATTCTAATAGAGACACGAAATCAGGGGTTTACAAACTAAATTGCGGTAGTTGCAACAAATCCTATATCGGCCAGACTGGTAGGTGCTTTAAAGATCGCATAAAAGAACACAAAAAAAGTTTCGAAAATAAAAACGATAATTCAACTTATGTGCTACATTTAATGGACAACAATCACAGTTTCGATGAAAATTTCAAAATTTAACATATAGAAAATAAAGGCCTAAAATTAAATTTATACGAAAGTCTGGAAATTAATAAGTTAAATAAAAAAGGATTGATAATGAATGACCAATTGGACACTAACAATTCCCCTCTGTTGAACATTTAGTAGAATATGTATAGTTTATCCCCTCTTTTGTAATTAGTATTTAAGCGAATTGTTATTTAGTTTAAGTTGTATTACTTTCTTCCACCTGAAGAAGCCACTGTGTGGCGAAATGTACATTGTGGTACAATAAATTTGTGTTTATAACTTGTGTTATTTTATTTCTTCGATATTATGGAGTTACAATATTTGAAAGCTTCCTCGATACAATTTTTAGAAAACATTTAGTTACGTATTTGATAATATTATACTCCAATATCCCTTCAGAATGGTTTTGTAATGTTTGATAATGTTATTTAAGGAATTTGTTTTAAACAAACTGTTTTCTTATAAGTGTTACATATTATGTTTTACATGTTAAAACTCCATTTTAACAATTAAATAAAAGAAACACTCTTTTTAAGTTTGATTTTTTTATTTTTATTTTACTTATAAAAAATAAAAACATCTTGAAACAAAAAGAGTGTTTTTTTTTGTTTTCACTACCATTATAGTAAGTGCTGTTAAATTTTTGAACTAAAATCCTATATAAAATAGTGTATACAAGTATTTAATTTTTATATTTTTTATGTATTAGTAATAATTTTAATAGTTAAAGTAAAAATACATTTAATTATAAGTTGGTGGTTCCACAATAGGTTTAAAAGTTGTTTTTTATTAAATTGTTGATAAAAAAGTTGTCTCAGGTACATGTTGCTCATAGAAAGATATAATAATTGTAAATATGTAAAAACAGTCCTAAATACACCCCAATACAGTAGTTAAAAACACACTTTGAAAGGACAACCTTAGATATGGCTACATTTAAAAACATACTAAACTTAATTTTAAACTATGAACTTATAAACAAAAAATTATTAAAAACTAAGCAAGGCCAGGATAAACAATTGTAGTTATAGGTTTAATAGTAGAAAACAAAAAACACAAATAACTTGAACAAATATATTTAATTACACTCAACAATTGTTTCGGCTAAGAAGCCATTCTCAAGAAGTATAGGTTGTACTCTCTGAAATGTATTTAAGACTGTTTTACTATTTACAATTCTTAAATTATTACTTTATGGAAAATCATTATTTAAACAATTAAATAAAACTACAAAGTTCAGTTTTCCACTAATTTATTTACACACTTAACACTTGTTTCACCCATCATAGACGTCTTCAGAAGACATAATAAGTTATTTAGTATTTTTACATTTATACAGAAATCTTTTTTTTAGCAAATACATGTATCATATTATAAAATATACTTAGGCTTACACATCTTGATGATTTTACTCATATTAATGAACAATTTTATTAGCAAGTAAGTAAATGTAAGTGTAAAATAGTATTTAGTAATTACAGTATGAGTGATGTATATAAAAATGAAAGAAATTATTAATATACAAGGATAAATAGTAATTCTAAGTTAGTAGGTTAGGTAGCAAACTTATTTATTTAAATAAAACTTTTTACTTTTCATATTATAATTTACTTATTTGGTTGTGTTCCTTTTACAACTCTATTTATATAGTGATTGTAAATATAATCATTCTTGCATGTGTTTTTATTTTAATTTATTGTATCTCTTATTGTTTATTATTAATGAGTAAGGATAACTACTTATTAACTAATTTGTTCTCTTTGTCTTTTCTACAGTTTAACTGCAAGTAAAGGAACACATAATTGACTATGGGATCCTTCATCTTAGCTGCCTACATCCTGCTTTTGCTATTTAGTTTTTGGACTTGAGGATCACATAATTTATATTGAGGGTAAATTTTAAATAGATATTTAATGACTTTTTGTTATCAATTTTATTATTAGGGTTTGTCGTTTATAAAAAATTGTGCTATCTAAAATTTCAGAAAATCGTAAATATCTTAAAAAAATATATTATTATTATTACAATTTTATGAAGATATGAACTTTCAATCGACATTGCTTAAAAAACCGTAAAAGTAGGGGGCGAATTTACTAAAACAAGGCAAGTTTATTATTTATTTTTCTAGAGGCTATACAAAGGGGCGATGGATATGAAGATCTTCCATGTAGAAATGATGGCATTCTAAAGACATTTCTTTTGGCAAGATACCATTTAGTCTCTTCTTGGAATTATTTTGCTAAGATTTTAAAACAAGCTCTTTCTGTTAAGTAGATATAAATGTTAAATACAAAATAAAAAGGTCAATTATCATAAGTACCTACTCAAGTTTTTTAATTTCATTGATTATTAACTAATAGTTCTGTTGATTAAAAGATTTAAATACACTTGATAATAAAATCATTAGTAATTGAAGACATTCAGATAGATGTGTGAATATTTTGCAAAGTGAACTTTGTCTTCATTTTGCTTATGTGCCTTTTTATTATTACTTCTTTTATACTGTAACCTTTTTTACAAAAATCGCAATGTGAAGTAGTTGGCTACACCTTAGGAGTTTCTGGGAATTGCTGATAAGAGGAACATTAACAATATTTGCGAGGCTTATATTGGTTTATCAAATAATTTTAAATACTTTATGAAAGTAAAATATGTACATATTTCTTTATTTAGAGTAATAAGTATAAGTAAGTTTTATTTAAAGTAATTAAGATGTTTGTTGCTTTTATAGAGAAATGGTTACATTCTGAGGACATTTCCTTAAATATGTACTTCCTTTCGGGGAGAAACCTTTTGAACTACACTTGGGATTGCTTTGGTAAGATTTTAAAATAAGTTCTACATTACAAACAGAATTACAGAATATTATAGGTGCCTACTCAAGTTTTTAAATTTCTTTAATTATTAATTAATAGTTTTCTAATCAAATACGCCGAGATCTTTTAGAAATTACAAAAGCAACTGATTAAAAACTTCGAGTATATTTGATAATGAAATTATTAGTTAGTATTTAAAGAAATTTAGGACGTTATGAACTTTGATGTTTGATTTATTTGCATTTTCTTTAGATAATGTACATATTTATGTATAAACAACATTAATTGAAGGCAATACATTAACTACTTAAAATTTTGTAGGTAGGTATTTAATTTTCAAAACATTAAGATCAAAACTATTTTATCTAATTACTTTCCCATAGTACCGATTGTCGTTTATAGCACCACTATATTAAAAAGAAAACACTCTACAATTGCTTCACCTTATTAAGAATTCATTAGAAGCATAAATTACTGAATCATTATTTTTCATTTAATGTCAAGTTTTTTTATTAACTATTTGCAAATTCTAAATTTCTGTTATTACTAACTAATAATTTCGTATGGTTAACCATATCTAAGTTCACTTGCAATTAAATTACAAAAAGTTTTGAAATTGATACCTTATCTGCAATTTATTCAAGATTTGTCATAAAAAGAATTTTAAAATATACACCTACTTTGCAAATAAATAAATAGTAATATGTTTATTAGCTAATTAAAATTCAAGGAAATTAAAACCCCCAAGGCCCATTTTGTTAAATTATAATGCATATACATAATTCCAAATTTTCTTTAGTTACAGACTAATAATTTCCTATGCTTCACTTTTTAGAGTCATAGTAAATAAAATAAAGTAAACTATTGATTTCCACAAAATATATTAAAAAAGCACTTGACAATTGTTTTGATTGGATGAATAGTTTGTACTTCTGATGAAGTCGTATTAAAAGGAAATAATTGTTACGTGTTTTTTCACCATATTTTGTGGAAATCAACTATTGGTTTTGCTTTATTTATTAAATTATCAATTTTCATCAAGTGAATTTAGGTCATATGAAATTTATTTATCTATAAAGTAGGTGTATGTTATACTTATACAATTCTTCATATAAAAAAAATTATTTTCAGGATTAATTAAAGATAATGCATCAACTTCAAAAACATTTATAAGTTAGTTACAAAAGTTAAAATATTAAGAGTAAAATTATTTATTATAATTTGTTTCCAGTAGTATCGGTTGTCGTTTATAGCGCCACTACATTCTATAGATATTTAAAAAATACCAAATTGGTGACGCCTTCTCGTCATTTTAATTTTACCAATTTTAATTGTTTTTTCGGTGTGTTCTTTTATCATATCTGGTGATTAATTTATTTAATGCTGTAGTTAATTTATATCTGTTGTCTATTTCTTCAGATTGGCAGATGAATGAAGGGAAGTTGAAGCTCATTTTTGACATGTTGCTGTTGGAACAAAAATAGATCAAACTCCAAAAGACGACACTAAACGTCCGAAGCACTTTTCGGTTGCAAATTTACCTTCTACAGGGATTAAAGAGAACTTCTTTTGCCCTGCTAGACTATCAAAATTTCCAGTCTGCTGAAATCACAGTGCTGCTTATCAATTTGTTACAACGATAATGGTATAATTTCTGCATTTGAATTGATGTCGAAATCTTCAGCTTGCCATCATTAACCAGCAAATTCACAGCCTGCACACAATTAAGGTAAGAATAAATAAAAGTTAATTAAAAATGACTCGTTATTTATTCACTATTATTTTTTGTATTAGTTTAGCTTTAAATAAGGGTTGCTAGTGTCCCTTTCATCCCTAGAAATGAGGATAACAACCACAAAGTAAATAATTTGCTAAGGAAGGTGTTTATTATATGGAAGCTTGTAGGAAAACATGGTAAGAGAAACTTATGAATATTTTCAAAGCATAAATTGGTCCATTAAACAATCTTAACTACAAGTTTAATTAATCACAATTTAAATTTATTTTTGTGATAGAAACATAGTATTATTTTAGTTTGTTTTTGTGATAGAAACATAGTAGTGTTTGTTTTCTTTTATTAAATATGATCAACTATCACGAAGTAACGGCTTCATCAGCTCAATTTTTTAACACTATCTTATTATAACGTAAAATTACTCATTAATAAGACCTTATTGAATTTTACTAGCTTTTCATTCATTATTGTAAATAGTAAATATAAAAGAACACAATATAATACGTTCTTACTAAAACTTTTGAATTTCTGTGATTATTAAATAATAGTTTTATTAACAAACGCCTTCTCGTCATTTCAATTTTACCAATTTTTATTGTTTTTTGGGTTTTCTTTTATTATATCTGGTGATTAATTTATTTAATGTAGTTAATTTATTCTGTTGTCCATTTCTTCAGATTGGCAGTTGAATGATGGAAAATTGAAGCTCATTTTTGACATGTTACTGTTGGAACAAAAATAGCTCAAACCCCAAATCCAAAAGACGACACTAAACGTCCGTAGCACTTTTCGGTTGCAAATTTACCTTCTACAGAGGCTGAAGAGAACTTCTTTTGCTCTGCTAGACCGACAAAGCTATTGGTAGTCTTACTGAATTAATTTTTTCGTATTGTGCATGTAGGAGTATTAATTTAACTAATTTTAATATACCTACAAATACAATAATATGAGAAAATCAATTAAGTGTCATAAACAACAACTTGTTCTCTTTTTTTTGGAAGTATTTATTACAACATGACCGACATATAAACTTTTGTAATAATGTAATTGTATTTTAATTTGTTGTGTATTTTCTCTTTCATGTATTTTGTTTAGCACTGTTACATTAATATAATAATCGTAATTTAATTTGTACATTTTCTGTTATTACTTTTACGTTATTTTATGTATTTATTATATGAACCTAAAGCTTAATGTACTGTATGTGTAAGTATATAAAGATTATAATTACAATATATTCCTGTAGTAAAGTGTAAATAACTGGTTTAATTAATAAATCATTTAAAATTATATACCTGTTTTTGTACACTATATAAAACTGTAGGTAGTATACATTTCATATGTAAAAGATTCTTCGAAACCGTTAATTCGACCAATATAAAAAAGGTGTTTCCCCTTTTAAGCTCTCCTGATATAAATGTTGACATTTCTTCAAAAATTTTGTTTTTCCAAAAATACCTCCTGCGACATGCTCTCCTGATACAAATGGACAAAATTTAAGAAAAATTAAAATTTTTGGGCCTATAGGAGGGCTAATCAATAATGTGACAATCAAATTTTTCCAAAACTACCTTCTGCGACTTATGCTCTCCTGATACAAATGGTCAAAATTAAAGCAAATTTTTAACTTTTGGGTCTATACGAGGGCTAATCAATAAATAATGTGACAATCGAATTTCTCCGAAAATAAATACCTTTTCCGACTTATGTTCTCCTGATACAAATGGTCAAAATTTAAGAAAAATTAAAATTTTTGGGCCTATACGAGGGCTAATCAATTAATAATGTGACAATCAAATTTTTCCAAAAATACCTTCTGCGACTTATGCTCTCCTGATACAAATGGTCAAAATTAATGCAAATTTTTAACTTTTGGGTCTATACGAGGGCTAATCAATAAATAATGTGACAATCGAATTTCTCCGAAAATAAATACCTTTTCCGACTTATGTTCTCCTGATACAAATGGCCAAAATTTAAGAAAAATTAAAATTTTTGGGCCTATATGAGGACTAATCAATTAATAATGTGACAATCAAATTTCTCAGAAAATACCTCCTGCGCCTTATGCTCTCCTGATACAAATGGTCAAAATTTAAGCAAATTTTTAATTTTTGGGCCTATACGAAGGGTGAACAATAAACGTGAACCAAATTTTTATTTTTGAGCAATTTATTTAATAACATCATCGTATCGCTTTAAATTTATTTTCTTTGAGGAATAAATTAAAACATTTTTTTTCCCTTTCTAAGTTTATTGATAGTCCAATAGGATTTTACATTACTTAACAAACATGATCTATAGAACAATAATCAATAAATTATAAATACAATACATTTTAATATTATTTTATTACAATCGAAACAAAATTACGTACATTGCATTACTTACTTATATACTTTTACAAGTTCACTAATATAATTATAATATTAATATTCGAATACAATATAACAAAATACCTGAAAGAGAAAATACACAACAAATTAAAATACAATTACATCATTATAAAAGTTTATATGTGGTTCATGTTGTAATAAATACTTACACAAAAAGGGAACAAGTTGTTGTTTGTGGCACTTACTTGATTTTCTCATATTATTGTATTGTATTTGTAGGTATATTAAAATAAGTTAATACACCTACATGTACAACAATACGAAAAAAGGTATTCAGTACGACTACCAATAACTTCCGCTCTTTTTTAGTTTGTACTTACAACACGAAAAATTTACTTTTATATTAACATTTAAACGTTATATTTGGGCTAAAAAGCCCCTCTAATACTCCGTGGCCTCCACAATCACCCCTTATAACCAACCCTTATCCGCCAATATATTTAAATGATTAAAATTGAATTTAGTTTTAATAATTTTACCAAAAAAAAAAAAAAAACAATTTATAAAAGTATTAAGTATCAGAGGGACTTTTTTGTTACAAATATATCGTTTAAATATAATTAATATAATAATAGTAGTTTATTAATACAAATAAATACCTGTAAGAGAAAAATACAAGAAAACAAATGAAAAAGTATAAAGTATTATGTCTTCCGTCTTCGATCGATGTCCTTTACCTGTAAGCGAATAGTGCAGTGCATTAACCAACTAAACTACAAAGGACTAACGGCAAAATCTAATAGAATTTGGTAGAAAAGATTGGACAGATTTCGCCTGTGAGAGCTGGGCAGTCGCCTATTGCTTCTATTCCAGATAACCCACACCAAACAGTCTGAAAGGAAGTGACGTTCGAGTAGACCGCGAGAAGTGTATAAGACACTTCAAAGAACAACTAAAAAGCTAAGTCTATGGCAAGTCGCTCGGGGAGGCCTCCGCTTCGAACCATAGATGAGAAAGAACAAGCAAGATAACGAAACGTTGAATCCTGCGGATCATGTAGGGTAAATGCGAAGCGTGATAGTAAGAATTGCAGGAAGCAAAGCGAAGAGGTAAGCAAGAGAACATGCAAAATAATAAAAACAAACTAAAATGAGTTCTAATTAAACAGACACGCAAAATTAAGAGTAGGTAATTCAAAAAAAAAAAGAAAAAAGAAAAATATCTAATATTTAAAGATTTCTAACTACGGAATGGATCTTCTTTGTCTTCTCCAGCGTTGACCTGAAACAGATACGGTGGTAACAGATTAATAATAAGCAATCAACGTTAATTATTTTACCTATTCTTACCTTAAATGAATTCCAGAATATTATGTTCATGTGGCAGCAGTAAAGAAATATCCAGCCAGCCAGCAAATATATTGTTGCAGAGTGTAGATAATTCCTTGTTTTTAGTGAAGTCCAAATAGGGTTCTGGTCGTATGCTTTCATTTGCAGATCCAAAATGAGCTGCAAAATGGTTAAAAAATGTGAACAATTTCCAGTGTTGTGCATGTGTTTCATTAGACCCAAATTGTACTTAATCACTCCTTTCTTGATCCATAAATCTATAGATATGGACAATAAAAACACATTAATTACAGTACTAAATAATTAAAAGCTAATATAAAGTAAAAACCGAACCGGAAAGCAAAATTGTGAAATATTATAATGGCGACGAGGCGTGCCTTTCACGACAATAATAATAAGACTCAATCTGTCAAACGTCAATGTTGCAGTCATAGATACTCGGTCGTTGCAAAATCAAAAATCATTGATGTGTTTATAGAACGTTACGTATGCAACACAAAATACAATTGCGAACAGTGGTTGCATATGTAGTAACCAGAAAATTACAATAATATATATTGAAAACTACAAATACACAAAATTATGATCTGTTTATATAACAGTCAAACAAAAACCTAAAATAAATTTAAATTTCTGAATGTCCTAAAGAATATAATGAAACTAAATGTATTTATTCTCAACTTAAGTAATCGTATAAGTAGAAAATGTTCTTTTTTACTAATTATTTATTTTAACTTTAATAAACATTCAAAACGAATATGAAGATTTCACAGACTGATATAAAACCTAATTTTGGTATTTTTATCTAGAGATTTAACCCTTTGGCTCTTCCGTTAATAGCTACTTAGAGGTCGAAGCGTGTGTAATTTTATTGCAGCAATGTGATGGCGCAACAAAGTTTAATAGGAAACTGTTGGGACCACAATTGCCTCTTCGTTTCTATTATTATCCCCGTAAGTTATTAGCTTATCTCCTTTTTCGTGCCGAACTCGTTCCTTAGAACAAAGTTTGGGATGGGTAATTTTTAAATTTTTATTGTATTATTTGAGATTACAATGTACAATCTTTATCAAAGCAATAAAAGGACTTCACCGATGTTCATATACCTTTTTAAGTTTTTATTAATTGCGTCCTAATTAAAATTGCTAAAACAGTAACAAGACTAGTATTATAATTTTCTACTGAATGCAGCGTTAAAGTTAATGAATATATTGCGATGAATTCCTTTCAGCTTTCGTTGCCTCTGATTCTAGCACTTGCAGAACTTTGCAACCAACGATCATTCATAGACGCAGACTTCGTTTGGAAAAAAGATACCGTTTCGACGTTAATTAAACTTAGCATTTATTACTTTATCATTATGTACATTTTCTAACAGATAGAAACCACTCATATTGCAGACATGTGATTCGAATATACATACGTACCTACGTATGAGAGCGTGCATGTAAATAAAGCTGACGTTTCAATTTGATGTTCAAAGTCGCAAGCGAGAATTTACCTTTCTGAAAACTACAACAATAATGTTAATAACATTGCCACGGAGATGTTGAAGAATTTCCTACCGATAAATTCCGCGAAAGAGCACATACAAAAGGTGTACCTGGCTTTATTAGTGTTGCAAAATGCCTTCATATCGTTAACGTTTTAGCAAATTAAACTAATCAGATTTGGGTACATTTTCTGTAGAAACTTCATACACACAGGTACGATTGTAAATGTAAAAATCATTAAATATCTATCTAAAACTTACCCCCAATATAAATTATGTGATACTCAAGTTCAAAAACACAACACCAAGTAGGATGTAGGCAGCTACCATGAAAGATCCCATAGTCGATGATGTGTTGTTTTACTTGCAGTTAAACTGTAAAAAAGATAAAGAGAATAAATTAGTTAATAAGTAGTTATTCTTACTTATCAATAATAAACAATAAGATATACAATAAAATAGAAACAAAACACATGCAACAGTGATCATGTTTATAATCACTATTGACGTAGAATTGTGAAAGGAACACAACCAAATTTAAAAGTCATTAAATATATATCTAAAAGTTACCTTTAATATAAATTATGTGATACTCAAGTCCAAAAACTGAACACCAAGTAGGGTGTAGGCAGCTACCATGAAGGATCCTATAGTCGATGATGTGTTCCTTTACTTGCAGTTAAACTGTAAAAAAAGACAGAGATCAAATTAGTTAATAAGTACTTAGTTATCTTTACTTATTAATAATAAACAATAAAAGATAATATATAATAAATTAAAATAAAAACAAATCACATGCAAGACTGATCATGTTTATAATCACTATTGAAGTAGAGTTGTGAAAAGAACACAACCACATAATTAAATTATAATAAGAAAAGTAAAAAATGTCTTGTTTAAGTGATATTACCTGTTTTATTATCCACTGAATAGCATTAAATTAAACCGCCAATACAATAGGTTAGTTAACAATGTAGTAGATACTGTTTATGTGTACTTATATTTGTCTCGAAAGTTTGTCGGTCGGAACTATCTTCACCATAACTAATCACTACTTAATTAAAATATAATAGTAATATATTTGCCTCGATTCTATAAAATTTCTTTAAAATATTCCTTGAACTACACAACATGGCAAAAACTATTGTCACCCCTGTCATCCTGTCAAATTTTACTGCCAACTTAAACTTTTCAGGTTAGGAAATATAGCAATACTAAAAGTATCTACAGCTTACCCGCGAAAGTTTGAACTTTCTTTAAAAATCCGAAAGTGTTATTTGAAACTAATTTACGACAATGTTCCTGTGAAATTGGCCTTAAAATGGATTAAAAGATTTTTTCTAAAGTTATGTAAACGAAATTTACAATGAAATCATATTTTATGTACCAATGATAATAAACTCGTCCTCTTATACAGGGTGTCCAAAAATTAATACTACGTAAGTAAGAACATTAAGGGGTTGTAACTTGATTAATTTAAAGGAGCGCTATATTTTTCAACCTACCAGCAAATGTATTTTTTAATTATATTAAATTATATGGACAGCGGCATAGATTGCGATGAAAACCCTACTTACACGATAGAATTTGCGACATTTGCCGGACCTAGTAAAAATTTTGATCAAAAATTACGTGCAACTATGTATTATAATTTTAACTAACAATATAAAAGCAAACAGAAATATGTTTAGAAACTTTTTTTAATTACTGTGTAGGTACTAACCGTTAACAACACTGAACTTATAATAGACACTGGTCTTCTTGAATAGATGCCATAGAACATTTTAATATTGGAGATGCAACTTTACATACATCAGTGTAAATCCAATTGCATACAAGATTTTCTAAAAAATTACAATATTTGAAATTAAATTAAATTCACTAGAAGAATAAACTGGAAATTTTATGAAAAAGAAGATCCCAATTGAAATAATTTATTGTTCGTACTCTGTTATTCTATTGTGTAAGTCGAGTCTACTGATAATATGTAAATTCATTAAAATAAATTATTTTTAAAATTGACAAAGAAGCTTCTTTTCTTTATAAGTGAAGGCATTGCTTTTAAATTTTCCACCATTTCCTACATACCAAAAAAAGTGTTTAACGTTCTTTTACCAATTTTTTTAATTTTCTGTTTTCTTTTTTTATATGACTACCTACACTTCTCCTTTCTTTTTTTTCATATACGAGAAACTTGTGAATTCTTTTCAGTTTTTCACATTTGAACATGCAAAGAGAAATGAAGTAATTGAATATAAATATAAATATATATATATATATATACTACTACTATTGTTTAGTACATCTATTCTGTATAGATGACGCTTGAATTCGATTATTTCTAGAGTCCATTATTTCTCTAATCTATGATTATTTCTTACAATTTATTCAATATTTTATATTATTTTGACAGTGTTGAAAAATGTTGGTGTTGATATACAATGTGAGTTTTTATCGTTCAAATATGGTTCAAATTTAATACTGTATAGTGACTGAAGTGTATATTATACAGTTTTTAAGTTCTACTGTTGACATCAGACGCTAGTACATTTGCTGCGATTAAAATATAAATATATTTTTTGATTAAAAGGTGAGTGTGTATACTTCAGTTAGTATAGTAGAAATAAATAAGCTTTCACATAAATTTTCTGATTTAGAGTTATCTAGAAAATATTTTTTTTTGTAAATTTAAATATAAATATCATGAATTTTAAGTTAAAATAAATATGTGTAACGTAAACTTATGTTTAAAATAAGTTGCGTAGTACTTTTAAATAAAAAATTGAAAATTTAATGTAATATTAAGATGTGTTACTTTTAAAAATTACAATATGTAGTAAATTAACACCCAAAAAGTATACAAAAATTATATACATCATTAACGAGCACTATAAACGAACCCAACGTTGCCAAATTATGGCCAAATTTCGTTTACTATATCCTCTAGTATACGTATATGTAGGTATATGTACGTATATTTGATAAGAATTATCTTCAAAATTAAATTTTGTAAATATACTTTTATATTTAAACAAACCATAAACATATGCAGTGGTGGTGTGTGCTGATTAACTTTAATATATTCTGTAATTTATTAAAAAAAGAAAAACTATTCAGTAATTACATTGTTTAACCCCCATCGCACTCTGTCGATTTTTTTGGTGGTCCTATCCATAGTCCTATCGCAAACACGAATCTAATATACTTAAATGATGGAAAGCGTAGCATAAAATTATACTATAAAACTAAACAAAGTATCTACTTGGGTGGTAATTTTACAATAAGTAGGTGCTAATAAGTACCTCCACAAGAGGTAATTTTGAACATCCAGCATAATTGTATAAACGTCCCTCAGAAGCTATTGATTTAGATCAGATCAAATAATTTAGAAAGTAAACATTGAAATTAATAAAAAAGCCCTTGAAAGCTTTCATCAGTTAAACTAGGAGGGTATTCTCAAAGTAATATCTGATGAAACAGGTATTGAAGATATGTAATTTCATTTTTATTGTAGTTATGTAGTGGTGGTGTGGTAGAATTTCTGAAATTAATGTAAATAGGGTGTTGGTTATAGGAATATTATCAAATGCCTAGAGGACGTCCACAAAGAAGCCGAACTTTAAATTTTTCGCGACGTCGCCATGAAGAAAATCCTGTACACTCAAAAGGTACCTATTAGTTATGTTTTACTACAGTAGAACTTACATAAACAAATTCAATTTTAATTTTTAATTTGAAACCTAAATACTAATAAATAAGGTTGATGAAGGTTTTCCACCATTCCTTCCAGATTTGCACTAGAAGGTGGACTGGAAAGACTTGTCACTTACTAGTATTGTAGTAGCCTTTTGATCTTTGTATCTTCACATTTTGAAAACTTACAATAAAATATATCATAACATTTTAGACAATGAGCAGGATGAAGAAAAACTTTATGCTCCTGTGAAAGATAATATACGAAAAAGAAGTTGTTCGACTGAATCAACTACAGAAGGTTCAGGTTAGTCTCCTTTTAAATTAAAATAAATATACTGAAATTATATATGTACTATATTTTCTGTATTAATTCACAGGTTTTTTATATCGTAATGTGCTATTTTTAGAAAATCATCACGAAGAACAAAATCAAGACATGGTTGTTGCAGATAGCGAACAAAGGGATTGTTTAGAAAGTGACGACGTTAATTCAGGTTAATAAAAATTTAAACGTAAAGTATGTTTCAATATTAAAAAGTTACACCACATTTTAGAGGTAAAAATCTCTAATATTAAAGAAAAAGATGTAACAGAAAGCAAAAATAATGAGGAATGGAATTCTGAAAAGTCTGATGCTACTTTAGGTAAAGTAATTGCAAGTAACGTAATTTTTTTTTCCAACTTTAACATAAGTAACTTTTTGTAGATGACCGATCGTTTACGTTGAATAGTTTTAGAAGAAAGAGAAATCTAAGAAAATGGAGTGATGAAGAAAAAGAAATAACAGAAAAATTCTTTAGAAGACATATCAAATTGAAAATTTCCCCAAAGAAGCGAGAAGTGCTGCAATTAATGAACTTAAATCCAAAATTATTCAAAGATCGAAAATGGGATGTTATAAAAGTTTATGTTTGCAACAAATACAATTCGAAAAGGTAATTTAAATTGTAGCTTATGTAAGTAAGGAGTATTTTTATTGAGAATATATTTTATTTTAGCAATAAAGGCGATGATATGTCATTTGTCTCAGTTCAAAGCAAAAGGAACAAGTAGGCATTTTGTTGTATATCTACATTGAATATTTTGTAAAAAGTATCTTTATTAATTAATACTTTTTATTATGTTGTACTTTAGTGATCCATTGTTAGGAGAAAACACGTCGGAGGAAGTTAAGAGTAAAGAAAAACTGAAAAAAAAGGTAACGTCATCTGCGGACTCAGTTGACGAAAAATCCACATTTCTAAAATTGCATCCCAAAAAAGTAATCTGTCAAAAATCAACCACATTACTTGAGTCGAAGGTAATGCCCGCCAGCGGAAAATATTTAGCTGTTCTAAAGCAACTGCCACAATCAGGAGAAGTTGTCCCAGAAAAGAGGTATCTTCAAAATTCACAAACCGGGGACAACATAGTATTGAAGCGTCTAGTTTTCGATGCTGAAAAACGTTGTTTCCGGGTAGTGGATTCCAACGAACTCGTTAACGCAATGTCAAAAAAAATTCGAGTACTCAGTGTTAATCAGGAGGGAATGGGCAAAGGAATATCAACTCTAAATGTTCTTCAAAAAGTGCCTCCATCGATAGATGAAGCTGAAGGTCTTAGAAAACAATCCTCGTCTGTAGAAGATATTTTACCAGTTTCCACAGACGACATGTGTGTTTTATGTGCAAGAAAAAAGTCACCAACACACAATATAAACCATCTTGTGAACCTAATTAAAGATATTGCTGGAGTAAATGTACGTTTTTATTAATCATTCTATTATTATACTAAATTTATTTTGTTTATCAGCTTACAAACCTAAATTTACCACTTCGTGCATGCGAAGAATGTGTAGCTGAAGTAAATGTGACGTTAAAACTGAGAAACAGCATAAAAAAGGCATACGAAGATCTCATTAGAAAAGATGATACTCTTACAATAAATGTATTGCCGCCAAAAACAATAAGGCAAAATGAAACTGATACCAGCACCGCAGTAATTGAAAAATCTCCTGAGGAGAATCAAGAGAGTGTAAAAATTTCTGGGGACGATTCAGGAGTCATGGGACCATCACATGAACATAATTCAGATGGGTTAAAAAGAATAAAGTTGGATAATTGTGGTCAAAATAGAGTTTCTTGTGATAATTATTCAAACTATCATATGGGCACCGAAACTGAGAAAATATGTGAACAGTTGTGTATTACAAATATAAGCCAAAAAGAACATTTAAGAGAATGTAAAAGAACAGGTGAGAAAATATAAATAATTTGTTGTATGGATTCGAAAAATAAGTACATTATTCGTAATACCTATCTATAAAACTTATTTTCAAAAATAATAAAACAAAATAGTTTCACTAAATAATTTATTTCGATGACTCGACAATATTGTTTCGATCGAATGGCGATCATTATCAAGAGTAAGTTCTACTAAAGCTTAACACTAGTGACAACATATTTATACATAAATTACAAGTTACTCAAAAGAAGTGGGGAGTTTGTTGAGACAAGTTCTGTTTGGCTATTTACTAAATTTAAATTATTTTGAATGGCTCTTTTGATTTCCAAATTTTCTAACATACATAACTTTTTTCTATTGTTGATATCAGAATGAAGAATTTTTACATTGTTGCTACAAAATGAATGTTGTGAATTAATGCAATGCTCTGCAAAACCTGTTTTATTAAGTTTTCTATTTATGCTATAAACGTGTTCTTTTAAACGTGTCTCAATAGCTCTACCACTTCTTCCTATGTAAGTTGCATCACAATCATTGCAAAATAATTGGTATACACCACTTTTTGTTACAGGAGGACGTTTTGGTTTATTTTTAATTAGTAAAGTTTTTAAATTAATATTATTGGTTTCTATTGCGGTGACTTTATATCTTTTTATTTTATTTTTGAACTTACAACTAACCTTATTAATGAATCTAATAGAACAATATTGTGGGGAAGGGTTTTGTTCTGTGTTGTTTACTGTTGCGTTATAAATTGATTTCAAAATTAACTTTTTAGATTTTTTCTTTATTAATTTGTCAATAATAGATGGGCTGTATCCGTTGTTTTTTGCTATTATTTTAATTGTGTTCACTTCATTTAAGTAATTTTGTTTTGAGAGAGGGATATTTAAGAGTCTATTGATCATTGAATGAAAGGCGGCGTGTTTGGTTTGTATGGGGTGTGAGGAACTAAAAGGTATAATGGTGTCTGTATGTGTAGGTTTTCTGAATATGTTAAATAGAAGTTTATTTTTGGAACGATTGATTTCTAAATCTAAGAAATTTAATGTATTATTTGTTTCTTCTTCTACTGTAAATGTAATATTTGGATCTAGTGAATTTATAAAATTGGTAAATGAGCTTAATTGTCTTCTGGTACCTGTCCATATGGCGAACACATCATCTACATAACGATGCCATGTGTATATATGATTGATGAGGGGTTTATTGGAATTAAAGATAAGGTTTTCAAAATGTGACATAAATACTTCTGCTAATATTGGTGACAACGGGGAGCCCATTGGAAGTCCACTATTCTGTTTGTATATTTTGTTATCGAAAGCGAAGTAATTTTGTTGAAGGCATGTATTAAGTAAGGTAATAAGATCCTTGCTTTGCTTTTTCATCTAAACCACTTTTTGAGATTAATTAATTAATTAATTAATTAAAAGTGGTTTAGATGACAAACAAAGCAAGGATCTTATTACCTTACTTAATACATGCCTTCAACAAAATTACTTCGCTTTCGATAACAAAATATACAAACAGAATAGTGGACTTCCAATGGGCTCCCCGTTGTCACCAATATTAGCAGAAGTATTTATGTCACATTTTGAAAACCTTATCTTTAATTCCAATAAACCCCTCATCAATCATATATACACATGGCATCGTTATGTAGATGATGTGTTCGCCATATGGACAGGTACCAGAAGACAATTAAGCTCATTTACCAATTTTATAAATTCACTAGATCCAAATATTACATTTACAGTAGAAGAAGAAACAAATAATACATTAAATTTCTTAGATTTAGAAATCAATCGTTCCAAAAATAAACTTCTATTTAACATATTCAGAAAACCTACACATACAGACACCATTATACCTTTTAGTTCCTCACACCCCATACAAACCAAACACGCCGCCTTTCATTCAATGATCAATAGACTCTTAAATATCCCTCTCTCAAAACAAAATTACTTAAATGAAGTGAACACAATTAAAATAATAGCAAAAAACAACGGATACAGCCCATCTATTATTGACAAATTAATAAAGAAAAAATCTAAAAAGTTAATTTTGAAATCAATTTATAACGCAACAGTAAACAACACAGAACAAAACCCTTCCCCACAATATTGTTCTATTAGATTCATTAATAAGGTTAGTTGTAAGTTCAAAAATAAAATAAAAAGATATAAAGTCACCGCAATAGAAACCAATAATATTAATTTAAAAACTTTACTAATTAAAAATAAACCAAAACGTCCTCCTGTAACAAAAAGTGGTGTATACCAATTATTTTGCAATGATTGTGATGCAACTTACATAGGAAGAAGTGGTAGAGCTATTGAGACACGTTTAAAAGAACACGTTTATAGCATAAATAGAAAACTTAATAAAACAGGTTTTGCAGAGCATTGCATTAATTCACAACATTCATTTTGTAGCAACAATGTAAAAATTCTTCATTCTGATATCAA
Source organism: Agrilus mali (assembly GCA_029378335.1). Taxonomy (NCBI): domain Eukaryota; kingdom Metazoa; phylum Arthropoda; class Insecta; order Coleoptera; family Buprestidae; genus Agrilus; species Agrilus mali. The sequence goes on from CM055661.1 coordinate 5,044,902, forward strand.
CAATAGAAAAAAGTTATGTATGTTAGAAAATTTGGAAATCAAAAGAGCCATTCAAAATAATTTAAATTTAGTAAATAGCCAAACAGAACTTGTCTCAACAAACTCCCCACTTCTTTTGAGTAACTTGTAATTTATGTATAAATATGTTGTCACTAGTGTTAAGCTTTAGTAGAACTTACTCTTGATAATGATCGCCATTCGATCGAAACAATATTGTCGAGTCATCGAAATAAATTATTTAGTGAAACTATTTTGTTTTATTATTTTTGAAAATAAGTTTTAAATAATGTTTCACAAAAGTTGCACTATCAAAAGTATCAATACCTATCTATGATAAAATTTCATGAGATTTAATTATTGACAATTGTAAATTTAAATAACCCAACAAAAGCACGACAAATTAATAAATACAAAACTAATTTATTATAAACAACATTAGATATAAAACGAAAGTGGTATCAAGGGATTTCCAACAGATCAATCGTAACATTTAACAGTCAAAGAAAGACTTCGAAAAACAAAATTTCGTTTTATTCTATTTTGATAAATTAACACTAAAACTGCCTTTGTTTCAGATGTAATTTGTAAAGTATGCAATCGATCATTTCGGTGCTTACAAAACTTAAGGTGGCATATGCGATGTCATGTATATAGGTGTGAAGTTTGTTGTAAAACTTTTGTTTATAGCGTTGCAAAAAAGAATCACCTTGAAAAGGATCACACTGAACAAGAAGTCCAAAAAGCGCTGAACGATATTAAAACAAATAGAGAAAAATTGAAATTTATTGTGCCTCATTCTCACAGTACTCCTCACATAGCTGCATTGAATACAAAGAAAGATGGAGAAATTGAAGTAAAAGTAGAAGAAATAGTAGTGAAAGAAGAAATAATTGAGAATAAAATAAAGGGAGTCAAAGAAGAAGTCGTATTATAAAAAACAGATTGTTTCATTTTGAAAATTCAAGATTTTAATTAAACGTTAAAAATACATTGATGCATTGTATGTATATATTTTATAATCATTTGCTGTGCATTATTTTATTTTGTTTTCAATTTTTTAATCAATTAATATATAAATAAATTGTTTAAGTGATTAATAAAACAAAAAGATTTAATTTGAAAGTACCTAAGTAGTTAATTAACCAATGAGTTGATAAGAGAGTATTACCTATTTAGTAACAGGGTATTATATTGGTTATTTATTTATTTTATAAGAGCATCCAGAAAAAGAAATGTTAAATAGAATAGAAAATAATTTAGTTTTTTTTTAATGTCTATACATATTTATGGAGAAAATTAACGCAGTTTTGTGCATCTGAACTACGAGAGTTTGAAAAGCGGGGAAATCCCCAAGTTTCCGACTTTTTTTGAAAGGACTCCATAAAATTCGGAACTATTTTTCGAATATAATACGTATTATCAAACTATAAAAGAACAGCTGTTTTGAAAGAAAATTTGATTTCAGCAAAATTGGTTTATCCTGAATCGTTCGCGATAGTTTAGCCACTATTACTAATATTGAAGATTGATTCGGATTGGTGAATTGGTCACAAAAATCAAAAATATCTTTGAGACTTTGAGAGAGAAAATAGAAAATTAGCAGAGTAATCTATGAGAGTAATGAACATAGAGTAATGAATAATGAACATAGTATAATCTGATAATAATAAGTAACGTCAAACTCGTCAAACCGAACTAATTTTTCTTTTGAAAAACATTTTTTTATTAAAAATAACTGCTGTCAATACTTTTCTATTATTGTTTTGCATTTTTGATGTACTATTACAGCAAAATCATTCAAATGTACTAATGTTTCATACAGAATGTGAAAGAATTAGGTTAATTTAAATCTTGAATAAAAATAATTGCTGGTTTATTTTTTGAGACTGAAAAAGAAAGGGGACCCTATATTGAATTGATCTTCCATTTACTGAGTAAAGTAAGTTTACTTAAATAATTTATGAAGTAAGTGTTATGAAAGAGACCTAAAATGGAAACTACAGACAACGTAATACAGAGGATGGAAAATGATCTACTCTGTCCTATATGCCAGGACTATTTTAAACAGGCCATAACACTAAACTGTACTCATTCCTTTTGTTACAATTGTATAAGCAACTGGCGAAAAACCAGGAATGAATGTCCAATTTGCCGTTTACATATCGCTGGTTTAACTGCAAGTCTTGCCCTAGACAACTTAGTATCGGCTTATACAAATCAAGAGAAAGTTAAGACTCAGATTATTGTAGAAGATAATATCAGTAGATCTGATGGGTGGAATTCCAATGGGGAAGTAAGTTATAATAATGGGAATAGAAATCCGATGGATACCGAAGACTTTGAAGGTGAATTTGAGGAAGAAGAAGAGGAAGATAGTGATTTTGGACTTTCTGAATCTGAAGATGACATAGAAGGAGATATGGAAGAAGAAAGTGTCTTAGAAATTACTGATAATAGTGATTTAGGATCAGCCAATGTTTCTTTGGAAGGTGAAGAGGAAGAAGACATCTTCAACACTTTTGAATCTTTTTCAGACAGTAGCAAAAGTAGCAGTGGCAGTAGCACAAATTCTGATTCATTTCAGATACATTTGTCATATAATTATGATGATGGAGATGTTGAAGAGGAGGAGGAACATGATAGTGATGATTATGATGATGGTGAAGCTTATGATCAGGATATTGTCTCTGATGATTCCATATAGTGTGAAAACAATGTTACTGATAATTCGTTTATATTTCAATATTTGGTATCTGTTTATATCATAGATGTTATTTGTGCTGTTTGCTTTCAAAACTGCATTAAAGGCTGTAAATCATTAATTGTATGTTAACTACTACTAAAAGTCTATTATGCAAATAAATTGTTTTCTCTAATATGATCATCATTGTTTAAACTGATTGACAAAAAAAGAAAGAATTTTTGTAATAGAAAATTATATTTTAAATTTTCATATTTTTTTTATTAAATTAAAGGATATTAAAATATAAGATAGTTTTGTCAAGTTCATCTATATCAAGATTATTTAAAGTGGTTCTTATAAAAACCAAAAAATGATAGTTATTTATCAAAAACGAAACATTAGTACTGTAGTTTGTTCCAAGTTGTACAGTCCTTCAAAAGGGTAAGAAAATAATTAAAAATTTTATAGGTAAGTGTCTTATTAGTATTATAAAATTTCTTAAAGATAAAAAGTGCAAGTGTTATTTTTGCGTGAATTTTTTTTTAATAACAAAATCGTGAGTTTTTTTATTTTATATTAAAAAGTAAAAAGAAACTGTTAGGTAGAGATTTAATGTATTTCATTTTGAAAAAAATCATATCAAAAAATAATCCAAAATGAATACTTATGGTTTTGTAAATATTTATTAATGATTAATATCTAGTTGAATATCATTTGAAAGAGTACAAGAACTTTGGTATGAGAGAAACTTGCACTTACCCGGTTTTTTATTGATTTTATTAACCTTTGATATCCGAGATAAAATAAAATAACAAACAATTCTGTAATTCTTAAACTATTAATTGCTTTCTAAACTGTATTTTTAGGAAAAATTACCAAAAAATAATTGCACTTCTTAATCGTTCTAAAATTCAACCCTAAAACCACTATTATGGAAGAAGAACTGATCTGCGGTATTTGCCAGGACTATTTCCTTGACGCTACAACCCTTTCTTGTTCGCATACTTTTTGCAGAGTTTGTATAACTGATTGGCAAAAAAAAAGCAACGAATGTCCATATTGCAGAATATCCATAAAACACCTCGCCAGGAGTCAGGCACTAAACGCTTTAGTCAATATTGCTCGAGAGCGCTACGAAAACGAGGCTTTGAAATCCTTTAACAAAACTAAAGCAAAAAACAACGTTAGCGTAGGAACGAGTACGACTCTTCCTTTTGAAATTCCTAGTACTTCAGGAACAGTCAGGTGAGTGTCACATGTGTTTCCGGTGAGGACCGTACAGAAAAAAATGTTAACGTTATTTTGAATAAAAATTAAAATGATTTTTTGAACTTTTATGAAAAAACTAATGTTTAATAATACAAATTTTAAAAAAAAAAAAAAAATAGGAAAACAGGCTCTTCATTGGCTAAAACAAAAAATTTAAGTAATACTCCTCAATTGGTACCAGCTCAAATAAGTAACGATAATAGGAGAAGAATATTGGATATGGCCACAGTTGCTTCAACTCTTACAGGAATCGCAGTTAAAGTGGCAAATAAAAAAATTGCAGAAAAAGTTCCAGTTGCCGTTCAACTTACAAATTTCCTCGCTGCTCTTGGCAGGTAATGTAATATAATATTATGTATATTTAATACTGTGAACTATTGTCAAGAAATGTTAAAGATTTTCCACCCCTATTTTATTTAACTTAATCTGCAGTTGTGTAATAAAAATATTTGTTCTGTTCAGCTCCAAGGTTTTAGGAGGTGAAATGAAAAGTATTTTACAAGGTGCCGTTTACAAGATTACAGGAAGAACTATACCGGACGATGTACTTGATGCAATTTTAACTGGATATGGTGATGCAAGTGGAAATTATACGTCAGACATACCCTGCTAAACTAATTACCAATATAGTCGACAATTGTAAAATTACCAAATATTGTTATGACTCCAGAGATAGCGATGATGATGATGATGATAAATGCTTACGGACGTGGTTTTGAAATAAATATTGATTATATAGATTAGTGATTAAACCGGAACTATGTTTTATATGGCTTTTTTGATATTTGTATTTTAATTTGTGATAATTGATAAAATGTTTGTCTTAACTATTTTTATACCTACAGATTTGTGTTATACAATTTATATAAAATTTGAAATAAAAATTTGCATTTTACTAGTAAATTGTTTTTTATTTCGTATTAGAAATTATAATTTACTAATATTTTATCATTTAAAATTTCCTTGTTGATCATGTAAGGTTCGGTTGGGTTGAAGGAAATAAAAGAACACTAAAAACCTGAAATTTCACACTCCTTTCTAACTGAGGATGACACCTTAAGAGTCCTTTAGTTAATTTGAAGAGAAAAGAAAGTAAAACACTCACCCTTGGAACTCCTTAATCCTACTGGCGAAGAAAAATTTCACAATTCCTTTAATTATCGACAAAAATGCAGTCACAGCTCTTTACTTTTAATATCTGAAAAAAAACAAATTATAATTATTTATTACCACATTAAGTACGTAATAAGCATTTTTAAATAATTAATAAAATACCAAATAAAAAATTGTGGATTAACATTTGTTTTATTATTATCTAATTATTTTTAATTTTCTAGCTTACCTATACCTTATTTCTGTAATATGAAATAAATATATACAAACGTTAATTTACAAAAAAAAAGCTCATACATATGTATATAGGTATATTATTATTCAATAACTCGATTCTTCGAAGTCTTTTTGCGTCACATGGTAATTCGAATTATTGAAGTTCGACTGTATGTATACAACTTTCAAAAACTAAAAATATATTGAAGTTTATGGAAAACTAATCGACATCTAATATACACTTTTAAAATATTTTCGATTTTGTAACACTTCCGGTTATACCGGAAACACCATATTCAATTCTACCGTTGAATTTTGTTTATTTATTTAAAGGATGGGTTTATAACATGATAATCCTACCTAAAAATACAATTATTTTGGAAGTAAACGATCATTTTATTTTGTTTTTGAAAAATACATACGCCAATACCAAAAAATGAAATGAGCCAAATTTTTACCTTAACTCAATTACTTGATGATCTTTGATCCCACGTAGTTATTTTTGTCGATTTTTATACAAGGTGTTCACAATATTCAACATATTTTTTCACAAAATCGGATGAAATATTAAATTCTGTATCGATCGAAATATGATATATTATGTTCCCATTTTCACAAATTCTAAAAAGCCAAATTTGATTTCTTTTAAAATGAAGAATACGTATCGCAATTGCAACAATATACCTATAGGGTGATCGTTTTCAGCCTACCCCGTAGACGTATCTTCGGATTGAATTGGAATATCGTTTCGAAATTAAATTTTAGCAAATGTTTTCAGTCTATTTTCATTTTTATGTCAGATGACATTATTTCCTTTTTTATTCACCTTCATTTATTAATCAAATAATAATTTTGTTTGATTCTTTAGGATCACAAGGTTACGGTATGTAAAGACAACACGAACGAAGTGAATGTTGTCGTGGTCTTCTTATTTCCTAATAGGTCTGTTTTTAACTTTCTTATTTTATAAAATTCCAAGTTACTTTTAATATATCTATTAACATGTTTGGCCGAATTCAAGTGCGTCAGGGCTCATAGGTATGTATATATGTTACAGTTAAAACAAGTTTTTAGTTAGAACTCGTTTTCCCTAGTTAAAACTAGTTTTTACTTAATGCCTTTGTTAAAACTAGAAATACCCAGTTAAAACTAGAATTTACCACTGATATATTTGATTTTCAGATAAAACTAGTTGTCACATCGAGCTGTAGTTAAAACTAGCACTAGAAAAACTAATTTGGGATTGAAAACAAGTTATAGTTTTAAAAATATTTATTGAAAAGATCTAAGACACTGAGAACCAAATAATAATCTAACACTAAAGGAACATTTTAGGGAACATCGACTTAAATTAGTTGCCAAAAAGACAATATTAATTATAAGTAGGTAAATAAAATAATCAAATAAATCAACAGAACACAACCATAAAATTTCAAAAAGAAACATTGTTAAAGAACATTAATTAACACACAATAAAATCTAATCAGTCAAACTTAAATTTAAAAAAGGACGAGGATCTACTACGCGAACAGTTTTAACTGATTCGCTTCGGAAAAACGCGTTTTGTCTAGTAAGAACTAGTTTTAACTGATATCCGATTTGAGCATTAGTTAATTATAGTATTAACAAATGCATAGGTACATTAAAAACTAGTTCTATTTAGGAAGAACGCGTTCTATTTAAAAACTAGTTTTAACTGCAACATATATATAGAAGTACATAAATTAAACTATGTAATAAGTACGCAGGTATAAGTCGTAGGTCCCGAACTAAGAAATGTATGAGTAATTACAATTAATATGCTGTTTCTATTGTTGGAATGGACCCTTTTTAATAAATATTTGTGCCACGCCACTGCTGTTTGAATAGTACTGCTATTAAAATGAGACGTTAAAATCGTACATTATTTAGGGGTTTCCCAAGAAAATTGGACTTGTTGAAGTTGGTGCCAAATATTATCTTCGAGTTATAAAGATATTCGAGTAATAGAAGTAAAAATTACACGCATTTCTCGTACTTTACGCTATTGCCAACCATTTTGGTTCAACTTATCAGTAATTCGGCTTATCGATGTTCGAGTTATCGAATGTTTGACTGTATGTTCTTTGCTTTCCGGGGTGAATTTTTCAAATCAGTAAACCATCTCGTCTACTTTGACGCATTTCATTATAATGTACACGACAGAACGGACGCCTCGTAAATTAGGGAATAGCGAAATCACCTGGGTAGGACGCTAGCCTTTCGGCCGTCGGGACGTCCAAAATAGACGACCCGGCCATCGTCTTTGCCGGTTGCGCCTTTAAACCGATTTCAAATATTTCAAAACGAAATATAACTTACAGATACATACGTGCGTTAGTTTCAAACGTGCCATAAGTTATATACCCTATCGGGTTATTTATTAGTGCGCCACGGACAATTTATTTATTTTTTTTTATACAATTAATACCTGAGATAATTATACATATTATAATGGCTTATAGTTGGGATAACAGAGTGTATTTTGCCATCAAGTATTTATATGGTAAGTCCGTTTGTGCCAACTCGAAAAAACCGAAGTGCCGTGTGAAATTTATCGGAAAATCGACTTGTTTAACCACTTGTTGTTAAGCAACGTTATTATATCTTATTTATCTGGTGGTCAATTTTTTTACTTTAGATTTAATAACAGGGTGACTTAATAATAAATACATATACCTATATCATATTTATGCTGTTGTAAAAATTATTTAGTCTCGTATGGGTCACTACTTATGTACATATATTTCAATAAAAATGTTTAAAATGCTCCAAATTAATTAATGAGATGCCTTGCATCAGTAAGTTGAGATTGTGCTGTACAATTTGGAGAGCATTAATTTTGGTTTGCTAATTACATGTCACATCCGGTATGCAGCGAAACTTGGCTCACTTATAAACGAATCAATTATTAATTAGATGGTTTACATTTACAATTTAATTAACGTTAATTGTTATTGTACATTCATTAAACCTACGTTAGGTATTTATTTTATAATAATACAAGGTGACCCAACTAAAAATTTTTCTTTTGCGATGAAACAATTTTTAACAATAGGTTAAAATATCATTTTTAATAAAAAGTTCATTAATTCAAATTTATCTATATTTAGGTACCCCGTTAATGTATATGAATATTTCTACTAAATTTATTGTTTAAATCTAATGTAGATTTTTTAAATCCTGATTTTGCTCCTAACGTGTCTCTAACAAATCTGGGGAAAGTACTTATCAAGGTAGGACTTAAAAAAACTCTTAAACTCCTAAATACATTTTAAAATAAAACTACAAAAATGCTTCCTAAAAAAATATACTTATATGTGTTTAATTAAATCAGTGGCGGATTTTCACATTTGCCGCCCGTAGGATATTCAAAATTTGCCGCCCCTACTGACACCTGCAATTCTATACCCTAATTCACAATCAATTTTTAGTCAATGAAATTGCAACTTTATTATATTTTTATCAGACTATTCAACAAATATTGATACGAATTCATTAGGATTAAAAATGTAAGAATGTTAAGAAGAACTTTCGTTGAATGGATATTTACAGCTTTTATTAATTACAATATTATCATTATTGTTTTTTTTTTAATTATCATCATTCTAAGAAATGTTTAATATTTATGAAATTATGTGCAACAATATGCAATTTTTTACGTGTAAATTTATTTAATTTTTATTCTACACTCAAACAGGTTGTTAATATCATCAGAAATATCAATAGAAAAGTATTAATTTTCCACATGTATATCTATCTAATATTTGTTATTGTTATTTTTAAGCATTTTTTTTCGGATCCCATTTCTCTTCGAGTAGATATATTTATGTTAAGTGGTGAAACATATTACACATTAATCGAATAGTGTGGGTGGACCTAAAGAAAAAATTATGGCAATAATTAATTTAAAAAATAGGCAAAAATACTAAATTTAAAAGCAATTAATACTTAAACGCTATTGGAATATTTTAAAAATTCAAAATCACAATAGTATATTTTATAAATAAGCGTTTAGTAATTTTTCATATACAGACGTTAGTGTATTCAGTATACTGTATAGCACTAAAATATTGTAATTTTTGTTGATTTTTTGAGCCTCGTTTTTTTTTCGTGTATAAGATAATATTTTTTTTTATTTCTGTAAGACTAAAAAATTTTGAGCAAAGTTTGCCGCCCCTTAAAATCTATCGCTCTAGGCTCTAGCCATTCAGCCTGCTGGTAAATCCGCCACTGAATTAAATTAATTGCCAAAGAAAGAATTTTTTAATGATTACCTCTGTAATAAAATCAATATTTTCATAAAATATAGTTCACAGCTGTTGTACTTTGTATTAAGAACCTAAACAAACATCCCATGATGATAGTTTTCAGGATAAATTCAAAAATTTCAAAAACGGTAAAAAAATAAATATAAAAATAATGTGGGTGTGTAATGTATATGTATCATAGATAATTCGAAACGATAGAAAACATTGAACTGAGTCAAAAGTTTTAAATAAGAAGTGATCGTTTAGCGTGCTAAATTTTGAACAATTTATTACATACATTTAAAATTGGATTTTATGCCAAAAATAACTGCATAGGAAGAAAGGCAAGTGTTTGTCGCTGTGTGCATTTAATAAAAAAAGCTCTTGAATAAATCAATAAAATTTTATCGCTCTTAAGAGGCAAAATATGTATCTAAATATTTATGTAAAGTGCTTACATATTTAAATTATTACAAGAAACCAAAATGTATATTTTTATCTGCAAATAGTTTTAAAAATATTGTAAGTAATAAAATAAAATAAAATAATACAAAACATGAAATCGAAAATCAACAAACTTACACTTTTAACTAACTAAATAAACAAGTAAAGCAAATGATTTGTACTTTTCTGTTTATTTAGTTGTTTCATTATTATTGTTAAAAGTGTAAAAAAGTAAAAGATTATTTAATTTAGTACAGATATTCTATTTTGAAATTAATTAATTGTGCAATAAGAAGTTGGCAATTTCTTTTTCTCGATGAATCTCATCAGCACGCCGCAAACAGTTTAATGTTGGTAACATACTAAACAGTGTGTATTTTTAACTGGGAATGACACCAAATGTGACAAAACTTTAGAAACTTTTTGAACTCAATTCTTGATAAATTATTTTTCATTCCCTCACGTCAGACGTGTTTCCAAAGTTGGTGAACGTTACAATTTATTAATTTGTCATTGAGATTTCCTTTTACTAATATATATATTTTTTAATTTTCGAAAAGTCATTATTCAGAAACTAACATCTGGTCCAGGTCCAAATAAATAAATAATTAACTAATGTCTACATGACCAAATAGAGTTTGCACGAACACTGCCGGGTCGTTGTTTTCGTCCTAAATTAGAATGACTGAACGTCCGAAATAAATTCTCCTTGAAACAAAAGATTATTAAAATTTGGCAAGCAGGGGCCTATCACTGTATCTGACGGTTTTTACAATACAAATGTCGTTATCTGGCACAGACGAGGCGAACCCACGAATCTCATGATTGGAACGCATTGGTGGCATGCACAGCATATATACTAAATTAAAATCAAACCAAGTTTTCTAATTTCGATAATGTGGGTTAAAAACAATATTTTATTATTGAGTCCTTGTTGTCACAAAGGTCCCAAAAGTGGCCAAACCCTCACCTCCACTCTTTATCCTTATCTAACCCCAAAAACTATAAAATATCATCTCATATCTCTAACAATTTGCAAATAATAATTCAGTTTAATTGTCCATTTGTCTTTCTTTACTTCTATTCCTGTTAGTGCTTCATATTGTGTATCTTTAACCGCCGCTTCTTCGTGCCCTAAAAGATGCCTTATCGTCCCACCTCTTCCTTATTAACGCCCTCTGTTTTCCTATTTTCCCGATTAATGCATTCTCTTATCCCCAACGGGTATGAGTATTAGGTATGAGTACATTAAGATTTCTTTTGAGAAGGATTACAATTTAAATTTTGCCCTAAGCTCTCATGAGGTTATCTAGGTACGACACTGTCCAGGATGGGATTGTGATTTAGTTAAAATTTTTAATTTTTTTTTGTACTAATTATACAAGCTCGTAAGTAATAATTATTATCAGGGCCATATATCTTCGTATTTTCAAAATTACAAATAAGAAAAACACAAAAACCTTATTTTTTGGAACACTTCGAAAGTATAAACTATACCCACACATAATTTTAGTAAACTAGATAGAGGAAATTAGTACATACAGACAAGTCAAAACAATTTTTTAAAAGCAACCTGAGTATACCATAATGTAGAGTAACTACGCTTCAAGGAGTGAAATATCAAAAATGGCATCAAGTCTTCAATTTAAACATTAAATTTTGTAATTTTGCATACGTTTTTGAAATTATTTCAAAAACTATTAGAGTAAATGTAATTGTAATTTTGCAAGGATTACCCCGCACCCAATCTTAGCGGATTAACTTATTTCAAATTTTCAGTGATTAATTAACAAAATGTGTATCTAAATTTTTAATTAAATTGCTATAAGTTTACTTTTCCAAGCGCTAGGTCAATATTTCCATACAATTCTTGGCTGTTTATGACATTTTAATTAAAAAAGTGAGACAAACTGTGAACGATTTTGGAAGTTTGACTTTTGAAGCTCGATGTATCTTAGATGAAGATTAAATTGAGGCGACTAAAGTTTTTAACTAATACTAAAAATTCCATTACCTATTTATGCACATTGTTTTTACCTGCAAAACTGAATATGTACCTTGTTTTAATTTCTGCAGTAGTTAAATGGTTGTATCATAAAATTTTATTTTGTTACGTCAGTACCGGTGATAATAAAAGTACATTTTGTATATACATTGTTCTTTTGAAAAGCGATAGTTTTCCATTATATTTAACCGATTTTTTCAGTTGGTGGTAGATTAGGTCACAACTTTTACATCTTTTGTTTGTTTTGAAATTGTGCCAAATGGCTCGAAAGTGTATAAACAGAAGTAACTTGACTTGGTACATACATAATATATATTTTGTAAGCATGGCAATTCATAATATACATTTATAGACACGAAAAAAGGGATTTAGTTATATGATCATTATCTAAACTTGTATATGTACTTGATAAAAAAATACCATCTATGGAATTATTTTTTAAATTTGACGTGTAGGTACATGTCTAATATGTGCGTGCGTTGTTATAAAACTTAATAAAAAATAAAGCAAGGTCAAATAGGGCCATATAACTATACTCACGCACAATACTAGAAGAGTAGATATCAAAATAGGTAGAGGAAATTTGTATTAGACAAGTCAAAATAATTTTTTTTAAAAGCAACTTGAATATACCATAATGTAGAGTACCTACGCTTCAGTTAGTTTTCAGATTTTTTTAAACGCAGCTTAAACATTAAATTTTGTAATTTTGCATACTCAAAAACTATTAGAGTAAATGTAATTGTAATTTTGCAAGGATTACCCCGCACCCCATCATACCGGATTAACTTATTTCAAATTTTCAGTGATTATTTAACAAAATGTGTATCTCAATTTTTATTGAAATTGCTATAAGTTTTCTTTTCCAAGCGCTAAGTCAAAATAGCAATATTAGTCCGGTCAATTTAGACATTCGAAGCTACATAAATTCCCACCAAGCTGAAAATCAGTAAGATTGTTTAAAATATGATTAAAAATTAAATTTGAAAGTTCCCCATCTTTCCCCTGTATGGAAAAAATTTTATTCAAGGTTAAAGGCCAAAAAAAAGAGTTTTTCACGATTTTCAGCAAAACGGTAAGTTTTATCATAAAAATACTTCAGATAAAAATTGTAGATCATAAAATTATCTATAAAATATGTGTCAGTATTTTTTTCCTAAAAGCCACTGTTTCTGAGATATCAGGTTAAATGAAACCCAGTCCCTTATTTTATACGCCAGTGTAACGTCGAGACAACATCTGTCTCCTGTTCAATTGTATGCGTGGCTAGGGTCTTATACCTGCTTTATGTCAGTGTGCCCAATAAATGAAAATACTGTTAGTCTCAGGGTTGCCAGATTAGGGGATTTTCCCCAAAAAATAGGGGATTTTTTTCCTTTGGGGTATTTTTTGGGGATATATTTTTCAGGGGAATTCTTCTGGGGAAAAATTTTCCTCTACAATCTTTTTTTTATTTGAACTAAATATTTTCTAGTTCTTGGGCATTTATTTGCCACATAGCTTATTTTGGGGTATTTTAGAGATACATATTTTATAGATAATTTTATGATCTACAATTTTTGTCTGGGGTAATTTTATGATAAAACTTACCGTTTCGCTGAAAATCGCGAAAAACTCATTTTTTTGACCTTTGACCTTGAATAAAAATTTTTCCATACAGGGGAGAGATGGGGAACTTTCAAATTTTATTTTTAATCATATTTTAAACAATCTCACTGATTTTCAGCTTGGTGGGAATTTATGTAGCTTTACTCTTATTTTTTGGTCTAATTTGACCGGACTATATTTTCATACAATTTTTGGCTGTTTATGACATTTTAAATAAAAAAGTGAGATATACATTTTGTTCTTTAATCGTAGAACTTTAATAATCTGTTTGAAAATTTGAAATAAATTAATTGTACGAAATAGATGAAGTGACCCCATTCAAAATTATTTACTAGAACACTGTTAATTGCAATTGTGGAAAAACTAAAATTTCGACAGAATCTCTTGTTGGTTTGATTATTGTGGAATCAGCAATCTGAGTATACCGTAATGTAAAGTACGTTTCGGGGTACAAAATATCAAAAGTGTCCCCACCAGAGTAATCATAATACCTTAATTAAAAATTAAATGTAGAGACCAGCGAGACTTTTACAATGAAATATAAATCGTCTCTATCGGAGTTGTTTTCACCGAGAAAAACGTCAAAACCCTCTCAAAAAAGGTCATTATTTTAAAACAAATCGTAACTTCGTTTATTTAATGCTTATATGTTAGTCTTCTGGAAGAAAGTTGTTATTATTGTGCACAATAAGCGAGCCAATGGGTGATTCTGTCGGAATTATTGTTTTTGCACAATTGCAATTAATAGTATAATTTTAGTAAATAATTTTGTAAGGATCACCCTAGTTCTCGCCCGATTAACTTATTTCAAATTTTCAAAGAAATAAAAGTTCAATGGTTAATGAACAAAACGTAATGTCAATGTTTTTATTAGAATTTTCATGAGGAAATAAAAATCAAATATTGCTATTTCGACCTAGCGTCTGGAAAAGCAGCGCCAGTAGGGGAAGTCCAGGCAGTCAGTTGATATGACAATGTTTGCATGCAATTTTCGGTTACTTATGACAATTTAAATGAAAAGGTGATCTATAAATTTTGTTCATTAATCATTGAACTTTAATAACCTGTTTAAAAAAATGAAATAAATATAAATTAATCGGACGACATAAAGTGAGCCTTGCAACATTATTATTTATTATTAAAAATCTGACATAATCTCTTATTGGTTTATTTATTGTGCACAATAATCACAGCTTTCTTCCAGAATGCCGATCCGACAAACGTTGAATCATTTTTTTTAATCACCTTTCTTCAGAGGTATTTGTCGCTGAAAATTATTCCGAACGACACGATTCAAATTTAATTTTTAATGTTTTACTAGTCTCTACATTTTATTACAATTGCTCTGCTAGTTTTCAAGATATATGCGAAAACGTAGGCAAGATTGCAAATTTAAAAAAGAAACTAATACCTTTTGTTGAGACTATTTTTGATAATATTTTACTCCCCTTAAACAAACCTACTTTATGGTACATTGTGACATACTCGGATTGCTAATAAAAATATTGATAAAAACTAAGTAGGTACAATTGTGATATAATGACTGACCCAGTAAAAAGGAGGAAAATGAAAAATGTGTATTTTGAAACTTGAACGAATATGTAGTTAGAAGCCGAAACAGGGGTAAAGGGGATAGAGGTAGGCCTAAATAAGATTTAGTATTCTCTGCAAATACATACTCGTAGTATAGAGGTGTGGAATTTTTTATTTAAAAATGATACGTTCATATTAATTAATTGTAATTATGCTTCGTTCTAATTCTTATTAAAAATATTAACTACTTAAAGGTCATATTAATAATAATTAGGCTACAAGTAAAGCCACTCCACTTATAATGTGGAGTAGCTACATTTGTCAATATTTTGAAAAAAAATCTTGTGACTGATGGACTAAAAACTAAATAAGATGAAAATGTTATAGGTATGAAGGTACAATATATTTTAAAAGGGCTACGACTAAAAACACCCCACTCCTAATTTCAATTACATTTTTTACCCTGATGGATTCCAAACAATAATTTTTTCAACGATTTTTATCATTTCTAACTTCATTTTAATAGATATACAGATGATGAAGGGCTGTGTGACAATTTATTACTAGTTCGTAAAGTTAGTTTTATTAAATAAATCTTCTATTGTAGTTGTTCAAATTTTATTTCCATCCTGCTAATTGTTCTCCTAAATACCAAATCATAAGGTTATTCACCAAAAATTGTAATTAACAAACGTCTAATCATTCTCACATTTCAGCAAAGTTATAATAATTAGATCTGTATTAGTAATTAGTGAACATAATATTTTTCCTGTTTGCTGCACATTTAAGATCTACTTAATTCTATGAAATTTAAAGAGCACGACAAATGTATATCTATAGTTTTAATTATAGCAATTAAATATATTAGAATAATTTAAAATCATAAATAGTTGTATGAATATTAAAATAGAAAATAGAAAACTATATTTGGGCAAAAATATTAAACATGATTCCAGAACTACTATACAGGGTGTTCTATTTAAAATAAGAATGTTTTTGTTGCCTAAACTTTTCAATACTTAGACCAGTTTTTTGAACACTCTGTATAAATTCAAAGAAAAAATACGTGTCACCAAAGACCGTTAAATTTGAGTCACAGTAAACATTTGGTTAGTATTTTTTAACTCTCTTTAAAACCCTTTAAAATAAATGTAAAACTAGCGTTAGTTCTTTACACATTTTTTCCTTTTCCAATTTATCCCGTTCAATTAAATCTACAGAGTGTCTCGTTTAGTTGCGAGAGGGTGATAGTTGTAAGAATATTAAAATAGAAAATAGAAAACTATATTTGTAGAAAAAAAAATATTAAACATAATTCCAGAAGTGGGTTAACAAAGAACACTCGTTTAATTTAGGGTTTATTTATAAATCAAAATAGTGTGTATTTTAAGTAAGAATAATGTCTTATGATTCACGAAGATGAGGAACCAAAAGCGAGGTTTTATTAGACGTATGTACAAGTGACTGAAAACATTTATTAAATCCTTCTGCATCTTGTAAATATCAATTTTCATTCTAACGGGTATTTTTAGACCGTACACATGTACCTATGTACTAGTGAGAAAAAAGGATTTCAGATTCAAACAATCTCAATTTCTGGTAAGTAAAAAAAAAAAAAAACACCTACCCACATTATTACAGAACAAAGAACTGTACAAAATAATGAGAATCGCTGTTCTGAACGAACAAAAAATGATTATGAATAAAATGACAAATCTAGAAATATATTGACACGGAGTTGTTTCGGTTGACGTGAACGCGAATGTCATCGAACTTTTCAAAAACATAAATGTTCTATTTTCTCTGTTTTCGAGTGATGTACATTCATCATTTCTTTTTTACCTAGGCAATACCACTTGTTAAATTTTCTTAAACCGGCTGCTGCCAAATAGCATACGTGGCTCGCGTAGGTATTAAAATTATTTTAAACGTATCACTGTTTTCAAGTACAAGGTTTATCAGTTTAATTTAATCGAGGGGCAATAAGATCAAAAACTGCCCAAGAGAATCATAAAACTTTTTTGATATAAACAAAAAATATATATAATGAAATATATACAGGGTTTTTCAAGTTGATGGGCTATTAGAAGTATATGAATTAGTAGAAGGAATTCAATTCTGAAACTTGGGCTCATTTGGTTATTGTTTATGCCACTTCTTTTAAAAATATTTTCAAGTTCGATTTACATCCGGTTATACCGGAAGTCGATACCAACTTTGTTATTTTAAATGGAATGGTATATTTTTTACGCTGAATTCGAATAAAACGTGTAATTCTAAGGTAAGTTTCATAACCAACTTGTACACCTATGACGATCGGTTTCTGAGTTATTTTAACTTATAGAAAAAAAATCGCTACCGCAACCTAAATTATAAATAATCATAACTTCCACAAAATGCGACTCAGACTGTTGAAATTTTTACTAGTAATAGCTGAATATTAGTGCTAACGCCTTGACAAAATTGAATTAAATAATGTATACAGGGCGTTCAAAATAAAATTCTAAAGTTGAAAAACTTCAAACACGAATTACCTCGTTTTTTTAAATGGCAGCTACCATTTTTTATTTTTTCAATCGATTCCTTTTTTTATCCTCTTTCGATCTATATGGATACTTCCTATTTTAAGTAATAATTCAAAATTATTCCAAAATTTTCAAATACTATAGGAAGTAACCATATAGATCGAAAGAGGATAAAAAAAGGAATCGATTGAAAAAATAAAAAAATAGTAGGTGCCATTTAAAAAAACGAGGTAATTCGTGTTTGAAGTTTTTCAATTTTAGAATTTTATTTTGAACGCCCTGTATAAATTATTTAATTCAATTTTGTCAAGGCGTTAGCACTAATATTCAGCTATTACTAGTAAAAATTTCAACACTCTAAATCGTATTTTGTGGAAGTTATGATTTTTTATAATTCGGGTTGCGGTAGTAATTTTTTTTCTATAAATTAAATTTACTCCATTTGCGGCATAAACGGCTGTATCTTTTGATTGCGTTGGCTTAGAAGTTTGATTTTTTTACAGCTCCAAGGGACAATAGACATGAGTATTTGGTATATATTTTAGCTTGATACCTCCACACGTTCCTGAGAAAAAGGGTCTTGACAGACGGACGGACAACGAAGTGATCCTATAAGGGTTCCGCTTTTTTCTTTTGAGGTGCGGAACCCTAAAAACAATAATGATAATATATATTATAATAAATAAACGCTGTAAATATCCATTCAACGAAAGTTCTTCTTAACATTCTTACATTTTTAATCCTAATGAATTCGTATCAATATTTGTTGATTAGTCTGATAAAAATATAATACAATCATAAAGTTGCAATTTCATTGACAAAAAATTGATTGTAAATTAGGGTATAGAATTGCAGGTGTCAGTAGGGGCGTTAAATTTTGAATATCCTACGGGCGGCAAATGTGTAAATCCGCCACTGATAAGTCTGTCAGTTACGTTTTCAATTTTGATGAATTTTGACATGGACATAAATAGGACCCAGAGAAAACATTTACCTACTTTTTGTCGCGAAAATATAGTTTTATGGGATGAAAGTTTGTATATCTATACAAACCGCTAATATATGGTATAAAACTTATTCATAAAATAATGTTTATCTTATGCTAATTTAGGATTACGTAATTAAGTTCTGTTAATAATAATTTCTGCTCTTCGATCTATGAGCAATACTATGCCACTCTAGAACTTAATCCTAAGTGAAGATATTTTGCAGAATTATTAAACGAAATAACACGTTTTCAATTGTCTAATCAAGAAGAAAAAAAAAAAAAAGAACGCAATACAAAATATTTATAAATACGTGTGTTCTGAACTGGAAATTAAAACAGGCTATTGAATTAAACTACATGCTAAGAGTGGCAAATCCCTTTCTGGTAGCGTAGTTAAGAGACCTCTAATATACCTACAGTCCAATGAAAAATGAAAAATTATCGCTAACAAAATTATTAAAAATAATTTTTATCGGCCTAGAATGTTCCAGATTATTCTCAAAATTTAGAAATTGGTCATTTAAAATCAATTGGAAACGATTTTAATCAGTGTAGAATGTTCCGGATTGTCCTAAAAAAATGTAACTGTGTGTTCTAGAAAAACAACTGAAATGGAACTTGGTGTTCGAAGAACCTTAAAATTTTTTTTTTTTTAATTATAAAACTAAGGAGGAAATTGAAATGGATAATGAGACTATAATAATACAGTCAGAGTTTGATAACTCGAATCACTATATACTTTAACTACAAAAACCAATTTCAGTCTCTCGAATTTCTCAATTTTTAGGGCGATTTTTTCAATTTTTTTTTTCATAAAGCCTGACTAGGACTATAATCGACATAAAAAAAATTAATAAAATCGGTCCAGCCGCTCTAGTTACTCTGTAAGTTACGAACAGAAAATTTTTTGATATATTTTTCATCCCCTTAGAAGTTGAAATGTGCAAATATCGTTTACAGTGTACAGTATAGTATAGCCAAGTGCTATGGAACGAACTTTTCTACAAAATTACATGTTTTTATACATAGTCGTCTCAACTTTGTGTTGATATTTCAAATTTGGAAATGTATTTCACCCCTTAAAGGATAAATTTTTAAAATCCTTTCTGTGTCAATTTTATTTACTGTATAAGGAACCTCTGTGATAAAGGTTCTAGTCTTACAATTAGCTCTTTTGAAATTTGCGTTAATATTAAAATTTTAACCCCCGTTTCGTACCTTTAGGGTTGATATTTTAAAAACTCATTTTATAGAGGATGGATGATACCATCCTATAAATATCTTTGTTCAAAATTTCAAACTTCCTGACGCAATTGTTTGAGCTGTGCCTTGATCGGTACATCAAACATTGAACCCCCTTTTATCTCTTTAAGGGTTCAATTTTAAAAATATGTTCTCAGTGCTCGTCCACATTTTTAAATTTCAAGTCTTTAGACCAGAGGGGGTTGATATATGACTTTGTCAGTTTATTATATCAATCATAAAGTTAAAGTTCGTTGATACATAAACATACAATCGAACTTCGATAACTCGAATAATAATGTGACGCAAAAAAACTTCGAGGTATCGGGATTTACTGAATAATAATACATATACACATGTATGTGCTTATTTTTTGATAATGAACATGTTACGAATCTACGAATGGATAGATGGATGGCTACTACATATAGGTAATATCTTTTTTTAAATAGTACATTATTAAGGGATTCTTCCAGGAAATTCGACTGATTGATATTAGCGCCAAATATTATCTTCGTATTATTGAGATATTCTAGTAGTAGATGTTCGAGTTATCAAGGAAAACTTACATATATTTTTCATAGTTCATGCCATTGCCAACCAATCTGGTTTGACATCAAAAATTGGAGTTTTATCGAAATTTGACTATATTTTTAAATTTGTTTTTTCAGATATAGATGGAAATGGATATTTGGACGAACGGGATTTTGCCTGTATAGCTCTCAGGGCGACCATCATTGAAGGAAAAGGTGAATTTAGTTTCTCAAGATTACAAGAATATCAGCATATAATGTTAAGTTTGTGGGAAGAAATGGCTGAACTGGCAGATTTTAACAAGGTTACAATCCATTTTCCATAATCATAACATACTTCACAATCACCTCTATTTATTTGTTTATTTATTGATTCATTCATTTATCGTTTTTAACACATTTCTAGAATTCTTATACAAGATGAAATTTAAATTTGAATTTTTTAATTCAAAATGTTATACATACAGGATTAAATTATTCCTAACTGTATAAATCTAAATATTTAAACTTTTAGGGATACACCTAAAAGATAACATTCGTTAGGAATATAATAAATAAAATAAAAATAGATAACAATTTTTTTAAATTGTTTCATGATAAAATGCATAAAATATTTCCATAATGAAGGAAATCCCTGAAAAAGTTAGCAACAAATGAAAAAAAAATTGTTAATTTTGGGAAAAAGGTCATTTTTCATAAAAAATTCTGCAAAGCCTAAATCTGAAAGTGCAACCATCAGAATGTATACAGGGTTTTTCAAGTTGATGGGCTATTAGAAGTATATGAACTAGTAGAAGGAATTCAATTCTGAAACTTGGGCTCATTTGGTTATTGTTTATGTCGCTTCTTTTAAAAATATTTTCAAGTTCGATTTACATCCGGTTATACCGGAAGTCGATACCAACTTTGTTATTTTAAATGGAATGGTATATTTTTTACGCTGAATTCGATTAAAACGTGTAATTCTAAGGTAAGTTTAATAACCAACTTGTATAACTATAATGACGATCGGTTTCTGAGTTAATTTAATTTATAGAAAAAAAAATCGCTACCGCAACCTAAATTATAAATAATCATAACTTCCACAAAATGCGACTCAGACTGTTGAAATTTTTACTAGTAATACCTAAATATTAGTGCTAACGTATTGACAAAATTGAACTAAATAATTTATACAGGGCGTTCAAAATAAAATTCTAAAGTTTAGGAACTTCAAACACGAATAACTTCGTTTTTTCAAATGGCACCTACCATATTTTATTTTTTTAATCGATTCCCTTTTTATCTTTTTCAATTCATATAGATACTCCCTACTGTTTTATTTAAAAAATTTTGCGTAATTTAAAATTTTTAAAATATAGATAATTTCATTAATATTGGCGTTAGTTAGACAACAATTTCACGCCATTTTGAAAAAATAGTGTTTAAAGAATTCAAAATTGTCAATTAAGGGGTGTATTGATAAATTTTAAAAATTAAAAGTAAAAGAAGAATTACCCTGTTCAAAATTGGTATCTTGACCTTAAATGTTATTACTCGTTAAAAACAAGTTTATTGAATAGATTTCATATTTCACTCTTGAACAAAATTTATATTTTTGGAAAAAATTTGATATCTGATAGTTGCATTTTCAGTTCTAGACCTTGCGACACTTTTTTTTAAATTAATGATAAAAAATTTTTTCGCTTGTTACCAACTTTTCCAAACATACTGTATATTGTACATAGAAAAATAATGGATTGTGAAATATAACAATAGATTTACAAAAGCGTGTCTTTCTGTAAATAGAAGCCTTGCCAAAAAGCTTTGCACTATGTATCATTACAATAATTCCTGTATCTAATAATATTTTTAATCTAAACTACAAAAACTCTTATTATCGTATTATATTATAATGTAGTTGTTGGCAAACCATTAACTTTTGTATTTTAGCTTACTATTATTGTAGTTTAATATTCATGGTGTTCTTGTTTTTCTAACTTTAGTGATCTTTCTGTTTGGCCGCTGTATATTATATTATAGGTATCTATGCATTAACTGCCGCTGCCGCATCGCGCGTAAAACTATTGGTTTTTTTTTGTACCTACTTTGCCGGCGCAATTGGCAAGTATTTAACGAAATTCCGAACAGATTCACACAGAGTCATCATTTTAACGAAAGAATTCTTTTGTCCGGATTAACAGGACTTGTTACAGGACGGTAAGATAACAGTGGACGAGTTCCGGCAGGCTGTGCAACAGTGTTGCTTAGGTCGAAGGTACGAAGATTTTCCGCAAGCGATGAAAATGTTTATCGATTCGAATTTCAAAATGATCGATTTGAACGACGACGGAATCATTGATGCGGACGAATACAGATACAACTGCATCACGAAATTCGCAATCGATGATGTTGAAGTGGTTGATGATGCTTATAACAATTTACTAAGCGTGAGTATGTTTTCAAACAATTCTGTATCAAAAGATTGTTTTAACTCTCTCTTAAATTAAATAATTATAATAAGGTACTACTATACAGGGTGTTCTATTTAAAATAAGAAAGTTTTTGTTGTCTATACAAACAATCATGGCGATATTCAGATGTTTATTTTTATTTTTGTAATTTCCCAACACCCTGTATAGTAAATTAAATTTGGCTGATCCAGAGGATGTTGTAGTAAAATAGAGAACAACTTTAATTTGAAAAGTTTTTAACTTACAGTTTGGCCACAGTGCATAATGCGTACTTTTTGGACCGCACTGTATGTATGTAGATAATTGTTGTTAAATCGATTAATTATATACACCCTGTATAAAATACTTAAGCTTGAATAATTAGTTTGTATAAATAAACGTTATAAGTTAAAAAAAGAAAGCAATTGAACCTAATTACGTTATTACTAAATTATTTCTTTGTAGGACGATGACAGAAGAAGGGGTGGATTAACGTTATCAAGATATCAAGAGCTCTATGCCGAATTTTTGGGAAACCCCCAAGAAAACTGCCCCGCCGCCTATCTCTTTGGACCCCTATCCGAAATCCCTATGAATGAACTTCTTTAACACATCTACACAACAACATTTATTAAGTGTAACATTACTGACTGCTTAATTTTTAATTTTAAACTTTAACAAAAAATCATTATTCTATAGGCAACCCGTAATACGTGTCAGTTCACGCGGTTGCAGAAATTTTTACTCCTACCAATGGCGGCGTAATAAAACAAAAATAAATAAAGTCTCTTGCTTAAAATATTAAATAAAATATGATTTCTAAAATGAAATAATTGAATTACTTTTATAACATCTAAATGGATATCAATTTGATTGCAATTATTTTCATGTGATGACTTTTTTTATTGTTTTATAATAAAATTTGGAACTTAAAAAAGTGTAATAAATCGCTGCCACTGGTTTTTTTTCTTCAATATGCATTTAGGTTCATGACACATAGGTACTTTAATAATGATGTTCATCCTACAAAAGTAATTATCGCAATTTTGTTGTACGATTACGTTAACACGATACAACGATAGATTAGATGCTGATAAACAAAACCCTCTCTAGATAACTGATAATTGTATTTAACTTTGTAATGTTAATAACGCAATTTGTTACTGTTATTAAAATTTGTTACCAAAATAGATCTCATTCTTTGAAAATATCATCTAGATATATTTTTTTGGGTAGGGTAAAAAAAAAAGGTGTATCTTATTCAGGCCAATCATAAAATTCAATAATATAAACAAATATACGCATTAATAGAGGTATTGACGTATTAAAAATGTCTACATACGTTTCTAGGAAATCATCAGATTAAAATGATTTTTTATATTTGTAGAACACATACATACTTATAAAAAGAAAATACTCAGGTTGGGATGCAAGCAATTATTCCTTTTAAATAAGATAACTACCTACACGGGTACGTAAATGTTAATTTTTGTGGACCGTCGTCGTCGGATTGCGTAAATTATTTTTTAACATATTCGAAGATAATGACTACATCATAACGCAAAGATGACCCAATATAATTTTTATCAGACTGTAGCCAAATTAAAATGCAATAAAATCTGATGTAACACCTATTTTGAATTTCGCAATTTAAATGAGTAGGATAATGGCTACCATAAATTCGGGGAGTTTTAATAAAAAGGAAAAACATTTTAAAAAAATGGTGCAGACATAGAATTTTATAACTGGCCAGTGGCGTATCTAAGAGGGGATGATATAGGGGATATACTTCAAAAACATATTTTTAATGGTGTCTTCCCACTTCGGGACCTAACAAAATTTTGCATTTTTAGAATTCCTTCTGAAATTAAATTTTGACAAACGTTTTCAGCCAATTTTTATTTTTAGGTCAGGTGACACTACCTTTTATTATTCACCTTGACTAATTAATCAAAGAGTAGTTTTGTTTGATTCCTTAGGATCACAAGGTTACGGTATGTAATGACAGCACGAACGAAGTAAGTGTTGTAGTGGTCTTGTTATTTCCTTATAAATACATAATTTGTTTACTGTTTTTAACTTTCTTCTAATATATAAAATTCTCGTGTCACAATGTTAGTTACCATCTCCGAAACGACTTGACCAATTTTTATGAAATTTTATATGCATATTCAATAGGCCTGGGAATCGGCTACTATCTATTTTTCATACCCCTAAGTGATAAGGTGTGTCCACCCCTAATTTTTTTAAATTTTTTGGACAATTTTTTTTAATTTTTTTATGATTTGGCATTAAAAAATACATATAACCCTTAATTTTCAACCTTCTACCACCAACTCCCATTTTTTAATAGCGATATTAGTACTGTGATAATCATCAACTCTCAGTGGTCGATAACTGATCAATTATTATCAATCGATTAGTCATCCCCGCCAGGCGTCTACTGATGTCACTACTCACCCAGCAAACAGCACGAAGTGGGGATGAGAACGAAGCAGATTTTTTTAGAATGTTACCTACAGGGAGTTCAAATATGTTCTAAGAAGTAAAAGAATGTTTTATTATAACATTTCAGAATGATTTGGCAATGTTCAAGAATGTTCCAGAATCTTGAAGATCATTCAAGAATGTTTCAGAATGTTAAAAAAAATTAGAGAATGTTTTGAATTATTATGGGATGTTCTGGATAGTTCTAAATTCGCGAATATTCTAGAATGTTCCATCAAACGTGTAATATATTCTTACCCAGGCAACGCCGGGTTTTGCTGCTAGTATTTTATAAAATTCCAAGTAGCTATATATCTATTAACATGTTTGGTCAAATTTAAGTGCGTTAGGGCTCATAAATAGGTATATGTAGAAGTACATAAATTAAACTATGTAATACGCAAGTATAAATTGTAGGTCCCTAACTAATAATTAATAAAAATGTGTGAGTTAATGACCAATAAAGACGCTGGTCTCGAAGTGGCTACTACATTGCAAAATTCTTCCCCTAATTGAGATCAACAAAATAATCAGAGCCAAATAGGGGTAGGTACCAAAAAGTTTTTTTATTTTAAAACGAAGCAACGTTTCGCCTCCTATTTTTTGAGGCTTTATCAAGGCAGTATTTAAAAAAGACATTCTTAGCAATAATGTATAACAATGTTAAAAAGATTCTTACTAGTTTTTACAAGTCAGTTAAAAATAATTCTATTTGACTCTTATTATTTTGTTAACTCTGGCTACGCCACTGTAAATGTTATACCGAGCATACTTAACATTTTTATTTTTAATTTTTTGGATTAACCTTAAGTGAATATACAAAAAATTGGAAAAAGGTAACAGTACTACCTAGATATATAAATTCTCATTTTTTTTTCATTTTTAAATCAATAGTTTACTTTTAGGAATATGCATAGTACTACTAATAGTGCTACTACTTCGATGAACTCTATTGATATTTTTGTTGCGCAAAAAATTCACAAACGTCTGATCAGTGACTAGTTCCACACTCTTTAATTTAAATTGGTATGAATCTAGACGGTAAGGTAAATGTGTCTGGATATACGGAAATCATTTCTGAATTGCTATTATGTAAATAGATGATAGATTATCTATATCTAAAATGTAAATGAGTACCAGTGGCGTAGCCAAGGGTATGCGAGCCTCAAGCAACTTTTTGCACTTGTCTTCTTAATTCTTCATATTAACAGTTTGGTAAACAATGTCATTTATATCCATATTGTATTTTGATGCAAAACAGATGAAATATTAAGATAATCTACTGAATTAAAAAAATAGTTAAATGAAGGGGAAATGAAATTAGGAATTAAACTGTATAACAAAGGAGGTCCTTAGTTAGATGGGTACTTTCTACTTTTTTATAAGATTTTAGTTTTGGTCAAAAGAAAGTTTTTAAAGCACGTTTTGATAACAAATAATTGTAGAAACTAAACTACCTCACTGCTTGGATAATTATGTTATTGAAAACAGACGTTAAAATCGCGTATTATTAAGAGATACCCTCCCGAGAAAATTCGACTTATCGAAGTTGGCAATAAATATTATCTTCGAGTGATCAAGATATACTATTAGGGGCGGTTCATAAAATACGTCACGCTAAAATTAGCTTTTTTGACCCCCCCCCCGGCCACCCCCCGGTTGTCGTGCTGTGTCACACTTTCTGTGACCCCCCTGTAAATATTACGTCACAAAAACTAACCCCCCCCTTCCTGAACATGATAAATTTTGATTGATAATACACAAATTTTGATACTCAACAATATTTATTTTATTTTCATAATAAAATTTAAATGAATTAATAAAAAATTCACTTTCTGGCTTCCTTCAGAGACAGCAACGTTCAATGCAGTGTCCAGAACTTGCATGTTGTTTCTGTAGTGTATTATTTTTTTAAAATATTTTAATTCTGTGTATATATATATATATATGTAAGTCTTTACTTGTTTTTTTTTTTGTAATAGTCTACGCACAGGGGTTAACTTCCCTCTGTAGAACTTGTAATTCACTGGTAAATAAACAAAGATTTACTTATAATTTGTAATTACTTATATCTTTTGTAACGAACAAATAAATAATATTTCTCTTTTATCAGAAGTCCAAGGATTCTGTAAAAATTCAGTTAAATTTTTTGATGAACGGCGAACGTCACGTTGCCGTAGAATCCCCGTCCCCCCTTGTCATATCTTGTAACACTCAGCAAGACCCCTCCCCCCCCTTGTATGCCAACGTATTTTATGAACGGCCTCTTAATAGGAGTTCGAAAGTTTGAGTTAGTTACTTATCATGTAAAAATTACACGTATTTCTCATATTTGATGCTATTTCCAATCAATTTGTTTCGACTAAAGCTAATTTTAGCGTGATATATTTTATGAACAGCCCCTAACCGATTATAAATATTTGAAGATTAATTGTCCCACCAGAAAAAGAAATATGTATTAGACATTAAATTTAAATACATAATATGTATAAAAAAGGCTGTTTTTAAAAATATTTTTTAATCTATTAAATTTTTTATTATTATTCGAAGAAAATTAATTTGAAATATGAATAGCTAAATTAAAATTGTGATGCCTACCACTAAAAAAGTAAAACAATTTGAAATTGAATACCCACTTCCAAAAGAAGTCTAAAAATGACCTTCCGCCCTACCATCCGGATTTGCATCGTAGTGCAGGTTAGAGGAAAATATCAACACCCCAGCAAAAAACTACAGTCTGAACCGTGTAAAGTCTATTATTACCTAGTCGAAATATCTAGGACAACAAAAAAGGTAATAAACTTAAAACTAATTTCTTATATAAATTGCAGGGCGAATCATTCATCATCAAATGTTGTCTAATAAAGGTAATAATGTCTGGCTCATCTAACGAATATTGAAATTAACGCGTGCTTTTACAGTAAAATATTTTTTACCTTGACACCGAGACAGATATTCTTGGCGACTATTAATTCATGGACAAATTATGTAAATTGTGTACCTATACATCCATATGTACACTCAGAGGACGTTAATTCGTTCCCAGTAGTTTTTTTAAATGGCAACGTCGCGCCTTTTCGGTCTGTATGTTGTCGATAATGTAGGAAACAATAATATTGCGAGCAGAATCGCATCTATTGCTCGCTAGTTTCGTGACTGTTTCAATGTTTACATACTTAATATACAGGGTCTTTTAAATTGATGGGCTATTAGTACATATATGAATTAGTAGAATGAATTCAATTCTGAAACTTGGGCTCATTTGGTTATTGTTTATGCCGCTTCTTTTAAAAATATTTTCAATTTCGATTTACATCCGGTTATACCGGAAGTGGATGTTAACTATCTTATTTTAAATGGAATGACATACTTTTTTTTTACATTTTCCGATAGAAAATCTGAATTCATGCATATTTTATAAGAGGCACTACCCCGAAAATATTGATGGATTTTGAGTTATTTAATTTTTTTCAAAATTTTTGACATCTGCACGTTAAAATTTAAAAAACCGTTTCAATTAATTTTTGAGATTTTGCTTTATAACTCGTAACAATTATTTATAACTATTCACATTATCGAAAAAAATTGTGGTTTTTAACTAAAATGTACAGGGTGTTCAATTTGTTTGGTCAAAGTTGGTGAACTTCAAAAAGGCATAAGTCAATTTCTTAAATGGAATGACCCATTTTTGAATACATATTCGAATTCATCATTGAATTTGGCGTCTTTTGATATAGGACTATCGTATAACTGCTTATACTTTTTGAGAAAATCTACAATTTAAAGTATGTCATTCCATTTAAAATAAGAAAGTTAACATTCACTTCCGGTATAACCGGATGTAAATCGAACTTGAAAATATTTTTAAAAGAAGCGGCATAAACAATAACCAAATGAGCCCAAGTTTCAGAATTGAATTCATTCTACTAATTCATATACTAATAGCCCATCAATTTGAAAGACCCTGTATATTAGGTATGTAAACATTGAAACTGCCACGAAACTAGCGAGCAATACATGCGATTCTGCTCGCAATATTATTGTTTCCTACATTATCGACAACATACAGACCGGAAAGGCGCGACGTTGCCATTTAAGAAAACTACTGGGAACGAATTAACATCCTCTCAGTGTACCTACTCTGTATAGATGTAAGTACCTACTTAGTGCGGTTTACCACTGTAAAAACATTACAATAAATTATCATTATGCACGAGAAAAAAAATCGAATCAAAGAGATGCAGTATAAAATACAACTGAAATAAAACTTTGTATAAAAAGAACCACAAAATATTTTTTTTTAAATTAAAAAACTAAGAAGGACATTGAAATGGACAACGAGACTACATTATAAAATACAGTCCGACTTCGATAACTCGAATCACTATATACTCTAACTACAAGAACTAATTTCAGTCTCTCTTGAATTTCTCAATTTTCAGGGTCTTTTCTATTTTTTTTTTTTTATAAAAGCCTAACCAGGACTATAATGGACATGAAAAAAAAAATTAATAAAAACGGTCCAGCCGTTCTAGTTACCCCGTAAGTTACGAACAAAAAATTTTTTGACCCATTTTACATGTGTAAATATCGTTTACAGTGTACAGTATAATATAACCAAGTGCTATAGAACGAACTTTGGTACAAAATTACATATTTTTAGACATAGTAGTCTCGACTTTGTGTTGATATTTCAATTTGGAAATACATTTCACCCCCTTAAAGGATAAATTTTTAAAATCCTTTCTGTGTCAATTTTATTTACTATATAAGGAACCTCTGTGATAAAGGTTCTAGTCTTGCAATTGGCTGTTTGAAATTTGCGTTAATATTAAAATTTTAACCCCCGTTTCGTACCTTTAGGGTTGATATTTTAAAAACTCATTTTATAGAGGATGGATGATACCATCCTATAAATATCTTTGTTCAAAATTTCAAACTTCCTGACTGAATTGTTTGAGCTGTGCCTTGATCGGTACATCAAACATTGAACCCCCTTTTATTTCTTTAAGGGTTTAATTTTAAAAATATGTTCTTAGTGCTCGTCCACTTTATAAAATTCAAGTCTCTAGACCCAGGGGTTGATATATGAATTTGTCAGTTTATTATATTAATCATAAAGTTAATGTTCGTTGATACATAAACATACAGTCGAACTTCGATAACTTAAATCATAATGTGACGCAAAAAACTTCGAGGTATCGAGACTTACTGAATAATAATACATATACACATGTATGTGCTTATTTTTTGTTTTTTTTTTCCGGCGCCCTAAAAAATCCTTCATTTTGACGAAAAACTACAAGGAAAATTTTTTTTTGGGGTTTTAAACATTAGGAACACGTGCCGCCAGCCAATTTAAATTCACTTTTCGATAAAATTATAGTTTTTTTTTTTAATTTTGCCACATTATTTAAATTTAGACAAAAAATCATGAAAATATCTAAAATTAATGATAGTTTAAGGGAATTGGTTATAAGGAAAAATAAAGCTTTTAGAGCCCAAAGTGATAACTGAATATAGTTTATTAATTAGTTAATTAATAAAATTATCTTGATGGATGTAAACTTCATAAAAAATCAAAAGAAACCTTTTTGTGGAGAATTTAATTTCCTACAAGCCTGTTTTCATGATTTTTTATCTAAATTTAAATAATGTGACATATTTTTAGAAAAACTATAATTTTATCAAAAAGTGAATTTAAATTGGCTGACGGCACGTGTTCCTGTTGTTCAAAACCCACAAATAATTTTCCTTGCAGTTTTTCGTCAAAAGGAAGGATTTTTAGGGCGCCGGAAAAAATTTAATTTTTAACGACCAACCCTAATGAACATGTTACGAATGAATAGATGGATGGCTAGATCTAGGTAATATCTATTTTAAAATCGCACATTATTAAGGGATTCTTCCAGAAAATTCGACTTATTGATATTAGCCAAATATTATCTTCGAGTTATTTAGATATTCGATTCGAGTAATAGAAGTTCGAGAGTGCGAGTTATCAAGAAAAAATTACATGTATTTTTCATAGTTCATGCTATTGCCAACCAATTTGGGTTGACTTATTGAAGAATAACTGTATTATGTATTAATTAAAGTATCTAGCCTACTTACATAATTAATATTCGATTTAGAACTTTTTCTCATGTTAATGTTGTTCAATCTTGCAATAAACGTAGATAATTGTAAGTGTAACAAATTAAATACATAATATTATTTAATACATATACAAAAGTAGCATTAAATAAATGACATGTATTATGTATCATATAATACAACTAAAAGTATAATAATAACGAGTAATAAAAGGTCAAGTGGTGTTTAAAACAATTAAGTTAATTATCATTGCAATTGACTCACTAATTAATGGAAAGAATTGGTTACAACCCCTGAAAACTTGTTTTGAAAATAAATTATGTACACATTTAAAATCTTGAGGCTATTTTGAATAAAAATTATTTATTATGACGAATTTCTAAAATGCTTACCATATATTCATGTAATAATTATTTCTATTTAAAAGAAATATAATAAATTTCTAACTTTTTAAATGTCTCTTTTTTTACCGGGTAATGCTGGACTAACAACGAGACATGTTTCATTATAATTTTAATTTTTAGGCGTAAATAAATTTGCTATTTAAACTGTAAAAGTGATGTGCCATCTTTCATAAGCGGAAATAGTGGCTCCAGCTTTACATCTAAAATTATTCTTATCACATTTTTTGGATGACCAATTTTTCACAACTGCGACCTTTCTTCAAAAATCAAATTATGTTTCATCTATATATAAATATAACCGAATCTAATTATAATAAATCCGGAGGGTATTATTAATTTAAAAGTTAATAAAATACTAGCTATGTCCGCGACTTCGTCCGCGTGGAATAGTGACTTTCGGCAGCATTTAAAATTTTTTTCTTCTATATTTTTATTTTCTGGGCCGTAAGCCTTTTTGCCGACGTCATTATACAAAAACCGTCATTCCTTATTTTTGCCCCCTTTAAGGTAATTTTTTTACAAACTTTAAATGTCGTATTTATATCTAATCAAAAGCCTAAAAAATAAGATTCAAGCCTCTAGCTTTATATCTACTTATCTATCTCTGTACTAAATTCTCATTTAAATCGGTTCAGTAGTTTGGGCGTGATTGCGTAACACACAGACAGACAGAGTTACTTTCGCATTTATAATATTATAGATTAATATAGTTTAATTATAGTTTAAAATAGTTTATATAGCTTAGTATTCAACTACTTTTATTGATCCAAATAAACAAAACCTTTATAACTTTTTACACTTAATATTTTAATTTTCTGGGCCGTAAGCTTTTTGGACGACGTCATTACACAAAAACATTCATCGGCTAACTTTATCCCCTGTAGGGTAAAATTTTTACAAACATTGAATGTCGTATTTATTTATATCTAATCAAAAGCCTAAAACATCTTTAAAAATTACGGAATTTCCGCACAAACGTTCCTATTTCAACCCTTTACAACCCTTTTTTCGCATTAAAAAGTAGCCCATGTCCTTTCTCAGGCTCTAGACTATCTCTGTACCACATTTCATTTAAATCGGTTCAGTAAATTTTAGGCGAGATTGTGTAGCATACAGACAGAGTTACTTTCGCATTTATAATATTCCGCGAATTCATTTTCATCGATTTTCCCATGGGAATAAGATATTTTCCCGCAGTAAAACGTAGCCTATGTGTTAATCCAGGGTGTCAGCTAACTCCATACCAAATTTTATTAAAATCGCTCCAGCCGTTTAGACGTGAAGAAGTAACAAACATACACACTCACACACTCACAAACTTTCGCCTTTTTATTTTTAATTAAAATTTGTACAGTTTCGTTATAATTTATAGATACATTTACTAAAAAAAAAAAAATGTCTAATTTTAAATGTACAGAGTGGGTAAATTCCGATTTTGTGCAGGAAAATTCGGTAACTGTAAGCTTAAAAAATACTCTCATCAATCACTACAGATAGATACGTAGTCAGATCGATAGATATAGATAATAGCATTCTTAAGTGCACCACTTTCCACTTTTTTAGAAGATTTAATTTTTTCTAAAGTATGTTTTGATGACAAATAATCGTAGAAACTGAACTGCCTCACTGCTTAGTTGCTTAGTACCGCTATTAAAAAGAGACGTCAAATTGCCATTATTGAAGTATTCCCCCATAAAATTCGACTTATCGAAGTTGTTATCAAATAATATGTTCAAGTGAGTTATCAAGTAAAAATTACACGTATTTCCCATCTTGCCAACCAATTCGGTTGAACTTATCAGAAATTTGTTCGAGATATAGAAATTTGATTGTATGTATTTTGTTATCAAATATTTCGAAACGTAGAATACGACCCCACATGTGACATACTATTGAAATGAAAAAAAATATTTATTTTTTAACTAAAGTATAGCCAACCAACTAACTACGTTAAAACTCGAAATTGCATGATTTATCTTATTAAACAGTGTCTGAAGAAAACAAAAGTAGTTTTCTTGATTTCTTCAATTGTTACAAACAATTAAGATATGGATAGACATGTAACAAAAACTCAGAATTTTCAATTTTTACTAATAACTCAAAAACAAAAGATGATAACAGTTTTTTGAAAATATCAACAAGGGTACCTATATAGCTGGATTAAATGGGAAATCTGCCCCCGCGGCTTTTTCGACTGGCACTCAGAGGATCGATTTGGTGTCGAATAAAAATTATTTACCTCAATTTTTAGTTCTTTAACTCAAACGATTTTCGAGATTATCAAAAAAACTGTTTTTTCGATTTTATTTTTATTTTTATAGTAAGATTCTAAATTAATTGATGATATTTTTTTTTCTAATTCTTATGAGTCTAAGACATGAAAAAATAATATGATCATGATTCTTAAACGAAAAACCGATTTTTAGCGGAGGAAAGAAAATTAAAATCTTTATTTTTTTAGCTTTTCTGAAATATGTCACTCACAAAAATTCGTCAGAAAATGTATTTTATACTCCTTTACACTCAGGATTTTTTTTGAATTTTTTGAAGTGGGGGAACAATATGAAAAAAATTAAATCTCTTTTTTCTTTCTAAAATGTAACATATTTTTTTGCGTAGAAAATATTTTTTTACTTAAAATTCACAATGACATTGCTTATCAAACATTTTCAATCATATTTGCTACACAATGATTACTTAAAGACTATGTTTTTTAAAACTCGCGCCAAGCTGACGCATTAAAGCGCTAAAATAATCATTATGTAGCAGATATGATTGAAAATGTTTGATAAACAACGTCATTATGAATTTTAAGTAAAAAAATATTTTCTACGCATTTTTTTAGACTAAAAAAAATATATATAAGTTAGTTAAAACGCGAGATTTTAGAAAAAAAATGAGTTTTAAATTTTTTTCATATTGTTCCACCCTTTCAAAAAATTCCTGAGTGTAAAGGAGTATAAAATACATTTTCTGACGAATTTTGGTGAGTGACATATTTCACAAAGGCTAATAAAATAAAGGTTTTAATTTTCTTTTTTCACCTAAAAATCGGCTTTTTGTTTAAGAATCATGATCGTATTATTTTTTCATGTCTTAGACTCATAAAAGTCATCAATTAATTTTGAATTTTACTAGAAAAATAAAATCGAAAAAACAGGTTTTTTTGAAAATCTACTCGAAAACCGTTTGAGTTAGAGGTGAATTATTTTTATTCGACACCAAAACGATCCCCTGAGTACGAGTCAAAAAAGCCGCGGGGGCAGATTTCCGATATTAATCGGGCTATGCCCTTTTTTGTCTCAAAAAATAAGATCGAGAAGTTATAATTCCCTTTTTTTGTATTTCGTACAGTTACGAATTTTTTTGTACCAACATCAAAATGAGTCCACTCTGTACGTGAAGCTACAAATTTTTGCTATACCCATTCGTATGTATACGGGTATAAAATTAGGTTCATCTAACATTATTTTGGACTTTGTATTTTTCATTATGTGTAATTAAGTCATTTCAATGGTCGACAAATTGATATTGAGATGCATACAAAAATAAAGATTTTTCTATAATAATTTATTATTAATCTCTACTAATGACCTAAAGTAAAGTAATGTACATACGTATGTAATTAAATACTGCTTTGCTTTGTGTTTACATAAATTAAAATTGTATACGTTTTCAAAATTCCTACCATCGCTTAATCCTGATAATAGTGCGCGTTTTTATCTGCGCAGCAACACGTAATTAGTTGTCACGCCACTGGTTGGCTTAATAACAACCATAACAGAGAAAGGCAGGGAGAAAGAGAGAAAGACGTTTTTATTTATCATCATCATCAACATCATCGTCACATGTTCGCACATCTCTCCGAGTGTGAACGAGAAGGCCAGAGCTGTGTGAGCGAGCGTTCGCTATAATACTGCTTACTTATACATGTGAAGTACACTTTAAGTATAAACACATCTCAGTCCGGTGCCAAACGTGAGTTAAAACTGCGTAATTCAGTTAGTTGATTCAGTAGTGTGGTGTTTGTTCTAAAAACGCGAAAACAAAGTACCTACCTATGGTAGTGTCAGCAAATTTAAAATTTGAATAAATAGATAGATACTTAAGTGAGTCAGTGTCAGAGTCGAGACTCGGTATTCGTTCTGTTTTATATTTCAACATAAATTAAATACGTCTAGTTAAAGGACACCAAACGAGTGACGTAGAAGTGCGTTCGATCATAACAACCAACATAACACCAGCCAGCATCGGGACCGGGCAGCGAGCAGCGAGCGCTCTTATCACAAACAAGAGCTGATAAAGACAGTTCGCGTCAGGCCACCTTCGACCCGATGGTCGTACGTGCAGTTTAAGGCCACCGGCGCAAGGCCTCTTTTATTACTTACTTACTTACTTACTATACATAGACATAATAGACTAACTAACATCTCTCGGTTGATTGATTCTCCCAGTGAGTGCTATTGTAGTAGACGACAACATGGATCGTGTTTACGAGTGCGAAAATTTTGAACCTGAGACACGCGCGCGTTCCAACACGTGGCCATTGCGACAGCCAGAAAAATCCGAATCGCCTCCAGCTATACGAGAAGACTATGAAGCCCACCGCAAGTCCGCAACCCGCCCGCAAATCATCCCACAGGAGGAACGCGTGGGGCAACATGAGTTATGCAGAACTCATAACCCACGCGATTACTTCATCCCCTGACCACCGCAGAACCCTGAGCGATATCTACGAGTGGATGGTCGCCAACGTTCCCTATTTCCGTGACAAGGGCGACAGTAATAGTTCGGCAGGCTGGAAGAACTCTGTAAGGCACAATTTGTCTCTACACAATCGTTTCATGCGCGTCCAGAACGAAACTCCCGGAAAGTCGTCCTGGTGGATGATCAATCCAGATCCAAAACCTGGAAAGACCGCTAGACGTAGGGCCGCTTCAATGGAAACAAGTAAATCGGAAAAGCGAAGGGATAGAATAAAAAAAAAGATAGAGGCGCTACGAAACGGTCTTCCTGAAGGAACGACCAGTCCTTCTTCCCGAGGGTTCGACATGAACAACGACTTTGAACCCTACAACTATCCATACTGTAAACAACCCCTTGCCACTCAACACGAGGTTGGAATGGAACTCGAGTGGTCAAAAGCTACTGACTCTTACAAAATTCCAACACCCGAAGGAAGCAACTTCAAGTCGAACGTGAAAGAAGAAATGCCCGAACCATACATGACTTGTCTACCTCATCAAAACCAAAAACTACCACCGTTTTCAACTACATACGAAATCAATCTTAATCTTCTCCCGAAAAACAACGGTTCCTATCAAAACTACCCTTCGCCGTACCCCCTAGAAGACTACGGCAGGTCTTTACAGTGTAAAACAGAAAAGATTTCGCCCCCGAGGTCGCCGATGTTGTCCTCTAATATTTTAGAATCGAATCCCATTCTTCGGGATCGTCTCCTGGACGTCCCTCCTCCTTACACTGCAATGGGCCAGTTTATGGAAGCTTTAAATCAAAACGTGTTCGTCGACAGTTTTCAACAAAATGGGAACGCGGTTTTACCCCAAGACGGTTGCTACGACAACGAGCTTATAAAACAGGAACCTGGAGTGGAAGAAACGATGGAGATACAAAACATCCAAAAGACCAATGAAATTCCAGTGACATCAACCCCCATAGAACCGTTGTTTATGAGTCAATATCGCAATTTTGTTTTGACTTAAAGTAATGTAGCAACATTGTTTTCTTATTATAAATATTTTATTATATTTTCTTAACCGTCGACTTGTGAACTTTTGACATCACAGATGTTGACGGTGTTGTTCTGTTGTAATTGTAATACGATTATGCGGGAAAGCAAAAAAAATCGTACTGTATTAATTTTCAGTTTTCGATCGTCTCAGTAATTTGCTGGAATTCTTGCCTTGACATTTATTTTATTGCATTTTTTTAAAACTAACTCGATGATTTATGTTGTTTTAGGAAATTTAAATTTTATCATTTGTGAATGTGGAATATTTGAACTGTTTAGTTAAATTATTATTATTGGCTTTTACGTTGCTTATTGGTGCGTCGTAAATTAGTTAATTTCACTCTGTATATACGCGATACTTTATCACAAACGGAAAAATACTTATCTCCCTTCGAGAAATGCGCTATTTGTTCAACAGATTTTATTGAATTATCAACATGCCTTACATTAGAATAACTTCATGATTTTTATGTCAACATAATATACCTACTTACAGGGTGTTTATTGAATTTTCTTCGATTAATTTCTGGACCTTTTGATTTTTTGCCAGTAGTACGAACACCCTGTATATCACCGAAAAATAATTGTAACAAAAGCGATTGACTATTTTCGATATCGAAAATAAACTGTGCTGTTTGAATGGTTACCAGATGTTGATAGAGAACGTTAAGTTTGTAATTGTTTATGATGTTTGTTACTATTTTGTCTAGTTTTTAGTGTAATTTAGTTTAGTTTTTAAAGTGCAATTCTGATTCTGAACACTGGTACAAAAAACTCTGTGACTGCATGTACAAATTTAAGAATTTTGTTTTGTACTTTGAATTTGTCAGAAAATAAAGCACAATTCAACATATGCTTGTGATTTTTTTTTTAATATTTGCAAACCCTAATCAGTTAGAGAGAAGTTATAAGATAAATAAAATACCCTATATATGTACGTCTTAACTAAACAAAATACTTTGGAACGTAGAAACAAGTTATATTTAACGATAAATTGATCCACAATTCTTTTTTTATTTTTTAGTGGATTGGAACACTTCAAAAGCCGATTAAGCTTTTTAATAGATATTAACATGGTATGATCAAAGTATCAATGATGCACAATTTTAATTAAAACAAAGAAATACTCAAAAAAATACAGTCGAACTTCGATAACTCGAATCACCATGTGACGCAATTGTAAATTAACATTTGTTACAAATAATGAGAGATATATAGAATATTTTGTTTTAATGCACCACTTTCTATTTTTTTATGATTTCATTTTTCTTCAAAAGACAGAGTTTTTAAAGAACGTTTTGATGACAAATAATTGTAGAAACAGAACTGCCTTAGGTACTGCTTATTAAGGGAATCTCTCAGAAATTTCCACTTATCGAAGTTAGCACCAAATACTATGAACGTTTTCTTTTTATATCCGCATATTGTTATATTCGAATAATATTAAAATATGTTTTGTAAATTCAGAAGAAACAATCCAGTCAAAAACCTCAATTTAATTAAGTACATTATTGCCGATTCAACCACCTATTCGACATGAAGAAATCTCCTGCAGTACCTACTGGTACCAAAAAAGATTGTAAAGTTACAAAAGGTACTTTAACAGTCGATTCTACTATATTTCTAGGTTTAGTATACAATAAACAAAA
The DNA here is from genome assembly GCA_029378335.1 of Agrilus mali. Lineage (NCBI taxonomy): Eukaryota > Metazoa > Arthropoda > Insecta > Coleoptera > Buprestidae > Agrilus > Agrilus mali. Next base: position 5,084,149 of record CM055661.1, read on the forward strand.
CACGTCTGAAAAAATATGACGTGTTTTATAGAAAATAAAGGTTTCTTGAATCGTTTTAGAAATTTTTGATATCGACTTACCATAAACCAAAATAAAACTTTATATTGGGAAAAATGAAAAGTTGCATACTTTAAGAAAATTGAATTTTTAGAATTTGACGCTGAATCTGAAAGAAAATTATAATGATGAGCAATTCGTCTTTACATTAACATTAGTTACTTTCACAGATTAACATTTTTAACTGTATATTTTCTTCAGGGTGGGCAAATTCCAATTTTTGTGTGGGAAATTTGGTAACTGTAGGCTTTAAATGCTGATTAAGCTTTTTGATAGATATTAACATGGTATGGTCAAAGTATCAACGATGCACATTTTTAATTAAAACCAACAAACACTCAAAAAAAATACAGTCGAACTTCAATAACTCGAATCACCATGTGACGCAATTGTAAATTAACATTTGTATGTATCTATTTCATGTTACAAATAAAAAGATAGATATAGATAACATTTTGTTTTAGTGCATCACTCCATTTTTTTAAGATTTCATTTTTGTTCAAAAGACCGAGTTTTAAAGAACGTTTTGATGACAAATAATTGTAGAAACTGAACTGCATGGTACCGTTATTAAAAAGAAAGGTTAATATCGTACATTATTAAGGGAATCTCTCAGAAAATTCCACTTATCGAAGTTTTCTTTTTATATCCGCATATTGTTATATTCGAATAACATTAAAATATGTTTTGTAAATTCAGAAAAACCAATCTAGTCCGGTCAATTTAGACATTCGAAGCTACATAAATTCCCACCAAGCTGAAAATCAGTAAGATTGTTTAAATTATGATTAAAAATAAAATTTGAAAGTTCCCCAACTTTCCCCTGTATGGAAAAAATTTTATTCAAGGTCAAAGGTCAAAAAAATGAGTCGCGATTTTCAGCAAAACGGTAAGTTTTATCATAAAAATACTTCAGATAAAAATTGTAGATCATAAAATTATCTACAAAATATGTGTCAGTATTTTTTTCCTAAAAGCCACCGTTTCTGAGATATCAGGTTAAATGAAACCCAGTCCCTTATTTTATACGCCAGTGTAACCTCGAGACAACATCTGTCTCCTGTTCAATTGTATTCGTGGCTAGGGTCTTATACCTGCTTTATGTCAGTGTGCCCAATAAATAAAAACTGTTAGTCTCAGGGTTGCCAGATTAGGGGATTTTCCCCAAAAAATAGGGGATTTTTTTCCTTTGGGTATTTTTTGGGGATATATTTTTCAGGGGAATTCTTCTGGGGAAAAATTTTCCTCTACAATATTTTTTCTATTTGAACTAAATATTTTCTAGTATCTTGGGGATTTATTTGTCACATAGTTATTTTGGGGATTTTTGGGCAATTTTATAGATAAAGACTAAATTTTTGTCTGGGGTAATTTTTGATAATAATTATCCGTTTTGCTGAAAATGGCGAAAAACTCAGTTTTTTGGCCTTTAACCTTGAATAAAAATTTTTTTACCCTTAAGTTTTTCTAGCTAAATTTAATTGAAGTATCAAAAACTAAACTTTTTTACATCGGTGAACAATAGGTCTAGTTTGAAGATTAGCTCGTACAAACAGACAGACAGATAGTAAAAAGATTGTGATAAGCATTGTATGAGTTATTTATTATTAATATTAGGTACAGAGATATATTAATTTTATTTACAGATATATGTATAGATAATCGATAAAAAATCTATTCAGGTACCTACATTAACGGTTTATTTATTTCAAAATATACCCATGTAATACTAATTGTAAGCACCAATAATAAAAGTTACTCATGATGTTTCAGTTAGGAGCCGTTCATAAAATACGGTCGCAGACAAGGGGGGCGAGGGGTCTTACTGATTGTGAATGTGAAAAGATCTGACAAGGGGGGACGGGGGGTTTACGACCTTGTACTTCTGATAAATAGAAATATTATTTATTTGTTCGTTACAAAAGATATTTATTAATTTATTTAAATTTTATTATGAAAATAGAATAAATATTTTTAACTATCAAAATTTGTGTACCTATAATCAATCAAAATTTATCAGGTCCGGGGGGGGGGGGGGTTTAGTTTTTGTGACGTAAATACTTCAGACAAAAATTGTAGATCATAAAATTATCTATAAAATATGTATAATTATTTTTTTTTCTAAGAGCCACCGTTTCTGAGATATCAGGTTAAATGAAACCCAGTCCCTTATTTTATACGCCAGTGTAACCTCGAGACAACATTTGTCTCCTGTTCAATTGTATGCGTGGCTAGGGTCTTATACCTGCTTTATATCAGTGTGCCCAATAAATGAAATAATGTTAGTCTCATAGTTGCCAGATTAGGGGATTTTCCCCAAAAAATAGGGGATTTTTTTCCTTTGAGGTATTTTTCGGGGATATATTTTTCAGGGGAATTCATCTGGGGAAAAATTTTCCTCTACAATATTTTTTCTATTTGCACTAAATATTTTCTAGTACTTGGGGATTTATTTGTCACATAGCTTATTTTGGGGTATTTTAGAGATACATATTTTATAGATAATTTTATGATCTACAATTTTTGTCTGGGGTAATTTTATGATAAAACTTACCGTTTTGCTGAAAATAGCGAAAAACTCATTTTTTTGACCTTTAACCTTGAATAAATTTTTTCCATACAGGGGAAAGATGGGGAACTTTCAAATTTTATTTTTAATCATATATTATTTAATAACAATCTCACTGATTTTCAGCATGGTGGGAATTTATGTAGCTTTACTCTTATTTTTTGGTCATATATGACGGGACTATATATAAAGTTAAACAATATCTAATAATTAAAGAAATTATTGGAATTATTCATTTACTTCCAATTTTTTCAAAATAACTAATAGCACCCTCAGAGCGATATTCATTTCATTTTTTTGCTTACACAGACGGTAATTTATTATTATCAATTAGTTTCGAAGATAACCGCGATTAAGGGGGAAAAATTGCAGACAATGAAAATAATAAGGTAGGGTTGTATTATCAACATGACTCTTATTTTGGTTTTGGGGGTTCCATTTTAAACATATTTTTTGAAAAAAAAAAAATGAATTGTAATATTGCAAAAATTAGAATTTTTTTTAAAACCATATCACGAATTTACTTCATTTGTTTTAGTATTCAATAATTCTATTTTAACTCGTATATTTTCATTAAAGAATCAGTGATAATCAAAAATAATTTATTGTTATTTTTATCTTAGTTTTTCGAAATGACAATTATTTTTTTATGACAATATGTAGGCACTTTTATTTAATTTAATTGGATTAAAGGGAATAAAAATGTGATAGAAAGTGACAGTTATGTTGGAATTGCTTGTAATGACCCACCATACTTTTTGAAAAGTATTAGATAATTTAAAATACACCTACATACATATTGAATATATTTCAATTTAATTTAATTTAAATGCCAATCGGCTTTGTACTACTACAGAAATTTCCCATTAAATATTTTAATTAACTCATATTTATTTTCAATATTGAATAATCAATAGTGGCATAAACTGTAAACAATTTTATTAGTTATATAATTAATGTTTTTTTTAAGCTTCTTAAAATGATATTATTTGATAAGTATCTTTTAACGTTGTTTTTTATTTTATTAAAAAAGAAAACAATGGAATCAAATTAAATTTTTTTTATTGGCATTAAAAAACTCAAAAAATCCAACACCCAGATAGTATAATGTTCTCTCTATTAAACTGAATTAAAAATTCCTATTTGATTTTCAATGATCAATAAAATTACAACCGTATTTGATCTGAGACAGAGAATTTATTGCATCAAATCACTACTCACAAATAAGTTTGATAATATATGCATTAAAATGTTATATTTATAACTGTCTGAAATTAAGAATAATTCAAAAGTGGAAGGTCAGACTTTTATTAATAAATATTGAAAATGGAAAGATTTCATTATATGTACTTGTTTTAATTGTTTACAAAGATTAACCTTGTGTATAGAATAGTGGAAAATTAGGTATTTGTTTTTGTTTACGTTTTCCATTATACTGTCAATAACATATAATACCTACCTAAGTTGTATAATTAAGAAGAAAGTAACAAAGTCCACGTTATAATGGATCTTGATTTATCGTTTTATTACGATGACATCTCAACTATTTATTTCGAGATATTAGCCTTGCGAAAAGTTAAGCAAACAGCGGGTGCTATCATGTAATTAACTTTTTCGTAGAATATACCTTTTTATCATTTTTTTTTTAATTTATATTACATCTGTGCTGCTTGAAACTATCATTTAAAAACTAACTGCGAAGTTTAATATTCTAGAAAGAATTTTTGTATACAGATGGGTCTTAAAAGAATGACTTCCCTCTCTTTCATTTCCCAAGGTTCATTAACGAAATTTTTTCATTTCTTTAAATTTAGGTTAGGTTCAATGACGTCAACTGTGAATATGTGTAACTCGAACTCTCAAACTTTTATTACTCGAATATTTTGATAACTCGAATATAATATTCGGCGTCAACTTCGATAAGTCGAATTTTCTGGAGAAATCCCTTAATAATATGCAAGCAGTGAGGCAGTTCAGTTTTTACGATCTGGTGAAGTAGGTTGCAATTTTACAATTAAATAAATAAAAATATTGAGCATTGTTAGGGATCAGTTACTTAAAATCTCGTTTTTCCTCTATCACTGTTGCAGATAGGTACGATATGTAGGCAATAAATGTTCCTTTCCAGAAAAACCTTATAGAAAAAATAAATGTGGTGGTAGTTTTCACCCCAGTCGTATCCTCATTAACTTCATCAGCATGTCAGAAGTACCTCCTTAGGGTAGTCTTCATATTGAATTTAATTCAAGTAACACGATGCATTTTCCAGTTATTTTAGAAAACTGTACTTTTTAAGAATTCTTGTAGGAAACAATCGATGCAAAAAACTTCTTTTTATCTGAAACTGTTGCAGACATTGATTTTTAATAATAAGCAGAAAATGAATGCATCCTTCTTAAAAAATTTTTTAGTTATTAATCAACTATTCTAAAAAGTTTTGTATCTAAGGGTGGGGGTGGTTTACAACCTTGTCGTAGTTTAAGAAAATTGATTTATACTTCATGAAGTATTACCCTTACAGACATTTATATGTACCAAGCTTTATAAAAATCGTATCAAGCATTTTTGAATAATCGAAGAAAAATGATTTTTTTACCTTTGCCACCCTCTCACGGGTAAACAAAGTAATTTAGTATATGGATAAATGCTAAATTGACTCATTTTCATCCCAGGAAGCTGTGACTGCTCCATGTCCACGGAGTTTTCAGACACCCTGTATATTATTACTCAGTAACTCGAAGTCTTAATACCTAAAAGTTTTTTTGCGTCACATAGTGATTAGATTTATTGAAGTAAATTAAATTTCAGTATTTTGAAACTTATTTAAAAAAAATAAATAACATAAAAAAGTATTAATTACTAGAGATACGGATCGTAATTGAACAAAGAAGATTAACTTTTCTTTTACTAAATAAAAATTACATAATATATGAATATAATATAATAAATACGTCAGGTTGTTTTATACGACACGACACCTATGTATGTAGGTACCAGTCACTGTGTGAAATATTTGCAGATGAATATAACTATGTGGTATCTATAAGTATATTTGAGTTTGTCACTCGTACTGAAGGATTTCGCATTCTACTTTATATTTGCGTTTCGTTATTATTATCGTTGTTAATTATTTGGAAGATTTTTCCTTAATTTCAATTTGCTCATTTAAAATGACTAATAAGTACTGTTTCACTTTAGTCTATTCTATGCAATTATTGGAAAGTTGAGAGATAAGAAGAGGTTGATATTTTTGACATAGATTTAGTCGTAAATCAATTAATTGTACGTATTTGTTTACTTGCTATGCTTTCAATAATTATATTATCTATTACGCATTTATCTTTTCCTTTTATGTTGTAAATTTTGAAAACACTTCGAAACGTTCAGGATAATCGCGACGGTTTTTCCTCAAAGTTTACATTAAAATGTTCTAATAATAAGGGGCTGTTCATAAAATACGTCACGCTAAAATTAGCTTTTTTGACACCCTCCCCCCGGTTGTCGCACTGTGTCACACTTTATGTGACCCCCCTGCAAATATTACGTCACAAAAACTAAACCCCTCTCCCTGAACATGATAAATTTTGATTGATTATAGGTACACAAATTTTGATAGTCAAAAATATTTATTTTATTTTCATAATAAAATTTAAATAAATTAATAAATATCTTTTGTAACGAACAAATAAATAATATTTCTATTTATCAGAAGTCCAAGGTCGTAAACCCCCCGTCCCCCCTTGTCAGATCTTTTCACACTCACAATCAGTAAGACCCCTCGCCCCCCTTGTCTGCGAACGTATTTTATGAACGGCTCCTAACTGAAACATCATGAGTAACTTTTATTATTGGTGCTTACAATTAGTATTACATGGGTATATTTTGAAATAAATAAAGCGTTAATGTAGGTACCTGAATAGATTTTTTATCGATTATCTATACATATATCTGTAAATAAAATTAATATATCTCTGTACCTAATATTAATAATAAATAACTCATACAATGCTTATCACAATCTTTTTAATATCTGTCTGTCTGTTTGTACGAGCTAATCTTCAAACTAGACCTATTGTTCACCGATGTAAAAAAGTTTAGTTTTTGATAACTGTTGTGTAAAAAGCTTAAAAAATATTTTCCCAAAAATTCCTTAAGCATGGCGAATGAGTATTCTTACTTCAATTAAAATTTTGCTTGAAAAACTTAAGGGTAAAAAAATTCCACGTTGCAAACAGACCTACGCTTCAATTTAAGTACAGTTAATCTTTGATAACTTGAATTTCTATTGAATTTAATTCCTGTGATTCGAAGATAACATTTGGCTCGAATTTTCTGGGAGAATCCTTTAATAATACGATTTTAACAATTTTTTTTTTAGCGGCACTAATATGCAAGCAGCAAAACATACTTTGTCTTTTGACAAAAAATGAAATCTTAAAATGTTAATTTACAATTGCGTCACATGGTGATTCGAGTTATTGAAGTTCGACTGTATTTTTTTTGAGTGTTTGTTTGTTTTAATTAAAAATGTGCAGCATTGATACTTTGACCATATCATTTTGATATCTATTAAAAAACTTAATCAGCATTTAACGCCTACAGTTACCAAATTTCCCACACAAAAATTGGAATTTGCCCGCCCTGAAGAAAATATACAGTTAAAAATGTTAATCTGTGAAAGTAACTAATGTTAATGTAAAGACGAATTGCTCATCATTATAATTTTCTTTCAGATTCAGCGTCAAATTCTAAAAATTCAATTTTCTTAAAGTATGCCACTTTTCATTTTTCCCAATATAAAGTTTTATTTTGGTTTATGGTAAGTCGATATCAAAAATTTCTAAAACGGTTCAAGAAACCTTTATTTTCTATAAAACACGTCATATTTTTTCAGACGTGTTTTGTTTATTGTATACTAAACCTAGAAATATAGTAGAATCGACTGTTAAAGTACCTTTTGTAACTTTACAATCTTTTTTGGTACCAGTAGGTACTGCAGGAGATTTTTTGATGTCGAATCGGTGGTTGAATCGGCAATAATGTACTTAATTAAATTGAGGTTTTTGACTGGATTGTTTCTTCTGAATTTACAAAACATATTTTAATATTATTCGAATATAACAATATGCGGATATAAAAAGAAAACGTTCATAGTATTTGGTGCTAACTTCGATAAGTGGAAATTTCTGAGAGATTCCCTTAATAAGCAGTACCTAAGGCAGTTCTGTTTCTACAATTATTTGTCATCAAAACGTTCTTTAAAAACTCTGTCTTTTGAAGAAAAATGAAATCATAAAAAAATAGAAAGTGGTGCATTATCTCTAAAATACCCCAAAATGAGCTATGTGACAGATAAATCCCCAAGAACTAGAAAATATTTAGTGCAAATAGAAAAAAGATTGTAGAGGAAAATTTTTCCCCAGATGAATTCCCCTGAAAAATATATCCCTGATAAATACCCCAAAGGAAAAAATCCCCTATTTTTTGGGGAAAATCCCCTAATCTGGCAACCCTGAGACTAACAGTATTTCATTTATTGGGCACACTGACATAAAGCAGGTATAAGACCCTAGCCACGAATACAATTGAACAGGAGACAGATGTTGTCTCGAGGTTACACTGGCGTATAAAATAAGGGACTGGGTTTCATTTTACCTGATATCTCAGAAACGGTCGCTCTTAGAAAAAAAAATATTGATACATATTTTATAGATAATTTTATGATCTACAATTTTTGTCTGAAGTATTTTTATGATAATACTTACTGTTTTGCTGAAAATCGCGAAAAACTGATTTTTTTTACCTTTGACCTTGAATAAAATTTTTTTTCATACAAGGGCACTTTCAAATTTTATTTTTAATCATATCTTAAACAATCTTACTGATTTTCAGCTTGGTGTAGCTTCGAATGTCTAAATTGACCGGATTAATATTATAATAAAATTGTATCAATTCATATATTTTTTTTAATTTTCTCACAATAGATTAGTTTTAGACGCAATGTCTTAACATTTTTTACTGAGGATTAAGTGATTGGTGTAACGAAAACAAAAATATGGGGTGCTGCTTAAAAAAAAACAACTTTTTATTGTTCCTTTATTAAAGATTTAAGATATTCAGAGCACGTTTGAACCTCTTTTTTAATTTTTTTTCCAAAATAATTCCTGTTCATAAAATACGTCACGCTAAAATTAGCTTTTTTGGTCCACTCCCCCCGGTTGTCACGCTGTGTCACATTTTCTGTGACCTTCCTGTAAATATTACGTCACAAAAACTAAACCCCCCCCCCGAACCTGATAATTTTTTATTGTTAATACACAAATTTTGATAATAAAAAATATTTATTTTATTTTCATAATAAAATTTAAATAAATTAATAAATATCTTTTGTAACGAACAAATAAATAATATTTCTATTTATCAGATGTCCAAGGATTCTGTAAAAATTCAGTAAAATTTTTTGATGAACAGCGAACGTAACGTTGCCGTAGACCCTCGTCCCCCCTTGTCACACTCAGCAAGACCCCCCCCCCCTTGTATGCGAACGCATTTTATGAACGGCCCCTAAGAAGAAAAAATGATTTATTATTATCCAATAGTTTCGATAAAGGGGGATGTTGCAAACGGAAAAAAATTGAAAACAGTGAAATAACTCAAAAATTGTTGAGAATCAAGGGAATGTAAAAAAATTGAGGATTCCATTTGAAATAACGAAGTTGATGTTAACTTCCGGTATAACCGGAAGTGATAAACGATCGAAAATATTTTAAAACAGTAGACCACTTCTTAAAACTCAATCCACCAAAATTTCAAATCGATATTACATTTTAGCTGAAAACGATCACCCTGTATGTATAGTGAATTAAGCGGTATCTATACTTTTGTTTAATTTGCAATTTGCAACTTTCACATTATATCATAATATTTTGATTCTCTAAACTTATTTTTATTTAATCTAATTTTAGAATTCCATTCAACATCTTTAGTTACTACATATTTCTGTGTACCCATTGTTCTCTTAAATAATTTAATTACCTCTATGCTTCCCTTTAACATAATAATAAATACATAATCCCTTGTAAATGTTTTTAACTTCATTTACCAACAGCATGACGTCCTAACCATTAGCATCTCAATATTTCCTAATTGCTAATTACTCTTTAACGATGGATCAGATCTGTACTTTATATTACAGTCTAATTCTTATTAGGTATTAATTTTGTTTGTTACAGTAGAAGTTTGATGGATGAGTTAACTTTTAGGGAAACATTAAATATAATGTTACTAGAGGTATAATAGGCTATAGATGATACTGACAAAAATAATAATATCTAATTATAAGTTAAAGCGATTTTACTGAAAATTAAAAAAAAAAATATTTGTTATTGTTTACAATTTTAGATGTGGACAGATTGACAGGTGAAATATATCAAAATCAAAAAACGCATTTATTTACAGTGCTATGAATTAAAAAAAAATCAAATCTATTAATTATCCGGAAATATAGGTCAATCAGTTAAATTCCCTATACTTAGTAGGGTTTAACATTTTAAATAATTTTTTGTACGTGATACTTTTTTACTGATACAAAATACAGGGTGGGTCAATTTCGATGTTCTATATACATAATATATTTTTTTTCTTTATTAAATAATTCGAAACATCGAATGTGATCCCATTATTAATTATACATAAGAGCTGTTCATAAAATACGTCACATTAAATTTAGCTTTTTTTGACCCCTCCCCCCGGTTGTCACGCTGTGTCACTTTCTGTGGCCCCCCTGTAAATATTACATCACAAAACTGAACAACCCACCCCTGTGAGCATGATAAATTTTGATTGATAATACACAAATAAAAAAATAAATTATATTTTTATATTAAAAATTAAATAAAACAATAAATATCTTTTGTAAAGAACAAATAAATAATTTTTCTATTTATCAGAAGTCCAAGGATTCTGTAAAAATTCAGTACAATTTTTTGATGAACGGCGAACGTCATGTTGCCGTAAACCCCCCGTCCCCCCTTGTCACATCTTGTCACACTCACCAAGACCCCCCCCCTTCTTGTATGCGAACATATTTTACGAGCGGCTCCATAAAAACTCGAAAGTGCCTGATTTTTTTAAATCTTTCCCAAGCCATTGTAGTCTACATAAAAAGTGTCTAAAGAACGTAAAAGTTGTATTTTTTCTATTTTTACAAAAACCAATACAGATATGTATGTATATGTAGCAAAAATTTGCAACTCGAAAACAAAAGATACAAGCCAATTTTTTTGAAACCCCAATCAAGTCACAAAAACAAAGAAATTGAAAAGCTGCTATCGAAATTTGCCTACCCTGTACATCTATTACTTTTCAATCCGTCCGATTGTTTTTAATTAAAATCTTTTCCACAATTTCACTAAAAAATGTTCCTACATAATATGCAAAATATTTTCAAAACATGGCGACCTAATCAATCCATGAAATTGTCCATAAAAATGTAGTCATTTTAAAAATTTCTTTGGTAATCAAGATAGTTCATTTAATAAAACTGTATAGTCAGTTTTTTGATTAAAATTTTTTTGGAAGCTTTACCAAGTATAATTATTTACTCCTGACGATGCCCTTATAAGGCGAAATACGTATAGAGACAATAAATGTTATTGAAATTATTCAAAATAAGTTTTGTTTCATGTCCATGTGTAAAATCTTCATAATTGTTTGATAATAGGGAATTGGACAAAAATATTAAGTTCGAAGAAAAACTATTTAAAATTTCGTTGAACGTTTCGCTATTTATTTATAGCTTCCTCAGCAACTCATTTTTTTAAAATAAATAGCGAAACGTTCAACGAAATTTTAAATAGTTTTTCTTCGAACTTAATATTTTTGTCCAATGCCCTATTATCAAACAATTATGAAGATTATTCAAAATATTGTGTTTTATTTCAACTTTACCAAGTGTTTCAATTAATTCGTTTTCAGGGTTCCGCACCTCAAAAGGAAAAAGCGGAACCTTATAGGATCAGTTCTTTGTCCGTCTGTCCGTCCGTCTGTCAAGACCCTTTTTCTCAGGAACGCGTGGAGGTATCAAGCTAAAATTTATACCAAATACTCAGGTCTATTGTCCCTTGGAGCTGTGAGAAAAATAAATACTTTTAAGCCAACGCAATCAAAAGATACAGCCGTTTATGCCGCAAATTTCCGCAAATTTTCGAATCAAAACCTACAGGGTACTTCCCGTGAACTTAGAATGTTGAAATTTGGTACGAAGTAACGTCTTATAGCACAAATAAAGAAAAAATTGCGAAAACCGTAAATTTTTAGTTACATCATACAATAACAATATTATTAATAATTTTAAAGTTACTACCCTTTTCCTCATGAATGCGTACAGGTATTAAATTGAAATTCATGTCAAATACTCAGGTCTATAATACCTTTAAGCTGTAACAAAATCAAACTTCTATGTCAACGCAATCAAAAGAAACAGCAATTTAAGCCGCATATTTTCAAACTCGCAACTACTCGCAAGGGAATCAAAACCTAAAGGGTACTTCCAGTCGATTTAGAATTTTGAAATTTGGCTAGAAGCAATGTTTTATAGCACATATAAAGGAAAAATTCGGAAAACCTTAAATTTTTAGTTACATCACATATATACAGGTTTGTACGGAACCCTCGGTGCGCGAGTTCGACTTGCACTTGGCCGGTATTTTTTTTCATTTCTTAAACATGTTTCAATGTGATTTGCGAAAGACCCCTTTCTAAATTTGTCTATTATGATTTAAAATTAATTTATTTTTATAAGGTTACATTCCAATATTCTTGGAATAAATTATGAATCGTTGTATGGAAATTCGAATGAATAAAGTAAAAATAAAAAAATATTCTAATTTTAAAAGAAGGTTAAAATTGCGAAGACAAATAATCGGGGAGATTTAGCTCGATGAACATAATTTTTTTTTGTATTACATAAAATTATTTTAGTCTGTGTTTTGTTTTTGTTAATAAAATGTACCACAATGAATCTGCTAAAAATTACTTTGCTTGTAAGAATTGTTTTTCTCCATTAGCTAGTAATTTTCCCTCAATGCAATTGTAGGAAAAATTAAAGTGAAAGGTCTCGGCTAGAGGACGATTTCGACATTTGCCTACGTCATCAGTGATGTTCCCTTTCTTTAGGAAACATCATCGCCTATAATAATACTAACCATGGCCTAAATAAAGTAAAGCTATGGAGAAATGTGCTTTAATGAACTTTTACTGTTTTATCGTTTTTTTTTTGTTGTACTTCAAGGGTGTGATAAGATATAAAATATAGGCGGGGTATTACTGATACTAAGAAATAAAGACTAGCAGGTTTAGTAAAAACATAAAAAAAAACATCGGGAAGTTTTATTGTTAATAAATTGTGCTATAACCAATTTAGACAATAAAATTACCTACGTATGCAAAAGTAAAAAAAAAAATTAAAAATGGAAAATCTTTTGATGTTTAACAATTTATTCTGCTGCACAAAAACTGCTTTTTATGTTTATTTGCATCACAATTATTACTTAAAAGATGTTTTTTCATCCAGTTCGTAATACATACATACATTAACTTGCGTCTGATTTCTACGTATATCAAATCCGAGAAGACCGCCGCCGATAACCTTTTTTGATAACGACCGATTTTCTAATTCAAATTTCCAGTCTATTTAGAAATTTATACCATTGATTCAATGGTATAGCCTTCACCAATTTCCTATTTGTTATCATTTAAACTAAGTTAGTTAGTTGATAGATAAAGTAGCCTTATAACGCTTAACGATAGACCTACAATAGAGCTATGGGAAATTTACAAAATACGTAACATATGGTATAGGTACTTAATTATATGTATTATTTTAATGAAATGTTTTTATAGGATTTAAATTATATAAATGATGCAGATACTTTAACGAAAATATATTTTCTGGGTAACAAACGAAATAATTGCCCTTATCGGTGAGTAGAGACTTGATTATGTCGAAATAATATTGTTTAATTAATTCAACCCCGAAGGAACCTTCCGACACGGCGCCCCTCATACTTTGATAACAGTAATCACACTAATATTATAAAGGCGAAAGTTTGTGAGTGTGTATGTTTGTTACTTATTTACGTCTAAACGGCTGGAGCGATTTTAATAAAATTTGGTATGGAGTTAGCTGACACCCTGGATTAACACATAGGCTCCGTTTTACTGCGGGAAAATGTCTTATTCCCATGGGAAAATCGATGAAAATGAATTCGCGGAATATTATAAATGCGAAAGTAACTCTGTCTGTATGCTACACAATCTCGCCTAAAATTTACTGAACCGATTTAAATGAAATTTGGTACAGAGATAGTCTAGAGCCTGAGAAAGGACATGGGCTACTTTTTAATGCGAAAAAAGGGCTGTAAGGGGTTGGAATATGAAAGTTTGTGCGGAAATTCCATAATTTTTAATGATTTTTTAGGCTTTTGATTAGATATAAATAAATACGACATTCAATGTTTGTAATAATTTTACCCTAAATGGGGTAAAAATAGGGGATGAAAGTTTTTGTGTAATGACGTCGCCCATAAAGCTTACGGCCACAAAATTAAAATATTAAGTGTAAAAAGTTACAGAGGTTTTGTTTATTTGGATCAATAAAAGTAATTGAATACTAAGCTATATATAAACTATTTTAAACTATATTTAAACTATATTAATCTATAATATTTAAAATGCGAAAGTAACTCTGTCTGTCTGTGTGTTACGCAATCACGCCCAAACTACTGAACCGATTTAAATGAGAATTTGGTACAGAGATAGATAAGTAGATATAAAGCTAGAGGCTTGAAACTTATTTTTTAGTCTTTTGATTAGATATAAATACAACATTTCAAGTTTGTAAAAATTTTACCCTAAAGGGGGCAAAAATAAGGAATGAAAGTTTTTGTATAATGACGTCAGCAAAAAGGCTTACGGCCCAGAAAATAAAAATATAGAAGAAAAAAATTTTAAATGCTGCCGAAAGTCACTATTCCACGCGGACATAGGTAGTAAAAAATAAAAACCTTTACAAGATCATTCACGCGGCTATTGGTCCATTTATCTCTTGCAATATCTTCCAATAAAAATATTTATACAAAAATTTCGAGAAAGTATTAGGTAGGTTATTAAAGTAAACTTTTTATTATGCCACCTACATTAAAAATATACCTTCATACATTTTTCCTAATTAATATATGGGACGTCTCCAAGGACGTAACAAAATGTGACCCTATTTCTGAAATATGTATCTATTCAAATTAAAACTAAGAAAAAAAAAATGCAAGAAAAATTTAGGGGGAAATTGTATAGTGTATGTTTTAGGTAATAAATTTAGGGCTACATTCTAAATTCATTGTGTTCATAATACAAACAATAACAATAACAATGTTGTTGCCAATACGTCTGAAATTATTATTTTATCAATGTTACGTAACGTGACGTTAAGCAGTTGACAGTTACTAATCGCAAATAAATAAAATGACAATTGTACCTACAAATGAAATTTTATAATATTAGCAAAAAAATTGCCAGCTTGCGTACACGCTAAATGACGGTAAGTAAGATTACCCAGATAACAAAATATACTAATGCAAACTTGTCCTTTTGGACTGTCCATTTGAGATCAATGCGGAAACTGATACGGAGGAGGTGTCCCTGTGGAAGGTTCCGTGACCAATTTACAATCTCCTACAGATTCTAACATACAGTGTGGTTGGTTTACTTTGACACTTGAAAATCCGTATTTTTTAACGAAACATCCGATTTCATTTTTTATTTCTGTTGCACTTAAAGAGCTCTACACACTATAGTGCATATTTTTAATGTAGGTCCTTTGTATGAATTAGTACCTACGACAGAAAATGTAACCCAATCGATTAAGCCTTTAATACCACGTTTCAAAGTAATGTCTTATAGAGTGTTTATAATTTAGGTGCAAATTTAGGAAAACGTATTTAAATCGTAGGAATAATAGAAAACACGAAAATTTAGAGATGTTGTGTTGATTTTCAGTTTCTTTTATTTTGTTAAAAATCGAAATAAATAGATACATATTTCCTTATATTTGATGTTTTTAGTACAATGTATTCGCCTATGTTACACTTATTTGAGGAACGTAGAATAATTATAAACACCCTGTATTAACTAGGCCATCGAAATAAAATAAAACTAAAATATTTTATCCTGTTAAAACAGGGTATTCTCGCAAATGTGTATTTTTTCGAAATTTGCACGTAAATTATAAACACTCTGTATAAGAATAGCTATTTGCCATTTTTGGGGTTACATTTTCTATCGTAGCAGACCTTTTTTTTAACTATCAAAATAAAACACACTGATGTTTTTTGTAATAGTACTTGAAGTTGAAAAAAAAATGTTTCTTATTAAAAAACTGAAATTTTATCAAAATGAATGTGATACACGAAATCCTTCTGCTTAAATTAGTCATAATTGAGTATTCTGTTCAAAATTGTAAAAAAAGTTGGAATACTTTGCACCCCCTAGCAGAAAAATTAGCCTCATGGAATCGATAAAGGTCCCATTAAAATCCTACTATAGGTATTAGGGACATTCCCCCTCTAATTCTATCTGCAATAATCTCATTTGGCCTACCTCAAAAAATATATTTGCATTATTAAAATAATTTTTCTTCTTTCCAGGATCTCCAGTAACAAAAAAAAAACTCCTACATAAACAAACATATGTTTATGTTTGACGTTCAATTTTAATTTAAGTAAATATACTTATTTTAGATATATAGGTATAAACAAAGAGTTATTCGAACATTAATCAGAATTATAGATAGGTATTTCAACGTATGTATCAAGAAAAAATCTTAACTAAAATCAATAGGTACATAGGTACTCATAAAAAATTACTTGCTCGGATAAGGTTATCATGTATCTTTTAATGATAAAAGCTCTTATCAACAGGAAATTTTGAATTTGTTGCTACGCATCTTTTTGTTTTTTTCTAAGTACTTTGTCTTATCTTTCCCACAGGGGGTAAACTTATCACTCTATGTTATCAGTATATCTCTACATATGTGTTATTTTACTTTTATTGTTCAAACATACTATAATACCAGTCTTAATGTAGGTATATTTTAATTTTGAAATTCTATTTACAACTACATAATAGTAAATTATACTGTATATTTTATTCTCTTAATTAAATTTGTCTTTAGATGTCTAGATTTCCCTTTAGAAAGGATTTTTTGCAAAATTCGACCTTTAAACGTTTGAATGAAAGGGAAAGGGAAAAATTTTAAACTTAAGTTGAGGCTGATACTATTATCAAAACAAATCACTCAATAATTAGTTACATTAGAAAATTTTCAGGAAATGTGATACCTGAATTATTTAAGGAAAAAGGAAATGAGTTTAAATACGTAGTATCACCTAATGGTAAGAATTTGTAACTTCCAATTAAATTTTGATATTTTAGCCTTGAAATAAGTGTTACATATAAACACACTGGCACATTTAAGGGATCGGCAGATGTAAAATTTTATTCTTTCTTCTATATGCACCTATTATTAATATTTCACATATCGTCTCTTAAACCGAAGTCAGATGAAGTAATTGGAATGAGTTTTACAAAATTTGTACAATGTCCAACCTGTTGATGAAGACAATAATATGTCGAAGATGTGACTCAAAATAAATACTGGTTTTAAACAAAATAATAACTTCTTTAGTTGTAATTATTTACATCATTAGAAAAGCAAAATTATAACTTCTTTAGGCCATATGACGCCACCTAACGTCGAGAAGATAAATAAACTAAATACAAATTTTGTGATTTTAAAAATATACTCAGCATTTCTAGTTTAGGTACTTTATAAATATGCAAGAGAAACAAGTCAAAGTAACAACAGCATTTAAAAACAATACAAAACATCTTATTTAACTTAATAATGTATAACAGTGGATACTGCATTAATTTTGTATTCCATATCTACAAGTTAGATGCAACAAACCTAATAGGTATAAGTTTTATAGCTTATACATTTTTCAACTACCTGTTTATTTTGTATTAAGATGGTTTTTACTTCAGTGTAATTTTTATACCTTAGGGTTTTCTTTCAAAATTAATTAATCTACTTATAAATTTTTTTATTATATATGAGCGTTGTTTTACTATCAAAATGGCCACCAAGACCTTTTTAAAACCCACTGCTAATATTTGTCATTAGCAAGAAAAATACGTGTGGATTATTTTGTATAATAATCATATTTAAATCGCAATTGTATAAAAAGTAATTTAAGTTGCCCACAATCAATATTAAATAATACAAAGAAATTATACACATTTAAAAATTGGGTACGACTTACCAACATGCCGGCATCTAGGTCTTCATACACTGACGATGAAACACAAAACAACACTGCTACGAGTAAATACATCTATCGTTTAAAAAACACGCCAGCACATTATTTACTCATAAAATTATTTAATTAGAAATTAAACTAGTATTACTTTGATAAATTAATTAAATCACTGCCGGCAACGTCCCTCATATTACCGCACACGAAGCAATCTTCTTGCTTTCTTTAAATAATGACCAATTAGAAAAGGTCCTTTTTTATGCCGTTTTAGGGTACGTTCCAATATTTTTTAGTTGACCTACCGACCATCGCATGGTCTGATATATGCGGTGATTATGTATTAAATTATTTTATACGTATTTATTTAACAAAACAACTAGATTTTTTAAAAAACACTGTAATTACCACTTTATTTAACTGTATGATACGTAAAATATTTTATAAACTGAATTAGTCGTTAAGATAGTAAATGAAAATGCCTTTTTTTACCAACTCACCTGACGATTGCAAAAATGTAAACAATAATATAACCTATATTTGCAGGATTATGAAAAATAAAATTTTAAAAAGTAGACATTTATTATTTATTTACACAAACATAGTACATTTTTTAAAATAACAGATAAAAACAATGTGTAATTACAAAAATAAAGATTCACACTAGAGCAGTAAGCCAATAATACATTAACCTCCAACTATTTATTTAAATTTTTAAACGAATTATTCAAAGTGGAATGTAGAAAATGCCCAACTTTGAGTACTGTTAATACTTAAAAAACGAGTTTATTTTAATTAGAGAACCATACTGTGCTACCGCATATTAATCTAATAACACCGTCTATTAATCCTTTTAAATACAACCTCACTTTAAATTTTTCTAAGCTAAACCATTGATTAAGCAACGATAGGAAACACACATTAAGCTACTTTTTCGAAAACACACACGTTCGAAAAAATCTTTGGACGAAATCTTCAGTTTACATATTTATAAATGCAGTCTTTTAAGTGCCAGATTTTCTAGCATGTAAGTACGACCTGATTTAAACATTTAAGTTCATTAGTTTGCCAAGGTATCATAAAAGTTGGCTTCAGTAGAAAGATATGTATTTTACGTTTATAGGTACCCATATTCAAAAAAATTGTGTAATGTTCTTCAATTTGTCATGATTTGGGTATCAAAAAGTTATGAACAATTTTAGTATTTACGTTTAGCAAAAAACATTTTATCCAAAAGTAATCTAATAATTGTAAGATATGTAAAACACCCTTCAATTAGAAATAAAGTTGAGGATACAGTTCAATCTTTTGTAGCCTCTGGTGTAGGTTCTGAGGTCAAGTTTTTTACATTTTGACAACTTTAATGAAACCTTGGAATTATGTAACCGTTTAAAGATTAATTTTGTAGATTTGAAGCCAAAATTACTATACAGTGATATATAAAAGCAGATAGGTACATATTAAAACACAAGAGTGATTCAATTGGACCTTGTCTGCGAATAAGTGTAAGAAAGGAGTTGAAAAGTTAACTTTTACCACTTTTACTGTGAAAAAGTACGGTTTAAATAAATTATTTGAATATTATTAATTGAAAATATCAATCAAATAATTGTGAATGTGTGAATGCACGCAATTCTGTTTTTACAAAATATAAAATTAAAATGATCATTTATTGCCTTTCGGTAAAGTGTATCAAGAAATAAAAAGTTGGTTTTAACTTAATATTAAACTTAAATGCAGATTTTAAAAGTTTATACAGACTGTGAAGTTATACCTCATGGGGAAATTCCCGAGAATAAAGAAAAGTACAACATTGTCTATTTCAAAACAACTAACCGACTGTGTGAAAATATTTTAGAATTGCATTAAAATCAAGTAAAATAAAAATAGAATTGGATGTTGTAATTTTAAAAAATATACTTCGGCATTGAAAATTAATATTTAGTATCTGAATATTTCCTAATTATAGTATTTAGAGATCGACAATAATTTTATATTTGTAATTAAATTGATTCGATTGAGGTTTCTTCTGGCAAAAGTATATTAGAATTAAATAAGAAATGATGATAAATATTCAAAAAAAATTACTTGCTGATAATAAATATTAATTCGTTAGGGTACTCGATACTGAATATTAAATATATTACATAGGCACTTTCGTTGCATATAGACAAACATAAAGCCTCAAAATCAGGCTATAATAAGTAAATTATTTTAATACCTTAATTTAAGAAAACGTGGAATATCTTTGTAAAAGTAGAAAATTTCTATTTTTTTTATGTATAAAAATACTGCTGTATTTATATTTGTAATTTTTAAAACTGCTCTAGACAACAACGGGGTCTTCCACGTAGTTAATTCAATTACGATAATTATCACAAAAATAACTGTTATGTTAACGAAGTATGTATATAGGATATAAAGCATTAAAATGAAACAATGTCACTGAACTGTAATAATGCTGTCATAGTTGTCTATTCTGGAGGTCGATGGTGACAAAAGGGGTGTTGTGACTTCTGGTGGTGTATGTGCTGTTTCAACCCTACGGTTTAATCTTTTTGTGTTTCGTATCACGCCTGCAAATTTGTATAATGTTCAACTTATTTTTTATAAAAAATATTTGATGCGAAATGAACGTGCAAAAATAAGCAAGAAAACATGACAGTGCAGATCAATCAAATAATTATACTATTAAATAATTGATTAACAAAAATATGTTATAGTTATGATTTGTTAAACAAAACATTAATTATATAGAATAATTTGCGATTATGAAAAATGATTATCGTTTTATGATATGAAAGAGAAAGTAGCCAAATAAAATCTGGAAATCCCTTAAATTAATTAATATTTTTCTGATAAATCGACAGGTACATAAGTAAATAATGGCAAATAAATGCTAAAAATAAAGAGAATTATAATATAAATTTAAAGCACCATTGAAGTTTTTGAACAACATTACGTATTTTGCATGCAAATTAAAATTGTAATTCTAAATAGCGGTAACTTTCAATAATGTTTTGGTAAAATAAATTAGATTAATTAAACAATCATACTTAAACTATCGTAGGTGTATTCTCGATGAAACATTTTCAAAAAATACAAGAAAAATGTTTGAAAAAATATCTTTAATATATTATTTAATTTTTGAAATTTATAAAGAATGTAATATCAATAATTACTGCCTAGATTATATTGGTCACCACAACACCACATAGTGAGGCGGCCAATAAAATGTAGGCATCACTGTAGACGTACCACTTATCACCCTGTGGTCCTAACTCAAACCTATTTTTCTTTCTTTAAAAAAATGTAGAAATGTGTAAAAACTACTAGCTTTATATTTCATAATAATTTTCAAACTATCAAATCTCATCATGAACATCACAACTTTAAAGGTGTATGTACTGTTTTATAAGTATTAATTTCGAAACTATTGTCAGTAGTAACAAGATTTTTCTTAGAATCGAATAAAATTAATAAAAACAAGCACATCAATTTTCTTAGTATGTTTCTGGTGCATTAGTTCGTTTAAGACCAAAATTCATAATATTAATAATCCTTGTAATATACGAACAAAAAAGCTCCATTTGTTTCACTTTGAAACCAGAAACATATTAGTACCAAGCGATCGAAAAATCTAATATGTACACAGTGAGAAGAAAGAAGAATTTAAAAAAATGCTTACTTTGTTCAAAGACGTTTCCTGGATATGCGCCTCGTTTAAATTCCGATTATGCTTGGCCAATTTCTCTTTATTCATTGGAGAACCTGGATACACAATATGACATGCGGTGAAATATTCGTCAAAGATCAAACCTCACAAAATCCAACATTAAACACAGCACACACTAATAATGGTTAGTTAATGAACACGATGGAAAAGATTAATTAAGCCCAGTCAGTGCGTGGCGACATTAATAAATGTAAGTCCCAGATTTTATATAATCATGGGTTTTCTACTCTTGCAATTTTTTGATGAGCTATCTACAGTTAGTCCACATCTATAGCTATATACATGCTGATTGAGGCAATTAAAATGATAAACTTTCAAAGGTGCATCTCCTATTGTGAAAAACGGTTAACTAATTTAAAGAAAAAAATAATAATAATAATAAAACAATGGAAAAATTCCACTAAATTTTCTTTAAATTGTTTAATAAAAACACAAAAATTAATGCACAAATTAGAAAATATGTTGGAACAAATACAAAGGATTAGTGGTTAGTAACAACAAATTTTCAAAATGAATATAAACGAGCAAAACAAATTTTATACACCCAACTCTTTCTTATATAGAAGTAATCTCTTCCCATAGGAAACAATTTTATTTACACAAATTATCGAGGAATATATTTCCATTTAAAAGAGGTACTGTAGTTAATTATTTCTGAATATTATTTTTTATTAATGAAACTGAAATTGATTAGAAAGAAAAAAGTTCATAGATGGAATAGTTCATGCATCAGTTTCTGATTGATTGAAATTAATTCAAAAGTATTGAATAATACAATAATCGAGTAGGAAGTAGGAGAATGTAGTTATGTTGGTGGGCTTCTTATTTTAATAAAATTAACATTAAAGAGGTATAATACAGAAGTTAGGAAGTGCAAGTTTAGCAAGAAGAGGGAAAAAATATAAAAAAAAGATTAATTTTTACCCATCTTTTTAACAAAAATTTTGACAGAAAATAAAACAAAAAGAGATTATACTAATACTTTAAATATTCTTTGTTTAATTTAATTAAAAAAAAGAAAGTTAATTTTATTGAAAAAAAGACAAATTTTCGATTTTTCTATCAAAAACATTCAGTAAGTTGTACATGCAAGACTGGCAAAGATTAAGTAGCTGTGATTTTAAAAAAGCAATAACAAAGTGCAAATCCCACATGCCATAGCCACAAAAAATAGTAGCGACATTGTCAGTCCCAATATTTCTTTGCACTCACCAATATAACTTAGAAGCACAGGGAGGAAGATAAGTCCATGGGCTGCGCCCAAAACTACAATCCCCAGGTACATTCGAAAATAGAACACCTGAAAGAAAATTTATAATTAAAATAAATAGTTCTTTGTAATTTTATTTCTAATTTAACATAACAGTGTCCGTTTACTTTTTTTTTTTTTAATATACAAATAATGTAAGTGAAGTTTTTCTGTGTTATTAATTGTCGCCCTTCAACTCACAATAGTAAAAAGTTTCATCAGAACTTGAGTTATAAGGACAAAATTGTTTTTACAAATTCGAAAAAGCGTTGGTATGATTTATAGGAATACACACATAGAGCAGGGCAAAGCCTTTATTAAGATGGCTTTCAGTCCTAAGCCCAAAGCCCTACTTAAAAGTGCTTTGGTTATTGAACCATTAAAAATATTTTAAAAATAAAGAATTTCAAATTACCAATTACATTGCAAAGTAATTAAATTCAAGGCCCTAAACACCTGTGAAAAGGCTTCCTGGACACAATAAGGCCTTGAATTACATCGAAAGGACTTCAAGTATATCAAAAGGCTTGAAGCACTTGAAGGGCTTGAATTAAATTAAAAGGGCTTCAATTACGTCAAAAAAGCTTTGCCTTGCTTTCAAGCAATTTAAAAGGGCTTCAAGTTCATTGGAAGAACTTCACGTACTTTGAAAGGGGTTCGAACATTTTGAAAGTGTTTTAGCTACTTTGAAGGCGTTTGAAGTTCTTTTTTAAATTATAAACTACAAGGAATTTTTATAAAGACATTGAATTATCAAGTCCCAGCTACTTGTTCGAGAAAGGGTTCGCAAACAATGCTTCTAAGTCTTCAAAGGACTTGAAGCACACTTTCTAGCACTAAAGCACTAATCTGACACATGCAGACAAAAACATTTCGTTTAAATGATATCGTACCTGGAAAATCTGAGACTTGGCGAATCCTAATACAATGATCCCTCCAAATTTGGTGAGTGTGATTCCTGAGAACACAGAACTGCCCATTCGTGCAAGCGCATCGGACGCTCTTTCGACACGCGTGTGATACATCGACATCGAGAAGCTGTGTACCAGATGCGAACAAAATTCAACTGCTATACCGACAGCCATCACCAAATTTACCAAGGAAACCGCGTTTAACGTGATATGCCACCAGTACATAAAACCACCAAGATTAACCACGATCATCGTGATGGTTATAACGACGACCAGCGACGAGAATATGTCCAAGCCCATTAGGAGGAAAGTAACCACAAAAATTGCGGCCAAACTAATGCCTAAACTGTACAACGTGTCCGCCCACATCGTCAAGTACTGTTCATAAAATACGTAGAAGACTGAGTAAGGGAAGACCTAAAAGAAATTAAAAAAAATCAGTTACCAAAAATTCTGACTGACGATAATAAAAAAAGGAACTTACTTCTATTGTGCCGTTGGCGCTGATATTCTCAGCTTTAATCCGCCGATTGATGGTGTCGGTTATGTTGTAGGAAATTTTTCGTGCAGCACGCATACTTTCATAGTAGTCTTTCGATGTTTTCAAGATGGTATGGTAGGCCATGAAATATGATGCACCAACCTTCGAAGCCTGTGTCGATTGATTGGTCCAATAATTCACACCTTGTCCATATGCTGCATGGCCTGCTTTTGCACATGAGTCATCAGGATTATCACGAAGGAAGAAAGATATATAATGTTCGAAAGCCGTAGTATTTGGTCGATTGTAAGGCGGGCCTATTGCGATATTGCACAGTTTACATACCCCTCCTGCAACGATCAAAAATATATTTAATTCATATGTATTATTGTAGGAGCTTAAAATATTAATCAACTGTTATTTTACCTGCATTATGAGGACAGAATCCTCCATTTGTAGTGTTGTATTTACAGCAGCCCTTTATACTCGACCAGTCGAAATAATCGTCAATCCAACTAGAACTGGGCCTTGCTATGTAAGAACTGTTTGCCATTTTTGATGCAGTGTAAACTTGCATAGTAAGAGAATCAGGATTACAGAACTGACCACTACAAATTAAATTCTGTGCCTTTTCGTTACTATAATTTAATCCATCCTTAACGACGAAGTACATTGGCGGCCCTATACTTAAGTAGTCTTTCAAAAATTTAAAATATTTCAACACAAAACTGTCTTCAGGCATCGATAATTCTTGATCTAGGCCGATTTCTACATGAGGCAATACTGCTATAGATGAACACAACCACCCAAAGAATACGATCATCACCATCGCACGAACAAAACGATTCATTAATATGGGTACGTATATTGATTTAAAGAAACTAAACAGAAGTCCGTCTGCAGCAACTTCATTCCCCACCGTGTCCTTCTTCGAACCGCGCAAAAAGAAGAAAATGTCGAAACGGTTCTGACTTTGCCGAATTGTATCCAAAGCAAGAAGACTTACGAAACACGTTATTTGGAGAAGAAAGTCAATAAACAAAGCCATACCAGCATATAGGGCAAAAGCACGGACCGCTGGCATGTCAGATAAACCCCCAAGGAAGAAACAACAGCTCTCTGAAACACTAGTAAGTAAAATCGAAGGTCCCACTTGTCCCAAAACGCGACCGATATGTTCGGGAATAGTTTCGTTCATTTTCCTTGCTTCACGTTGATGTGTTTGAACCAAAATAAAAATGTTGTCTACTCCAACAGCTAGGACCAAGAAAGGTATGACTTCAATAATAATCAGAGTGGCAGGAATACCGACGAATCCAAACAATCCGACTGAGGATATGACAGAAGCAAGGACTATAAAGACACCGCCGAGTCCTAAGGTTACTTTGCTATCAATCAGTAACCGATTGCAAGTACGAACTTGTCCTAGTGAGACGGCGATGTAGGCAAACATGATGACGTAAGATACAAGTATAGTGTAGACATCTGATTGACTCTCGCGATCTAGTTCGTCTTCGATGGAACGTTCTGAAGTAAATGCAATATCCATCCATTCAGGCTTTTCCTTTTCTATCCATTCTTTCATGAATTGGACGTATTTTTCTTCCCATTCCATAGCCGGTTTAAGTTTCGTCTTATTATGGTGATTGTTTACTAGGAAGGTGAGGATTATAGCTGTGGCATTCTGGTAAGGAGAGTTTTTACTTAAAGCTTCGCCTTTCTTTAGGAAACCACCGACAGCTATGGCTGGATCAACAGGACCACCGTATGGTGCAAGACAAATTGGATTATATGCATTCCTATAAAAGTAAAATATTTTATTTTATGTACATTTATCAAAATAAATGAGAATTAAAACTTACTGAGAACAAGCCAGAAAATGATCCAAATAGTTGAGAGTAAAGTTTTGAGGATCGGTGTCTGTTGTTTCAAACGTTTCCACATCATCCTGATAATATCCCCATATGCTCTGAACGGCACATTCTGATACTGTTGTCTTTTTCGGTGTAGCACTTCTTAATGGTGCATAACATATTTTGTCATATGAAAATTCTGTGCCCTGTCCGATCAGTTTTATCTTCTCTTGTAATTCCAAAACAGTTTTAAGGAAATTTTCATCAAATACGGGGCCAAACGTCACGTTTCCATTAGCAGTTTCGTGAACAATTGGTGGCAACCCCACTGCAGTGATTATTACTTGTTCGTTACGGTAAAAAGGTTCAAAATGTTTATCGTAGTACTCTTTTTCGATACGACTGCGGGAGTCGGGGGCCGCCCAGAGTTCAACCGGGTCGGTGGTAACGTGCAAATACTTGATACCGTGGCCTAAACCGATTATCACGCATGCTCCGAAAAGTAATACCCTCCAAGGGTGTGTGGCGCACTTTGTGCCCCATGATTCAAATGCACGTTGCAAATACGAGTCTGTATTTGCACCCAAACGTTCTATAAACGACGAGGGCGTGTCGTAATCGCCAGGCATTTTGCTGATCGAATGAGTGTCCATCTCGTGGTCACCTTCTGAAGTAACGCCTACAAGAAAAAATGTGATATTAACTGATATAGAATTATTGTTTGTTAATAAAAAAGAGGGTTTATCATTATTACTAATACTAACTTTTACCATATGTTAGAGCAGCGGTTATTAAATCCCAAAACAATACGAAACGTCAATTTTTATTTTTATATAATTACCGCTAATCCATTTATTTTGGCATGCTAGTAATATAGTTTACCAATATAAAACCCTCTGTTTATATAGAAATTTAACTAACATGACACAAACATGTACTTAAATACTAGGATTGCAACGAAAATATGCCGAATGGTCAGTAATTTTTTTTTAAATTGGCGACTACTAAGATTTTGCATTATATTTTTAACAAGTTTGATTAAAATAAACGTCTATATTCATATTAGACGCTAAAATATATCTATTGTGTTTAATGCATTTATATGTATTACTGGTTAAAGCTTAGACCAGGAAAGAGAGGGGACTCATGTAACGCCTATGCTACGCCTGTGTTGTGTTTTCATGCCGTAACTGAGACAGACGCCATTGTCTTGGTGCCAAACATTGTGTTGCAAGCAGTTAAGAAAATTGGAAATTGTGTGAAAAGTATTGTTTAATTAATGTTATTAGAAAAATTATTTGTTGTGTCTACGACTGTAAATGTGGCAATGTAAGAAAAATAAGCAGGAGTCATGTTTCACAGGCAAAAATAATTGTTTATATTATTGTTACATAAAGAAATTCACGTTTAATTGGTTCGTGCTTATGTATAACTTAAAATATCCTAGTATTTTCGAAAGAATACTTCATTTTTTTTGCTGGGGGTGTTTCTGTCAGTACTTTCACGAATATTAATTAAAAATTAATTCTCTTTATAACTACTAATTACTGCATGTTGCGCTACTGAACTTGACGTTTTGGAGCCAAGAGACCTTAAAAAAGCACCACCTTAGCGTTGAAAATTATGAGTCCCTTCTCTTACTTAGTCTAAGGGTTAAAGGGAACCGTTTCCCTTGAAATCTACTGTAAAGAGTCACGTATAAAAATATATAAAAATTCGTTGCAAACATAGTAATAAAAAATTGTGGATCTCATAGTGAAGTGGTGATAAGAAATCATGTTCTTTCTCCTTTTTACGATATTATTAAAGAAATGAAAGGTCAAATCGGGGCTACAAAACATTTTAATAACATAATCAACAAGTACGTTTCACCTTTAATGCATCAAACGACCTCAGGCTGCCAGTTAATCATTTTTTTTTTGTAAACCTGCATACAAAGAATAACTAACCACATACTTTAGAAAAACAATTATATAAAAGAAGAAACGTAAATAATCGTTATGGTCCCGATTTGGGTTTGGTTTAGTTAAAAATGTCAACGTTATTAAAAAAATATGTTACCATAGAACTTAGAGATCAATGACAACATGCAATAAAAACATTAATTGGAAAGATAATAAATAAGTGTACCAAAATACAGAACACGCTTAATATGAGTATACATTCAACATTTACCTACCTAAAATAATGATAAAAATGTCCGAAAAAATATTAAAACACAAACGTAAATAACGCTTTTGTATTCTATTTCTTTATATATTTCTATTTTTGATTATATTTAACGTTAAGTCACTTTCTACTTCTTGTGGCTCTATTAGAGGAAAAAACTCAAAACAAATATCATGTACTTTCGAATAAATCACCAGTTACTACATAAACTACTTTTACGTTTCCATAACCTCCCTTCTACTACCAATGGGTACCTACAGGTAATCATTTAAGATACAAATAATATAATTAAAATAGTAATTAATTATTTATATTACACTAGGTTATTATTTTTCTACAGTATATATACAGGGTGTTCCATAAGTAGTCGATAGCTGTATGTAGAGACCGGATCTCCTCTTTCTTAAAGCCAACCTGGCGATTGAATTTTGTTTTAATTTACATATTTGGATTTTGAAGATTTTTTGTTTTTGGAGAAACCTTGAATTTTATCATTCAGCCTATCAATTGCGCCCCTTTGTGGTAAAATGTGGAACTTAACATTTTAGTAACTAATTCCGTCTCTTAAATTTCTATACTCCGTAGTTTCTGGGATATGGAGTGAAACACCTGGTATATATAATTAGAAACAATTAAAACCACTACTAATTAATTTAAAAGAAAACCAATCAAACACCAGTTTGTTAGTAGTTCTGGTACACCCATCTAATTCTATTTTTAATAAACAGAAGGAAGTAGTCCTCGACAAATTTACAGAAACTATTGTTATAGCAGCAGATTCTTCATCAATGTGATGTTTCTGAAAACGTCCTTTGTAATAGGAATAAAGATCGAACACATGACAAATTAAACAATAATTTTTCGAAACAAGCCTTAAACAGCATCAAGTTTCTCTGTAAATTTGTCAAGGGTGATAATGTTATACTTATGTTAGTAAAAAGCAACGGGTTTAACACGTACTCGACCGTTTGGATTGCAAGGGACTCTCCTCGCTGTCTGGAAGGGCGGTTCGGGAGGAGTGCCTGTTATCCGGGGCTAAACGACGCCCAATGTCTTCTGTGCGCCCATGCATGAGCCCCGCTGAAATCCCAACACCAGACATATAGAAATAAATATACCATTCGAAATACCTTTTGTACTACCACTAAATTTACCACCAGGTTAATTACCAATATAAATGTGACCAGGTCCAAAGGATTAGTAGGAAACTAATAAACTTTTTAAATAATGTACTGTTCTATTTTTACTTTTAAATTTAAATAAAATATTAATAGTATCTTGTGTTAATAATTTTTCTTTTATGCACATACCTAGTCCCTTCTAACTGGCACATTATGTTAAATGGTATAATTTACATTTTAGTTACTAAAAGTGTTAATAAAACTACAATGATAACCTTTAGGCTGTTAATAAGATTAAAAATAAAGGAACTTAAAGCTTTCAGCTTCCCAATTACACATTAGTGTGCCAATTTTTATTTTCAAATGTGGATTAACCATCAAAATGTTTTCTTTGGTTGCTTCTATCGTATTCATTTAAATCAGTCCTTTTTAAAAACAATTATTTGAAAAACAACAAGAAAAGTAAACAGACTATATTACATACAAGAAAATTTGTGATTCTAAAAATATCATACGGCGGTGATAATGTTTAAATGTAAAACATTTTAACGTTTATTGTACATGTCAATAAAATTATACCACTTATAGGTACTTAAATATTGAAAAATAAGACATTACTGCACAACACATCTGCACCAACCAGAGAAAAATTGGCAAACAAATTCAAATTTAGTTTATTTAGTCCAGTCGTTTTTGAATTTATTTGCTTACGGAAAAAAGGCCAACGACAATAAAAATAAAAATTCACTAATGAAAATAAGATGAGAAGTGAATGATTTCCGATTAAACATAAAACAAAAACAGATTTCTACGAGCAGTTAGTTCATTCTCTTTATTGAACGAAGTTAAAAGAAATTTCAATTCAGCACGCAAGTTTTGTGCAGAAATTCAACAATAAAAACCAATTGCTTTTTTATGAATATAACATATACCTTTATGATCTCGAGAACTATAAAATTCGGCAACATTTTCAGTACTGCTTCTCAGATCATATCCTGAAAATGTCAGAAATTTTATTTT
Organism: Agrilus mali; assembly: GCA_029378335.1. Classification (NCBI taxonomy): domain Eukaryota; kingdom Metazoa; phylum Arthropoda; class Insecta; order Coleoptera; family Buprestidae; genus Agrilus; species Agrilus mali. The sequence goes on from CM055661.1 coordinate 5,114,683, forward strand.
ATTTCAAAATATGTACCAATATTTACATTTCGTAACAACATTATTATTATTATTAGTTTACAGAGCTTTCGTAGCCCAAAAACATCATTTATGTCTGCCAATTTGTAACATTTAAAATGTACGCATAGTTAACGAAAATTTCTTGAATATGAAGTTAGCAGCGTGACAGAGACTACATCACTACCGCTAGTTCGGGCCCGTATTCAGAACTAGTATTGACCCTATTTTATAATCAAATTTATTGTTACCAGCAAACATTTGCACTGGGTGTTTCATTATCATCAGTTTAAAGAATAATTGAGAAGTTCAGTGACTGGTTTTGTGACTGATAAGGAAACCATTCATTTTATTTCTTGATTGTTGTTATCACCACATAGAATTGGGGTCCAGTTAGTAAACGTCCACTTAGTCTTATTTACTTTACAAGAAGCAGTTATTATTATCAATTAATACTTTTTTTATGAATTCTTTAGTTTTGTAAATATGGATTTTGTTATCTATTTATTAAACAATGACTGTCAAACCATAAAATGTTATTAAAAAATAAATTAAAAACGGTAATGAAATGATATCTTTATGCATAAGTGGTGAGGCGATTTTATGATATATCTGCTAACATTTTACAGAACACAAGCTGTTGTACTAATAAAACAGAAATTATTCATTCGTTTAAGATACTTACCCATTGATGTTTTCGAGCAGAGGAAAAGACAACTTAGGAAAAGAGAAGAACCTGCAACGAAAATAATAGACATAATGACGGCATAGCCGTCCAATCCAAAAATCAAGAATGGATATTCTGAAGGAGGCTGAGGCACTGCGGAGCAACTCTGGTCGCAGTCTACACAACTGCAGGCAGGAGTTTCTTTCTAAAATAAAATAAAAAATAATTACAAATAGATTTATTATTTATTTATAAAAAAAAACGAAATTTATGTATTTTGAAATGAAAATTAAATCTCGGAATAGTCTATGTATAAATGTAATACATAGGAAGTAATTATATTGGTAAACACGAAATTTGTGACATGATACTCTTTAGATGTTTCTAATGTATTTTGGTACCCTGAAAACAGATTTTTGTATCACCCATAGTTGCCCTGTGACACGCACGGGTCCCGTTTAATTTCACGGGGCGAACTTTATAGCCTTAGTTTGAAATTTAAATCTATCAAATTCGTAGTCAGTACCTTCAGCATTCGCATTAAAAAGGTGGAATCTACTCCACAGAAAATGACAAAAACCGTCTCATTGTTTTCTATAAGATGGGGATTTGATGCACTGCCAACGATTACTTTAATGTAATAGAGCATAAACATGATCTAAACGATTGGCGCCTATTCGATTATTTTTCTGAACTCAGTTTAAAGGTGGTATTAGTTGGCAACAGTAATAAATATTCATCTGTACCCAAACGTCACAGAATTCATATGAAGGAATTTTACGGAAACATGATGCTTTTGTTATATGGAATATATTTGTTATAGAGAATATAGGTGGGTCATAAGTGGCAATTTAAAAGTGATATGCCTATATTATTGGAGTTCAACTGGGGTATAGGTACCAAATAATATTATTTACTTCGGAACTAAAAAAATGTTACTAATGATCACTAATTAATTCCAAATGGACTGGTAGATAATTTTGTTAAAGCAATGGCTCGGACGGAAGAGGGTACTTATATTATTCTGCGTCAGCATTCAGAATCAACAATTCTATGAATCTGTTAGCATTATTCATATGTGTATATTTTCATCTTTAAAATACAATCAATTTATAATTATTGTAAATTTATTATCATTTTATTTCTCTGGAAATTGATATAAATGATTCATTAGTTGATTATCATATGTATTTTAAATTGCAGAATGTATTTAAAAGCTTCATTAGAATTCGCTGACCTGACTTAATATAAAATTTAAAATATTGCATTTTTTTGGCGAGGTCTCGAATAAAATAAAATGTTAAGAATGACACAAACAAATCAATCAATCAAATTTGTTGTTAATTAGATCTTACCATGATAGCATTTAGTAGTTTTTATGAAAATAGTAAATATAGCATCACTTACGCTAATGCCTTTACTGCAAGGTACAATGTCTAAATCTTTGGGCACGAAGTTCCCTATGGGTTCAGACGAATTGATGTAATTAATTTGGAAGGGAGCGTAAGGGTTGACACTGGTGCTTCCCATAAACTGGAACAGACGGCTGGCCGAACATTTGGATGCACCCCAACCACCGCACATCAAGTCCATAGCCAACTGACCCGTGCTAGGTACGCTAACTTGTTTGCACGAGTCGTACATGCCATCCATATAGTGATTCGAAAGGTATACATTAACTGAATTTATGTAAAGGGAATCTGAAAAGTAAGAAATATAATATTTATTATAAAAGCTAAAATTCAGCAACCGAACCCCACCGTCCCATGAGGGTTATATGCAGGGGTTAGTTCCGAAGATATGGGGGTCGGCTGAGTGGCCTTAAATAGAAAGAATAAAATGAAAATTTCCAGAAGGCTCCAAAATTTCCCAGAAGGTTCGAAAATGATCGAGAAATTTCCAGAAGATTTGAGAATGTTCTAGTGTCTTTGAATTTCCAAGACATTTCGAGACTTCTGGAATCTTCTAGGGAGTGAGTTATTTAGTTTTGTTATTTTGTTTAAGTCTCCTAGATAAGTCAGAGGGTATTTAATAAAAAAAAAATTGTGAAGAAAATGACATGACCATTAACATTATGAACATGCTATTATTTTACCATTTGACTGTAATATTTCCTTTGCTTCCATGAATGTTGATTGATCAGGAGAACATGTTAAGGAACAGATAACTTTTGCGAAATTGTACATGCACGATGGACATCGATTAAGAAGATTAGCCGCAAATTGAATGCTATGGTCGAGGGTGGTTAACTGAGTAGCATCACAACACGTATTCTGCCCTATTAAATCCGGACACCACTTTTCTATCACTGCCTTGGCCTGTGCATCGGTCACGGGTTTTGCGGTGCCATTGTAGACACAATTTTGAGCTAAATTATCATTTTTGTGACATTCCCCGTACCAGATGCAATGGCTCTGGTCTTTTGAATTGTTGTTTTCAAGACATTTTATCTGAAACAAAAAAAATAGTTTACATTAATTATTATTCTATAAAAAAAAAAGTAAAAATGCGAAATATTTAAATCTCAAGTAGACGCTTTTCACTTTTATATATAGAAATATTCAAAATGGTACGAATGGAGATTAAAAGTACTATTTACATATATCCATGCCTATAAACTTATTTAAAAAATTAAGGTGGGGTGTTATACCAGCAGGAAGGCACAAAATATTACAAAAACATTATGGTTATTATTTTTTACACTAAAAATTGTGTAAAAAAGTTTTCAACCCTCTATAAAAATTTATTAAACATTTGCATTTTATCACAATGAATCATATGCCTAAATAAACATTTAGATTTATAATAAACGTTTATGGGAATTTTTAATGATCAACATTCCAAAGTGAGAATATGATTTAATTCATTATGTAAAAGGATTCAGCAATGTTTTTAAACTGCTCTTAAAATTTTATTTTGTACTTTGAGCTTATGTGTAGCAATAAATTATTAGATCAGCGAGTAAATTTCCAACTGAAATGTTCGTATTGATACAGTTATCAGTGCGAAGTAAGGAAAATTACCATTGGTACATTATTTACATATTAACTACTAATATGCAACGTAAGGAAAAATGATACAATCAACCATTTAGTAAACAGTACATTTAAGTATGTAGAAAAGTAATTCATATAAAAATATATTTAAATTAACAAATAAATTAGTTTACTAATTAGAAATGTCGTTAATAAGATTTTTTTTACTGGGCATATACATAGACTCGGGTTGATTGGTTAAGGTATTTTACGATAGAGGGTGCGACAATGTAGTTTTCGATTTCCAATGCAATATACTATTAAATTATGTATGTATTTACATACGAATTTGTTAATAGGTTGCTTGCGTAATGTTTTAGAGTATTTAAAATAAAATAATTGTTAAAATACAAATTTTAATTCGATTAAGGAAATCTAAACGAACGAGGTTGAGGAAAAATGGTTAAGACTCATGTTCAAACAATCTCACTAGCTTATAAACACAAAGAAAATTTATTATAAATGAAAGTACCAAGTATAAGTACACGTAATAAGAATAACATGACAGTAAATTCAATTGAACTATCAACCTCTAATATTATCAAGTACCTACCTAATTGAAGCTAAAATTGGCTGTACTCTTTGTTCCCATAAACATATTTAAATCACTTATTAACCTTTTAAATATATGGGCGAAGTAATCGATAAATAAATTGGTAAAACATTCCTGACACAATAGATATCTACTTACAACTTACTGATAACTTATTGTCACATCACGGTAAAATATTGGACACTCAGTGGAAAAGCAGGAAAGTGTAATACTTACAACTATAATTTCCAATATTCTACGAATACCCGGTATAAATAAATTAATGGAAGGGGGAGAGGAGAGGGGTTGTGGGAGCAAACCACAACTACTTTAAAAATCTATTTATCTGATTTTTTATACACAATACATATATATAATTATTATACAATTGTTATTGTTCCACCCATAGATCTACGCCACTTTTTTTGTTTCAATACAATTATCACAATGTACCTCCACTATTCATGTAATCTGTGTTATCATTATTATTGGCCTTTCCTGGCATGAATCATGTGATAATTAAAGTACATCGCTAAATCAGCGTAATTAGGGTAAAAAAATTAATCAGCTTATTTACCAACGACCAATCCCAACCCATATACTCGTACAGACACTGTAGGTACACAACCAATAAAAAAAATACTTATAATGCAGGGATGCAAATTCAGTTTTCAATAAAATAATAAATAATTATAAAAATATAAATAGATTTAAAAAAATAAATACTTATGCGAAAAGTATCAGTCTACCAGATGTTCCAGAACGTTATTGGAATTGATTTTAAGTTAAACGTTCGTTTTATTTTTGGCTTGCAAATCAAACTCTCAAGGATCAACGTTTAATCCGTTTACAATTTTCTGCTTACGTTAGAGTAGGTATTCCTAATCTGAATAGTCCACTCTGTACGGTAAATAATTGAAAATTATTTTTATACCATCGAATTAGCAAATCAGAACTATTTTAAAAATGGTAATTACATCGTTGAACCCTACTACATCCCTCTGATTTTATTAAAATAACTAAGTATATTTAAAAAAAAAAGGTATCGAAACCCAAACACTTTTAACTTCCTTTTTCCTTCATCTGTGTAAACAAATGGAACAGGGCAACAATCATATCGTTCATGTTATTCTTTCGTACAGTAACCCTATAACTTAAAGCAAAGCATGTTAACATGGTAAAAAGTGACTTTAACACTTTCGAAAAACGATCGTAGCAGTGCTAAAATAAGTAAGCTTCATTAAAAAAAAATCAGGTTATAAAAATTCTAACAATTTGAAATCAATGCAAAAAGTAATACTACAAGTATTTTAATTTGAGTGCATTATTTTTATTTTTTAAAATTTCCCTAAATAGGGACCGTTAATAAAATTCGTTCGCATACAAGGAGGGGGGGCTCTTGCTGAGTGTGACAAGATATGACAAGGGGAGACGGAGGGGTTAGTTTTTGTGTACCTATTATCAATCAAAATTTATCATGTTCAGGGGGGGGGGTTAGTTTTTGTGACGTAATATTTACAGGGAGTCACAGAAAGTGTGACACAGCGTGACAACCGGGGGGAGGGGGTAAAAAAAAGCTAATTTTAGCGTGACGTATTTTATGAACGGCCCCTTAAGAAGGTAGAGGGGATGATAATACCAAATTAGAAAATTCACCCTAAAAAAATCATAAATTACTTTCTCTTTGTCCTGTTTTCCATTGATCTAGAATATCATAAAAAATATAAATAACGTTACTATTGATGATGTAATTTAACCACAGCCAGACTTCGATAACTCTAACACTGTAAGAATTATAATTTAGGGCAAAAAAAGAATAGCAATATTTATATTTAAAAAAATCTTGAAAATGGCTGAGATATCCCATAACTGAAAACCACGAAATATGACCGCGTGAGGTCACATGACCATCTAGAGGTCTAGAAATTTGGCAAAAAGCCTATACGACACGGTTACATTCGATTTCTGAAAGGACTAAGGACACTTTTTATTTCTTTCTGTCCATATGTATCTCTATTTGTTTAATTTTAAACGTATTTGAGATGAGTGCAGAGTTTTAACAGAATGGAAACAAATTAAGCTAGAAACCGTTAAAATAAACTCAACGGCATTGCACGATTTTCCAAAAATATATGTCGCACAAAAAAAAGGGCGTTAATTTTCTACAGGTTTCCTTAGAAATAAGTTATACAAACAAACTTGTGATTTCATAAAAGTCGATAATCATAAATATTACTAAAAACAAACAACCTTTTCCGCTAATGTTACATGTATATAATGTAGGCCCCTAAGTAATTTAGATTAGATAAGTAATTACAGAAATACCTACGTGGAATTATATTCCTGATTAATGATTTTTTCGATTTTAAATTTACAGAAACTTGAAAAATGTAACATTGTGTATTAGAATATTATACCCACAGGGATAAACTTTTACGCATGGCTAAAATCAGAGCTGTGGGCAGAGCTTTAGTGCTTTGTGCATGAAAATGTGCTACAACTTCTTTGAGAGCTAAGAAGCACTATTTCAAACCATTTTTAGAACCAATAATTCGGGTTGGTTATAATTTATAAAAATCCTTTGTAATAGTAAATTTAAAAAAGGACTTCAAACAGTTTCAAAGTGTTAAAGCCCTTTCTATATGCTTGAAGCCCTTTTTATACTACTTCAAGTTATTTCAAAGAGCTCTAAGTCCTTTTACAGTGCTCTAAGTTATTCCAAAAAGCTCGAGGTCCTTTTAAAGTGCTCCAAGTTATTCCAAAGAGCTCGAAGCCCTTTAACAGTGCTCTAAGTTATTCCAAAGAGCTCGAACCCCTTTTACAGTGCTCCAAGTTTTTACAATGAACTCGAAGCCCTTTTAAAGCGCTCCAAGTTTTTCCAATAAGCTCGAAGCCTTTTTAAAGCACTCCAAGTTTTTACAATGAACTCGAAGCCCTTTTAAAGCTCTCCAAGTTTTTCCAATGAGTTCGAAGCCCTTTTACAGTGCTCCAAGTTATTCCAAAGAGCTCGAAGCCCTTTAACAGTGCTCTAAGTTATTCCAAAAAGCTCGAAGCCCTTTTAAAGTACTCGAAGTTTTTTCCAATGAAATCAAAGCTCTTTTAAAGCGCTCTTAGTTATTCCAAAGAACTCGAAGCCCTTTCTATCAGTGCTCTAAATTATTCCAAAAAGCGAAGCCCTTTTTATACTAGCTGCTCAAGTTATTCCAAAGAGCTCGAAGCCCTTTTAAAGCCTCCAAGTTTTTCCAATGAAGCTCGAAGCCCTTTTAAAGCTGCTCCAAGTTATTTCCAAAGAGCTCGAAGCCCTTTTAAAGCTGCTCCAAGTTTTTCCAATGAGCTCGAAGCCCTTTTAAAGCTCTCCAAATTTTTCCAAAAAGCTCGAAGCCCTCTAACAGTGCTCCAAGTTATTCCAAAGAGCTCGAAGCCCTTTTAAAGCGCTCCAAGTTTTTCCAATGAGCTCGAAGCCCTTTTAAAGCTCTCCAAATTTTTCCAAAAAGCTCGAAGCCCTCTAACAGTGCTCCAAGTTATTCCAAAGAGCTCGAAGCCCTTTAACAGTGCTCTAAGTTATTCCAAAAAGCTCGAAGCCCTTTTAAAGTACTCGAAGTTTTTTCCAATGAAATCAAAGCTCTTTTAAAGCGCTCTTAGTTATTCCAAAGAACTCGAAGCCCTTTTACAGTGCTCTAAATTATTCCAAAAAGCGAAGCCCTTTAACAGTGCTCTAAGTTATTCCAAAGAGCTCGAACCCCTTTTAAAGCACTCCAAGTTTTTACAATGAACTCGAAGCCCTTTTAAAGCGCTCCAAGTTTTTCCAATGAGCTCGAAGCCCTTTTAAAGCTCTCCAAGTTATTCCAATGAGCTCGAAGCCCTTTTAAAGCTCTCCAAATTTTTCCAAAAAGCTCGAAGCCCTCTAACAGTGCTCCAAGTTATTCCAAAGAGCTCGAAGCCCTTTTAAAGCGCTCCAAGTTTTTCCAATGAGCTCGAAGCCCTTTTAAAGCTCTCCAAATTTTTCCAAAAAGCTCGAAGCCCTCTAACAGTGCTCCAAGTTATTCCAAAGAGCTCGAAGCCCTTTAACAGTGCTCTAAGTTATTCCAAAGAGCGCGAACCCCTTTTAAAGCACTCCAAGTTTTTACAATGAACTCGAAGCCCTTTTAAAGCGCTCCAAGTTTTTCCAATGAGTTCGAAGCCCTTTTAAAGTACTCCAAGTTCTTCTAATAAGCTCGAACCTCTTTTAAGTTTGCCTGAAGCCTCTTCAAAGTGCTTTAAAGCAAGAAAAAACAACCACAGTGAACTTTGAGTTTTTTTTATGTAACTGAAGACCTTTTAGTTTAATCCAAGCGCTAATAATGTGCTCTAAGCCTTTTCCACAAGTGCTTCAAACTTTTTATGTAATTCAAGCCCTTTCAAAGTGCTCGAAGCTTCAAGTTCTTCTTCCGATAATTCTTTAGGCTTCAAAATTATTTAATTCAGAGCCCTGAGCACTTGTACTCACACAATGAAGATTTAAATTAAACCAAAAGGGCTCATTGTGATGTTTTTGCCTTATTTCAAGAAATTTGATTAAGGAGCTTCAAGTAACTTTCAAGGTTTCAAACTCATTGGAAGAACTCAAAAGGGCCTCGAGCACTTTGTAAGGGCTTAAAGTACTTTGAACGTGCTTGAAGTCCTTTTTTAAATTGCAATCTACACAAAACAGTTGTTCGATAAAGAGCTTGAAGCACAAAGAACTAATGTTTTGCCCAACTTTACCAAAACAAATTTTATTATTGTTGTAAAAGATAAATAAAATTCCTAAATAACCTCGATCATCTTTAAATTTAGAAATAAATACCTACGCACAGTATTGAACACTAACAATAAATAGAAACATAATTACATAAAATTATATTTCCCCAAAGTGCCGTTACTGATAAACGAGAATTTAATAAATTGAACAGGCTGTTATTAACTATTTGTATAAATGCAATATGTATTTCTTTACATGTATATTAAGAGTATAGGATATTCAGAGAAGATTTTGTTATCTCTACCTCATAAAATTAAAAACGAAAAGAACTACAATTGATTACTCACAAATTCTTGTAAAGCTTGACACAAGTAAAAATATAAACTTCATTGCAATAGCAAAAAATCATAAGAGATAACGAGAACAAAGGAACAATTAACGTGGACATAATGCACGTGTATAAAAGACACAACTCGAATCACTATTTGATGCAAAAAACTTCAAGAGGTACATTTGTGCTTTTTTTTTTGTAAATAAGCATTTCTATTTAATTATTTCATGTTATAGATATGTAGATAAATAAATCGAAGTGAAACAAAAATTATTTTTATGACATCATTCTACCGCTATCTATTGATGGGTGTAGTTGAGAGCCAAATAATTAGATGGCACCCCCTTTATTGCAATTATGGCATATGTATTACAATCTGAAATGCTTATGCTATGTCATAATTTCTAATCTAATGATTTAGCTTTCAACTACACCCACATAATAATATTAACCCTCAATAGATAAATAGTTGATGGACGAAGCTAAACTTGTTGAAACTTATTAAACATGTTGAAAATTGGAATTAAACTCACTTGCTTCAAAAACTTTTTATTTAGCAGACACTACAATATTGTTTCGCAAAACATTGGCTTCTTCAGGTAACGATTTAACAAATTTCAATCATTTTTACAAGGTATATACAGGGTTTTTCAAGTATATGGGCTATTAGAAGTATATGAATTAGTAGAAGGAATTAAATTCTGAAACTTGGGCTCATTTGGTTATTGTTTATGCCGCTTCTTTTAAAAATATTTTCAAGTTCGATTTACATCCGGTTATACCGGAAGTCGATACCAACTTTGTTATTTTAAATGGAATGGTATATTTTTTACGCTGAATTCGAATAAAACGTGTAATTCTAAGGTAAGTTTGATAACCAACTTGTACACCTATGACGATCGGTTTCTGAGTTAATTTAATTTATAGAAAAAAAATCGCTACAGCAACTCGAATTGAAAAAAATTATAACTTCCACAAAATACGACTCAGACTGTTGAAATTTTTACTAGTAATAGCTGAATATTAGTGCTAACGCCTTGACAAAATTGAATTAAATAATTTATACAGGGCGTTCAAAATAAAATTCTAAAATTGAAAAACTTCAAACACGAATTACTTCGTTTTTTCAAATGGCACCTACTATTTTTTATTTTTTCAATCGATTCCTTTTTTTATCCTCTTTCGATCCATATGGATACTTCCTATTTTAAGTAATAATTTAAAATTATTCCAAAATTTTAAATAAAATAGGAAGTATCCATATGGATCGAAAGAGGATAAAAAAAGGAATCGATTGAAAAAATAAAAAATAGTAGGTGCCATTTGAAAAAACGAAGTAATTCGTGTTTGAAGTTTTTCAATTTTAGAATTTTATTTTGAACGCCCTGTATAAATTATTTAATTCAATTTTGTCAAGGCGTTAGCACTAATATTCAGCTATTACTAGTAAAAATTTCAACAGTCTGAGTCGTATTTTGTGGAAGTTATAATTTTTTTCAATTCGAGTTGCTGTAGCGATTTTTTTTCTATAAATTAAATTAACTCAGAAACCGATCGTCATAGGTGTACAAGTTGGTTATCAAACTTACCTTAGAATTACACGTTTTATTCGAATTCAGCGTAAAAAATATACCATTCCATTTAAAATAACAAAGTTGGTATCGACTTCCGGTATAACCGGATGTAAATCGAACTTGAAAATATTTTTAAAAGAAGCGGCATAAACAATAACCAAATGAGCCCAAGTTTCAGAATTAAATTCCTTCTATTAATTCATATACTTCTAATAGCCCATCAACTTGAAAAACCCTGTATATGTATGTACAGGTATTAAGTATTATTAAAGATGTTTAACAGAGGAGAATATTTGCAACCTTGTAAAAATTATTGAAGTTTGTTAAATCGTCACCTGAAGAAACCAATGTTTGGCGAAACAATATTGTAGTGTCTACTAAATAAAAAGTTTTTGAAACTAGTGTGTTTCATTCCAATTTTCAACACTCTCAATAGTTAACGTTAGAATGATGTCGTAAAAATTATTCTGATGTTTCATTTAGTATTAATTGATAACATCCGCATAAAGAAAACAATTAATTATTAGGTACACACTTATTCACAAAAGATAATAAATATGATTAAAAAACATGGATCGGCATATTTGAAATAAGCTTTTTAAGTGTAGAAATTGCGTTTTGAAGATAACGACACACATCTGCCCTTCATTACCTTTATTATCGATTTTATAGATTCAAAACACACAAATGCCAATATAAAATGTCGTTATTAAAGCTTCCCGTTATCACTCAATACGTTTCTAATAAAGAAGAACAATAAACCTCCATAATTTAAACAACGTATCCAATAAAAATCAATTATGGATATAGAAATGTTATTAAAGTATATAAAATTAAATAGGTAAAATATATTTCAAGAGAATTACAAAAATTGATACCTAGCCTATTAATAAAATCATATTAATTGTTATTTTTTGGTTTCAAATTTAATAAACAGAAATTGTATTACATACTTATCTATCAATTCTATTTTAAACATATTTGTTAAAATATCATATACAAACTTTTGCATACAACGTTTTTCTTTATAATTATTCCATTCTCGAGATAGGTATATTAGACCAGAGTCGAAAAAAAAATTATATTAGGATGAAACCCATTGGAAAATAAAGAGAATATAACAGAAATTCAAAGAAAAATAATTTACGGGCTATCTGAGGTCGGGAAGGAGAAGGGTAAAATACGGTTTTCCTTGATTTCCGGAAAAACTACAAATCTTATGGAAAAAAGTTAAATGGCCAATAGTTTTTTCGTTTTTTTTGCATTTCTTGAGAAAACTTACTTAGTAATACTTAGTAATGTATATTTTTTTTGACACCATCAGAAAGTAGAGATTTCAACGAAGAAAAAGCCCACCAACGTTTTAAAAAAAGCAGATATTTTGACGTTAGAATTTTCGATTGAAAATTAGGGTGCTTCTTTGATATTAAGTAAAAATAAGGTGAAAAAATAAATATTCCAAATAAAAAAAATTACAGCGTGTTTGGGACATAAATAGGTGTTTTCACCAAATTTCGTGAAAAAAAAATTTTGTTTGTAAAAGAAAAATAAAAAACCAAAAAGTTGGTTATTTGAATTTTTCACATAAATTTTGAGGTTATGTGAAAAAAGTGTAAATACAAAAGTTGTAGATCTTTTTATTACCTACAACTTTGCCATTTAACTTTTTTCTATAAGACTTGTAGTTTTTCCGGAAATCAAGGAAAACGGTTTTTTCCCCTTAAAAACTCACCCCCTTCCCCTTCCCGACCTCAGATCGCCCGTAAATTATTTTTCCTTTTATTTCTGTTATATTCTCTTCCTTTTCCAATGGGTTTCATCCTACTATAATTTTTTTTCACTTGCACTGGTCTATATATTTAGCGAGTTCCCATTTAGATGTAACTACCCCCCGTCTCCCCCTTAAATTAAGCTGAGGAGCTACTCTTATCTCAGTAATAAGGTCGATATTTTTGATTAGGTATATTTCACTCTTAAAACAAAGATTTATATATTATAGATATCTATATTTATATTGCTCTAAAATTAATAAATTGGTTACACAACAAATAATATTAAAAATATTAATATCAGTTGGGTGTTTCCTAATCATAAAATCGCCGATTAGAATTTAATACCTATTTAGTTTATCTTATCAATCAAAACATTTTCATCACATATTTGAAATCATATTGTGCTACGTACCTATCTATAATAATAATTATTTAATTATACTTGCACTTACTAGTATAATATTTCAAGAAACTACATATACCCTGGTTAGATAAAATTTCTTATCAATATTGTGAGAAAGGATAAACGTTTCATCACATGATGAACTGATGGCGACCTACAATATCGATCAATCGTCAGTCATTAATTTATTCACCTTGGAGAATATTAAATTGATTTTCATCATTCCTAATGTAATTTTTTTTTTTTTTATTTAGCAACTTATTCAGAATGATGTAACGCGCAATTAGCAGATTATATTATTTTTTGTGTAAATATTGAAAGAAAACTCATCATAAATGCATTTATATTTTTATATGTACCTATAATAACTATTTAGGTAGTTACATTTTGCTTAATAAAATATTATCTGTTCTATTATTTACCAGTTACTAGGGGAAATATAAAGAGAGGGTCAACTTCATGTTTAATTACTTTGCAATAAATTGTTGCTATCCTCAAACATGACAATTTTGAGTTTCATGACTTAAATTTGACAATGCTTTAGGACGAGCAGTACTCCAATATGGCGAAGTACATTCTAACCTCACAAATTTTTCAACTAATTCTGCAAACGTAGGAGTTGAAAAATAATTATTGTCTTTTTACGCATTTTTACTGTAGCTAATTGTAAGAACAATAAAATATATTGACTGACAAACTATTCTACAATTAATTAAATATAGGGCACTGTAATATGTAAGAATAAAAACAAACATGTTACTATTCAAAAGGATTTACATTACAATTTATACAAATATCTATAACAAATAAATGTTTAAAATTGGTTTCTATTGATTGAAAATTGTCATGTACATATATTTTTGTTTTGTGTTTTCTCAGATTTCTTTAGAAAAGTGTAAATTTTTTTTTATATAATAATATTTTTTTATTAGCTTAAAGTACTTTCTTCTGATATTAAATAATTTTTCTTTCGTGAAAGAAGTAAAAAATACAGTACATACTAAATGGTAGACAATGTTTTTAGGACGAGCAGCACTCCAATAAGGCGCATGTTATTCTAACCTCACAAATTTTATGATCTAATTCTGCAAACGTAGCATTCTTGTCGTATATAACAATAACAAAAAATATATTGGCTGACAAATCATTTCATAATTAAATGTAGCCCACCGTAATATGTATTAAAATGGATTTACATTATTATTTATATAAATATTTTTAAAAAATTCATAAGTTTAAAATAAAATCTGCAGAACTATCGGCTTCTGTTGATTGAAAATTTATTTTTGTGTATTTTCTGATTTTTACAAAAATAATATGTATGTATGTATGTAGTTTACATATTTACTTCACTGACTTAAGATATTGACTAAAAATTGTCTTCCACAAATGTTTTTTATTTTTTTTGTGTATGCTCTGATTTTGTTTAGAAAAATGTAAATAGTTACATTACTGTCCCAAAATATGTTAACAGAACCCAAATATTGTTTTTGGACGAAAAATAGGTACGTGACAATTTTTAAACTAAAACAACATTTAAAACTAACATAAAAGTGCGGAAATACAATGATTGTAATACATATCATAGTTTACTAACTAGCATAAAATCGTCGTTACACGAAATTACACTTACGTTGATATACGTTAATGTAGTAAGTTAATCATAATAAAAAGGTGAAGGTAAATATTTGACATACGAGGATGGATCAAATATAAACGAGCCTTTGTTCATAATACATTTATTTTGAAAATCTTCACAAAAACACAAATTTCTCTATTTTTCGACATATCCCCCTTGTTTGATTATACATTTTTCCCAACGGATTGATAGTTTTTTCATCTCGTTTTCATAAAAAGAAGCAGGGCGGGAGTCTATGCAGTTGCGCACAAACGCCTCCACATGTTCATCAGTCTGAAATCGCTCGCCTCCTAGTGATTCTTTGAGGGGACCAAACATGTGGAAATCACAAGGGGATAAGTCTGGGCTATATGGATGGTGCTCCAACTGAGTCTAGTGCATTTCACTGATTTGCGCCTGCGTTAAAGCTGCGATGCGAACTCGAGCAGCTTTTTGATCTTCACTCAGCAACTTTGGGACCCAACGAGCTCAAATTTTTCGGAATCCCTAGTTTTTCGTTATGATTGTGTGGACACTCCCATAGCTGATGCCGAGTTCAACTGATATCTGAAGCACAGTGGCGTGGTGGTCCCCTTCAATAAGTTTTCTAACGCGTGCAATGTTAACCGGCGATATGCTGATGCACGGACGAGGATGATTTACATTTTCGACACGATTACGCCCTTCGTTAAATTCTTTGCACCAAACTTTTACCCGTTGCCACGAAAGCGTTTCATTTCCGAACTGTGCTAGCAATCTGCGCAAAATTTCAGCTGGTTTCACGTTTTCACGTGTAAGAAACTTAATAATAATCCGTTGCGCAACGCTGCTATGCATCTCTTTCTCACTAATTGTGATAGCTACTAACCAAGCAAACACAGCAATACGACGAGTCGTTTCCGTGTCACCTAATATCCCCACTTCAAGTTGCTAACGCCCGTATGCGCCTTGAACAACTATCCGGCGCTCAATTTAAAAAGGCTCGTTTATATTTGATCCGCCCTCGTACATTAGAAGCTAGAAGTGAAGATACTCGTATAACATGGATTTAAAGTTTTTTGCAATTTGTAAATTTGAATACGATAAATTCATTATTTACGGTATGCTGCTTATTAGACTCAAAATACCAGGGCATAACTGACGAGGGCATCTGGGTTGTAAAATCGTCCATCTTAATAATACAGGCATCCCAACGTAATCGTAAATTAAGTTTCATTGCCACAGAGAGCACAAAAGTGGGTTATTTTAAAATAAATGGTAAAGTATGACCTTGCATGTCTGGGAATTGAAAAATCGAGTAAATGAAAAGATATTTTTTATGTGTCAAAGAGATTTCCCAAAGGACTTTTGACAATATACCTACCAACATAATATAAACTAATCTACATACTTCAGTTTCAATAATTCTTTTATTTATCGACCCAATATCTACAGTAGCACAAAAATAAAAATAAAAAAGCAGTCCCCAAGGAATAAAAGAATACGTATAAGAAATTTTATTAAAAAAAAAAAAAAAGGGCCAGGGAAAGCAAGTATTTAAAATTATAATTTAAAAATCAATAGATAGTAAAGTTTGATAACGTTCGAATCATTGTTCGTTTTCTGATAAAATAAGTCACGCTTGAGGCCACACGTCCGATTAAATTAACAATTCTAAGTAGTGTTTAGTTATAAATTTATAAATATGAATCAAAAAAATAAGTAACGCCTTATTTACGTCATCATCAAGACGAATAAAAGAAAATAATAATTAAATAAATAGTTCAGACGAAACTACCAAGATAAAGTCGACCCTTGTGTTTTTGTTTTCAATGTGATCTATTTAAAAATATGCATGTTCATAGATAATAAAAAATTAAAGGTAACCAACCACTCTATAAAACAGTAAACAAACAATACAGACGTACTTGTTTAAGTATCTATTTTGTAAGTATGTATGTATTTAAGTAAGTACTCCATATAATATCTGTACTGTACATATATGCAGCGCCTAAATGAATAACTTTGTGCTCAAAGGCCGAGACCTTTTAAATTAATTTTATTCAATGAACTTTTTTCCAGGCTCCAACACAAAGAAAGATCAAAATTTTTATTATGCGATCACTCATACATCCGATTCGTCTGTCTGTTTATTACAAAGGTTTTTTTCTCAGAAGCTGTTTGGCGCAGAAACTTGAAAAATATTTATGTGTAAATCTATTTCTTCCTCTAAGTATTTTTAAAATTACTGTAATAGAAATTATCTAAACTTCACAGCAAAAATTATTAATTTAATTGCAATAAAAATAAACGTGAAAGGAGGGGTAGGTATCGATAAGCTAGGAAAAGTGGCCCCTTTAGAAAATTTAAAAATATATGTTTTTTGAATACTATGAGCCTCATACGTAATGAAAATACAATTTATTCTACAAAAATGTCTTAAATTATTTTTAAAATACTATTTAAATAAATATGCATTATTCTAAAATATTTTAAATTAAACTTACATTTGTAGGTTTAGCATACAAGAAATCGTAAGTTATAATAAAATGAAACAAAATATACTGCTATTAATACAATCTATTCTGTATCAGAATCATTTGACCATCCGCACTCACAATCAGAGGAGTTCGCTGTTGCATTTTGCACAAACTGACTATAATTGATGACGCGTTGTACGTTGGTTTCATGTATTTGATATGACAAATGCTCATGCATAAAAAAAGTTTTATTTTACAATGAGCGCATTTTTTAGCATCGTGATTTTTTTATATGTTGTTCTTTAGATGTCAGCGAACATAAAATACAAAAATTAAAATGCTACAAAAATGCGCTCATGCCTAAAAAAACTTGATACAGTAAAAAAAAGTATAATTATCCAAAAAAAAAAAAACGCCGTTTTGACCACAGTCTATCGATATTTCCTGTGAAGTAAATGTAGTCACTTCTATTATTTATAATTAATTGCATGCAAAACTAACAAATGTAAGTTTAGTTCAAAATATTTTAGAAGAATGCATATTTATTTAAATAGTATTTTTATTTATTTATTTATTTAACATATCAACGGACTTAATAGTCCTTTATAAAATAAAATAATTACAATGTAGGAGATGCATCAAGTAGCTGGCATCAAACAAAACAAACAAAAAAAAAAAAAAAAACAAAAAAAAAAACTTCATTATAATATATCTTCAAAGATAAATAAAAATAGATTTACGTAATTCTCTTTTAAATAAGTGAATAGACCTAGTATCCATAATATCCGGAATATCACGTCTATCATTACAAATTTTCATGGATCTAAATAACGATGATAGCTCAATTAATTTATTATTAATAACTGGTAATAAGAATTGGGACGTATCTCTTAAAATCCTAGTAGGAACTTTAAACTTTATCATTGATAACAAGAAATTGGAATCAACTAATCCGTGTAAAATCTTAAACAGAAATAGTAAATCAGAATATTGCCTAAAACTATTCAATGTACAGATTCTAAGTTCAACAGCAATTTCTGAATAATCATGAGAAAATCTATGTATTGTTCTACCCATTTTAAAAGAAATTAATTTAAAAAATCTGTGTTGTATATGTTCCAATCTATTAGAATCAGTTGCTGTGTATGGGGACCATATTAGAGAACCATATATCAGTTGCGATCGAACTAAAGAATTATATAGTGCTATTAAAGTAGCTGGATTAGTAAATTCTTTGGATTTTCTCCATATGAAAAATAACATTTTAGTAGCTTTACTTGTAATGTAATTAATATGAAATGAAAATGTATATTTACTGTCAAAGAAAATTCCTAAATCTTTAATAGTAGTAACTCTTTTAACTAACGAAGAGTTACATAAATAATAATTGTATTCATTATGATAATTTCTAAAAAAAGTAATTGTTACACATTTCTCAAAGCTAAAAGTAAGTCCATTCCTACTACACCAATCTGAGACATTATCAAGATCATGTTGCATATTAAGATAGTCACTATACGAGGTGATAGAGGAAAATAATTTCATATCATCAGCATATAATAAAATCTCAGCAAATTTTAATACAGAGACAATATCATTGATAAATATTATAAAGTAAAGGGGTCCAGTGTGAGTACCTTGAGGTACTCCAGAGACCGTTTTGTATTCAGCCGAGACATAGCCCTTATACTTAACAGAGTATCTTCTGTCAATTAAGAATGAAGATACCCAATCAAGCAAAGGTCCAATAATACCATAAGCTCTAAGTTTCTTGATTAATAACTGATGATTAATTAAGTCAAACGCGGAAGCAAGATCAGTGTAGATAGAATCAACCTGAACAGAATTAAGAAAATTTCTAATAATATATTCACTATAGCTAACCAAATTAGTCATGGTAGACCTTCTCAATACAAATCCATGTTGTTGATGAATAACAAGTTTGTTAAAATATCTTGATAGTTTCTCAAAAACAAGAGTATCAAATATTTTTGAAAAGATTGATAACTTAGAAATTGGTCTATAATTTCGAATATTATGTCTATCACCTTTCTTATAAATAGGTGTAACATAAGATTTTTTCCATATATCCGGAAGGCAACCCTGTCTCAATGAATCGTTAAATAAAGAAGTAATAATTGGAGTTAGGCCGCTTACAAGATTCTTAATAAAAAAGACAGGAATACCATCCGGACCAGGTGATAATTTCAATGATAGACTGTCAATGACCTTTCTAACTTCAGGTTCAGTAAAAACCAAGGTATTCATTGATAGTGAAGTTTGAATATGAGAACAATCGAATTTTATACCAGACAGAATTTTATGTATTGAGGAAAAATTATTTGCGAATAAATCAACAATTTCATTGCCATTGTTAGCTTCAAAATTATCTAAATACATATTACAAGGTAGAGTGGAGTTAGAGAAGTTATTAGCATATGTCCAAAATCTAGATGAATCTTTTAATATATCCTCTTGTATACTCATTATAAATTTTTTATATAAGACTATTCAATTTTTTACATTCTGTTCTAAGTGAATTAAATACATTATAATAATATTCAATATTAGTCCTTTTCCACATTAAATGAGAATGTTTCTTTCTAATTATTAAACTAATTAGTTCTCTATTGAACCATGAAGGATACTTATTCAGATTAACATTAATAGTTGGAACCTCTGTGCAGATGACGTCATAAAGCTTTGTATAAAACTTATCAACTTTAATCGAAATTGAAGTATCATCAAGTAAGAAAGACTAATCCAAATTTGTATATTCTTCATTTAAAAATTCATAATTACAACCCTTAAAGTTAAAAGTAGAAAAGCAGTAGTCTAATTTGTGTAAATAAACATAATTAAAATTAAATTAAAAATTTTAATAATAATTAAAGATATTTTTGGAGAATAAATTGTATTTTCATTATGTATAAGGCTCATGCTATTCAAAAAACATATTTTTAAAATTTTTCTAAAGGGGTCACTTTCCCTAGCTTATCGATACCCCTCCTTTTATTTTTATACACATTATATGTACAGTATATTTATGCTAATGGTTAACCGTTAATTTATACACTTCTTTAGATGTCCAACCGGTTTAAAATAGTTGAACAATAAATTCAGTAGGTACATCTACGTAAAGAATTTCAGTATCCTGTTTTAAAAAAAAATACAGCTATCATTCTAAGTTACTTACGTAAAAGAACCTCTATGCACCTATTCTAAATGTAAATGAAATTGAAATCTGTTAAATTACAATTTATAATGTGATTTTTGCTTTCATTCGCTGTACTTGAACTGTACCAATAAGATATTATGAACAAACTGATGTCATCGTAAGTCTTATCTCATTGTCAGTACTGAATTTTTTGAATCAGTGGCACTGAGAATAATTTTGCGTATTGTTTTATGTTGGGGTGGATCGCAAATGACATGATATATTTGAAAATTATTATCTCGAAAACAATTTACTTTATACTTTACATGTAAACTTTCAGTAAGGCTTTACACCTACCCCCCAATGATTTTTATAAACTTTTGAGTACACTTGTTTGTAAATTGAATCAAATGAGACCACTCTCAACCCCCCATCACTTTTAAAAAATACACGCCACTCCTACCCACCACATGAAGTTAGGCTCGGTCATGGCCGTAGCTAGGGGGGGGGGCATTGTGAGGCAATGCCCTACCTTGAAATCACAATGCCCTACTTTAAAAATACCAAAAACTAAGATAAATTATTATAATTAAACTGTTTGTGCATACTTTGAGATAAAAAAAATTGTAGCGATAGATATCTAAACTTTTCGGAACATACCACAGTTTGTGACATTCATTTCATATTATAATAATTCTTTGTTCTGTGTATAGACGGCATTTGAAGCGCCATCACATGAAGCGATGGGTCTATTTAATTATAATATCTGTAATGCAGAGGGGATTCCCCGTAGCATATATTGCAATATGGGCTATATTGCAATCTATGGTACGGATAATCCCTCTTTAAACTAAAATAAACATAAATTAGAGATTTTTTATTATTGTTTGTAGTTTGGTTAAGTGAAGTGTACGGTATAAAGAGTGTTTTAGTCAAAAATCGATACCTATAATTGTTATTTTTATTGCTATAAATTGAAGATTCATTGATCTAGCGATGGATATACGGGCTTTCTTTGAAAAAAAACGAAGAGTTGAAGAGGAAATTGACCATGAAGAACCTCACTGCTCAAAACAGGTGGAAACACAAAATACAATCGCTACTCCTAGGTCCATGGCAACAGGTTGGTCAACACATGTTGATAATGTTAGCCATAGTATTCCTTCTGATATTGCACAAAGTTTGCAGAAACAATATGATCTAAATGGTATTTTTGGTCGTATCTATTTACTCGTATCACCCCACACAACAATTAATTATAACCTCACTCTCACTCAGACGTGGATCTCTACATCCAAATTTGGAAGTACAACTATCTTGTTCGCTTGTTCTTCATCATTGAGGATTTAATAGTTCTTAGGTACATGCTCATGCTCTGTCACAGAAATTATTTGTTTACGAATAGCTATTGAATGTACATCACTGACCTAGAGGTCAGTGATATACATGGTGATTGATTTAGGAGCCCGTGCTTCGAGGGCAGATCAATTATGATCAATTTTTTACTTGCGCCCTACCTGTAACCAATGCGGCCCTACCTCAAATTCGACTCTAGCTACAGCCCTGGGCTCGGTTATCACACTCGACGGGGGGGGGGGTGCCGATATATTTATTTATACATAAGCGTTTTTAACCAATAATCAAGTCTTAATTTGCCCTTTATATAATTATAGACTGGGTAACCATACTGGACTGTACAACTAAGGGGAGGAGTGCCAAAATACAATTACATGCCTTTTTAATCAAAAACCGAAACTTAATGACCATACTACTGGGAGCAATGGCGGATTTACCAGCAGGCTGAATAGGCTAGAGTCTAGGACGGCAGATTTTAGGGGGCGGCAAACTTTGCTCAAAAATTTTTTTGTCTTACATAAATAAAAAAATTTATTATCTTATACACGGAAAAAAACGAGGCTCAAAAAATCAACAAAAATTACAATATATTAGTGCTATACAGTATACTGAATACACTAACGTCTGTATATGAAAAATTACTGAACGCTTATTTATAAAATATACTATTGTGATTTTGAATTTTTAAAATATTCCAATAGCGTTTAAGTATTACATTCTAAATTTAGCATTTTTACCTATTTTTTAAATTAATTATTGCCATAATTTTTTCTTTAGGTCCACCCACACTATTCAATTAATGTGTAATATGTTTCACTACTTAAATATATCTATTCGAAGAGAAATGGGATCCGAAAAAAAAAATGCTTAAAAATAACAATAACCAATATTATATATGTAGATATATATGTGGAAAATGAATACTTTTCTATTGATATTTCTGATGATATTAACAACCTGTTTGAGTGTAGAATAAAAATTTAATAAATTTACACGTAAAAAAATGCATATTGTTGCACAGAATTTCATAAATATTAAACATTTCTTAGAATGATGATAATTAAAAAAAAACAATAATGAAAATATTGTAATGAATAAAAGCTGTAAATATCCATTCAACAAAAGTTCTTCTTAACATTCTTACATTTTTAATCCTAATGAATTCGTATCAATATTTGTTGAATAGTCTGATAAAAATATAATAAAGTTGCAATTTCATTGACTAAAAATTGATTGTGAATTAGGGTATAGAATTGCAGGTGTCAGTAGTGGCGGCAAATGTGTAAATCCGCCACTGACTGGGAGGAGGATGCCAAAATACAACCACAAGTAATTTTAAATGATAATCCAGGGCTTAATGTAGCCCCTTATTATTTCTAGGCTGAGTTACCATCCTCGACTGAATACAATTTATAAACAAATTTCTAATTATTATTGCCAACCTAAGGAAATCGGCTGTAAAATTCCTCTGCCAATAAATAGACACTCAACTAATGTAATAAAGTACGTAAACCACGTTTCGTTTGACACGTAGACCGTATTGCTTATTAGTTAGTATCTAGTACAATAATTTAGTAACACTGGCATACATTTCATGACGGGTCAATGGTTACGTAAAACTACCCAGTTCAGTTATTCAAATGAATTAATCAATACGCATGTAACGTTCGAAAAATGCATAAGAGGGTTACTACAAATTGGGACTAATAATTAAAACAGTTTTCTATATTTCAACGTTTATTATGTCATCAGGAATTTTAATTAACAATACAATATGTATATTGCTTTTGTGTAATAAAAGTACAGACAGCAATTTGATAAAATAATTCAATAAGTATGTGTCCCTTTTTATATACACCTGTTGCATATCTGAAATTCAAATTTTACGGGGGAACGGAAGTTGCGCACGCACATATTTTCTCTGGCCTGAGTGGTCGTCGCTGTTTATTACCCTAGAGCAAATCCGCAACTTTGCAAATAGGTGATTAAATTTAATATTTAAAAATAGAAAGACCAATAGCAGACACGTGGATATGTCCTTTACATTTAATTATTTCAAATAAATCCGTGTTTGATCAATTTTGTATGGTAGTATGATACACGATAGACACAGACGTAATACAGTTTTACTTTGTTTACGGATAAAATAGACAATGGATACCACACCACAACAACATTGAAATACAAATAAACCTTGACACTGATCGTGATTGAAATATTGAATTATTAATTTCGGTACAGGTAGGTACGCTACTTGATTCGATTCTTATCAATAATAAAAAACAACAACAAAAATCGACTGCAATTATCATTTTCACGAAATTACATTTTTTTCCGCCTATTATTGTTATACATATTCATTATAAAATTAATTATATGTCAAGTTTTTCTTATTAATTTCTCCACAACAAAAAAATAGTTATTATCAAATTGTAGAAAAAAAAAATTAAGGGTGAATGTGAGTAAAATTTCTACTAGTGTGGATTTTTTTTCTTTCATTAAATAATTAAATTATAAACTAAAAACTTAAACAAAAAGATAAATGCCTATAAGAATAATACTAACGTGTGACAATGATAGTTATAATATTGTAAATTTTATGGTAATGTCTTATCTTTATATTTAGTAGATATTCAGAATTAACAGTTATAATAAAATAAATGTTCAACTGCGTGACTGACTATTTGTGAGTATATAAATCTGCTGTTCACACGTTCCTACCCCTTTAGCACCTGCACAACAGCACAACTCACATTTGTCTACTACAATACATTCAATTTTTTCTAATCTGTATCTACAGTGTAAACTCTCTACAGCGAAAAGTTTTCGCTAAACTGAGAGTAAATGAACAATATAATTTTATGAATAAGTGTGGTTTTAATTATGACTAGGTAAATCACACTAATATTATAAAGGCGATAGTTTGTGAGTGTGTGTATGTTTGTTACTTCTTCACGTCTAAACGGCTGGAGCGATTTTAATAAAATTTGGTATGGAGTTAGCTGACACCCTGGATTAACACATAGGCTACGTTTTACTAAGGGAAAATATCTTATTCCTATGGGAAAATCGATGAAAATGAATTCGCGGAATATTATAAATGCGAAAGTAACTCTGTCTGTATGCTACACAATCTCGCCTAAAATTTACTGAACCGATTTAAATGAAATTTGGTACAGAGATAGTCTAGAGCCTGAGAAAGGACATAGGCTACTTTTTAATGCGAAAAAAAGGTTGTAAGGGGTTGAAATAGGAAACTTTGTGCGGAAATTCCGTAATTTTTAAAGATAGAAGCTTGAAACTTATTTTTTAGGCTTTTGATTAAATATAAATACGACATTTAAAGTTTGTCAAAATTTTACCCTAAAGAGAGCAAAAATAAGAAATGAAAGTTTTTGTGTAATGACGTCGACAAAAAGGCTTACGGCCCAGAAAATAAAAATATAGATGAAAAAAATTTTAAACTACTGCCAAAAGTCACTATTCCACGCGGACGAAGTCGCGGGCATAGCTAGTATAGGTATGCATATATAATCTGTTACATTATTTTTTTTTTTACTATGCCATTATTTAATTGTAGCTTTTATTGTATTTTATTCATACCATGGAATACAATGGGATCATCTATGTTAAATAAAAATACTTTTGCGGCATGTAGACCTTCTTCAATAAAAAAAAAGCTTTTGGGTGTTTCATTTCTACCAACAGTTGTCGATACTTTCTTTTTTATTGTATAAAAAATACCGAGTGTGTTCCAGATGTCTCTGCAGATGTACATTACCGTAAGTAAAAATAAATAATTGGTTACTTTTCACCTTAAAGAAACTGGGTCAACCCGACAGTTGTTGTTATACTTAGGTACATACTTATTAACTTATAATTGTTTACACACAATTTTTTAGATGATTTGAAAAAGTTTGAAAAGTTTATTTTAAAATTACAAAAAAATACTAATATGTTAGATAAATTGTAGGTTTCTGTTTGATTCAAGTATTATAAATAATTTAAGCGGACTTTGTCTACAACATGTTTTTAAAAAAAGCGACTTGCACATTCTGAAAGCCAACAATAATTATAATCCTAAACAATGTAATAATACGTTTACGATGCCATTTTATAAATAATTAACCATTGCAAATAATATCAGGTAACAAGTAAAAAAGAATTAAAGGTCACTACGTATTTTTTCTTTTTATAAAAAAATTTTACAAACGAAAAATAGGTACTTCTGCATAATACAAACTTTAATAATAAATAACAGAGACTCGCCCCTTTACCACAAACAAATTATATAAGCGGACACGTTTTTTCGCCCACTTTAAATGTGGGCATTCATTATCAACGCGAGACTGCCGCTATCACTCATCTTAATGCCTTATTAAGGGTCCCTGCCATTATCAACGCCCCTAGTTGATAATTATTTAGGCAAGTATATTATAATTATACATAATATTTGTTTTCGAGCTATGGGTGGAGGGTAGGTAACGAAAATAGCTTGTGTTATTCGCAAAATAAAGCAAAAAGTAACATCATTTTATTATAGAATTTTATGATGCTTTTTTTTATCAGCAATCAAACAAGGAATTGAAGATTTTATATCATTCCTCGTATCTACGTATCTATATGAAAAACGCGTCATAATAATAATAAAGTAACAGTGACGTTTCTTTTTATTTTCGCTAATGGTAAATAGATGATGGTGATTCATACGAATGTGACCGTTTTTGTAGAATTACCTACCTACATTAACCTGATTTGCACTTTTTATTGTCTAAAACGAATAATATTTATGTTGATATAAAATTGTCTGGTTGGTCACCTGATGTACATTAAACACCACCATGAACTTTGTTCTTAAGCTAAATATATGTACAATGTATTAAGTTTGTTTATGTATAATTACATGTTTAGCAAATAAAAATACAAATAGATAAAATTTTTCTTTTGAGACATCAGTAGTGGCGCATCCAGGAGTGGGGAGGAGGTTAGATGTTAAAATAGGTATTTAAGGCTTAGATTTTTTTCGGCTAAGTTATTGTAGAAACCAGCAGAAGCATAAGTGAACAATGAATATTATTGAGATGCAAGAAAGGATAGGGGTAGTTGACGTCGAGTAGGTACATACTATTAAAAATGTTGCTGTCAGATTGGTCAAAAAAATTCTGAAGTAATTAAGTATTTTTTTGCAGTCATGTTTAATAAATCTTAGCAGGGTAATTAGCCCCCATTATACACCCCCTCCCCGTCCCTGGACATCTCCTAGCAGAAAAACTATTAATGAAATCCCATTGAAACTTTACTCGAGGACACCCCTCTCCACCTATATTAATTTCTACAATAATCATTTCAGATATTAACCCATCTCAAATTATAATTTTCATGAGTGACTTCTTTTCTTTTTTATTTTTAATTATTTATTAGTATAACCATCGTAAAGTTTAATATTTTCATTACTTTATAGTGGAAGTGATTAATATTAAACAAAAAAATAATTTAGCGTATCACTGTTATCCTTTAATTTGTACGTAGAATAATTTTCGGTATTTCGTTTCAACCTTGTAAAATTTAAATAAGCACAAAACAATATTTTCACATACATAAGCGTTTTTTAATTGTTTTCGTTTTTGTAGAAACTAACACTGATGATACTACGAAAAATACGAAATTATGTAATTTCTATAAACCGTAACGCTTAAAATAACACAAACTTCAGATTATTTATAAGTTAGCTAACTATAGCAATAAGTCAATACTTCTTTTCAAATGAAAAACTTTTTACTCAAACGTATTCAAATTTATGTTTATCACCACAAAATGCAACAAGTTTCATATTTTCACAAATTATAATATTTTTCTTTATTCTAATGAAGTTGTCGTCCATGACTGATAATTAATCGATGTAAGTGTATTTGAAAGTTATTTTTACTCGCAAAATTAAATCAATAATGATCATTTATTAAGAGGAAAGTAATAGCAAAACATTTTAATATGTAAGTTGTTTAACGCTACAATTTTCGCCATGTACTTACATATTTAATTCAAAAAAGTTATCAATTTTTTTGAAAAATATCATGTTTCGAAATTTCAAAAAGTTATAATGCATTTCTGCACAAAAGAAAATTATTTTATCCAATAAGAAGTAAACAACCTATACAAACTGTGTTTGTTTAAATTGCCGCTTAAAATAGGTGCCATAATGATTGAACTTGGCAATTATTCAAAATTATTTTCATACTGCGTGTTTTATCATGTTTTTCTCGCGTGTATTAAAAACCCTCTATACATAGAACTGGGTGAAAAACATTCTATTTCTGTTTATATGTCTGTATTATATTTCTTGGGAATTCAACGCTGAAAACGTAAACAACAAATAAAAAAAATAATACTGTATCATGTTAATTAGTTTATAAAGACCTATAAAACTTTTTATACTTAAGGAACTTTATTCAAACAAAAAAATGTTTTATTTGAAGTAGGTACCTATAGTAAAATTATTTTATCTTTACCATCACGTAATCTATTAAAAATACCTTTCAATGATTTTTACAACCTTTAACACTTAGGTACATATAGAACAATAAGATATATTATTCAATTTTCAACTGTTTTATTAAATGAATTACTCTGGTACTCCCTCAATCGAATGTGTGTGTTTTATTCGTTTTATTTGACAAATTAATATACTGACTTTTACAATTATTATACTTTGTACCTACTATAATAAAACACTTTATAAACCACTTCAAAACAAGAATAAAAACCTAAATTAAGACATCATGCGGGTACCATACACAATATTACAATTTATTATTGTATTGTAATATGTATCACGGTTTTCTATTGTATTTACTAATCTCAATGAAATAATCTTAATTATGAATTTTGAGCATGATTTTCAATTTATTAAATTACGTATAGCACAAATACCTACAGATATCGCACTTGTGATAGCTGCTCGCAGTAAATATGACTCATTTATTTACGTCTGTAATGGCTAATAAATTGTAATAGGAAAAACATACATACATCTATAGGTAGGTACATAGTACAAGAACTGTAATTATTATTTATTATACAGAAAATGCCTTCTTTATTCTTACGTAGTATAATAAAAGGAATATAACTAACTACATACAATAATTTATTATTTATGGCGTACCTGCACTTAAAGTTATACCTAAGTGGTACAACTTTCTCTGTCACTACATTTGTATTATTTGTTGTAAATGATGTGTAGGTATATACATATATATATAACGTTTCGCCAGACAAATATTAAAATTAAATTACTTAATAAATAAACGAATTTTAAACCAATATTTACCAATTTTAATTATTTATTTATTTATGTTAAGCATGGGCTTGGATATTTACAAGAATTGAAAGGAGAAATTTATAATAGGTACGTCATAAGTAAAATTACCTATTTTGTTCGTGTGTATCATATTTAATAGATTTTACATTAAGCTTACCTGTCCTATGAAATACAAAATAAGGCAGATTCCACCGAAATTTAGCCGCAACCTTGAAAATTCTTTCCTAAGCGGGAGTGCCATTTCCGAAATTACAGTTTCCGCACTAACACTTAAAAGTTAAACACGATTATCCACTAGCACAATAATTTATAATAAATAATCTTAACTTATATACGTATTATGTTTGTTATTACTGATTAAAAACCTTATTTAACATTCTGACAAGTTAACCGTCATTTCAGCACTGTACAAACAAGACGGAAAATGACCTGTCGAACATCAAACAACGTAGTGGTATAGTGATTTTTTATATCCGAAATAAAACGAAAGACCTAACGACAAAACCCGAAGAAAATTTGACGTTTATGATTCGTGAATATTCGTACAGGCAATTTTTAAGTATATCAGACTAAAAAAAATACTCTATACCCAAATTTTACCAAATACATACCAATTAATGATTAGTAATAACTTAATGACTTCTGGCTCATGTTCTTTTTTTTACTTGCAACTATTTAGTTAAATTAAGTATTTATATAGATTATTCTTATATAACTTATTACTGATTAATTTAATAGAATATTTTTTTGTTCTATGATAGAATGTGGTAGCAGTATACCAACATACTAACGTATACCAACCAACAAAAGTGACTTAAATGACAAAGGTCAAAAAAAAATGGAACACTTCAAACCTAACCGATTTTCGTGATGACGTTTATTATATATGTCTCATGTACAAAATGTACCGTATAATTTTTAAACTAAGAAAATACATAAAATAGTTTTAATGTTCATCAGTAAATGTTTCATTCATCCAAAAACGTAATCAGTTTATAGCTAGCTTTTCATAAAAAGCAATACGAAATTCGGCCATGGACTACCCAGGTGACAATGCAGGTCTTGGATTAACTGGAGAACAAATAGATAAAATTGCACAATTTCAAGAACTAAGTGGAATAGACGATGTGTCCGTGTGTAGGGAAGTTCTCCAAAGACACCAGTGGAATGTGGAAGTGGCCATACAAGAACAACTCAACATAAGGGAGGGAAGACCGTCAGTTTATGCTTCTGAAGCAAGGCCCCCGGCTGTAGTTAGTGATCATATAGGGCAACATATATTTTATTCTCCCCCTTCGGATGGATCGGCTAGTGGACTTAGAGGTTTTATTAGAAGCATATTGAACTTCTTTTGGACAGTATGTTACAATACCTTAGTTGCATTTCTACAAATTGGAAGAAGAATATTGCGTCCAGATGAGAGAGGCTGTAAGTATAACAGACATAGCTTTTTTAAAACAGTCAGGCAAAGCGATAGATCCTTGTAGTTCAAAATATGCTCCATTCCTATTTTAAAAAAGTGTTTGAAGCTCTATTTTGCTTTTCAAAGTAATATATAATTTGAAATCCTTGGAATTTAATATGTAATGGATTCAAGGACTTAAGCATTTGATATAAGAGTTTTAGGCTAAGGTTTTGAAGCTCAATATTTTTATTTAACCTTCATTTTCACTTTTAAAAATTCTTAAATTAAATAATATGGATTTTGTCTTATAAAGGATGAAATCATGTAATTATTACTCGTTGTGATAAGTAATTGCTGGTTTCTTTGTTATAGATATAACAGATCCATTGCAAGAAGTACAAGACTTTATTAGGGCATACAATGAAAAATATTCAGAAAGACATCCTGTTTTTTATCAGGGAACTTATGCACAAGTTTTAAATGATGCCAAAAGAGAGTTGAAATTTCTTCTTATATATCTACATAATGAAGATGCTGTTGATACAAATATGTTTTGCAGGTAAGTTGTAAGAAAGTAATGGAACCACTTACAACAAAAAGATAAAATGAATGCCACAATTTATTATTCTTTTTAGAAATACCTTGGCAAATGAAGAAGTCATCAGTTATATAAGTAATTTCTTTTTTTGGGCCTGTTCAACAAAATCAAATGAAGGCTATAAAGTTTGCCAAATCTTTCATCCCAAACATTACCCATTCATATCAGTGGTGGTATTGAAAGAAAACAAAATGATGATTGTGAGTCGCATGGAGGGCTACTGTGATGGACCAACACTTATTGAAAGACTGCATATAGTTGTTGCTGAAAATGAAGTCAATCTTGTGCGAGCCAGGGCTCAAAGGTCAGTGAATATCCGTGAATTTTGAAGATAATTTTTGTATTTTAAGTATTCGTATTTGAATTTGAAATTTTTAAATTGTTTTTTTCAGAATGGAGACTAGTTTAAATCGTTCGCTACGTCAACATCAAGATGAAGCCTTTTTGGAATCATTAAGGGCTGACCAAGAAAAAGAAAGGAGGAGGCAAGAAGAGCGAGAGGCTGCAGAAGCAGAAAGAAGACGTCTTCAAGAAGTAAGTATCTCTAAATTTATTATTACCTAAAATAACCATTACAAATATATTTATGCATATACTAGTGTAAATTTCATTTAATTACATCATAATTTAAATTTATATTTATTTTATTAATTTATCAGTTGAAATTAAAAACAGTTTCAGGATTAAGATATATAATATAAAATAATTTAATCTCTGTGCTAGGCATATAATTAATAAAAAGAACTTTTTTGTCAATTATTTTTTTCTTTCTCATGATTTAATTTTTATCGTATTCTTTTTTTAGCTGAATAATAATTTAATGGCACATTAAAGGAGAAGTTTTTTATCTTTGTTCGTTTATAAATTTTATAGGAAATTTTGGCAGAGGAGCGACGACGTGAAGAAATCGCTCGATTGAAAATTGATTCAGTAATAAATGTGCCTAGCGAGCCCGATATAAGTCATCCGGACGCAATTCATATTGTTATCAAACTTCCTTGCGGGACCCGATTGGATAGACGATTTTTGAAAACACATTCCTTAGAAGTAAGTAATTTCCCCTCCTTTATTTTAAATTTAAAAATTCACCATTCCTAATTTGAAACTAATAATATAACCCATTTTGTTTGTATATAAACTGATTGGAACTAATTAAAAAAAAATACTAGATATAAAATAAACCCGAAATGCAAATTTTAATAGAATTTATAACCTTTGACAATTGTTTCGCCTTCTTGCACAGGGTGTTTCATCAAGGATGGCCAAAAAAATTATTACCAAAATGGCCAAGAGAAAATTTTAGAATTATTTTTAAGTTCCGCATCTAATCGAAACGTGGCAAATGAATAGGATGAATTGAATAATAAAACGTTTTTTCTTGTAAATTTAGTCTACTTTTCGACTATGATATCAAAATTGTACCGTATACCGTAAATTTCATTCGAAAAATGGCTACTGTATTAAAGTTACAGCTTAAAATGAGACTTTTCGGAGAAATTTTAAAAAATTGTGAAATGCGGGACTTAAAAAAAAATAATTTCCAAGGTTTTCTCAAGGCTATTTTAGTAATACATATTTTTTTCGTGACTGTATTCATTCGTTTCTGAGATTTGAAACGGCCGGTATAAGTTGTGAAGTTCTTTTTAAAAACGCATTTTTCGTAAAAAAAAAAGATTGCGTGTATGTATATGCATAAAAATATAAATACGAGTTCCGATATTATAAGTACCACTTAATATACAGGGCGTTTTAGTTGTTATTTTATAATTATATTTAATGAATCGGATATAAATTAAAAACGTCATAAATAGGGTTGTACTTTGTTTACTATCATTTTACAAAATGCTTAATTTATCTTTAAGATTATTGCAATGTAAACATTAACAGTTAAAAAGTGCACCGTAATCGTAAAAAAAAGTTTATGTTAAAAAAACTCGTTTCTTTTGCTACATTATGTTTACAACCTATTGCTCGATAGTTCTAATTGAATTTAAATTGCGAAATAAAACTCCCACAATCAATGCAATTATCTAAACGCCCTGTATGCTAATATTACTTTACTGTTTTTATTAGTTGATTAAATCGTTTTAGGCGGTATTTTATTTCGTATTTTGTCATCCAAATTCACCGGACACGTTCGAGATAACAACGAATTTCCCTAAACGCGTTCTAAAGTGCAGACCTTCAGATTCTTCTGAATCGATCCAAACGTTGGAAGAGGCTGGACTAAAAAATAGAGAAGTGCTTTTCATCAACGACTTGGACGCATAGTTAGTGCACGAAAGAGTCAGTGGACGAACGATCATTATACTTTTCTGCTGTTACAACTACTACTACCACTATTGTTATTGCTAATATTGCTTAGAAAAAGGTCGATCTATATTTTGTACGTTTTTCTTCTTTTCGTCGGAAACGAAAGACGGATAATGAGAGTTTATATTTCAGTTGTTAACGTGCACTATTTGTTTTTTTTTTTTTTTTTCTTGTATAGATGTAGATAACTGTGACGATTGCATTTATTTTTTGGTTATTTTTGTATAATTAAAACTATCTGTTGGAATACCATTTTTCTGGACGTGAAACCGACGCGACGGTACGGAAACGTTGCATACTATCTTTTATATTTATACACCAACACAAAACAGAAAATTACATATAATATTTATTACTATAAAAATATTTTTCTTGTGCGCTTCTTCATTCTCTTCTTTTTGATGAAGTGCTGTAACAATGTGAAACTGTAAATTTGTATTATACTTATTGAAAAACACTTGTGATCTAAATAATAAATCACGTTCACGTTACTATCATGTTATTTTTTCCAAATGAGTGGTACAATAGACGTTTTAGGGATTTGAAAAGTCGGTAGTAGGAATTATTTATTTATGGTTTATCAAAAAAGGTGATGAAACAAGAATGCCTATTTACACGTTTATTTTATAACAAAATAACAAAAGTAATAGCAATACGATCAATAAGAAAATATATCTTTTATATTTTTAAAATATCAAAAAGAAGGTAACTATGCTTTTTGGCTTATTTTAAAACAAAAAAGAAATGAAAATAAATTGTAAAAAAGGAAGAAAATTACATTGGGCGCGGTCCATGTCCATAACTGACTTTAATGAAGGGAGAGCAGAGATCATCGTCTCCAAGGCATGTCACTATTATCACTGTTACTACGTAGATAAAAATTGTCGCAGCACACAGTCGATAGAATAAGTGAAAGACATTCGACTTGAACATTTTGTGACATCTTTCAATTAGACGTTTTCCAAATGAAGTTTGTCTAAAATTTAATTTGAAACTAATTAATTCTTCTATAAGAAACTTAAAATTTACTTGTCTTATTCAGAAATATATGGACTTTTTAAAAAAAATATTTTAACTTTTAAAGTACATAGGTAAATAATTAAAAAGTATACCCTTGATTACGGGTAACGATGTCGTTTCCAGAGTCTATGTTTCTTTTCTTCAAATAGAAGAACGTCCTTAATTTCTTCAAATAAATTTCGCGATTGAAATTTTATGCTAAAAGTAATGTAGGTATGTATTTTTTTATCTTAATCTGAATAAAATGAAATTATCGTCTCAAAAAATGACTACATTTAAAGTTACAAATCATTTTTAACGTGAAGAAGCCATAAGTATTTTGTTTTTGTATTGTGATAAAACTAGGCCGCGTAGTTTCAAAATTAAAAAAACAAAAACTAAAATAGAATTACAAGTAAAAGACACTGTTCTAATTTCCACAAATTTTATTATTTACCTGACGTATGTTTCGCTACGTTGTACGTTTACGTCAAGTGAATAATAAAATATGTGAAAATTATAACAATATATATCTTTAATTTATAATTGCAATGGATTTTCATCAAGTAAAAGTAGAATCATTTAATTATAAAAAAATAATTGTCAAATTAGTAACTTACCTTCTACTTAAGCCACTTAGTTGAATTGTGGCACTGTCAAGATCACGTTGGACGTCCGAAACATAATTGATTAAGGTGCACATTGAATGTATAAAGTTGTGTTCCTGTTGCAATGATCCAGCCATCATGGCCGTCATTACAGTTTTTGACGCCACGTTCGTCACTACGCTGACCTGTTCGATGCACAGAATAATGCGATTGGCCACAAAAGGGTCTTGATTTTGACCTTTCAACTCATCCAAAAGGTCCAATAGTTTTGCGACCTCGGTAGCTACAGAGTCTTCCATTGACAGCAGTCGACCTTTCTGCCTTTCCACACGATCCACAATTGTCGATGCATCAACGGTGAGCGCCAGTACAAGAGTTTCAAACTTTTCTCTCACCATCAATTTTTCAGCTGGCGTTCTAGAGGGGACAGGAAAAGTTTTGAAGGTACGATCTGGGTCTGGTTATTTTTTTATTGTAATAACTTACTTTTCACGATATAAACTTAACATTGGCAAAACGGTTTTTAAGCTTGGTATTATCTCGGATATACTTTGGTCTACCTGAAAATAATTATTTAATAAAACAAAACTATTAATTGAATTGTATGAGAAAATAGTCGGTTGGGCTACAGTATACATTCCACGGTTATTCTTTTGCCTCTAATTAAAATCAAAAATACCTCCACCAGTTAATTAAAAAGTATACTTACTTCATTCTTCTTATTACTTGCAAGGGTATTTGCAGTTCCTCGATATATTGAATGTTGCGAAGTTACATCACCAGAAGGACTATCCATACTTTCTCTTGAAAGTGCTGCGTCGTTCGTATTTTTAAGTTGTTCTAGTTCCTTTTTCAGGTCGAAATACGTTTCATTTAACTTGCTAATTTTTTTGGAAAGTTCATCATTTTCATTAAGCACCCTTTGACTGTTTTTCCTTTCTTCTTCTAATTGTTGTTCCAAAGAATCGTTTTTCTCTTGTAATTTTTCAATTTTTATATTAAGACGATCGTAAGAACATTTTCCTGATTTAGGAGATTTATAATCTTGAGTATCACTGTTTTTAGACAAAATCGTTAACTGTTCATTAAGTTGTGCTGTTTTAGTTTCCAGTTGATTAACGATCTCTTCGTTTTCCTTAAGTGAAATGTGGCACTGATGATTTTTCTCTTTCAATTTTTCAATAGTCTTTTCTTTTGCTAGGAGTAACGTTGTTAATTCTTCTACTTCAGTAATTTTTTGCTGATAACGATTTTCGAGTTCCTTGAAATCTTTCTGCAGATATGCAAATGAAACGTCCTTTTCTTCCGACGATTCTCTTAACTGATTCAAATCGTGGGATAGAGAGTCCAGATGAGAATTTTTTGCTTCTAATGATTTACTCATTTCGCACACTTGTAATTCGTAATTTTCTAGTGAAGTCTTTTGCATTTTTAGCACACTGTTCAAACTATGAGATTCATCTTTAAGAGATTTGATTTTAGAAGAAAGATCATTTCTCAATTTTTCGGTTGTGTTTTCCCTATTCTTCAATTCCTCTTGCAATGATTTGATTTGGGTTTCAAATATTACTTTGTTTGTATATAATTGAGTTTTCATGGTTTCTATTTGCACATTTAAAGCATCAACTGAGCATTTAAGACTATTTATTGTACCTTCCTTTTCTGTAAGTTGTATATTCAATTCTCTATTATAATCTTCAAGATTGTTTACAATAGAAATCTTTTCCATTAAATCGCTATTCAAACTATTTAATTGTTGTATGTAGTCTTCTTTTTCGTGCAATACATTTCTTGTTTTTTGGTCGTTATCTTCAAATTTTTGAATTAGTTCTTCTTTTTGCCTCAATTCAGATTTTAAAAAGTCGATATCATGTTTAAATTTCTTATTTTTTTCTTCTCTATCAAGTATATCTGATTTGAGCTGATTAAGTTCATCTTGCGATTTACTAAATTTCGTTGCTTCTGATACAATTTTTTCGTTCAACTGGCGGTTTAGCATTTCTAGTTGACGTAAAGATAGTTCTTGCTCTTCATATTTCTTTTTGGCGTCGGTTAGTTCATTTAAATGGCCTTGCAAATTTCTAGTTAACAATTCAAGATCTTTGATAATCATATCCTTCTTTTCTATATCGTCTTTTAATTGTAAAACATCTTTTTCATGTATTTTCTCAGACTCTTCAAAACTGATATTTGCATCATTTAATTTGATTTGAAGATCATTAACGAGGACTTCAAAGTTTTGTACAATATCGTCCTTGTTCTGTACGGTTTTCATAAGATCGCTAATGTTTTCTTCCAACTCTATTTCTTTCTTTTTCTCTAACAAAATACTTTCTTCTAAATGTGCGTTATAGTCACTAAGTTCGCACATAGATTGGTCTTTCTTTTCAATAGACATTTGAAGCTCCTCAATTTGAGCATTAACGGCATTTAATTGTATATCCTTTTCTTCGTTTAGTTTATTAAGATTTTGAATTTTGTTTTTGAAATCTTCAATGTTTTCGTTTTTTTCCTTAATAACATCTTCAAATTCTGTGGCTATCTTACTATTATGATTTTTAAGTTGATCTATAAGGGCATCTTTTATTGAAAGTAACTGTTTTGTTTGGGAAATTTCAACCTCAATGTATTTTATGGCATCTTCTTTTTCGTTTAAGATTTGGTCAAGCTTATTCACTTCACGACGAAGCATCATTTCAACATCTTCTTTAATAGAAATTTGTTGATTTAAATTGTTGCTGAATGTTGTCAAGTACGTGATTGATTTTTCGTTGTCCTTTAAAAATTTCTTTAATTTGTCGATTTCATTTTCTAAATTTTTTTCATTTGTATCTTTCTGTGTTATTTGTTTTTCCAATTGTAATTGTATTTTTCTAGTATTGTCTAATTCCTTTTGAAGTTGTTCTATTAATTGACCATTTACTTTAGAGTTTTTTATTTGAGTATTCAATGAGTCAATGACTTTTTCTAAATGTTTTATAGCTGTTTCTTTCTCTTCAATCAGTTTATTACACTTGCATATTTTATTCGACTGCATTTCTTCGGTTTGTTTGTCATTATCTAATTGTGTACTTAAATTATGGATAAGACGTTTTAATTCCCAAATAATTTCCTCTTTTTTAGCAATTGTGATTTTTAATTCGCCAATTTCTTCTGAAAGGCTGTTTTGGTTTTCTTTAGAAATTTTTGTGTTTTCGTTTAACTTGTTTTTCAAAATGTCCATTTCGCTCTCAAGTATTTTAATGTGATTTTCTTTTTCTCTCACTGCTTCGTTGAGTTTTTCTGCACAATTTTCTTTTTCAGGAGTCTTTTTCTTCAGTTCATCATATTCTTTTTTAACGACATCGAATGCGTCCATGAGGCTAAGATGCTCATATTCGAGATTTTCTGAGGCACATTCTTTTAATTGTAAACTGTGCTTTAATTTATTCAGTTCCTCAATCAAACTTTTATTTTTCTCTTCGATGTCCAAAATCGTTTTATTTAGAATGTCCATTTGTTCATTTACTTCCTTAATTTCTATTGCTAACATTTCTTCGTGTTTATTGGCGTTTTTTAGTTTCTCTTCTAATTTAAGTACATAAGAAGAACTATTTTCGCTCTTACATTTCAAGTCAAGTTTTTCTTGTATAAGCAGTTTAACTTCATTTCGTAAATTAGCATTTTCCTTTTTAGTTTCCGTTTCAGTTAGTTTGACAAGGTCTAGTTCTTTTTTAAATTCATTCAACTCTTCAATACAAATGTCTAAGCGCTTTTTCAAATCGTCGTTTTCTTGTTGTATTTGATCGAGAATGTTTTTCGAATTGTTATTAACTTCATTTTCTTTCTTTACCTAAATAAATTAAAAAAATACATACCGTTATCACAGTACGAAATATTTTTGCTGCTCTATTACACACAAAAAAAAATTAAATGAAATCACACTAATAGAAAAATAAAATATGTATTATTTTTTTCTTTTGAGTGAAAAATTATAAACTGCCTGCTATGTTAATAAGTATAAATAATTATTTTAATTTCGTCATTTAATTATTATAAATAATTAAATTTTATATAAGTAAAACACACAACGTATAGTTACAAAAACTTTTATTGAACACAATATATATTTCAGCACACTGTGCCTTCTTCAGGTGTAGAAGTAATATCATATTACTACACCTGAAGAAGGCACAGTGTGCTGAAATATATATTGTGTTCAATAAAAGTTTTTGTAACTATACGTTGTGTGTTTTACTTATTATGGAGTTACAATCATTAAACGCTTCATCTATTCAATAAATTTTATATATAAGAAATAAACACATACCTGAGATAATTCATAGAGTAATGAGTGTTGTGTGGCAACTGAGGATTCAGTTAATGGTACTTTTGAAAACAAATCATCTTCGCTGCTCGTATCATGAAGAAAAATGGAACTGACCGAGTCATTTTTCAATGGGGAATCAGCGGTTGCAGCCTTTAGTTCGATATCTAAAATTTTTGGTTTAATATTAATAATTCATTTAACAAAACGAATAGATTTTGTTTAATGAGTTGTATGTAGTTGTTTAACATAAAAAGTTTTCTTTTTAACAGCCGGGTTTAATTGTCAGAATCGTGTACCTTTACATTTTGGTTGACGCAATTTATTTGAGTTTTGTGGATGTGTAGTTATTAATGCTGGTCCTAGTTCTGGTTCACCAACTAACCGATATTTCTTGAAAAAAGGCGAATCACCCTGTTTAATTTCGGGATGAAAATCATCTTTTACTGCATAATTTTCTTCGATTTTCTTCTCGAATGATGAGGAAGAATCAGAAGATTTATTTATAATAATATCTGTCTTGCTTAAATTCGGACTGACCGGATTTTCAAGCATTCCTTTCAATTTTGGACTGTTGAAAATATTTACTTCATGCTGTATGAGAGTAATTGGGGAATTAGATTGGAAAAAATTTGGAAGATGATTTGATTGCTGTTTGTGGTGTACTGGGTTATTATATGTGTAGGGTGTGTTATTAACATTTGTACCTGAAGAACCTGAGGTTAACGGGTTAGGTGGAGTTGAAGGAATTATGTAGGATTGTGATAATTGTCCTCGTAACAACTTTTCTAGGGTAACTTTTTCCACTTTCAGACCCTTAAAAGAAAGAAATTAACGACTAAATCGCGTATTCTTACATGATATTGTTTTACACTATATGAAACATGTATTTTTGCATGTATTCAATGTTTCAATCTTAAAACTATCAACAAATTAAAAATTTAATATTATCCAATCAGCTACATTCTTTATATCACTTACAGTTAGTCCAATTTGTCTATTTTCAATCTTCATTAAAGAATGTCCAGTCTAATTGGTTAATTCATTTTTTATTTTACACAACTTGTTAAAGTATAAAAACAAAAAAGTAAAAAGCGCAAAAACGATGCTTCGTGCGT
Organism: Agrilus mali; assembly: GCA_029378335.1. Classification (NCBI taxonomy): domain Eukaryota; kingdom Metazoa; phylum Arthropoda; class Insecta; order Coleoptera; family Buprestidae; genus Agrilus; species Agrilus mali. The sequence goes on from CM055661.1 coordinate 5,154,966, forward strand.
AATTTAATTAGTTACATTATAAAAACTAAAAAAAAAAACTTATTAAAACAATACTTACTTCGTTTATTTCAATATGATGTTCGATAGTTTGTTGGTTTTCTTTCAATTTTTCTTGCATTTCGAGTAAGGCCTTTTCGAGAGAAGCTATGACTGCTTCTTTAAAATCATGTTCTGTTCGCATCTTAATGATAGCTTTTTCTTTTTCCATTTCCTTGTTTTTCGCTTGCTCAAGCTTATCTTCTAATTTTTGATTCTAAAAATAGACGAAAACTCACTATCACTACATAAAGAATTAAGTAAAAACAGATTAACTCTTTTATTCTGTTACTTCTTGAGTGAAAAATTCCGATATGTACTATACAATATTTTCCTGCAATAGATATCTAGTGGCCTATAGCTGCATATTCCAATGTTTTATCAAATACTTCCTTACCAAGCATTCAACTTCAAAACATCCCCGTGTATTTTTGACACATCATGTATATAAGCGGACACTGCTAGGATAAATAACTTTTTTTTTAGCTTTCTAACATGTAACTTTCATGGGATACCATTTATTTAATAAACATAGAACACCTTTAATTTTATATGAGGTAGATATGTACTTGTAATCAATGCTTAATAACACTGCCTTTGAGTTGCTCTTAAGCATGTAGATAATTCTGTTCCTCTCACAATGCATTTTTAAAACAATATTTTTTAACAAAGCCATAATATTAAAAACCAATTTTTTTCAAAAGAAACAAAAGCGAATAATCAATTTTTCGTTTCTTCAAATTCAAATAAACGACGTAATAAAGATTTAACGTCTTATGTAACAACAAAAAAATGTGTACATCCACCTTTACACTTAAAAATAGAAAAGAAAGCAAACTTAATAAAAAAACGTAAATGTATTTATATTAATTTTCATTGAATTCACACATAACGTTGTTTACCTCTTGTTCTAAAAGTTCAAGTTTTTGTCTAATATTTCCATTTTCTCTTTCAACACATGAAAACGATTTTTCAAGTAATTCAATCTTCTTGGTTAGTCCTTGGGAACATTCTCGTAGCTCCTCATTATCTTTTCTCTCTAATTGAAGTTGTTCGTTCAAATGTTGTTCTCTAAAGTAAGTTAGATTATAAAGGAAATATCTAGAAATTTATTTTAAATAAACGTTGAAGAACTTACGCCAATAATTTATTGTTTATTTTTCTTAAATCAGACTGTAGTAGCTCATTCTGTTCTTCACTTGCAGCTAACTGTGACTTAATTAAAGCTAATTCTTCTTGCAGTTTACGATTTTGATGTTCCAATTCATGTGTAGCTTCTTGTAAACTTGCAATTTCTTGAAATGCTGTAACAGGTTTATAAACACCTTAAATTTTTTTAGTTATTTAAAATTGTATAAATTAAATGAATTTTAAAAAGCAGACATTAAAAATAAAAAAAAGTAAATCAATAATTAATAATAAGTTTAAAGGTTTCAACTAGGATACAAAACATATTTGAAAACATTATTCTTTTAGGAGTACAATTTGACTCATTTTTAAAAAGAATACAGTTAACACCATTTATGACGACATCGTTTATAACAACATACCGGTTATATTAACCAAAATCAAAGGTCCCGGCTGAATGCTATATGACCGCCTTATCAAAAACATTACTTTTTACAACATACCGCTTTAAGCGACTACATTTAACTAATATCTTCGGAGAATTATATCTGCTAGAACGACCAAATGTATTGTAAACAATTTGAATAGGTAACAGTCTCCACATCTGGCACAGTCAATTGCTATTAAGGTCTCCAAAAGCAAACAAACTTTTGTGAGGACGACAGAATTTAACCCAACCTAACCTACCAATACCAGTTGGGGTTCCCACTCTTTTATAATCGTTACTATTGGTTTATCACACGTGTAGGAAATTCCCGGAACATATCGAACGATCCAGACAAAGCTGTGAGTCCATCTATCTTTGATGTTGACCCTCTTTTCTTTGCGGCGCTAATATTAAAATTGCAACACGTGGGTGCCGTATAATCAAAGCCTGCTTCTTCATATCTCTTCAGTCAGTTTGTTACTTATCTGTATTTGTGAAACTTCTAACATGTCGAAAAGAAAAAGAAACACTGATATCGATGAAAAATATTACCAGTTGTTACCACCAAATATGAGAGTCCCTTCAAAGTTGTTGTAACCGATTTTGACTGTATTTACAATTGTATAAATTACATGAATTTCAAAAAGCAGACATTAAAAAAAGTAAATCAAAAATTAATAAGTCTAAAAGTTTCAGCTGGGATACAAAACATATATGGCAACATTTTTATTCTTTTAGGAGTGCAATTTGACTCATTTTTAAAAATAAAATATTCTCTGAATTAGTTGCATTGATTTTAATAAAACGTTATTTGATAAGATCTGATATCTCTTTTATTAATACTTGCTTAGCCCAAAAAGAGATTCTGCATGAGTCAATTGCGACTTTTAACAATAAAAATTTTAAAAAGTAAACAATAAATAAATTATTTATACCATTCCCTATACTAGTAGATGATGTGCCAGACAAATTTAGCATTCCAGATTCTGCACTGTTTTTCAGAAATTGAGTGCTTGGTCCATTTTCATGTGATGAAAACTGATTAAATGAAACAGCCTCAAAATTTCTGAAAATATACAAGAAAATTCTACTGAATTCTTTCTAATTGTAGTAACTTACCGCCTTTTTTCAGGACTAACATTCATGGTTTTTATTTTTGATATCCAAACCTGCATCTTATGAAAAAACTGTTCCTCTGTTATTAATGGGTTGTCATTGTTAGGATCTAAACAGTTCTTCAAACACATCAATTCCATTCTACGTAAATCAACAAAAATTTATTTTGTTAATCAGGTTGTTTATTATTTTCATTAGTACTATTATCATGTATGAAAATTCAGTTATAACACATCAAGTAAGCAATGAATTAACATCAAAAACTTTAACAATTCAAAAAAAGTGTAAAATCTTTCAAAATTTCTTACACATTGTTTGATAAGAAAGGTGTCACAAATTCTATCAACCTTTGTGCTTGTGCTGAACCAACATTGTGTTTATCACAAGACAAAAAAATATCCTTTAGTGCGACACTGCAAAGTTGTCCTTCTGCAAGTACACCATTATCCAAATAAATATTTTAATAGCATCTTTATTTACAATAACAACTTTGTTTACCTTCTCCGGGGGAATCTCCCGCTTCTGTGCCTGTTGGAGACTTACCGTCACCACTGTCGCTTGCCATTTTTTGTGAATTTTGTGAACATAAATAACTAATAATTTTAAGTTACAAAGTATACCATGTGCGAAATAGTAAACACCTACAAATATTTCTATATAAACATACACAACTTCCCTCAATTTAACAAACTCACCGCTGTTCAAATGATGTAAACTATTTTCGAAGTTGACAATTGACGCACGCGCAATTTGTTTCACGTGTTATCTATTTCGTTGTTGCCAATAGAAAGAAAATATTAAAGAAACTGGTAAATGTTTCATTTAAATTATATTAATAATAAATATATATAATAAATATGCATAATTAGGATAAGAGGTAAGAAGAGCCAGTCAAAATTTTTTAATACACGAAAATCATTATAAAACAAATTTCTGATTTATTTATCTATATACGATATATGATCTATGATGTTTCCATAGATATCAACTCCTAACCTCTTTCAGTTGTATATGTTGTAGCTTATTATGCAGATTTGTTTAATTGTTAAAAAATAAACATAAATTAATTGAAAATGGTTGTAAAAAGCAAACGTAAAGCAGATGAATCTGCTTTAGTTCCTGCAGTAAAGAAAACAAGAAATGAAGTTGCTACAACTAGTAACAAGAGCAAAGCTGTTGTTGAAGTCGTAAGTTAACCTTAAAATATTGTATTTTCTTTTACAATTATAATAAATTGTTACTATTTTTTGTTGTATTAGGCAACAACAAGAACTTCTAATCTTTTTTCACCAATTATGCTTTTGGAAGGACATGAAGGAGAAATATTTACAGTAGAGTTTCATCCAGAAGGGCAATACTTGGCTTCCTCCGGTTTTGATAGAAAAATCTGTATGAATTATATTCTAAGAAATGATCGTTTCAATTTATAACGCATTTTTTGGTTTAGTTTTATGGAGTGTTTATGGGGAATGTGAGAATATTTCCGTCTTAACAGGACATACAGGAGCAGTAATGGAACTTCATTTCACTCCTGATGGTTCACATATTTTTACTGCAAGTACTGATTACACCTTGGGGTTGTGGGATATTTGTAGTGGTCAACGGATTAAGAAATATAAAGGTCACACTACATTTGTAAATACAGTCCAAGGTAAAACTATAAATACAAATAAACTACAGTGAAAATACAATTAAATCTTTAAGGTGTTCGAAGGGGCCCCCAAACATTAGTTTCTGGAAGTGATGATGCCACAATTAAATTGTGGGATACCCGAAAAAAGAATTTTGTCAATTCCTTAAATGCATCACAGCCTGTAAGTGTAATTTAGTAATTTATTAATTTGATTTCCCTCAATAGATCAATAAAATGTTTTATTATTTCATTAGGTAACTGCTGTTACATTTAATGATACAGCTGAACAGATATTCAGTGGCAGTATAGATAACGAAATAAAGGTGTGGGATGTAAGGAAAAATGAAATTTTGTACACAATGAGAGGTCATACTGATACTATAACTGGTATATCTCTTAGTCCTGATGGTTCATACTTACTTACAAATTCAATGGATAATAGTTTAAGGATTTGGGATATTCGTCCATATGCACCACAGGACAGGTGTATCAAAGTGCTCACAGGTACAAAAAGTAACATAAATTTCCATTAAAATTGGTACAATCAGTTAGTGTTTTTCAAAAACATTAATCAACAAAAAATAAGCCATATCTTAGCATTAAGGAAGTCATCAGTTCATTCCTTAGTTCACCTCCATGATTAAAGTTTTTTGTGGCTTCTTGGAACCATTCAAACAAATTTGAGAGTAAAACACCTAAAGGATTTTTGCTTTATCGGCTTATTTATCTCCATAAATGTATAATAAAAATATTTGAACATTTCAGGTAATCAGCATAATTTTGAAAAGAATCTGCTAAGATGTGCATGGTCATCTGATGGTAGTAAAGTAAGTGCTGGGTCGGCTGATAGATTTGTTTATATTTGGGACACAAATAGCAGAAGGTTATTGTACAAGTTACCAGGTCATAATGGCAGTGTTAATGACATAGACTTTCATCCAAATGAACCTGTTATTGTGTCTGGTTCAAGTGACAAACAAATCTATTTGGGTGAAATTGAAAATTAATGTTTAATATTAAGATTTAAAGTAATTTTGTGTATAATTAGTGTTATATTTGTCTTTTTTTAATAAAAGATTAAAATGAATGAGCTTAATAGTTCGTGTTTATATATCTATTTGAGGGATAATACATTTGTTAATAATCTACATTTATATAATTAAATTCGCTTTAATCAGTGAACGGTGGTGACTCCAAGGCTAGAGACACTAGCAACCGGTTGTTCATTTCAAAATAAAATAGAAAAGTATAAATTTATTAATTATATTTTAATTTTAATAAAAATTTATGGTTATTTGATTTATTTTTATTATTCATCTTAATTAATTAAAAAAAAATATATACGATATGGCAACATTGGAAATATTTGAATTTAAAATTTGCTGTTTGACAATAATAAAAATTAAGGTTATGTTCGACATTCCATTATTTTATATTTTATTCCATTTGGTTTTGTCTTTGTGATTTTTGCTGTGTAACAAAAGCGTCTTTTTTTCGATTCTTGTATGAAAGAAGTTAATTAGTTGTTGTTTTTATTTTTATAAGAAACTTGTATGCTAATGATGTTATTTTTTATTTTTTTTGTTATGTGAATAAGTTAGTTACTGCAATATGAATTCAAACGAAAATTTACTTACGTGCTCGATTAATTTAGAGTGGCAAACGCCCCAAGGAACAACTGGACGAAAAGTTGCACATAAAAGTGGTCATGTAAGAATAATTCGTAATGAATTTCGAAAAATGTTTATCGAAATTAGAACAGAAAAATCGACAGCTTCCATTAAACTAGAAGTTAAAGGAATAGTGGTTCACAATAAATTTATGAATGATGGAAAAGCATCCATTAAGTTTCCTGAAGAGCGTTGTACACTGTTTCTTTCAAATGCGCCCCCTTCGTCACTAGTTGCGTTTTTGAAAACCATATTTGTGAAAATGACTGGAGAGAAAAATATTCCCAATAGTAACCTTTCTCTGAGGGCTCAGTTATTGAGCAATAAACCCAAGTCATTTGAAGAAATAAGTCCTGTTACAAATGCTGAAATAGAAAGTGCCAAGAAGAAGTTGTCTAGAGGTACTGATACTACTCCATCACCTTCAAGCAGGAAAAGAAAAAAGTCTGAGACAAGTCATGACCATAAAGCACCTGCTGCTAAAAAATTGTATGCATCATCTCCTGTTCCTAATCAGGAATTAACTGTTGAACAAAAAAAAGTTTTGGATGCTTGCTTGTCAGGAAGAAATGTTTTCTTTACTGGTAGTGCTGGAACAGGAAAGAGTTTTCTCCTAAAGAAAATTATCGCTGCTTTACCACCAGATGTAACTTATCCAACTGCTTCTACAGGTACTTTATTACATTATACTTTTTTAAACATTTTTTTGAATGTATATATGTTTAGAATAGACACTTGTTGATTTTATGCAATTTATTTTTACTATTGTTATACAGGAGTAGCAGCATGCCACATTGGGGGTACAACATTGCATCAGTTTGCAGGAGTAGGTTCTGGAGACGCAACCTTACAAAATTGCTATGATAAAGCTTCAAAGCCATCAGCTGCAAGAGTTTGGCGACGTTGTAAGCATCTTATAATTGACGAAATTTCTATGATTGACGGCAATTTTTTCGAGGTAAGAATTTAAGGATTTCATACAATTTGTTTGTAATAATAAGTTTAAACAAAAAATATTTTTAATGTGCACTTCTTTGTTATATAAACGTTTTAATTTTCAAATACATATTTTTGTGTTGTGTTACACATTTTGTCATCTGAAACTTATAAAAATTGTTTTATCTCTCATTTCTTTAATGTATTCACAAGGGTTTTCACAATTGCAAATTATTATTTTTTTTATTGGTAAACCTCTAACAAATATTTATACACTACACAATACATGTTATTGAAAACGAGAAGTCTAAATTGTTATTTTATAGTTCAAGTATGTAAATACTATATGTAACAATTTCAGAAAATTGAGGCAGTGGCTCGATACATCCGAAAAAATGACAAACCTTTTGGTGGCATCCAGCTTATACTCTGCGGCGATTTCTTTCAACTTCCTCCTGTTGTAAAAAGGGGTGCGGATTCAAAAACCCCAAAAGTACGTTTTTGTTTCCAAACTACCGCGTGGAAAAAATGTATCCAAATGAGTTACGAGCTGACTCAAGTTCACAGACAAAACGACATGAAATTTATAGACATCTTGAATAATATTCGCGTGGGAAACATCACTTCGGAAATCTCCAAGAAACTTTTAGCAACCTCAAAGCAGGTTATTGAGCAAAATGGAATTTTAGCAACTAGATTGTGTTCTCACACCCAAGATGCAGATAGTATTAATCAATCAAAATTAGATGGCCTTCCTGGTGACTCTAAAGTGTTTGAAGCAGAAGATAGTGACAAATCCATGTCTTATATTTTAGACCAACAAACTACGGTGCCTTCAACATTAGTATTGAAAGCCGGTGCCCAAGTTATGTTAATGAAAAATATCAATATCGCGTCCGGTTTGGTAAATGGAGCTCGTGGTGTTGTCGCAGGCTTTCAAGAGGGGCTTCCGGTAGTTAAGTTTCGTAATGACAAAAACTATGTGGCCAAACACGAACGTTGGATGGTGAAATCCATACACGGCGGTACAATAATTCGAAAACAGATACCGCTAAAACTTGCATGGGCTTTTTCTATTCACAAATCTCAAGGTTTGACTTTGGATTGTGTGGAAATGTCTTTATCAAGGGTTTTTGAAGCTGGTCAAGCATATGTGGCTCTTTCCAGGGCGCAAAGTTTGGAAACTTTGAGGGTTTTAGACATGAAAGATTCACAAATTTATGCCAATCCTGATGTTGTCAATTTTTATAGACGTTTTAAGGAACAATTGGATCTCATGGAATATATTATGCTAGGATCAAATGAAAATAAAGGTAAAAAATTGCAAAAACCTAAATTAAGTGGTTTGCTGAACAAAAAACCACTTGTTTGCATATCTTAAACACATTTTAGTAGCTTATTACGTTTCTAATTTTTTTTTAAGGTATAAAAATACGTTTTAGGTTTTATTATTGAGATGATGTCTTTTTGTTTTACAATAAAGTTTTTATCGCTAAGTAAATTTATACATGTAAATGATAAATAAAGCAAATGAAAATAATTTTATTTGTATATACAATACATATCTGTACTTTTTATTCATTTGCTTTTCATAAAAATCCTACACAGGTATTAATTTCTATACAGCATTAACAGCAAAATATAACTGTTACTGGATTTTAAAAATGGCCTCCATAAAAGCAGATGTTTTGAAGAAACTTCAGTAACTATAATTTCACGAAAACATTAGCAATTTTTCATTATTTATAGATTATTTAGAATTCGATATATCAGTTTGCCAAAAAAGAAATAAAAGTAAATTAGTAGTTTAATCTTATCAGGATTGAAAATATTTGGACGGTAGGGAAAAAACTTTATTAGCATTTATTTTGTTTTCTAAGTAACAATAAAAGCACCTGTAACAAAACAAAATATAAAGAAAAACTATTAAAAACTTGTAGTTAAATATGATTAATCAATTTACAGAATAAATCATTTAAAACTTTTGAAAAAGCAATAAATCATACAAAATAAAAGAATAAAATTCAATTGATAAAAAGAATAAAAAAATTAATGATGTAGGTACAAAAGCTTCGTGTAACTTAAAATCTGCTATAATTTGATTACAGTTTTATATGATATACTATTGTATGCATTTCGGTACCATTTTGCCAAAAAAGAAATACGTAATAAAAGTAAATTAGTATGTTTAATCTTATCAGGATTGAAATTATTTAGACAATAAAAATAACAATTTTGTTTCTATTGTCTTTTCTAAGTAACAGTTATAACAAAACGCAATATAAAAAATCTATTATAAACTTGCAGTTAAGCATGATTAATTAATTTATAGAATAAATGGTGGTTTATTACATTAAAAAAAAAACCGGTAAATCATATAATCTGAATGTTACATATGCACATATGTATGTAGGGTTCCGTAACTATATGGGTAAAAACGGAATACTTCTTGCTCGTTTAACATTAACTTTATCCTTACGTTTACATAAATTCTCTTAAAACAAAAACACTAAAAAATTTAGCTTCTCAGTTTTTTTTTTAACATTTTAACTTTTACATCTTTTTTTATTCTACTTCATATTTTCATACGCCTCTCATTCTGGGCCTTATTTTCTAACTAGATCTGTTTTTCCTCTTACATCCTTTCCTCTACCACAAAACACGTAGGTATTCGTTTATAAAAACTATGTGGTAATAGAGTTGAATCTCTTCAAATCTTTATTATTTCTTTTCCACAGTCTCATATCTTATTCTCATTACAACCCACTCTGTTATGGGGCCTTTTTTGTATTTTTATCGTCTCTGGTCAAACTCTTTCTATTAATTAATTGGATATTGGTACAGATAGAGGTTGTTATTTTTAAAATAGGCTTATATGATTAGTGATAATTGAGTGCACTAAAAAAGATTATTATGATTAAATCAAATAAATTTAATCTCTGATAGAAAACGACGGCTTTGGATTACAGACAAACTTGAAATCCGCCGCGATTAATCTTTTTCACGTCATCTGAAATTTTGATTTATTACAAATATCGTATAGATATCTATCTGTACGTGAGGAAAGATATCAAAATGTCAAGGTCACAACTGATTTTCTCAGAAACAATGCCATTGAAAAAAACTTGAGATGCTGCAGACTGTTCGGCATGGGCAAAGAGCATTCGGAGGGATTACACTTACATATACGATACAAGATAAACCACTTTCTATTAAAAATAATTAAAAAAAAAAAATCTACAAGGATTTTTGTTATGGTTTACATACCTTTTTATACAATATCAATCTATTTCTTATTAATATAATCAGTGTTAAATTTCATTTCAAATTTCTAGGGAAAACCGAATCTTAAATCTTAATCGATTAAGAATAATCATAATATCGCTCTTTAAAGTTTTCTTCTTTTTATACGTTTTTACGTAATCATAACCTAACTTTTAATGCAACGAAGTATACTCCTCACGGCATCGAGGGTGACTAACTCAAGAATGTAAGTTCATTGTTATGTAACTGGGTCAATCGGTCAGCGTGACAGGTGGCTGGACAGGTGGCGCCTGGCTCTGTTTACAGTGGCAGGTGCAACGCATTGACCGTCACCCAGTTTTACGAAATTCCATGATGGCCGCCGACGCAACAGCGAATCAGATGCAGCCAAATGCATAACGCCCAATTAAATCATTGGGAACCGCATTCCTAAGTCAGTAGTGGTCAGTAATTGACTGATAGTAACTAGTCTATGCTGTCAGTAATCCTCGGTGTTTTGTAGGGTGTACTTCGTTGCGTCAAATTGTAGGTTGTAATTACGTACAAATATGTAATTAAGGAAAATTATGTTTAAAATGAACCAAATTAGTTTAAAAAAATAAATTAAGCACTCCATTTAATATTTATTTATCATTATTATAATAAATATTAATGAAACGTTTATAAAATGCCTTTAAAGAAAAGAATATCTAATAAATTTTACTAAATTGTATTGTATTTAAAAAAAATCATGTGTGCAATTCACACGTGGTAGAAGTGAAACCTTCAAAAATTTTGGTTACTATGGCTTGGTAAACACTGTCTCTTTTTACTGTCGCTTTTTCGTTTCATCGACTTTAAAATCACAACGGTACTATAGAAGTTTTCACTTCAGAAATAGTTCTCTTATATCTATGAAAATAAGCATAGGAAAACCAGTTAAGTACCATTTTTTCAATTAAACTTTTTTTGTTAATCGATCTTTTATGGTCAAATTGCGACAATTTGGATAAAAACTAGTCTAAGGAACTGAAAAACATTCCCTTTAAATCCTACTCAGGAACACCCCCTTTGTTTATTTTTACAATAATGTCAGATGACCCACCTCGTAGGACAAATTCACACTAATGTTTTTCGTTTTTTAAAATTCAGAATGTATGTTTTAAATCCAAGATGTAGAAAATATTCTCTTATCAATACGATGGTAAAATATTTATATGTATAAAACAAAATGTGCATATTACTTTTCTTGGAGTAGTGACCCAAGATAAATCTTATTTACTTACTTTATTTTAATGCATTTTAATACTGTTGACATTTGCATGATTTTATTCGGATAAGCCATTTTATAAAAGGAGTAAATAATGAACTTTTTGTAGGTATCTCTTTTGAGCGAAAAACATTGACATTACATTTTTGTGTGGACTAATTCAAGCATTCTACCTAACAAAACTTTTCATTTCATGTTGTCTTGACTGTAAATTTGAAGTTTTACATTCATCCTTTAGGAAATTGAAAATTTCCAGTAATTTTTGTTTAAATTTAATTTATTTTGCAATTTTTTATGGTTAAGGATATAAGTATATCATTTTGAAATTATTGAAGGCTTTACCGTTTAATTATAATTGTAGGTACTACATTCCAATATTGATTGACGACAACAATAATCATTCTTATCTTCCTCACGTAGCTTGTTTCAAAAGCCGTAACTTAGAAAGAACAACAGGTTCAAAATGATAAATAAAAGCAAAACGAACCCACTTCAAATACCAATATCGTTTTGATCTTGAAAGGAATCCTAGAAAGTGCAATAAATAATTTTTTTAATTATGCTTGCTTATTGCTATTGTAGCTAAACTAAGCTTTTAATCTTTAATATTTGTATTACTTATCTATAGTACCCTACAATACCATTAGGACATTATGTCCTTCAAGTCAGGTACACATACATGAACTGACCGTTAATATCTGCAGATATTAATTACACCTTTTAAATAATTTAATTCTACCTACTAAAAATAATGTAGTTACAGTTAATTCCCTGTTACAAAATAAAGATCGTTATATGTATAAATAGTATTTGTAACAGCTTGTGGAAACTTTCGTTTAAAAAGTTGACTTTTGACCCATTTTACCAACAAATATCTGGAGCATCAACCAACTTCATCTAATGACATAAGCCATTGGCTCCCACTACAATCCAAGCTTAGTCCTTAGCAAATACATTGCCATATATTTCTAGTCCTTTTATCCCTTTGGTGCATCCCTGGTATACAGCACTTAGAAAGAGAATCCTTTCCTACCGTAACCTAACTAGGACCAATAAAGTAGGCATCAGTAGGTACCAGTCCTGTTAGATAAGGTTGGGGTTAATTAAGGTCAGGCAAAGTTGGTTGATGAGGTTTTCTACTATTTTAACGAAATCATGTGGATTGTTTTAATATCCTTTCGAAAACTTTATATATAACGATAAAAACTACCCTCACCCTTAAATAAATTTTATCACATTTTATTATAGTATAGATTTTTTTTCTGAAAAGGTATTTTATTACCTACATTTTTCGTATTTATGACTGTAGTTTTTATGGTTGTCGTATCTTGGTTTATTTGATAAACTCATTTAAACTTAGCACCTTCTTAGGAATGTCTACATATCAAATTTTATTCAAATTGCATTAACCATCACCGAGTTATTTCAAAAATTTCTACATTTAAAGAATTTTTGTCTGAAAACAACGTTGGAGGAAACATTTTTTTTCTAAAATTGTAGATATAAGATACAAAAAATGGAGCTAAGATATGTCTTTCTAAAAAAAATTAATTGAAGTTCTGAACAACTTTATGTAAAGGTAGGGGTAGTTTATACACTTGTGAAATCAGAAATTAGTGTTTTCATAAACATTTACATGCACCAAATTTTATTGAAATTGAAATGTGGTTAAATTGTTTGTTTTTGATACACGGAATTTTGGGACACCGTGTACATACTAACTGTGGTAGTGTAAAAATTTAAAAATCTTTGTTTGTTTTTTATTTTGTGCACTACGAGTATTATTGCACAAAAATAAAAATTAGGTCAGTTTTTATCAATTATAAATTGCAAGTCACGTTTACTTAAAAAGAAAAACGATTAAAATGTTATTTTAAGCCTTTAAATTGATTATCGTCATATTGTAGTATTACTTATTTACGCCCCACTCTAGGTACCCTTCAGAAATACAAAGGAATATCATGCAACACCTGTATGTATACATTTCTGCATTATATGAGAGTTATAATCAAGAAAATTAAAAATGATTAATATAAATTAACTCTATTAATACGGTCACGTACGATTTATCAACTCAAAGTTACCTTTTATTGATAAGCCAACTTTGTATTCATCCACAATTCTGGCATTCGCTTAGATGATAACTTTGAAGAGACCTAACATAAAATTAAAGCCTCTGCTTTTTGATGCCATTTCAATAGTGACCAGATCATTAGAAAGATCGAACGAAAATATCAACAATGTCAAAAAATAACGAAACAAAGGCAGAAACATTTACAGTTCGACAAAAATTTGTCTTATTTTTCGGAGCATGTTACTACAGTTTGTCATTGTTTGATACTTTGGTATGTCCTCTACACTTGGTATATCGCTTTTAAAACAGACGGATGGGATTTCAGTAATCTTTCTCTGCATGCAACACTTTATGTTACTGGGGTATGTATTAATTTTTTTTTAAATTTTGTTATGTCTTATATGTACCTACTTACAGTATAACAGGAAGGGACCATCAGATAATTTATCATTCGTTAAAGGGAGATTTAAAAAAATAAATATAATTTTATGAATAACCCTTTCTTTATTTTTTATTTTTTTTTATCAAGATTTTTACTTACTGATTACTTTACGTTAATTAAAAAAATATTATTTATTATAAAACCATTTACATATTTAATATTCCCTTTTTTTTTGTTCAGTAGTTGCGGAACAGAAATATTCATTGATTGGAATTAGAAATAGTTTCACAAGAGTAAAAACAAAAACTAAGTTTAAAAATAGAATTGATTAATTGTTATTGGGTGTTTAGTTTGTCCCCTCTCTATTATGATTATTTATAAGTGTGAACTATTGTATTTAGTCTGATGTCAACGTGAAGTTCCCAGTTCAATGATATGAAAAATATTAGTGGTTTTTTTGGTAGACATTCTGACGCCCACAATCTTGAGTGAAGCCTATGAAACTTTATCGTGTAAAAATTTATTATTATACTAATTTATTGATTTAGTTTAGTTTCTATCTTGCACGGTTTCTGATGAGGAAATCAGGCCCTATTTGGGTGATTTATTAGAGTTTCTGTTTTTCTTTTGTGATACGGTAAATAAATAATAAAATAAATAGTTGCTGAAATTAACTGACGTATCAAAGCAGAATTTTTACAATGAAAAATTATTTGGCCCCAATTGTGCTAATGATGAATTGGAAATACTTAGGTACAGACTTGTTAAAATGTATTAAAAAAATGTTTTTTAATTGCCTAAGAATTAGTAATTGACAAATTTTACGAGATTTATAATTTTTATATTTTTAAACGAAATAAGTACATACATAGATTAAAAAATATATTATTTGCTGGGGGGAGGGGGAGGAGAGGTATTGCATACTATGACTAAATACGACAACAGGAGAGGGGAGTTTAAGGAAATGTGACGTTCGCAGTTCATCATTATATTTTTTTATTTTTAACATGTTAGGTAATTCTCCTTTATTTATTTATGTCATTACGATAGAAAGTTATGTTGTTGTTATTAATTGGGTGGATGTACTTTTTCTGACAAAATGGGGGAAGACTTCTAAAAAAGGTAAAATATTGCACTATTACCAATGGCCCCTAAGGGTTCATTTTATATCATCCAAATAATATTTGAATTGTGCAATTATATTAAAAATTGACTAAAACTAAACCTGGAATGGATAAATAAATCAGAAAAGATTCTAAAACTAATAAAAAACGACACAGTGTGTTACCATTTTTAGTCATCAAGAATCAAAATATTAAAAATATATTTCTCATATATATGACTTATTATATTTGTTGTCTGTTTTGTTTCCTTGTTAGTTTCAAACCACTTCATCAAATAAAATTTTGCAGACGTGCCTCGTATAATTAATATTATTTATAATTTTTTGTGCAAAAATAACTCTTAGGGGCTGTTCATAAAATACGTCAAGTTAAAATTAGCTTTTTTTAACCCCCTCTCCCCCGGTTGTCACGCTGTGTCACACTTTCTGTGACCCCCTGTAAATATTACGTCACAAAAACTAAACACCCCCCCACCTGAACATGATAAATTTTGATTGATAATAGGTACACAAATTTTGATATTTTATTTTCATAATAAAATTTAAATAAATTAATAATTATCTTTTGTAACGAACAAATAAATAATATTTCTATTTATCAAAAGTCCAAGGATTCTATAAAAATTCAAAATTCAAAAATTTTTTGATAAACGGCGAACGTCACGTTGCCGTAGACCCCCTGTCCCCCCTTATCATTTCTTGTCACACTCAACAAGACACCTACCCCCCCCCCATTTGTATACGAACGTATTTTATGAACGGCCCCTTATCAGACTGTGGAGTAGTAATTAAAAGCGAAATAAAAAAACCAATGAACTTTTTTTTAATATATGTACTTAAGTTTATTTTGTCAATATTGATTGCACTTTAATTTTTTTAGTTGTTTTTATTTTTTTTATCTATCAAATCAATTGTTGTGGATGTTAGTATGTATTTTCACTATTTTTTTAAATGTTTTTTTGCTGTTTAGATGTTCACAAATATATTTAGAATCAATCGATTTGTTGATTATTTTTTCATCTTTTTCGAAATAATTTTTATCAGTACTTTACTATTTATTATTTAACTAACTGTTTTCATATTGTATTCGAAATAAGTAATTGTACAAGTCATATGCAAAATTTTCTTTGTGAAGTTGCTGGTAACAATTAGCAGCAGTGAAATAATTTAGACGATAAAAATAAGAAAATGTTTATAACATTTTTTAAAGTAGGTAATGTTTAATTGTTATATATTGTATTAATTGTTTCAACTTCTTTGCCATTGTGTTCTCTTTCATCAACATATCAATCAATTTATTGACTTTGTTTATCTTTGGAATTTTTGAAGCCATTTATATCATAGAAACTAATCAAAGAATATTAAATACCAAATGCATTTAGGATCCAAAAGACTTAATCGTATCGGTGATTACACAAATCGATAAATCAAATTTTGATCTTTTTTACCATTAATCCACTCGCAAATAATTCATTATTTTTTCAGCTGTAGTTAATGAATTTTTTATCGACGAATTGTTGTTTTTTTATTTTATATCGACCAATCTGTTGATTTTGTTCTTATTTAGTATTTTTGACGACTTTTTTATCATACAAACTAATCAAAATGTATATAACATTCTAAATACATTTGTAGTCTTACTGTGGATTACACAGATCAACAAATCAAATTTTGATCTTTTTTGCTTTAAACCCAAAAGGCAAATAATTCATTTGATACGTTTGTTGATCCCCATAGGTATGCATTGTTTAAAAATACGACGCATTTTTATTTGACGACTGTTATTTGATGATAAGTGAAGTGGGTTGAGTCTGGGGATGAGTTGTGGGAAATACACTAAAAAGTACCGTACTGATAAATAGAGTCAATAGATAACAGTAATTTCAAGAGTTTCCATTTCACAACTTTGCAGTTTCTCAAAAAGTGATGAGGACGACAAACAATAAATAAATAACATTAAGTATATATTTTATTATTAAAATAGAAACAAATAACAAACAAAAAAATCCTAGCAAGAAATTAACGAATAATTACATATTTTTCAATAAATAAGTTGTAAGTAATAAATCTTGAACCCATTAAATCATTCGAGTTAAATGTCGAACATTATTAATAATAGACGTATTAAGAAGCCATCCATTAATTACGTATTAGGCTCAGAATGGATGAAAAATTAAACCTCGTTGAAAGGGAGGGGGGCGATTGAAAATCTCGTGTTATTATAATTTGTTTATATTTTTTAATTAAAATCGTATCGATTGCCATAAGCATAAATTATTTCATATATATCATTTTTCATCAATCTTAAAATGAGACATTTTAATTAAACAAAGAAATAAAGAAAAACAGGCATAATCTAATAAGAAAAATTTATTAAAATATCAACATTAACAAAAAACAATTATAGGTACATTTATGATGTAATTGTTTGTTTACAAGATACAGTAAGGGGCTGTTTCCCACCCCTCCTCCCCCCGCCCCCCGGTTGTCACGTTGTGTCACACTTTCTGTGACCCACCTATAATTATTACGTCACAAAAACTAAACAAACCCCCCGACCTGATAAATTTTGATTGATAATACACAAATTTTATTTTATTTTCATAATAAAATTTAAATAAATTAATAAATATCTTTTGTAACGAACTAACAAATAATATTTCTATTTATCAGAAGTCCAAGGATTCTGTAAAAATTCAGTAAAATTTTTTGATGAACGGCGAACGTCACGTTGCCGTCAACCCCCTGTCCCCCCTTGTCACATCTTGTCACACTCAGCAAGACCCTTCCCCCCCTTGTATGCGAACGTATTTTATGAATGGTCCCTATGCAGTAATCTTACAAACACGTATTGATTTTTATATTTGCATAATTACAATAGATATTTATCTTTATATCTATAAAGATCGTGTTTAAAAGGAGAGGGCGAAAAAGGGAGAAAGAGACCCATAGTTAAGGGGTGCCCAAAGTGTTCGTAATATTGAAATCAATTTCTAATAGTTTCGAGAGTTGGGGACCAGTCATTAAATATGTAAGGTTTAACCCCCCCTCCCCGGCGCCCCTATATAAGGATAGGTACATAACATTTTTTTGAACCACCTCCTTATACACAGTGTGGCCCAAAAAGTACGCAAACTGTTCATTGTGACAAAAGTTAAACAAAAAAAAATTCAAATAAAAGCTGCTACCTATTTTAATACAACATCCTCTGGACCAACCAAATAATTTGCTATACTGAATGTTCAAAAATTGCAAAAATAAGATTTATCTTAAATGACAGCACCCTTAAATATTCATGCAATCGAAAAAATGTTATAGAAAAAAGTTGTTTGTTGTTATTAGCATCAAAGAGATGCTAGGATCGAGCCCTACTCCCACCACTCTTTTTTTTTCTATAGACTTATATTGTTAGTCTATTTTAATTTCACCTCTATAACAAATCTACACTGTTAACAATGAGTAACAATAAATTTTTATGAACTGATTAGGAATTAGGATATGAATGATCAATTTCCGGCCAATATTATATTACGTAAAAAATTAACTGATATTAATGATTTATAACAATTTTTTATAATGTCAGATCAGAAATAAAATTAAAATTTTAGTAACATTATTCTTTTTTAAAGAAGTTATTATTAAATAATGGAATCGAAGCAAGCTTAAGTTTCATTTGTTAATGGCGATTCTGTTACCAACAATACAAATGTTAATATTCTAAATTCATTCATTAATAAATTTATTGCGTATAAAAGAATAAACTTTAATTGATATCTGAATCTGATAAAATTAACGTCCTTTAAAGGACGTTTCAAAGTAACTTACGATAGTGCCTGCCTATCAAAAAAAACTTTTTTAATTTATTAAACAAATATTGTAAGTATGTACGTAGTTACAATAAGTTGTCCACTTAATCAAAGTGCTTTATATCTTACTCACGTACCATTTTTAACGATTCGTTTAATTTATTTAATCCTTATCTCCTATTTTATGGTATATATAAGTAGGTATATAAAATATTACCTTTTAATTCAACAATTTTAAATATATTACATACAATAAATTATGAAATACTGATACAGAAACTTGTCGTATGCCCCTATCTTACATGACTGCTTTCTACAAAAAAATCAAATAAACGAAACGTTATGAATTTATTGTCTACAGCATAAAATATTTGATGATACTAGGGAAGCAAATATAATTTTTTATTAGAAAAGGGGAGGTTTAAACACATTTTTAACACAAGATAAAAATGTATTTTTTCCACCAGGGGGTGTCAAAGTTGACCAATTTGGTTTTAGTTATTATAACTAATTCTCAACTGATTTTGTTGATTGAAGATAATTTATCGAATAGCATTTGAAATAAAAAAAAGTTGTGCAGAAGTTAGCAACTATTTTATTAAATTGCGATGTTGCTGTTCTAAAATAACGATAATAGACCGGAGCTTAGCTTTGAAGAACTTGAGGATAACTATACCTATTGTGTGACTGTCAGTCTGTCTCGGGTTCGTGTTTACTATGTATCGTTAATCATCAATCAATCGTAATTTTGTAATTGTGTTATCGTGTGTTACAAAATATCTAACAAAATAGCAGATAACAAGAGAAATGTTCTAAAAATATATTTTATATTTTGGCAAAATCCCTTAGACAACCCAATAAATGTAAAAAAGTAACAAAACACATTTACTGTGAAATTTGGAATTTTGTGTGGATTAAAAACAATGTGTGTTGAATGTGTTTGGACGTTTTAATTAAGTCTCTTTCAACATGGAGAGATGGTAAGATTTTTAATTAAGCATGTTAACAGTCCTCAATATTTACTATGTACTTTCGTACTGTCATTAAATTAAATAACTATAGAATTATTCACGAATAACAACCTTCAACTGAGGGCTTGGCATGCACCAAAAGTGGTTTGGATCTTGAAGCCCCAATTATGAATTTAACCGAAGGAGCTTCAAATATCTCAAAAGGTTTAAAGCACTTTTGAAAAGGCATTAGAGCACACTATAACGGTTTCAATTAAAACCTATGATTTCAATTAAACAAAAAGGGTACTAATTAAATAATGAATGATTTAACAAAGGGGGTTTATATGTACTGAAGGTGCTTTGGATCTTGAAGCCCCAATAATGAGTTAAACCGAAAGGGCTTCATATATCTCAAAAGGTTTGAAGCACTTTTGAAAAGGCCTTCGAGCACACTATAAGTATTTCGATAAAATCATAAGACTTTAATTAAACAAAAAGGGTACTAATTAAATAATGAATGATTTAACAAAGGGACTTTATATGTACTAAAGGTGCTTTGGATCTTGAAGCCCCAATAATGAGTTAAACCGAAAGGGCTTCATATATCTCAAAAGGTTTGAAGCACTTTTGAAAAGGCCTTCGAGCACACTATAAGTATTTCAATAAAATCATAAGACTTCAATGAAACAAAAAGGGTACTAATTAAATAATGAATGATTTAACAAAGGGGCTTTATATGTAAGGTTTAGGTCTTGAAGTCCCAATAATAAGTTAAAGCGACAGGGCTTCAAATATCTCAAAAGTTTGAAGCACTTCTGAAAAGGATTTCGAGCACACTATAAGGGTTTTAATAAAATCATAAGATTTCATTAAAATAAAAATAATGGATCTTCAAGCTACAATTACATTTTACAAACAAAGAACTTCGAGGTACTACTTTCATCAAGAGTAATTTAGTTGAAATCTTTAGAACTGGTAAAAAAGTATTGAGAGTTTAAATTAAACTAAAACATAAAAAATTTTAAGCAGGTGTGAAAAGGGCTCCGTGCATACTATGAGGGCTTCAAATACATCAATAGGCAGAATAAACTTATATTTTTGAAAGTAAATATTTAGTACTCTCATTGTTGTATAAAAATTTGAGTTGGTTTCATGGAAGCACCAAAATCTCAAGAAAGGTTAATGAGCAGATACTCAAATGTTGAAAATTTGACTCGCACCTTTAAGCATTTTATATGTAGTGGATATAATAGCTACAAAACCTACTCAATTTTATGCACACCCCTACAATGTAATAATTGCAAGGTAATATTTTACTTTTTTTTCTTTGCAGTGGACGTTACTAATGTTGGAGGGGATAATGGTAATATCCCCCAACAATGTAATATCCCGACTTGTTTCACACGACAACAGATCAAGAATTCACACCATTTTACTGATAATGAGTCTAGGATTTTCCTTGGGTGGTTTCTTGATCTTGTATGTACACAGATCTAGACATTTTGTTAGTAAACATGCGAAAACAGGATTTGGGTCGCTTATCTTAATGCTGTTGTCTTGTGTTAATGGACTTGCTGCATTATTTTCAGTGCAACTCAAAAGGTATGTCATATTTTTAATAACTTTTTATTGAGTAAATTATTTTAAATGTTCTTTTTCTTGGATTTGAATATAAATTATTAGAAGCGAATTAGGGTGGTGAAACGGGTAACCGGTTTAGATGAAGCTCCAAAATGAGTATATTTTTAAAGATAATGACAGAAATACACAACTTCAGTGTTTTATTATAACAAAACCCCCAAATCTATTCATCTATATTTTATCTTTAGATTTGTTAGTCCTGGAATTAATAAGCTGATTCACTCTGTATGTGGTATAGCAACGTTCGTCCTCGGTACAGTTTCCTTGTACTATGGACTTGATTACGGATGGTATAAGAGAGCAGTTGGTGAAGACACTGTAAAATATACCAAAGCGGTTCTTTTATTCACTTTGATCTGGTCCATGATACAACCACTTTTGACCTGCTTTGAAAGAATTAAGTACATGTTCTGAAATCCATTGTGGGTACTTAAATTTATCTGTAAGTTATTGAATATTCTAGGCCACATATCTATTATTAGTTACATAATTATACAATGTTACTTTTATGTTTTATACTTATACCGTTAAACAAATTTATTTATTTTTTTAATTAAAGCAAAAATGTGGCTCTTAATCGTTTTAATAACAAAAAATTGATATGTACATATGATGTGATTCATTTACATGAAGCCAAATGGGTGTCTCATCAATGAATATCTCATTCCACATGAAAAAGCAGTACATATACAAGTAATTCTTTTCATGAACTGAACAACGGACTTTGTTTGATTAATTAGAATCATAACGTTACGTTAGGAAAGGACAATATGAACGTGTGAGGGTTAGTGTTGTTGTCGCCTAGTTTGACGAACTATGTAAAAATTGCCGGAATTCAATTAAAGATTGTTCACACACACAAGGATTAATGCATTTGGGTTTTTTAATGATTTTATTTACTAATTAATTTTAAATAAACACTACACATAAAACAAACTTAACAACGAATACTTAAACTACGAAAACTGACTTATAATTAACCGCAAAAATTGAATTTGTTTGAATATGGTATTAGCCGAAATTGCATATATGAAAAATTAATGAAATGTGAACAAGACCGAATTGGAGGAAGATACCAGACGTACTACCAAAAAATGGGAAATAATTATGAAAATTTGGAAATAAGGGAAAGGGTAGAAATATTGTTGGGGTGGAGTTTAGAATAGGATTTTGATCGATAATTGGTGAAATCGGGTCGATTGAAAGAAGATAGAGATACAGGGGGATGAACAGTGATAGTGGGAATACAAGAAGGGGGTGCTGCCCGGTACGTCACGTACAAGCGTGTCAACAGCACGTGATCGGAAACTTTAAAGTACGAAATTCAAAGAAACATGCGATAGGGAAATAACTATCATTAAGATTACTACTGGGGTCCAATACGCTTTCTGACACGTTTTGAATTGCCCTATAATAAAATAAATTCCTAGGACCGATGGTTCGCAACAATGAATGATGGTAATATACTCCAAAACTTAGTTATGCATACGTGTATAAAGACACTATTCAAAACAGTGCCTGCTCAGCAATACGCTTTCCATGCAATACATTTTATGCTTACTAAGATAAGATGTTTCTTTCTTAATTAAAATAATTATACATGTTAGAGTTAAACTACGCTCCCAAGCAACCGGTCGTAGCTCTCCCTCGGTTGGGAATCTTTTAATTAGGAATTGCATTTAATCTTTTAATAAATAATTAATTAATAAACAAGTGTTCTTTTTAATAAATGACCAAATATAAATAAATAAATTTTAAAACCTTTTTAAAAAGCAATTCACCGAGGTTAAACAAATAAGTACTTCCCATAATAAAAATAAGGCAGAAATAATAAATGCTGAAATAAACACGGACACGTAAAGGTACAGTCGACCGATAGTGCCATGCAACAAGTGTTGTCAAGGTGATGCCGTTCCTTTTATTTACAGGAATGTTGACCTAATATACAGGGTTCTTTAAACTGAGTAGTACACTAAACATTTTAGGAAAACTATTATTCACATAAATAACAAGCAGGTTGGATTTTCCAATATTTTAATTTAGGTCTGGAGGTCGAGAGAAAGATAAGGGGGAAGCTATGCGACAATGACTCACAATTTCCGGTTATCTTCTATTATCTCATTTTATAGAATCAATATAAGTCATAGATAAAATCGGTTAAAATGATACCTGGTACACGTATGATGAGAGATATTTTAGGTAAAAGTATTTAAAAAGTCAATTAATCATTTTAAACGTACTAATATAACATATAATAACTAACTTTGTTACATAATTAAAAACGGCACCAATGGTCCCCTTAGCAAAACATTTTTAATAGTCGTACTGCTCTTATAATAATAGGTAATAATTACCTAAACAATTTTCATTAGTAAAATTAGGAAAATGTAGGAAACAATAAAAAAAATACTATAGTATAAAATTCGTTATTAATTTATAAGTAATCGTCCCAATTAATTATATCGATTAAAAAATTATGCCATAGAATTTCTCATTTTCTTTTTCAAATTAGTAATACCACAATAAGCACAGACTTCCTTTCTAATTTGATTACATTAGTAATACCTGGATTGTACTTTCTGATAAAAAATTTTGTAGCTTTGAAATCGCTGTTTTGCGATATATATAAATTGCCCGACGATTATCAATCACATTCTTAATACTCGAAAAGGTTTAGGTACCTACTCTGATTTGAGTTATAATTAAATATATATTAAAATACAAAAATAATTAAAAAAAAAATGAAGAGTAGGGCTGAAGAAACTAAAACTAACCAACCCAGTGTTAAACAGAAAATAGGTAATTTTTTTGAACATATAACAACAGTTTCCCATGTTGCAATACTTTGGTTTGTTATCTACGTGTGGTATTTGGCTATCAAAAGCGAAGATTGGAATGCCTACACGATACATGTTGTCTTTTATGTAACTGGGGTAAGTAACTACTTTATAATAAGTAATTATATAATAATAAAATATTTATAAAATAAAAAAAAGGTATTATGTAATATCCAGTCAAATTCGATGACAACGAATATTTTTAACCTTTAACCTTCAGTATAAAAAACCTGAGAATTAAAAAAAAATTCGTTAAATTTAAAATAATGCAGTTAGAACAGCTAGAAAAAGCATATTTTGAAGCATAGGGCAGATAGAGTAGATTTCCAGATATCAAATTTAAAAATTTTAAGAAAGATCCTTTAAATTTGATTTTTTGACGATTTCATAAAAACAGACCTCACTTTACAATACAATTAATTTGAACAGCTAAAAAGAGCACATTTTGAAGCATAGAATAAATAGATAGAGCAGTTTTTCAAAAAATAAGTTTTAAAAATTTAAAAAAATCCTTAAAACTAATTTTTTTTCCGATTTCGTAAAAGGAACATATTTCTTGAAAAAATATTTGTTATTAAAATTATTAAAAGATGTGGTCGTAATCATCATTAGGTAGGTACTCATTTGTAAGTGCACTTATGATTAAAAAAAATATTACACAACAAAGAAATTGTTAGGTACCATCTCTAAAATGCTTTCGTGTTGTTTATAAATGATAATGTAACAATTAACGACAAAGATTACAGATTTAATTATTTAACTTATACATAAACGAAATGATAAACATTTACAACCAAAAGCACTTAAAAAAGGAATTTTTTATGGCCTACCGGACAAGTAGGAACAAATATTTTCATGTTTCTTTTACTATCTCATAAACACCTAATAATAAAGCTGATAAAATAATCGTAATATGTGATCTAAGTCTATTTTAAATGTCTGATATTATTTCATTTACCACTGATAATGATAGGAACAGTCTGATAAGCTTCTGTGATTTGAATACCTAACTGCTATGCGTACCTAAACTTATATAATAATAATTGAATGATGCGTCCATTTCTTGTAAAATTGAATTTAAATTTCAATTTAATTAATCACTAATAATCAACGATCAGCGGTGACCGCCGAGACCAAAGCCATTTTACTGTTATTAACACACTAAAAGAACTGTAACATAATAAATTTCAAAAGCAGAACCAGTTTATATAATCCATCAGTTTTAAATTTTGACTCCCACTTAAAAATAATGACACTAAAGTTTTTGTATAGATACATATGTATAAGAAGTCAAAGAAATCAAACTTTTCAGTATAACATTACATTATAAAAATATTTTTCCTGTTTTATAGTGGATGCTATTGATGTTGGAGGGTATAATGGCGATATCTCCCCATAATTTAATCACCAAATATGTTTCCCATAATGGTAGAACTATCATACATTTAGCAGCTCAAGTAATGAGCGCAGGCTTTTGCTTATTTGGGTTTTTCTGGCTCTATAAAGCACGCTCTGGACATTTCCTTTCGAAACATTCAAAAGCTGGACTAGCATCTCTTATCCTTACACTGATAACGTTTATTGATGGATTTTCTGCATTATTTGCTATTAAGCTGAAAAGGTTTGTCATTATTTTTCAAGATAATGTTAAATTTTTTTGTATAAATGCTCAAAGGAAAATAATGGGTATCTATAAGTTCAAATATTTTTTATTAATAATAAGTATTTTAAAAAATTGTGTATTAGGTTGAATATATTGCTTCCAAAGCTAGTTTGGGCTTTGCCCTTTTCTGCTTGAAAATGTGCTTCAAGTTCTATGGGAGCTCAGAAGCACCGATTTCAAGCCTTTTTCGAAAAATGGTTGAGGCTTGATAATCGAATTAATTTGTAAAATTTGTGCTTAAAGCCCTTTTAAAGTGCTCGAACTTCTTCTAATCCTTAAATTTTATTTAAACAATATGTAATTTCAAGGATTATATTGTTTTAGTACCTAAGGACTGTAGTAGCTTTAGAGCATTTGAGCTCTTCTGGATGCTAGTCATATTTCCAATTCCTCCCCAAATTTTTTAAATAACAAGTTAAAAATTCGGTACAAAGTGGTTAGGTAGGTAATAGATTTATTTTCATTTTAAGGTTTATAAGCCCCGGTCTTCATAAATCAATCCACGCTGTTTGCGGAATTGGAACATTTATTGCAGGCACAATTGCCCTTTATTATGGTTTAGAGAAAGGGTGGTATGTGAATAAAGTCTCTACCGACACAGTAACATTCACTAAAGTGGTTGTGCTATTTAGCGTGATTTGGAATTTCCTTCAGCCTTTACTTACCTGTTTCGAAAGAATAAAATATTCTTTTTAACTTCTAATACTCATTACATATAAAATGTATGTATCATACTATTTATTTAAACAATTAAGCAGTATTTTGAACTAACTATTATTATTTATTAAGATATAGGTACACAAAGACATGACTACAAAAGTATTCACTTTTGTAATTGTTTGCATATTTTTATAAATAAATTTTGTATAAGAGAATACTTTTTTAAAAAATATACAGATCAAACTTCACAAATGAATTTTTTTATATAAATTACATATTAGGTTTTTTTTAAGTACGTTTTGTTATTTGTTGTAAAGAATAAATACTTTTTAAAACATGTAACAGTAATAACTTAGGGGACAATTTTTGAAAAGTTCTTTCAATTTAAAAAAAAAAACTCATTTAAACTTAGTAGCTCCTTAGGAATGTCTACATATCAAATTTTATTTAAATCGTACTAACCATCACCGAGTTATTTCAACATTTAAAGAATTTTTGTCTGAAAACATCGTTGGAGGAAACTTTTTCTCCGAAATTGTTGCAGATATGATTTTTTATGAGGTACAAAAACATGAAGATTTTCCAAAAAAAAAATTAATTGAAATACTCTCTCAACCCTTCAAAAAATTTTTGAACAATTGTATGTGAGGGCAGAGTTAATTTTCTTTTATTGTTTTTGAAGAAAATTGATATGCACATTTCAGTATTTCCATAAATATTGTACAAAATTTTATTGAAATCGTACTGTCGTCTACCTGTTACACCCTCCTATTTTTACAATAACATGTTATATTCTATTACTTTCCTCTTCTGCATAACAATTGATTATATAAATTAAATCATTAAATCACTGATGATGAGTACCTAACTATAAAATAAGAAAAATTTCAGTGTTAATGTTTTCATTTATTCAGTCGTACATACATAATAAAAAATAAATACCATATGTAATACGTACATATAATGTAGAGGAAAATGATTAATACTTAATTTACATTAACTTCTATAGCTGGCAGGAATCGCCAAATATGACCTGTTGTGTTAACACTCGGTGTCGAAGCTAAACATTCTGGAGCAGAACATTGAATATCCATTTTGTAGTGTCCAGAATTAAAGAATACAACATTACATTCATGTTTTGCTTTATCTTCAGGTTCCAAAGGCGGCAAAATTATCCTATTTGAAAGAAATTAAATAATGTTACTAAAATTAATACAATTCTTACTTTGTGGTTCCAGTAAAGGCAACTCTAGTTTCCAACTGATAATTTTGAACTCCGTTTTGATAATCCTGGTAAAATTGAACTGACAAAGTCAGTTGCCTTAAAGGTTTTTCAAAGCAATTACTGACTTTAACTTTAATTTCCAAACATTCTCCAACATCACAATTTACCTCCTCTTGAGGCTTTACCAAGCCATCGTTAATTGAAACTTCTACATGTAAATAAATAAAAAATCAATAGATATTTAATTTTTCTTGATATAAACTTACCCCATTGTATAGGAGACATGCGTACAATATCGAGCATATTTGGAGTTAAAGTGATACCCTTAAGTGAGGCTTTACCCCTGGTATCAGTGGACATCAAATGCCACGATAAATCAACCAAGTTCGCGATATGTTCCGAACAAATTTTGTCCAAATCTAGTCGATCATCGAGTCCACTTTTTTGTTCCATATAAAACTTGGTTAATTTTGACAATGGACAACGGTCTACGGGCACTGGTACCCGACAACTCTCATGACCCTCAATCAACATGTGTTTAGTGGGAGTGTAATAAAGTTCCATTTCTTGTGAGGTCAAATTGGCCACATCCAGAACCAAATAAAATTGCGAATATCTTCCAAAATTTAAAGAATTTACATAAAATATCCCATGAATGATTCATCTGATTAAACAAATAAAATGGACTTACGTCTCGGCAGGCAAAACATCCCAATTTGTAACTTGCATTGATGGGATCATTTCTAATGTTATGAAAATTGAACAAGACCTGCAATAACCCGCCTGGAAACCTGACCCTCCACTAAAACGGAGTTGCAACTGCCCATCCACTACTGCAGATGCAGCATGTTGTGGAAGAGTTAAAGCACCAGGAGATCGACAACCTGTCGTTGTCATACTGGACTGTCCAGAATTTGAAGACCTGAATATACCCATTACCAACGTTAGTTATTAAATATTTTCAAACTTCTTTTATCTCACCGAAAACTGGAATTTAAGTCATTCCTTCTTCCATGAAAACTGCTTCTCATGGTACTGTGTACAGGTGAATTTAGTCTCGATGGTAAAGAACTAGGACCCGCAGAGGCTGACATTACACTGCTGGCATGTGAACTTCCAAAGACTCCGCTACTAAGTTCAGGACCATTGAAACCAGAAACTAGAAAATTAGCGGCGGAGTACAAATTAATCGTTAAACTTGCACTGTCACCAGGAAGAAGTGGTAATTGTTTTTGTAAATCTTCGTCCGACCATTTGAAAATTTGATCTTGAAGTGACGGTTCCAAAACACTTTGAATAGACACCTACGCACAACAAAAAGTCAAAGTCTCAAAACTAATTTAGAACCCTGCTTCATCATAAATCAAAATAAAATTATCTTAACTACCAGATGTCATTAAAGGTGAAATATATACTTTCTATTAGTCTGAATTAAATTACTTATAGATGATAATTTTAAAAACAGTAAAAATGTGCAATGCTTACGTACTTACCTCCAACATCTCCACGGGTACATGACTCGTATTTGTAATAGTTATGATGCACTGAATACTTTCGCCGTTGTACAAGCTCAAGCTAGCCGAAGTAACAACATTTTCAAAATTCTGAAACGTAGAAAACGTGGCACTTTCTGGTAATGATGTTTTGACTTCCACGGTCGGTAAAGTGGGTATCACTTCGATGGAATATTGCGGCAAGAAACCTCTCATATATCGTAATCTACAGTTTGATTTCACCCCCAACGTGTGCGTGCTGTAGCCCAGCACTTCAAGTTCGCCACTTTCTTTAGGAGAACCATTCAGGATAACTAAAGTGGGCGTATCTGATGGAAGAACAACGGTTTCCGGTATCGACTCGAACACAACACCAGAAGTCAGTAAACGCATATTAGATACCTTCAGCTCGAATGGTAATGGGTTAATTAACTTCAATGTAACTTCACAAAGGTCGTTTTCAATCCAAAAGAAATCTAAAATTTAGATTACAATATAAAGTCGTTAACAAGTTAGTGTTATTTTTATTAGGTACCCATTTTACTCTGTGGTTTAGCACTTTTACGCTCCAAACTGCCAAAGTTTATTGGCGTAAACAAGAAGGGACCGGAGTCCTGCTTCAAAACATGGATTTTTCGAGGTCTTAAATGGGGTTGTAAGTTTCGTAAATTAAAACTGGCACAAATAGGAATGTTTGTAAGATTTGCAGGGGGAATCACGGTGCCATTGTCGAGAACTAGTGACACAGGTGATCCCTCACATTGAGCTGATAAAGACTAAAAAGTTTTAAAAATAAATTAGACAACAAAAATAAGATTTTCAAACTTATGTACCTGTAATTGTATTGCAAACTCTTTTTGGTCATTGGTTGATAAATAAGGCCACATAGTCTGCAATAGAAAGGTCATATGTCTAGTTGCTAGGGCCGAGTGACCCATACGCTTTGCAGCAACAACGATTTCTTGAAGTAATTGGATTTGTAAAGTGGGCCATCCTAAAAAATAAATATCGATATCTTAAAAACACATTTGATATAAAATATTATTGACTACATACCAACTTGAATATTGTTTGAAATCATTTCAGTAGGATCCAAACTTATCTTGTGCCCCCTAAAACTTTGCAGCATCAAGTTATAACACTGGCTCCAGTTAGGGGTTGGATTTTGGGCTGAAACGTAACGTGTGGCTGCCAGTCTTTGACAAAAAGATGCTTTTCTCATAAACCCTATTTGCATGTATAAATCCGACAATGTTTCGAAACGTTGAATCCTCTCTATTTCAGAGAGTGTTAGATTTATAAAAACTACATTCTGAAGGAAACTTGCAGCTTGAAGTGGATGATTTTGTTCTACTGATATTCGTGCTGCTTTAAAACAAGCTTCAGTTTCTATAATACCTACAAGAAAAGACTTTTCTCTAAGTTTAAATTGTTATAACGTTTTGTAACCACTCAGAATGCTCCTCCTCCAAGCCCCCGAATAGAAATTCAAGGGTGAACGATCATCGTGCACATTTTCAAATCAAATTAATTCGAAAATGCAAGTCTCACGCTCAGGAAGAGGAACTATGGCTCATCTTCGTGGTTGCAACGACTCAACTTATGAGTTGAGAGTATTCGAAGATCAACTACAGAAATGATCCTGTGAAGTATGATCTTGTTTATTGTTTGTCCGATCAACTCTTGCCATGATTTGTTGATTTTACTTTGAAAGCATACAAGCAATACAGCGCCACACTGTAGAAATATATCTAACTAAATTTTTCAAAATTTAGAAAAGTACGTATTTCCTTTTTTTTTAACTATATTTTAATGATTTATTGTTAATTCTAAATTAAGAAATGAAAATCCAAATAGTTTTTCAAATTTGTTAATTTTGTAGTTGTTTATAATGTTTTTCTTTATTTGAATCTTCTCCATTAACTGTAAAAATATTCTTACAGATAATTGTAACTTGCAAAATTATACATAAGATAATTTACTAATATATTTTGGTATTTAATTACGGGTTATAATAATTTAAAAGGTTTGAATAATTGGTGAAATGGTTACAGTTTAAATATGAAATTAATAGTTTTTTTTCCAAATTATCAGTAGCATATATTAATTGTCTTTTTTTATAAATCAATCAATGATATTCTGAAAAAACTTTTTCAGTTAATTAAAAACTTTTTAATTGTACAATACATTTGGTACAGTACATGAATTTTTAAAGAGACGTTTTTCTTTTATGTATTCATAACATGAAAAGTACAATTAGCATTCCCCAAAAATAAACTTTAGCATAATTACCTTTTAAAAGAATGCTATATATATGTTTAAACTTCTACTGGATGATGGATTAATGTTTTGATTATATAAAAATTGTAACCACTCAGAATGCTCCTCCTCCAAGCCCCCGAATAGAAATTCAAGGGTGAACGATCATCGTGCGCATTTTCAAATCAAATTGATTCGAAAATGCAAGTCTCACGCTCAGAAGAAGAAACTATGTCACATCTTCGTGGTTGCAACGACTCAACTTTTGAGTTGAGAGTAGTGATGGGCGGGTAATACAGTAACGAATACTTTATATCCGTTACTTCCAAATACCCGAAGTAACGATTACTCGTTTTCAAAAGTAATCGTTACTCGGTACCGACTCGCTTCTTACGTATCTGCGTACGTGCTAATTCGTATAACGTATATCGTATATGTATCGTAAATCGTATATCGTATCTCGTACTCTGTTTCTGTTATTGGTATCGTACGAACACCAACGACTTCGAATAGGAGCGAAAGTACTGAGGTAGAAATCTCAGCGCTCTCTGTTATTTAACTTACCTATTACTCTTCTCAAGTCTGCTTACGTATCTGTTATTATACAGTACAGGTCGCTTTTCAAATTCGGTAGTATAAAAGTCTGTACTCGATACATATTTACATTAATTTGTGAAAGTGTATATATATATATATATATATAAACCGCATCATTACCGGTTCCAGCTGATGTTAATACCTACCTATTGCCGGCTATCGCTAATGATTACTAAGTACCGAATACAAAGTAACGAATACCAGATCCGAAAGTAACAATTACATACGAGTACTGAAAAGTACCGACAATTCCCATCACTAGTTGAGAGTATTCGAAGATCAACTACAGAAATGATCCTGTGAAGTATGATCTTGTTTATTGTTTGTCTAAGCAACTCTTGCCATGAAATGTTGATTTTACATTTAACGCAAATAAATAATAGAGCGCCACACTTTGAAAAAATACCTAACTAAATTTAATTTTTAAATATTGCGTTTGCCATTAATTTGGAAAGCTATAATCTATAATTAGACTTAAGGTAAATATAAATAAATTGCTATAAATAATATAAATTTAGAAATAAAAATCCACGACTCCATGCGAAATAAATTACTTTGATACGTGGAGAGGTTATCAGGACGCATATTTTATCAAAAGTGTACGTTACACGATTTTAACTTTAATCAAATAAATATAAAAATAAATATATCAAGGAATTTGTAATAGTTTTAGAAAAGTGTCCTTAATTTAACCTTACTTTGAGCAACAGAACAGGACAGTTAGAGGTCAAATTATAGTTATAGTTTTCTTACCAGCATTTTGATATTTGCTGTAGTGAACAATTGCCTCCCTATATTTTTTTGAGATTTCTTCTGGTAGTAGGGTATTGGGGACCTCCTTTTTTACAATATCCAGTATAGGGGTTGTTATTGAATTTGATCTCTTCGGAGAACCTTCTTGCAAACTTGAATTACGGTGTAAAGGGGCATTCCTGTATATGTTAGGATACAGCACTAAAGCTGATGCAGTACATAAGCCTTCATAAGCTGCCCCAAGCCACAACCAATCATTTACAGATTTGAGTGTCTCTGCTGCATTATGATAATGTGTTAAGGCTTCTGTTATTAGACCTGCTTGCAAGCACAAATCTCCTAAATGTTTTGTTGAACGTCCAGCACAACGTCTCTTATTGTTTCGCGATTCCATATCTAGTCCAACAAAATCTTTCTTTTCAAATGGGGCAAGTAGTAGAGCAACACGTTCTAATTTTTCACGAGAACGTTCTAAACGTTTTGATTCAAGAACCCAAAAAAGGGAATTCAAAAAGTCGGTCAAATGTGCTTCTAAATCAGCACAAGGATCTGTTTCACTGTAAAATAGGGCACGGGTCTTGAAATTTGGTGGTGTTGTGAAAACTTCCTTCTGACTTTCTTCAAAATACAATTCTTTATTTTGTAAATCTTTTTCAACTGTTCTAGTGGAATGTGCATCTGAAGAACCACTAATTGAACTTGTTTCATCCCCAGAGGTACTTTCCTTGGTAGGACTATCACTGTTTGGTCCAAATAAAATACAACGAGAATCAAAAAGGGTTGTAAGGTATTTAACTTTTAGTTGTTCATGTACTCTACAAATCTCGTTCAGTTCTTGCTGTGAATCATATTTTCCTAATGTGACAAGCCCCAATAGTCTTCTATGTGTTTGAAAATCACCCCAATCATTGTTCTCCACAGGATGTTCTTTAACATACCTGATGTATATGTTTCTGACTTGACCCACAGAATCGGTTATATTGACGGAATTTAAGCGAGTGATACGGTCGTAAAACTTGTTAAACATTTTATGTTTCAAATGAGACCCTATCTGTCTTACAAGAACCAAAAGGGCTGCATGATCATGAGCTAGCTGTTCATAATCTGGATGAGACATGTTGGGTTCAGTTGTAGTAGTCGAAAGAATATAACTTACTGAAGAACGCATTGAATAACTTTATTTTTAAGTATTTAACTATTTAAGCCGAAAGTTAACAGCAATTAATAACAAACAGCTGCTGGTTGATAAATATAATCTGTTCGCGTCCGATTTCTTCATTATTGTACTTATTATACCAAGGGTAATAAACTTCACAAAATCAAATTAAAAAAATATCAAACATTGTAACTGCAGTTACTTTCTCTTAATTTATTTACTATAACCATATGATTGTTAAAATCAAAATAATTTATCCTACAAAAAAACTCCAGTTGAAGGACTCAAGTTAACAGTCATTACAGTCATTTTTTGATTATCAGTTAGTGACGTAGGTGATTGTTGTGACTTTTAGGTAGGATTCACACGTTTACATAATGTGGAAGTAAAACACACACTTATATAATAAGAAAATATTGCTTCGTGTTTTTAATATAAACAAAGTAGTTTGTATTTTATCTAATTTATGGTATTCATCAATAACTAAAATTAATAATAGTTTTATTTTACGTATATGACGTCAGCGATCGTATAAAATATCATTTAGCGCGGGAGTTTTATAGTTTTAAAAATAGTATAGGTAATTCTTAACTTTATAAAATTTATTTGGCTCGTAGTTTATAAATTGCATAAAAGTTTTGTAGGTTCATTGTTATTATTATACATTTACGTTTAATGTTGTTTATAAATCATATTCTTAGGTTCCATTTATTGTTTTTCTGATATTAAAGTTAATTTTCAGTTTTAAATTTTACAATCAATTTTATTCGCACGCTTTAAGATGAAAAAATCACGCGTCTTGATAACGTATAATTTTGACATTTTGACGTAATACTCCTATGTTCTGAAATTCCTATCAGTCGAAAGTAAAGTCTTTTAAATGACCTAGGTTGCGTGTGTGGTTGTGTGTTAACTTGGCTCCTCTACACCGATAAGTCGCCCTCGGTGTTTTTTTTTTCTAATTTGTAGAATAACGTCCAAGTTCAGTGAATTATCAATAATTTAATCTATTAATTTGATTGAAGAAACTAGAATGTTTTGTAGAACGATAGCACGGAACAGTTTAATTAAGCAAACGATAAGGAAATCGGTGTCTAGGACTACTCTTCGTTCTATTTCTGCCGGTTGCTGCTCTAATAAACAATTATTAAACAGGTATTCATAAAAATAAAATCGATTTAAAGAAATTTACGTAATCCTTTAGATTTATTGTTTGCAGGTTATCTTTTCGAACTTAACCTTATTTCGTATGAAAATTATTAAATTGTTACATTTAAACTAATATGTAGTACAGTTATCATTGTAACTAATGCGTAATTAACGTTAAATAGTTTATTTATACTACATCAGAATGTTTGCTTTGTATCAGTTCTGCCTTATTTTATTCGATCTTACCAAAGGACTTCATTTTCCAGAAAAGAAGTAACTGCTTTTAATCAACCTAAACCAGGAAAATGGAGTTTTCAAACAGTACGAAATTACAGCAGTTACCCACCACATATAAAAGTAGCTCTTCCTGCATTGTCTCCCACCATGGAAACAGGTACAATCGTAAGCTGGGAAAAGAAAGAAGGAGACAAACTTAACGAGGGCGATCTATTGGCTGAAATTGAGACCGATAAGGTAAATTAATTAATTACTGTTTAGTTAGTTCTGTAGGTTTGATTTTTCATTGATATTTATCCATTTACTTTATTCCTAAAAGTAGTAGTAGTAGTAATAGTAGTAGGTAGTTTCTTAATTTTTAACTTTATTTCTAGTTTTTATTCAAAATTAATGTTTCATATTTATACTCTAGTTACAAGTTTACTTCATTCATAGTCAATGGCAATATTCAATAATTGATGTTTCAAAAACGTTTTATAGTCAATAATATGCTCGTAAAAAAACAGTATTTTATATAGCACAGTTTTTATTTATATTTCAAAACAATGCTGTAAAGTTTTGTATAAATAAAAATAGTTTATATTGAGCGTTACTTATTGTTACCATTATTATATGATTACAATATGCTTTTTTGTGTTTTAACTAAGAGTTTGTAAAATACCAATATTTCAGCACTGACATCTAAATTAATATTTGGAAAGATAAAAATCCTGGAGTGCCTAAAGTAATCACATTAAATTGAATTGTTTCCTTGATTTAAAATTTTTAAGTTATTTCAATATACTATAGGAAACAACTATTTTAATATTAAATTTGAGTTGTCCTATTTCTCAAGAAACGCAAATATATCTCGTAAATTCAGCGATGAAACGTTGACATTTTAAAAGCCTTTAACGTAAATCAACTAAAATAATAGACAATAATCGAACAAGCCTATTTGAGGGTCTATTAGAAGTTGCAAGGGATAGGTGTGAATTTACATAAATAATAAATTCAAATTATCTTTTTTTTTTATAAAGGCAACCATGGGTTTTGAAACACCTGAGGAAGGTTATTTGGCGAAGATATTGATTCCAGCAGGAACAAAAAATATACCAATTGGCAAATTGGTTTGTATTATTGTTGAAAAGGAAGGAGATATTGCAAAATTCAAAGACTTCAAAGATGACAGTACCCCAGCACCTGCGGCAGCTGCACCCGCTCCTTCTGCACCCGCCCCTTCTGCACCAGCTCCTGCAGCTGCAGCACCTCCACCTCCTGCTCCTTCGACGGCCGCAGCTCCCGCTGCACCTCCACAAGGGGGAAGAGTACTGGTCAGTCCGATGGCCAAAGGACTGGCTGAAAAGAAGAATATTAGGTTACAAGGGAAAGGTATTTATTTCTAATTACGTATTAGTTAGTTCCAAAAATTTCGGATTTAGGATAGTTCTGCAACGGAAGAAAGTTTTTTAGAAACATTAATATAATGAAGATAACTCAGAGTAAAAAAGATAATATTTACTTACAGTTTATAGTAAAAAAGTGTTTTCTTTATATTTTTCTAAAACGCCCCGTTAATTACTGTTAAATAGTTTTGAAAATTATCCTATTTTCCTCCTCCTCCTCCTCCATGTTAATAGAAATACTTAGTGTAATACATTGTTGTTCCTAATCGTCAGGTTCAGGCCTTTTCGGTTCTATTACGTCTAAGGATCTTGACAAATTAGCTGCTGCATCCGCAGGTGCACCAGCTCCTCCACCATCTTCACCAGTTTCACCAGGAGCACCCGTGAAGGCGCCTACTCCAGCCCCTGGTGCTGCTTATGTTGATATTCCCATCAGCAACATGCGCGCAGTAATAGCAAAGCGACTTGTCGAATCTAAGGTCCAAATACCACATTACTACATGACAATGGCTATTAATGTAGACAAATTACTCAAGTTCCGGGAGCGCGTCAACAAAAAATACGACAAACAGGGCGTGAAAATTAGCGTGAACGATTTTATCATTAAGGCGACGGCAGCTGCTTCGAAACGCGTTCCAGAGGCCAATTCTTCCTGGTTGGGCAATGTGATTAGACAGTAAGTCAAATTGTTATCATTATTAGTTATTTACTTTTTTATTTTTTATTTTTTAGGTATAAAAACGTAGACGTGGCGGTAGCTGTTGCAACGCCTAAAGGTCTTCTTACTCCTATTGTAAGCGAAGTGAACGACAAAGGTGTTCTACAGATTAGCACAGAAATGAAGGAACTTGCAGCAAAGGCAAAAGATGGAAAGTTACAACCTCACGAATTCCAAGGTGGCACTATTACTGTATCTAATTTAGGTATGATGGGTGTAACAAATTTCTCTGCCATCGTTAACCCGCCACACAGTCTTATTATTGCTATTAGTGCAACTAAGGACACGCTTGTCCCCGATAATTCAGAGAAAGGGTAAGTTACTTTTTTTTGTAAACCAAAGATTTTGTAGACTCACAATCGGTTTTGAATTTAACAAATATGCCAAATAATTGCGATAGCATTGAAAGTTTAGTATTAAATAAAATTAAAAAGTAATAAAACAAACTAAAATATATATTAACGGTCTTCAAAATTTAATTTTTTTATATGTATTTTAAGTTTGAATTGTTTTTGTCGTTATTATCCTGGCAATGGTTAAATATAACTTATAAAATAGGATTTTTAAACCCACAAAGTTGTCTTAGCTATTTTCATTTCATTGTGTGTTGATATTGATAGACATTACTGCAGTATCTTTTAATTTTATTGTTTTGTGTAATTTTTAATTTAAAAAATTTCAGATTCAAAGTTGCCAAAATAATGCACGCGACGATAAGTTGCGATCATAGAACAATAGACGGAGCTCTGGCGGCGCAATGGATGCAAGCCTTTACCGAATGCTTAGAGGATCCCGAGAATATGATCTTGTAAATTTTAATTTTGTAAAATTGCCTGCCATCCTCGTATCTTTTTTTTTAACTATTTCTACCCTACAGCGCCGAAATGTTATTGTTATTATTGGTATACAATTAATATCTTTTAAGTTTTACAACTACTCATTTACATTTCGAATCGTTCTACATACACCGTTTACTAGATTGTTTATGTTTGTATTTTAAAAATTTTTAAATCCATGTTGTTGATTTATTTATAAATGTCCCTATTGTAAATAAAATTGATTTTGACGCCTTAGTCACGATATTATTTTGAAAATAATGTAAGAGGGATTTGCTAAAACAACAGTAAGAATCTTCAAAAGTAACCCCTAAGATGAAAGTTTGTAAATGTGTATAAACAATAACAATACTTATAATTGAATAACTGTTTTAGGATTTTGCTTTATGACTTTATAAACTGATCTATTATTAAGTTAATATAACTTCAATTCTAGGTTAATGAAAATGAAACTTACTGTAGTCACTGTCAATTCTATGGTACTCGTTTGTTTTGACTGGTTTTGACATTTTATGATTTTATTACGAAGATAACTGGCAGCAGTTGTGTTTAAAAGTTTAACTAAAAAAAGCATAAAAAGTGTTTTTTGAATATGTACAATATGAAATAGAAGTTGCGATGCCTGTGGATATAAAAGAACTAACGGAGGGATGGCTCGAATTAGAAAGCGACCCTGGTTTATTCACTCTCCTGTTAGAAGACTTTGGTGTTAAAGGTGTTCAAGTGGAAGAAATTTATGATTTAAACAAACCTCTAGACAGTCCTGTTTACGGTTTTATTTTCCTTTTTCGGTGGATGGAGGAACGAAGATCTCGACGAAAGGTAGTGGAACAAACAGAAGTGTTTGTCAAAGATGAAGAAATTGTAAACAATATCTTCTTCGCCCAGCAAATGGTTCCTAACAGTTGTGCCACTCATGCATTGATCTCTATTTTGTTGAACTGTCCTAATATTCATTTAGGTGAAACATTAAGTAGGCTCAAAGCCCATACACAAGGTATGGCACCTGATAATAAAGGTTGGGCAATCGGAAATACTCCTGAACTTGCGTGTGCACATAATTCACATGCAATGCCTCAAGCTAAGCGAAGGCTGGATAAAGGTAGGTATGTGCATTTAATTTTTTAACACTTCTGAAAGCCTGCATTGTGCTTTATTTATTTATAAATAGTTGTTGATATTTTACTCTGTTTATTTTTAGGAAGTGGTGTTTCAACAGGAAGATTTACAGGAGAAGCATTTCATTTTGTTAGTTTTGTGCCTATTAACGGTAGACTTTTTGAACTGGATGGATTGAAACCTTTTCCTATTGACCATGGCCCCTGGACTGAATTTGGTGATTGGACAGAGAAGTTCAGGAGTGTGATGAGTGATAGGCTGGGCATTGCTGCAGGAGAACAGTGTGATATACGATTCAATTTAATGGCTGTTGTACCAGATAGACGTTTAGCCATAACACATAAACTAAAAATGTTAAAGACAAACAGACAAATAGTTTTAGATGCATTGCAACATCTTATGAAAATCAAACATTCAGAAGCTAAAGTAGAGAAGGATAATATGGAGGAAAAGGCAAAGAAAGAAGCTTCTTCAATAGAAGTACAAGGGGAAGAAGTAAAAACAGATGTAATGGAAATAGTTGGTTCATATGAAGACACAACCAAAGATCAGGATGGACAAGGTAATTATAATTTAAAACCTTAATTAAAACAGCCTCAAGCCGAAATAATTCACTTTGGTCTTTGAAGCCATAATTTGATTTTAAAAATATGATGGTTTTCATTTGTGAAAAGAACTTTGAGCACACCAGTCATTTAATATCCAGAGTTCAATCAGTTTTTTAAATCAAAATTTACTGTAAGAAAGCTTTAAGCAATGTGAAGTAACTTGATATTTCGTTTTGAAAAGGCTTGAAACACATTAAAGCAAATATCTTATTTATTTTTGTCAGAATTTTATATTTTTATAATACAATATATTTTTTCTTTAGTAATTCCCTGTGATCTTGCTTCTTCTTCGACTTCAGTTGTTATAACATCGACTACTGAAAATAGTGTTACTGTTTCTGTTTGTGAATCAAAATCAGTTGAAGAAATAAAGCAAGAAACTGATCAAAAAATTAAGGATAAAGTAATGTTGTGTCCATTGGATTATTCAACTCCTTTAACCATACAAACGTCACCTGCCCCAAGTACCTCAAGCACTGAAACGTCGTCAGAAGTCGGCTCAGCTTTTAATTCTCCCACTCAAGCTTGGAATTGGGCTACAGCTGCCCAAAACAGTCCTATATCAAAAGATTATAAGAGGTTTGTAGTCATTAGGATGGCAAATGAGGAGAGGGAGAAAGAGAGTGCTGGTACTTCGAAAAATGGTACGAACCAATTCCTTTTTTTTTTATTAAAAAGAAGTTAACACAAATTAATAACATCATGTAAAAAAGAAATTACATATTTAAGAGTCAGTTAGCATAGCCTTAAGAATAATTTTCAAATCGAATTTTATTTTCTAGTTTCTAATACAAATGGAAAGCGACTAAGCACAGAAAATCCTATCAGTGGCCAAAAGAAAACTCTTTTAAATACAGGACATGCACGAGTGAAAACTAGCGATGGTGACACGGTTGTTGCAGAGAAAAAGAGCCCAGAACTTCTTGAACCTCATACTTTTGCTCCTCAAGATCTCTTAGCTCTTCTACGGAATTTAGAAAATGAGATTTGCATTTGTGAAATTAATCTCAAAGATGAAAACGACAAACAAACCAAATATCAAGTAAGTTACTAAATCTTGTTATAGTTTTAATATCATTTTAGCCTAATATTTTAAAAACCTAACAATGCATAATATTTTTTTTTCTCTTTCAGGTCGATGACTGCAGAAGAACGCACAATTACGACGATTTTATTTGCACTTTTTTGTCCATGTTAGCGGAACAGGGAAAGTTAGCCGATCTGGTAGAGCAGCACCTATTGGTACCCAAGAGGCCTGGCACTGTTCCTGCACCAAAGACTACGAAAACTAAGAAAGAGAATAAAAGGAAGAGAGGAAGATCTAAAGTAAAGAGAAGAAAATAATAATTAATCAGCAAAATCAACAAGAGGAAATCAAACATTTGTAATGATAGAAATAAACATAAAAAGGGAAACAATTTTCTTATTTTCGTGTTTAGAGGAAAAAAGATAGTACATAAATTATTTTACTCGCGGCTTTGTCCTTGCGAAATTCGAATTTTCGTGTCTTTTCTTTTTGAAATTTTCTGTGGTAATTCGTATAAAAATTGTTATTGAGTTAATCACCATTATGTTGTAAGTCTGAACTCTAGATAAGTCTTTTGTATCTATTTATTCCTGTTATTTAATTTATCAATTCCTGATGCATTTATAACCCGAAATTTGTTTATTATTAATAATATTCTTCTCTAATTAAATTGTTTATTATGCAGATTTATATTTAAGTACTATGTGCCTGAAATATTGAAATCGCCCATTTAGATATAATATTCACGATTAACTGTATCGTCTTGTCTTTTTTCTTACAAATATTTATTTGTCATTTTGTAAATTGTTATGTTAATATTTATACGATGTATTTGAGACAAAAAGTTTAAATTGATTATTTGGCACATTTATTAAAACAAAAATGAATTTTAATAATTAGAAATAATTTTAGTTATAGGGTGTTGTGAAGCCAGAGAGTTTTAAAGGGACTTGTTGCTCAAAATATAGTCTTTTTAATATTAATATAAAAGTTTATGTTTTTTGAATTCTAACAAATACAAAAAAGTGTAGAAGTTATAAGTAGTCGTACTGAATTAATTTCTTATATTGTTTTACTTGTAGGAATATTAGTCTAACTTCAATATATCTACAAATTATATAATATGAGAAAATCCTTTTTAGACTACTAACAATAAATTTTTATAATGATATAATCAATTGTACTGGTAAAATTATATTTAAATATTGCAATATACATAACTAATTTTGTCTCAATTGTGGTAAAATCATGTAAAAATGTAGTATTGAAATTATTATTGATCGTTTTTAATAAAAATTAGATTAAGTAATGTAAATAAAAACAAAAAGGACTATCAATAAACTAATTTAAGCTAGATTTTGTTTTAATTTCTTTTATAAATAAAATAAAGTTAAAATTTATCTATATGAGATCTCACCTTTATGTTCTCCTAATACAAAAGCAATAAAATATTTTTTTTGTTAAATTGTTTGTTGATAAGACCTCGTATAGGTCCAGAAATTGGAAATTAGCTTAAATTTTGACCATATGTATTAGGAAAGCATAAGTCGCAAGAGGTATTTTTAAAAACATTTATTTGGCGCAATATACAAAGTCTGGTCAACAAATACTTTGACAATCAAATTATTTGGAAAATACCTCCTTGGCTTTATGCTCTCCTGATACA
Organism: Agrilus mali; assembly: GCA_029378335.1. Lineage (NCBI taxonomy): Eukaryota > Metazoa > Arthropoda > Insecta > Coleoptera > Buprestidae > Agrilus > Agrilus mali. Next base: position 5,197,792 of record CM055661.1, read on the forward strand.
AATCATCAGAATTTAAGCAAAATTTCAATTTATGGACCAATACAAAGTCTGATCAACAAATAATTTGACAATCAAATTTTTTGGAAAATACCTCCTTGGCCTTATGCTCTCCTGATACAAATATTTAAAACTTAAGCAGAATTTCAATTTATGGACCTATACCAGGTCTGATCAACAAGTAATGTGACGACTAACATTTTATTTTAAAATAATTTTCTGCTTTTGTATTAGATCATCATTTTTTAATAAACCTTTACTCGCGAAATGTCTACTATATTTTTATTTGATAAATAAAAACAAGTATGTAGTATTAAATGATTTATTAATTAGACCAGTCATTTACATTTTGCTACAAGTTATCATTTATAATACTTATATAGGTAGACATAATACTTTCATACTCGTATAATACATTCAGTGCAGCTTAGAAATTAACGTGAAAGTAATAACAATGGAAAATGTATAATTTATGTAACGATTATCATAATGTTACAATTTATAAAGTACAAAAGAAAACATTTAAAGGAGAAAATACAAAGAAAATCAAATACAATAAATTACAGCAAAAGTATATAATATGTTGTATTAATATTTGAACAGTTTAATTATCATAAAAGTTTACGTGTCATTCGTATTTTATAAATATTCAGAAAAAGAAAAGTTTTTTGTTGTAATTATTTGATTTTCTCTCATATTATTATATTTCTAGGTACATTAAAAAGAGTTAAATTAATAGTCATACATACAATATGAGAATATTAATTCAGTACGATAACTACTATAATACCTTCTATTCTGCTATTTATTACAATACGAAAAACTCATAGCTTTTATATTAATATTTAAGCGCTACATTTAGAGCAAAAAATCCTCTAATACTCTGTGGCCTCCTCGTCAGCCCCTTACAGCCACACCCTTGACCGCCAAAATTACTTCTACTTATTAAAATTTAATTTAGATTAAACAAAAGTGCCAAATAACCAATTTGGAAAAATCTGAAGTATCAGAGGGGCTTTTTTTCACAAATATATGCAACGTATAAATATTAACATAGTTTATAAAATAACAAATAAAAGTCTGTAAGAGAAAAATACTATATATATATATCAAAGAGAATACAAGAAAAGTAAAACAGTATGATGTCTTCAATCGAAGTCCTTTACCTGTAAGCTAATAGTGCAGTGCATTAACTAACTACAAAGGACTAACGGCAAAAACTAATAGAATTTGGTAGAAAAGATTGGACAGATTTCGTCTGTGAGAGCTGGGCAGTCGCCTATTGCTTCTATTCCAGATAACCCACACCAAACAGTCTGAAAGGAAGTGACGTTCGAGTAGACCGCGAGAAGTGTATAAGACACTTCAAAGAACAACTAAAAAGCTAAGTCTAAGGCAAGTCGCTCGGGGAGGCCTCCGCTACTACGCCTTAGATGAGAAGGAACAAGCAAGATAACGAAACGTTGAATCCTGCGGATCATGTAGGGTAAATGCGAAGCGTGATAGTAAGAATTGCAGTAAGCAAAGCGAAGAGGTAAGCAAGAGAACAAGCAAAATAAAATAAGCATGCAAAATAAAAAATTAATTCAAATAAATAAGCATCTAACTACGGAATGGACCTTCTTTATCTTCTCCATCGTAGACCTGAAACATATAGGGTAGTAACAGATTAGTAATGAGTAATTTAACTTTAATTATGTTATTTATTCTCACCTTATTAATTAACTGCAGAAAGTAATGATGTAAAGAAGAACTTGTTAGTTATTCTTGGTGCTGTAATGATGACTGATGATGTCGAGAATGGTCTGCATAATGTTGCGAGGGGATTATGCCAGCAACAACTTTCCAAGCCCAAAATTACTTTCTATGTTCTTTCATTTACCAATCAATCTGTACAAATAAACACAGAAACTGAATTAACTTTACTAGAGACATAAAATCTATTTCAATAGTAAGTAAGTAGATGATTATCTGAATTTAGACAATGATGAAAGGAAAAATATTAGGCACGATATACAATAAGCAAAATAAAATCTGATCATGTTTGAGTTTTAATATTTTTCTTTTAAATAAAAATAGATATTTCATTGTTTTGGCATTCTCATTTGCACAATAAACCTACATAAAAATAGAACTAACCTGGAACCAGATGCAAACCATTTGGTTTGGTCCACAGGAAAATATGTATATTGTTCTTCAAATTTACATATCAAGAAATCACATCGTATCAAGCATTAAATGAAATAATCGGAAGTATGTGCATTTTCTTTGTCTTCTCCATTGTATACCTGTACTAACAGACTAGTCAGGAGTAATTTAACTTTTATTATGTTACTTATTCTCACCTATTTAATTAGTTGCAGACTGTGATATTTTGAAGGAAACTGGAACGAACTGCAAGTCAAATCCACAAAGAAATTACAGGCTATGTTACAATAGATTTTCAAATATAATTCAAAATGTTTTCATTCAACGATTGAAAATTAACCGCATGGTGTTGGAACGTGACAATATCCATAACAAACCACGTCCGACAAAAACGATATTGATGATTGCAGATATTCTCATTCATAGATTGACCTATAAAAAGATACAAGAAAACCGAATTAATATACTACTAAATAAATAAACCAAGAACTATAATAAAAACGTACTGAAAAGCAAGTAAAATTGGTGATGTGAATCTAACATGCATCATGCGCATAACAATTATGTCAAATGGTCAAATTGTGTCCAAGACATATAGATATGTAATAAGTGAAGATCATAGATGCACAACACAATTGGTTGTGTCTATTGAAACTACATTTGGAAAATATGAAAATTATTTTAAATCACATTAACATAAAAGTAGCGGACATGAAAATAATTAGAAAACCGACAAATTACACCCAAATAATTATTAAAATCATATAACATAATTAATATTTAAAAAAAGGCTTAGCCAGGGAAATTTAACGTTTGGTGTTGGTATAATATTATCTCTATGTGCTGACAACACATTAAAAAAAGACAGCACAACGAAGCGAATGTCAAAATTACAGATACATAATTAATGTCCATAGATTAATGTTACAGATAAAACCATTGAGAGAGAATAGTGTTAAACATTAACATACAGGGTGTTCCGAAAATTAGAAATAATACGCAAAATTTTCATTTTGATATTTTTCAGCATTTTACTTGAATTTTTATTTGTTTATTATATGTGCTTTACGAATCTTGCATCTATAAATGACAAATTATTATAGGGGTAAAAAATAAGTGCAGCATTTAATGATTTATTTACTGTTTTTAAAAACTTCTGGCCAGTTAATCGATTGTATGATATTAAAATACAAAATATCGCCACTTAATTTTCATTTGGCCAGAAATTTAAGTGTTCGCGACATGTTAAAATATATATTTCCTTATAAATCAATTTCTAACAATAAAGTAGCTATTATGTATATATATTTATATATATGTAACTTATATAAATATTTACAATTTTAGGTAACGTACCAACAATAAAAATATAATTTGAAAATTATTAACGAAGGACTACTATTTTCATAAGTATTATTATTCAACTAAGTGATGACGACTAGAATAAGTGGTGTGATATAAAAAAAAAATATCCGGTTTATCATGATAATTTAAGTTTTTGGAAATATTTCAATCATAAAAATACTATAATCAAAGTACTTCTGTAATGCAACAAAATTGACCTATAACAATGAATTTAGTTTTCCGAAAATCGTTTTAATAGTTTTTTTTTCATTGTCTCTTACATTTAACGTATTAGCTGATAACTAAAAGATAACATAAGGAATTATAAAAAGATAATAAAATAATTCTGTTAGGAGGGCCATTTTTGCCACTTTTATACTTTTACTAAAATAAAGTAATAAAATATCGTCACCACTTAGGCCTTCCATATTTAAAACTTAACTGGTACGTTGGGCCAGTTAATGGCAAGCAAAGTATTTCCGAAAGTTATCTCTTCGAACAACCCTTAAATGGCACGGAGTCAAATGTGTAACAACGAAACTAATCCAATGTTTCTCACATCTTTCAGAAATACTCATGAATTTTTTTTTTAATTAAAAATCGTTGCAGATATCAAAATAATCACAAAGTGTTATTTGATAACATAATTAATTAATGTACCTATTAAAGAAGAATTATCACATGTACAACCTAACGTAAATAAAAATTATTAGCTTTAGAGCGGCGTTTATTATACAGGGTGAAACATTTTTGGGAGTATCACTTATTTTCAATTATGAAACACCTATGAGTCAACCTGTATAGTAATTATTATAAAACTCGACTATTGCACATGATTTAACACTACAGCAGAGAATTAACTTTCATTAATTAAAAACAATAATAACGGCCTTTCATAATGATCACAGATATCTACACTTAGTTTTTCTTTTTCAGAGGCACTCACTGTTTTCGATTACTATACATACCATCATATAACATGAGTAATCAAATATCATTTTTTTACGAAGTATCAGTTCATTTTAACGAAAAAAACTTCGGCCAAGAAGACTAGAAGTGATATAATAAGCTCAAGCTGAAAAATATTATGACTACAAAATGCCAGAGAGCAGGAAGGGCACCAAACTACGTAGCATTTCTAGTTTTCTTGACTTCAGCAACAAAACCCATGAAATTGATCAATAAATTCGGGTTTTTATGGTGATAATCGAAATTTTTAATTGCGCCTACGTATTTTTTGAGTTTAAATATGTTCCACTCTCACTATGCTTTATCAATGTCATGACTTTCTATGTCATTCACTCGATAATGAAAACTACCGACATTGTAATTTTTCGAATTTAAATATACTTTCGCGAGTTTTTTTAATGGCAACGTTATTCTAAATATGTGTATGTGTATATAATTTTTTTTAAAAGTCTGCGTCCCAGCCTGTTATGTCGTCTGGCGGAGGTCCATCGCCGTCAGGAGGATAATCGTCGAAGTTGGACGTGTCCGTTACGTGTTTCACTTGAGGAGTTATGGGAGGAATCAATGTCTTGTAACAAAGACCTTCCCAGTTGAAACCATCGAACCATCTGAAAAGGAAAATAAATAACTTACAATTAATATTGATAAAATAAATGAAATAAATAAATAGGTAGCCTTCATTCATTTTTCGACAAAGAAGTGTATCAAATGGTTCTCAATTATTACAATTTTTCCTACTGTTTTAAAGTAAATGCTCATTTTTGTTTCAATAACGAGGTCACTGGAGAACTTCTTTCTGTTAAGAAGAATACTTACTTGTGCTTCCTAATATCACTGATGCCGCCTTTCTGATATCCCAATCGTTCGGCGGGATTATCCCGACAGAGTTTCTTGATGAGAGCTTGTGCATTCCTGGTTATGTTTCTAGGGAACTCTATGGCGTCGATGCCTTTCAGAATGATATTGTATGTCTTCATTGGATCCGCCCCTGTGAACGGAGGCGTTCCTGTCAACAATTCGAACATAAGCACTCCCAAAGACCAGTAATCCGCACTTATATCGTGACCCTTGTTCAATATAACTTCTGGTGCAACGTATTCTGGAGTACCACAGAATGTCCATGTTTTTCTTCCTGTAATTTATGAACAATTAATTAATTTTAGTTAAGACCTTTATAAAAACAGCTCTTACCTGTTTGCAATTTTTTAGCGAAGCCAAAGTCAACCAATTTAACGTATCCCTGGTTGTCTAAGAGTAGATTTTCAGGCTTGAGATCCCTGTATATTATATTTCTTGAGTGTAAATAGTCGAACGCCTCCACCACACACGCCGTATAGAAACGGGTGGTGGAATCATCGAAATAGCCCTTGTCTCTTAGTACTGTCCACAGCTCGCCTCCAAGACAGCTTTCCATCAACATATAAAGATACTTACGATCCTTGAATGTCTTGTACAATTTGACGATGAAATCACAATTGGCTTCACCCATGATTTCTTTTTCGGACATGATGTGTTGCTGCTGGCGCGTTTCGACAATTTGAGCCTTCTTCATTTGTTTCAAGGCGAAAGAACGCGAAGGATCGTTTTGGATTTGAACGAGCTCGACTCTACCGAATCCGCCCACTCCCAGCGTTGCGAGGATTCGCAAATCTGATAATTTGACCTTCTCGAACTGCTGGTTCTCTCTAATGAAAGAAAAAAAAAACAAACAGTGAGTTTGAATAACAATAAGACGACAAACCATTAAAATAAAAACATTCCAATTTAAAATGATTAATAAAAGCTATTGCTTGTGCATTTGCTAGAAAATTGAACTGAACGTTTTCGTTTCTTAAAATTCAAATTAGATATTGTTTACTTACCAACCTGTCCTACTTTTTGAAAGCAATTAAAAAGACAAAGTAGAGGTTATAAAAAGGTATAAGAAGTGAGAAAATAAATGGTAAAAATTAAAAGGGTTACCTTCTTCTTTCGTCCCCTTCGTCAGTATATCTTGTCTTTACTTCCTCCAAATTCGAAATAAGTTGGTTGAACGTCTCTCTGTCGATTACAAGACAAGACACACCTTCTGGATCATCACAAATAACATTGGCTGTCCTCAAGTCATCTCTGAAACAACAAAATAAATTTTATTGAAATATATTCAAAAATTAATATTTTGTCAATAAGTTTCATGTTGAATATCTTACCCTTGCAGAGCTTTTTCGCCGAAGAAATCTCCCTTGCCGAGGGTACGTATATATTTTTCTTCAGAATTATTTGGTTGTTTAATGGTCACTTTAACCCTACCCTTGCTAATTATAAAGAATGTGTCACCTCTTGCACCCTGTCGAAGAATATAATCGCCTTCTGCGTAAAATGTTTCTTCCAATACATCCGAAATTTTTATAAGAACATCTTCGGGAAGATTCTTGAAGAGTGGCACACTGTAAACAACAAAATGTTATTAGCTAATATTGAAAACGATTGATTCTCAACTAGGTATTAAGATTTGTAACATTGTTTTTAGTATTAGATACTGGTTTCTTTTGATTTAAAACTTACCTCTTGAGGAAGTCGGAATACTCGGCCTGTCGGATAAGGCCTGTCCTCATCATGATGGTTTGGAAACATTGTCTTTCGATGGCCCATAGTTTACAATCAGTTGCAGCCTTTATAGTAGCAGTTCTTTTACAGTTGTACAAAATTGCCAATTCGCCCAAAACTTTACCTGGCGCTATTGAACTTAGGTACTTATTTTCCCTCGAAACTTCTACTCTTCCCTCTAAAACAATAAATAATAAATTTAGTACACCAAACACAAAACTTATTATTATTACAAGTCACTTCAACCTCAATAAAAAAAATGAAAGTGTAAATTGGTAATTTGTAGCATACATGTATGTCCAAAGAAAATTAAATAAAACAACAAGGATTTGTGACATGAAATTCTGTAGGTGTTTCTAATGTATTTTGGTATATTATGTATTTCTTTAATCGTGCACGGGATGGATTAATTGAACCAGTGAAAATACTGTCTGGCGGCAAAGTACTTCTCATGGAACACCGCATATAATAGTGCAATGTCATAATAATGTTACAAAGACATGACAAGTGTAATGATTACGATCATTTTCGAGAGATTTTTATCACGGCCGTCGCGGCCAAAGGAGTGTGAGTACACGAATATTTCGCATTTTTGTAATTCGCTTCGTCGATTACATTTAACATTGTTAAATCGATCGCTCTTGATACATTGCATGATAAAAGGGAATTAACGTTGCACCACCTCTTTCTACGCTTATCCTATCTATCCTATCTCTATCCGCATTACATTAAAAATCTATCGGTTGTGTTAGTTGTTACGCAAAAGCAACGTTTGACATTTGAAAAGTAAAAGTCGTTTAACTCTCTCGTTAATATTTAATGCATTTGCATTACTTCACAACTCCTTTAGCTATAATAAAATATATTACTGTGGGTACATTATTTTACCTATTACCTCATTAAAATAAAATGAACTGTTTATCATCCTACTAGGGAACTAGGGTATCGAGTCAAATAAAATTCTGTGATCTGTGATTCTCACAATTGGTTTTTGAAAACTTCTACAACGAATGCATGGAGGTTGATTTTAATAAATATGACAGATACTCCCTCTGAAGTTGGCTCCATAATATCAACAAATAAAATGTTGCCAACCTTCTTTCTTCAAAGGTTAGGTTAAGTTGGGTTGGGTTAAGTTACCCTGATCCTAACCAATTATATGGGTGGCAGAATTGAAACATTCGTAACAACTTCATGTATAGGTATAGGGTGTCGTAAACCCAACTTTCAATAACTAATAAGAAATGATCAAATATTTCTTTTACAGGGTGTTCTACAAGTAGTTGACTAACATAAGAAAATAAAAAAATTGCTCAAAAATCGCTATATAATGAAGTTCAATTCTCCTGCATTATGACTTGACTTGACGAGGCATACAATAATATCATCATAATTATTATTTTACATTCACTTCACTTCTTTCGATTTAATAGGTACACCGACTGACGTCCCAGGTAGGTAGGTACACTTCAGTATTTGAGTGTAAAAAATTCTCACAGGTGAGAACAATTTAAAATCTAATTAACTTGACAATTCACCAGAACTAAAATTATGTGTACTTATATTGTACGTTAACAACGCAATAAAGGAAAGGGAACATCAAAATAGATGAGAAAAATAACATGATGATAGACAAGACGAGCAGTTATAGAAAAGAATTTGATATTTTTAGACAGGTTACACAACTTTCTAGTTGTAAAGAGTACAGTATCCTTTGCTTTATTTATTTTATAAATGTATATAGAAGACATCCAGAAAAAAATACTTATAAAACCTACCAAATGTAATGGTCTAATGATTGGAAGAAAATTTTTTTTGAATTGTTTTCCTTTTCTTTTATACTTTTTGTCACTAAAACGAAATTGATTGGTAGTATAGGTACAGTTTAAAATACAGGAAATATTTCAAACAAAAGTTATGTATAATCACAAAATATATTTTTAAATATGGCAGACATCCGGTTATACCAGAAATACACTCTAACTTTGTTATTTTAAATGGAACACCCTATATACTATTGCATTTTTGAATTCCTTATAAAAAATAAATATCAATATCTATATCGGGCCTGGGTCACACCATTCCCGAGTTTTTCATATTTTTTTTGAAGTCAAAAGCTCTTAAAGAGATGATGTTTTCACGTTTCGATTTTTTAAGAAGCAGCCTATTATTTACACATATTACATGAGAAGATGCTTTTTAAATACTACTTATATAAAATTTAATCTTCTCTTTGTAATGGAACTATAATAGCAACTTAAAAAAATATAATAAATTTCAAAGTTTAGAAAAATACGTAGATAAGCTTCACCTTGATCTAAAAACTTACTTTCATTTATTATTAGGTAGGTATGTGGGTATTTAGATTTTCACTTTCTTTGGTTTCCGTTGAGTAGAGAAATATAATGGTATGTATACAATTTTTTTTCGTATAATTATGGGACTTTTTGCATGCGGGTACATTACTAGCGGCGTCACGAAACTACTTAATTCTATAGTGAAAACTGGTAATTAGAAATTAACGAACATGTTCGTGTATTACTTGTACCCTATTTAGGCACGCCTTCGTTATATGAGAACATGTTCGATTATTATTAAACTATTAACTAATTACCATACAAACGTTCCGGAAAGAAACCGTTAGATATATTGTAATTTTGCAAAATTAGATTTTGTTACAGGTGTATACCTATTTCAGTGTTCTGAACTAAATATAACGAGCAAGAATAAATTTGTTCGTTACACAAAAAAAAAAAACTATTTTAAAACAAGAAAATATATTGCTTTGAACATATTTACTCATTTTAAATAAATAATTACTTCTTTTTAGTATTTTGCTTTGTGTTAAGAAAACAAGAATATTTCCTTCAACACTTTTATTTACTTACTGCAATTGATTTAAAGAAAGAATTTTTGTTTTGAAACAAATTTATACAGGTTTCGATCGAAGACTAACCCTGTTCTTAAAACAAGTCAAGAAACTACTTGGAATGAAAATGTTTCTTTTGCTACAACTTTTTGAATGGTTTAAACAAAAAGTAATTTCTTAATTTTAAAACATTTCTGCTTTTTAAACAATAAAATATTAATTCTATTCAAGTAGCCGAAAACTGGATTGGATAAAAGCACTTCTTCGAAACAAAACAGTTCTGCTTTCGATAAAGCATTATCATTTCATTTTAAAGAACATTTTATTTAGTACAAATATATGACGCTTTGATCAGCTCTTATTTGTCTCCCGTTTCGATTTTCAATATATTGCGTCATACGTTAATGAACTACCAGTGTAAAGTGAGTTGTTGGTGCACAATAAAATTTTCTGAAAAAGCAGAGGTATATTTTTATAATAAAATGGAAGAATTTTTAAATAAAATTGGCTTTGGAGAATTTGGAGAAGCATTTGCAAGTAAGTACCCATTAAAATACTTAATTTTTACGAATTTATTTATTAATTATATTTAAAATAGAAGTATAAAATAATGCAAAATTTTACATGGTAAATATGTAATAGAGCCGCAATATTAGAATTAAGTTTTTAATTCATTCTGTATCACGTTATCTGCTGTATATAGGTACATAAATATCTACAAATCAATTTTATCCACAACGAATCCTCAACGAAGTAGTAGTAAAATAAAACTGTTTTTAAATAGCAGTAGGTATCTACAGTTTAGCAAAATTTGTAAGCGCGCTTTCTCTCGATAAAGATAAAATGGCTACTACCTACTGCCATTTGAAAATCGTTTATTGTGGATTGTATATGTATAGAAAAGGTTATATATGATACAAAATTTACACTTTTAGCAAGTCGATTGTTTTATGATGAGAATCGTTTGATCGATAAACCAAGAATTCTAGTTTTGATTTTAAATTAAAAACAATAATTTATATTACAGCTACTGGAATCATTTGGACTAAACAACTTCTTATCAAAATGGCAAACTTGAGCAATCACTACGTTACATTAAAGAGCTTATATAAGGTCGAATCAGTAAATGGAAGTAAAGTTCTTATCATGGATAAAAATAAAAAGACGCATTTTCCAGTCATGATGCATACACTCCCTACTGGTGAATCATACGTAACACTAAAATGTCTTAAGCAATTTTTTTTAGTTCCTTTCATACTATTGTTCATGTGTGTATCGCTTGTCCTTTTTATTATTTTATGTTCAATAAAGATATGTTATAATAATCACATCTTATTTATATACCATTCCATTGATTTGTAAAATTGCTTTATTATTAAAAATAAAAAATTAAGAAAAAATTAAATTTTCAAACAAATTTTTGTTATTTAAGTATGAAAATGTTTCATGTTTAATACAAAAATATACCGCTTTAAACTCAAATATTAATCGTGTTTATTATGAAGAAGTACCATCTTAAATGGAAACATCCGTTTCTTGCGTTGAAGAAAAATATTATTTTTTCCAAGCCCGCAAATCTTATTTTAAGATAACGAAATTGTTGAAATCAGTAGATAAATATTCTGTTTAAAGAAATACATTATTCTAACGAAGAAATATTATGGTTTTTTTAAGTAAACTCTTTTTTCGCTTCAAACATTGCTGTATTTAACTGAAAGTATATATTTTTAAATGAAACGCAGCATTTGATTACCATTAAAACTTTTAAACTCTTTATTCAAGAAAATATTTATTTGCGTATATATGAAACAAAGATTTTCTTGAATGAAGTGTATTTTATTCACATTAAATATACTCTTTTTTCCGTGTAAAGACGGATAATCGTTATTAGTGTTTTTCTTTTAATATACGAAAAAGTACATCGTTTGTAAAATGGTAAAATTCAGGCCTATTCAAATTAAAATTCCTGCTGGTTTCTTTTGTAATTAAAATAACACAAAAATAGTCACCAAGTAATTACACTTAACCGTAAACTCCCCGTTTTATATATTTTATAATTAAACATTTTATAAGTGCCGGTAGCAATCGTCTAACTATTTGTAACTATTTTATTATTATTAACAATCTCAACTGCTTAACTGCTTATTTAAAAGTTTATTGTGTGCCATAAGGCATTATGGTTGTGTTGTAGTTTTAATAACGTACGTGTTTCATAGCTGCCGTTATTCTCACCTCACCATTAAAAGGCTAAAGCCCCTGCGTATCTTTACTACCCATATATGCACGCAACAACTCTGCCTAATTTTTATTACTTTTTCTACGCCTACAGAATACAGTAGGTACAAAATAAAATTACTTTTAAAACTTTTACACACTATCGTGAATATTTAATTGAAGTATTTATATATTGTAAGATGTATTTAAATGCAACATTGTGGTTGAAGTTATAAGAGGGTGCCCAAGAATATATGTATACCTACCTACTTAGCCAATTAAATTTGGTTATTCTAGATAATCTTGTATTAAAATAAGAAACAAGTTTTATTAAAAAAAAAAAAAATTAGCTTACACTAGCCAATATGAGCATATTGTTTTCTGGGACACGCTGTATACATACATTTTGGTGAAATTTATGTACGAAAAAATCTTGGAAAATTTCATGATAGACACTATATACATTATAAAAGAACCCAGTACAAAAATACGTTGTAATTTTTTGTTAAAAATCTGAAAAAATTTAAAATATGTAGTACCTTCAAATGATACATTTATGGTAAAAAATTGAGAAGAGAAAACAAATATCCAACTGTACAAAAATTAGCAAGTAAATAAATATTAAGAAATGCATCATAATCCCAAAGAAAAATATAAGTTCTTAACATTTAATAAATATATTCAGAAGTATTAAAATATTCACGTTAATCAACGAATATTAATTAAAATTAAATGTTTCTATTCTAGTCTTTTGATAGATGTGGGCGATAGATGTTGAAACTATTTTAATGCAATTGAATAAGTTTTATTAACGTTGCGTTACAATTAGAGAAAAAAAATATTTCTAGAAAATGTCTGCATGAATAAGTGAGAAAATAAAGTCGGATTATTTCATTTATTCATAACAATTTGAATACCCTCCTCATTGTTAAAAAACTGAAAAAAGAACCTACAGTATGTATCTCGAATGACACATTTATGGTGAAAAATTTGGAATCCAATGAGTTGTTTAACAGTAAAATTTTTTTTTTAATTTTTGATAAAAAAATCTGAAAAAATAAAAAAAATATGTGTCTTCAAATGACACATTTATGACAAAAAAGTGAGAATTGAAGGAATTTAGTATAAAAACAAGTAATTTTTTGTTAAAAATCTGAAAAAATTTAAAATATGTACATCTTTAAATGATACATTTATAAGTTCCTATTGTCTCCTCTTAATTATGATTAGTTATACCTACAAGTACTCTTGAAGTATGATATTCATGCTAGCTTTGTTCAACTTTATTCATTTTATTTTAGAATATTTGTATCTTATTTACTATTTTAATTTATAGTAACCCTAAAGTGTTGTAAATTCATCAGCAAAACTAATATGTACTCTTTTCTTAACCTCCTTGTAATAGGCGTAGCCTTTAAACAAGTATAATAATAAAAAAAAAATAAAAAAAAATGATACATTTATGGTAAAAAATTGAGTAGTGAACGAGTAGTTTAACGGTACAAAAATACCTAATTTTTAAATAAAATTGCAAAGCTTTAGTTGAAAGAATCTGAAAAAATTGAAATGTGAATGTAAACACTACAAAATTATCCAATTTTTGTTGAAAAAACTTTGAAAAAATCTAAAGTATGTAAGTATGTGTTTACAAACGACACATCTATTCTAAATAAAAATGCAGTTAAACAAGTCGTTTACAGTGCAAAATTAATTTTGCAATTTTTTTTGTTAAAAAAATTAAAAATATTCCAAAGTATGTGACGTTCAGTAATACATTTATGATTAAAGCTTGTGAGTTGATTTTTACAATATTTTCTGTTCGAATTTTGTTTTCAAAAATTTACAAAATTATCATAGAAGTGTCTAATAATATCTGAAGAAAAAATTCATGTTCTTTTTTCAAATTTTCTGATTATAACGAAGTATAAGGAAAAAATAGGTACGGCTCTCAAATCTATTGAAACATTTTTGTTGTAGTGGCTATTCTTGTCGATAAATTTAAATAACAACGTTTCTCTCTTTACATATTATTAGTTTAGTTCAGTTTCGGAAAGTTCAAAATTTCCCTTTTCTTTCTAGATATAAAAGAAGATTTTTTTTTTATTTACACATTTATTACTTTCTTTATAATAGGTAAATATCACAGGTAGGTAGGTACACGTGGTCGTGTGTAGAAACTTCGTGACTTTCTTCCTTTCTTTGGTAAAACATCTTCAGAAAGGTATTGTTTTCCCACATGCATGCATGCATACATCCGTGCTGTGATCTTTGATTCCCGCATTTTTGTCGTATAATAAAATTTACAGGCATGTCAATACACTCACTCACTTCCGATTTCACTTGGAAAATTATTAAATGCGTTCTCGTGACTTTTCCTTTTCGGTATAAGTAACTATCAACCAACCATTCGACATAATTGCAGTGCAGTGGTTACAATTACAAGCGATCACGCAAACTGCATCCTCTTTTAGTGCCCATATCTATCTAACGTACTATCTATCTAGTAAACAGTGTGAGTAGTAAGTAATGACACTACCACCACTGAAGCCTCCGGAACTAAATTTTCTACATGTTCCACGCTAACGACATGCATTATAAATTATAAAAGTCAAGAATGCACAATTTTATGCAATTTTCTCTTTTCAACAGTGCTGCCTGCTACTATAGATACTAATTAACGAATGGCATTTGTGAGGGAAAACATGCAACAGACAGAATGAGAATGGAAACTACTGCCAATTTCTTTTTTTTCTTAATTTTAAATACTCTTTACAAGCACATTCGCTTATTTGAAAAATTTCAGAGCTTTCCAGGAAAATTCGATAATAATATAAAAATAAACAGCTGGTTGATCATTGTGGCAAAATTAAAAAACTTTTCAATGAAAAGCTGTTCCCTATTTTAATAAAATACAACATCCGCTAGCTATCACCAAATTAAATTTGCTGTGTTGAGTCAGTGGCGTAACTATACCATCCGGGGCCCTATCAGTAAAAATCGTCACGTTGTACTCAGTTTAATTTTAATAAACTTTGAGATTTTCAGCGTACTCAATTACACGTTGTATATTGTACATGTCCCACTAATGGCCATAGGCCTCCTCTCTTAGGCGAGAGGGAATGGTCTGTAGTCCCCACGCTAGCCCAATGCGTATTGTATTGGAGACTTCACATTCATCCATAGAACATAATATATCAATGCATTCATCACCTATTATTCGCTAGCTTTTCGGTAAAGGAACAACATCGTGAGGAAACCTGCATACATTTACAATGAAATAAAAATAACAATTTATTTCAATAAGATATTTATTAAGAAAAATATTTTTTTCGAGCTTTCTGTTCCGCAAAAGTGTCTATAACATCATCAAAGTTTAAAGATCGGGCCATAGAATTTTCAATAGACAGAATAGCCAAGTCTGTTTCATAGAGTTTCTTAAATAGGTTTTTATCAATTTTAGTTTTGAAAATGATCGTTCAGCACTAGCTGTAGTCACAGGAATTGTAAAAAATAACATTAATGCAGTGCATACTTCAAGAAAGCTGCAGGACATAAAATGATTTTTTATTATTAATAAATCAGCAAGGTCTTTAATACACGAAGATTTTTCTATTTCGTCTCTGAAAGTGGATCGAAAACTGAGCATTTCTCTGGCAAATGATTCAGATATATCTTTTTTATATATCTCAACCAATTCTAGAGCTTTTTTAATAGATCAGTGTCATTTAAACTTTTAAATTGGAAGCCTGAAAGACACTGAAATTTGAAACAATTTTATTCATTGGAAGGAAACGCGATTTCAGTTGGTTTATAATGATGTCTAATACTCGATAATGTTGATATTAAAAAAGAAAAATATGTCTAGCAACATAAAAAACAAAAGAGTGTTGTTGCTGTTTTATGTTACATATATTTTTGCAACTAATGTCTTAAAAGTGTATCTGCTCTTTTCTCAATACGTTGAATCTCTATACGTTGAATAAAGACATTCTTAACAGGTTATGGGCCCAGATCGCGTGTGAATGATTGATTACAAAACTCAGTTTTTGTTGTTCATGAAAATTTTTCAAGAAACTTTGCCCTGGAAAGTTAGTATATACGTGTCAACTGGACTTTGACTTTTGTATGTTTTAAAAATGGCTAGTAGTACTGAATATAAAATACAAATCGAAAAACTTGAAGGACCTGAAGACTGGGCACAGTGGAAATGGCATGTGTCTATGTTGTTTCGGGCATATGCACTAGAAGACATTGTCTACGGAACGCGAGAGTGTCCTAAGTTGCAAGAAGGCGCGAATGCGGAAAAAAGGCTCGAACATGAAACCGCGGAACGACAGTGGATGAAGGAAGACGCGAAGGCGGCAAGTTTGATAGCAGGGGCGCTAGGAAAATCTGTTGCTGAGCTCGTGTTAACATGCCGACACGCAAGTGAAATTTGGGACAAATTACGTGCGCGATTTGAACGTAGCAGTACGCAACGGTTAAACATGTTGATTGAATCCTTTTTTCGTGTTCATCGTGACGACAAAGAAGACATCAGCACACATGTTGCGAAGTTACAGAAACTTTTCGTGGACTTAAACGACGAATTAAAAAAACATGAAGAAAATGTTCTATCCGAAAAAATTTTAAACGGTAGAATTTTATCTACTCTCGGGAAAGAGTACGACAATTTTAAAGACTTGTGGGACACGATTTCGTCGGAAAATCAAAGTGTGAACTTGTTAATTGAAAAATTATGCACGATAGAATTGCGTGACCAAAATATGGTGGAATCTGCTGCGTTTGTTGCACGCGGTGTTCTTAAGAAAAATAATCAACAAAGTAAAAGTGACAATGGTGAAAAAATGAAGAAAAATATTAAACGTGCAAAACAGAAATTTCCCTGTCATAAATGCAAGCAGTTAGGTCATTGGGCAGCTGAGTGTCCGGTGAAAAAGACAGACAGTAACACTGGCAATCATCAGTCTGGAAAGAAAGCTGGATTTTTATCATATACATTTGGTGTCTCAGTCAATAATTATATGGAAGCCGACAGATGGTACTGCGACAGTGGAGCCACCAATCATGTCACTGCCAATAAGCAATATTTTGTATCTTATACAAAATTTAATGTACCTGAGAAGATTTCACTTGGAAAACGAGATGTAAGCATGCTAGCTCATGGAAAGGGAACTGTAGACATTCAAGTTCGTGTAAATAATGTCTGGAAAAATGCTGAACTGCAAAATGTTCTATATGTTCCTGAAGCAAGTGCACATTTGTTCTCTGTCAAAGCAGCTGCTCGAAAAGGTTATTGTACAAAACTTGATAACAAAAGTGTGAAACTGGAAGATAAAGTCACTGGAAAAACGATGATGACTGGATATGTCAGTTGTGGCCTCTACATACTTGATATACGCGTTGTAAAACCTGCACAACCTGATCAAGTGAATTTGGTGACATCGTCAAACACACTACAAGTTTATCATGAAAGATTTGGCCATCAACATAAACAACATGTAAAAAGCGTTTTGAAGCAGATGAACATCAATGTGGATGGGTGCAATGAGGAATTGTTCTGCGATGGATGTGCATTGGGAAAAATGCATCGGTTGCCCTTCAGAAATCGAATGAATCGACCAACAGCTATTGGTGAGCAGATCCACGCCGATTTGAATGGACCCATGTCTACGGAATCTCTCGGAAAAGCGCGGTACTACGTTTGTTTCAAGGATGATTTTAGCAAGTTTCGTCGAATTTTCTTTTTGAAGCAGAAGAGTGAAGTGAGCACAGTTCTGGAACAGTTCTTGAATGAAAGTAAGACAAATGGCCATGTTATCAAACAGTTCAGGTGCGATGGAGGAAAGGAGTTTAATAACAAGAAAGTTTTTCAATTGTTTGCAGAAAGGGGTATAGAATATTGTACTACTTCACCTTACACACCAGAGCAAAACGGTGTTGCAGAACGTGAAAACCGCACCATTGTGGAATGCGCACGTTCTATGTTGAATTCTAGCAAGTTGCCAAAAGAATTGTGGGCAGAAGCGTGTAATACTGCCGCGTATCTTTTGAATCGCACTGGGAAATCCTCCATTAAAAACAAATCTCCATACGAACTGTGGTATGGACGATCAGTAGGAAGCTTAAATCACTTGAGAATCTTTGGTACTGAGTGCTATGTACATGTAAACAAGAATTTCCGCTCAAAGTTTGACGACAAGGCTGTTCATGGACATCTGGTTGGGTATGTGAACGACAGAGATGGATTCAGAGTCTGGATTCCTTCTAAGAAGAAAGTTGTAATGAGTCACGACGTGAAATTCAAACCGGAGGTTGTTTGCAATCTGCGCACCAACATTGCAGAGTTTGAAGTTGCACAGCTCGATGTGAAGAATAGGACAGAAGGGGTCTGCCACGACGAGAGGACAGAAGGCATCAGAGAAGAAGATTTCGATACGGCGTCATGTTTCGGAGGAAGTCAAGAGTCAGAAGAAGAAGAAACGGAAGTTGATCAAGAGCGACGGAAAAGCAGGCGAGAAAAGAAGAAACCGGGATGGATGACTAGTGGGGAATATATTTACATGGCTGGATCTCCTATTGATAATTGTAAGGATCCAAGTTCATATTCAGAAGCATTGAAGTCTAGCGATAAAAATCAGTGGTTGAAAGCTATTCATGAAGAATTACAATCCCTGAAAGAAAATAGTACTTGGGTACTAGTTAATCGTCCAAGCGGTATACAAGTTTTGCAGAATCGATGGGTATTACGTCAGAAAGTCACAGATGATGGAAAAGTTCGTTTTAAGGGTCGACTGGTGGCCAAAGGTTATGTACAAAAGCAAGGAATTGACTATGAAGAAACATTCAGCCCTGTTGCACGTTATGATACCATTCGTACCTTGTTAGCAGTAGCTGCTGCAGAAAAATTAAAGCTTGATCAATTTGACATCAAAACTGCTTTCTTGAATGGCGTGCTCGAAGAAGAAGTATACATGGAACAGCCGGAAGGTTTTGGAGATGGTACCGGACGAGTATGTCTACTGAAGAAGAGTTTGTATGGCCTCAAACAAGCACCACGTTGCTGGAATAAACGTTTTGTAAATTTTATGGAAAAATGTGGGTTTCAAAACAGTAATGCAGATCCTTGTCTTTTCTACTGCAGAAACATTAACAATTGTCTGTATGTTGCAATCTATGTTGATGATGGTCTAGTTGTGGGCAGCAACAAAGCAGAAATTGAAGAATTTATGAAAATGTTACAGTTGGAATTTCATACAACCAGGGGGTCTCTCAAAAATTACTTAGGAATGAAGATAAAGCAAAATGAAGACGGGTCAATAGCTGTGAATCAAGAAGACTATACAAAGAAAATTCTGGAAAGATTTGGAATGGCAGAGTCGAATGGAGTTTCTACTCCAATTGGACGTGAAGACAGTAGTGCTGAGGAGAAAATCACGGCGAAAATTCCCTATCGCGAAGCAGTTGGATGTCTACTTTATTTAACTACAGCCTCACGCCCGGACATTGCTTTTGCAGTGAATAAAGCAGCTCGAACCATGGAAAATCCTACAGTTCAACATTGGAATCAAGTGAAACGTATTTTTAGATATTTGAAGAATACGCTAGACTATGGAATCATATACAAAAAGAAAGAAGGTTTGAAGGTCTATAGTGACGCTGACTACGCTGGTGACAAGGACACGAGACGTTCGACAACAGGTGTCGTTGCTACTCTCACTCATGGAGCTGTATCGTGGACCAGTCAATTACAAAAGTCAGTGGCGACATCTACCACAGAAGCAGAAATAATATCAGCAAGTGAAGGAGCAAAGGAGTTGATCTGGTTGAATAGGTTGCTGATTGAATTAATTGGAACTGCTAGTCAAGATAAACCTCCTGTACTCTATATCGACAATGCTAGTACAGTGAAATTGTCAAAGAATCCAACGTATCATCGAAAATCAAAGCACATAGAAGTCCGCCACATGTACGTAAGGGAAAGATTTTTAAATGGAGACCTTGCATTGGAGCACATCGACGGAAATAATCAGTTAGCTGATCTGTTAACGAAGCCATTGGAAAGGGTCCGATTCGAGATGCTGCGTGAAAGGATTGGTGTGCAGAAAGTTAAATCTTAAGTGCCATCAAGTGATAATTTTATTTTTTTGTTTTTGTCATTAAGAATTATTTTTCTTTTGGAGGAAGTGTTGATATTAAAAAAGAAAAATATGTCTAGCAACATAAAAAACAAAAGAGTGTTGTTGCTGTTTTATGTTACATATATTTTTGCAACTAATGTCTTAAAAGTGTATCTGCTCTTTTCTCAATACGTTGAATCTCTATACGTTGAATAAAGACATTCTTAACAGATAAAATATGTTCACTTTGAACAAACTTTCCGGATCTTGGAGACGCTCATCTTCGCAAAGCTCATCAAAATGGCGTTTTACCTTCCTCTGACGAGTTTTAGAAAATTCAGGGGTGATGGACCATTTTTCTGCTACACTATTTGCTTCCATTTTTAAATTTTCAAATTCATGTCGATACCTTTCCAATTCTTCTAGACAAATTTTCAAACGTTTTAAGGCATTTGAAAGATCGGTGGCTTTAGACTGAAGTGCTTTAGAGGCTGCATCGATAGTAAGTAGGATCTTGCAATGGAAAACCAATAACATAATAAAATTGTAGTTTTCGATCTTCTTTTTGAGCGAAACAGCTTCATTTCTTTCATCTGATTTGCAATTTAACAGAATTGTTTTCGTTAGCGCTTTTTGGACTTCAACAAACCGCACTTTTAAAGCAAAAACGGCATCATAACGTTCTGCCCATCTAGTAGGGTTTAATGTTTTTAATATTATTAACTTGAATTTGTATTATGGTCTTTAGTTGTCTCACTTTGGATTTTATGCAGAACTTATAAAAATATACTTTTTAAATAAAATAAAATACTCAGGTACAATGTAAAAAAATATTTTTGAGCTCACGGCCTCTTGGGCCGGGGCCCTCTTGGGTCGGGGGCCCGTGGCATTTTGCCAGCCCTGCCACCCTATTGTTACGCCACTGTGTTGAGTAATTGCAACAATAATAATAAAAATTTTCTGAACATCGCCGTCATTTTTTGTATATTTTGGGATTCTGAACGATTGTTTCCTATAACTTTTTTCGGTTGGACGAATATTTAAACTAAATTTTATTTTTGCAATTTCTCAACACCCTGTAAAACAAATTCAATTTGGTGATCCAGAGGATGGCGTGCTACATAGAGACAACTTCCACTGATTCGTATTGAAAAGTGGGTTTGAACCTTTATCAATTATATTCCAATTTTTTCAACTACTATAAATTTAATTAAAAACAATATCCTGTATTTTTTTTTCAAGTATATAAAGATCATGAAACAATAATAATTTTAATCAGAACATGTTTACGGTTTAATGAATGAGTTAACGACGACGACAATTGACAATAATGTCACGATTGTGGTAGAAATAAAATACCTTAAGATTAAGTAGGACTGACTACTGGCAGCAAGCAGCAACTAATAGATAATATAATAAAGAAAGTTGGTTTATCTTTCAAGTTTCCGTTCAAGTTACTTACAGTAAATAGTGTAGATTTACATGTAAAACCACACCGTAAGTAATCAATTTCGCTATGTAGAAAACTAGACGAGGAACAAGCAGGAAACACGCTTTCGCACTATTAATAAGATCGAAGCCCATAAATAGTTAAATAAAAAGCGTGTCAACTGAAGAAGATAATTTAATTGCATACAGTACCTTCATAATAACGTATATCAAGCTAGCACGGCAAAGTTATTTTTCCGATTTTTGACTTGCACTATTAATTTGTCGCTAATTTGTTACCAATTTCAAAAATTTGTCGCTCGTGTCTTTTAGCCATGATCAGCTGGTATGCTAGCTTGATATCAATACACATAGCGTATCTCGAAAAGGAAATATCGTAAGATGTTACTATAAAGACCATAATTTGTCGCTGAAAGATGACACATTCAAAGAATTTGTCGCTAGTCTTATCTCCAGCTGATAAGCGAAAAACTGCTAAACGGTACGAGCGACAAATTTTTTTGGATTTGGTAACAAATTAGCGACAAATTATAGTGCAAGTTAGAAATCGCAAAAATAACTTTGTCGTGCATAATATCACATTGTAAACTCTGTGTGTACGCAACCAACAACATAAGATGCAGAAAATAACACTAAATATCCCTAGACAATTTCTAACAAATCAAGTTCCAGTAGCGTCTCGTAAAAAATTACAAAAAGGTAAAAGTTGTAGTTATTTTCCGTTAAGCCAAAATAACTATAAATAGTTTTTAGTACCTACCTATTAAGCCCCAAAGAATTAAGAACAGAATATATTAAAACAAAATTTTATTATGTTTAATCGAAGACAATTTCTGAATTTCTGACGATTAATTAATTACCAGACGATAGCAATTTTAGTAACTAAATTCTTCGGAGTGCTAATACCAATCTATCTATAAAAGGATAATTATTGTCACCGTTTTTCGCAACAACTTTCACCCCGTCAATGTTTCTAACGATCGCCTAATACAAAAGCTCACTGTAAATCCAATCAAAGGACTTTTTATACGTAAAATAGAAGAAGATTTAAATTCCGTAAAAGGTAAAAGATGGTAGCGAAAGAATCCCAAAGAAGAGTACCTACTCTAATAGATTATTATAGTTAATGCCTGTGCCTGTCAGTATAATTTCACTTTCACTGTTCTCTTCCAATCACACGATCTGACCTTTGACACAACGCGTCAACTAATGAGGATTAACAGTCACAAGTCACATTAGAAACAAATACTTATACACATGTATGGAAATGGAAGTTCTTGTATTGACCTTTATAATGTTAATACAATGAAAAGTTTATTTTTAATACAAAGCAGGCATTGAACCCTATTTATGGTGTAAATTCAGTAAAATAACGATCACTTAGTTTTAAATATTTTTTAAAAATTCAAGTTTTGCAAAATCTGCCTTTGTATCTTCAGCTAAAAATCACTAAACAGTTGCATTAGAAATGTTTAGTTTTCACTTTCATCCTCTACACCTCCACTCTTCCACCCCAACTCTATTCCAAACAATTCCTTAATGTTGTGGAAAACCATCTTTTTCATTCACTTTTAAAAGATCAAAAAACATTTACTTATCAACAAAATTAGTCCCTAAAAGGCCTGTTAATTGAAGTTGATAAGCGAATGAGTAGTTGAACCCTACAAAAATACTTAATTTTTAAATAAAATTGTAACGCTTTTGTTGAAAGAATCTGAAAAAAATCCTTAAATATGTCTTTAAATGACAAATTTATTGTTAAAAACTAGAGTTCAATAATACAAAACTAATTTTTAGTTTTGCTAATCTTTTGTTAATAGAATCTGAAAATAAATTAAAGTAGCTGTGTACCTTCAAAAACACATTTACATATTTTAAAAAAAATAGAATTAGACACGTTCAACGGTGCAAAAATAATTTTATAAAGTTTTGCAATTGTGACGAAAAGTTTATTTTAAACGTAAAGCGGCATTGAACCCTATTTATGGTATAAATTCAGTAAAAAAAGACAAAAATAACGATCACTAAGTTTTAAATATTTTTTAAAAATTCAAGTTTTGCAAAATGTGCCTTTGTATCTTAAGCTAAAAATCACTTTACATTAGAAATGTTTACTTTGCGCTTTCATCCTCTAAACCTCTACTCTTCAACCCCCCCCCCCTTCCCACTCCATTCTAAACAATTCCTTAATGTTGTAAAAAACTCAACCCTTGTCTTTCCATCACTTTTCCTTCTTCCCCACCGATGATCCCATTTTATAAAAATTTTCTGTTGTAACCGATAAGAAATTGTCCATAAATATAGGGTGTAAAAGTTCAGAAAATGTTTGGTTTTTTTTTTTGGAGATCATAGATTGAACATTAGTTGAATTACTAATTTTTGAAGGTGTAGTGAAAAACACAACTTATAATTTTGATTGTATTAACTTTACTGATTCTCCCCTTAATTACTAATACAGATGGACGAAGCCAGGGAGGGAAAGGGGGGGTCTTGCACCTATGTTAATATTATAGATACTCTTCTTTTTTTGTAATATTTGTTTTTTGAATAAATATTTTGAACTGTACAGTCCGGTCAATTTAGACATTCGAAGCTACATAAATTCCCACCAAGCTGAAAATCAGTGAAATTGTTTAAAATATGAGTAAAAATAAAATTTGAAAGTTCCCCATCTGTCCCCTGTATGGAAATCTTTTTTATTCAAGGTCAAATGTCAAAAAATTTTCGCGATTTTCAGCAAAACGGTAAGTTTTATCATAAAAATACTTCAGACAAAAATTGTAGATCATAAAATTATCTATAAAATATGTATCAATATTTTTTTCCTAGGGGCCACCGTTTCTGAGATATCAGGTTAAATGGAACCCAGTCCCTTATTTTATACGCCAGTGTACCCTCGAGACAACATCTGTCTCCTGTTCAATTGCATGCGTGGCTAGGGTCTTATACCTGCTTTATGTCAGTGTGCCCAATAAATGAAATACTGTTAGTCTCAGGGTTGCCAGATTAGGGGATTTTCCCCAAATAATGGGGGATTTTTTTCCTTTGGGGCATTTTTTGGGGATATATTTTTCAGGGGAATTCATCTGGGGAAAATTTTTCTTCTACAATCTTTTTTCTTTTTGCACTAAATATTTTCTAGTTCTTGGGGATTTATTTGTCACATAGCTTATTTTGGGGTATTTTAGAGATACCTACATATTTTACAGATAATTTTATGATCTACAATTTTTGTCTGGGGTAATTTATGATAAAATTCACCGTTTTGCTGAAAATCGCGAAAAACTCATTTTTTTGACCTTTAACCTTGAATAAAATTTTTTTCATACAGGGGAAAGATGGGGAACTTTCAAATTTTATTATTAATCATATTTTAAACAATCTCACTGATTTTCAGCTTGGTGGGAATGTATGTAGCTTTAATCTTATTTTTTTTGGTCTAATTTGACCGGACTAGTATGTTTTAATTTAGTTTCTAATCAGCTAAAATAGTTTTTTTGATAAAAATCCCCTTCCTAGACAAAATTCAGCTACATAAATTCCCACCACTTGCTGTTCAATCAAACCTTTCAACTCATAAAAGCTTTGATTTTGATTTCTACTGAATATCGTTAATAGTTTATGAGTTCCTAATTTCTGAACATACAATACGATACCAGCAAATTACTTCCTCTTTACAAAAAAGGCGCTAATTTCATCATTTTTAGACATTAATTTTGTCCACTTTGTTGTACAAGCTTCACG
Source organism: Agrilus mali (assembly GCA_029378335.1). Taxonomy (NCBI): domain Eukaryota; kingdom Metazoa; phylum Arthropoda; class Insecta; order Coleoptera; family Buprestidae; genus Agrilus; species Agrilus mali. The sequence continues at coordinate 5,223,232 of CM055661.1, forward strand.
GACATAATTTCAATTGTTACTAGCACTATTTACTAGGGCAATCAAACCATTAGTTCTAATTAATGGCGAGATACCCTGAGGGTTCATTACCGTTACATTACCCTGAAGCCACATCCCACAGGGAAATGTGTTTAAGTGTATTTAAATAACTTTTCATGACATTTTTATTTATTTATATGTAACGGGTTTATAACATATAACAATCTAAAAATAATTAAATTTGTATTTCTATTCTTAGAAACTATGAACATGCATGGCTATGACGTTGACTGCATTTTTTAAACTTGTTACTGGTGCACTTAATTATGCATTAAAATGCGTTATTAATGGGCTAATTAACGGCAAAGGTGTTGGTTCATTTTGCTATTACATTACATGTTACAGTACACAAACAAACGTTGGCATAATAATGTAAAATGACGTTTCGTCCTATACCTGTAGTTATTAGAAAGGTGTTGATCTTGTCTCCTGTGGCCGACTCTATATATTTATATGTATATTGTACTAAAGCTCTTGAGACACTCTGAAATTTGACCACACCCTCTCGTCCACAAGCTCTTAAGACCTTCTGAAATTTTAATATAAGTAGGACTCATCTTCGATGGCCTGACCTTCAACGTCTTACCGTTCTTATTAAGACCTTTAAGATGTCTTTGAAGGTAATTCTTCATTTGAAGAAGTTAGACCACACTCTTCTGTCCAAAAGCTCATGAAACATTTTGAAATTGAAATCAGATGGGGAGTGGGATCTAGTGGAATTGTAATTTTCTTTATAAACATTTTATGAGTTTAATATTTTCATTTTTAATGCTTTGGAACATTAAGTTCTTTATTTCGATGCTATTAATTTAGCGCTATAATGGTTTAACGACCTTTTACACATTATAGATATATAAATATCGATCAATTTGTGTCTGTCCAGTTGAAGTTTATCCAGTGGAATCTGGTAAACTATTACTAGAAACAAATCGATTAGAACGTTGTTAATTAAATAAATCTTGATTTGGTCCATTTAATATTATACTGCAAGCGACCACTTTCGATTTATTGAACAAAGAACCGCGCCCGTGAGTTTCCGACTTGACTTTTTTTTAATTAATCCCTGCTGGCTGGCTTGCTGTTTATTAACAAATCTACCGTTCTGATTGCTTGTTAGCCACTGCACTGTGCTGTAAGAAAGTCAGTCGGTTTTTTGTTTAACGGCGGAACAATTTGCACGGCATATTTAAGCACTTAACTCAATAAAATAATGACAATAATACTAATACAATCTCTTTATTTCACTATATATAAGCGACCTTATTTAAATCTACGTACCTATTTACTAGATATGATGTAAAAATAATTATAATAATAAAAAAACTGAGCTGTTTATGCTTAATATTTTCTTAATTGGTTCAGAAGACGAGTTCTGCGCACTATTGTAGGCGTGTCCGCGCACTATTGGAGGCGTGTCTGTTCCTCCCGCTACTACCAACACTTGATGGCATAAAGGAGCGACTTATTTGAGCTGCATTCAATGCAGAACACTCGCTTAATTTCATGACCAACTGCTACTTTTATACATAATTGTTTTAAAGTACATATTTACATTAAGTGCCCACATTTGTTACAAATGTTTGGTAATAAATTTCCTCATCCGGAAACAAAGGAACCTACCTACTGGGTTATTGGTTATAAGCAACGTAAAATCTAATTTTTAACAATAGCAAAGTAACAATGTGCTACAAACCTCCATTCATAAATCAAAATAATACTGAGGTCACGCGGTTTGAACATACTTTAACTTATTCAAAAAAATATTTCGCTGTGTAACCCATTTAAGTTAACGTTAACCTTTATAATACCTTAATTAATTTAGAAGGATTAACAACATTTATTTATAAAGGAATTTCTAATTATACCGTTGCTAAATCAATAAATTGACACCGGCGTTGATACTTTACATAGTACAAGTCGTTCCAAATTTTTAAACTGTATTCAGTTATTAGGAGGTAGTTGCGAAATGAATAAATATTAATATGCAGGGCAATTATTGGCCAATAAAAACGGCTCTTAATATGGAACATTATTCTATTGTGCGTTTTACGTACATACCTAATACATATTACACTAAACAACAAAGTACATAGTCTTTATGCTAAACTAGAATATGAATGGGTTGTTGCATTTTTATTGGCACTCAATATGACTCTATGACTGGTAGAAATTTACAAATCGCAAGTCAAATTAACACAAACATGTATTTATGAATTTATATATATATATATCGAAGTGGATTTGTAGGTTGAGATAAAAAAGAAACATAAAAAATGTTAAGCAACATTTTTGTGTCAGTATCTTAAAAAATCCTCAACAATTTTACGCTTAAGCACAAGGAAGTTGTGGTTAAAAACCAGATTGTGGGCACACTCTTTTCTACAAAAGCTCTTGAGACCCTCTCAAATTGTTCTCATGTGAGGGTGAAGTTTATTTTAATTAATTTCAATTTCCCTAATACAAACTTAATTAATTAGCATTAAAACTGAAAATATTGAACTTATTAATTATTAAACCTTCAAATTATTCTTCAACTGAACCAAACCATTCTAATGACATCTACTGAAAATATATTAAAGGATAATGTACATATCAACTGAAAAAGCGTATAGTATTTAGGAGTCCAACTTTAACTACTTTTAATTATTAACCATTACAGAGACATCTATGTATTGCTAAAAAGAAATCCATAAATAAACATATTTCAATGAAAAATCTTTTTAAAGAGCATTACAATTTCATTAGATCCCACCCACATCTGATTTCAATTTCAAAAGGTTTCAAGAGCTTTTGAACGAAAGAGTGTGATCTAACATCTTCGTATGAAGAATTACCTTCAAAGACTTCTGGTCTTAATAACAATGGTAAGATGTTGATGGTTAGGCCATCGAAGATGAATCCTACTTATATTAAAATTTCAGCAGCTCTTAAGACCTTTTTGACGAAAGGGTGTGGTCAAATTTCTTCATATGAAGAATTACCTTGGAAGACTTCTTGAAGGTCTTATTAAGGGTGGTAAGTTGGTAATAAATAGACGATCAAAGACGATTGTTTCATATATTCAAATTCAAATAGACTTCATCCTCATTCTGATGGTAATTCCATAAAGTTCTAAGAACGTTTGGACAAAAGTATGTGGTCTAACATCTTCGTATGAAGAATTTCCTTCAAAGACTTCTTAATGGTCTTAATAACAATGGTAAGATGTTGATGGTTAGGCCATCGAAGATGAATCATACTTATATTAAAATTTCAGCAGCTCTTAAGACCTTTTTGACGAAAGGGTGTGGTCAAATTTCTTCATATGAAGAATTACCTTGGAAGACTTCTTGAAGGTCTTATTAAGGGTGGTAAGTTGGTAATGAATAGACGATCAAAGACGATTGTTTCATATATTCAAATTCAAATAGACTCCATCCTCATTCTGATGGTAATTCCATAAAGTTCTAAGAACGTTTGGACAAAAGCATGTGGTCTAACATCTTCGTATGAAGAATTACCTTCAAAGACTTCTTAATGGTCTTAATAACAATGGTAAGATGTTGATGGTTAGGCCATCGAAGATGAATCCTACTTATATTAAAATTTCAGCAGCTCTTAAGACCTTTTTGACGAAAGGGTGTGGTCAAATTTCTTCATATGAAGAATTACCTTGGAAGACTTCTTGAAGGTCTTATTAAGGGTGGTAAGTTGGTAATGAATAGACGATCAAAGACGATTGTTTCATATATTCAAATTCAAATAGACTCCATCCTCATTCTGATGGTAATTCCATAAAGTTCTAAGAACGTTTGGACAAAAGTATGTGGTCTAACATCTTCGTATTAAGAATTACCTTCAAAGAATTCTTAATGGTCTTAATAACAATGGTAAGATGTTGATGGTTAGGCCATCGAAGATGAATCCTACTTATATTAAAATTTCAGTAGCTCTTAAGACCTTTTTGACGAAAGGGTGTGGTCAAATTTCTTCATATGAAGAATTACCTTGGAAGACTTCTTGAAGGTCTTATTAAGGGTGGTAAGTTGGTAATGAATAGACGATCAAAGACGATTGTTTCATATATTCAAATTCAAATAGACTTCATCCTCATTCTGATGGTAATTCCATAAAGTTCTAAGAACGTTTGGACAAAAGTATGTGGTCTAACATCTTCGTATGAAGAATTACCTTCAAAGACTTCTTAATGGTCTTAATAACAATGGTAAGATGTTGATGGTTAGGCCATCGAAGATGAATCCTACTTATATTAAAATTTCAGCAGCTCTTAAGACCTTTTTGACGAAAGGGTGTGGTCAAATTTCTTCATATGAAGAATTACCTTGGAAGACTTCTTGAAGGTCTTATTAAGGGTGGTAAGTTGGTAATGAATAGACGATCAAAGACGATTGTTTCATATATTCAAATTCAAATAGACTCCATCCTCATTCTGATGGTAATTCCATAAAGTTCTAAGAACGTTTGGACAAAAGTATGTGGTCTAACATCTTCGTATGAAGAATTACCTTCAAAGACTTCTTAATGGTCTTAATAACAATGGTAAGATGTTGATGGTTAGGCCATCGAAGATGAATCCTACTTATATTAAAATTTCAGTAGCTCTTAAGACCTTTTTGACGAAAGGGTGTGGTCAAATTTCTTCATATGAAGAATTACCTTGGAAGACTTCTTGAAGGTCTTATTAAGGGTGGTAAGTTGGTAATGAATAGACGATCAAAGACGATTGTTTCATATATTCAAATTCAAATAGACTCCATCCTCATTCTGATGGTAATTCCATAAAGTTCTAAGAACGTTTGGACAAAAGTATGTGGTCTAACATCTTCGTATGAAGAATTACCTTCAAAGACTTCTTAATGGTCTTAATAACAATGGTAAGATGTTGATGGTTAGGCCATCGAAGATAAGTCCTACATATTTTAAAATTCCAGAAGGTCTTAAGAGCTTGTGGACGAAAGGGTGTGGTCAAATTTCTTCATATGAAGAATTACCTTGGAAGACTTCTTGAAGGTCTTATATTAAGGCTGGTAAGATGTTAACGAATAGACTATCAAAGATGTTTGTTATCTATATTCAAATTCAAATGTCCTCCACCCTTATCTGATTTCAATTCCAGGGGGGTTTCACGAGCTTTCCGTCTGAAAGATTGGCCATAACTAATACCTTGATAAATATTTCGAAATAGACTGTCTATAAATTTGTAATTTTCAGTTCGGTCTTTCCGTTGACAAACCAAACTCTTGTTTATACTTGTTTCGTTTTTATTTTAATTTTTCTTTTCTCTACCTTCACGACTTGTGCAAGTTCCGGTATAGTGTCAAAGAAAAAAGTTGTTTTAACAGTTAGGAAACAACAGACCAGGCAGGCATAACTGCATTTGTACCCATACTAATGCAAGTTTGTACCTACGTTATTTATGGAGCGAATTCGTTGTTACCTGGGACACTTTCACTTACTATGTACTTCTATTCGCGTGTAGGTGTTAAAACGGAAGGTTAAACAGTTATTACAATATAGTGAACAGGGAGGTGTTTCCATTAAATCGATAGTGCGAGTCAATAATTTTACTGCACAGGTGAATGTTCATTTTAATAACAACAACAATAATAATAATGGGTTACTGGGTACCGACTGTAATTGCAATACCTTCTCTATTACCTTAAGAGGCCTTTAATAGAGAGTGAGGCAACTGTAACATACTGCAAATTTATTTTAAACAAAAACTGAATTACATTTAGTACAGGGTATTTTTCCATTGGACAAATAATTTAATTATTCAGAAAGTTATTACTTCTACTTGAATGTCTCTTTGATAATGACCTATCGGTCGAAACAATTGTTAGAGTTTTTTGGAATTATAGTTGAAACAATAAGTTATATAGATGTTTTATTTGCCTAATTTAATTATTATGTGCTAAACTTGATTGAAAACGGTACTCATTCGTCTCAATTTAGATGGGTTCAACTAGTATGCGAATGAAAACAATAAACCTCTTGTTCTTGTACGTAGGTAGGTGTACATAGGTACGTTAAGCTTGCGAATAAAACGAGAAATGTTATAATCGAATGCAGTCGTGAAATTCGAGAATTACTTCTTGCAAGAAAAGCGTATTATAGGACTGCTCACGTACACGAAGTAATAAAGGCTCAAGTTACAAGTGCAAATACGACAGATCAATTTCTACAGAAAACAACACCACTAAGTACACTGTGTCCCAAATCCGTAACCTTTATCATCCTTGCATAATAAAATACAATACAATATGTACAATGATTTTTACATAAGTAGATCATCAATTGGTCTAGGGAATTCATCAGTTAATATGTTGAAAGAAATTTATTACTAGAAGTATTGGACTTCTTTAATCATAAAAATAGTTTTTTCGGAAGATGTCCAATATAAACTGTAAAATTGAAATTTAAATAAAGATGGTATTGAATTACCCATAACTTAACTTTCAAGACATCATTATTTTGTTTATTGTTAAATTAGATCGCCCGAAAAGCTCTGTGCGCCATTGGGACAGTGTCCACGCCCCTCAGCACTGATATTTGCCAGCAAACAGCAGCAAATTGAGGCGGGGCTTGTAGAGCACAAGTTAAAGGGGTGTAGGCATCTACGCTCTGTAAAAATGGATGTAAATATTTACAGAACAACTGCTTAATTTGGTCACTTTGGGTTGTTTAGCCTTTATTTTATAAGCCTTACTGCTAATTCCTCAGGATAACCCTAACTAAAAGAAATATCCATTTTAATATTATAATGAGCACTAATCGACGCATATCAACCTACTACGACAAAGTTATTTTTCCGATTTCTGACTTGCACTATAATTTGTCGCTAATTTGTTACCAAATCCTAAAATTTGTCGCTTGATATCAAGCTAGCACTACACATAGCGTATCTCGAAAAGGAAATATCGTAGGATATTACTGTAAAGACTGTAATTTGTCGCTGAAAGATGACACATTCAACGAATTTGTCGCTAGTCTCATCTCCAGCAGATAAGCGAAAAACTGCTGGAAAACCATACATTTGTTTTAAGAGATCGGATTTATTAACCAAATTTTTTAAATTAGGTTTTCCCTGTTTCCTTAAGTTGGGCAACACGTTACCTTTCGAGTGTTTGATATCTTTCCAGCAGTTTTTTGCTTATCACCTGGGGATAATGCTAGCGACAAATTCGTTAAATGTCTCATCATTCAGCGACAAATTATGGTCTTTACAGTAATATCCTACGACATTTCCTTTTCGAGATACGCTATGTGTAGTGCTATCTTGATATCAAGCTAGCATATCAGCTGATTATTGCTAAACAGCACGAGCGACAAATTTTTGGATTTGGTAACAAATTAGCGACAAATTATAGTGCAAGTAAGAAATCGGAAAAATAACTTTGTCATGCTAGCTTCATATACGTCACTTTTTCAGTTTTGTTATTTTTTTAAAAGACTCAATTTTTTTGAGAAAGCAGTAAACTTTCTAACAACCGAAATATTTAAGTTTTATTTAACGATTTGGACGCACTGTGTTAACACATTTTCTCAGTTTATTTGCGGTTTCTTGGAATAAAACTGAAACCAAAAATTAGCTTTCGAAATTATGTATAATTCAGTATATAAGAATCTTGTAGACCGCAAAATAAAGAGATCTCGATGTAAAAAAATACAAATAAAGCGTATCCGTCTCACAAAAAAAGAAAAACAAAATCGGTTTGTTCCAAATAATCATCTTTAAATCCTGCAAATCTTTACACCTCATTAAAAATTAAAAAAAAAAATAAAAACTAATACGTAACAACCAAAATTCCACTTCATTAAAATTTAATACATTAGATAGTTTAAAAACCATCAAAATATTTTTTAACATGAAAAGTTAGTTTTCTGAAAAGTTTTAGGCTTTTTTGTTCTCAAAAATACGGTTCTAGTAGTATTTACTGGTTGAAGCACTTTATTTCAAGGCCCAAAACCTTTCCTCAACAAATTCAAATTAAATAAAAAATTCGATATTTTGTTAAACTATATTTTTTTAAATTTAAGGATGTGTTGACTATTGTTACTAAATTGTGAAGTTTTTAAAAGTCTAATTGGATTCAAACCATCAACTACCAAAGACGTTTGTTACTTATATTCAAATTCAAATAGACTCCACCCCTATCTGATGGCAATTTAACAGGGTCTCAAGAGCCTTTACGCAAAAAAGTGCGGTTTTATTTACTTCTTCATATGAAGAATTACTTCGAATGGCATCTTGAAGGTCTTATTAAGGGTGGTAAAGTGTCGATGTCGAATTAAATAAAAGTTCAAAATTTCGATATTTTTTAAACTACATTTTTAAAAATGTTGTCTATTGTTAGATACTAATAAATTGTAAACTTTTTTAACGTTTAATTGTATTCAACCCGTCCTTCCGTTAGGTATCACACCATTTTGACTCATTTTCATCTTCATTTCTGGAGGCAACAGCGCGTGTGATCTGAGATGTTGCAAAACTGTAATTATGTATTATATGGAATAATAAAGGAATAGCTGCTTTCGCCGATTAGCCGGCTTAAAGTGGCCTTCACTGATCTAATTACAGGTATTATGTAGGTAAGATGTAGGATATTGTTCTCCAGCTTGGTTTCTACGTAGCGTATTACCCATAAACCTTCATTTCAATAGCCCTAGTGAACTACAATCCACACGAAAACATTTAATTTGATACATTCCGTAACACTTTTTTTTAATTTAGTAGAAGTCGTGTGGCATCCGCAACGAAGGCGGGACTTACGTACGACGGACGCCCCATCCCTCCTAATTTTATCATCGCGTTATTAAGCATACTACAAGTAAGTATTTATTTCAAAATTTTAGGAAATTAGCACTTGCGTAACAAAAACATAATTCCGCCCGCTTCTGCGCATGTTGCAGGTCACGTCAAGACCTGCCTTTGGGCGGCACTCGCGCATGTCGTAAGTTATGTGGACACTTGCTCCGCCCTCTGTGTAAACAATTGACGACAACAATAAACAAGTGTCCTATCGCCGAATTCCGCCCGTTGTTAAACAATTGCCCGAATATAAGCTCCATCTCTGGACGGTTCTCGCGCATGTCACTTGGCCCACCCACTGTGTAGACAATTGACGACAACAATACACAACTTTCGTATCAGCGAACTTAGCCCGTTGTTAAACAAATGCTCGAATATAAGGTCGGCTTTTAGATGGCTCTCGCGCATGTCGCAAGTTACGTGGACACTTGTCCCACCCCATTTGTAGGCAATTAACTCCAGCAACACTAGAGTGTACTATCGCTTCAATTTTAGTATCAAATAAATGAAAAAAGTAGATTTATTGGAGACGTTTTAATTTAATTGTTACAGTGCAAGACATTCTATTGTAGATATTGTTTAAGAATTTCTTGGTACATATCAACAATTAAATAAAAATGTCTGGGAATAAGTCTATCCTTGGAAAGTAATTAAATATAATAATTCATTTGCATTCGAAAAAAAATTGACACGTAATTAAATTCTGATAACAGTAATGAGGTGATTCTTCAAGGTCTTCTTTTAACTAGTTAATATGTTAAATAAAAATCTACTTCTTGCATCTATTAGTTATTGATAATGATTGTTAAGTAGTCAAAACAATTAAATATTTTTTAACTATAATTTATTAAGAATAAATTTAGATGAACTCTAAATTAACTAATTCTTTCCTATAGGCGTTTAATACGTGATAAATTATATGCTACACTCACCAATTTACAGAACTAAGCAGATATTTGTTTCCTTACCTGTAAAATAAAAAGAAAAATAATATTTAGTTAAAAATAATAAAAGAATATATCAATAGGTACATATTTCAAAATTTTCTAATAAATCCTAGTATTATTTTAGGGTCCTCCCAGTTAGTAGGAAACTGTAATTCATCGTGTCCTTGCTCGCGACATCTAGTGTTAACCTCCTTAAATTAATCTCTTATTCATATATTTTCTCATCTATTGACCTTAAACTCAACATAATCTTCCATGGGAAGAGTTCATATTTAAATAAGAATTCTTATAACTTCTTATCATATTGTGATTTGTGATACATAAAAGAATAAAATGAAATCTAAAAATCTACTGTTGGTTTCTATGACCCAAGTTATTTGATTAACAATAAGAACTTTCTCAAGAAACGAAACTAGAAAGTGTATTACTCGTATTATTGTGTACTTATAGTCGTAGGTTAATTCAAGACGCACAGTTGTCATACGTACACGATGGACTCTTCAAAAATGTGAAATTGGCGTGATAAGAATCAGGACTAATTTTAAGTACCCATTTAATAGCGAAAAACCACTTACCTACCAACAAGGCGATTATAACTTACATACGTAGAAAGTTAAAACATACAAGACCAACTATTTAAGACCTACATAATAAAAACGAAAAACTATTTCACAAATCACTAATGGTAGCGATTTAAAAATTTTATAAGGCGTGAAATGCATGGGGTCAGTCAGAGGCGGAGCTTGTGATTAAGAGGGTGGTGTTATTTATGTGTCTGCGCATCCCAAAAACAAGGCTTATGATATTGTAAAATAAAATTAACCCTGGTGTATTATATTAAAATATACCACCTATTTGTAGGTACGTGCATTTGATAAAAAATATTATTACACTGTTGGTTGTTCTCAATTTACTGATCCAAACTTATCTATAAAAGATATTGCTAATATAATATCCTTAAATGTTTTGGTGTATTTGAACTACTAATCCCGAGTTATTTTACATTTATAGGTCACAAACCACCCGCTGTATATAAATATTATAAATGTGTAGTGGCTAGTGTTCATGTCCAAAAAGTTGACAATTTTGGAATTTAAAAGAAAAAAAAAATATGTGCCAAAATGTGCCCGAAATGAGCTACGTAAAAAAAATTATTCAAAAACCTTAACTTTTATGACTAGATCCTTTTTATGATGATTAGTTAGCTCCACATCACTTCATTAAAACAAAACCAATTGTGTTGTAATGTGCTCAAGATGTGCTATCAAGTGCCATTAAAAAAAATATTTACTTGAAAAATTTAATTTTTATTGAAACATCCTTTTTGTGATATTTAGTTAGCTCCGCAAAATCACTATATACAAACTAAACTTATAGTGCTGTAATGTGCCCGCAATGTGCTGTTATGTGCCCATGTGAAAAAAAATATTAGAATAAAAAGTTTAGGTTTTTCGTAAAATGTTAAGTCTTCATTAATACTTTCTCTACGCATCGATAAATGTGGTACTATGAAATAGCATAATAATATCCTTAACATAGTATTCGCATATTGTTCATGAAACATCACCATACATTCTTTTACATGTTATGCAACACATCTTGTATTTAGTAAGTATGTAAGTACCTGTACTTTTCATTAGTTTACGATTGTATAAAATGTATTGTACACTATAAAATTCGTATTATTATTATTATTATCAATACAAAGTGTTATTAAACCTTTTTTTATTGTTAATAGTAACTTTTTATATTTAATAATAGTTTTCTATTAGTGTAGGGAATAAACTTTTCATATGGTACCGTTTTAGTGTTATCACAACACATAGACAAAGAGACTGAAATTTTTGCTCATTTATGTATATACAGGGTTGCTCATTAGTGCGTCAAAGGTCAATATGGCCTTTATTAAATCAGATTGGAGATTTTTTTTTATGAGAATGATACAGTATCAAAAGACGCATATTTTAAAAATAGTTTGACATATACAGGGTGAATCACTAAATCGGAGCACGTTCCAACATATTTTTTTTTAATGAAACACCCTGTATATTATTTGTTTTTCATAATCTACTTAAAATTGTCTTTTCAATGATACAAAGATTTTGGGGTTTGCATGTTGCATTGTTGAATTAATAATGAAAATGTAAAAAAATTGGTTGCAACAGGGTTTTGCTTTTTAGTTCAATACACGAGTATTACGATTAGTTGAGATGAAATATTTAGTAGTTATGCTGCCAACGGATGTACTAGACCTAAATAATAATAAAATCATAATTTTATTATACAGGGTGTTTTTTACGGTGCAGTCAATTGAGCAACCTTCAAAGAGCGATTTCTCCATTTTTTCAAATGGAACACCATGTATATTATTGAATTTTTGGAATGGTGCGTTAATTCTGCTTGATGTTTCTTTATAATATTTTATACCTAAACCTCGTAATTTCAGAGATATTTCACTTTTTTCATTATTTCCAGCTGATTATTTGTTTTTGATTTGATCTAGTGTGCTGATCGGTCAGATTTGACAAGTTGGCACAAGCAAATAATAAATGAATACGTAATGCGTCTAATACATCTAATAATTTAATACGTTAAGCGTGCTGTATTAGTGACTATTACAATTATTTTTGCATTATTGTCATTGTCGTATCATACCAGTTTGATTCGGTTCGTAGTTTTCCTGAACAATTTTTGCTTGTCACATATTACTAGGGGTTTTAGTTAAGTCGGTATTATGCAGTTTGAGAAAAACGAACTCGTTGACATAATTTTCATTATGGGATCAGCTGAACAAAATTGTTTGTTAACTCAGCGAATGTATGCACAGAGATATCCTAATAGAAGACAACCTTCAGTTAGCAGTTTGGAAAAACTTAAGGAAAGGTTCACTAGGACGGGAAATGTCAGTTATGAGAAATGTGAAAGGAAAAAGAGAACAAGTGACGAAGAAAATTTGATTACTATTATCAGTAATTGAAGAGCCATCTACTAGTTCGACACAAATATCAAAAGAAATGAATGTATATCTTAGAACAGAAGATTAGTAATTATTAAGTAATAAATATATATTCTTATAAAACAATATGAAAATACTTATGTAGTCAAGTCATTTCCCTATTCTCGTCAAAGTAAAATTTCCATTTTTCTTCGTAATAACATTAATAGTAGAGAAAGTATTAATGAAGACAGCATTTTTTGCATAAATTGTTTTTTTTACGTAGCACATAATAGCACATTTCGGGCACATTTTGGCACATATTTTTTTTTATTCTACAATTGTCGAGTCAACTTTTTGGACATCTAGTCTTCGGAGGACCAGAACCAAGACTTTACAGATATGAACACTCAAAATGTCTGGAGTAATTTAAGACAATGCGTCTTTTCAAGAACTTTTTTCAATAAATTGACGTCATTAACAACTTTTTTAATGATGCAAGAAGGTGCAATAAGTATCTCTGTATGTACGTATAGGTATATGCATACGTATAAATAATAAGAGGACGTTGTTATTATTGTACTGTTGTTGCGGCGATGTCGAACAAGAAAATATGCAAATGAATCTTTTGGTTAAAACAATGGAGGAGTGTCTTCGCACGTGTAATACACGATGGTTCGTTTCAAGGCGGTACAATAAATAGGTGAGAGGAAAGGACAAAGGAAAGAAACTTTGATGTAAGTACTGCTAACGATAAGTACCATTACATACGTTTAACGATGAATTACAAGGCTACATTGTAACACCTTTTTTAAAACGAAGAGGTTTAAGTAGGTACAGTGGATTTCATTTATAACGACTTCGGTTGTAACGACCTTTTGTTATAACGACATAACATATGAGTCTTTTAAATTTAAGGAGTAATTTAAGAAGAAAATTTGGCTGTAACGACTTCGGATGTAACGTCGATTGCGGTTTTAGCAACTAATTTTAATGAACTATTAATTACAAGATGCTAAAAATCTAATACTGACTGATATTGCGACCGAGTCTGAACACAAAACTTTTTTATCTTTCACAGATAGTCAGCAGTTGTACTTAGTAATTGTTTATAAATGTTAAGGTTGATAAAGTTAAATCTAAGAATCAGTTACTGGGTACTTTTCTTGCCTAATTTCCTTCTTTCATTCATATTCTCTTTCTCTTTATATAGCGACTTCCGGATATAGCGACGGCATTTAATGGTGGTTTCCTCGTCGTTACAAACGAAATATACTGTATATGCAAATATCTGGTGTTACTGTTGTAAACCAAAAAAAAAATAACTTGTTTAAATTAAAAGATTCACATGAGATTTTCCTCGTTTTAAATGAGATTCAATTATTAATGGATGGATGACTCCTTACTAAGTGTTTTAATTCAGAAAATAGGCAAATACAACTTAATTTAATTCAACTTCAGAGTAGTTTATTTATTATTTAGTTTGTAAATTGTCTTGTTTTGTTACACCTCGTAGAGTAGGTAACTATTATATTATAGCGTGCAACGTTCGTGATAAAAGAGTTCGAGCTAAAGACTCATCTGCATTTAGGAGGGCAGTGACCTTTGCCGATCGCGGACAGGTTCGCAAAAGTGACCAGCGAAAGCTGCAGCTGAATCGAAAGAGGCAAAGGTTAGGATATTGCACAGTTGTTTCTTGTTGCCATGTTACGCCAATGTATTAATGCATTTATTAAATAAATAATAAATGTTATGTATGTACCTAGGTGTGTGTTAAATAACAAAAAAAATGCATAAGATCTACTAAATTATTCATTGAAGGACTTTTTGTTCACTTCACAATTTTTTTGAGTACTTACCTAAATTTTTCATTTGATTATAGTGATCTCTAAATAATTATTTTCCCAAAAAAAAGTGTTATGCCATCAATTCAAGTATGCAGCGGCGTAACAATAGGGTGGCAGGGCTGGCAAAATGCCACAGGCCCCCGACCCAAGAGGCCGCGAGCTCAAAAATATTTTTTTACATTGTACCTGAGTATTTTATTTTATTTGAAAAGTATATTTTTATAAGTTCTGCTTAAAATGAAAGTGAGACAACTAAAGACCATAATACAAATTCAAGTTAATAACATTAAAAACATTAAACCCTACTAGATGGGCAGGACGTTATGATGCCGTTTTTTTCTTTAAAAGTTCGGTTTGTTGAAGTCCAAAAAGCGCTAACGAATACAATTCTGTTAAATTGTAAATCAGATGAAAGAAAGGAAGCTGTTTCGCTCAAAAAGAAGATCGAAAACTACAATTTTATTATGTTATTGATTTTCCATTGCAAGATCCTACTTATTATCGATGCAGCCTCTAAAGCACTTCAGTCTAAAGCCACCGATCTTTCAAATGCCTTAAAACGTTTGAAAATTTGTTCAGAAGAATTGGAAAGGTATCGACATGAATTTGAAAATTTAAAAATGGAAGCAAATAGTGTAAGAGAAAAATGGTCCATCACCCCTGAATTTTCTAAAACTCATCAAAGGAAGGTGAAACGCCATTTTGAAGAGGGTTGCGAAGATGAGCGTCTCCAAGATCCGGAAAGTTTGTTTAAAGTGAACATATTTTATCGAGTATTAGACATCATTATAAACCAACTGCAATCGCGTTTCCTTCAAATGAATGAAATTGTTTCAAATTTCAGTGTTTTGCAGCTTTCCACTTTAATCTATTAAAAAAAGCTCTAGAATTTGTTGAGATATATAAAAAAGACATATCTGAATCATTTGCCAGAGAAATTCTCAGTTTTCGATCCACTTTCAAAGACGAAATAGAAAAATCTTCGTGTATTAGAGACCTTACTGATTTATTAATAATAAAAAATCATTTTATGTTCTGCAGCATTCCTAAAGTATGCACTGCGTTAATGTTACTTCTTACAATTCCTGTTACTACAGCTAGTGCTGAACGATCATTTTCAAAACTAAAATTGATAAAAACCTATTTAAGAAACTCTATGAAACAGACTTGGCTATTCTGTCTATTGAAAATTCTATGGTCCGATCTCTAAACTTTGCGGAACAGAAAGCTCGAAAAAAAGATTTTTCTTAATAAATATCTTATTGAAATTAAATTGTTATTTTTATTTCATTGTAAATGTATGCAGGTTTCCTCACGATGTTGTTCCTTTACCGAAAAGCTAACGAATAATAGATGATGAATGGAGGCCTATGGCTATTAGTGGGACATATACAACATACAACGTGTAATTGAGTACGCTAAAAATCTCGAATTTTATTAAAATTAAACTGAGTACAACGTGACGATTTTTACTGATAGGGCCCCATCAAAAGAATTTTCCACGGGCCCCAGATGGTATAGTTACGCCACTGCACGTATGTATACCTACTCCCCTACAATAATTGATCCTATTCAGTAACTACCTAGTACCTATACAAATCTGATTTTTTTTTTGTTTAAAAATTTAAGGAGATACAATTACTCAGTTGTTCTTACTAGAGACGCCACTGACTTGTTGAGATTGACTAATGAACCCTAAAAAGCTAATTTTTTATTTAAACAGCTCTATCGTTTTATGTTGGTAAGACTGATAGTTAGGCACATACAGAAGGACAACAGACAACAAAAATAAAGTTAGACATACGCCTGATTTATTTTTGGCGAACAGTAGATGATAAAGTAAGTTTTCTAGCTTAAAAAGTGTATCGTTCTGTGTCATACATAATAATTTTTTTGAGACATTTTCCAATTGATTATAATGACGTATATAAAGAATTATTTTCCTATGTCATCAATTTAAGTACATATGTACATACCTACTCCCCTACAATAATTGATCCCATTCAGTACTTGGTGGATTTTTTTGTGTAAAAATTCAAGGGAGTGCAACTGCTCAGTTGCTCTCATTACAGCCGCCACTGGTTTAATTACGTTACTTAATCTTATATTCTTATATATAACCTTTTTATTGATATACAGGTCATTACGTAAATACCTACACTTTTTACATCATTATTTAGTATTTTCGTACTACGAGAAGATATCAATTAATGTATTAATTATAGAATAACGGTGCTTACAGAAAAAAAATTAAATCCATTCAAATGTGCCTGTTATTAAATATTATGATTCAAACAACAAAACGTATACCTGTCACTTTTTTAAATACATATAATTGATAAAAAAAAAGGGCTTCCAAAGATTGCTTCTTAGCCAGAGCGCCTGCGCCTAAGGTAGCAGTGACAGCGCTGGTGGGGCAAGCAAGCAAGTAGAGGTTAACTACATTACTTTGAGCAGTTTTCTAACCTTCTAATTTTAGGTTACTAAAAATATGTGGTCAAAAATAATCATTCAGTTGTTTTTAATGATGGCTTCATAATATATTTAAAAAAAATACATTTAATTTAAAAAATATGTAACGGGACCAAAAAGGAAATTAAACGATAAGCTACATATCATTAATAAGTCTTTTGTTGGCAAATAAGATGCACAGCACTGCAGATACAGCAGGTTTAACCTTTTTATTGATATATCATTAAATATCTACACTTTTTATATCGTATCTGGTATTCTCGTACTACGAGAAGATATCAATTAATCAATTAATTAATTATAGAATAACGGTGCTTGCAGTAACAAAATCGTCTAAAACCATTAAAATATGTCCGTTATTCGGAAACAACGCGATATCAAGTCACGTCATTCACATTCGTCCATTACATTACGAGTTAACGTTACTTTCGAACATGTTTGGAAATTTTTCGGAATTTATTCGAAGGCCCGATTTGAATTTAACTGTGCTTTTTTTTCAAAGAGTGCATGTTTAGAATTGTTAACGTGGGTTTTCCTACGCAAACAACTGACATGAGGTGCAATATCAAAAACACCTTTTGCATCTTTCGCTGACATTTGCTGTTAGTAAATATTTATGCGAGGGACAGGACCGGGTTTACATAAAATATGCAGATTTTAAATGCAAATAGTCTTTGATTTATGCAACTATTGCGACCTTTTTTATGCATTATCATGCTTTCAAACATAAAAATGTATCGCCCAATACGTTACAGTTGAATGTTGAATAAGAATTGTCAATAATTAGGTCATGATATAGAATGATCGTGATTTTCGAAATGATTAAAATGACGTAAATATATCATTATCTGAATAAAAAATTAATTCCACAGTTTCTGAGACAATAAGACATATACAGACAGGCAGATAGACAGGCAAACAAACGGACGGGCAGGCAGACAGACAGACACAGATATGCAAACATTTGATGATATTTAAATCCAAATATGTATTCAATGGTTTTTTATAGCATCATCTCAAACCAAAAATTCAGCAATATTTGAAATAGGCAGGCAGACATTCCCAAAAATTATTCAATAGTTTTTTGGGACAGGCAGATAACAGATTACAAACAGACACATCCTGGTATCATCTCATTCTAAAAATTCATAGACTTTTTGAGACAGACTGACAGGTAGCCAAACAGAACTTCCCAGTAGCATCTCATTCCCAAAATTCATTTAATTTTTTTAGATAGACAGACAGACCTATAGACGACACAGACACTTCGTGGTATGACAGATAGACACAGACATGGTATATACACCCCTTCGCATTGGCTCATTCCAAAAATTAAGGTAACAGTTTTTGACAAAGACAGATAAACTCAAATAGATAGGTAAACAGACATCTCCTGGCATCATCTCCAACCAAAAATTCAACAGTTTATGAGACAGACAGATAAACACTTCTTGGTATCACCTCATCCCGAAAATTCATTCAGTAGTTTTTGGGACAGACAAATGTATCTACACAGACCGACACAGATTACAGATTGATACCTCCTCATATCATCTAATTCTAAAAATTCATTCGACAGATAGACAAACATATAGACACAGACAGACATGCAGGCAAACAGAGTTTACTGCTAGCATCTCATTCCAAAAATTCATTTAATATTTTCCAGACAGACAGACAGACGTATAGACACAAACAGACAGACAGACACTTCCTGGTATGACAGATAGATACAGACATGATAGGCAGGCAGATACCTCTTGGCATTGGCTCATTTTAAAAATTCAGGCAACAGTTTTTGACACAGACAGATAAACTCAAATAGATAGGTAAACAGACATCTCCTGGCATCATCTCCAACCAAAAATTCAACAGTTTATGAGACAGACAGATAAACACTTCTTGGTATCACCTCATCCCGAAAATTCATTCAGTAGTTTTTGGGACAGACAAATGTATCTACACAGACCGACACAGATTACAGATTGATACCTCCTCATATCATCTAATTCTAAAAATTCATTCGACGATAGACAAACATATAGACACAGACAGACTGCAGGCAAACAGAGTTTACTGCTAGCATCTCATTCCAAAAATTCATTTAATATTTTCCAGACAGACAGACAGACGTATAGACACAAACAGACAGACAGACACTTCCTGGTATGACAGATAGATACAGACATGATAGGCAGGCAGATACCTCTTGGCATTGGCTCATTTTAAAAATTCAGGCAACAGTTTTTGACACAGACAGATAAACTCAAATAGATAGGTAAACAGACATCTCCTGGCATCATCTCCAACCAAAAATTCAACAGTTTATGAGACAGACAGATAAACACTTCTTGGTATCACCTCATCCCGAAAATTCATTCAGTAGTTTTTGGGACAGACAAATGTATCTACACAGACCGACACAGATTACAGATTGATACCTCCTCATATCATCTAATTCTAAAAATTCATTCGACGATAGACAAACATATAGACACAGACAGACTGCAGGCAAACAGAGTTTACTGCTAGCATCTCATTCCAAAAATTCATTTAATATTTTCCAGACAGACAGACAGACGTATAGACACAAACAGACAGACAGACACTTCCTGGTATGACAGATAGATACAGACATGATAGGCAGGCAGATACCTCTTGGCATTGGCTCATTTTAAAAATTCAGGCAACAGTTTTTGACACAGACAGATAAACTCAAATAGATAGGTAAACAGACATCTCCTGGCATCATCTCCAACCAAAAATTCAACAGTTTATGAGACAGACAGATAAACACTTCTTGGTATCACCTCATCCCGAAAATTCATTCAGTAGTTTTTGGGACAGACAAATGTATCTACACAGACCGACACAGATTACAGATTGATACCTCCTGATATCATCTAATACAAAAAATTCTTTCGACAGATAGACAAACATATAGACACAGACAGACATGCAGGCAAACAGAGTTTACTGCTAACATCTCATTCCAAAAATTCATTAAATATTTTCTAGACAGACAGACAGACGTAAAGACACAAACAGACAGACACTTCCTGGTCTGACAGATAGATACAGACATGATAGGCAGGCAGAGATCTCCTGGCATTGGCTCATTTTAAAAATTCAGGCAACAATTTTTGACACAGACAGATAAACTCAAATAGATAGGTAAACAGACATCTCCTGGCATCATCTCCAACCAAAAATTCAACAGTTTATGAGACAGACAGATAAACACTTCTTGGTATCACCTCATCCCGAAAATTCATTCAGTAGTTTTTGGGACAGACAAATGTATCTACACAGACCGACACAGATTACAGATTGATACCTCCTCATATCATCTAATTCTAAAAATTCATTCGACAGATAGACAAACATATAGACACAGACAGACATGCAGGCAACAGAGTTTCCTGCTAGCATCTCATTCCAAAAATTCATTAAATATTTTCTAGACAGACAGACAGACGTATAGACACAAACAGACAGACAGACACTTCCTGGTATGACAGATAGATACAGACATGATAGGCAGGCAGATACCTCTTGGCATTGGCTCATTTTAAAAATTCAGGCAACAGTTTTTGACACAGACAGATAAACTCAAATAGATAGGTAAACAGACATCTCCTGGCATCATCTCCAACCAAAAATTCAACAGTTTATGAGACAGACAGATAAACACTTCTTGGTATCACCTCATCCCGAAAATTCATTCAGTAGTTTTTGGGACAGACAAATGTATCTACACAGACCGACACAGATTACAGATTGATACCTCCTCATATCATCTAATTCTAAAAATTCATTCGACAGATAGACAAACATATAGACACAGACAGACATGCAGGCAACAGAGTTTCCTGCTAGCATCTCATTCCAAAAATTCATTAAATATTTTCTAGACAGACAGACAGACGTATAGACACAAACAGACAGACACTTCCTGGTCTGACAGATAGATACAGACATGATAGGCAGGCAGACACCCCTTGGCATTGGCTCATTTTAAAAATTCAGGCAACAGTTTTTGACACAGACAGATAAACTCAAATAGATAGGTAAACAGACATCTCCTGGCATCATCTCCAACCAAAAATTCAACAGTTTATGAGACAGACAGATAAACACTTCTTGGTATCACCTCATTCTAAAAATTCATTCGACAGTTTTGGAGACAGACAGACAAACATTTAGACACAGGCAGACGTGCAGGAAAACAGAGCTTCCAGCTAGCATCTCATTGCAAAAATTCATTATTTTTTTTACAGACAGACAGACCTCTAGACATGAACAGACAGACACTTCCTGGTATGACACATAGACATAGACATGATAGGCAGATGGACACCTCTTAGCATGAAGTCATTTAACAGTTTTTGGGACAGGCAGACATACACCTCCCAACATGTTTTATTTTTAACGAAAAGTAGATTTCTTGGTTAAAAATTATAACTTTCGTTCATCAAGATCCAAAACATTAAAGAGAATCAAATTTGTCATAACATAATGCCTGAGTACGTGCCTGGTTTTCAATCAGTGCCGTGCCCAATAACTGACCGGGCAGGTCATTCCCATTCCCGGCGACAACCATTAAAAAACTAGAATAACAATAATAATAATAACGATGATGATGGCATTGCGTCGTCCTGCAAACTGCAGAGGCATGTAATAAACGTTACAATAACCACGTGGGTGTCTTATAATCTTCGTCGACTACAAATAAGAAAAAGAAGAAAGGAACGGAAAATAAAAAGGAACAAACAATTTGATAGAGAAATGCGTACCTACGTTACGTACGTATAGCTAGCTGGCTATAGGCAAGTTAGTTGCACACTGGCAAAGGGTTAAAAACGGGGACTATTTATTACACAGCATTGAGTCCTGCCTGAGTCGTGCTATGCCAGTGCAATGCCGTAACTAAAAGTGCTATCTCCATTCAATAATATTGCCAGCTATACATACATATATGTAGGGTACGTAGATTTAGTTGATCGCGTAGGAAGGCATCCTTCCACATGGACGGATGGTACTCTTTATGTATTTATTCCTACTTACAAGATTTAGCTTATGAGTGTAAATGCTGGTTTAGATTATAATACAGGGAAAAAGAAACAGGAAAATCAGGGTTTTGTGGTTCTAAACAATATCCCAAAAGTTCCCAGCGATACATGTGCCGCTAAAAATGTTACGCGGGGTCAAAGGTGCTATTTAAAAAAACCCCAAGTTTTTTTTGATTTTTAATCGTAGGTACGTCTAGAGACAGTGGCGGATTTACCAGCAGGCTGAATAGGCTACAGACTAGGGCGGCAGATTTTAGGGTGCGGCAAACTGCTCAAAAAATTTTTTGTCTTACAAAAAAAAAAATATTATCTTATACACGGAAAAAAACGAGGCTCAAAAAATCAACAAAATTTACAATATTTTAGTGCTATACAATATACTGAATACACTAACGTCTGTAAATGAAAAATTACTAAACGCTTATTTATAAAATATACTATTGTGATTTTGAATTTTTAAAATATTCCAATAGCGTTTAAGTATTACATTTTAAATTTAGTATTTTTACCTATTTTTTAAATTCATTATTGCCATAATTTTTTCTTTAGGTCCACCCACACTTTTTAATTAATGTGTAATTTGTTTCACCACATAAATATATCTATTCGAAGAGAAATGGGATCCGAAAAGAAATTGCTT
This sequence comes from Agrilus mali, assembly GCA_029378335.1. Taxonomy (NCBI): domain Eukaryota; kingdom Metazoa; phylum Arthropoda; class Insecta; order Coleoptera; family Buprestidae; genus Agrilus; species Agrilus mali. The sequence continues at coordinate 5,245,996 of CM055661.1, forward strand.
AAAAATAACAATAACAAGTATAATAAAAATTTAATAAATGTATACGTAAAAAAATTGCATATTGTTGCACAGAATTTTATAAATATTATACATTTCTTAGAATGATGATAATTAAAAAAAAACAATAATGATAATATTGTAATGAATAAAAGCTGTAAATATCCATTCAACGAAAGTTCTTCTTAACATTTTTACATTTTTAATCCTAATGAATTCGTATCAATATTTGTTGATTAGTCTGATAAAAATATAATACAATCATAAAGTTGCAATTTCATTGACCAAAAATTGATTGTGAATTAGAGGCAAATTTTGAATAGCCTATGGGCGGCAAATGTGTAAATCCGCCACTGTCTAGAGATTAAGCTGAAAACGACCACCCTGTATGTATTATCTAGCAGTAGTATAATCTATTATTTCTTCTTCCTCTTTTTACTCCTATTTCTGCGTCTAATGTGTCCCTAAGTAGCCTTTAATTATGTCTCAGAAGATGTCCTCGTATCCCACCATATCTTTTCCTACAAGTAGAACAACCTACATTTACATTATTTGCAATCTTCTTCTTCCCCTTTTTACTCCCAGTTCTGCTTTAAATATTCTCTCAACTAACCTTTCACTATGACTCAGAAAGTGTTCTTTTAATCACATTTTTTCCAGTCCTTATTGACTTACATATTATTTTTTGTTCTTCTACTTTTCTTTTTTAACGTAACTCAATAATAAAAAATGCTTTTATTTCCTTGCTAAGGTTGTGGTAGGAAAAGACAACATGTATAAAGTAAATTCTCCTCTTCTATCATGTGTTTTATGTACTCCTGCAATTAATTTTCTCTGAAATGTTACTAATTTAATAATTAATAAGCTATTGGTGGTGTATTTTTGATGAAACATATTTTAAATATAATAAAAAACAATAAAATGTTTCAACAAATTTATCAAGAAAAATTCTCTTACAATTGTTTCGAGTACTGAGTACTTCTTATTACTTTCTTTGATAATGACAGATTTGTTGAAACAATTGTAAGAGAATTTTTCTTAATAAATTTGTTGAAACATTTTATTGTTTTTTATTATAGTTACTAATTTATCTACCAAGAAACCAATTTTGGAAATAGATTTTTTATATTTAATCGTTTTTCTAACAAAGCCAAAATTTTAAGAACATCAAATATGAACTATTTCTGTGTTTATTAAGAATATGCACTCACATTGTACAAACGTGTCTTCCAACGTATATCAAGCTGGCACGACAGAGTAATTTTTCCGATTTCTGACTTACACTATAATTTGTCGCTAATTTGTTAACAAATCCAAAAAATTTGTCGCTCGGGCCGTTTAGCTATAATCAGCTGGTATGCTAGCTTGACATCAAGTTAGTACTACATATAGCGTATCTCGAAAAGGAAATGTCGTTGGATATTATTGTAAAGACCATAATTTGTCGCTGAAAGATGACACATTCAACGAATTTGTCGCTGGTCTTTTCTCCAGCGGATAAGCGAAAAACTGCTGGAAAACCATCGGATTTGTTTAATAATTGTTTAAATTATGTTTTCCCTGTTTCCCCCAAGTTGGGCAACACGTTACCTTTCGAGAGTTTGATGGCTTTCCAGCAGGTTTTTGCTTATCAGTTCGAGATAAGACTAGCAACAAATTCTTTGAATGTGTCATCTTTCAGCGACAAATTATGGTAATATCCTACATTTCCCTTTACAGATACGCTATGTGTAGTGCTAGCTTGATATCAAGCTAGCATACCAGCTGATTATGGCTAAACGGCACGAGCGACAAATTTTTGGATTTGGTAACAAATTAGGGACAAATTATAGCGCTAGTCAGAAATCGGAAAAATAACTTTGTCGTGCTAGCTTGATACACGTTATCTTCCACTTTGTTTCAGCATTGTCAGTTAGTGTTGTGCACAATTTCTTTGAAAATATTAACGCACATAAGAGATAAGGGTTTTAGATAATCTCCCTGTATAAACCCATAAAGATAATACACATACAAATTTTGTTAATGCAATCTTCACGTACGTATGTTTATTTCCATAAAAAACAAAAACCGTCAAAATTCATAAAATAACAATTCATGACATGTTCATTGTTCAACATCTGAAATGTGCTCATGACAAAACGCCAAAGTTTAAAGATTGGTGACCAGCGTCGTTGATTTATTTATTAACGACTAGGATTTCCGACAAATGTGGTCGTTGCGAAACAAGTTGTCTACAACACCTACCACGTTCGTAACGTGCTTGAAAACAAAATTTCGCCGAGAGAAATGATCACATTTACGTGACATCACGTGAAAACCGAATACGCTTCCGGAATTTTAATTTAATTGCTAGGTAACTTAAATGTTAACTTCGATCAGATAAAATATTACTGGTCGTTTACAAGCACTTTGTATGTCTTTTGTCTTCCACATTCTCATTTCTTATCTTATTGAACACTGTGGGGGGGGGGGGCAGATTTGTATTTTTGGTCTAGAATAGAATCTGAGTCTCAATGAAAATGTAAAAATATTTATAATTGTGAATACTCCATAAACCATAAAAAGACATTTATTATAGGAGGGAGGAAAAGGGATTGAGCAAAATCTCGTTTAAGGAAAGAAGGGTTGTTAAAAACTCAGGTCTACTTTTTACTTTAAGAAATTGTTTTAATAAAAAGCTAATTATGGGGTAGTTACCGTTAGAGGAGGAAAGAGGGGTCTCACCAAACTATACCAAATGTGACTAAGGGAAGGAAATAGTTCAAATTAAAATAAACCTCCTCACGTAATCTATGGACATTTCTTAATGATATAAATAAGTAACCAGCATTCATCTATTTGAATATAGAAGAAGAGGAAATAACTTTTTTCACATCTCGAGTCTAAAATTATATTAAGTTATGGAAACCTCAGATCCTTATAATAAACTAAGAGCCTTCTGTAATCCACATATGACTAGGTAAGGGGGTGGGGAAGGTCAAAATTAAGATAAAACCTTCTCACATAATTAATGGACGTTCCCTAATAACATGAATCTATGATAAAGTCCAAGATGAAATTGCTGTTTGGGCTTTTTAGTTTAATGATGTGAAACCCTTCACCAGAGTCCTTATAATAATAATAAATTATTAATACCATTGTCAACCTCATACAAAATCTTAGAGACTCACCTCTGTTATTCTCTGATGGTTCATTTCCACCCACAGAAGAAGAAACGAGAGTACAATTCGTCAACTGACTATTCTTGCGTAATAGGTTTCCGGTTCTCCGTTTCCGAACTGCATACGTGTGTACCGGCACTATCAATTTTGGACGCGGAATCGAAAACTCACTCACCCTACTACCCCTCTCACTGTCCCTATCACTAACGTAAGCTACATCGGACACTTGGGTTGCTACTGCAACTTGTTTCGTTTGTTTCACACTTGGACGATTTTCTACGAATTTTTGCTGCACATTAGCACCAATTTTGTAGATATCATAAATGTCGTTCTTTAGAGACATCTCTTGATCAGAATCAATTTTCTCTGAACTATTTCGGAAGTCTTCGTCGTCTCCTTCAACGCTACCATCTCCTTCTTCGTCTTCTGAATGGCTGCTACTGCTACTGGACGAACAGTAAATATTCTTTGGAGGAATTCTTTGACGAATCTTTTTTGGAGATTCATAGTAACCACTGTCGTTACGGTCAAGATTTACATCAGCACCAGTTGGTGTAGTGTTAGAAGGTGTTTTAGCCAAAGATTCAGCAGAACCAGTAAAACCTTCTTCGTTGTCTCGAAGATAATCGTTCTGGTTGTCCACCCATGAATGAGTTCTAGTTTCTGCTGTGTTCTGCTCATCTTCATCAGACCTATTGTTAGTTCCATTCTTTTGTATTTTCATTGGCAAGGCGTACAGGGCTTCGCTGTTGTTTTCGCCATTGTAAGGAACAACTTTGAGATCATCAGAATTGTTTTGGATTTGACAGGTCTCCCAGGATCGCAAATCAGAAGAATTATCGTCTTCTAAATAGATGAGGTCATCTGTATTTTGGATACTTGCCCCTATTTCTGTGCTTTTGTCATTGAACCTGACCGATTTTTTTGTGAGATGGTCTTCAAGATCATTGACGACTTCTTTGTAACGGTATACATTAGCGTTTCCATTGGGAATTTTCGTACGAGGTTTTGGTTTTGGTATTTCCATTGGTGGATTGAAAACATCTTTTCCTTCAGAATCGTTTTCCCTTTCGCTACCATTTTTTATTACAATATCAATGTCATCCTGGTTATGCGATACTTCTTCCTTGCTGTTTCTTTTGTTGTTATTACCAAAATATTCCATTGGGTTAAATTCACTCTGGGAAAAAACCAAATATGGTTTGGTTGATTGTGGAGGGTGGTGTCCGTTGTTGGTGCTGATGGTTTTGTGTACGGATGGAGTGTCTTCGGTTTTACTTTTCAACTGTTTTCTACTTATTTTTCCATAGCCTTGATGGTTTTCTTCAAAATTCTTCCAGGATTCTTCGCTGTCAGAATTTTCAGCATCCTCAGAATGATTCTGGTGACCGTTCATGACAACGTCAGGATTTGGTTGTTTCATAAACGACCAATTGGTGGTGTTACTGTAAGCATTTACGTTCATTTCTCGATGTATATGATAATAATCGTCGTATTCATCAGAATCAGTGTGATTAGGTGATACGATTTTGTTGAGATCATGCAAATTCTTTTCTGATGCTGATTTTGTAACAGCAACGTTTTTTGCTTTAGGTTTTGAAACATTTTGTTTATTTTGGCCGTTATTTTGGCCGAATTGATGGACAGCACACTCACCACTTCGCTTCTTTTCAAAAATTCTTTTTGGGGTGGATTTGGGGATGACCATTTCATGAAACGACGTACTCCGACTCAGATGTCCATTTGTAATTTTGGGTTTCCTGTCTAGAGTGACATTATTACTATTTGTTACATACACTTCATGGGTAGACGAATTTTGGCTGAAGTAATATTCGTCTATTAGATTCTTGTTCTTGTTATTGAAATGAGACAAATATTTGTCGCTGTGGTAACGATGATTTCGGATGCTTCCATTGCTACTTCCTTTATCAGATACGGAACCATTTTTGTGATTCTTTTTGTACTTTTTTCTTTCTAAAGTGTTCTGGTATTTGCCCATCTTCGACCCAAAATTGTAATCTGAGCTACTCTCGCTTTCGTACGAGTTGGGGATGGACAAATTTCGTTGGGTATCTTCCCAACTTGCTTCGTATAGGCGACTCCTGGTGCTGTTGGGAATGTCCATTTCCAGCCACGCAGGGTCGTCCAGGACAGCTTTTCCAGGGTAGTGTTTAAGTTTCATTTTGAATATGTTGATGTTGGCTTATCTGTTGATCATGATGGTGATATTTTGACTTCTTTGATTGACATCTACAGGGTGAAAAAAATACTTAACATCTCTGTACCAAAGGCCATTAATGCCCAATGAGAATATCTGATTTTTCTTCGAAATATACGTACATATGTACGTAAGCCCAACCTTACTTAACCTAATTAATTTAATAAATATAACCTCGCTTATTGGCGAAAAAAAAAATATTGATCACTTTCATTAGCACATAAATCCCTCTTGTATTGTTTATTATGGAATGTTAAGAATTGAAAGTGTAAAATAAATAAAGTGGGTCGTCCTGTAGTCAGTCTGTAGAGTAAGTGGGAGTGTGTAGGTAATGGTAAAAAAATAGACCAGTAGGACGAGAAACGGTAATGTTTCTAAAGGCCCACGGCTAACACTAAAATTGGTTCGTCACTTAACACGAGACAAAGAATAATCGTATGTAATAGTTCATATTGACAAACGTCCATTTATTTACTTACTCACTCTTAACAGAAGTAAAGTTTTTGTTAGTTAGAAGTAATATTATTGTGTGGCGAGACATTTAATAACTACGTATTTAAATTCAAGGAGAGTCCAAAAATTATTCATGAACATAGACCATTATTATAAAAATAGATACCTACACTAATTGCGGACTAGTTAAAAAAGGAAATCCAACATCTGAGGAAGGGGAAGGCAAAAAAAAATACTAACAAATTACTGAATTACATCATGATATATATACAAAATTAAAGGCATTCTAGATTTATCAAAAAAGAATGCACGACGACTGGCTACACGATGCCATAAGGGGTAGTTTTAAAATTATCGTATATTAAATAAACCCAAAAAAAAATCAGGGACGACTTGAGCAGGTGAAAGTTATAACGATAAAACTTTATGATACCTATGCAAAATTTTATATTACTATAAGAAGGGTGCAAGTTATTATTTATATGGTAATTATTTTTCCAGTTTTTATAACCTAGTAATTTAATCGCAGGCTGTAGATTAAGATCATTACGACCCTGCTGTATCGCTTTACGTTATTATTTTCTTTCTAATTTATTGTGCATACAGAATGACGTTTGAGGCTAGAATATTTTAAAAATAAAAACGAAGTACTCAAAACAAAATTTATCAAACAAATGAATAGAAAAAAAAAGTAAAATAGGTTTCGACTGATTCTCTTTAAAAAAATAAGTAAAAACCCAATATAAAATTAAAATTTTCAGCTAAAATGTAAAAATTAAGACAAAACCACAGAATACTTACTGTTACTGTTAGATTTAAAGAACGTTTTTCTCATCTTTTGTATATTTGTAATGGAATACATACAATAAAAATCTAGTGTAACTTCCCACACACAAAATCATACTCTAGCACCTTGTTTTTTTTTTGGGAATTTATTTTCTATATTTCATCTCAGCGGTATGTATTTTAAAATTTTTTTTACTGTTAGTGAATGGTCATTGTTCATGTTCATGGTAACGTTTATTTTGTATTGTTATCAGTCCCTGAATTGTGTCGATCACTTAACCGTGCCGACCATCAATTATATTAGAGGCTTTGAAGTAAGTATCTATCGTGGATGGACAAGAGAGGTTATTGATTCCCGAATGTGTCATCGTCCTTTACAATGCCGCGGACTTTTGATTAGTTCTAGAGCTATGGTTGTATAGAGTGCATGTGATAAGCAGGTTTATATTTTATTTGTGGTAGGTAGTTAATAAAAAAACGTAGTGTTTTTTAAATAAAACAATAAGGAGTAACTATCTATATGAATCGAAAGAGGATAAAAAAAGGAATCGATTGAAAAAATAAAAAATGGTAGGTGCCATTTGAAAAAACGAAGTTATTCATGTTTGAAGTTCTTAAACTTTAGAATTTTATTTTGAACGCCCTGTATAAATTATTTAGTTCAATTTTGTCAAGGCGTTAGCACTCATATTCAGCTATTACTAGTAAAAATTTCAACAGTCTGAGTTGTATTTTGTGGAAGTTATGATTTTTTATAGTTTGGGTTGCGATGGTGACTTTTTTTCTATAAATTAAATTAACTCAGAAACCGATCGTCATAGATTGTACTTAAGTTGGTTATCAAAAATTTACCTTAGAATTAGCGTAAAAAATATACCATTTAATTTAAAATAACAAAGTTGGTGTCGACTTCCGGTATAACCGGATGTAAATCGAACTTGAAAATATTTTTAAGATGAGTGGCATAAACAATAACCAAATGATCCCAAGTTTCAGAATTGAATTCCTTCTACTAATTCATATATGTCCTTCTAATAGCTCATCGACTTGAAAAACCCTGTATATGTTATGAAATTTTCTCAGTAACCAAAACTACAGTTAGTTCACATGCAAAACAACATACGAGTACACTGATAATATTATTATGCAGTTAAATTTCTAGCTGTGCAAAGAAATTATTTTGATGACCCGGGTGAAAGGTTAATTGGAATTTAATGTGCTAATAAGCAATCATTCCAAATGTGGCATACGGGAAACGGTCTGTATGACATTTTAAATACACCGTGTGTGTGTATCGTTAATATAAGTCCATTAAATAAGCAAAAAATATGTACGAGATGCGTACTTATGTTTATATTTTCGCAAATGCTTTTGATGAATTGATATTTCTAATGTAACTGAAAATACTTGGTTGCTTAAAGGGCAATGACTGCTAGCTGCTGGTTGCTCTAATGTAGGTATATTTAGGACTTGAGATTTTTTATCAAGAACACACAGAGTTTTAGAAATGTCCTCTAGAGCCTTAATTTCTATTGGTTTCAAAAAAGTAATAAAATAAGAATTTGAAATTTATACATATATAATACTGGTTAAATTACCCAGCAGTCATGCACAGTTTTCACTGATTATAAACCCAATAAGGGGCTGTTCATAAAATACGTCACACTAAAATTTTTGACCCCCTCCCCCCGACCCCCGGTTGTCACGTTGTGTCACACTTTCTGCGACCCCCCCTGAAAATATTACGTCACGAAAACTAAACACCCCCCTCCCTGAACATAATAATTTTTTAATGATAATACACAAATTTTGATAGTGAAAAATATTTATTTTATTTTCATAATAAAATTTAAATAACAATCTTTTGTAACGAACAAATAAATAATATTTCTATTTATCAGAAGTCCAAGGATTCTGTAAAAATTCAGTAAAATTTTTTGATGAACGGCGAACGTCACGTTGCCGTAGACCCCCCGTCCCCCCCTTATCACACTCAGCGAGACCCCTCCCCGCCCTTGTATTCGAACGTATTTTATGAACGGCCCCTAATAGAAAACTTTATTGCCAAAATGAGCACTACGAAAATATTATTTTGGTTAGTTATTTTTTGTATCAGTGTAGTAGATTCTATAATGTTCAGGAGCATTACGAAATCTGGAACTTTCAAAAGTTTTTACATTCTAGAACCTTCTTTCTCTAGGATTCCATAATATCTTCGAACGTTCTGGGAAATTAAAGAACATCCTAGAACATTCTCAATATTTCTAGAACATTTTTTAACCACCTAGCCATTCCTAGAACATCCTCGAACCTTCTCAAAAGTTCTAGAACATTTTCTAAGCACCTAGACATTTCAAGAGCATCCTCGAACCTTCTCAAAAGTTCTAGAACATTCTCTAGTCATCTAGAAATTTTTTGAACATTCTCGAACCTTCTGGGAAGTTTACTAAAAAAATGTCTTAAAATTTTCATGAAATTGTCTAACAAAACGGATTTAATTTTAACCTGAACAAAGCTGCAAAACATCCGGGTTTAAAATATTAATATAATATGTATTTTAGTATCCACAGCATCTGTAACTACAACATTAGTACATTGAACTACGTACATACCATACATATGTATGAAGACATGTGTCTAAAAACTTATATTTGTTTGTGTGTAGTTAGTACATGACATTTTTTTGGAACAGTTTCGTTACTTCTTTGCAAGATTATTTAAATTTTTTATTATTTTTAACAAGTTGAAAAACCTCTAATACAATTTTTAGACTAGATAAGAAAATAAAAAATGCAATTTGTAGATAATAATAAAAAAGTGTAAAAGTTATATATACCTATAGATTTACGCAGAGATTCAGATTCAGGATTTGAAAAGGGGTTTGAATGAAATACCAGAGTAATATGCTCATCAAATAAAGTCGAATTTTTAATTCTTTTGACCCAGAGAGGGGGAGGTCCGGGCCTTAAACCCCCCCCCCCTGTGGATCTGCAACTTATATACAGAATATCGAAGAAATATTTGTTCGTTTAAGTTTAAAATATGCTTGTAAGTTTAGGGTGCCTACAATATTTTTAAAATAAAAGTGAAATGATGGCCAATAATCCCCATAACGACATAACCAAAACTTCTCTTGGAAGAAGCAGATTTTTATTTGATTATTATTAAACATTATCTTTTAATAAAGAGATCAGATGGGATCGAAAACTTCTCTTGGAAGAAGCAGACTTTTATTTGATTATTATTAAACATTATCTTTTAATAAAGAGATCAGATGGGATCGTGATCATTTCCGGAACAATTTTATTTGTTAGTAAATTTTTCAAAAATAAAACATTGTTGGTATACATTTTCAGACTTCAATTGAGTATGAAAATATTCAAAATATAACCTGACATTTGAGGATGGACTTGATTTTGTCCATAATCATTAGGTATACCTTAGTAAATTTAAATTAGGTTTTTATTATTCATTTTTATAAGTATGTACATCTAAAATCAATCAATAATAACGAAATTACAGAATAAATTACCTAATGAAGTTATTTCTATTGCTTTTCAGGAATTTTTGTAGCCAATTCTCGTACGACAAATGTCATGGAACACCAAGTTAGGAATGTAGATTACCCATGTAAATGTAAAACAAATTTTCCAGACTGCATTTAGATATGTATACATTTATTTGTTAATGTTAAACATACGTAAAAGGTATTCTAAAAATAGAGGCATTTGTATCGTTCTAAATATGCGAGTGATTTTATGTTGGGGCTTTTAGCTGTGAACTACTTTCTAAACGCCCACTCTCTGATTGGTTTTAGTCCATTTTGGTAAGTATATGTTCATCCTCGATATAAAGAAACGTTTAGTATTGTACTTAAATTGAAAGCAGAAGATCAAGGTGATGGATATGGTGAATCATCTTCAACGAAGTGTAATGACGACATGCTTCCAAAAAAAAAAACTGATGAGGATTCCCTACTTTAATACATATGTAAGAATAAAATTGATTTTTTATAGAACAAAAAAATTAAGCCAAAAGAAACGTGGTCTGGTTTTTATACAGGGTGTTCAATTGGTGCGATATCGGACGATATCTTCCTACAGGATAATAATAGGGAAAAAAATAAATACAAAGTAAAAGTGGAAAGTAATATTTTTTCATATACAGGGTGTTCATTAAATGCGTTATGAGGCGTAATTCTGTTATTTTAAATAGAACACTCTATTTTCTAACCATCTAGAGATTTCTAGAAAACTCTTGAACCTACTGAGAAATTCTAGAACATTCTGAAATATCTGAACATCCTCGAGCCTTCTCAAAATTTGTAGAACATTCCCTAGCCATCTAGAGATTTCTAGAGCAGTCTCGAACATTCTGGGAAATTAAAGAACGTTCTAGAATCTTGTAGAAAATTCTAGAACACCCTTCAACTTTCTCTAACCATCTAGAGATTTCTAGAACATTATACAACTTTCTGAAAATTTCTAGAATATTTTTAACCACCCAGACATTTCTAAAATATCCTCGAACCCTCTGGGAAATTCAAAATCATTCTAGAATCTTCTAAAAAATTTTAGAACTTGAAGTACATATTTCCATTTTTTTCTGTTCCACTTCTGACTGTGCTTTTGATTAAATATCGATATGTACTTATTTTATTACTTTTACCATGATTGTTTTACCCTATTCTATTACGCGTAATTCATAAAAACTGTACAAAAGAATACTCGTTAGGACATTTTACTTTGTATTCGTTTCTCATTTTAATTTTATAAAATTTAGAGTGGAAAATGACATATTTTTGAATCAATTTTTAAAAATATTTTTGTATATAAATTATGTACCTATGTACTTAGATCCGAAAAATAAAATAATGCACCACAAATTTCGATTTATTAATGATGTGTAATAGTTCCTACAAATTTTAGTGGATTACTGACAGCAGACATTTGGGGGAACTCATGAAAAGAAAAAAAGAATCAGTAGGTGTAAATTAATTAAGATATATTACCAAAAATTTTTTTTTATATATATATATATATATATAATACTTATCTCATATATTAAGTTTAATTTTCATTAGGTCAAATAACATGGCACGTGTGCTACTTATCGTTGAATAAGTTATTACAGTGACTATTTCCTACATATTTTTAAGTATGTACTTACTTAAAGAGATAACGTGTTATTACAAGTTGTCATTTCACAATCACACCGTAAGACGTTTTGACAACAATTAATTAACGTTATGATGTGTCAAGAAACACTAATTAGTCTGCACCAAAGTGGCAATAAACCGGAAAATGCTTTTTGAAATTTCATATACATATGTAGGTAGGTTAGGTACTCATGTACCTACAATAAAATTACATTTCGTTGACCTTGCTGTATACATGTACGTAAATGTAGTTTTAATAATTATTTAATTAATTAATCTATTGTCTTTGTATCCTTCTATTTTGTCTACCGGAAACAAAACAATGTTATAATAAATAGTTCGCGTATTTTACACTTTCACAGTTAATTGGATATATGTACTATGTGCAAAAAAATGGAAATAAAAAATAAAAACAATTGGTCAAGTACGAGTTTGTATCTACATTACATACCTAATCAAATTTATATAAAATTCTCGTGTCACAATATTAGTTACCATACTCCTCCGAAACGGCTTGACCGATTTTTATAAAATTTTATATGCATATTCAATAGGTCTGAGAATCGGCTAATATCTATTTTTCATATCCCTAAGTGATCAAGGTTGTCCACCTCTAAGTTTGTTTTTTTATGTTTTGGACAAAATTTTTTATTTTTATTTTTTTATGATTTAGCATTTAAAAAAAATACATATAACCCTTAATTTTCATCCTTCTACTACCACAAACCCCTATTTTTTAATAGCGATTTTAGTACTGTAATAATCTCTCAGTGGTCGATAACTGATCAATTATTATCAATCGATTAGTCATCCCCGCCAGGCGTTTACAGATGTCACTACTCACCCAGCAAACAGCACGGAGTGGGGATGAGAATGAAGCAGATTTTTTTAGAATGTTACAGGGAGTTCAAATATGTTCTAAAAAGTAAAATAATGTTTTATTTTAACACTTCAGAATGATTTGGCAATGTTCAAGAATGTTCCAGAATCTCGAAGATCATTCCAGAATGTTTCAGAATGTTAAAAAAAGTTAGAAAATGTTTTGAACCATTATGGGATGTTCTGGATAGTTCTAAACTCGTGAATATTCTAGAATGTTCTATCAAACATGTAGGTAATATATTCTTACCCGGGCAACACCAGGTATTGCTGCTGGGGTTTAGTATATAAATATTTAAAATAAAAATAACTGTTGCACCGGCCGTGAATCGAACCCGGGCCTATGAGGTCTTGTCTAACACAAATTTTGTCTTTATTTAGGACAGGGGTTATTATTTTTATATTCTGTTATCAGGTCTAATAGAAAAACTGATTTATGTAAAATACTACAAATTATGTACAATATTATGCATAATTAATTATTTTTAATTAAAATTTCCATTACTTAATTTAGAATAAATAGGTACCTAAAGATATCAATACCCAATGAGGGTTGTAATTCTTTTTTATTTAATTAATTAACCGACACCAATACCAATGTTTCATATGCTGTTGTGAGATTTTTTTCAGGGTACTTTTTATATAATTGTAACGAATTTTCTAGTTAAAATTATTTATTTAAACAATATATATTGAACGATACTATTTACAGTAAGAATTTGTACACTTCAACACTAATAACTATTTATTTAACTGACAAACAATGATTCACTTTATTTATATCATTTTTGTATATTGATTTGAATGATTATGTAACGCATCCGGAAGCCAACTAACTAACTGCTCTCGAGGTAGCTGTCTGTCTACCTATATTTAATTGTCGAAAATATTAGAAAAACACTAGACGGTCTCTAGACTTTTCCGGAAAATATGAAAAAGAACGTCGATGTATGAAATCGTGCCGCTTGTCACTTACAGAAGGTTTAAACCGAGTCAAAGGACGCCGCCGTATACACATAGTGCGTAAGCGGATCGATCTTACTCATAAGTATGTACATGCATACCAACCAAATCTACGACATCATTTGCGAATCGGAACTATTATGAAAGTACCTAATATTTTATTCTTGTTTTTATTGAATTAATGCATTAAATTATTGTGTTTTCAATTTTGTTTTCGACAAATATTATAAGGTATATAATAATATAATATAAAATAAAAACACACGTAAACATAAAATGATAGAAATGGTTATCTACTTTTTATCTTTCTAAAATACCTAACTGTAGTAGTTGAGATGACCCCATTCCATTTCTAATGACGTGTGCATGTATCTTTTTAGAAGATTTAAGCAATTTGTAAACAACATTTTGTTAGTTATTGGTTATTATGCATCTTGACAGAATATACCCAATTAATTATGACTTAACATTAACAGCAATTAACCCGATTACTTTTACGTTCGTAAACCGATGTCATCGGATTTTGTTATTAATTAATTTATAATAGATTCAAGATTTTCAAATCGATGCATAAGTTGTAAGTTACTTTTAAAACATTAATATATTATGTACATATGCAGACAAAGGAAAATAAATAAAATTCAGAAATCAGTAAGGAATAAAATATATATATATATGTATCTATATTTTATATACTGGGACTGGCCCATTTTTCTTAATTAGCGATTGTTCAAAATAATTTTCGTAAAAACAATATCCAACAACACAATAAAATAATATAACATATTTATTTGTTATAGGTTATAAATACATACATACAAACTTTACTGTAGTCATAAAAAAATTCGCGACTTCCCATAATAAAATATTATCTAACAAAACAATAAAATGATTTCCAAATAACATTTTTTTTTACTGTAGGTTATAGGCCCGCCCATATTTCTTTTATTTAAAGTTAATGGTAAAAAAAACAATAAAATTATTCCATTCCTGATGGTTATTACTTAATGTCAGCTTCAACCACTCACTCATTCCCTTTATTTATATTTTTTTGTCTGCAACCGATTACGCTGCCCAGTTGGTTCAATCTGTGCTTAGGAATAATATGAGCAAAACCAGTTGCATTAATTTGCATTTATTTGCTCATGGACTCATAACTTAAGTTGTCCTGTACAATGCACGTAAATAATCATTCAGGTATTGTGGACGATATTTTGCTGGCAAAAGAAAAATGACATAAAAGAAATCCAGCTTCGAATAACACTGATGAACACAGGATTTGTGACATGACATACTTTCAGGTACTAGCACGACAAAATTATTTTACCCATTTCTGACGCACTATAATTTGTCGTTAATTTGTTACCAAATCCAAAAATTTGTCGCTCGTGGCGTTTCGCCATAATCAGCTGGTATTTTAGCTTGATATCAAGCTAGCACTAGAGCACTACACATAATTTGTCGCTGAAAGATGACACATTCAACGAATTTGTCGCTAGTCGTATCTCCAACTGATAAATAAAAAACTGCTGAAAGACCATCAAACAATTAATCAAGGAATTCTTTGTTACGTTTGTTTTAAGAGATCGGATTTATTTACCAAATTTTTTAAATTAGGTTTTCCCTGTTACCCCCAAGTTGGGCAACACGTTACCTTTCGAGAGTTTGATAGGTTTCTAGCAGTTTTTTGCTTATCAGTTGGAGATAAGACTAGCAACAAATTCGTTAAATGTGCCTTCTTTCAGTGACAAACTATGGTCTTTACAGTAATATCCTACGACATTTCCTTTTCGAGATACGCTATGTGTAGCGCTAGCTGATTATGGCTAAACGGCACGAGCGACAAATTTTTGGATTTGGTAACAAATTAGCGACAAATTATAGTGCAAGTCAGAAATCGGAAAAATAACTTTTTCGTGCTAGCTTGATATAGGTCTTTAGATGTCTCTAATTTATTTTGTTTTCCAGGGGGATTGTTTTCCTATCTTCTAAAAGTCCCGGACCTAACACATATATGGCGCTAATCTTATCGCATTCTCCGCTTTTTCAGTTAGTACTAACCATAAAAAGAAAGTTGTTAAAAATCATGATATTCTACTCATAAGTTTATGAATTATTGTGGTAAGAGTGACATTACTTTTGTTACTTTCAAAATAAATTCGGTGGAATGATTGTGGGGCTCTTGATGAAGATTACGTTGGTGAATAAGCCAATTTTGAACTAAAAAAAACAACGTTTTCTTTGTAAGGCCTGAGACTTTTCAGCCCATGTGTTATAGTCAAGAACGCACAGCACCTATTGAAACACTTTTTTGTTACTCTAATCACACTAATATTATAAAGGCGAAAGTTTGTATGTAAGTGTGTATGTTTGTTACTTCTTCACGTCTAAACGGCTGGAGCGATTTTTATAAAATTTTGTATGGAGTTAGCTGACACCTTGGATTAACACATAGGCTACGTTTTACTGCGGGAAAAAAGCTCTAAGTACCTTAACTAAAGCTGTGCTGTAGCTTTTGGAGATATGTATTTATTAGGGAAAATGAATTCGCGGAATTTATAAATGCGAAAGTAACTGTCTGTATGCTACACAATCTCGCCTAAAATTTACTGAACCGATTTAAATGAAATTTGGTACAGAGATAGTCTAGAGCCTGAAAGTTTTTGTTTAATGACTTCGTCCAAAAAGCTTACGGCCCAGAAAATTAAAATATTAAGTGTAAAAAGGTATAGAGGTTTTGTTTATTTGGACCAATAAAAGTAGTTGAATACTAAGCTATATAAACTATTTTAAACTATAATTAAACTATATTAATCTATAATAATATAAATGCGAAAGTAACTCTGTCTGTCTGTGTGTTACGCAATCACGCCCAAACTACTGAACCGATTTAAATGAGAATTTGGTACAGAGATAGATAAGTAGACATTTAAAGCTAGAGGCTTGAAACTTATTTTTTAGGCTTTTGATTAGATATAATTACGAGATTTAAAGTTTTTAAAAATTTTACCCTAATGGGGGCAAAAATAAGGAATGAAAGTTTTTGTGCAATGACGTCAGCAAAAAGGCTTATGGCCCAGAAAATAAAAATATAAAAGAAAAAAATTTTAAATGCTGCCAAAAGTTACTATTTTACGCGGACGAAGTCGCGGGTATAGCTAGTCTATAATATAATGTGCATACTTCGCCTTCCCAAACTGACCCAGTAAGAAGGTACCCCAGTATCATTTAAAATACATATTACAATAACTTTTCCTACTTCACCATTTATGTACTGCAGGTAGGTATATAAAAACAAATTTCTTGAAAGTAACTGAATAGATAGATAGATAGATGCTTTTATAATAAATTCACTTACATGTATTGCATTTAGTTGGTGACGACAAAAAATAATTACTTATACTATTCACTATCTATCTATCTAGCTTGCTTGCCCTATTTCTGGCACTCGCGCGTTTTCATTAAATTAATTCGGTGCTGACCTGAAACGAATTCGATTCAATCAATTCCTGATTGAGTTGACTGGCACTTCGAATGATTTGGTTGCTACCGCGGTTATTGTTGAAGATTAAAAATTGTTTACAGCTAAATCATCTGATCGACAAGAAATTAATTTCGTTTATTTAGCAACACTGCTTGCTTATAGAACTTTCATTAACCCATTTTCATACCATTATTATTATTCTTTGAAAGAAATTTAGGAATCTTCCGGTTAATTGAAAGTGAATTTCTCTTCTTAATTAAAAATAGTCTTTATTATGTATTATTACTCTCATAAATTCTATACATAGTAAGTATAATGTGACTTTTACTTCCCACGATTATAAAATAAAAATAATGATTTATCTATTCATTACTATCGCTACTTGAATTTAAGATGCAATGAATTGTATAACGAAACGTCATTATTATGGCGGTTATTCAATAAAAGTATATTTTACTTATAGTAAAATTACTTGAAGGTGCTTCTAGGTCAATCATTAAACGACATATGGTACGTAATGTAGATATATCATTTTTACTATTGATTTATATAAGTTCGTTTGTGTTGTCTATTCCTGTCGTAACCTTATAATCCGTTAGATTAGAATCATAAATTCACTCACTACATTCTTAAAATTCTAAAAGTTTTCTATCTTGATTTATGCATCTTTGTAATACTTTTAGAGTATTTATGTCAAGTCTAAATAACTAAAAAAAATTGCTACAATGTAAATTATAAAATTCAGTAAAATTTTTTGATGAACGGCGAACGTCACGTTGCCGTAGACCCCCTGTCCCCCCTTATCACATGTTGTCACACTCAGCAAGACCCCTCCCCCCCTTGTATGCGAACGTATTTTATGAACGGTCTCGTAATAAATTCTGGCAATAAGGCAAATAATCCACGAAATTACCGCTTCAACGATATCTGAGGAAAATTTCAAATGCAAGTTTTTGGATTTTTAAGAAAATTTTTTGAAAATTCTCCCATTTAAAGAACAGAAAAAACAATTGACAGAGTTCCATTATTTATTTTCAGGTTATTTATAATCGATTGTCAATGGAGCACATAAAAAATATAACTCAATTATGAATTTTCAAGATTATTTAGAATCATTTCAAAATTTCACCAGTATTCTATGATTTCCACAAGTATATAAAGAATTCCTGACAGTTACAAAATTTCCAGATCCTCAATAATAACCCTGGGGCAATGAAATAAATAAACCAGAAACTACTGCTTCGTTTGTTTTAAAATTCTAAGAACTCTAAGGAAAATTTTGACTTTTAAAGAATTCCGAGGAAATTTTTAAAACTTCCTTTGAAATTTTTTAATTCTTTTAAGGTTTCGTGAGTTCCTTCTGGGTTTTCTATAATCAACTGTGACAATTAAGAGAATTACAAAATAAAAATATTTCTGAGAAAGGTTTCAATATCCCACGAGTATTCTCTGATTTCCATAACAATGGAAGAAATTCCTAACAATTACAAGATTTTTTTTTGTTTTCGATAGTCAATTCAACTTCATTTTAAAGTATTAAAATCTTTGAGGAGAAATTCCAATTTATATTTTCGAGATTTCGGAGAAACATTTCCAAAATCCCATAAGAATTATTATTATTATAGTGGTTATATAATAACAGTATTATATACTTATATTGAAAGTGCTTCTAAGTCAATAATTCAACGACATATGGTAGTAGTACCTAGATATTCCTGTTTTGCTACTAATGTGTTAATTTGTTTATTTTTGTCTTTTCCTACCGTAACCTTATAATCCGTTAGATTACAATAATAATGTCACTCACTACGTTCCTAAAATTCTGAAAATTTTATGCATTTTTGTAATGCTTATGTGAATTATGACATATAAAATTGCGAAGATTTTAGACGTTTTAAACGACTGTTTATCAAAAAATCGTTTCCTTATTACATTACGACACATGCACTACAAACATGGAATTTATTTATTAAATATGTATATGTATGTATTAAAACTGTGGCAGTAGAGGAGTAATAATAAACTAACCGACTGACCATTGACGAGCTTCTTCGTTCAAGAACATCTCGTTCTCACGGCAACTGCCGACAAGTAAGTAGCCAGTCGTCCATCGGCTGGTAACGAAGTTTTTCTTTCAGTCAGTAATAGTTAATGACATAGTAACACAGCTGAGCGGTTCTGCGGAAATTACGCTGTCATTAAGGCTTTGCAGTCGCTTAGTATAAGCATAATGGGAGCAATTTACCTACCGCCAGACCGGTCCCGCTCTATAATGAAACGGAAACAACGGCCCATTCATTACATCGACATATTTACACACAAACGCGTATATATATACTACAGTACCTACAGTAGATGTATGTCAGTCAAACGAGTAACAAGTTTATTTTTGAACTTTTTTTACTCAAAATGTAAAACAATTCTCACCCTTTCTTCCTCCCCTTAATCAACGTTTCAGGGCCCAATTACCCAATATTTTTGGCCATATTCTGTAGAAAAGAAAAATCAAAATAGGATTGGTTTAGGGGACAAGATAAAGAACATTTTTTGCACTCCAGAACCAATCCACATAACACAAAAGTTAATGAAACGTTACTTTAATCCAAATAAAGTGGTCTGTTTTTTTAAATTTTGTATTCTCCACTTTCAACTCCCAAATTACATTAAAGCTCCTTTTTAGTGTTCTTAAAGCCAAAAAGGCTCATTTTTTCACTCTACTACTATCCATGTGTTTTTAGTTGGAGATGGACTCATGGAAGGGCAACATTTAAAATGGGGTTAAAGTTGCATTCATTTTGTATTATGTATTTGGTTCAGGTTATGGGGTGTAAAGGTTCTCATCTTTCCCTCTTCCCTCCTCTTAATTAATGTTGTTTAGGAAAATTATTTTTTATCTAGTATATGGGCATAATTAATCTACCTACGCCCATTTTTGCCCATATTCTGATGAAAAAAAGTAGATGGAACTTTGTATTTGGATCATGCTGTGAAGTGTAAAAGTTCTCACCCTTTATCCCTTGTTATTTAGAAAAATGTTATGTATTTCCTCTAGTATATGGGCATCATTAATCTAAACTCATTTTTGCCCATAGATATTCTGCAGAAAAAAATATTTTATTTCTAAAATAGCGTTGTTTGGAGGAAGGGCAACATACTCCATAATCTATACCCATAACACAAAGTGAATGAATGTTGTCTTGGTTTTTGTTTTCGATTTTTTTATCCTCTACTTTCAGCTTTCTCTTTGGTGTTGTAAAATATCACCCCTACCATAATCTTTTTTAAGAAAAAAAAATGGCTCCTATTTTCATCACATTATTATGAACAGTAAGTCATTTATTCTGCTCCAAAAAACCTATTGTTTGTTATTTTGGTAAAAGTTACGAAATTGGTACTTAACCTGTTGTGATGACTGACGTCGTCGCAGACCGGAAACAAAAAAAACAAAAGAAATATGATACGATTTTATTACGTTAGAAACCACAGTGCAACTTTGTTTTATGTCATTTACGACCTCGGTGTAACCACAGTGATCTATTAGGTATTTGTTGGAATTCACATTGCAACAAAATCTACTTTTATTACAATACATACGTAAGTAGTGTCTTATTTTATTTTGGAATGACATTTAGGAAATCAGTTGTGCTATAAAAATGTTCATAAAAAATACGAAATATATGAAGAATTTAAAACTACTACGAAAGTACACATAACAGTCACCTAGTTATCTTAGACCAGATTACTGTTTTTTTATGATACCTATAACGATTTCAAAAGAATATTGAGAATTCTTCTTTCCTCACGTCCTACCTAATTTTGAAATGAATTCCTATTTCCTTTGAGGATAAAAGCCCGAAAAAGAAAAAAAAATCTGGATGTACCTACCAGAATAAAAAAAAATACCGGTAAGTGCGAGTCGAACTCGCGCACCGAGAGTTCCGTATAAACCTGCATATATATGTGGTGTAACTAAAAATTTAAGGTTTTCCAATTTTTCCTTTATATGTGCTATAAAACATTGCTTCATGCCAAATTTCAAGATTCTAAATCGACTGGAAGTACCCTTTAGGTTTTGATTCCCTTGCGAGTAGTTGCGAGTTTGAAAATATGCGGCTTAAATTGCTATTTCTTTTGATTGCGTTGACATAGAAGTTTGATCTTGTTACAGCTTAAAAGTATTATAGACCTGAGTATTTGATATGAATTTTAATTTAATACCTCTGCGCGTTCATAAGGAAAGGGGTAGTAACTTTAAAATTATTAAAAATATTTTTATTATATGATGTAACTAAAAATTTACGGTTTTCGAAATTTTTCCTTTATCTGTGCTATAAGACGTCGCTTCGAACCAAATTTCAAGATTCTGAGTTCACGGGAAGTAAACCCTGTAGGTTTTGATTCGAAAATTTGCGGAAATTTGCGGCATAAACGGCTGTATCTTTTGATTGCGTTGGCTTAGAAGTTTGATTTTTTCACAGCTCCAAGGGACAATAGACATGAGTATCTGGTATAAATTTTAGCTTGATACCTCAACGCGTTCCTGAGAAAAAGGGTCTTGACAGACGGACGGACAACGAAGTGATCCTATAAGGGTTCCGCTTTTTCCTCTTGAGGTGCGGAACCCTAAAAAGGATCTAAAAACACAAAAACAATTAAGAACAATGTAATACAACAACAGTTATTACAAGCACATTATTTATTACAAAAGCGATGTTCATACAACAACAAACTTCTCGAGTGAATCGACAAAGATTATCCCACGTTGGGTTGTTTTTAGCGTCACGCTCTAAAAACGAAACCCGACAAATCAGCATACACAATTTTTTTATACGTATATCTACCATATGTATGCATGTACACGTTTATGTTTATGGCTTTGATATGCTACATACAATTTCTTTTTCTTTTTCGACAAACTCAATGAGAAAGAGCATCGCTAATGAGTTTCCGTCTTCCATAAATTTCCATTCGATTGCACCAATTAAAACTATTAAAAGCAAATTTAGTATGGAAATAACACCAATCAGTCCACACATGATACAACTAATGGTTTGTATTTATTTTGTATCTGATAGCAAAATTTCAAGGTATATGTGCCAATATAAATTAATGAGATTTGCTTTATGAAGTACTCTTATTGTGTCTAGAGAAACCTGGACTTTTCTAGGATCTGAATTTTGGGAAACTTTCGAAACTTTTTGAAAATTAATCAGTATCTGCATGGAAAGGAAGAAATTTTTGATAGTTCCATAATTTCATATCAACTAGCTATAGGGTAAATAAGAAGAGTGGATTTACAACCAGGTTTTGAATTTTTAACAATTCTTCGAAAAGTTCAGAATTTCCGATCTTCATGAAAATTCCCTAATTCTTCTAGGAAAAGTAGAAAATTCTACGACTTCCTTTGAAGGTCTCCCAGAAGAAGAAAATTTCTACTCTACTAGGATTTATTGATTAAGGATACGAAAAACCTCCGACAGTTTTATGACTTCCAAGTTTCTCCAAAACATACTACACGAAACGAATTAGAAATTAAAAAAATACCGGCCAAGTGCGAGTCGAACTCGCGCACCGAGGGTTCCGTACAAACCTGTATATATGTGATGTAACTAACAATTTAAGGTTTTCAGAATTTTTCCTTTATATGTGCTATACAACATTGCTTCATGCCAAATTTCAAGATTCTAAATCGACTGGAAGTACCCTTTAGGTTTTGATTCCCTTGCGAGTAGTTGCGAGTTTGAAAATATGCGGCTTAAATTGCTGTTTCTTTTGATTGCGTTGACATAGAAGTTTAATTTTGTTACAGCTTAAAGGTATTATAGACCTGAGTATTTAATATGAATTTCAATTTAATACCTGTACGCGTTCATGAGGAAAAGGGGTAGTAACTTTAAAATTATTAAAAATATTTTTATTATATGATGTAACTAAAAATTTACGCTTATCGCAATTTTTCCTTTATCTGTGCTATAAGACGTTGCTTCGTACCAAATTTCAAGATTCTGAGTTCACGGGAAGTACCCTGTAGGTTTTGATTCGAAAATTTGCGGAAATTTGCGGCATAAACGGCTGTATCTTTTGATTGCGTTGGCTTAGAAGTTTGATTTTTTCACAGCTCCAAGGGACAATAGACCTGAGTATTTGGTATAAATTTTAGCTTGATACCTCCACGTGTTCCTGAGAAAAAGGGTCTTGACAGACGGACGGACGGATAACGAAGTGATCCTATAAGGGTTCCGCTTTTTCCTTTTGAGGTGCGGAACCCAAAAAATGATTTTGAATTTCCAAAGGTTCTCCAAGAATAGAAAAAAATTTCTTGACAGTTCCATGACTTTTTACTAGGGTATGCAATATTTACTGGCAATGAGACAAATATCAAACAAGAAATCAAAACAAAATTTTGAATTTCCAACATTTCAGAAGAAAATTTCAAAATTTCATGAGAATTTCTTAATTTTCCAAAGAAAGTGCTCTTAGATATGCGATTTCTTTCAAGTTTCTTCATGTTTGATCAGAGATGGGACAAATAATGTATAGCTAAGAAATTTAAATTCTCTGATTCTGCTAGAACAGAAAAAATTACTGACAATTTCATGATTTGTGTATTGCAACATTGTCTTAATTTTCAAGATTACTAGAGAAGAAAATTTTGAAGTTTAGCAGGTTTTTCTTGATCTATTGCAGATGGAACAAATCACAAATAAAAAACGACAAGATTTCAAAAAAAAATTTTAGTATAAGCCTTTGTTGACTTCTGAAAGATATAAAAAGTACCTGACAGTTTCAAAATTTCCAGATATTAAAAATAAACTTTGGTAGTGGGGCAAATAACAAATCAGAAATTTCAACTTCATTTTAAAATATCAAGATTTCTGAGTAAAGCAAGATCGAACGTAGATTTTTGGGGTTTCAACACTTCTGAGGAAATTTTTTTAAATTCCTCCTGGTTTTCTTGTTCCACTCCAGACGAGACAAATAATATATAAGAAACTATAATACGTTTTGGATTTCTAAAATCACTTTCGAAATTCCATGAGAATTTTCGAATTTCCACAAGGATATAAAAAATTCCTGTTAGTTACAAGATTTCCAGGTTATCGATAATAGACTGACAATGAGGCAAATAATATTCCAGAAATTAAAGCTTCATTTTGAAATTCAAAGATATCTGTGGAAAATTTCAAATTTAGGTTTAGAATTTTCAAGATTTCTAAGGAAAATTTTTGATTTTCCATGAGAATTTTCTGATTTAAAGAACAGAAAAAACAATTGACAAAGTTGCATGGTTTATTTTTAGGTTCTCTATAAATAATCGATTGTCGATGGAACAAATAAAATAAAAAAAAAATATATTTCTGAGAAGTTTCGATATTCCACTAGTATTCTCTGGTTTCCATAAGAATGCAAAAAATTCCTAATAATTCAAGATTTTCAAGTTCTCGATAATGGAATCATGTAATGATCAAAATAATAAATCAGAAATTACAGCTTCATTTTGAAGTAGGTATTAAAATCTTACAATTACAATTTACAATTTCGAAATCTCGGAGGAACATTTCCCAAATTCCATAAAAGTTCCCTGATTGTTTAAAGATAGAAAAGACTCTGACACAAAACAAATAATAAACCAGAAATTACGATTTCATTGTCAAATTCCAAGATTTCTGAGGAGTCTTTAATTTCCAAGACTTTAAGGAAATTTTTTAAATTCCGAAAGGTTCTGCTTGATCCACTGATGATTGGATAAATTACAAGTAAGAAATTATAATCCGATTTTGTATTTCTATGATTTCTAAGAAAAAATATGATAATTCCTTAAACCAACCTTCAGCGATAGAAAAAGATTTTCTAGTTCTCTAGCACTCTGAAAATATAGATATATTTCAACCTTATATTATCATAAATTTTAAGTATTCCACTGATAAAAATTTTTACTCACTGGACAGTTCCATTCTTCAATATTTGAAAATAAAATACTAAACCGAGGATTCTATCTATATTATGTGAAATTTTTAATGTACAGGGTGATTCATTATAATGTCGCCCCCCCCCCTCCCCTTTAACTTTGTTATTTCGAGTGTCCCAAAAAATTGAAAAATGACCAGTATACAGGGGAAACCAGATGTTCATTTTTTTTTAATGGATCACCCTATACCATATGAATTTATTTTTCGATTCCTCGCAAAATTCTAAGCATAATTTATATATAAAATACCGTATACCTAAATTTAATAGTATTTAAGTATAAGTACGGTATGTTATATAAATTATGCTTAGAATTTTACGAGGAATCGAAAAATAAATTCATATGGTATAGGGTGATCCATTAAAAAAAAATGAACTTTTTGGTTTTCCTTGTATACTAATATTTTTCAAATTTCTGTTATAAATAGAAAAAAAGTATTTTTTAGCACCTACATAACCATACTTTTAATTTTTTTGGGACACTCCAAATAACAAAGTTAAAGGGGGGCGACATTATAATGAATCACCCTGTACCTATTCGGTTCACTTCCACAGTTTTTGTACCTATAAAATGTGAAAATAGGAAAAAATATACAAAGATACTCGTTAATCCCTGAAAATCATATTTCATATTTTTGATCGATAAAAACCGCAACAATAGAGGCACTTTGACACGTGTCTAACACTCACTCGACCCCTTTTCATTTTTCAAGATCTTATTCTTACACACAAAGGTAAGTAGTACAGGTTTCTATCTATAGGTACATCTATCCCAATGAAAGTATGTACATAGGTACTTCTTCGATTGCGAAAGCATCCTCTCTATGTGGGTACATAAACTAATGTAATTGTTGTTGTTGGCATACATATTACCATCATCAACCAATGTTTGTATATGCGTGTAATCTTATAAGTAACGTTACCATCGAAGGAACGAACTGTTTGTTGTAGATTTGTACGCATTTTTTATTTGTACGAATGCAAAGTAGGTTGGTTGGTTAGCAATGGGATCGTTGTTCATCGGATATTTTCATTTTTTATTTCTTCCAGCACAACATCCGCCTGGCGATCTAAACAATGTAACGTCTTCGCGTGTTCCATGTACTAATATACGATATATACGTTTGTGTTTATTTATTACAGATACCTACGTGTGTATGTATACCGTATCATACGTCGTGAAAGTATTTCTTATAAATACTGTAAAAAATGTCACTCAAACGTTTCACTTGATGACAAGAATACATGATATTTATGTATATGTAGTAGTAAGTTTTTTAAAAGAAAAAAGTAACAAATAGAAGAAAGCAACCGAAAGACACGAAGCTATTTCCGGTTACATTATTAGTCAATTTTTGAAATAGATATTGTAAAGTGCAAGTTATGGGATACTGTGAGATATTGATTTTACTACCCATGGTATGCTGTGATAATGTAAACAAAATTACTACACGTATTGGTGCTATGTGCAAACGTGAAAAATTAAAAAAATAGTAAGAGAAAATATTTGTAGCCATAGAAAAAAAAAATTTGGTGGTGGTAGATTTATTTACTAATGCAGTATATTCTGCAAGGACCTTTAAACTAGGCTTTATAGGGGGCGAGATAAATAATAGTGTATTGAAATTTATATACGTACGTACTGATGTTGTGTGTAAACGTAGATTAATGAAAAAAAAGCTGATAAACTGAATGAACCTAACCTTTTGAAAATACATACGAGTTATTAACAAAAATGGTGGTGATAGTACCTACATATATTTACTGAAGTAGTAAATTCTGAAATATTTTTAAACTAGCCAATGTAAAAATTTAAACCGCAAATTAATGAAGAGTGTACAATATTTCAAGCTAGCACGACAGTTATTTTTCCGATTTCTGACTTGCACTATAATTTGTCGCTAATTTGTTACAAAATCCAAAAGTTTGTCGCTCGTGCCGTTTAGCAATAATCAACTGATATCAAGCTAGCACTACACATAGCGTATCTCAAAAAGCAGGGCCGGCGAAAGGCTAGTTTAACGCCCGTGCGAAAGGCAAATTTTCCGCCCCCTCCCCCCTCGATTTGATGAAACACATAGATATTTTTTAAATTTTCTTAAGTTTTGCAATAACTGTTATGTGGAATCAATTTACAAAGTTAAAATAAAAATACTCAAAGAAATACTAATACGTTACTATATTCACTTTCATAATCGTGAATCGTGTGTAAATTAAAATACAAAAGAACAGAAGAAAATTATTTATTAAATATTAAAAAAACTAATAATGACACTTAAAGTTATAAACATCTAAAACATTATATGCGGTGGCGACTGCCGGCGCCTTTCATTCCCCAATAAAATAACAGCGCTTGGGCTTGCTTATCTTCTGACCGACTGGCGCGGCGACGACGCCTTTCTTTGTCAATAAAATAATACCGCCCATCTGTTCACAAATACACAAATAAACTGCTTGATATATTATGCACTTAATATTAAATAATTTTACACATTTTCTTGTGCTCTAGTTTATTATTTATATTTTTTTATATTAGACACTTTTAGTTCTTGCCAGTTTTTTATTAATTATCTTTTGATTTGACGCCCCTAGATGTTGGCGCCCGTGCGGGCGCACGGTTCGCACGGGCCTTCCGCCGGCCCTGTCGAAAAGAAAATGTCGTAGGATATTACTGTATAAAGACCATAAATTGTCGCTGAATGATGACACATTCAACGAATTTGTCGTTAGTCTTATCTCCAGTTGATAAGCGAAAAACTACGGGAAAACCATCAAAAAATTAATCAAGGAGTTCTTTGTTACATTTGTTTTTTTTTTCCCTGTTTCCCCCAAGTTGGGCAACACGTTAACTTTCGAGAGCTTGGTGGTTTTCCAGCAGTTTTTTGCTTATCAGTTCTTTAAAAACTTCATCTTTTGACCAAAAATTAAATTTGATAAAAAAGTGGAAAGTGAGGCTACTGAAGAAAAATATTACCTTTATCTATCTGCCTGTCTATGTATTGTTATTATTTAATAACTCGAAGTTTGACTCTATTATTATATTTTATCTGACTACATTTTATGTCAGAAAGCCTATTACCTAAAAATAATGAGTTTGAGAGCATTCATTATTAACGCCCAATTAAATTTTTAATGAAGTGGCCAAACAATTGTTTTTAATTATTATCTTAAACTAAGCGCAAAATAGGTTTAAAACAAAAACGTTAACTAGTTTTCTCACATTATCTGTTGGCAATTAGGTACCTAAATAAACTCAGTTTAATTTTATTCAAAGAATTGAGTTAAAAACGTTTTTCAATAACAGGCATGAAATTCCCGTAAAACTTTTAGTTAAAATGTTGTAGGTACATATTCAAATTTTATTTTAGATTAACGAGGTATCTACTTATTTTTAGAGTGCCTATTTATGTCGTAAACTAATTGGTATTTAAATTAAACAGTATTGCCGTTTCTAAAAATAATTAAATGTAACTACCTACCATTAAAATATATTTTACTTTTTTTATACAAAACGGACCGTTATATTTATATTCGATTCTTTTTTTCAACAAAGATCTACAAAAATTATTACATAACAATGTTACGTAATTCATTGCAAAATAAGTTAATATAAAATATTTATTTACGACGAGAAATATTATATTACGAAGACTTAAAATTAACATTAAAAAAGGCGCACGATTGGGATTTTTAATTTGCTAATACCACTTGTACAATTTCTAGACAATCAAAGTTTGATTTGCCTGCAAGTAAATAATTAGAAAGCGATTTTTACTGAAAGAATTCAGACCGTGAAACGACCATTACACTGGTATGAACACGAACGTCATGTCAACCATTCCACAAGGCATAAAAATTAGCGACATTCGTCAACTAACTAATTACTAATTGCCAAATTATTTAGTTTAAAAGGCTAAAAGAAATTTGCATATTTTTAAAAGGAAAGTTGACATTGATTGAAAATAATTAACACATACCTACATATTACACACACAGTCATTTAAATAAGAATCAAAATTGTTTTTTAATGATCGTAACTTCCTCTAATTATAAAATACAGTTGTAAATGTATGTTTAATATTTGTAACATTTTATTTTCATGTTGAGAATACAATAAGGCCTAAAATGTAAGACCAAGAAGAATAACAATTAATATTTGTCGCTACAATTACTCTTTAACATACAATGGCGAGAATTTTTTTTGACTAATCTATTTAATTGTTTGAAGAATATTCGCAGTGATACCTATAGGTAAATAATAATCGATTGTAAGATACAGAAACAACCAAATGTTTGAATATTCCAATTTTGCAGACATTTATTTCATTATGGGCTTCTTTGATTGAGAATAATATCCTCACACAAAATATGTATTTATAATTAGAACATTTTACTTATAACAGCATTATTAAATCAGTATTGCCATCAATTGACGAGAGATGGTACTTATTGAAGCTCAGAATTAGTTCATATTCTATTAAACTTATTTTATTACGCATATCAAGCTAGCACGACAAAGTTATTTTTCCGATTTCTGACTTGCACTATAATTTGTCGCTAATTTGTTGCTAATTTGTTACCAAATCCAAAAATTTGTCGCTCGTGCCGTTTAGCCATAATCAGCTGGTATGCTAACTTAATATCAAGCTAGCACTACAAATAGCGTATCTTGAAAAGGAAATGTCGTAGGATATTACTGTAAAGACCATAATTTGTCGCTAAAAGATGACACGTTCAACGAATTTGTCGCTAGTATTTTCTCCAGCTGATAGGCGAAAAACTGCTGGAAAACCATCAAACAATTAATCAAGGAGTTCTTTGTTACATTTGTTTTAAGAGAGCGGATTTATTTACCAAAGTTTTTAATTAGGTATTCCCTGTTTCCCCCAAGTTGGGCAACACGTTACCTTTTGCGAGTTTGATGGCTTTCCAGCAGTTGTTTGCTTATCAGTTGGAGATAAGACTAGCGACAAATTCTTTTAATGTGTCATCTATCAGCGACAAATTAGCGACAAATTATGGTCTTTACAGTAATATCCTATAACATTTCCTTTTCGAGATACCTACGCTATGTGCAGTGGTAGCTTGATATTAAGCTATCATACCAGCGGATTATGGCTAAACGGCACGAGCGACAAATTTTTGGATTTGGCAACAAATTAGCGACAAATTATAACGCAAGTCAGAAATCGGAAAAATAGCTTGATATACGTTATTTTATTGCTGTATCGGTTAGATAAAAATAATCAGCATCAAATGTCTGGGTTATGCATTATATGTTCAAAAATGCATGGTTTGAGAGTTTCTTGTCAAAGTTTAATTTTTAATGCGATTTAAGAACACTTACATATTTAATTCCATCTAGAGATAGTTATTCAAGTATTGCCGCCTACCTATTGGTATCAGTTTAATATTTTTGTAAAAAACATCCAATATGTGGATTGTATTTTTTAAGTTTGTTGTCCAAGTTTAACGATTTTAATGTTGGCATCCATAAATTAACGCAACAGACGCATCTTTAATACATGACTCTATTTTTAAACTAGAAAATTTAACGTTTCGTAATACGTCTAACAGCACTGGAGTTTCTGGGGAAATACTAGATACAGTGAGAAAAGACTACATATATATTTTTTCTGGGGAGATATTAATTACAACATGAACGTATAATTTAACTGATGAAGCCTCCAATTATCCATCCCGTAGGTACACCAAAGTATTTCCACCCCTGACATTCAGGTATTTCTGAAAGCAGTGGCGATTGTAGCTCCTTTATATTAGAAGACAATGGGCGGTGCTTAGATGTAATTGGCTGTACCTCTGCGCAAGGTGATTGCCAGCGAATCAGCTGTAATGTAGCATACGTGCGCAGTAGAGATGGCCAACAGAATCCAGGCACCTGCTACCTAATCGCCATCAGCCACCAAACCATCTTTCCTTTACTTTATGTTTCTTGCCTATATTTCTATGTCTGTTTACATGTACTTACAGTAGTACTTTCTGTACTACCTTTTATGTATTTAAACCATGTCACTGACGTAAACAATAATTTTACAGTAGACCCATAATAATGTCTAAGAGTTAATTAGTTAATGTGTACAGTTCTTCGTTAACAGGAACGAAGTACAGCTAATGTAATTGATAAATAATTATCCTGCTCCGGTCTCTACTTGAATTTATTCGTTCAGCTTATTATTGCCAAAGAAAGATTATGATTGCAAATATATATTTATTTTAGTTACTTTTTACCTGTTACGTAGGTATTTAATGAGAGATCGAAAAGGCCGATAAGTGCCACTACTGGTGTCGGATTTTCTTTCACGGCAGCTGTAATTACATATTTATTAAAGCAACGATTTATTCCTTTTCCTGCGTTATATTTACATCTTTGTGACGCGCAATTACACTCGGTTCACACGAAAATCGAAAGTGCCTTATTAGTACATAGTAGGTACATACACAGTTATGAGAACTTCTTCTGATGATGGTTTTAACGAACTCGATTTCCTTTTACACGAACATTACGTAGTTATAAGTAATAATGTTGTAAACCGGTAGATAATACATAATTCGTTGCAGAACAATAATGTAACGATTTTATTATTAAGTCATTCAATTATGTATTTATTTATGTACTAGATAGATGGACATTAAATAGTAGAGGCGGACATAACATTTTAATTTTTCATAACTTCTTCTTACAATAATTAGAATTCATTCGTAACGGCTTATTATGCAACTGTTTAACTTTATTAAAAAATTTTAAGAGTGCAGAGATCATAAAGACTGGGGGGGGGGGTTAAACTTTTTAGTCAATTGAGTATTTGACTTTTTTTGTTCCTTAATTAATTCTGTAACAATTAATGTGTTTGGAAAATAAAACATTATTCTTTCAGTTTTATGCCACAATAGCATTGAATGATTATTAAAAAGTAAACATCTTTAATTTACGTCAAACTGTGAGTGTTAGTGTAAATGATCCTTTATTAACATTTTATTGGTTTGAAAAACGAGAAGGGATCTTACGTAAGAAGGGAGAGGGGGGTTCAAGAAATCTTACGTACCCTTACATGGGGCGGGGGAGGGTCAAAAATTGCCAAAATCGTCCTTACGTAATTATGAATGGCCCCTAACCACTGGCAAATGTATATGTACCATAGGTAGGTAGGTATGTAGTTTCTGCACTACATTTTTCTAACCTAACGGTAACGGTATCAAAACAAAAAACATATTAAGACAACGCCACTACACTATAGAAAGGTATTATTGATCTACTATTTTATCGAGTGATTGTTTCTGTTCGATTACTCAAACGAATCGATGCGTAACAGACAAAAAGAAGGCCGTGGTAAATTCTTGTATGGACGCTCAAAACGATAAGCCAACATAACAGATACATTTATCAAAACGAGATATGTAATCAATTTCCTTTTATTAACTTCAATGCAAATAGAACGAGGCTTTTTCTACCATATTACCTACCACAACGCAACGCAACGCTTGGGAAAGTAATGGAAAACTGACTTTGAAGTAAGTCTGATTTCGATACAGTTCGTTCGATAAAACAGTTTGATTTGATTCAATTCAAAACAACAATCTATGACAAATTTTTTAGGATCTACATCAGCTTTAAGTATTTCGATGTTTGATCAGTGGCGGCTTGTGGTCGAATACGAAGGGGGTTCACAAAATGAAGAACATGTAATCATCAAAAAGAATTTCACAGCGAGGCATATGATTTTACCAAAAAAGTAAACCTATTTTTAAAATGGTCATTGTTTAGATAGCCCAGTAACATTACAGCTTGGTTATATCTATGATAATAATTTTCTACAGAGTCTATAATACATTCCAGGCATCCTTTAAATGTTCTGCGTTTTCGTAAACATTTTTTACTGTTCGAGTGTTATAGTTCCACCTGGCGACCGAAAGCAGACTTGAACAGACTGTTGGATACCCGCGCCGGCGCAGCGTACACATGTTTTTCGTTCACTGCACCTAAACGCTGTATGTTGAGTGTATTTTATCTTCCATTTCACGCGTCCGACTGCTCTCTTTTTAACACACAGAGTACCGCTCTCGCGATATGTTCAGGATCTAACTTGAACCGAAAAAGTTAGGTAATTTCGTCAGCGACAAGACAACAATTTAAATATTTTCTATGGGTTACGGGTTGGTGTTTTGTATGTAATTATGAACTATGAGGGTAATGGTAAAAAAGGTAGTACCTATATTATACGATAATTATCAATTATGTTATAAATGTTAAAAGGATAAAATTCTATGGTGTAGGTAGTTCAATTTTTAAGGGGGTTCACTGAACAAGTGCACCTACAGTAAAACCGCCACTGTGTTTGATCACAGATACAAATGAATAAAATGTAAAATCAGTAATTACAATGACTGTCCATTAAGTAGAAGACTGATATGAGATACAGTGGATTTCATTTATAACGACTTCGGTTGTAACGACCTTTTGGTTATAACGACATAACATTAAATAATTCCCTTCAATTTAAGGAGTAATTTAAGAAGAAAAATTGGCTGTAACGTAACGACTTCGGATGTAACGTCGATTTCAGTTTTAGCGACTAATTTTAATGAACTATTAATTACAAGATGCTATAAATCTCATACTGACTGATATTGCAACCGAGTCTAAACACAAAACTTTTTAATTTTTTGTTTACATTCACAGATAGTCAGTCAGCAGTTGTACTTAGTAATTGTTTATAAATGTTAAGGTTGATAAAGTTAAATCTAAGAATCAGTTACTGGGTACTTTTCTTGCCTAATTTCCTTTATTCATTCTTTCTCTCTTTCTTTTTTTTTATATAGCGAATTCCGGATATAGCGACGGAATTTTATGGTCCTTTCATCGTCGTTATAAACGAAATATACTTTATATTTGTGTCGTTAAAAAATTTCACTTTCTATCTACCCGTAGATACCCATATACACAGGTAGGTAGATGTATGGATGAAATCACTTCCGTAAAAACCATAAAACAAACTTCCGGTTATTTAAACTACCTAGTTATTATTAATGTGCTAATTTTCGAATATTCCAAACACACAATCAACAAACTATTATGTATGACTTAACCAGGAAAGAACGCCAGCTGATGGTTACATGGTCAAATATATATTTATGTACATTTTATACATACATACACATGCGTGCATCTTTTGAAACGATTATTTAATTTGTTGGTTTCAAACGAGTGAGTTCGAGATTAATTCATTTCAACTTTTGGAGAAGCTATAATACAAAAGATACTATTTATTTATTAATGGATGATGCTACATTACGTCATGGCACAGCATAGTACAAAAGAACATATGGTATGCGTTTATTTTTGAGGATTAACAGGAATTTAATTATTTATGTCTTTTAATATACAGTATATTTCGTTTATAACGACGATGAAAGGACCATTCAACTCCGTCGCTATATAAAAAGAATGAAAGAAGGAAATTAGGTAAGAAAAGTAGCCAGTAACTCATTTTTAGATTTAACTTTATCAGCCTTAACATTTATAAACAATTACTAAGTACAACTGCTGACTATCTGTGAATGTAAACAAAAGATAAAAAAGTTTTGTGTTTAGACTCGGTCGCAATATCAGTCAGTATGAGATTTATAGCATCTTGTAATTATCTAATAGTTCATTAAAATTAGTCGCTAAAACCAAAATCGACGTTACATCCGAAGTTTTTACAGCCAAATTTTCTTCTTAAATTACTCCTTAAATTCAAGGGACTTACGTGTTATGCCGTTATAACCAAGAAGGTCGTTACAATCGAAGTCGTTATAAATGAAATCCACTGTATATACTTTATAAAAACTGTAAAGCTGTAATTTTAATGACTAATAAGCGCTTCCGCTGTTTGCATATGGTGTGGCATACAATAATAATGGTAATAACCGGCGAGTTATTAAGTATGCAAACTTTAGTAGATAAACCTAACGAATGATTATTTTTTCACACTAATTTTACACAAGGGCAGTACAGTCAATCTGAAAAAACTAATATTTATTTAATAATATTTATATTTATATAATTTAATATTGGTAAAGGACCACTAAGAAAATTTATTTCACACTCTGGTTGAACATTGTATCGGTAGCAATTAACAAAAACACTTTTGATTTTTTTTATTATTTCGTCTTACTGTAAAACTCTAGTTAGCCATGAGGGTGGAAAGAGCAGAACCAAGGGGAAGGCATTTATAAAAAATAAATAAAGTGGGTATTTGATTTAGATAGAAAAACACCTGATTGAAATAAAATGTAGAAAAATGGTAAGCAGAGGACAAAAGGGATAAAATTGAAAGAATGGAGATATTAGAAAAGAAGCGCGAAGGAGAACATTAAAAATAAATATGACAAAGAAAGGGAAAAGCTCGAAGTACCTAAACTAAAGCTAAAGTTTTCAAATTAAATGTTATTTAGGAAAAAATTAATTAAAAATGAAAATTACTTGTTATTATTTAAGTATATTTTAAAAGAAAAAATCACCAACAGATATTTACTAAAGTTCAGAATGTAATTAAAGGTAAGAAATGCTCTAAAGTTATACAAGGGAAGATATTGAAAATATAAAATTCTTTGCACTAAAGATGGCCAGTTCAATAATATCCTTCTCAAGAAAGAAAAAAAGTTCTAAAAAGGACGTTTAATTAACATGTTCAAATTAAGATGGAATTGGATATCAAGCAAAAAAAGTAAAGAAAAAATCTTCCACAATTAACACAAGGGTTATTTTTACATTAAAAAATAAAAAAAGTAAAAAAAAAAGTAACAAAAAGACATTCACCTTTTTTTCTATTAAAATGTTCAAATTGGGGTAAAATTGACTACAAAAAATTATATATATCATACTAATATTATAAAGGCGAAAGTTTGTGAGTGTGTGGGTGTGTATGTTTGTTACTTCTTCACGTCTAAACGGCTGTAGGGATTTTAATGAAATTTGGTATGGAGTTAGCTGACACCCTGGATTAACACAGAGGCTACGTTTTACTGCGGGAAAATATCTTATTCCCATGGGAAAATCGATGAAAATGAATTCGCGGAATATTATAAATGCGAAAGTAACTCTGTCTGTATGCTACACAATCTCGCCTGAAATTTACTGAACCGATTTAAAATGAAATTTGGTACAGAGATAGTCTAGAGCCTGAGAAAGGACATAGGCTACTTTTTAATGCGAAAAAAGGGTTGTAAGGGATTGAAATAGGAAAGTTTGTGCGGAAATTCCGTAATTTTTAAAGATAGATTTTTGTAGGCTTTTGATTAAATATAGATAAATAAATACGACATTCAATGTTTGTAAAAATTTTACCCTAAAGGGGATAAAATTAGCCGATGAAAGTTTTTGTGTAATGACGTCGTCCAAAAAGTTTACGACCCAGAAAATTAAAATATTAAGGGTAAAAAGTTATAGAGGTTTTGTTTATTTGGATCAATAAAAGTAGTTGAATATTAAGCTATATAAACTATTTTAAACTATAATTAAACTATATTAATCTATAATATTATAAATGCGAAAGTAACTCTGTCTGTCTGTGTGTTACGCAATCACGCCCAAACTACTGAACCGATTTAAATAAGAATTTGGTACAGAGATAGATAAGTAGATATAAAGCTAGAGGCTTGAAACTTATTTTTTAGGCTTTTGATTAGATATAAATACGACAAAAGTTTTTGTGTAATGACGTCGGCAAAAAGGCTTACGGCCCAGAAAATAAAAATATAGAAGAAAAAAATTTTACATGCTGCCGAAAGTCACTATTCCACGCGGACGAAGTCGCGGGCATAGCTAGTTCCTATATAATTATATTGTATACTTGGTTTGCAATAAAAAGTAAATCTCGAGGGTCGCAAATGTCACTGATTCAACAAAATGAATTTCTAAGATCACTTAAGATCTACTCTTTTTTCACACATCTTAGCATCATACTTTTCCTTTTACTCGTTAATAACCGAAATTATCAAGCCCACAGTAATTAATGTTTTACACAAGGAAAATAATTCGTTATTGGTTAGTGGTGGACTTTCTCTCATTTTCGTATGTACCTATGTACATAACAATTAAGAAAATACCTACGTATTTTAAACTAACTAACATACATAAGTACAGATATTTATTTATTTTTTACTGTATGCAAATATAAATACATAAATAAGTAGTTTTCAATAAATTCCATTCCTAACCTTTCGTTGTTAGTTATTAAAAAATCTTCTCGTTAAAAGAAAAGGTGTATTTAATAAATTATTTTTTTGCTAATCTATTTGTATATTTATTCCAATAACACCACTCATAATAACTTAATAACTAACTATTACATTCGATATAAAAACGGCTACCAAAAATACCTTTCTAATCTACCTCTAAACGCCATATGGCAGATGGTGCTGCATAGGGTACCAACCTACCAACTTACCAACCTACACCTAATGAAGCCTTGACCAAAGAATCTATTGTCCGATTATTTTTTGGGGTTCAGTGTTACGCTTCGGTTAATAGGATCCTATTTCGAGTAGACACTTATTAAGTAACCAAAATCAATTTATTTTTATTGGTAAACAATTCAACGAGCGAATTGCTACGTATGAGCTACTAATAAATTTTCGGATTCGCAGGTGCTGTTTTTTTATGCATAGATAGGTAATTTACAGTTTACAGTTTTCAACAAGATTTAATTACAGACGCATACATACATACATACATAAATATACAATATTTGCGTACACGGTACACGGTGGTCTTTTTGCAGTTCGTTAGCACTACGTAATAAAAAACGAGACATGGAATATGTGAAACTGATTGCTTGTTAAAACAGGATACAGAATGTCCACTTGTTACCTTTTACTTTTTTTAGACAATAAATACATACTCATTAGTATTATCTACAGATCGTTGTAATGCCTGACCATTAACACCATAGAGCGTTTATTTCAAAACTAGAAGGCCTCTTTTCTTTAAAAATATATCAGGACTTCATTAACCCCTCCATCATAACACTTATTTATGTCTCTAAACAACTTCTTATACCTCAGAGAGTATCATGTTCTAACTTTCCATCTCTGCCTTCTCTTATTGATTTTTATAACTCATTCTGGTCTCCTATTACCCTCTAGTTTTCAAACTCTCCTATTCACGTTATTGTAACATAACATTTCAATTTTTTATTTTGACAATAAATATTTATTATGATCAATGAATGGATCTGTAAATCATGGAAATGCCTAATCATTAAGGTCGGTAGTCCGAAACCTACACACCACACGTCATTAAATCTCATCAGGAAATCATTACAGCCATTTCTGCCTCTAAATGGGCTCCAACCAGTTCTTTATACCTCAGAGAGTAGGTATCTTACTCCTTAAGTCCCATCTCTGCCTTCTCTTTTTAACCTTTATTATCCACGTTTTTGCAATAAGACTTTTAAATTTATTTTGACAATAAATACTTATGATCAATGAATGGATCTTTAAATAATTGAAATGCCTAATCATTAACGCCATAAGATCGTAAATCTGAAACCTTGAACACCCCACATCTTTACATCTAATTAGGACTTACACCTATTTCTGCCTCTAAAATACCTCTAACTAGCTTTTTATACCTCAGAGTATCTAATCCTCAACATCCCTCAGTGTTCTTCCATAGTCTCATTCTGATGTCCTTATACTTCCTCTCGTTTAAAATTTTTTTTATTACCATCCAACAATTATATCACATAAGTATGTAGTACCCACTGACTTCTAACTTTTTTTCTCTGGCGAACATGGCAGTAATTTTTTAGCGAGAAAATTTTTATTGCATCAAAATTATCTAACTACAGTAGCAGAACAAGAGCACGGATAAAACTTAACTTATACCTAGTACAGGTAAAAATAAAAGGTGTTTTATAACAGGAACAAATCGTGATTTGCCTTGCATTCCAATGGTTTAGATAGATACAGGTACAATAAAAGAAAATAAAATTCTGAAGAGTTAAAGAAAGAAACCATAACAAAAGAAAATAAAATGATGGTTTTCTACCAATTTCATTAATGAAAGTAATTAAAGAAAAAATCCTCCACAATTAATACAAGGGTAGAAGAAGAAAGAAAGCTGAAAATAAAAACTTTCTCAAGAGTTATACGACCAAAATTTATTTTTACATTAAAAAAAATAATAACAAGTAAAAACAGTTACAAAAAGACGTTTACATTTTTGTCTATTAACATTTTCAAATTGAGATAAAATTGAATACCGAGTAAAAAATATATTAGTTACTTTTATTGTAATTGCACTATTCTTATATCATTTAAATACTGCTTTGTTTTTTCCTTTGGTCAATTTTCAAATTAAATATTATTTAGGAAAAAAATAATAAATAATGAAAATTACTTGTTATTATTTAGATTTTAAAAGAAAAGGTCACCAACAGATCTTTACTAAAATTGCGAATGTAATTAAAGAAAAAAAATGCTCTAAAGTTATATAAGGGTAGATAGTGGAAATATATAATTCTTTGCACTAAAGATTGTTAAATAAAATCCTTCTCAAGAATTCAAAAAGTAAAGAAGTTATAAAAAGGAGGTTTAATTATTAACATGATCGAATTAACATGGAATTGCATATCAAGAAAAAAAATATTAGGAACATATATTGTACCTACAAAATTTTTCTCATTATCATTTAAATACAGATTTGCTTTTTACTTTGGTAGGTTTTCAAGTTAAATACAGTCAAAAATCGATAAGTCGAACTAATTTTAGGGAGTATCCACATGAATCGAAAGAGGATACTAAAAAGGAATCGATTAAAAAAAAAATGGTAGGTGCCATTTGAAAAAACGATGTTATTCGTATTTGAAGTTCTTAAACTTAAGAATTTTATTTTGAACGCCCTGTATAAATTATTCAGTTCAATTTTGTCAAGGCGTTAGCACTAATATTCAGCTATTACTAGTAAAAATTTAAGCACTCTGAGTCGTATTTTGTGGAAGTTATGATTTTTTATAATTTGGGTTGCGGTAGCGATTTTTTTTTCTATAAATTAAATTAACTCAGAAACCGATCGTCATAGGAGTACAAGTTGATTACCAACTTACCTTAGAATTACACGTTTTATTCGAATTCAGCGTAAAAAATTTACCATTCCATTTAAAATAACAAAGTTGGTGTCGACTTCCGGTATAACCGGATGTAAATCGAACTTGAAAATATTTTTAAACGAAGCAGCATAAACAATAACCAAATGAGCTCAAGTTTCAGAACTGAATTCCTTCTACTAATTCATATACTTCTAATAGCCAATCAACTTAAAAAACCCTGTATAAATGTGTTATTATTACTTAATAACTCGAGCTCGCCATACCCCGAAAATTTTTTGTTTACATGATGATTCGAGTTATCGAAGTTCGACTGTATTATTTAGGAAAAAAATTATAAGATATGAAAATTTCTTATTATTGTACTTGTTTAAAAAATTGAATGAAACAATGTACCTGTTTCATTTAATTATTTATTTCGAAAACTCGACAATATTGTTTCGATCGTTGGCGATCATTATCAAGTAACAATTATACTAAAGCTTAAAACTAGTGACAACATATTTATACATCAATTATAAATTACTCAAAAGAAGTGGGCAATCCGTTGAGACTAATTCAGTTTGACTATTGACTAGATTTAGAATATTTTGAATTGCAATAAATATCCTGCATCTTATGGTTTCAAGGCACCTAATAACAAACTCATGCATTTTATTGCATCTAATCCAACCGTCATCAACCTTCCAAATTATCTTTAAAGCGACATTAAAAACCAAACTACACACAACTACAACTGTATGGCAATGGTGGTATGGTGTCCCTACAATAATTTAACATTTTCACCTTGCATCGAAAAAAAAAGTCCTTCCTTTCGATTTACATAATCATAAATTGAACTGTAAAATCGAAGACTATAATTCTGAGCTTTTACGGTTTATATCGCACGTGTATATCTGAATTTATGCAAGCATCTCACTTACTCGGTTTGGAAGTAGATAGGTACATTGCATACGACCTTGCTCGACGAGAAGTCGCATAATAATAAGATACGATCTTTTTGCTAAATAGCCATTTATTCTGGTCATTGTTTCACCTATAACAAACAGGTCCCTGGAAGCCCACATACTTAATACAAGACCTTACACTGACTGCACTACAGTAGTATTGATAAAATAAACGAAGAAATTATGCCAGACTTCCGCTGTTGGATTACTGGTAGGTACCTTAATCGATTAAAATACCGATTTGGTACAAGGTTCTCTCTCTTGCCTTGTATCTGGATTTATAGAGATATTGTCTAATACCAACCGGATTTTTACTTCAACCATTCCACAGCACAGCACAGCACAGCAAATTCAATTAATTAATTCGATTAGTTCAATAAAGACTGAAGCAGTTAGTAAGTACAAACTAGGAAGGACGGTTCTTACATCATAAATAATTTATAACCTGGCCCCCCAACACATTTACAGTATTCCTTCTGGAACCGTTCCCCATGAATTGAACACAACATTTTAGATGAATTGGTAACGTTTTGATCACATTTCGTCATCCTCCTCAGACTATTTATAGCAATTGTAAAGAGGCACTTTAGGATAGATACAAAATTTAAAGTGGCTCTGAAAATTATGAAAATGAAATAAATGTCTTCGAAACGTCACAAATTAACTGTTAACCAAAATCGATCGATTACTCCTGGGTGAATATACGGTATTTGATTTTTTTGTGTACCTAAAGGAAATTTAATATTTTTCCTTCAATATTAATAATTTCTCTATTTGACACTATTTTTGCATTTGTAACGATGAGGGCCAGAAGATTTTTCCATTTTTTTGAATTTTATAAGCGCCAGAGGAAAATATGTGTTACCAGGGGAGTGACACTGGTTTCCGATGCTTCTTAGTTTCTTTTGATACTCACGTACCTTTTGACGTAATTGATTAATTTCATATTTTTGTTTTTTTATAACTTTATTTCGTAATTTCCGGTGTTTCTGATCGCCACTTAACAGCCAGAGCGATATTTTTTTGTGGAAGTGGAGGTTGGTCTTCATTATCAGACGCAGATGGTGTTACTGGGTAGTTTCTGGTAGTATGAAGCTTCACACGATCTTTATGCTTTTTAGTCTTCTCTCTTCATATTTTTTTAAAACCCCCTTGTTCCCTTTCATCATTTTTAATTCTTTGGTAGCGTAATTTTTCAGCTTGACGCTTTTTTTGTAACCTCTCTATCCTTGTTTGCTTTTTTTTAACATTCGCCATGATGTCCGATTATGCTCGAGTATTCAGGACAAGTGAAATGAAGCGTTAAAACATTAAATACTAATGAAAAAAAATCACTTCCCTGGTATCGTACTTCCTCTGGCATGAAATATGCTAGAGAAGTGATGCCAGAGAAGTGACAAAATCGCGTATAATCTACAAAAAAAACATTTATTGCTTTTTTGACTACATTTAAACGTAATAAATGACATCTACACACAATAAACAATGTATTGTGCAAATATACAATTTCGTAACGACAAAATACAAAAACATATAGTTACCAAAGGAAATACTTCAACGACTGGCACAAACACGCTTTCCTACAGTGAATCGCAAACTGACACAATATATTTGGACTTTTGCTCAACGCATAGGCTCAACGTCGTTAGCTTGCTTCTAACTTCAAACTGTTGTACGCGTGTAATTCACTGACAAAAACATATCTATACGGTTTTAAGTCAAATTTTAAGTCTTTGGATTTCGCCAGATGAAGTGAC
The DNA here is from genome assembly GCA_029378335.1 of Agrilus mali. Taxonomy (NCBI): domain Eukaryota; kingdom Metazoa; phylum Arthropoda; class Insecta; order Coleoptera; family Buprestidae; genus Agrilus; species Agrilus mali. The sequence goes on from CM055661.1 coordinate 5,288,877, forward strand.
ATTATTGTAACGTGACGTAAAAATAAGTTATTTTTTTGAAACTAATAAATATTTTTACAGTGTATTTTAATAAAATATGTTTCGATATTAAACAAAGCATATGATCATGTTAAAAGAAAACATAATGGTAAAGTATTTAAAGCATCTGGCCATAAAATCACTATAATCTACAAATGGGGGAGGCCAGAGGAGTATACATTTATAACTATTTTAAACTATTAATGCCTTAAATTAAATAATGATCGTCACAGTCTGGGCCAGATAAAAGACAATATTCTTTATTGTTTAAGCATACAGAAACAATAATATAATAAGTTTAACGTAAAATTTGTCTATGGACCATTAGCATTCAAATAGCGTATATTCACCCTCCTACTAAATAAATACTCTCTATAGTGTGAGTCACGTAAAGTGGCGGCTGAGATAATAATACTATCATCAACTGTATGATATAAGTAATTACAAACAAAACTTTTATTTATATTTTAACCCCGAAAGGCTTTGATTTTAATTTCGTAGTTTAGTAATTAGGGGAACGACACTGAGTTATTATTGTGTTTTGTTTGGAATGTTTTGTACGTTTCTAAGAAATAAAATATTAGTAATCTGGGGGTACGGGAGTGCCCCCGCCAAGGCGAGCCAAGCGGAGCGCAAGGGCACTATTTACCTTTTCTCGAAACGTTTCGTCGTTTTTTTAAACTCTCATAACTTTCGTTTGGATGATGCTAAATGGTTAAAAATTTTAAGATATAATGACACTAGTAAAATCATTAAACATACAAAGTTTGAATGTCGTAGCTATTATACTTTAGATTTTATTAATATCTAAAAACCCCCGATTTCGTCACTGATTCACTCACTGATCATCAAAATTCTTAAGGTACTTCCTGAAGTCCTAGAACGCTAAAATTTGGTATGTAAGCTAATATTACTACAAAGATAACAAAAAAAAATTAAAAACCAAACCTAACCTAACCTATCCCCTCGGAATAGGAAGTGGAAGTTTGTATGAGACTTGCACTACATTTGCACTAACTACATAATCATGCAGTAATAACTATTGAAAAGCTAGATATATGAAAAAAATAATAAAATACTTATAACAAATAAAAAAATATGAACGTCATATTTTTTTGAAAATCATCCCCTAGCTCTTAAAAATGGGGTGAAAGTTTAAACGTCAGACATCAGCCGACGTCACGTCGCGTCACCAGATGGCGTTGACTGTATTTTGAAATGCGCTATCGACATTTTTCTACTGCGAATGATGATCGATTTGCTCTTCATATTCGTAATTTCGTAGTCATATCGTATCGTCGTAATAATTCTATAATTCGTTCGTATTATTTGTTACTTTAGTTACTGGTCCAAATTGCTCAAAAAAGTCCATTAACCAACTTACAAAAATAAATGAAATCCCACCAAAAACATTTTCATGTAAAAGTGTTGCCAAGACGAGTCTACATAGCTTACCCTGTGAAAAAGTTATCAGATCTCGTATAAAGCCAAGCTCTAAAGACTATACGCTCTAAACTTACAAGCTCTACACTACACCTTAATCAAAATCTATAAAAAAGTGGTCAGATCTCATGTAGAGCCAAGATTCTTGATCTATGCGCCCTTACTTTAGCAAGCCTAACTTCACATACTCTTCATTTTAGTCAAAACGTGTGGCTTGGCCGTTTTATTTCACACACGATGAACGAATGCCTATGAAATCTTCGTAACGGTAGCAAAACGGTCAAGCATCACGTTTTGATTAAAATGTAGAGTATGTGAAGTTAGGCTTGCTAAAGTAAGGGCGCATAGATCAAGAATCTTGGCTCTACATGAGATCTGACTACTTTTTCATAGATTTTGATTAAGGTGTAGTGTAGAGCTTGTAGGTTTAGAGCGTGTAGTCTTTAGAGCTTGGCTTTATACGAGATCTGATCACTTTTTCACAGGGTAAGCTATGTAGACTCGTCTTGGCAACATTTTTACATGAAAATGTTTTTGGTGGGATTTTTTTTTCTGGAGACGAGAAATATTTTTGGTCACTAACTATTCTAACTAAAATGAAAACTTTGGAAATAAGATACTCCCTTATTTATGCGATCTCTTTATATATTTATCAGTTAATTCACCAACCTAGCTAGCGGTTTTATTTATTATTAACCACAGTTGTTCGTTCTAAAATATGAGGTACATTTTCATGAAAATTTTGGAAATATGAAACGCTCTTAGGGACCGTTCATAAAATACGTCACGATAAAAGTAGCTTTTTTTAACCCCCCACCCCCACAGTAGTTGTCACACTTTCTGTGACCCCCATGTAAATATTACGTAACAAAAACTAAACACCTCCCCTGAACATGACAAATTTATTTTATTTTCTTAATAAAATTTAAATATCTTTTAACGAACAAATAAATAACATTTCCATATATCTACATATTTAACAAAATACAACTAATTTCACTGGTCAATAAAAAATAACTGCTTTTTTTTGTAACATGGACGAAATAAGACGTTTCTTATGTAAAAATTGTCGAAAAGGCCGAAAATAGCTTTAGCTTTTTTCTATTACTCACAATTTTCTGTTATTGTAATTATTTTTTTCTAACACAGTATAACAATAAGTGCATTATTGTTGTTAATCTTAAATGTGCCTTAGTATGTTATTGTATGTTTTCTGACGATATTTTGTTCCTGTAGTACCCTTTAACAAATTTTCAGTAATAGTTAGTAAGCAAATTAGCACCCCATTTACGTTGGTACCTGTTTTTCATTGCAGAAATACTTTCAAGGGACCGTTCCTTATATTAGTCACATACTTACTGTATCTAAATTTTTGAGGAAGAAATAATATTTTTCATAGTTCATTAATTGTTTTTTATTTTGTTATATTCGATTTGTGCTAATTTAAATATGCAACGCGTTTGATTTTACGAAAAAAGGGCACCATGTACAAAAGAACGACAATAATCAAGAAGAGTGAGTAAGATCAAGTAAGCGAGTCAGAAGGGTTAGGGTGGTGTAGCGGGTGACCACTATTACTCACTCTAACGTTCCAGCCATTATCAACGCCCCCCCCCCCCCTGGTTGATAGTCAAATAGGCAAGTCGTTGTTTAATAAATTTTTGTAGTTCGTTTTTAAGTGTTATCTATTTTATAACCTTTATTAATTCATTAAAAACAATTATATAAAATTCGCTTATTAGTGACAATAGGAGCTTCCCAAACACATCCCCTTAAAAATTGAAATTATTTTTTTATAACACCAGTTACTATCTACATATGTGCATAAAAAACTTAATGAAGTTAAAAGGTCACACTTATACATTATACATATACATATTTATATACATTGCATACATTATACATATTTAAAAATTCCACCTCTCAGTTTAAGATACATACATACCTACATAAGTTACATTAGGTCGTAAAAAGTGATTTTACGGCCGCCAAAGAAATTGTTCGCAGGATCTATGCAATACATACTTACTTAAAAACATATAAATATAAGATATATACATACGTACAGTTTAAGCACCCGGAGAGTGAGTGACCTTTTCAAACCACTAAATTGATAGCCTCGATATGGGTAGAAATGCAACTCGATGTGAAATAATTATTTATTTGTCATAGAAACGCCAGAACAATCTACAAAGGCATTGAAGGAATCCGAAATTTAAATAATCGATGCTTTAGTTTAAAAGCGATATTTGCGGGTATAAATTATAATACATATACGAGTATTGCAAGGCAACGACGACGACGGACAGGCTATATGTAATATCTACGGTGAACTGTGAAATGTCAAAAGTTATATTTCTTCAAGGATAGCAACCTTCTCTTTGTTTGTGCATATGCACCTATACTACCAGTACCTAAACCTATCTATATACCATACACCAAATAAGTACCTTACCTACCAATAAATGCATGAAAGTCTCTACCTCAACCCACTCGCCCATGTGTGTATTGTAATGTTTTATATAAGTATAGGTAGTATTATATCGTATAGACTAATGTATATTCAATATTACAATAGAAATTTGAGTTGCAAGCAACTATTATTATTAACAAACACACACCTTTCACATCTAATTTAAATCGGTTTACGTGGCGCAATTTAACAAAAAGGTGTCTAGATTTAACCTGCCTTATTCTTGTTGTTGTTCTATAAATATAATAGTTAGTAAGTAGACGCATAAAATTAAATATATACTTTAAAAATTATATTATTTCAGAAAACGAAAACAACAATAAAATAACAATTCTATGTAACCACAAGAAAAATAAAATAGCGAAACTACAAGCACGTTTAATACGATTAAACGATTTTTCTTTAAGTCTTCAGAAAATCGAAAATTTTTCTTACAAATTGTTGAAAATCGGTACCAACAATCTTATATCAGTAGGTATCTACAAATAAAATTCCGTTTCCTATTATGTATATGACTTTTAAAAGACATATGGCGTTCCATTAAAAAAAGTTTGAATTTGTCAAAATTGCCCATGACAAATTGCTGATAATGCAATATACGGTATATATTTCCTCAAGAATCTAACTGTAAAAATCGCACCCTTCTAAGTACTTTCAGTTCGGAAATATTCATAATGCTGTACACTGCAAAAGACAATTTTTTAAAAAAAATACGAAATAACACGTAGGTATATCAAGCTAGCACGACAAAGTTATTTTTCCGATTTCTGACTTGCACTGTAATTTGTCGCTTATTTGTTGCCAAATCCAAAAATTTGTCGTTCGTGCCGTTTAGCCATAATCAGCTGGTATGCTAGCTTGATATCAAGCTAGCACTTTCACATAGCGTATCTCGAAAAGGAAACGTCGTAGGATATTACTGTAAAGACCATAATTTGTCGCTGAAAGATGACACATTCAACGAATTGGTCGCTAATTCCCCTTAAAAAACTCCCAAAAAATTTGGGGGGTTTTTTTTGTTTTAAGAGATCGGTTTTATTTACCAAATTTTTTAAACCAGGTTTTCCCTGTCTCCCCAACTTGGGCAACACGATTCATTGTCTCATTTCTGAGTTCAATAAAGAAACTTTATTATATAATTTTCGTCATAAAGAAGAGCGATTTTTAAATGATGTTTTTAATGATTTAATAAATAAAAAATACCCCGCAAACCCGCACCGAGGGTTTTCCCACAAACCTGTATATATATGTGATGTAACTAAAAATTTAAAGTTTTCGGCAATTTTTCCTTTATATATGCTATAAAACATTGCTTCATGCCCAATTTCAAGATTCTAAATCGACTGGAAGTACCCTTTAGGTTTTGATTCCCTTGCGAGTAGTTGCGAGTTTGAAAATATGCGGCTTAAATTGCTGTTTCTTTTGATTGCGTTGACATAGAAGTTTGATTTTGTTACATCTTAAAGGTATTATAGACCTGAGTATTTGATATGAATTTCAATTTAATACCTCTACGCGTTCATGAGGAAAGGGGTAGTAACTTTAAAATTATTAAAAATATTTTTATTATATGATGTAACTAAAAATTTACGGTTTTCGCAATTTTTCCTTTATCTGTGTTATAAGATGTCGCTTCGTACCAAATTTCAAGATTCTGAGTTCACGGGAAGTACCCTGTAGGTTTTGATTCGAAAATTTGCGGAAATTTGCGGCATAAAAGGCTGTATCTTTTGATTGCGTTGGCTTAGAAGCTTTTATTTTTTCACAGCTCCAAGGGACAATAGACCTGAGTATTTGGTATAAATTTTAGCTTGATACCCTTCTCACACGTTCCTGAGAAAAAGGGTCTTGACAGACGGACGGACAACGAAGTGATCCTGTAAGGGTTCCGCTTTTTCCTTTTGAGGTGCGGAGCCCTAAAAAATGTTATAATATATATAACACTTAAAACTAACTATATACATATATATATATATACATATAAAACTACTTGCCTAAATAATTATAAACTAGGGGCGTTGATAATAGCAGGGACATTTAATGGGACATTAGGGTGAGTGATAGCGGTCACCCGCTACACCACCCTAACCCGTCTCACTCGCTTGCTTGATCTTACTGACTGCTGTCTTACCGCCTTTTCTGATTAATTTGTTCTTTTATAACGATCCACAACCCTTTGTAGTTATTAATTATACCAACAATAAATTATTTCTAAATATAGGTAAATATAAATAGTGTGCATAAATATTCATGGTACCTACACACAACGTAATGTACCTACTTATTTAATTATTAGCTGTATAAAAACAATAAAACAAATTGTTGTTTGTTAATCGCACTTCAGTTGTCTTTAATTCGTAATAATTGTTGTAAAAAAGGCTCTTGCTTTTTGCTCTGTTAATTATTACTTATCTAATGTTCAACGTTATTATGCAACTAGTACCTAACTAACTAACTTGTTAACTATTATACAGATTAATGGGTCTGTTATTTAGGAACGAATTCGCTGCTTTAGATATAGATGGTTCGGAGTGAGCGTGAAAATTTTGCGTAATAATAATGGACACATTTTGTGTCCGTTTGGCGTAACGTTTATAACGAAATTTAAAAATTTACTTGCTGATTGCAGAGTTGCTTAGTTTTAAGTAATAATGCAAGGTAGAATAACATTTTTTAACTACAAATGTAACCTCTAAACAAATTTTTGTCTGCTTTCGAATAATTTTTGTTTGCTTTCAAATTTATTAGTTAAATATTTACAACAAAGCTAAAATCAAATGTTCGTTAAAACCGACATCGACTGTTATTTGAAAATGATACAAAATTGCAAAGACACATTCAGTTCCGTTCGTAACATTCTTGTACGTATATTGGAAATTTTCCAAATTTAAGTAATAAAAATTGTCCACAAAGATCATTAAACTTTTTAAAATGACTACATTATGCGGATGTGCTGAGCTGAGGTTTGTGTTAAGCCAGCTTAATAATTAATATACAGCAACATGTTAAGTGACATCATTTGACCTAAAAGGTTATATCATTAGTAAGGCAGTATCCCAAACTTTCTAGATTTCTTAATGCTGGACGTTACAGTAGATTATATACATGAAATTTCTAGTTGAAAGGCAAAATAACAGCTCAGAAAATTATATTTAGATTTTAAAATAACAGCAAAGTTAAATTTGATTTTACCCTGTAGATATTTGCACTGCGAGAAGAGAGGGCGAAAGAAGCCTAATAAAGATGGCTGGCAACATCTGACAGATTGGCAGCTGCGCAAGCCTGTGACGTCAGATTAAGAGCAGTAGTAGGTACAAAATGAATATCTATAAGGAATTCAAGGGATTTTGGTTCACATAAAAAAATTCTTTATGGAGAATTAGCCAGGAATATGAATTATACAGCAAACCAAATAATTTCTAGCAACGTTTACTGGGTTCTTTGCAATATACAGTGTGTTCAACGTAAGGATGACATAGTATTGGGATCTTCAATATATTATATAAGAGTTACGGGGTCGATTAACTTAGAGAAAGGTTGCGCATTCTTCTGCCTAATATGCCGTGAAGGAATTTTTAAAAAAAAATTCAATTTTTTCGCGTTATCCGAAGTTGGCAACATTTTTGAAGTTCGACGTTTTGTCTTCGAGGGGCTATCATCAGTTTAACTTTTCATAATATGGTCCTGTCGTTTTTACGACAAAATCTAAAGCCATTTTTAATTATGAATTAGATTATATTACACTTGTTATTGCTTAAACATGTTTTTAAATTGTTCTAAGTATCACTTAAGATTTTTCGCTACCAAAACTATAAATTGGGTGAGTCACTAAGCAGGGAATGACATATTTTAAAGAAAATTTAAGAATATCTAAAAAAATTATTGTAGAATTTATCGATTAAAAAAAAAACTCCCTTTTATTCTTTATCTTCAGAGTTTTTGTTAAACTGCAAATGAACTAACAATTTTTGTTTGCATTATTTAAATTCTAGATCATCAACAAAGGCATAAATGAATAATTGTATCAGTAACCTTTTATTCAACTCAGAACTAAGGGGGGGAAATTTTTTTCTTCAAGAAAATTTAGAAGTGCATAGAAAAACATTTTAAGGGTTTTTCGATTTTTTAAAATTCTTTAATTTTATTCCTTCTTTTAATGGGATCTAACAGCTTTTTGTTGATATTATTTAAGTTTTGAGGTCATCGACAAAGGCATAACTAAATAATTTTTTAAGTAACTTTTTATTGAACTGTGAAGTTAAGGAGGAAATTATTTCCTTTGAAAAAAAATTTAAAATTATTTTAGGGGGTTTCCTTAACTCGGGGGTCAAGATCCCTTTTATAAGTCATGTTCAAGAACTTAGGGGACCTTATGTTTTCAATAAATTCACCTTTGGATTGTTTTTCGTTTACCAATTTTCCTTATAGGAGTACAGAAATACTACTTATAAAAAAAATGTTTTTCGTTCGTGTCGTCATTCCTAACCATAACCTTCTGCCTTAAGATATTAAGCAAAATGTAAAACAATTCTTCTGTTAATAAGTTGAGACAAAACCACACTAAACTAAAATTAATTAAATGTTTATTATATTTTTTCATTGTGTATTTAATATATAAATCTTTAAGTAATTTTTGGTATGAATTTTGCATTTACTGTGTATGCATTCTATTAATAGTTAGTAATTTCTGCACGTGTTGTTACATATCGTACCTACCTACCTATAGCATGCATTCATTTTTCCTCTTGCTCTCTAATTTTCCTTTACCTAACCTAAGTGAAAAATGCAGTTTTTCCTTCACGCCACTAATGGCCTTTTTTGTTTCGAGGTGATGAACACGCTTTTTACAATATAAGTGTATCGTATTACAACAAAAAAAAAAACACGTTACCTATTGGGAGCAGCTTTCTACGTAGATAAAATTCTTTGTGCGTTAACGATGACTAGGTCAGAAGACAACGTATAGGTACCTACTAAGGAGTATACATGGATACAAATATAGCCGTATGTCATGGAAAGCGCCATCGAATTATATGTAAAGACAAAGTGACGATGACACGGAAACATTTCTACGTGATAAACGACCGACCAACGACGAGGAAGTGAATTTTTTTACTGTTTATTAACAAAGTGTTCGTTCGTTCCTCTTTAGATTAAAAGATGTTATATGTATTTATAAAAAATAAAACACTATTCTACATACATACCGTAAAGCTTAATATGTAATTAGTTATTTAATTTATAATTGTCCATGTTACATGCTTATTTTATGAGTCTTGAAAAATATTAATGTGCCGCCGGTATTGAACGTCGCCTTCAAAGTTCGCTCACTACATTCATTACTTACCAATTGATGTTTTTCAATAATATTTTTGCATTGCACAATAATTTTAGATGAACATGTTGAAAGAGACAAATAACATTAAAAACAAGCTGCTTACTGATTTTTATGGATTTTATTCGACCCTAAAAACTTTAATAAAAAGTTTTAAAACTTATAAAGTAAAATCATATTTTTCTCTTTCAAACGTTTTATTAAAGAAAGTTTTATTTTCTAAAAATTAAATTAAAAATAATCATCTTTACATGAATCAGATATTAGGGAAATTTCGATAAATTTCTTGGATTTTATTATTATTCTAATTTTTTCTCTTTTACTTAAACGTTTTATAAAATGTGATTCCTGTGTGAAGTATTTAAATGTATCAGCTGCTTGGAATTCCCAGAAAACCAAAATTTCGTGGATTTTGCTTAAACTCAAAAATTTTCAAATAAAATCACATTTTCCTTTTATAAACGCTTTATAGAAATGTTTATTTTCTTAAAAATTAAATGATATCCCTTTATTAAGTATTTACATATCAAACCTGCGGGGAATTCGCAGAAAATTTCAAATTAATTGACCGTAAACTTTTTGAATTAAACCACAGTTTTCTCTTTTGAATGTTCATTAAAAATTTTATTTGATTTTTTAATTTTAAACATTCACATGCTTGAGATACAGGGAATTCCAACCGAATTTCAAAAAATTTCAAGTAAAATCGTTTTTCTCTTAAAAATTTTATAAAAAAATGTTCGATTTTTTGAATAGTAAATGACATCTCTATGTGAAGGAATTCCTAGATAATTATTAAAAAATGCAAAGAATTCCCAGGAAACTTAAAAGATGCAGAAATTTCCCAAACAATTTCAAAAAAAATTATAATTTCATGGGGTTTAATTACCCTTAAGGATACATTTTTATTTTCTTTAAGAAATGTGTTTCCTGTTTTATTAAGATTTAAGGATTTAATTAAATACAGTTACTTACATAACTGGTGGCAATGTATTGTACTGTAGATGTATAAACCATAAAATAAAATAATTTCCTATACAAATTGTAATCTAACAAAAAAAGCAAAGAATAACCAAAAAAACATTGTTTTTATATTTTTTAGTGCAACATTTTCATGTAAAAATATCGTTTTCTCATAATCTCCTTTATTATTCTTGTTATCGTTTTACCTAATTCAATTTTATTTTAATTATTACAAATTGTAAGACTAATTTCCTTTTTTATACGTAAAGCACTTATGATACATGCATTTTGACAAAGATAAAAAAAGTTTAGAAAGGGAAAAAGTAGAAGTTTTAGTATTAGGAACCAAAGCACCAAAGGTAATAACAATACAATGATATTATTATTATCCATTTAAGGCGCAATTTATTAGGTATGAAAAAATTAAAAAATATTTTTTTTATTGAAGGAACTTCCAAATACGTCTCTAAATCCATAATAACCATACATTTTTTAATGGAATTAATCAGCATGTATTACAATAGCTACTAATAATACAATTATACATTAATTTATAATAAACACCTACCTAGTTACAATTGATTCTTAAATGGTCGGTTCAGATTAATTTTTCCGGTTTTTTATAATAAAGCCAAAATTATAAATCTTTTACATTATTGTCTATTACCAGAACAATATATCTATTAACCCGTATACGTAACACACACTGTTAGAAATTTCTGTGGTAATCTTTCAAAACAATTGTTGGAAGTTTTAACGCATCACGATTTAGTAAAAGCAAATCCAGTTTTGTAAATTTACTACACAATTAATTCCAATTAAATTTTGGAAAATTACAAAACGTTTGTAGTAATTTTACTAAAGAGTTACCTCTAATCTGTTTAGTAATATTACAATACAAATATTGTAATTTTGTTAAACAAATTATACTGAAAATGTTTAGTAATTTCAGTATACTTTATTGTAATTATACTGCACAATTTATTTCAACTAAGTTTAGGAATATTACCAAATATTCGCAGCAATTTTACTACAGTTACTTACCAATAATCTAGTTAGTTATATATTAATACAAATATTGTAATGTTATTAAAGTTATACTAATTTCAGTATGTTTAGAAGTCGAGAAACGCGATTGACAAAATCAAAGAAAAAAATAGCATGTTCGGATCATCAAAAAAAAAATTTGTTATTGATACACCTAATAGTTATGTTAACAAAGTATAGAAATATATTCTTAATAAGCTAAACATGATATATTATATCAACACTCACCGTTGAATTACTTTTATTCAATAATTATCCGGGGTTGATATCTTTGGCTTCATAAATATTGGAATAGTAATGTCCTGCAAACATGGACGACAGCGCCATCTGGCGGCCACTGATCAAACTAATGTTTTTATGCAAAAAGACAAGAAATAACAACACGAGCGTTTCTAATAACTTCGTTTATGATGTGAATAGATAATCATAGAAAGAGTGGTATTAATTTTGAATTTCTATAAATAATTTTTTTTCTTTTTATACCTAGATTATTTTTATTTTGTGTCTCAAAAATTCATCACATTTCCAGAATGTGCAAAAAATTTTTTTGATGATTTAGTTCTGCTACAGCAGATTTATTTTTAGTAAAATTACAATACACTCTGGAATCCTATAATCAAAACTATAAAAACAAGAAAAAGATTTTTAAACTTTCATTGACTTCATTGTAATTTCAATTACATTTTATTTTGTAATTTTTCTTAAAATTGTAATAAATCAAATTTTCGAAATGCTTTCTATTGCAAGCTGATAAACGGTTCAGTAAAATCACAATGTGTGTAGAATTTATACATAAAGATTGTAAAATTACAACTGGTATTAGTTGATTTCCTCATGTATCTTGGAAGATTACTTAAACTGTATTTTAGTTTTGTATTGCCATACACTGATTTGCAATTTTACTTATTTTTTGTTTGTAAAACAATTGTAATTTTACGAAAATTTTTAACAGTGCAAGGGATAGAAACAAACCGTTATCTTTTTCGGATAGTCGCAGGTAATTAACAGTATTGGTACTTTCCATAAAGTTTGTGCATCTTTTCTCTATTTTAAACAGTTTATAGAGTTCGTCTTTCTTTTACAATTAACTATACTACCGATTGATTCATGAGTCTTAAAACGTATATCAAGCTAGCACGAGACTAGCGACAAATTCGTTGAATGTGTCATCTTTCAGCGACAAATTATGGTCTTTGTGTAGTGCTAGCTTGATATCATGCATACCAGCTGATTATGGCTAAACGGCACGAGCGACAAACTTTTTGGATTTGGTAACAAATTAGCGACAAATTATAGTGCAAGTTTAAAAATTCGTCGTGCTAGCTTGATATACGCAGTCTAAAACAAATTATAGTGACGTTGACTAGTGTTTTCATGCTTATCTAACAAGATTTTTAAAAAAAGTGAACAAAACTAATTTTTTTTGGGATAAGCATTTAAATGCCTTAATTACAAAGTTTTATGGTGTTTTATTTATATTGATCAATATTAACAAAAAATCAATCCTAATTATAAGAGTACCTGACCCGTACCATATAATTTTAGGGTCATCTTAAGAGATCCTTATTGCTGAAGAGTTTTTTTTTTGTCCCGGGAAAATTTTAAAAAGTGAATTGATCTTTTATTGGGAAGTAGGTGCCAATGCAAAAAAAATTAAAATTCTGGTACAAAATGAATAATATCAAAACACAAAGATTGATCGATTGGTTTGTTGTATCTGTACTATTATAAATTATGTATTTATAGGTATGGAATTACTTATATATCTACTAATGATTGCCTAATACATAATAGTAATAATATAAAATAAAATTTAATAAGGAACCGTTATCGTGTCTTTACTATTTTTTAATGACTGTGCCAAATACGACGTAACGTCTTGTGAGAGAAGAGAGTGGAGTAGACAACAGTACCTATCTATCTAAACGTTGCAATTATATAAATTTAGAGGACGACGAACCTACAAATAATTGATTATTTAATCTTCCGTCATGTTGCATTACCCAAACACTACCGTTCACTTGTATTTTATTGAATAATTAGTGTAGAAAATGCAGTAATGGGCCAATTCTACTACTACAAATGCAGATGTCGCGGATAATTTCATAATCATTTTTACTTCCTATTAATTTTAGTACGTTCTCTATTCTACACTCACTCGCTTCATTTTAATTTTACCTATTTGACTTTATTATTTATTTATCTCACAGGTGTTTTTAGAGTTGAGAGGCAAGTTAGAGCCTGCTTTTAAATAAAAGAACATTGTTTAGCTTCACACCTGGGTGGCAATAAAATTTTGGAATCGATTTTTCACTCTATTTCTTACCATTCTGTTGATCTTAAACTTCACAGGTGTACCTAATAAGAGTTTAGATGCAAATAAATAATTTAAAGAATTTAAGTATGTACATTGTTTAGTTTGCACACCTGTGGGGAAATAAAATGTTAAGATCAGTTTTCTGCTCAACTTCCTACTACATAGACATACATACTTTATTGATTATGAACTTAACAGGTGTTTTTAGAGTTGAGACGTAAGTTAGAACCTGCTTTTAAATAAAAAAACATTGTTTAGCTTCACACCTGGGTGGCAATAAAATTTTGGAATCGATTTTTCACCCTATTTCTTATCACTCTGTTGAACTTAAACTTCACAGGTGTACCCAATAAGAGTTTAGAGATGCAAATAAATCATTTAAAGAATTTAAGTACATTGTTTAGTTTGCACTATTGTGGGCCAATAAAATTTTAAGATCAGTTTTTTGCTCAACTTCCTACTACATACATACATACTTTATTGATTATAAACTTCACAGGTGTTTTTAGAGTTGAGACGTAATTAGAACCTGCTTTTAAATAAAAGAACATTGTTTAGCTTCACACCTAGGTGGCAATAAAATTTTGTGATCTATTTTTCACTCTACTTCTTACCACTCTGTTGATCTTAAACTTCACATGTGTAATAAGAGCTTAGAAGCAAATAAATCATTTAAAGAATTTAAGTACATTGTTTAGTTTGCACATCTGTGTGGGGCAATAAAATTTTAAGATCAGTTTTTTGCTCAACTTCCTACTACATAGACATACATACTTTATTTTTTGAACTTAACAGGTGTTTTTAGAGTTGAAGGGCAAGTTAGAGCCTGCTTTTAAATAAAAGTAAATTGTTTAGTTTCACATCTTGATGGCAATAAAATTTTGGTATCGATTTTTCAGTCAAGTTCTAACAACTCTATTAATTTTTAAACTTCACTGGTGTACCTAATAAGAGTTTAGATGCAAATAAATCATTTAAAGAATTTAAGTACGCCTGTTTAGTTTGCACATCTGTGGGGCAATAAAATTTTAAGATCAGTTTTTTGCTCAACTTCCTACTACATAGACATACATACTTTATTGATTATGAACTTAATAGGTGTTTTTACAGTTGAGACGTAAGTTAGAGCCTGCTTTTAAGTAAAAGAACATTGTTTAGCTTCACACGTGGGTGGCCATAAAATTTTGAGAACAATCTACCTACATTATTATTGATTTTAAACTTCACAGGTGTGATGCCAGGCTAGTAGAGAAAAGAGGACGACCCCAACTTCAAGTTCTTGTTTCAACTCTATTTCTTAAACACTCTTCAGAGTAAAAAATAGAGTCAAATAAAAGGGAAGTGTTAATTACTGGAATAACAGTTTAGATAGTTCAAACTCTACTGTGGCTCCTGGTGCACTACTTTTTTTAATATTTTCATTTCAGAATACTTTCCTTAACGACAACAAACAACTCTTTAAAACTATTTGTTGTATGATTACTTAAAACCAGATACTAATTTAAAAGCCAAGCTAAAGGCCTCTTGTTATATAGGTATTATACAAACTTTTAGAAGGAAATTTTTCGTGCTAACTGAAGCAAACCAAAACGTTTAGGTATGCATGCTGTATTTTTAAATGTACCGGTTGTAACATCGCGCTCGTTATCTATCTCATCTTTATCACGACCATAATTTGAAAATCAGATATTCTCATCACGAAGAGCAGTAAACGAAAAACGTTACTTACAGCAATCGCTCGCCACAGTCCCCTGTGTCTGTTGTCTTATTTATTCCACGACAGTGCAACAAAAGAACACGTAATGGATTATATTTGCAATTGGAAAAACTTGATGACAGTTTCAAGACACAACAACAAAATAAGGCACAAGAACACTACAGTTTTATCTGCTTTTTATAAATAGTTTAAAACGTACGCGAAATACAATAATTATAAGTACTTTTAGCTACCGTTCTGTCAACAAAACACATAAATATGAAGAGAGTGGATGGAGTGCACGAGGTTTGCCTCGTGAAGTTCAATTCGTAGCACCGCGTCGCGTGCACTCTTGCTCACGAACAACCGAACACTAACGGAAGCTCTGGGCATTAGCAGACCGAGCAGCGAGCGAAAGCAATGCAACCGGCGAAGAAAGAACGTATGGTATGGTGCTGGTATTGGGATGTGACGCTTATGTCGAACATTGGTCTGTACTCAACTCCCGTGGTAATAAAACTAACGTAAACGGATACCGGGGTCGGGTCCTTACCTGGTCGGCCGGACTGATCAGTCAGTCACTTTTTAATGGTCAACTAACTGGACAACGGACAATTCTATGAAATCTAAAAGCCGCAACGAGTTTTGGACATGCACATTGCACAGTCGTTTCTTATTTTATTATCTACTGGTTGGACCCGAACCATCTAGTTGGGCAAAAATTTAGCCATTACAAATGTACTTTAAAACTTTAGAAGGCTATAATTTAAGCCAATTAACAAGTAGTGGTGGGATGGGGGTTTGTAAATGAATTATTTGAGAAAAATGCTTTATCTCAAAGGGTTTCAAGCTTGACTAGATCTTGAAAATGTGAAGAATTAATCAATTGTTTCGGCCATACATTATGTAAAATCACATTTAACTGCGATGATAAATAAAAATATTAACAATTGTTTCATTCTATTAACGGAAGTCAAATCCTTTTAAGGGCTTAGAAAACACTATATATCAAACCAGTTAAAAAACAATTGTAGCTGAGGCTTTGTATATGGATTATCTTAGAAAAGTGCTTTGTAATTATCAAAAGGGGTTTTTTGCTGGGAAACGGGTAAAACTTTAGGTCTTGAAAATGTGTTCGTTTCAAGTACTTTTGAAGGGTAAAAAGCACCATATTTCAAGCCAGATTAACAGGTGGTTAGAAATAAGGGGATTTGTATACGAATTATCTCAAAGGGGCTTCCAGTTGGGCGTTAAGCAAAACATTAAACCTTGAAAATGTCTTTCAAGTCCTTTCAAGGGTTTAGAAATACTATATTCCAACCCAGTTAAAAAACAGTTGCAGTTGAGGCTTTGTATACCGGATTGTCTTAGAAAAGTGCTTTGTAATTATCAAAAGGGGTTTTATGCTGGGAAACGGGTAAAACTTTAGGTCTTGAAAATGTGTTCGTTTCAAGTACTTTTGAAGGGTAAAAAGCACCATATTTCAAGCCAGATTAACAGGTGGTTAGAAATAAGGGGATTTGTATACGAATTATCTCAAAGGGGCTTCCAGTTGGGCGTTAAGCAAAACATTAAACCTTGAAAATGTCTTTCAAGTCCTTTCAAGGGTTTAGAAATACTATATTCCAACCCAGTTAAAAAACAGTTGCAGTTGAGGCTTTGTATACCGGATTGTCTTAGAAAAGTGCTTTGTAATTATCAAAAGGGGTTTTATGCTGGGAAACGGGTAAAACTTTAGGTCTTGAAAATGTGTTCGTTTCAAGTACTTTTGAAGGGTAAAAAGCACCATATTTCAAGCCAGATTAACAGGTGGTTAGAAATAAGGGGATTTGTATACGAATTATCTCAAAGGGGCTTCCAGTTGGGCGTTAAGCAAAACATTAAACCTTGAAAATGTCTTTCAAGTCCTTTCAAGGGTTTAGAAATACTATATTCCAACCCAGTTAAAAAACAGTTGCAGTTGAGGCTTTGTATACCGGATTGTCTTAGAAAAGTGCTTTGTAATTATCAAAAGGGGTTTTATGCTGGGAAACGGGTAAAACTTTAGGTCTTGAAAATGTGTTCGTTTCAAGTACTTTTGAAGGGTAAAAAGCACCATATTTCAAGCCAGATTAACAGGTGGTTAGAAATAAGGGGATTTGTATACGAATTATCTCAAAGGGGCTTCCAGTTGGGCGCTGAGCAAAACATTAAACCTTGAAAATGTCTTTCAAGTCCTTTCAAGGGTTTAGAAATACTATATTCCAACCCAGTTAAAAAACAGTTGAGTTGAGGCTTTGTATACCGGATTGTCTTAGAAAAGTGCTTTGTAATTATCAAAAGGGGTTTTATGCTGGGAAACGGGTAAAACTTTAGGTCTTGAAAATGTGTTCGTTTCAAGTACTTTTGAAGGGTAAAAAAGCACCATATTTCAAGCCAGATTAACAGGTGGTTAGAAATAAGGGGATTTGTATACGAATTATCTCAAAGGGGCTTCCAGTTGGGCGCTGAGCAAAACTTTAAATCTCGAAAATGTCTTTCAAGTCCTTTCAAGGGGTTAGAAATACTATATTTCAACGCCCGTTAAACAAACAGTTGCAGTTGAGGCTTTGTGTAC
The DNA here is from genome assembly GCA_029378335.1 of Agrilus mali. Classification (NCBI taxonomy): domain Eukaryota; kingdom Metazoa; phylum Arthropoda; class Insecta; order Coleoptera; family Buprestidae; genus Agrilus; species Agrilus mali. Next base: position 5,306,765 of record CM055661.1, read on the forward strand.
GGATTATCTTAAAAAATGGTTTGTAATTTGTAATTATCAAAAGGGGCTTTTATGCTGGGAAACGGTAAAACTTTAGTCTTGAAAATGTGTTCGTTTCAAGTACCCTTTTTAAGGGGTACAGAAGACCACTATACTCAAACCAGTTAACAAACAGTTGTGGTTGAGGATTTGTATATGGATTATCTTTTAAAAATGCTTTGTAATTGGTAATTGTCAAAGGGGCTTTATAGTTAGAACTGGGTAAAACTTAATATCTTGAAAAATGTTTGTTTTTAAGTCCTTTCAAAGGGTATAAGTCCCCTATAACTCCAAACCAGTTAAAAATAGTTGAGGTTTTAGGGTTTGTAACGATTATCTTAGAGAAATGCTCTTTTAATTGGTATTTATCAAAGGGGTTTATCTGAGAACTGGGTAAAACTTTAGATCTTCAAAATGTTTTTTTTAAGTACTTTTCAAAGGGTCAGAAGCACCACATTTCAAGCCAGTTAACAAATTGTTGTGGGTTTAGGCTTTGAACAGCATTATCTTAGAGAAATGCTCTGTAATTGGTATTTATCACTAACAGTTTCAAATTTAGAACTGGTCAAAACTTTAGATTTTGAAAATGTGTTTCAAGTACTTTCAAAGGGTCAGAAGCACCACATTTCAAGCCAGTTAACAAACTGTTGTAGTTGAGGCTTTGTATATGGATTATCTTAGAAAAGTGCTTTGTAATTGGTAATTGTCGAAAGGGGCTTTATGCTGAGAACTGGGTAAAACTTTATATCTTTAAAATGTGTTCGTTTTAAGTCCTTTTGAGGGCTAAGAAATACTGTCCACTATAACTCAAACCAGTTAACAAATAGTTGAGGTTGGGGGCTTTGTACAGCATTATCTTAGAAAAATGCTTTGTAATTAGTACTTATCTCAAACGGTTTCAAACTGAGAACTGGTCAAAACTTTAGGCTTTAAAAGTTCGTTTCGAGTCCTTTTGAGGGCTAAAAAGCACCACAATTTAAGTCAATTTTCAAGTAGTTGGGTTTAAATCTTTGTATGTGCTTTATCGGAGAAAAATGCTTTGTAATAAGTATCTATCTCAAAGGATTTCAAGCTTGAAGCCTTTTCATTTTACATCACGACGCAACTGATAATTCGAAGTTTTCGGATTTTAAATTTTTATTAAGGTTTCAAGTACCAAAGCACTTTCAGTAAAGACTTTGTGCATATGACCTGAAGCTCTTTTATTGAAAGCTTTGCTCGGCTCTGTGCCCATCTAAACTCGGCAAAACTGTGCATTTAAACTGGATGTCCTGAAAGCAACTTGGTAAAGTCCTAATCGAAAAGGTTTCAAGCCCCAAGTCCAAAGCCCGCCCTTACTTAAAGTCCCAATTACATTTTAAAATCCAAAGACTAGAACCTACAGATTATAATAATATCCAGAATTAATTAAGTACTTAGAATGGACTTGAAGTATACTGTAAGTGTTTGAATTAAACCAAATGGGCCTCTAATATGTCAAAAAGCTTGAAGCACTTGTTAAAGGGGCTTCGAGCCCATCACAAGGGCTTTAATTAAACCAAAAGGGCTTCAAAATAGATCAAAAGGCTTGTGATGTTATTCTGCATTTATATTACAGGTGGTTTCATAATTTAACGGAATTAACACTTGCAGTAAGACTACGTTTCTCAAAAATAGGACGTCAAAAATTGACCTTAAATTAAAATTTCAACACTGACACTAATTTGATATTCGTTTACTTATTTTATCGCAATATACCAAAAGGTATTTAACATTTAGGGCTCAATTTTTAACAGGCATCTTATTTACCCTAAGTAGGTACCCTACAACTACATAGATACTACATATTTGAAAAAAAAAATCGATTTTATTTTAAATCAGTCTAATGAACACTTTGATTCAAAAACATGTGAATTACGTATGCCCTTCAGAATAAAACCTTTTTAAACAATCGTTGTTTGAATCTCTAAAAATCCAAAATAGTCGTTAATAATTAATTTGCGTTAATTAAAAGATTATTTGAATTTAACTAGGTAGGTAACAGAAACTTTAAATACTCAATTAAAATATTTTTTAATACCTCCCTATGTACATAATTTTAAATAGGTTAGTTCCTTAAAAAATAACTAAATATCCAATTAGTCGAATAATTGTTATTTTAACTGCAGAATTAATGGGACTACTTTACTGTCGATACCACAGTTTCATTATATGTTCATTTGGGACTAATTAGACGAAATGGAAAAAATATCAGCTATTAATAACCATTACACCATTACTATTAATAAATAATCATTTATAGCCATTAAAACTTTTCGTTTTTAACAGCACCTTTAAGTATATAAACTCCTTCAATACGAGATAAAATCTTTATAATAAAAGCACTTGCGCTCAATTTAACCTTTGCTGTCAGTCATCTAAAAAAATTTGGTTGGTATACCTACAAAGACGTTCTTATCTGGTTATATAAGCGAATTAAAATTGCGGAAGTGTCCGTGTAATTAATTATAAGAGAAACTCGAGATGTTACAATTCGATTATTTCTACTACTTATAAATAATTAATATGTAATAATTATTTATTAATTGACTGGTTATTGCCAGGCCGTTGCAAAAAATATCGGATCCAAAGCCTGAAGGTGCCTTACGTCAACAATTTCTAAATTTTTTAAAATTTCGTGTATGAAATGCAAAGAGTCGACAATTATAATTTAATATTAATCTTAAGAAAAGCTTCTTCTTTAAAATTAAACTTTAATGAAAAAGGAATATTAATTTTTAATTTTTTTTTGGCATTTAAAAATAAATATAACCCTTAATTTTCATACTTTGTACCACCAACCCCCCTTTTTTAATAGCGGTATTAGTACTGTAATAATCTTCAACTCTCAGTGGTCGATAACTGATCAATTATTATCAATCGATTAGTCTTCCCGCAAGGCGTCTACTGATGTCACTACTCATCCAGCAAACAGCACGGAGTGGGGATGAGAATAAAGCAGATTTTTTTAGAATGTTACAGGCAGGAAGTTCAAATATGTTCTAAGAAGTAAAATGTTGTTTTATTATAACATTTCAGAATGATTTGGTAATGTTTAAGATTGTTCCAGAATCTTGAAAGATCATTCAAGAATGTTTCAGAATGTTAAAAAAAGTTAAAAAATGTTTTGAATCATTATGGGATGTTCTGGATAGTTCTAAATTCGCGAATATTCTAGAATGTTCCCTTAAACGTGTGATATATTCTTACCCGGGCAACGCCGGGTATTGCTGCTAGTAATCAATAAAATTGATGGATTTCCCTAATGAGACTAAATAATTAAATATTTTACTTTTCTCAATAGGTCTAAATAAAACGTATCTTTCTGAGACTACTAAAATTATTATTTATTCATACGAAAAACCTAATCACCAAATAAAAAAATTGTGTAATTCTTTTTAACGGTTTTTATACCTACTATTAAAATAATCAATAAGTATCTATTGGTATTTTTAAAAGAATCTAGATAATCAATAAATACTGTTTTTGGGAGTAAAATTATAGTTTAAAACCCGATTCCATTATAGCTTTAAAGCAAATTTAAAACAATATTGAACCACAGGGATCGTCTTGTTTCAATCGAATCATTAATTTAGTGAAATTTCTTTTATGTACTTGATAAGTTTAATAAATGATACTGCAAGCATCTAATTTAATTTGTTAACACAAAAGAATATTGTCTTTCTTTAATACACAATTATATATATAAGTACATATTTAAAATACAAATAAAATAATATTTATAAATGCAATGGTACCATAAAAGTGTTTGAGTCGGTTACGTAAAAACTATCGAAAAAAAAATAATAAAACCGACACAATTACAAGTTATATGTACATATCTGTCTCACATTTGAAACGATAATTCAATAATACCCATGACGATAAGCTTTAGGATCATAGAAATAAAAAGGCGTAACTACTACAGGATGTTTTTTTATAAAATTGAAGGCTCGTCAATAATAAATTATGTACTAATCAATCAATTGAATATGCTGTAGTTTAACGATTACTTTAGATCACGTAGACAAAAAATTAATTTTTAGTTCCATACCTTTCTTCTTTTTATTACTTGCAATTGGAAAAACTTGATGACAGTTTCAAGACACAACAAAAAAATAAGGCACAAGAACACTGCAATTTTTATCTGCTTAAATAGTTTAAAGCGTACGGGAAAGACAATAATAATAAGTATTTTTAGCTTTAGCTACTGTTCTGTCAACAAAACACATAAATATGAAGAGTGGAGTGCACGAGGTTTGCCTCGTGAAGTTTAATTCGTAAATCAAATTGAAGGCTCGTCAATAATAATTATGTACTAATCAATCAATTTAATATGTTTGCTGTAGTTGTAGGATTACTTTAGATCACGTAGACAAAAAATTAATTTTTAGTTTCATGCCTTTCTACTTTTTATAAAAAACCGAAATTAAAACGAGTTTTAATTGAATTTGTTTTGATTTCGCCAAAAATTATAAACTTTGCAATATGTTGTGAATTAAATAGTACAAATGTTTACGAATAATGAAAACCAATATAAATGCCACAATAGTAATAGATACAGTATTCTTTAGCAAAATTATTATTTATTTCTTTGAAGTAAATTTTTGTAGTAATAATCATCATCATCGTCTTTTATAGTATCAACAGAAAAAATAAGTGCGATTCATCATTTTATTTTGAATAAGGAAACCTCTACTTATATTAATGAATGAACACTAGAAATAATTTTAACAGTTTCGGACTGTTAAGTTAGATCACCAACATTACACCTCGTTTTAAAGAGTATACTCAACAGTACAAACTCTTGCTAGATTTTGCTTTAAACGCCGCTGTTTAAATAAAATAAAAAGAATTTTTTAAATTCCTACCTTCTAAAACATAGACGATACTTCCGACATCACCCTCTCTAATTATGATACTTCCTCCTTTGTAGGCCTCTGGATACATACAATCCACGATTTCCCGGATTTGAGTTAATTCCAAATTTTTCATGAAATCATTATCCAGAATTGCTGCCTTTATCAATTCCCTTGATCTGGAAATTAAAAAAAATAATTATAACAAAATGTATCAATTAAATATCAAATTTCAAAGAAATCAACATGGGATGGGTGTAGAATTCATTAAAAGAGCTCATAGTCGCAACCCTAAACAAAGCATTTATGTAAATCCCTTGGAGTCATAATTTCATTTAAAAATCTGAAGACAACAAAAGTAATGTGAGAGCTTCAAATAACTTCAAAGAACTACAAGTCTTTCTTTTAAAATATCAACTGCTTTTGAAAAGACTTTTACGAGCTTTTTACATTTTCATTTAAAAATCTAAAGGCAGCAAATGTAGGGTGGAAGAGCTTCATATACTTTCAAAGTACATTGAAGTTTTTCTTTTAAAATACAAATTGGTTTTGAAAGGACTTCTAAATGTGTCTCAGGCTTTCATTTAAAAATCCAAAGGCAGCGAATGTAAAGTAGGATAGCTTCAAAAATTTAAGAATAAGTTGAACTCTTTCCTTTAAAATATAAATTGGATTTGAAATAACATTAAAGTGTTTCTCACATTTTTGTTTAAAAGTCTAAAGACAACAAGAGTAATGTGAGAAAGCTTCAAATAATTTCAAAGAACTTAAAGTTTTTCTTTTAAAATATAAATTGCTATTGAAATGACTTTGACGTGCTTTTTACATTTTTATTTAAAAATCTAAAGACAGCAAATGTAAGGTGGGAGAGCTTCAAATACTTTCAAATAACATAGAAGTTTTTCTTTTAAAATACAAATTGGTTTTGAAAGAGCTTTTAAATATGTCTCAGGCTTTCATTTAAAAATCCAAGTAGGAGAGCTTCAAATATTTAAGAATAAGTTGGACTCTTTCCTTTAAAATAGAAATTGGATTTGAAATAACATTAAAGCGTTTCTCACATTTTTCTTTAAAAGTCTAAAGACAACAAAAGTAATATGAGAAAGCTTCAAATAGTTTCAAAGAACTTAAAGTCTTTCTTTTAAAATATCAATTGCTTTTGAAATGACTTTGAAGTGCTTTTTACATTTTTATTTAAAAATCTAAAGGTAGCAAATGTAAGGTGGGAGAGCTTCAAATACTTTCAAATAACATTGAAGTTTTTTATTTAAAATACAAATTGGTTTTGAAAGGACTTCTAAATGTGTCTCAGGCTTTCATTTAAAAATCCAAAGGCAGCGAATGTAAAGTAGGTGAGCTTCAAATATTTAAGAATAAGTTGAACTCTTTCATTTAAAATATAAATTGGATTTGAAATAACATTAAAGTATTTCTCACATTTTTGTTTAAAAGTCTAAAGACAACAAAAGTAATGTGAAAAAGCTTCAAATACTTTCAAAGAACTTTAAGTCTTTCATTTAAAATACAAATTGATTTAAAAAAAAACTTTAAAGAGCTTCTCCTACGTTTATTGAGAAATACAAATGATCTAAAGTAAAGTGGGAGAGCTTCAAATATGTCCTATCAATTATTATAAATTCCACAATTTGTTGATTTTGTCAATAAAACGACAACTAAAAGATTTTAGTGAAGTTAATGGACCAATAAATTTTAATAAACCAAAAAAAAAAACCATCAGACACTAATTTTTAGAAAAAATATAAAAACCTAATGTAAATAAATTTTACTATTTTAAAAACGAGAAACTCTGATAAGGCACCTATTGCATACTAGTAAACCCATACGATTTTTCTCTAAATTTGTGATAATCATTTGACCATGAACCGTACAATCATTCACCATATTTTCGTTGAAAAATATTAAGATCATATTTTAAAAACCAAATATTTGCAAAATATTTCTATTTCTATTAGAATCTCTGCATACATACGTACTTATGTACATCCTATTAAAATTACAAAAAGGTTTATTACAAATTCAGCGATTCTATTTCAACTCCTAATTAAATGAGTCAGTTACCGTATAATAAGAGGCTGTTAGTTATACGGCATAATGGTGCGTTTAAATTGAGTGATAAAAAATTTAAATGGAACTTTTAAAATAGAACAAGGCCGATAATAATAGTGATTAAAAACCGTCACAGTTACCACAAATACAAATGAAAATAAAGTGTCGATCTTTGCATAATTTGTCACATTTTTTAAATTTATTTAAACTTATAGATAGATCCGAAAATAAAAACAATTTATTTAATATATACCATATGTAAATAAATTATTAGCATTTATTCCTGTTGTTATGACATTGCTTTTGCTCTTAAGTGTAACTTACTTGATAGACTTAGGAATTTTTAATATTTTGGATAAATTTTCATGACCGTTCAACGGTTCAGCACTGATAGCTTGTCTCTTCTGCCTTTCCTGACTAACAGTGACCGGCAATGTCGGTTTATCTTTATCAGAACTTGTATCTTCCTCATCGTCTTCTTGTAAAGTCAATTTTTTTGTGATGATCTGTTTCGTGATGGGCTTTACCACCTGTCTGAACTTATCGATTTCGTTTTGAAGGTACTTAATAGTCGCCTCTTTATCTTCCAATTCCTGTTTCAACTTGAATATTGTCTCCTCTTTCAGTTTCAGTTCCTCGTTCTTCTCTTGAATTGTTCGTTTCAAAATCTAAATCAATAACTGTATTGTATTTATCCGAAAGCGTAATCTCAGGCGTTTTGATAGATAGTTATGTACTTATAAGCATTAAAAATATATTTTTTTTTAAATATACAATAAAACTTCCACAAGTCGAATTTTCTGGCAGAATCCCTTCATAATGTACGATTTTAACGTCTTTTTCAGGGTTATTTGTCATCAAACTTTGTCTATTGATCAAAAACTAAATCTTATAAAAAAGTAAAAAGTGGTGCAGTTAAAAAAGCTATTACCTATACATATTTATCTATAACATGAAATAAATACATAGAAATGGTCACTTACAAAAAATAACGTACTTATATCAAGCTTCCGATTTCTGACTTGCACTATAATTTGTTGCTAATTTGTTGCCAAATCCAAAAATTTGTCGCTCGTGCCGTTTAGCTGGTATGCTAGCTTGATATCAAGCTAGCGCTACACATAGAAAAGTAAGTTCAATTTTGAGAACGGCACGAGCGATAAATTTTTGGATTTGGTAACAAATTAGCGACAAATTATGGTGCAAGTCAGAAATCGCAAAAATAACTTTGTCGTGCTAGCTTGATATGTACCTACGTCAACAAATTGGCACTTACATATGTATCTACACGTATTCATGCATAACTTGGTGGTTCGAATTATCGAAGTTCGACTGTATTTGTATATTCAAAAATATGTTTATAGATAAAAATATATTTTAGGAAAGAGAAATAGATATCATTTATCGTTACAACTGTAAAATAGCTCGACAAGTGAAGTTTTATGGACAAAATAATATAGACAAAAAATATTATCACTACACAAAAAAATTATCTATACGTTTAAAATAAAAAAAACAACCAAATTAAAAAATTCTTATACGATGTATCCAGCCAGAAAATAATTTAAAAAGAAAATTTTGATGTGGGATCTCAATGTTCTTTTTTTAAATAACCAGGTTTTGAAAAACATGAAAAAAATAGTGACCATCAAAATTTAATGTGACAGTAGTATAAATTAATTACTGGTTATCAAAAATTGTACCTGCTACATATTATTTTAGACCTATGAAAAATTTATTGTACTACATAAATACTAGGTATACTTATGGCCATAAATTTTAATAATAAGTACATGATTAAATATGCACCTGAGATTCGTTTTCAGAAATAGGCATCTTCGAAGCCTTTTTCTTAATGTTCTTCTCTTTGCGGAAGAATTTGGCAACCGCTGCGTGATAATTCATTTTGGAGAGTTTCTTGCTACTACCATTTCCAAAAACTATATTGTAAATATTCTTCTAATTTTCCTACAATGTTAGAAAACACTTCGTTATTTTTCTTTTGGGTTTTCGTATTTGTGAATTTTGTCCTTATAAGCACCGGAATACACATCAATTTTTTATAAAATAAATTGTGGTAGGTATTAGGGATACAAATTTAACTTTCAACTGTCAAGGAATGTATATGAGGAAGGTTAGAAGTTCTTTCAGTGACTGGATTAAAGAACATACAAGAACATCTACATTATACAAAATACATCTTCTACACAGGGTGGTCTGTAAGAATGGAGGGGTGATAGGTTACAAAATAATATGAGAGTTAACAGCTGAAAAATTAAGAGGAAAAATGTGCGACAAATGTTGTGGTAGAGATAGGGATGACAAACAAGACAGGATCAAAGTGTACAATATGGGTAGTAATATGTAATAAGTAAGGAATTATTTATAAATCTATGATAATGCAGTTAAGCTAAAAATAATAATAATTATTATTATTATACAGAGTGATCGTTTTCAGTCTACCACCTATACGAATCTTCAGACTGAATTGGAATATCGTTTTTAAATTTTGGTGTATTGGGTTTTAAGAAGTGGCCTACCGTTTTAAAATATTTTCGATCTTTTATCATTTCCGGTTATACCGGAAGCTAACATCAACTTTGTTTTTTTTTTTACATTTTTGGATTCCTTGTCAACCCTATTTTAATTCTCAACAGTTTTTGAGTCATTTCATTGTTTTCAGCATCTCTCTTTATTGCGGTTATCTTCGAAACTAATTGATAATAATAAATTATTTTTGGACATCTAGCACCCTCAGAGTGGCATTTATTTATTACTAGCTATGCCCGCGACTTCGTTCGCGTCGAATAGTGACTTTCGGCAGCATTTAAAATTTTTTTCTTCTATATTTTTATTTTCTGGGCCGTAAGCCTTTTTGTCGACGTCATTACACAAAAACTTTCATTCCTTATTTTTGCCCCCTTTAGGGTAAAATTTTTACAAACTTTAAATGTCGTATTTATATCTAATCAAAAGCCTTAAAAATAAGTTTCAAGCCTCTAGCTTTATATCTACTTTAATCTATCTCTGTACCAAATTCTCATTTAAATCGGTTCAGTAGTTTGGGCGTGATTGCGTAACACACAGACAGACAGAGTTACTTTCGCATTTTAAATATTATAGATAAATATAGTTTAATTATAGTTTAAAATACTTTATACAGCTCAATATTCAACTACTTTTATTGATCCAAATAAACAAAACCTCTATAACTTTTTACACTTAATATTTTAATTTTCTGGGCCGTAAGCTTTTTGGACGACGTCATTACACAAAATTTAATAATTTTAATTTTAGGGTATAATTTTACAAACATTGAAGTCGTATTTATTTATTTTCTAATCAAAATGTCGTATTTATTTAATTTCAAAAACCTAAAAAATAAATTTCCCCCGGGGACAAACTTTCCTATTTCAACCCCTTACAACCCTTTTTTCGCATTAAAAAGTAGCTTATGTCCTTTCTCATGCTCTAGACTATCTCTGTACCAAATTTCATTTAAATCGGTTCAGTAAATTTTAGGCGAAATTGTGTAGCATACAGACAGAGTTACTTTCGCATTTATAATATTCCGCGAATTCATTTTCATCGATTTTCCCATGGGAATAAGATATTTTCCCGCAGTAAAACGTAGCCTATGTGTTAATCCAGGGTGTCAGCTAACTCCATACCAAATTTTATTGAAATCGCTCCAGCCGTTTAGACGTGAAGAAAGAACAAACATACACACTCACACTCACAAACTTTCGCCGTTATAATATTAGTGTGATATTCAGGACACGTTTTAACCCTTTCCTTATTTTTTGGTACCATCCTAAAACTTCAAAGAGATATCCAAAAATAATTTATTATTATCAATTAGTTTCGATGATAAACGGAGGGTTCCATTTAAAATAATCGACCAAAATTTCAAAACGATATTTCACTTCAGTCAGGAGATACGTCTAAGGGGTAGGCTGAAAACGATCACCCGGTATGAAATGTTTATATTTTCAGATGTTTATTTGTAACTTAATTAATAAAAACATCTTTTTTGGCCATTCAAAAATGTTAAAAATATTTGTTTGTTCTTAAATTTGTATTCTAACCATGTTCTTCTTTTTTTCACATTAATTTATAATTAATTATTAATTCTTTCTAATTATAAGTCGCTAAAGAATTTTTATTTATGATCTTTAAGGGCAATAATTAAGTATTATAAGTACTTTTTATTATAATAATAGCATCACTAAAATAGTTGGTTTTTAAGATTTAAGTGAGATAAAATTTTTATTCATCTTTAATATAAAACGATCAAAAAATACAGTTTAAAGTTAAAAATGAACATGATACACTTTAAAATGTCAATCATTTGTTTATTTTTTAGTTAATTTATTTTTCTTATTGGTATATTAAAAATTAGGATATCCATTTAATTAGGTTCCGAAATGGCGGGCATAACAGATGCTATATGGTGCTAAAATTTGCCAAAATCACATGCTTTAATTAAAAGCAAGGTGTTAAAACATTCCCAATTAGAACTATTTAAAATGTTGCCTACAGTAGATAAATACAATTGCAAATATTGTTCAAATTACATATGGGATAAAATTAACAAATTCACGACTAGAAAATATTAATAAATGTGGAAATGTGAATTGAATAATAATTGCTTTACACAATTATCCAAAAATATTGATGGTAAAAGTAATTTGTGGAAAATAAATACACAAAATGAACAATTATCAACTGGGAATAAATAGAACTTATTTGTTCACATCAGCACGCCATAGACCATCTCAATAAATTACTGACAAAACCAAAGGAAGGATTGTAATCCCCAAAACATTGCGTGACTTTAAAATATCAACGAAAATAAATATTCCGGTGATGCCTTGTGTAATATAAGGTCACGAGAAGTTTCAAGGCTTTTAATGATTGATCAAGACTCTATGGCGTGCTGATGAGAACAAATAATTAAATTATTTCGAGTAATGCTAAATATTTCCAAGAACGTATAATATTATGTATTTATAAAAAACATTAATACATAATTTTAGACATAGTACACCGACTTATACAAATTTTAGTAGACTTCATTGAAGTTCACCGATTTAAAAATAGCATTTTATAATATAAGTCCTTACGTAATAAAATTATTTTAAGATGAAAAATTATCACAACACGTGTCATATAATGTTTACTGTAACAATTATTAATATCACTCATTTGGGGACTTTTTTGACTAATTTTTTAATCTATGTAACCCTGTTTGTGACATCTCATCCTCATTGTCTCCAGCAGCTCGAGTGATACCATTTCTGTTATTATTAGTTCCTATTTAAAATCATGGACATCACGCATTACCTCATATGAATAAATCATTCAGTTGCTAAGCTAAAAGGTACAAAGAATTAGATGTAATAGATGTACCCAGTGGCGGTTTTACTGTAGGTGCATTTATTCAGTGAACCCCCTTAAAAATTGAACTACTTACACCATATAATTTTATCCTTTTAATATTTATTATATTATTTATGATTATCGTATAATATACATCTCTTTTACCATTTCATAGTTCATAGTTACAAAACACCAACCCGTAACCCATAGAAAATATTTAAATTTTTGTTGTGTCGCTGACGACTTTACCTAACTTTTGTGGTTCAAGTTTTATTCTGAACATATCACGTGAGCGATACTTCGTTTGATGTCCATGTGTTAGAGAGAGAGGCGTCGGAAGCGTGAAATGGAAGATAAAACACAGTCAACATACAGCGTTTAGGTGCACTGCACGAGAAGCCGGAATCAGCCGAAATAATGTCGTGCTACGTCGGCACGGGTACCCGGCAGTCTGCCAGGGTTTTGCAACTTCGGTTAGCCTGCCACCTGGTGAAAATGTCCAGTACGAGTCATTTTTAAAGGCTCTGGAAGCTGGTGTTGGTAGGAACCGATAGTAAAAAAAATAATGTTCAGAAGCATGTTCAGATTTCAGAGATCAAAGTCCACTAATTGTAAATGAACCACAATTTATTGCACAATAGGTGTTAATTAAAATATTACGTAAATGATGGAGTCGTGTTCGGTAAAATATATTAAAGAAAATTTAAATAATTTTCAAAATCGTTTCGAAATAAAGAAAAGGGGTCCACCTCGCCCAAAACTACAGCTGACACAAGTGTACCTTAAAAAATAAAAAGTTCAAACGTGTGTTTAAAGAAGAACAGTATAAAAAACTTCGTGGTTGTGTGGGTGTAATAAATTAAACGCATTATTTTGCTTTCCGTGCCTGATTTTTGCCGGTAATCCTAATGAAAGTGTTGTGTGTTTGCTAATTCAAAACATAGACGAATGGATTTCCTGTATAAGTAAACGTAAGGTTTTTATTTATTGTGTTATTAAATGCCATAAGTATTTGTTTCTCCTAAAAATATTAAAAATCTTCGCCTGCGGTGCATTTACAACATCGTGAATTACGCTTCATGTTCTGATATTACCTACATGTTATTAACTTTGTGAACCCCCTTCGTATTTGACCACGAGCCGCCACTGGATGTACCTACCTACATATACTTTTTCTTTTACACTAGGTAACGAACGAATCATAGGTAAGTAAGTAAGTATTTCTGCTTATACTAATTTTATTTATTTTACAGAAGTGTTACTGTTCGTTGTTATATAATTTTCGTGGGTTGCTAATTTTCATGGTCGTGCCTGTCATATCATGGTAAACGAACGTGACTGTGTAGTACAGTCAATATAATTAGTTTTAGGTACTTGTTTTTAATTTAATTAGTAGACGAGGTTCTAAAGTCTTCAATTAAAAATAATGAGAAGTAAATAAAACCATCGGAAAATTCTAATTGCAAAAGATACATACTTTTCCATAACATCTACCTGATTACTCAACAGTTCCATATAAAAAAATATTTTTTTAACTATAAGGCTCTATGTGGTAAGATTCATTAGAACACCCTTAATATTTTAATGCTTTAGGTATAAAATATTATAAAGAAACATTAAGCAGAATTAACGCACCATTCCAAAAATTCAATAATATACGGGGTGTTCCATTTGAAAAAATGGAGAAATCGCTCTTTGAAGGTTGCTCAATTGACTGCACCGTAAAAAACACTCTGTATAATAAAATTATGATTTTATTATTTTTTAGGTTTAGTACATCCGTTGGCAGCATAACTACTAAATATTTTATCTCAACTAATCGTAATACTCGTGCATTGAACTAAAAAGCCAAACCCTGTTGCAACCAATTTTTTTACATTTTAATTATTAACTCAACAATGCAACATCCAAACCCAAAAATCTTTGTATCATTGAAAAGATAATTTTAAGTAGATTATGAAAAACAAATAATATACAGGGTGTTTCATTAAAAAAAATATGTTGGAACGTGCTCCGATTTAGTGATTCACCCTGTATATGTCAAACTATTTTTAAAATATGCGTCTTTTGATACTGTATCATTCCCGTAAAAAAAATCTCCAATATGAGATTTAATAAAGGCCATATTGACCTTTGACGCACTAATGAGCAACCCTGTATAAGCCAAAAGTTTGTTCAGAAGTTTAATTAAAAACTAGCTCACCACCATTATGACAGAAGATAGCATATTCTTGTTATTTTTTTAGTTGTTTTAATGCTGAAATTTATTATGATTTTGTTTAACATCAAGACTTATTCTAAAACATGATGCTGTTCGTTATTTCAGGTAACAAATTCTTTTATAGATTTACCGAAATATTTCGAAATTATACGCCGTATTATAAATAGGTAGGTAAGTATATCGTTTTTCCTCAGTAAACCAATAAAAATGAATGAAAGGAAGTGCTAATAAGCAAGCATAGATAACAAATTAAGTAGACCGAGGAATATGTTAATTAAAAACAAAAAAAAAATTAATACTAAACGTAGTCTGTTTCAAATTTATGGTATTTTCAACCGTAATTTAATACGTTATAGTGGATGTAAACGTATTCGATGTTTTAATGAGAAATACTCATCCAATGGAAATTTACACATATATCAAGCTAGCACAACAAAGTTATTTTACCGATTTCTGAGTTGCACTATAATTTGTCGCTAATTTGTTACCAAATATAAAAATTTGTCGCTAGTGCCGTTTAATTTGTTTTTTTTTTATTTTAAACTGAATTTAAACGTATAATTTTTTTTTGTGTAGCGATAGATAATATTTTTTTTGTCGACATTATTTTGTCCATAAAACTTCACTCGTCGAGCTATTTTACAGCCTTTACAGTTGTAACGATAAATTATATCTATTTTTTTTCCTAAAATATGTTTTTATCTATGAACATATTTTTGAATATACAAATACAGTCGAACTTCGATAACTCGAATCACCAAGTCATGCAAAAGAACTTCGTGGTATCGAAACTTTGCGTTATTGAATACATGTACATAAAATATGTAAGTGCCAATTTTTTGACGCATATCAAGCTAGCACGACAAAGTTATTTTTCCGATTTCTGACTTGCACTATAATTTGTCGCTAATTTGTTACCAAATCCAAAAATTTGTCGCTCGTGCCGTTTAGCCATAATCAGCAGCTGGTAGGTATGCTAGCTTGATATCAAGCTAGCACTACACATAGCGTATCTCGAAAAGGAAATGTCGTAGGATATTACTGTAAAGACCATAATTTGTCGCTGAAAGATGACATATTCAACGAATTTGTCGCTAGTCTTATCTCCAGCTGATAAGCGAAAAACTGCTGGAAAACCATCAAACAATAAATCAAGGAGTTCTTTGTTACATTTGTTTTAAGACATCGGGTTTATTAACCAAATTTTTAAAATTAGGTTTTCCCTGTTTCCCCCAAGTTTCGAAAGTTTGATGGCTTTCCAGCAGTTTTCTGCTTATCAGTTTGAGATAAGACTAGAGACAAATTCGTTGAATGTGTCATCCTTCAGCGACAAATTGTGGCCTTTACAGTAATATCCTACGAGCTAGCATACCAGCTGATTATGGCTAAACGGCACGAGCGACAAATTTTTGGATTTGGTAACAAATTAGCGACAAATTATAGTGCAAGTCAGAAATCGGAAAAATAACTTTGTCGTGCTAGCTTGATATACGTGAAAACTCCTATATTAATTTAATACAATTTATTTCGATTTAAATTACCACATTCGAAAGAAAAAAAATATCAACTGAAACTTAATTTATTGAATAATAGAAACTTTCCAGGGTGCACATAATTTTTCAATTAAAATCGAAATGCAAAAATTAATTGAAGTACTTAGTTTACCAAATTATTTATCGAAGCAATTGTCTAGTATAACGATTGGTGAAAGAAACCACTTCATTGTATTTTTCCTCTTAAATTTTTATAGACAAATGGTGTTTTACAAAAGTGCACCCTAGAAAGCTTAAAGTTACTTTATTTATTAAGTAATTAACCAAAAAAATAACCATTATTCAATAAATAAATTAAGAATTGAAATAAACTTTTTCAATAAACATCCAATAAAATAAATAAACGAATGTCAAGTAACAGAATAGCATTTTTAAATAACCTTATCTAAAAATATTTACACTGTAATTTGTATTTTTTTTTTCGTAATTTTCCTATTTTAATTTAACTTATCGTTAGAAATAAAACTTATTAATGTTACATTTAATTAAATAAATCCATCCTTGCAAGGACTTCGTGTCCTTATTAGCGAAACATCATAAAACAGAAAAATACTAGATACGTAATTATTTATTTGCAATACTGGCTCTGATATATTGCTGCTAATTTCGTTTGCTGACAATTCAAATTTTACCTCAATTATTTTGTTGGTTTACTTTTCGCAACTTAAAACATAAAAAAATTATCGCACACAAACATACAGACATAAGCAGATATTTACGGGTCTTATCAATTTTTTAAACAATTTTCGAAATAAGGAAATATCAATACAAAGATAACAAGGGTTTCCTGACAACATCTTTTAGAACTGACAGAATAGAAAAGCACTAAAATGCAAAATTCCAATCGTCGAACAGCGGCGACCACCGAGACCAACAGCACCAGCCAGTTCTTCTTACTTTAAGCTTGTGATATTTTTAGACGCTTTTAGCTATTTAATGAAAGGATTCGCACACGTTTTCTTTATATAGCGCCGACTATGAATAAAATGTGTAATAACGAGTGCGGGCGTTGCGTGTGTAAAATTAACTCTCGACGATGATTTATTGCCAAAACATTTCGCGATTTTTGCGAACGGTAATGAAAAGACGCGTGATGAGACGTTGCTCACAGGGTCGAGCAGCCAACACACACTTGAAAAACACGTGTTTTCGGTTTATTTTAAAATAACCTGTCAACTTTTCTTGCCGAATGGCTGCCGAAAATTAATTGCTTTTTAACGGATTTTAATTAGCGCGTCCGCCAATTAATTATTGAATGTAACAAACGCAGGAAACAACGCAACTTAACAAAATAAACAAATAAATTGAAAGTTGAAATTGGATTTCAAAATACGTATCTATTTATTTTTGATGTGAAACATCTTTAGGCGCGGGTAAACCGGATTGTTGGAGTGGCGATCGTGGCGACGCTTGTGCGATTCTCTTCCTACTCCGTTTGACGGTGTCGTTTACTAAAGTGAACTAGAAGATGGAAGTGAATTTATTATGATTGTTGTGTACATTTCACCTAATAAAAAATACCGGCCAAGTGCGAGTCGAACTCGCGTACCGAGGGTTCCGTACAAACCTGTATATATGTGATGTAACTAAAAATTTAAGGTTTTCGGAATTTTTTCTTTATATGTGCTATAAAACATTGCTTCATGCCAAATTTCAAGATTCTAAATCGATTGGAAGTACCCTTTAGGTTTTGATTCCCTTGCGAGTAGTTGCGAGTTTGAAAATATGCGGCTTAAATTGCTGTTTCTTTTGATTGCGTTGACATAGAAGTTTGATTTTGTTACAGCTTAAAGGTATTATAGACCTGATTATTTGATATGAATTTCAATTTAATACCTCTACGCGTTCATGAGCAAAAGGGTAGTAACTTTAAAATTATTAAAAATATTTTTATTATATGATGTAACTAAAAATTTACGGTTTTCGCAATTTTTCCTTTATCTGTGCTATAAGACGTTGCTTCTGCTTCGTACCAAATTTCAAGATTCTGAGTTCACGGGAAGTACCCTGTAGGTTTTGATTCGAAAATTTGCGGAAATTTGCGGCATAAACGGCTGTATCTTTTGATTGCGTTGGCTTAGAAGTTTGATTTTTTCACAGCTCCAAGGGACAATAGACCTGAGTATTTGGTATAAATTTTAGCTTGATACCTCCACGCGTTCCTGATAAAAAGGGTCTTGACAGACGGACGGACAACGAAGTGATCCTATAAGGGTTCCGCTTTCCCTTTTGAGGTGCGGTACCCTAAAAAATGAATGATATTTCATTTTTACATCAGAAATTGTTTCCGTACAGTCACATAGGTTTAATAATTTTTAAAACCAATAAAGATAAACTACCATTGATTTTAGCTGGAGATTTAAATGTAAATTTTGCAAAAGATGAATCAATGATATTAATTACGTTCCTCCAAAAAGAATTTCAATTGCAAATTAACAACAATCCAAGATATGCAACAACAATAGATGCTGTATTTATTAGATGTCTTGATAATGTAATGTCTAATACTTTTATATAACATACTTCAGTTATCCTCGACCAATTATCACAGTAATGCTGTCAGAGGCAACATCGAATATAACTATTACTGAAGTCACTGATTAAAAGAATTGAGTTGTCGCAACTTGAAATAAATTTTTGAATTTTTAATTTTTGTATTTAATAAAAATAAATGTTTATTAAATAAATAGTCATCATTTTCTGGAAAAAATTCGTAATTGACTTTTTCATTATGCTATATTTAGTTCCTATCGTAATATTGTCTTTCATGCATTACTTGTGCAAACTTGATGTTTCACATCTTCCAGGCGTTCCGTGACGGCTCACAGTTTTTTTTGTTTTGAAAACTGTTTTTTTTTTTTTACAACCGGGCCTCCAGAAAAATTACTTCAAACAAGTTTCTTCTGTTACATTGGAAATGTAGTTAGAAATTTTCGCTTCCATCTCCAAAAGATAAAAA
This sequence comes from Agrilus mali, assembly GCA_029378335.1. Lineage (NCBI taxonomy): Eukaryota > Metazoa > Arthropoda > Insecta > Coleoptera > Buprestidae > Agrilus > Agrilus mali. Next base: position 5,325,842 of record CM055661.1, read on the forward strand.
ATAAAAATTCTACAATATCATGGCATCCGTTACAAAATTTCATAAACCACGAGACAAAAATTTGCGTAATATGAAATTAAATACAAAAATTCAACATTATTTTAATTATAAGGTATCTTTTGGTGCGTGTATGTGGTTAAAAAAAATTTTTTTGAGGGTCTGCATAAGGTTCAGGAGTTGGAAACCTTAACTAATTAGTCAAATAAAATAAAATAATGTTTTTTGCATATGAATCACAACTTGGATGCACCTCGACCCATTTTTCATTTTCTAGACGTAAATAGGCCATTATAACACCTGCGAATAGAAATATGGCTTGTTGTGAAGCAGGAAGTTTAAAAGTGTAGATGACGTGTTTATTCAGGTACGCCTAGACCAACCTAGACCATTTTAATGCGAGATCAAAGGAAAATAGCATCATCAACTTTACATTACATGATTTTTCTTTTGTTAAAACCAGTGAAAATAAAAAAGATACTTTTTTAAGCGTGGTACCTTTTTCAATTAACTCGGTCAAGTTTAAATATTTTAAGAAATCTTTACAAAACCAACTATATTATGAAAGATTATTTATTAACTTAATAGATGCTTAAAATTCACAAGAAACTTGCGAGGATATTTCCCAAAATAACTTTCGAATGTGTGTTAATTTTCACCAAAAGTACCGACATTTTTGAATACCACTACACCCTATAAATTATCGAATATGTTTGTTTTACTGCGTAACACTCCCGGCTCATGATCGTTTATTATCATAAGAGTAAACTATTCGCAAAAAAACAGGATTTCCATTGATCTAAAATAAATGCACGTAACATATTTAATTTATATTTTTTTAAGGTCCGCATTTTTCTTATTACAAAATTATTGACTCGCTTTTAGAATCATAAAAGGCGACAAGAAAGAAACTGAAAGGTCATGAAGTCCCTTAAAGGAATTCATATTTAAAATTATGTATAAGGTTTACAAAAATTATTTTTCAAAAATATTAAAAACGCTTCTTTACAATGTAGCAATTCATAGAGATATAGTAATAAATAGAGAACTCAAGCTGTAGGCGTTTGTGTATGTGTCCTCTCAGCCGAAAAAGAAAAAAGATCACACAAACGCCGATTGGCTGTGTCGACCCAACACTAATGACGTTCTCTGACGTAAGCCGCGCCGAAACCAACCAGCGTTATGAGATGAGGGAGATGCAAGACCATTCCAATCTTCTCACTCGTTCTATTGAGCAGACACAACTGATGCATACTGACGTCTAAGCTTTTTACAAATAACTCAATTATTATGCACATGTACATTCAGTCCTGTTGCTAAGCTTCAATATTCAGAAATAACTAAAGCACTTTTTATCATATCATATGCCAATTAATTCATGCAAGCTTATTTTAGTATTAAGTGAACTTACATTTTTTAAACATACTTTCTTAATAAATTGTTTTGTAATTTTTTAAATATTATATTTAGATTATTATACCTATATCACATGCCGATATGTGATTATTTTTGTTTAAAATTAGAAGTTGCACCTCCTTATTTATTTACTTTATAAAATTACATACAATACGAAAACCCTTCGCCTGATTAAACTTTTTCTGATGTTAATCGTCTAGATAATAAATCATTTTATGGCTTACCACTTGGTGATTACTGCTGATAAAATATAGCTACTATAACCCACTTTATCGGGCTTCCTCTATAAAATTTAACGATTATTCCTGCTATAAATCAATGATTTTTTACAGCAAACTTTACTTACTTAATAATTGTCTTCAGATCGTACATGTGCTATGTACATTATTGTTGTTGATGGAATTATTTTAGCATCATACGTAGGTATATCACGATTATTTACCCAGATAAAAAATATTTTTGAAGATTTAAAGTTATAAATTACTTTATTATATGCATAACTAACAATAAGTAAAAAACGTCTTGAAAGGTGTGTACTTTATTTTTTATCAATGTCATGATAATACGTCGATTTATGATCTATTAATCAAAAACGTTTAAAATTTCGTCAGCAATTTAAAAATAATGTATAGGTAATGTAAGTAGAAACAGCATTTAAAAAAAAAATTGCAGTTAGAGAAAGTTTTTGGGCTCTGGTGTTGTACCCTTAAAGGAATATATGTTTTCATTTTAATTTTCTACCCTTAGAGGAGTAATATTTGCTTCAATTTTGAAAGTTTAAAATCAGAAGCAAATCATAATATTTAATTTTAGTGCTGAAAATATAAATAAGTGAATAAATAAAATTCATATACGTAGTTTTTAAGAAATAATTTCCATTCATGTTAATCCTTTAATCCATGATAGGGATTAACGAATCGCTCAACTTATGGCTAGGTGGATTAAAAAGTCAGACAAATGTCACTTTACTTCAATTTATCGTTCATTAAGAGTTCCAAACAGAAAAATAATTTTGCATTGTTTGTGATATTATGACTATTAGTTAAGGTCGAGCGCACTGGGATAAAATATGAAAAAATATTGAAACGTACTCGCCTCTTACCATAAATATAAATTTAAGGAAAAGGAGGATGTTCTGATTTAATTTTAAGGCAAGGGGTAACCTTTCCAGCCCTATACATTTTGAGAATAGTTTCTAGCCCTAAAATTTTAAACCAAAGGGTAACTTCATCAATTCTAAAATTTAAAGAGCGTTAACTTGTCCAGCACTATAATGTTAAGACAAAGGGTAGCAAGCATTTCCAGCGTTATAAAATTTAAAATAGGGAGTATTCTATCTATTCAGTTCCATCAAATTTAAATTTTTTTCCCCCTGTTAATTTTAAGGGTAGTTTCCAGTCCTAAAATTTGAAACTATTCCAGCCCTTCCATAAATTTTATGACAAGAACTAACCTTTCCATTGTTAGGAACTATTTTTGTAATTAAAATAAAGGAAACACTTTATATTTTATTTCAGCCTCAGTCATCTTCACTTCAACGTATATAATATTAGAATGTCCTTTCCTTTCCTTTACTGTCCATCTTAACCCGCGGGGCTTCTTGTTTATCTCTTTTTTTATTTCTGTTATACTCGAAACGATTGCTATATACAGTCTGTCACACTACCACTAGATGCATACAGTCTGTCTTTTCGCTTACAGCATTCCTATTAATTTCATAACCGGGGGTAATTTTATCAGCCCATTATAAAATAGAAAGAATTTAATTTTCATCATGTTGAACTTTAATTAAAATCACAATATGTTTCAAAATATTTTATTTGTAGACACTACAATATTGTTTCGCCAAACATTGGCTTAATCAGGTGATTATTTAACAAACTTCGATCCTTACAAGCTATATATATGTACACGTCTTAGTCTAACCTAAATTTTAGGGGGGGGGGATGTTATAGAAAAATATTAAGCAAAGGTGAATTTTTGTACACTATCTGGTCGTTTAATGCTAAGTCTTTTTTATGGAATCTGTTAATTTCTAGGCTCTCTAAAAGATTTAATTTTAAACTTTTGTTTTGTACATGTAAAATTTTATATTTTAAATTAAAATTATGGTTTTCATTAATTAAATGTTCTGCGTATGTAGAATCCATTTTTTTATTAGTAAAACTGTACAAATGTTCGTTAATGAGCGTTTTGAAGGACCTACCAGTCTGACATAAGTAAACTTTGTCACATTCTAAACAGCTTAAACAATAAACTCCTGATTTTAATTCTTTTGGAGTTTTACATTTATTATTTAATATTAATTTTCCTAATGAATTGTTGGTTCTAAAGGCAATAGTACTATTATTTATTTTTCTAATGTGTTTACCAATCTTTGATGAAATATTACCTTAATATGTAAAACTACTGTATTTTTCAGGTTTAATTTTGACATATAGATAAATTTTGTACAGTTTGTTTTATAATTTTTTTATTTAAAATATTATCCACTAAAGCAGGCGAATAACCATTGTTTTGTGCAATAATATATATTCCTTTTAATTCTAAGTTATAATTATCTGAATTTAGGGGAATATTAATTAATCTGTGGACAAAGGCATGAAAAGCAGCTAATTTTTGTGACATGGGATTAAATGATTTGGCGTGTATTACGGTGTCTGTGCTGGTTGGTTTATGAAATATGTTAAATTTGTGTTTTGTTCCTTTACGTGTGATGGTTAGGTCTAAGAAATTGATTGATCTATTTACTTCTAATTCTATGGTAAATTTAATATTTGCGTGTAATCTATTTATAAAATCATGAAACATATTTAATTGTCTATTTGAACCATTAAAACAAATCAAGATGTCATCTACATATCTTACGTAGTATATACAATATTTAAAAAGGGGGTGTGTTTTAATTTAATTTTCTAAATTTTTCATAAAAAATTCAGCCAACAGCGGACTTAAAGGATTTCCCATTGCTAACCCGTTTTCTTGAATGTAATAGTCTTTGTCCAATTGAACATAGTTTTGTTTTAAACAAACAATGTTTGGCGAAACAATATTGTAGTGTCTACAAATACAATATTTTGAAACATATTGTGATTTTAATTAAAGTTCAACATGATTAATAATTCGTTTCAACAAGTACTAGCGTCTACTATCGACAAATTTAATTTTCGTTAAGTCCAAACGTTTCGTTGCTGCGTCAGACATCTTCAGTTGATAACGTGACTAATGATTTGTACCACCTCGAAGTCTTGGCAGAAAAAGTCACCCTGAGTGGTTGTCGAAACAAACTTCGAGATCCAACATTTTTTTAAATGCATTATATTCTGAAGATGTGGGCCACAACTGCCAACGAAACGTCTGAACTACGAATAGTTCATTTCGACTAAAAGATCTACAAACCTGCTTAATTTCGTTCATTCTACTTCTCAACCCTATTTAATCTTCTACAGTACGAAAACAAATTTACTCATTGAGGTTTTGGAAATTGGGTCAATGTATGCCTACAATAAATAAAAAATGGAATATAGGTAGAGGAAGCGCTACCCTTTATGATTAAATGTATTCAGGGTGTTTAGGGTAATGATAATAATGTAACACTATTCCTTACTTAAAAATTACCAAGAAATAAATAAATAACACTTGGTTTGTTTCACTAATTTTTATTTATATGTTTCATACAAATGTTACAGTTTAAAAAATAAAAATTAGTGAAACAAACCAAGTGTTATTTATTCATTTCTTGATTATTTTGAATAATGCTTCGCCAAAAGCTAAGCCAAATTATAATCAATATTATTAAAAAATTATCATTAATGTAAATTTTAGATTCAAGAAGTATTTGCAAAATCAAGGAAAACATTTTAATATTTTTTTGATAATCTAATCTTTAGGCGTCTTTAATTCTTTTAGCCCTTTTATATTATAATTAAAACAGGCTCATGTTATCGTGAGACAAAAACATTACAAAACAATGCACCTTGTCGAAGTCTTTAAACCCACCCGATTACAAGATATTTGCAGGTGATTGATTTGGAATGATTAAATAAAAATAAAAATAATAACAAAACGGAATTAAATCCAAAAGCTAGGCATTGAATATGAAAAAAAAAGCTAAAACTTTTATGAACTATTCTCATATTCTCTCCTCTAATAAAAAAATAGAAATTGTTAAATAAAAAGAAGTTGCATTTTCTAATTCGATGAATTTTTCGTGTTTCGTCCACCACCATCAATACGAAACTTATCAAAAGTGGGGATGATACGTGTCTGCTCAGAAAAGTTTGTTGAAGTCAATCGAGGTGACCCTGTTTTTTATCTACTTAATTAAACTAATTTTTTAAGTTTTTTTTTTATTTTAATTATGTTTAATGTACCTATTGAGAAGATTTGAGACTTGATGGAGTTTAGTAAGATAGTAAACATGGCAAAATTTAAAACAAAAACATATATGTCACTTAAAAAATTAGTAGTAAATAATAATTATTATAAAGTAACATATCTACTAATGAACTAAGAATTACTATTTAAAAATGACTAAAATTCAATAAATAAATAAATAATAAATAATTATGTACCTATTTTTACTAATAAAAAGTTTTACCATAAATAATAGGTACATAATATAATGGTATCTATAGATGGTTCTACTTGCACGGAGAAAAATAATCATGATTTTATTACTTGATGAGTCAAGCAAAATTTTTCTAGTAAATAATAATAGAATTCTCATAAAATGTACTTGGTGGTATAAAATAATTTTTCATTCTTTCTAATAATTAGTATTATAATAATCAAGCTAAAAAGTCTAGACTTTTTTTCTCTACCTCTCGATTATTTTATCGTGTCATAACGAAAAAATACTAGAATGAGAATAGTTTAGTAAAATAAGTGATAAGAAATGTAAAAAATGTTTTCTAATCAAGTCAATTTTACTAGAATTCAGTCTCAACACCGAACGTAGATTGACTACGTAGACATTTCTAGTAAAATCTCCTTGAGTGTTTGGTCGTCCATATCATTGACAGATTTTTTAGTCATGTTTGTTAGAATTCTAGCAATATTTTTATTATTGTTTTCTCCGTGTGGACTTGTCCAGTTGTAATTTCTCTCTTTACTATTTGTTCATTGGTAATAAGTAAGTAACGTTGCTGTTTTGATGTTGAACCTTTTTATTAATGCAAATGGTTAGTGCTCATTAATGCGTGCGCCTTTATCAGCACAGCAAACTTGCATAATGAATTACTGCAGTGATAATGGTGATAATTTTGCGGTGGTGTCAATGTATTCCATTCGGGACACTTTTATTAACTTATAACTTATTTATTTATAAACACTTTTAAAATGAACCATCCCATCATCCAGTGATCCATTTATATAATTAATTGTACGACGTAAAACTGTAAAGAAAAAATCTCGAGGCTCTTATATTTGATACAATACCTATTATCATTGAAATTACTTAATTTTTTATTAACTTATGGATGAATTTATAATGGTTAATGGATGAGGAAGGTTCTTATTATAAGAGGCAGACTTTTAAGACTTATTATCTATAAACGAATGAAAATTATACTTTTATTTAATATAAAAAATTCTCGTGTCACAATATTAGTGACCATACTCCTCCGAAACGCCTTGACCGATTCTTGTGAAATATTATATTCATATTTAATAGGTGTGAGAATCGGCTACTATCTATTTTGCATACCCCTAAGTGATAAGGGTTGTCCATCCCTAACTTTATTAAATTATTTTTTGGACAATTGTTTTTTATTTTTTTTTATGATATGGCATTCAAAAATACATATAACCCTTAATTTTCATCTTTCTACAACCAACCCCTATTTTTTAATAGCGATATTAATACTGTAATAATCTTCAACTCTCAGTGGTCGATAACTGATCAATTATTATCAATCGATTAGTCATCCCCGCCAGGCGTCTACTGATGTCACTACTCACCCAGCAAACAGCACGAAGTGGGGGTGAGAATGAAGCAGATTTTTTTAGAATGTTACAGGCAGTTCAAATATGTTCTAAGAAGTAAGAAAATGTTTTATTATAACATTTCAGAATGATTTGGCAATGTTCAAGAATGTTCCAGAATCTTGAAGATCATTCAAGAATGTTTCAGAATGTTAAAAAAAGTTAGAAAATGTTTTGAATCATTATGGGATGTTATGGATAGTTCTAAATTCGCGAATATTCTAGAATGTTCCATCAAACGTGTAATACATTGCTGCTAGTATTTAATATAATTAAAAAAAAAACCGCAATTTATTTGGTGTCAAATAATGTATTTAAGCAATGAAAAAATTTGAAATTGTGCGAGGTGTTGTTTAATTTACTTAATAATAATAATTTATTACATTCCTCAAGAAAAACTACTTAATAGATGTGAGAAGGACTTGTTGACAACAAATTTCTATTGGCGACGTCACATTCAGTAGTAAAAAACTAAAAATATAAATAAAATATATATATTATATTTTTTTTTTTTAATAAAAACTAAAATAAACTTTCTCGCAAATAAATTACTTCCCGACGATAGAATTTAAGTCAGTTAGTTCTTATTTTGTTTAGCTACAATTTTTACTCGAAAATTTTTTTTGTTCAACTCATTGTTAAGTCAGAAACGAGGTAATGTATTTCTAGATTTTTTCCACAGCACAGAAATGGTGTGAATATTAATTTATCCTTACACTAGGAAAGAGAGAAGATTCGTAACTCGTTTGCTGTGCTTGTGTCGGGTTTTAATGGCAAAATTGAGACGGACGCCATTTTTTTGGTGTCAAACATTGTGTCGAAAGTAACAAAAAAAAAAAATGGGAACTGTGCGAGAATTTATTTGCGTTTTTGAAGAAACACAATGGTTGTTTATTATGCTTACGGCTGTAAATGTTGCAATTTAAGAAAAATAAGCAGGAGTTGCGTTTCACAGGGAAAAAAAGATTGTTTGTATTAATTTTAACTACAGAAATCCACGTTTAATTTGTTTATAGCTTAAGTATAACTGAAAATACCCTTTGTAATTTACTTAAGAGGAGAATAATGATTTTTCTTGGTGGAATGAGTTTATTAGTTTCTTTACGAAAAAAAGACGTGAGAAGCAGTTGTTGACAACAAATGTCTATTGGCGGCGATGTGACATCGAGTAGTAAAAAACTAAAAAATTTAAATAAAAATTTTTTTTTAATAAAAACTAACATTAATTTTCTCGTAAATAAATTACTTCTCGATGACAGAATTTAAGTCAGTTTGTTCTTATTTTGTTTAGCTACAATTTTTACTCGAACATTTATTACTGCTCAACTCATTTTTTAGTCAGGAACGAGGTAAATATATTTCTAGATTTTTTTCCACACCACAGAGATAGTGTGAATATTAATTTATCCTTACATTAGGAAGGGAGAAGACTTGTAACTCGTTTGCTGTGCCTGCGTCGTGTTTTAATGCCAAAATTGAGACGGACGCCATTTTTTTTTGTCAAACATTGTGTCGAAAGCAATGAAAAAAAAAATGGGAAATTGGCGGCGTCACATTTAGTATTAAGTAACCAAAATATATATGTAGAATATATGATAATAAGCAATAAATACTGTTGAGGACATTTTAATACAATAGGTTTAAAAAAAGATGATTTCTGAAGAGAAGTTTTTATTTTCATTTCAAATAACAGGTTAGTTGTATCAAATTCGTTTTTCTATTTAAAATCATTTATTAATATAATAAAAAAAACCTTTAACTTCACGAATATTAATTATAAAACGAACTCTCTTTATTACTGCTAATTACTACATGTTGCGTTACTGAACAAGACACTCTGGTGCCAAGGAGCATCAGCGCTGAAAATTACGAGGCGCCTCTTTTTTCTAGTATGATTAAAAAATCAAAAAGACTCTCAGTGTATTATTTATGTTATTAGGTAGTTATTATAAGATGTATACGAGTATATTACGGACTCTAGTTCACATGTGCTGCACAAGACGTTTCATGGAGGCGCCACAAGGCCCTGCTATAAAGCAATTTGTGAATATCGTACACCAATTTGTTTCTTTGTGAAGTAAAACCAAAAAAACTACATTTTGAACAGCTGGACTGGACTCACTGACGATGGGAGTTCGGTTCATGTAAAAGTTCTGTTGACTATAAATTTGATTGCTTACTTACATTTACACGATTCGTACAGTTTAATCAAGTTCACAACGAACATATTCTTACATTAGTACAACGACAACTATTTTGACAATGACGATAAAAATTCAGTGTCAAACTAATTACCGACATACATACATTTGTATTCTGTTTACACATACATAGGTACAATTACAGCAAGTTGATTACATACATACAAGCACAAGTTGTCGTAACTTGGCACATAATAATAACTCTTTTTTCTGTCAAGAATGTTGCTTTCCTAATAGCCGCAGACTGCTTGGGACCGAAGATTCGCGTATGTACATTGTACATATGTACGTATATAAATATCCACATACACAATAAATACGTTATGTAACCGTAACTATTTCTGGGTATTTATATATACATATATATATATATAATAAGATCAGAGCACTATTCAAGGACACAATTATGTATGTTTGCTTAACTGAATGCATATAATTTATTTATTATATGTAAAAGTACATAATATATAGGGGCATGATTATTTTTAATAAACGATTTCTTTGAACGGGATGCAAGTTAATAGTAAGTAGGTAGTATGTAATTGGTATTGAACGTAATACTTTAACAAGTTTCATGTTTAGTATGTAATTAGAATTTTAATACAAACGTCAAGTTATTAACGAGAATTGAGCGAGTTGTAAAGACGGATGTCTCTTAATTACTTAGTTAGCAGGATTAAAAAAAAAATTAAAATAATACCAGAGACTCACACCCGATTGGGTGCAATAGCTTTACGTAATTAGGTACGCAAAAAATTATCTATATAATGCACTAAAAATAATTTTAGGGTTAGAATAATTAATAATCAAATAAAGAAAAGACAGACCGGGAATTTTACATCAATACATCAACAAAGTTTGAAAAGGGACTATCTCTAAAATTTTTCAGTTTTTATTTTGTGTTATTCGGAAATAGAAGAAGGAAATAAGTCGGACTTTGATAACTCGAACCATTATATGACGCAAAAAAACTTTATTCAATGTGGACTTCCGATAAATAGAAATATTATTTATTAATTTACATATTTAAATTTTATTATGAAAATAAAATAAATATTTTTCACTATCAAAATTTGTGTATTATCAATCAAAATGTATCAGGTTTGAGGGGGGGATGGAATGTTTAGTTTTTGTGACGTAATATTTACAGGGGTCACAGAAAATGTGACACAACGTGACAACCGGGAGGGAGGGGGTCGAAAAAGCTAATTTTAGCGTGACGTATTTTATGAACAGCCCCAAACAACTGGTTTCTTTTTTCTATAAATATTCACAAGTATGTATATATTTTTAGGTAACGTGTATAGATCCATGGTTTAGAATTAAAGAGCTTAAAGTACTCCTTACAATAGTTTCTGTGCATTCAAGAAAATCTAACTGAAGACACTGTGCAGTTGTGTAAATAGGAAAAAGGTTTAGTAAACTTTTGACATTTTTTTTAATATCTACTAAAACGACGTTAGAATTCCCATTTCTCGAGTACTTTTTAAGGACAAAATTCACAAAAATATAGACACAATTAATAATAACTTATTTAAATCAAAATAAAAAGTAAGACATTTTTAAAAGGTACTTAATTACACATACGTATTTATTAAGTTAAAGTGCACTAATTGTAAATAAGAGCATTTAAATTAATTAATTTGAGACAAAATTGGAAGGCTTCACATTTCAACCCTTAATTAATTTGGTGTGGTTAATATTTGATCAGAACAGTGCACCACCTTTTTTCATTTTGTTACTTACACATACTAAGTATTAGACGTTTTAATAAATCTTTGCAAAAATTACTTAGTTTATAAAAAAAAATATAAACAGAATGTAATAGTAAATAAATTATAACAATTACTTTAAACTAGTAAAAAAAATCAAAATAAAGTTTCTATATAACCTCAATGTGACCTTTAAATGACTCAAAACTCCACAGTAAGAAATAACAAATATTTGGAAACAGAGGGGGCATAGTCTTGGCCAGGAAGGGCAGCGGGGACCCTGGCCCATTTTTTCAAAATCCCCGAAGATTAGAATTATAACTATTTTTTTAATAAAAAATTGAACTGTATGTATCAACCAAAATTCTTTTTCTTCTTTTGAGAGAACATACTGTTATCTTTATTTCAAATTATCCCCCTTCCTTTCGCCCTCGAATGAGGGTGTTATTTTTTAATTGATACCTTAATATATTTCTCATTTTCACGACAGCTTGTCTTAATTTTTTATATTGATGAGCATAATATATGTTACCTACTTGTTATTGAAATTTTAAAGGATTTTGAAGTAGTGGAAATGTAGATTTTTTATGTATTAAAACTCTAAATACTGAAAGGGACCAAAAAAGAATTTTTCTAATAAGGGATGATATCTATAGGTACTTGCAAGTTACCATCAAGCTAATTATAACCTTTCACGCCTCGTTGAATAATTTTTAAATTTGGCAAGCCCATTTACAACTAAATACCTAAGTATGCAATAGAGAATTTATCTAACAATATAATTGAAGAAACAATTACATATTTACGTGTATTCTACATACATACTAGGTACTTCTGCCCTGATATGATAAATACAAAATGTAATCTGATAATATATCTAATAACAATTTTTTGTGAGTTAACATATTCGTTCCTGTTAAAATTTAAATCAAAATTCAACATGCGGCAGACAATATGAGATAAAACCAATTTAGATATAAACAAATTGTGATAGATATAAAGGCGCTCTCTTCAATTTCCGACTTTGATAAACTGCGATGATTATGATATAATTACAACATTTTCCACGTTCACAAGTACCTAATAAGCACTTAACCCTTTTAAAAATGTCTCACTGATAAATACAAAAAAATAATATTCAAAAAATTACCAGACAAAACTGAAGTCTCTCAAACGGCAGATTCCCTTCTGTATGTAACAATTTATTTGTTGTTGTTCCTTTCACTTGGTTAAATAAAAACACTTTGATGAGCACTTTTACAAACAGTAATAATTTCACAATAATTATATATGTATTACCTACAGTGTTTTTAAAAAAAATAAAATCGTTCGTCACGCCGGTTTTTTTATTTTTATTATGTATTATTAGAACAAACAGCACCCACAAGCACTCCGCGATCCAAACTAATGTATTACAAAACAATATCGCGAGTTGAACCCGACCCGTTGCTATGTTCGCGACAATCGTCCACAGACTGCTTGGATCCCGAACAACATCGTCACATTTCACTCATTCTTGGAATAGAATCGTTATAACTAACTACAATACCATTTAATAATGAGTGTGTGAGTGAGTGGTCGACACGTCCGCTCGTTTTTTATTAGTCATTTTCACGGGGGGGTCAGCGACAGACAAAGGAATCAACACTAAAAAGGACACGATCTATACCCCAGCAGCAAATGTGTTGTTAAGGTAAACTCTCGTATCCGGTCGATAGCAATCAATGATCGTCGTTGATCGATCGATAGATGGATGGATGCTTCCTCTAGCGCCGACAACGAAAAATTAATTCGAAACGAAACGCTTCAAGACGAGAGGCGGCTTTTACCTTGAAATTGCGAGGCATGTGATCAAATACATGTATGTATGTATACTAAACTTGTGCTTGTATGGTTGTATAGGTACATGTGTGTGCGTGAGATACGGGGGACTAGGTATTTATTATTGTAGAAGCAACGATGAACGAAAAAATTTAAAGGAAAACAGATAACGTACGATTAGACATTCATATCATGGATTTTGTGGCTTACGTTGCTAATAAGAAAATTTGGTTGTTTTATAGGTATGCAAAATTAAATAAAACATTCGAATACTTTCACCAATTAACTTTATTGTAGGTACTCGACAATATCGTTTCGATCTATGTGATCATTATCAAGAGTAAATTGAATTGAAGAAGCTTTCAAATTATTGTAACTCCATATTAATAAAATAATAACACCACTACGGAGATAGTTACAACTAATTTCTTTTAAAACAAATAATTCTTTAAGTAAATATATAAAAAACTAAATCAGGATTTATGTGTTACAGTTAAAACAAGTTTTTAGTTAGAACTCGTTTTCCCTAGTTAAAACTAGTTTTTACTTAATGCCTTTGTTAAAACTACAAATACCCAGTTAAAACTAGAATTTACCACTGATATATTTGATTTTCAGATAAAACTAGTTGTCATATAGAGCTGTAGTTAAAACTAGCCTTAGAAAAACTAATTTGGGATTGAAAACAAAACAAGATACAGTTTTAAAAATATTTATTGGAAAGATCTAAGACACTGAGAACCAAATAATAATCTAACACTAAAGGAACATTTTAGGGAACATCGACTTAAATTAGTTGCCAAGATGACAATATTAATTATAAGTAGGTAAATAAAATAATCAAATAAATCAACAGAACACAACCATAAAATTTCAAAAAGAAACATTGTTAAAGAACATTGATTAATACACAATAAAATCTAATCAGTCAAACTTATATTTAAAAAAGGATGAGGATCTACTACGCGAACAGTTTTAAATGATTCGCTTCGGAAAAACGCGTTTTGTCTAGTAAGAACTAATTTAAACTGATATTCGATTTGAGCATTAGTTAATTCTAGTATTAACAAGTACTATAACTAGGGAGAATGCGTTCTATCTAAAAACTAGTTTTAACTGCAACATATACAAGTTGATGTTTTGGAGTTGTAACAAAGCCTACATAGGTCAAACTGGTAGATGTTTTAGAGAAAGAATAAGTGAACACCTAAAAAGTTTCGACAATAAAAAATGTAATTCAACATACACAACCCACTTAATAGAAAGTTCTCATAGGTTCAACGAAAATTTTAAAATTTTACATACTAAAATTAAACTTATTAGAAAGTCTCAAAATCAATCAATTAAATAGGATAGGCTTAATTTTAAACGATCAACTAGATGTCAATCATTCCCCATTAGTTAACTTGTAGTTTATTGCTCAGAAAAATCCTCCCCACCTCATGTTTCTATCAGTAGCGGCTCGTGGTCGAATACGAAGGGGGTTCACAAAGTTAATAACATGTAGGTAATATCAGAACATGAAGCGTATTTCACGATGTTGTAAATGCACCGCAGGCGAAGATTTTTAATATTTTTAGGAGAAACAAATACTTATGGCATTTAATAACACAATAAATAAAAACCTTACGTTTACTTATACAGGAAATCCATTCGTTCATGTTTTGAATTAGCAAACACTCAACACTTTCATTAGGATTGCCGGCAAAAATCAGGCACGGAAAGCAAAATAATGCGTTTAATTTATTACACCCACACAACCACGAAGTTTTTTTATACTGTTCTACTTTAAACACACGTTTGAACTTTTTATTTTTTAAGGTACACTCTTGTGTCAGCTGTAGTTTTGGGCGAGGTGGACCTCTTTTCTATATTTCGAAACGATTTTGAAATTTATTTGAATTTTCTTTAATATATTTTACCGAACACGACTCCATCATTTACGTAATATTTTAATTAACACGTATTGTGCAATAAATTGTGCGTCATTTACAATTAGTGGACTTTGATCTCTGAAATCTGAACATAATTTTTTTACTATCGGTTCCTACCAACACTAGCTTCCAGAGCCTTTAAAAATGAATCGTACTGGACATTTTCACCAGGTGGCAGGCTAACCGAAGTTGCAAAACCCTGGCAGACTGTCGGGTAGCCGTGCCGACGTAGCACGACATTATTCCGGCTGATTCCGGCTTCTCGTGCAGTGCACCTAAACGGTGTATGTTGAGTGTATTTTATCTTCCATTTCGCGCGTCCGACGCCTCTCTCTCTAACACATGGACATCAAACGGAGTATCGCTCTCGTGATATGTTCAGAATCAAAACTTGAACCAAAAAAGTTAGGTGAAGTCGTCAGCGACACAGCAAAAATTTAAATATTTTCTATGGGTTACGGGTTGGTGTTTTGTAACTATTAACTATGAAATGGTAAAAGAGATGTATATTATACGATAATCATCAATAATATAATAAATATTAAAAGGATAAAATTATATGTTGTAACTAGTTCAATTTTTAAGAGGGTTCAATGAACAAATGCACCTACAGTAAAACCGCCACTGGTTTCTAGTATATAAGTAATTTGTCATTTAGTTTAATTTTATAATACGTCTTCCGCCTGAGGAAGCCATTGTATGGTGAAATGTGCATAGTGGTGCAATAAAAATTTTACTTGTAACTGTCTCCGTAGAATTGTTACTTTTGCGTGTAGTAATTATGTTTCACAAGAAGTGCACCCCCAAAAGTTTAAATATGATGGTTGATTTATTTTGACCACAAATCACAACTCACTCAAAATCAAAATCTCTAATTGTTGTAAATAATTTTTATATTATTCTTAGGTATACGTACCGGGTGTTTCAGGAGTAGACCTCGTTCAAAATGTGTCTGTCCAGGCTTTTGCCTACACGCAGTGGCGTACAATTAAATCTTCATGGTAATTCATAGTTCGTAGGGTACCCAAAGTAAAATACATTTTTAAAATATTTAAATAGGTGAATAGAATAGAATAGAATCTACATGTGTATTAAAAAATATTCTGTCATTTTTTACGATGCGGCGGTTTCTTGTATCGTGCTTTTGAATATTTATTACGAATAAATTCGACTGTATTTCCTCCATCTATTTCAGAATCAAACAAGACAAAAATTTTGAAAAATCTTACAGATAGACCCTGTTCAAATATTCCCAGGTCAATTCTGGGAACCTAAGGATCTCAAATATGACATTGTTCTTATTTCTGTTATTTATTATTGGCCTATTACATATTGTTTATGATAATTACATTTCGGTTTGTATTAATTATGGAGTGTCAAATAATCCTTAAGTTCTTATTACATGGTAATAATAATAGCTAAAAGTACCTACTCCTGTGGCAGCTGCAACTCGCCTTTTTATATCAGTTTTATTTTCACTTGGAAAAACTAGCAAATATCAAAAACAATACCCTTTGGCTGGGTATGAAGTTTTTGTCTTTTTTTTTTCAACTCCATTGATTTTGTAACAAGTCTAAGAACATTTTAAACCCTTAACTTTTTTTTCTTTTAAATAGAACAGCTAATTTCCTTAGATTAACTGTTGTTGTTGTCTGTTAAGTGACCGTAAACAGAACATAAAAATAATTAGTGAGATAATTATGGCTATTATAAAATAATACCTACATTCATTCTGCCATTATATTTTTATTAGGTATATTGTACATATCCACATAAATAGCTAGTTCCGTACCTACACACACATCGAAAGAACTTGCGGTTGACTTCATACTGTACGTGTACTTGTAACAGATCAAATTATATGGCACGTGGTGGTTACGCAAAAAAAAAAAAAAATAAGCCGATACTTTCTTTAGTATCCGCGTAAATACGCTGTAAACATAAATTACCGCATTTGACGTGCATGATTAAACGCGAACGATAAAAAAATACTTTGGAATTATTGTTTGCATTAAAAATAGAACTTATTATGTAATTTACAATAAAAAGGTAAAAACAAATAAAATAAAACAAACGAAAAACGATCGTTACAAATAAATAAACGTAAGTAAATATAAAAGTTTGCATTTCCATTTTAAAGTAATTAACAGCGTTATTCAATATACTGAAGCAAACTAAAAAAGTGTCGTCGAGAAATTGTTGATTCTGAAATACCGATGACATTGATACGATAATAATTATATGCATACCTACTGAACTACTGAACTTAAAAAAAATAACAGATTTGGCAAATATGTGAAATATTTATCTAAAAAGTTATTTTGTCCTAGGGGACATCTTCTAATTATGTGAGTTTAAATTAAAATAGTAAGAGGGATTCACAAAATTTTATCAAATCTCATTTAAAGGAACGGGAAGTCATTGAGAATTTTGTTAAATTTTAATTCAAAGTATTTTATAATTTCCCTTTCTCTTAATCATAAAAATTTTTATACGATTAATAAGGGTGGGGGCTATCTATCTTTTACCAAATCTTACCAAGGATAAAGGGGTCAAAATTAAGAAAAAATAAACCCTCCACATAATGAATAATAATAGATATTTTAGTGAAACAATCCTATTGTTTTTGTTACTCAAACCTTGAATAAATTCATTCTGTATATAACATAAGCTATAATTATACAGGGTTTTTCAAGTTGATGGGCTATTAGAAGTATATGAATTAGTAGAAGAAATTCAATTCTGAAACTTGGGCTCATTTGGTTATTGTTTATGCCGCTTCTTTTAAAAATATTTTCAAGTTCGATTTACATCCGGTTATACCGGAAGTCGATACCAACTTTGTTATTTTAAATGGAATGGTATATTTTTTACGCTGAATTCAAATAAAACGTGTAATTCTAAGGTAAGTCTAATAACCAATTTGTACACCTATGACGATCGGTTTCTGAGTTAATTTAATTTATAGAAAAAAAATCGCTACCGCAACCCAAATTATAAAAAAACATAACATCCACAACATACGACTCAGATTGTTGAAATTTTTACTAGTAACAGCTGAATATTAGTGCTAACGCTTTGACAAAATTGAACTAAATAATTTATACAGGGCGTTTAAAATAAAATTCTGAAATTTGAAAACTTCAAACATGAATAACTTCGTTTTTTAAAATGGCAAAAAGGAATCGATTGAAAAAATAAAAAATAGTAGGTGCTATTTGAAAAAACGAGGTAATTCGTGTTTGAAATTTTTCAATTTTAGAATTTTATTTTGAACGCCCTGTATAAATTATTTAATTCAATTTTGTCAAGGCGTTAGCACTAATATTCAGCTATTACTAGTAAAAATTTCAACACTCTAAGTCGTATTTTCTGGAAGTTATGATTTTTTTATAATTTGGGTTGCGGTAGCGATTTTTTTTCTATAAATTAAATTAACTCAGAAACCGATTGTCATAGGTGTACATGTTGGTTATCAAAATTACCTTAGAATTACACGTTTTATTCGAATTCAGCGTGAAAAATATACCATTCTATTTAAAATAACAAAGTTGGTATCGACTTCCGGTATAACCGGATGTAAATCGAACTTGAAAATATTTTTAAAAGAAGCGGCATAAACAATAACCAAATGAGCCCAAGTTTCAGAATTGAATTCCTTCTACTAATTCATATACTTCTAATAGCCCATCAACTTGAAAAACCCTGTATAACATAAGCTATATGTAATTATATACTGTAAACTGTCAGCATTTGACATACGTTGAATTTCGTTAGGGATTATTGGCAGTCGTCTCGAGGTTTTTATTCTCGACGTTTCGCCAACACGAGTGGTTGGCATCTTCAGGAGATCTGTTCTAAATTGTGATTTAGTGCATCAACGTTACAATGGTCACCGGCCGCGAATGCCTTACTCAATTTATGTCGACATACGTGTTTGTTTTTGTTCCTCTCTCTCTTTTAACGTTTCAGACGTTTGCAACGTCTATGACCAATCGATCGATTAGTGTCGCTTTTTTATTTTCGCATTTGTTTCTGTATAGGGGGTGTGATTCGAACCCGTGCTCTCCGGGTTCGCAACGCATCGCTTAACTGACTAGGCCACGGCATACGTATACGAATCACTACGATTTTATTCATACACCTCAGTCAGGTCACGTTATGGTAAAGATAAAATATTTCTATCACACTTTTGTTCTATCCTTTTCTTATGCATTAAAATGTTTCAAATGTTTTCACCTACCTTTAATCCAGCCCTAATCCAACCGGAACCTTTCTAAAAAACTAATATTTATGACTATACAATTATAATGCAATATCCTAAATGAAGTACATACATAAATATTCTTAAAACTAAAAATATTAATCAAATTTAAAAAAGTTGTTCGCATTGAAAGATTCTTACTATAATTGAAAAACGGAGTGACAAAAGGCGTAAGAGCTAGGGGTGTACTTTCGTTAATAATTTTGCAATCATGCACTCAGAGATACAAGTACAACATCAAATAATTACTATTAGAAATAATATATATTAATTATTAAAGGTGAGATATAATTAATTATAATGAAAAAATGGGATTTAAATTGCCACAAAGCACCAAAAGATTACATAATATGAATAATGTTGATATTTAAAAACGCAGAAACCGTGAAACAAAGGAGAAATTTATGTTCAAACAAGTTAATCAGTTATCTGCAAATCAAATATGTGAGTCTGAATAGTCAAAATAAAATTCTTAAGGAAATAATTAAGAATGAATTCTTACAATTATATATTAAAGCTATGCACAGCGAACTTCGATCAACAAGGTTGAATAACTCGAGCAAAATTTTTTTCCATAGCTACTCGTAACACCGAATCCATTAAACAAAACTTTTCACTAACTCACTGTAGTGTAAAATTTTTAAAACGTAGAATGAAATCTCGAGAACAAAAAAGCCGGAATAATGTTCAAGCCTCGAGTCTACTATCGGATCTCTGTCCTGCGCACTTAAGTCGTTGTAGTTTGACGTTATTGCTTAAGGACCAGACAGAAGAGTTACTTTGATCAACTATTAAGAAATAATTTTAATTATATTTAACTAGTATAGCCAGACAACTACTTTAATATGATCGCAAATAAATAAAACTTCTTTTTACTCTATATCTTTATTTTTGGGCCGTAAGCTTTTTACGAAGCCATTACACAAAAACTTTCATCCTTATTTTTTCCCTTTAGGGTAAAATTTTTACAAACTTAAATGTCGTATTTATATCTAATCAAAAGCCTAAAAAATAAGTTTCAAGCCTCTAGCTTTATATCTACTTATCTATCTCTGTACCAAATTCTCATTTAAATCGGTTCAGTAGTTTGGGCGTGATTGCGTAACACACAGACAGACAGAGTTACTTTCGCATTTATAATATTATAGATTAATATAGTTTAATTATAGTTTAAAATAGTTTATATAGCTTATTATTCAACTACTTTTATTGATCCAAATAAACAAAACCTCTATAACTTTTTACACTTAATATTTTAATTTTCTGGGCCGTAAGCTTTTTGAACGACGTCATCACACAAAACTTTCATTCCATATTTTTGCCCCCTTTAGGGTAAAATTTTTACAAACATTGAATGTCGTATTTATTTATATCTAATCAAAAGCCTAAAAAATCTTTAAAAACTACGAAATTTCCGCACAAACTTTCCTATTTCAACCCCTTACAACCCTTTTTTCGCATTAAAAAGTAGCCTATGTCCTTTCACAGGCTCTAGACTATCTCTGTACCAAATTTCATTTAAATCGGTTCAGTAAATTTTAGGCGAGATTGTGTAGCATACAGACAGAGTTACTTTCGCATTTATAATATTCCGCGAATTCATTTTTATCGATTTTCCCATGGGAATAAGATATTTTCCCGCAGTAAAACGTAGCCTATGTGTTAATCCATGGTGTCAGCTAACTCCATACCAAATTTTATTAAAATCGCTCCAGCCGTTTAGACGTGAAGAAGTAACTAACATACACACTCACAAACTTTCGCCTTTATAATATTAGTGCGATTATAATAAATCCTGAAACTTCCTAGACAAACCTCGTAGGTATTAATTGATGCATTTCATATATGTTTGCATATTGTATAAATAAATGTTTATATAGGTTATTTGCAACTATCTAACAAAATTTCGAAACAATTATTCTATTTTCCTTTCAACTATGTACTTATTTACTCTTCAAACAATTCATCGTCTGTCAATGACATACTAAAGAAGAAAGGAGTGAGTCTACTGTAATTTTCGCACTGTATTTTGTAACGCTTCAATAGAAGGTCGAACAATTTATTATATTTATCAAAGATGAAATTGTGTATTACTGAAAATTATTTTTTCTTTTATTTGAGCTATTTGAGACCTTCACTAGCACCAAATTTCATTCAAATTTAGATCAATGGCGAAAGGCCACAGTTTTTGTAAGTACTGTACAAAATTGAGACCTGAAAAAAATTTCTTCAAAAAACAAGGACTCATTTTTTTCCTTTTATTACCTATGCACAATACCTTGGGCTATAAGCCCAAGCCTTCCCCCCTCTAAAAAGAGAATTGGTTTTGACTAAAATTATAAATTAATACAATGACTTATTACCTTTTATGAATACAAATTTAGCAAATGAATTACTAATAATAAATAGCTTACCTATAACAAAAGGCACCAATATATAATTTTGATAATATGCACTTGAACGAATTTGACGGTTTTAATGAATCCAAATTTTCTCATTCAGGAATTAAAACATTGAACTTTTCATAATTAATGTTAAGTGCAATTAATTAGGTATTCTATTTACGTCACAACATGCTCTATGGTACAAAGTAGTTAAAAATAGATAGATACTACAATTTGTATCTTTTTTCAAGTTTAAAATAAATTATATATTAATTGCATTTATAGATTTCTTGAATATTTTAATTTTTATTTGTTTTATTCAGTTCCAATCAAACTTTGATAATTCAAATTTCGACTAAACAAATTTTTGATAATCTGAACCAAATTGGTTGGAAATGCTGACAACTTAATGACTTGAACTCTCGAACTTCTGTTACTCGAATATTTTGATAACTCGAAATCAAATTTTCTGGAGGAATCGTCTAATTATGTATTATTTTAACGTGCCTTTTTAATAGCGGTGGTACTACACGGAGAAAAATAATCATGATTTTATTACTTGATAAGTCAAGCAAAATTTTTCTAGTAAATAAAACTAGAATTTTCATAAAATGTACTTGGTGGTATAAAACAATTTTTCATTCCTTCTAATAATTAGTATTAGAATAATCAAGCTAAATAACTAGACTTTTTCTCTATCTCTCGATTATTTTATCGTGTCGTAAAGAAAAAAATACTAGAATGAGAATAGTTTAGCAAAATTAGTGATAAGAACTGTAAAAAATGTTTTCTAATCAAGTCAATTTTACTAGAATTCAGTCTCAACACCGAACGTAGATTGACTACGTAGACAATTCTAGTAAAATCTCCTTGAGCGTCTGGTCGTTTATATAACTGACAGATTTTTTAGTCATGTTTCTTAGAATTCCAGCAATAGTTTCATAATTATTTTCTCTGTGTATGCACATCAGTTTCTACGATCATTTGTCATCAAAACGTACATTAAAAATTTTGCCTTTTGACCAAAAATTAAATCTGGAAAGTGGTGCAGGGATGAAAGAAATTAAAATTTTGAAAAACAACACCCTCTCTCAAGGGCGAAGGCGGGGGGCAATTGAAACGAATATAACAGTATATTTTTCTCAAAAAGTATTTTAGTTGGTCAAAAATTAAATTTGTACAAATCAAATTTTTATTATAAAAAAATAAGGTTATAATATTAACCTTCCAGGATTTTGGGGTGCCCCCTACCCCTTCCTGTCCACAACTATGCCCTATTTGTTTCCAAGTATTTGCTTTACTTTACTTTTACATTCTGTTTATATTTTTTTTATAAAGTAAGTAATTTTTGCAGATTATTTGTAACAAAATGAAAACAGGTGTGCCCTGTTCTGATCAAATATTCATCGCACCAAATTAAACTTAAGTCTAAATACGTATGTGTAATTAAGTACCTTTTAAAAATGTCTTACTTTTTTTATTTTGATTTAAATAAGTTATTATTAATTGTGTCTATGTTTTTGTGAATTTTGTCCGTGAAAAGCACATGAGTAAAAGGAATTCTTCTGACGTCCTTTTAGTAGATATTAAAAAATTAATTAACAAGTCTATAGAAAAAACAGTTTATGAAAAAAGTTACAAAAAACTTTTTTATATATGTACCTAGGTACAGTCAAACTTCAGTAACACGAACGTCGATAAGGGGCTGTTCATAAAATACGTCACACTAAAATTAGCTTTGTTTGACCGCCTCCCTTCTGTTGTCACGCTGTGTCACACTTTCTGTGACCCCCCCTGTAAATATTACGTCACAAAAACTAAACGCACCCCTCTCTGAACATAATAAATTTTGATTGATAATACACAAATTTTGATAGTCAAAAATATTTATTTTATCTTCATAATAAAATTTAATAAATATCTTTTGTAACGAACAAATAAATAATATTTCTATTTATCAGAAGTCCAAGGATTCTGTAAAAATTCAGTAAAATTTTTTGATGAACGGCGAACGTCACGTTGCCGGAGACCCTCTGTCCCCCCTTAGGTTTGTTCCAAGTGACGCAGGAACCGTTCAGGAACGGTACTGATCATGCGCATTATTAAAACGCGTTCCAAGTGAGCCGTGACCGTTCAAGAACGGTTTCGAAAGCGTTCCAAGTGAAGCTGTGACGGTTCAAGTACCGTAGCAGAACGGTCATATCAGTACTAGACTGGGATTAGGAACCGTGTGGACTGAAAGTGGACTGACATGCGTAGTACGGTCGGCGCGTGACTTGTACATCGTATTTTTATTGATATTGTTAAGTTTAATTTGGTTTGGGACTAAATTGATTGAAATGTGTTCCGTCGCTATTCGGAGAAACAATTTTAATTCTATATAAAATTAAAATCATTATTATTATTAAGTCTTATTCTGATATTCACATTTTTCGTTCATTTAATTTAATTTAAAAACAAGTTAAACAATTTTCCTTGTCTCGATTATTTTACGTGTCCGGAAAAGTAAAAAGCCTCAAACTAGAATTTTTGAAAAATTTGATAAAATTCACAAAATGTTTCTAGGTATTGTTAATTTTACTTAGTTTTCAGTTTAACGGCCCGACGTTAGCATTTGTACATTTTATTTTAAATCCCCTTTACTTGGTCGTCCTATAATTGACAGTTTTTTGTCATTTTCGTTTGAAAAAAAAGTTTCATAATTAGTTTCTCTGTGTAGCCATCAGTTTCAGACAGTATTTTTAAAAGTACATTAAAAACCTTTTCCAATTTCAAAGGGGTTGAATGAAAAAAATTTAAATAAAAAACAACATTTAAGGGCAAGTGGGGGAAATTAAAATAAAAAGCCAATTTTCTCATTTTTTAGTTGTAGAAAAAAAATTTGTTCCAAACAAATTCGGAAATTTTTTTTTGCCAACATTTTAGATTTCAGTAACAGTGTGAAAGGTTGTTTTTATCACCAAAAATTTTTTTTGACCCTTTTAAATTTTCCCACCCCTGAAAATTACGTAAAAAACTAACCCTGGCGCCAACTAAAGCAATGTTTAAAATTTTGTTAAATAACAAATTGATTCAAAAATTTCAAGTTAATATTTACGACCAGATTAATTACGAACGCACAAAAAATAATACCCTTTTAAAAACCGGTTCTGTTTCCGTAAATTTTTGATCCGAAAATTTCACTTGGGAACAACCTTTTCTTGTCACACTCAGCAAGACCCCCCCCTTGTATACGAACGTATTTTATGAACGGCCCCTAAGCCGAAACAAATTAGTTGGTAATATTTAATATCTCACACTCTCGATACCTCGATACTTTACTGCGAAACATGGTGATTCGAGTTATCCAAGTTGGACTGTATTTATTTAATATTTTCTGGACTGTTCATCATTTGCGTTTCTATTTACTTTAGACGTTTATTTACTGGACTTACTTTCTGGGATATTTTAAATTTACATTTCTATTTACTTTATTTATTTACTGGAATGTTCCTGATACATTTATTTATTAGGGGTTCCTTTATTTACTGGTCTGTCTATGCTAGTTATCAAAAAACATCAACGAGTAAAAACTAAAATGGAGCAAAGTTAAGAAATATAAATTGTTTACAGAATATAAACGAGTGCTTTTCTGCTTTTAATACAATAATTGTAATGTAATTTTTTAATTGAGAAACCTTCTTTGGGGCGTAGACAATCACAAAAAAAAGTTTCGTAATTATCATAATGAATGAATGCGTAAAGGTCAAAAGATGAAATATTTTTCGACATATCCCCCTTGTTTGATTATACATTTTTCCCAACAGATTGGTAGTTTTTTCATCTCGTTTTCATAAAAAGAAGGTGGGCGGGAGTCTATCCAGTTGCGCACAAACGCATCCACATGTTCATCAGTCTGAAATCGCTCGCCTCCTAGTGATTCTTTGAGGGGTCCAAACATGTGGAAATCACAAGGGGATAAGTTTGGGCTATATGGATGGTGCTCCGATTAAGTCTAGTGCATTTCACTGATTTGGGCCTGCGTTAAAGCTGCGATGCGAACTCGAGCAGCTTTTTGATCTTCACTCAGCAACTTTGGGACCCAACGAGCTCAAATTTTTCGGAATCCCCAGTTTTTCGTTATGATTGTGTGGACACTCCCATAGCTGATGCCGAGTTCAACAGATATCTGAAGCACAGTGGCGTGGTGGTTTCCTTCAATAAGGTTTCTAACGCGTGCAATGTTAACTGGCGATATGCTGGTGCGCGGACGACGAGGATGATTTACATTTTCGACACGATTACGCCCTTCGTTAAATTCTTTGCACCAAACTTTTACCCGTTGCCACGAAAGCGTTTCATTTCCGAACTGTGCTAGCAATCTGCGCAAAATTTTAGCTGGTTTCACGTAATAAAAATTGGTTGCGCAACGTTGCTATTCATCTCTCTCTCACTCATTGTGATAGCTACTAACCAAGCAAACACAGCAACAGGACGAATCGTTTCCATGTCACCTAATATCCTCACTTCAAGTTGCTAACGCCCGTATGCGCCTTGAACTATCCGGCGCTCAATTTAAAAAGGCTCGTTTATATTTGATCCGCCCTCGTATATAGGCGTATAAAGATTATTAATTATAATAATTATTACATATATCTGTATATTAACTACTCCAATATCCGGTCTCACAACATATGCAACATTTTATGTTTCTATAGTATTAAATTTTGCACCTTCTCAATAATTATTTTCAAATATATATATTTAATATTTACTTAAAGTGTAAACAAACATATTTATATATCGCAAATATATACCCATATTTGTATAGATATAATACACACACCTATGTACCTATATCTAAATCATTGGTAGACAATTTTATTCTATTTGAATCTGCCTAGATTAAAACGTCCCAGTTAATCTCTATTAAAAAAAAAAATGAAATAAATTCCATATTACGATAGGCACGTTTTATATTTAGCATAACCCTAAATATTAATTTATCCATTTCCGACAACAAACTTATTATTAATACGCTATGTATTTATTTAACTGATGATGAGCCTAAAATTGTATCAAAGTTTGAATACTAATCACACACGTGCTTGCATTATCTATAAAAGATTTCAGGCAGGTAATTTTTCGGATTGAAACAGATAAAATATGATTTATTTTATAAAACAACAAGGTAAAAACTAAAATCAAACACCCAATATGTAAGAAGTTCTAGTATCTAATCCAATAGAAAAAAATCTTATCATTACTTTTATTTCCACACTGTTTAAAGAATGTCGTTATTAGAAATTTGGTGATTCGTGCTCCACTTTCATTATTTTATATTTTATCATTTGCCCTAATAAAACATACAATAGGTACTTAAACTTTAAACGAAATGTGTACGCATACGTAATAAATTTACTGTTGATGTTCTAAGATTTTTTTAAAAGTAGATCGAATTAATCACGACCAATATCATCGATTTGTCCCAAATCAACAAGTTAAAGTCACGAGTTCTTAACCGTATCAATAACACTGATTAGATTCAATTATAATGTATCACAACGGAAAGTTTCGTGACATCTATTAGAAGTGCCTGATTTTCATTTAAATATGCATTTGTAAAAGATGAATAATTGTGATAGTTATTCACATAACATGATATATTAACGAGCTTTGATTCTTTTCTCTTGTAAAATCGAGTAAATTAATCTATCTCATGTAAACGAAATAATATATTAAAATAAATCACTTCGGATTGTGTACTTAAATTTTTTTTTCCTAAAAATCTATGACCAAACTTTTTTCAAAATTATTAAAAATGACAGAAGACATATTATACCTATGTATGTTTAATTAATTTGTAAGATATTGATGAACTATTATTGCTAAATTATTCTGATGAATAAATCACCAGATGGTTTATACTAATACACAGTTAAGAAATTAGAGGGAGGATAGGATATGAAGTTAAAATCCATATGTGTTTATTTTTGATGTGAAACATCTATAGCCGCGGGTAAACCGAATTGTTGGCGTGGCGATTGCATGCCGTGGCGACGCTCGCCATGTGCAAGCGCCTGTGCGATTCTCTTTCCACTCGGTTCGCTGGTGTCGTTTACTATAGTAAACTAGAATATGGAAGTAAATTAATTATGATTGTTGTGTACATTTCACCTAATAAAAAAATGAATGATGTTTCATTTTTACATGAGAAATTATTTCCGTACAGTCACATAGGTTCAATAATTTTAAAAACCAATAAAGATAAACTACCATTGATTTTAGCTGGAGATTTCAATGTAAATTTTGCTAAAGATGAATCAATGCCATTAATTACGTTCTTCCAAAAAGAGTTTCAATTGCAAATTAACAACAATCCAAGAGAACCTACTACCAGATATGTAACAACAATAGATGTTGTATTTATTAGATGTCTTGATAATGTTATGTCCAATTCTTTTGTAACATACTTCAGTTATCCTCGAACAATTATCACAGTAATGCTGTCAGAGGCAACATCGAATATAACTATTACTACTGAAGTCACCGATTAAAAGAATTGAGTTGTCGCAACTTGAAATAAATTTTTGAATTTTTAATTTTTGTATTTAATAAAAATAAATGTTTATTAAATAAATAGTCATCATATTGTGGAAAAAATTCGTAATATTTGATTTATTAATTATGCCATATTTAGTTCCTGTCGTAATATTACTTGTGCAAACTCGATGTTTCACATCTGCCGCCAGGCGTCCCGTGACGGCTCACATTTTTTATACATAGATACATATATTATGTATAATAAATTAATCTACTTTTTTAATAAAATAAAAATAAAAAAATTGAAGAACTTTTCGTCACCTTTTATTGTATTTACTTGAATAGATTTCAAATTATAATATACCTGTAACACACTACAGTTACAGTATTTAATTTATTGTAAGTAAGGTTTACGTAGGCAGCCTTCATTACAGTTCGATGTTTGTAGCAACCTAACATAGTGAATGCTTTTGATCGTACATACTCGTAGTAACTTTTGGACTACTACTACTAACAATTAATTACTTAATTAATATACAAAAATAAATTTTTAGGAACCTTTCGCTCTTCACTTTGAACACCCTTCTTTTAAAAAAGTATCGAATCCCAACCCTTGCAATTTTAATTTATTTATCTTAGACCCTAGCCTTCCAGTAGAGAGTTATGAGCAAATGTAAAACCAAGGCAAGATTAATATTTTGGTCTTGGTCTTAGACATTTAATCTCATCCAAGCTCTAAGAGCTTTCAAGTTTCAGTGATAATGAGTAAAATCAAGGCAAGTATATTATTTTGGTCTTATAGACTTTCGCATTTAGTCTCAGTAAAAATGTTTAGTTGTTTAGTCTAGGCAAGACTATTATTTTAGTCATGATCTTGTAAATTTAGTCTCATCAAATTTGTTCGATCTCAACTATAACCCCAATAAAATTGTTTAGTCTAGGCTGTAAGAGCTTTTTAGTTGAAAACTAAAGCGAGACTGATATCTTGCTCTTGATTTCACAGAAGAATAGACTAATATCTTGGTCTTGGTATTGGTCTTGTACATTTAGTTTCTTTAAAATAGTTTAGTGCAGCATTTAGGAGCTTTCAGGTTCCACTAGTCATGAGCAAACCCAAAACTAAGGCAAGACTAATATCATGGGCTTGATCTAGACTAGGATCTAGGCTCTAGGAGCTTTTAAGTGTCAGTGGTCAGGACTTTATGAGCAAACCAAAAACAAAGGCAAGATTAATATCTTAGTCTTGATTTTGCAGATTTAGTCTCATCAGATTTATTCTGTTTCAACTCTACGAGCTTTCAAATCATTTAAGGATGAGAAAGATCACGGCAATCCTAATTTCTTAGTCTTGGTCTTCCACATTTAATCTCATCAAAATTGTTTAGTATGTGCTCTAGGGGCTTTCAAGTTCCAGTAGTGATGAGTAAATCCAAAACTAAGGCAAGAATACTATCTTGGTCTTGATCTTGCAGATTGCGTCACATCAGTTTTGCACAATCTCAGCTCTAAGGGCTTTCAAGTTTCTCTAATGATGAGCAAGTTCAAGGAAGGACTAATATCTTGGTCTTGGTTTTGCATATTCCGTCTCTTCAAAATTGTTTAGTGTAGGCTCTATGATCTTTTAAGGTCCTGTAATGATGAGCAAGATCAAGGAAAAACTAATATCTTGGTCTTAGTCTTGCACATTCAGTCATCAAAATTTTTAGTTTAATCTCTTTGAGCTTTCAAGTTCCACTAGTGATGAGCAATTCCAAACCCAAGGCAATACTGATATCTCGGTCTTGGTTCAATTTCAGCTCTAAGAACTTTTGACTTCCTTTAATGATGAGCAAAATAAAGGCAAAACTAACGACTTGGCCTTGGTCTTGCAATTCCGTCTCTTCAAAATTGTTTAGTCTAGGCTCTATGATCGTTTAAAGTCCTTTAATAATGAGCAAGACCAAGAAAAGATTAATGTCTTGGTCTTAGTCTTGCACATTCCGTCTCTTCAAAATTGTTTAGTCTAGGCTCTATGATCTTTCAAATTCCTCTAATTATGAGCAAGTTCAAGGAAGGATTAATATCTTGGTCTTAGTCTTGCACATTTAGTCTCTTCAAAATTTTTACATTAGTTTAGGCTCTATGAGCTTTCAAGTTTTATTAGTGATAAGCAACCCCAAACCCAAGGCAAAACCGATATCTTGGTCTTGGTTCCGTTTCAGCTCTAAGAACTTTTGACTTCCTTTAACGATGAGCAAGATAAAGGTAAAACTAATGACATGGCCTTGGTTTTGCATATTCCGTCTCTTCAAAATTGTTTAGTCTAGGCTCTATGATCGTTTAAAGTCCTTTAATAATGAGCAAGACCAAGAAAAGGCCCATTTCTTGGTCTTAGTCTTACAAATTTTTAGTTTAATCTCTTTGAGCTTTCAAGTTCCACTAGTGATGAGCAATTCCAAACCCAAGGCAATACTGATATCTCGGTCTTGGTTCAATTTCAGCTCTAAGAACTTTTGACTTCCTTTAATGATGAGCAAAATAAAGGCAAAACTAACGACTTGGCCTTGGTCTTGCAATTCCGTCTCTTCAAAATTGTTTAGTCTAGGCTCTATGATCGTTTAAAGTCCTTTAATAATGAGCAAGACCAAGAAAAGATTAATGTCTTGGTCTTAGTCTTGCACATTCCGTCTCTTCAAAATTGTTTAGTCTAGGCTCTATGATCTTTCAAATTCCTCTAATTATGAGCAAGTTCAAGGAAGGATTAATATCTTGGTCTTAGTCTTGCACATTTAGTCTCTTCAAAATTTTTACATTAGTTTAGGCTCTATGAGCTTTCAAGTTTTATTAGTGATAAGCAACCCCAAACCCAAGGCAAAACCGATATCTTGGTCTTGGTTCCGTTTCAGCTCTAAGAACTTTTGACTTCCTTTAACGATGAGCAAGATAAAGGTAAAACTAATGACATGGCCTTGGTTTTGCATATTCCGTCTCTTCAAAATTGTTTAGTCTAGGCTCTATGATCGTTTAAAGTCCTTTAATAATGAGCAAGACCAAGAAAAGGCCAATATCTTGGTCTTAGTCTTACAAATTTTTAGTTTAATCTCTTTGAGCTTTCAAGTTCCACTAGTGATGAGCAATTCCAAACCCAAGGCAATACTGATATCTCGGTCTTGGTTCAATTTCAGCTCTAAGAACTTTTGACTTCCTTTAATGATGAGCAAAATAAAGGCAAAACTAACGACTTGGCCTTGGTCTTGCAATTCCGTCTCTTCAAAATTGTTTAGTCTAGGCTCTATGATCGTTTAAAGTCCTTTAAAAATGAGCAAGACCAAGAAAAGATTAATGTCTTGGTCTTAGTCTTGCGCATTCCGTCTCTTCAAAATTGTTTAGTCTAGGCTCTATGATCTTTCAAATTCCTCTAATTATGAGCAAGTTCAAGGAAGGATTAATATCTTGGTCTTAGTCTTGCACATTTAGTCTCTTCAAAATTTTTACATTAGTTTAGGCTCTATGAGCTTTCAAGTTTTATTAGTGATAAGCAACCCCAAACCCAAGGCAAAACCGATATCTTGGTCTTGGTTCCGTTTCAGCTCTAAGAACTTTTGACTTCCTTTAACGATGAGCAAGATAAAGGCAAAACTAATGACATGGCCTTGGTCTTGCACATTTAGTTTCATCAGAACCATTTAGTCGAAACTCTAGGAGCTTACAGGTTTCTTGAAGGGAACACCGGAAGTTATCAGTGCGTTGTTCTGAATTAAAATGTTAGGTGTTGCATAGTTATATCTTTGTCTTCATCTTAGTCTTACTATTAATTTTTCTCATTTTTCAAGAACTTCACCATTATTTTTTTTATCATCATCATCACTAAACTAATTAAAAATAGATTATAATATTCTTTAACGATCCTCCCATAAAAACCAAAGAGCCCTTACAATGACGCCTACTTGCTCTGTCTGTTTATTAATTCGAAATCCAAACACATGTTCCTAATAATAGCTTCAACTTTTAACGCCCCCTCACAATAAACGAAATCATGATAAATTACTTACGATTTATTAGTAAAATAAGAAAGACAAAGTGTATGCCCTAGTTAATTGCAGGAAATTTACATGCTAATTGGCCGTCTAGTCTGGACATGGTATGTCACTGGTACGAGCGGTCAATTGGCCATATCCTTCCTGATAACCTCTTGAAACCACGCCAAAGGAAATTCAAATTAAAGATAATTATACCGCAAACAACTGAAGAAATTCCTTCGACAACCATCCATCTGATGACAAATTAACAAGCGGGTATTTTACCTACTGGTTTGTTCTAGTATTAAATTAAAATTAACTTAACGATCCTACCGACAACGTCAGAGTTCACTTTTATTCTATATTACACCCCCGAATATCACACAAAGTAACAGATTATAATTAATTCTTTATTATCTCGAAATCAAGCACATTAAGCACACTTTTTTGTTATCATCTCTACTCACTATTGATTTCTGTTAAATGTTTTCAATTGTATTAACTCCTTTGTTTGCTTAAGGGCGTTAACGTAGTAAGACTTATACCATACGTCGGATATCTTAATAAATAAAAGACTACCCTAAGGAGGTACTAACTCCTGACATGCTTATCAAGTTAATGAAGTTACGACTGGGGTGAAAACTACCCTCACCCCTGAATAAATTTGATTGCAGTGTATTTGTAGGGTCGGTTAATTTATTAATTAGGCTTTTTCGGAAAAGTACTTTTATTATCTACATTTTTCATTTCTTAGTTACATCGTATCTATGACGGTTTTGAGGGAAAAAAAAGTTTTTAATTCGCCAATTTCTGATAATACCCAACAAACACATGTTTATTAGCAACTTCGTTCACCACATTGGAAACCTTGTGATTTTTTTCATTTGGGAACAATGAAAATAAATGTAATTACAAATGAAAATACTGAATGAATCTTAAATGCTGCAGAATCTTTATTTTGAGAAAGTTTCGTTTAGATTAGTTGTATCGGTTTGGGTCCCTTTAGAAATCAAGCCAATAGCTGTATTGAACATTTACCTATTGCGAGAATGGTCAACTTGGGGATATGATGAATAGCAGCTTTAGTAGCGTTCCGGGCTGGTTTTAGAATTGTTAATTGAATACAAAAAAATATTGGATATTATTAGAGATCAGTTAATTAAAATCTCTTTTTTCCTCTAAAACTGTTGCAGATATGGTTTTTTACCAAGAGATAATAAAGGTAGCTAATAACACTTTTCCAGAAAAACGTTATTGGAGAAATAAACCGACCCTACAAATACATTGCAATCAAATTTATTTAGAGGAGGGAGTAATTTTCATCGCAGGCGTATCCTCATTAACTTGATAAGCATGTCAGAAGTTAGTACCTCCTTAGGGTGGTCTTCATATTAAATTTAATTCAAACAGCACGATGCATCTTTGACTTATTTCAGGAAACTGTATTTATTACGTTACAAAATGATTTTCTTTTTCTCCGAAATTGTTGTAGATATCGATTTTTAATTACAGACAGAAAATGAAGCTAAAGCATGTACCCTTCTTAAAAAAAATGAAAGTTATTAATTAACCCCTCTAAAAGGTTAAGAACAATTATTTCTAGGGGGGGGGTTTAAACCCTAGTCGTTGTTTAACAAAATTGATTTATACTTCAAAAAGTGATACTCCTATTATAGGCATTTCTGGTGCCAAATTTTATTAAAATCGTACGAAGCATTTTTGATTAATCGAAGAAAAACAATTTATTTTCTAGCTTTACCACCCCCTCACAGATAAACGAAACAATTTGGTATATAGATAGATGCGTTTTAATCGACTTATTGTCATTCCAGGAAGCTGTGGTTGCTTTATGTCCACGAGTTTTGAGACACCCTGTGTGTACAGGTTCGGATTAGAACTTCATTTTTGTTCACTACTTATACCACCTGTCTTTAATCGAATATGTCTATTCGGCTTATTTCCAGTCATATACGTATTTACATTGAATCTTTTTATTTATTGGAAAATAATACATGCCATTCAACACCCTCAAATTAACCTGTGAGTTTGCAAATAATGCCCTTTTGACCTATCATGTAATAGTTTCATTCATTTGATTGGGGAAAAAATGATATTATTATCATCTGTTAACTGAATGTTTCGGGTAGATAGATATTTGTATAACATGCATGGATATTACAAAATGCCAAGCTCTTCCACCAATTTCTATGATGGTTTGATGAAGAAGTCATTGTTTGAATAAAAACTTTTTAGTTAATAACTTGAAGAATTTTTATTATCCTTCAATAATTTTTACAGAATGTTAGGAAATAATTTTTTAGAGCTTTAGGTACCAAAATAATTTTCAATGTGGGGGGAGGGATTGCGAAAAATATTTGAGGAATCGCTGAAAAATTGACTTACATACACAGATTCACTCACTTTTCGGGGAGGGGGAGGCTTTTAGCCTACATTTAAGCTTCATCAAATGTGAAAATAAACTTAGCTGAATAAGCTAACAGTGTAGTGAAATAATTATAGAATAATAACAACAAATCAATAAAATTAATATAGATAAATTATTATTAAGAACAATATAACACCAGTTTCTGTAACCTGGAAAATATCATATGGTAAAATCAATAAAAATAATACGACAAATTAATAGAAATGACAAAATACCAGAGTTTCTGTAACGAAAAACTACTAAACTTGTTTCTGTTTGTGTTTTTCTATTTTATTTATTACGGAGTTGTTTAGTTGAAAGCAATACGTGGGAAAACGCCCTCCCTGTATTTAACTTTTGAAAATAAATAAATAAATCTAAAATATAAAATTCTCGTGTCACAATGTCAGTTACCATACTCCTCCGAAACGGCTTGACCGATTTTTATGAAATTTTATATGCATATTCGGTAGGTCTGAGAATCGGCTACTATCTATTTTTCATACCCCTAAGTGATAAGGGTTGTCCACCCCTGACTTTTTATTTTTTGGACAAAATTTTTTATTTCAATTTTTTTATGATTTGGCATTAAAAAATACATATAACCCTTAATTTTCATCCTTCTACCACTAACCCCCATTTTTTAATAGCGATATTAGTACTGTAATAATCTTCAACTCTGATTGGTCGATAACTGATCAATTATTATCAATCGATTAGTCATCCCCGCCAGGCGTCTACTGATGTCACTACTCACCCAGCAAACAGCACGGAGTGGGGATGAGAATGAAGCAGATTTTTTTAGAATGTTACAGGGAGTTCAAATATGCTCTAAGAAGTAAAAGAACATTTCAGAATGATTCGGTAATGTTCAAGAATGTTCTAGAATCTTGAAGATCATTCAAGAATGTTTCAGAATGTTAAAAAAAGTTAGAAAATGTTTTGAATCATTATGGGATGTTCTGGATAGTTCTAAATTCGCGAATATTCTAGAATGTTCCATCAGACGTGTGATATATTCTTACCCGAGCAACGCCGGGTATAACTGCTAGTCGATCAATAAATAATTCTACGTACGTACATACTTAGGTGCCGAAGTGAGAACCTATGTATTATAATTATATTGATCAGGAGAAAATGATTGATTACAGATGCAGTTTGCGTCAACGTGCGTTATAATAATGCAAGCCGTGTGGGGCCAAAACATCACCTTAGTAAGGCGATACAGTTGACAGGATAAAAAAGGCAAAAACCTGTTCAGCAACGCTCACATTAAAACCGATTCCTATCACCAATAAGATAATTAATATTGATACAGAATAAAGGTTGAACAACAAGAACGGGTTACCTGTATTATTACGTTCACGTTACATTACATAGAGTAAAATTCACTTATAACGTACATGATTATTACGGACTCACGGTTATAACGCACCATATCGAAGAAAGTCAAAGCATTTGTTAAGAAGCACCACACTATAATACAAAAATTACTTTTATTACGTACCTACTATTACTTTTATTACGTACTTCTGATATAAAGTACTAATGAAATATTCGGGTTCGAATATAACGTATCTACTATTTATTCATTATGCGGTTATAATGACAAATGTATCATTCGATAAATTGTTTTTTTTTTTTAAATTACTTGTAGATTTATTATTAAAGAGCACATACTTAGTTATTATTGACAATAAGATTTAATTGTACTTTTAAAACGGACAAAACGAAAAACGGTACTTAGATAATAGAAAAAGATAGGTAACGTGAAATTCGCTTCTAATGACTCCGCATATGTTGCTAATCTATCGATTATCCGCATATGTACGTATGTCCACAATACTGCAGAACCAATACGTACTTTTCTAAAGGATACTGTAAACAAAAGTGTCTAATTCTGTTTTTACGAACTACTGGTATAGCGTATTAAGTTTAAAGGCTTCTTTCGAATGTTTTACAACCGATATTTACTGTGTACGGTGAAAATTTACAGGAAAAAGATTGTAATTGTAACCGGGATAAATATCGTTATTAAGAAGTCCAGAGGTATACATAACAAAATTCGTAACTGCAATACTTTTATAACGGAAAGTATAAGAAATATATAATAGCTACAGTTACTGTGAAATAAAAATAGGTATATTAATTAAACAAAATATATTTTTTATAATTATGAACAAACAGTTTAGCAGAAATTGAGTGGCCAACCGGTTATAATGACAAATGTATCATTCGATAAAATGGTACTTACATGGATAATAGAATAGAATAGCTATAGGTAACGTAAAATCCGCATATAACGACACTATTGATTATCCATTTATGCATGTCGTAAATGTATTGACTGATTTGTTAAAATGATGAACCTGTTATAATGGCAATTGTACCTTTTGTAAATTCTTACCGTATAGCAGTGGTGGATTTACCAGCAAAGTGAGTAGGCTAGAGCCTAGGGGAGCAGATATTAGGGGCGGACAATTTGGGACAAAATTTTTCTTATCTAATTGCTATCAGCGTTTTAAAACGGGAGAAAAATTATCTAAATCTACCTTAAGTCTAAATGAGGTACCTAAATGCCTCAGCTTTTTTGTGCATAGAATCAAAACTATTAAATAACATTTCAAACGACGATATAATCGATTGTTGATTTTGCGAATAGAAAATCGCCCAAAAAGGTATTGTAAAAAGTTCATAAGTTAATTAATTGAATTTCATCATTATCAGTCAGATTTTTGCCAGATAATTGAATATATTGTTTTTATACTATAATAAGCAAATAAAAAAATTATTAAGTAACGTATTATTGTGTAAGTAGTAACAAGGCATACCTACCTTATACCACCTTACTAGTAGTATATAGGTAATTGAGCTTTTATTAGCTTATTAGAGTCCCCTAAAAAACTGTCTCTAATACAATCTTAACTAAACCGTTGGGTTGTAAAAATAATTTAGCAACTGACACATCAATCCCCTCGTTCACAATCATTCTAATTACAAGAAAATGGTGGCGTAATTAGGACAATAGTTCACAAATCATGAAGTTACTATTTCCTTGATAAAAAATTGTAATTAATATGATTGTAAAGTAAGTTATCGAATTGTAAAGGTCGATAGGGGAGGCAAAATTTCAATAGTCTACTGGTGGCAAATGTGTACATCATCCGCCACTGTAAATATCACACTTTTAAAATTATTTTTGTCAATGATAAGATTAACTAGATCCCATCAATGTTGGTATAGTCATTACCTACAAATGTATTACATTCATAAATATATAGTGACTTTCTTCAAATTGGTTTTGATATCAAATTGTTTTTATTTTGTTCGGCAACGAGCGAGAGTACTATGTAGTAGACCATCAGACGACTGGATCGTAAGGACAATCAACACATTCGAAATTAGAGAGAGAATGTGTTGGCGGAGGTGGTGGTGTAGTAGCGAAATTGGCGGAATTAGAAGTCGAGACTACTAAACGTTATCCACAGCGGGCAAAGATCGATCCCCTCGTTCACAATCATTCTAATTACAAGAAAAAGTGGCGTAATTAGGGCAATAATTCACAAGTGATAATAGTCCGGTCAAATTAGACCAAAAAATAAGAGTAAAGCTACACACATAAATTCCCACCAAGCTGAAAATCAGTGAGATTGTTTAAAATATGATTAAAAATTAAATTTAAAAGTTCCCCATCTTTCCCCTGTATGGAAAAAATTTTATTCAAAGTTAAAGGTCAAAAAAATGAGTTTTTCGCGATTTTCAGCAAAACGGTAACTTTTATCATTAAATTACCCCAGATAAAAATTGTAGATCATAAAATTATCTATAAAAGATGTATCTCTAAAATACCCCAAAATAAGCTATGTGACAAATAAATCCCCAAGAACTAGAAAATATTTAGTGCAAATAGAAAAAAGATTGTAGAGGAAAATTTTTCCCCAGATGAATTCCCCTGAAAAATATATCCCCAAAAAATACCCCAAAGGAAAAAAATCTCCTATTTTCTGGGGAAAATCCCCTAATCTGGCAACCCTGAGACTAACAGTATTTCATTAATTGGGCACACTGACATAAAGCAGGTATAAGACCCTAGCGGCGCATACAATTGAACAGGAGACATGTTGTCTCGAGGTTACACTGGCGTATAAAATAAGGGACTGGGTTTCATTTTACCTGTTATCTCAGAAACGGTGGCTCTTACGAAAAAAAATATTGACACATATTTTATAGATAATTTTATGATCTACAATTTTTGTCTGAAGAATTTTTATGATAAAACTTACCGTTTTGCTGAAAATCGCGAAAAACTCATTTTTTTTTTACCTTTGATCTTAAATAAATTTTTTCCATACAGGGGAAAGACGGGGAACTTTCAAATTTTATTTTTAATCATAATAAAACGATCTTACTGTTTTTCAGCTTGGTGGGAATTTATCTAGCTTCGAATGTCTAAATTGACTGGACTATAAAGTTACAATTTCATTGATAAAAAATGTAATTCATATGATTGTGAAGTCGGTTATCGAATTGTAGAGGTTGATAGGGGCTGCAAAATGTGAACAGCTTACAGGCATGTGACAATTTGTAGATCTGTATGTATTTTATTCATTCATTATGGTGTCGAATGATGACCACAAACTATTAGATATAAAAATAATTTTTGATAACGCGTGCTAAAAATATGCATAAAAGTATCATACTGCTGAGAAGCAAGTAAAATTCATATAGTTGTTTGTTTTGGTATACGCGATTTGTATATGACATATATATTATTATCGCGGTTATTTTAATCGATAAGGTATCGACGTGTAGATCAGTTTAAAAAAAAATCAAAATTGTTATTGACTAGCGAAAGCGTCAAAAATATAATATCTATCTTAAAATTCACGTGCAGAACAAGTGAAACAACACTTACCTACCAAACATTTAGATGATTAGTTACTGCGACATGTTTGAAATCAAGATGGGCTAATAATAGGTATTGACTCACCTGAAACAAAAAAAAATATTATTAGATATGACACCTTTACCGTTATCTTCAGTAATTGTTTTATATTATATTACATTTGTTGCAATTTAAATATGCAACGTGTTATATTTTACGAAACACGGAACTTCGGCATAATTACACGGAAAAAGTAGGCCGTGACCAGATTCCAAAGTTCCGTTTGGGTGTAACTAGAAGAGCACTATGTAGATTATTATAAAAGTCAGAAAACAAGTCAGCAAATAAGATCAAGCAAGCGAGTGAGAAAGGTTTGGGTGGTGTAGCGGGTGACCGCTATAACTCACTCTAACGTGCCAAAAATCCTTGCCATTATCAACGGCCCCAGTTGAAGTAGTTTTTTTATGTATTTTTGAGATTAGTTTTTAAGTGTTATTTGTTTTGTAAAGCATCATTTAATCTTTTAAATCTTTAAAACAACATACAAAATTCGCTCTTCTTTATGACACTACATAATTACAAACATTTTGATTAACCAAAAAAATTTAGGGAATATTTTCAAACAGACGTAAAAGAGACATTTATTAAAAATATTTTTGTGCCAAAACGACTACTAATTTCGTGCTACGTAACACAAAATTAATAGTTCTTATTACGAAAAAAAATAATCTTAGCTACTTCACAAGACATTTTTGTCCACAATTAAAAAATAAAATAATTTTTCAGGGATAATTTTTCCTAAACATACACACACAAACAACAACAAACACATCTTATTATTGGGATGAGTCTGAATAATGTTATTATTTATTTTCTCTACCAAACATATTTGCAAATAAAAGAACATAAACACTACATTTTTTACGGAAATTTTGTTCTAAAAAAAGCATCAATTAATCATTGTCAAGTATTATTTTCACGTTGCAACAATAGTCAATTTTTTGTCTCTTAAAGATGTCACTTAATGACTTTGATTAAATAAGTGGATGTCATGTCATAAATAAACAAACATATTCCAAAAAGACCATGAAGGGAAACAATATACCAAAATTTCCATTGAGAACAAAAATTTTGGTTTTATTGAGGAAGAGGATAAACACACCGGCAAATTTAAGGGCACAGATATAAAATTATATTGTACATTTCACAGATAATCTCCTAAACTGAACTTATATGAATTAATTGAAATCAGTTTTACAAAATTTCTACCATATGGATCCTGTTGATGAAAAAAATAAGTCTCAAATTAAATACTGGTTTTGAACAGAATTAGTCCGGTCAATTTAGACATTCGAAGCTACATAAATTCCCACCAAGCTGAAAATCAGTAAGATTGTTTAAAATACGATTAAAAATAAAATTTGAAAGTTCCCCATCTTTCCCCTGTATGGAAAAATTTTTATTCAAGATCAAAGGTCAAAAAAACGAGTTTTTCGCGATTTTCAGCAAAACGGTAAGTTTTATCATAAAAATACTTCAGACAAAAATTGTAGATCATAAAATTATCTATAAAATATGTATCAATATTTTTTTCCTAAGAGCCACCGTTTCTGAGATATCAGGTTAAATGAAACCCAGTCCCTTATTTTATACGCCTGTGTAACCTCGAGACAACATCTGTCTCCTGTTCATTTGTATGCGTGGCTAGGGTCCTATACCAGCTTTATGTCAGTGTGCCCAATAAATGAAATACTGTTAGTCTCAGGGTTGCCAGATTGGGGGATTTTCCCAAAAAATAGGGGATTTTTTTCCTTTAGGGTATTTATTTTTAGGGATATATTTTCAGGGGAATTCTTCTGGGGAAAATTTTCCTCTACAATCTTTTTTCTATTTGCACTAAATATTTTCTAGTTCTTGGGGATTTAATTTAATTTTATTTTGGGGTATTTTAGAGATACCTACATATTTTATAGATAATTTTATGATCTACAATTTTTGTCTGGGGTAATTTTATGATAAAACTTACCGTTTTGTTGAAAATCGCGACATACTCAGTTTATTCCATACAGGGCAAAGAGGGGGAACTTTCAAATTTTATTTTTAATCATATTTTAAACAATCTCACTGATTTTCAGCTTGGTGGGAATTGATGTAACTTTACTCTTATTTTTTGGTCTAATTTGGCCGGACTAAATAATGACTCTATTGTACACAGTTGTGTTGAAATGTGACCATAAAAAATCGGTTTTGTCTTTACTTATCTAATATATAAAATTCTCGTGTCACAATGTTAGTTACCAATGTTACCATACTCCTCCGAAACGGCTTGACCGATTTTTATGAAATTTTATATGCATATTCAGTAGGTCTGAGAATCGGCTACTATCTATTTATCATACCCCTAAGTGATAAAGGTTGTTCACCCCTAACTTTGTTTTTGGACAAAATTTTTATTTTTTTTATGATTTGGCAGTAAAAAATACATATAGATAACCCTTAACTTTATCCTTCTACCACCAACCCCCATTTTTTTATAGCGATATTAGTACTGTAATAATCTTCAACTCTCAGTGGTC
Source organism: Agrilus mali (assembly GCA_029378335.1). NCBI lineage: Eukaryota > Metazoa > Arthropoda > Insecta > Coleoptera > Buprestidae > Agrilus > Agrilus mali. Next base: position 5,367,962 of record CM055661.1, read on the forward strand.
GATAACTGATCAATTATTATCAATCGATTAGTCATCCCTGCCAGGCGTCTACTGGTGTCACTACTCACCCAGCAAACAGCACGGAGTGGGGATGAGAATGAAGCAGATTTTTTTAGTTCAAACATGTTCTAAGAAGTAAAATAATGTTTTATTATAACATTTCAGAATGATTTGGCAATGTTCAAGAATGTTCCAGAATTTTAATGATCATTCAAGAATGTTTCAGAATGTTAAAAAAAGTTAGAAAATGTTTTGAATCATTATGGGATGTTCTGGATAGTTCTAAATTCGCGAATATTCTAGAATGTTCCATCAAACGTGTAATATATTCTTACTCGGGCAACGCCGGGTATTGCTGCTAGTTTATGTATAAAGAAGACTTTTCCCAATTCTCTTTTATTGAAAACACTAAAGCTTGTCAATAGCCACCAAACAAAAAATTAATAAAATCGGTTGACAAACGTAGGCAACTGATTTTACCTCCTTAGGGGTTGAATTTGAACATATCCTCTCTTATGCCTTGTACACGTACTAAAATAAACCATTGTGCGAAATTTTAGCGTTCTAGCTCTGAGGGTTCACTTAGGACGTTGATGAGTCACTGAATCAGTCAGATATGTATTTATACACATTTGAACTTCTTGTTCCTTTTTTGTCGGTGTATTTAGTATATTTCTTCTGAATGCGTTTTCAGAGATTTTGGAACTTCTTTTTTAAGTAACTGTATATTCATTCATCAGAATTTCTCTATGGTTTAGAGTACGTCAACTTACTAAGAGAAAAGGATTTTTTTAAAGTTGGAAGTCCTCCTGCCCTCTTAACCACATTAGATAAAATGTGTAGGACCCCTAAATCCTCTTTTTGAATCAAAAAAATGTCGTAGATTTTTACTAATCCCTTCTTTTTTAATAAAATTTAACATGATTTTGTTAGACACATCCCCCTTCATTTTAATGAGTTTTTATGGGATTTTTTTAGACCACTTACATAATTCATGATGCCTTCTTTTAGTCAAATAGTTCTGAAACTCGAGCTCGTTGATGGCATCGATCTATTTATTCCTTCATTTCCTTAAGGTTTGCTCATACTTACAATCAGATAAAATTAATCATCAAAGAAGACATTTAAGATAACCTATTGTCAAATAGATTAAGTAAAAAAAATCAAAACCGTCTGTTTTGTTTTAAATATACTCTGAATAACAACAATGTTATTTTTATTCACTTCCATATATTTTATTTATTAAAAGGGAATTCCATTTTTTAGAAAATTTATGTACGGATTGAAATCAAATCAAAATTAAAGTTAAATCTTGATGTAACTCTCTGACTTTATTCAGGGGATGATTACAAACCATACAAAAATTACACAAGAAAGGTATCTAGAAGTTGAAATAACGTCCTTTAATTTGTTTGTGACGACTATATTTCTTAAGACTATTTTTAGATTAATTTGAATCTTTGAAAACTACTCCCCTGTTATGATGTTCTTCTTTCCCATCTTTTAAGGTAAACCTTTCAAATTGAACATGTTCTGTCTAAAGCAATCATCTGTATTAAAATATATGATTGATTCTGATGATGATGACCCTTAAAAAAAAGAATTCTGCAAGAGAATCATAATAATCTCTTGGACTAATGGTCTTTTCCACAGGCTATTTATGGATTAATTTTGATAACCCTGATCAAAACGAATTTTCCAACATGATCACCATAATCTTTCGAACTTGTGGTTTTATCCAGTGGCTACTTTAGAGTTAATTCTGATGACTTAACAAAAAGTATTCTGCAAGGCAATCACCGTAATTCCTTGGACCTATACGCTCTTAACCACTGGCTATTTTTTTATATTAATTTTGATGTCCTTTAATAAAAATAAGTCTCTTCGACTTGGTCTGATCTACTGGTTATTACCAGTTATTATTGTCAAAAAGCTTTAAGCACCTGTGGATTGTTAATTGTATCGGTACACCAGTAATGAACTTAATTAATAACAGTTGTAGAGAGGTAATCATATTTTTATTAAAGACGCAATTAAAAGAAATTTATGCTCGCTGACAATTGCACGATTAAAATCCTTAACGACCGACCAAACCTCTCTCTGCAATGGTCGGTCCATCGTCCTTCGGTGGGGTAAAACAGGTACGAGTACAAGTTAGTATGCTCTAATAAATACATATGTAAGTATATACTCATGGCCAGCTGGGACGGGCCAGTTGTCATTTTTCTTTTTGCCGAATCTCCTTAATAAATCCGTAAATTAGTGGTAAGCGGCACGCAAGAGCCACTCATTAGCCGTTTATCTGTACGTGTCACGCTTTCATGTTGGCCGTCTGCGTTCCTGGCAATTTGAAAGCGCCAAATACGGCAAGTCGAAAAAACAAGACCAAATTTGTTGAAGCGTTTTCCCCACGTCAGAACAAATTATCGGCTCGAAACCAGATTTTTGATATCTATACTGATTTGAGCACAAGGTGATTCAAAAAGTTTCCATTTAATTGAAACATACCTACGAGCAAATAATATTGGCCATCAACGAAAACTCAAGACAATTACCATCAAGATCACGACAGATAGCAGTTGTACAAGACTTGAGCAACATATAAGCATTGCTAACTGAAGAAAAATGTCGTCCAAACGTTATAGGTTTAGTTGCGATAGGTTAGATCGAGGCTTAGATAGTTTATATATATTTTTTTGTTCAATACACTCCCCCTGAAACTTTCAAAATCTGGAAGAATGACATCTGTACAAGACTTGAGCAACCAACAAGCCTTGCATTGAACAGTTTTGATGTCCTCACGGTTCACCATGAGGATTTGAACATACTGCAAAGTGGTTGAAAATTGGTAATCAGCTAAGAAATGAAGACATAATCACATATATCAGGAAGGGTAACAATTGTAGTTGAGTTGAGCAGACTACAAGTCTTGCTATCTGAACGGAAACGTTCTAAGCTAAGCTTAATTAGCTTGTATTAAGATTATGATAGTTTTCACTCTTTCAATTTATAATCCAACCCTCTCTGCATCATTACTCACTTAATTGAAACGTATGGGAAAGTGATTAATTATCGGTGATCAATCAAGAAATGAAGAGAGAATCACTAACAGCTGAAAGAATAACCAGACCTGAGCAAACTGTATGTGTTGCTAGATCAACATGATCCTAACTTTTTTCTTTTCCATTTCTACTCTCTGCACCATTCACTTCTTTTAAAACTATGGGAAATAATTTCTGTAGTGATGGTCAAGGAGAAGATTAGGAATGGTTACAATTTTACAAGATTAACAACTCACAAGCCTTATTATCTAAAGAAAAAAGTCTTCTATACATCCAAAAGTCTAAACAGTTCCTGTTTTTCCAATTTATTTACTACATCCCCCTGCATCTTTCACTTAATACAAACACACACGAAGGAAAGTGTTTAGTTTTTAGTGATCAAATAAGAAATCAAGACCAAACCACCAAGATTTGGGAGGATAACAACTGTACAAAACTTGAGCAACGTACAAGCTTAGCTGGAAAATGTCGTCAAAACGTTCTACGTTAAGTTGGATTAAGATTATGATAGTTTCTACTCCTCCATATCCACCCATTATTCACTTCATTTAAAGGTAAAGTTAAGGGAAAGGTTTTGGTTAGTGATGGTCAACGAAAAATGAATGGGATAATAGTTGTGCAAGACTTGAGTAACTCGCGAGCTTGTTATCTAAAGAAACGTTATCTAAACATTTTGTCTAATCATCTTCCGACATCTTTTACTTCAGACAACAAAAGAAAATGGTTCAACTAAGGAATGACGACATAATTATCAAAATTCTTGGCTTCCGAAGAGAAATATTGTCTCAACATTCTAGGATAGGTTACATCATGATTACGATAGTTTCTATTCTTCCATTTTCTCCAATCCATCTCCCTCTATCTTTCATTCAATCGAATCAAATGATAAAGTGTGTGATTATTAATGATCAATCGAGAATGAAGCTAAACCACCAATATCAGGAAGGATAACAGCTAGACAAGACTTGGGCAACCTACATGCTTTGTTATCTGAAGAAATACGACGTCTATCAAGCTGGCACGACAAAGTTATTTTTCCGATTTCTGACTTGCACTATAATTTGTCGCTAATTTGTTGCTAATTTGTTACCAATTCCAAAAATTTGTCGCTCGTATTGTTAAGCCATAATCAGCTCGTATGCTAGCTTGATATCAAGCTATCACTACACATAGCGTATCTTGGAAAGGAAATGTCGTAGGATATTACTGTAAAGGCCATTCGACGAATTTGTCGCTAGTCTAATCTCCGGCTGATAAGCGAAAAACTGCTGGAAAACCATCAAAAATTAATCAAGGAGTTCTTAGTTACATTTGTTTTAAGAGATCGGATGTATTTACCAAATTTTTAAAATAATGTTTTCCCTGTTTCCCCCAAGTTGGGCAACACGTTACCTTTCGAGTTAATTGCTAGCATACCAGCTGATTATGGCTAAACGGCACGAGCGACAAATTTTGAATTTGATAACAAATTAGCGACAAATTATAGTCCAAGTCAGAAATCGAAAAAAAAAACTTTGTCGTGCCAGCTTGATAGACGTAGAAATACGTCGTCTAAATATTCTGTATTAACTTTGGTTTGAGTAAAATTCAATAAGTTTCCAATTTTTAGGGTTCCGCATCTCAAAAGGAAAAAGCGGAACACTTATAGGATCACTTCATTGTCCGTCCGTCTGTCAAGACCCTTTTTCTGAGGAACACGTGGAGGTATCAAGCTAAAATTTATACCAAATACTCAGGTCTATTGTCCCTTGGGGCTTTAAAAAAATCAAACTTCTAAGCCAACGCAATCAAAAGATACAGCCGTTTATGCCGCAAATTTTCGAATCAAAACCTACAGGGTACTTCCCGTGAACTCAGAATCTTGAAATTTGGTACGAAGCAACGTCTTATAGCACAGATAAAGAAAAAATTGCGAAAACCGTAAATTTTTAGTTACATCATATAATAAAAATATTTTTAATAATTTTAAAGTTACTACCCCTTTCCTCATGAACGCGTAAAGGTATTAAATTGAAATTCCTATCAAATACTCAGGTCTATAATACCTTTAAGTTGTAACAAAATCAAACTTCTATGTCAACGCAATCAAAAGAAACAGCAATTTAAGCCGCATATTTTCAAACTCGCAACTACTCGCAAAGGAATCAAAACCTAAAGGGTACTTCCAGTCGATTTAGAATCTTGAAATTTGGCATAAAGCAATGTTTTATAGCACATATAAAGGAAAAATTCCGAAAACCTTAAATTTTTAGTTACATCACATATATACAGGTTCGTACGGAACCCTCAGTGCGCGAGTTCGACTCGCACTTGGCCGGTATTTTTTACATTTACCTCCCTGTATCTCTATTTCTCCACTACCATACCTCCTGACCTAAACACCCTTTTGGTGTTATAGACTGTTCCAATTTTCGCGAGTAGGTTCAAGCTTTGAGTACATTCTGAAACGTTTCATTCATAACATCGGACAAAATTTACGACAAAAATTAAAGCTAATTTAACAACATCCTAAAGCATTTTTACTTCCTATGAGAAATCAGAAGAGATTTTCACGTAACCTAAGATCATTATATATTTTAGTAAACTTTTGTTTCTTATGGGAATTCTGAGATGAGTAGCCAGGGTTGTTCAGAAACCTAAAATATTCACTGACTCGTTATATATTAGCTACCATTTTAGCAATAAAATTCCTATTAAACTAATGGATGACTGGCTAAAAACGTTTGATCCTTCGAGAAGGATCCAGCGCTTTGTATATTGTTGGTATTATATTATATTTCAGTATTTGTCGAAGTGAAAATACCAAAATAGGTAATAATCGCCAACATTGAATAAACACAACAAAAATCCTGGTCCACTTACTAAGTACCTAAGCGAAGTCGTAAGTAAAACTATAATTAATTCAGTATAACCAAAATGTCGCTGCTCTTTCAATTACGTCCATATGCATTTCAGTTAACAATTTTAGCAACGTGTTATGACGTTTGTAAGTCATAGCGTTCTTAAAATAGGCTGTGGCATTTGCAACAGGACAAGTTCAATTTTCTGATGAGAAAAGCACAATTAGAAGAAGAAGTTCAAAGGTGAGCAATAAATAATAATTAAGTAATGGCATAGAAGCTGACTAACACACTTTGTAAATGGCTATCAGCGAAATCTCTTATTGTTAGTTAATTTTACCTTTTTTTTTATTAAACAGTTGAGGTGCGTGTAGGTGTTTCCGAAACAGGTGGCATAATCTTAATGTATGTACGTAAAGTAACTAACAACGACGCTACATAACGAAACAGATCCGTGCCGAGATACGCGCCACGCCGTAAATTCGTTTGGGAAATTGTTAACGCAGAAACATGTCGGCGATAATCACGTTTCTCGTTAAAACTTATCCGCCGCAACTACTCACTCGTCCATTTACTTACTTAAAAACCTGCTTTCAGGAATAAATAAAACGATGAAGAATTCAGGTAGGCGAACGACGGTGACCAAAAACTTTTGATAGGAACGGCAATAAAATTAAGCAGCTTTTTACAGAGCTGAATTCGGATTTCAGAGAATTAAGAAAAATTGGGGACCAGATAGAAAAGGTAAAAGATAAAAATGTAATTAATGATAGTGGGAGGTGTCAGAAAGCTGCTGGCTGGTAAGGGATGAGAGACGGGATAGGAAATCATCCCTTACCAATCAAGAAAAAAATTAATAGAATGGTGTAAAAAGAATGGGTTATGTACACATAATGAGGGGGACAAAACTGAGAAGTATACGTTTATAGGGAACGGTAAAACAGTAATAGATTACAGGGGTAGTAAATGGGAGAGGGTAGGAGATGTTTTGAACTTTCAAGTTAAACAATTTATACGCTCAGACCACTTACCACTAGAATTTGAATTGAATATGGAAAGGGGAGAAAGAGGAAGGAAGAGTGAATACAAAAAGAAGAAAAAAAGAAAGAAAGAAAGAAATAAAAAAAGAAAGAAAGAAAGAAAGAAAGAATAAGTGGAATCAAAGGGCGATGAAAGAAATTAGAAAGAGAATGAAATAAAGGGTGAAGAGAATTTTGAGCAGGGATGATATAATTGCGGTCGTGAAAGAGAGACAACTGCCCTGTTAAAGAAGAACTTTATCATTCGAAAGGTACCTACTGTGCCATAAAAGTTCCCAAAACAAAAGTAATTCGTGCATATTGCTTTTAAATTTAGACGTATATGAAGCTAGCACGGCAAAGTTATTTCTGACTTGCACTATGATTAGTCACTAATTTGTCGCTAATTTGTTACCAAATCCAAAAATTTGTCGCTCGTACCGTTTAGCCATATCAAGCCAGCACCACACATAGCGTATCTCGAAGGAAAAATGTCGTATGATATTACTGTAAAGACCATAATTTGTCTCTAATTTGTCGCTGAAAGATGACACGTTCAACAAATTTGTCGCTAGTCTTACCTCCAGCTGATAAGCGAAAAACTGCTGCAAATTTTGGTCTTTACAGTATGTTTCTACTATAGTTCTATTGTGAAACATGTCATATACAGTGTCAGCTTATCAGCTGGAGATAAGACTAGCGACAAATTTGTTTAACGTGTCATCTTTCAGCGACAAATTATTATCTTTACAGTAATATCCTACGACATTTCCATTTCGAGATACACTATGTGTAGTGTCAGCTTGATATCAAGCTAGCATACCAGCTGATTATGGCTAAACAGCACGAGCGACAAATTTTTGGATTTGGTAACAAATTAGCGACAAATTATGGTACGTCAGAAATCGGAAAAATAACTTTGTCGTGCCAGGTTGATATACGTTAAATTATGCAGGTAGGAAAATAAATGTAATTATATGCACTTTTTGTAATTGTAAATTGAAATTAATTTTCCAATGTTGTGGTCATTGAAAGCCATCTAGAGGTAAATCAAAATCTTATGAAGTATGAAAATAGTTTACATTAAAAGTTCGGATGCCAAATTTTCAAAATTAAATTGCCATTACTACTCCTTAAAGTTCTAATAAAGGACTTCCCTGTCTAGGCCAGTCAGTCCCCTGCACCTATCTCATTTCTTTTAGAGGTATAAATACAATTAGGGTTGGGAGCAATGAAAGAAAACAAAACTTGAGAGTTTGTCGTTGTTAATATTAAAAGCGTTTTTGATTATATTAAGCCTGAAATGTTAAAGGCTGTAATATCAAAAACATCTACAGAAATATTTCTCTGTCTTTTAAAAACATGTAGAGGTAATCGAGAATTTTATGAACCACGAGCTTTGATTGGCCAGGGGAAAAAACTTCGAAAGTTCATTGAAAAACATCTAGAAGTTATTCACAATCTTATGAACCATGTCATTAGGTTATACAGTAGCAAGACCTTTAAATTTCATTTACTTCTATATGTAGAGGTAATACAGACTCTCATGGGCGGGCAATAGATTGGATTGTACAGTGTCAAAATCTTAAACATTCATTGATTCCTACATTATTAAAAATCATCGAAAGGTAATCCAGAATTTTATGAACCACGAGCTTTGGTTGAAATAGGGAAAAGATTTCAAAAGTTCATTGGAAAACATCTAGAGGCTATTCAGAATCTTATGAACTATTAAAATAATTTACATTAAGTTCAAATGCCAAATTTTCGAAATTAAATTGCCATTATTACTCCTTTAAGTTCCAACGAAGCACTTTACTTTACCTATCTCATTTTTTTAGGGGTATAAATACGATTAGGGTTAGAAGCAATGAAAGAAAAGAAAACTTGAGAGTGTGACGTTGATAATATTAAAAGCGTTTTTGGAGGTTAATTGAAAACCATGTAGAGGTAATCCAGAATCTCATGAACCATGTCGTTAGGTTGTACAATAGCAAGATTTTAGAATTTCATTTACTTCTCTATATCTTTTAAAAACATATAGAGGTAATCCAAAATCTCATGAACCATTGACTTGAATTGTGCAGTGAAAAGATCTTAGAAATTCATTGATTTCTACTCCTTTAAAGATCATCCAGAGATAATCCAGAATATAATGAACCGCGAGTTTTGGTCGGGCACTGGCAAAACTTCATTTCAGTTCATTGAAAAACATCTAGACGTAATTCAGAATCTCATGGATCATGACTTTATGCTGGAACAAAACTTTAAAAGTTCCTTGAAAACTTGAGTTTGTCGTTGATAATATTAAAAGCGTTTTTAATTATATCAAGCCTCAAGTGTTAAAGGCTATAACATCAAAAACACCTACAGAAACACGTTGTAAATCAAAGAAACGTCCAACCCGAAATAAATACAATAATTAACGCCATTAATTGCCGCATATTGTGCGAAATAAACATCCCATAAAACCCGACGAACGTTATACGAGTAAAAGAAGACCGACACGATTTTGCAAACAGCATATAACACACCACGAGATATAAATTGGAGTAACTTTAAGGCCTAATAAAAAATGTAAAATTTAACGGAATAAAATTTATTCACCTGACCTACTTTCTTAGGATATAAGGCGGCCTTCTTCCAGTTTAGTTGTGCTGTGTGCACCTTGGTTTTAAACATGAATTAAAAAGGTCAGCTAATTAACTCGAAATGATAAAAACAAAAGGATAATATCTGACAAAAACAAACAACGACCAATAACGACTGACCACCAATCGATCAAAACAAACAAGTTTTCCTCCAAAAAGTACCCTACGTACATATTTTATATTGTTTTGTCACTTGCTTCTTCCTCAGGGGATTAAAAGTCCATTTATACTATCATCAAATTTGCCATTTGTGAAAAACTCTAGAAATTCTTTGTGTATGTCGATAGCAAGTACAAAGACACCGCTTATCGATTTATAGCCCGCGGCGCTTACACAACGAGCTTTACAAATTTATATGATGTGATCCTGTCATAGACATTAACGGTTTTCGTTTTAATTATTGGGTCGTTTAAGTGCATATTATTTATGTATGTAATTCATCTTTATCATTTTACCGTCAAACGTTTTATTTTACATTCAGACAGGTGAAGCCTTGAGTTTCTTTAATTTATAGTGATGGTTTTGAATTTTATATCATCAATCGTCGTTACAAGAAACGTTGACAGATATATTACAACTACTTTTTAGTAAGTAAGTAAGTAAGTAAAAGGCATTTATTATTAAACCGGTCATGCTTTACGTATGTTTATTACCACCGATCTGATGCAACTGATAAAAGGTGAATGAGAACGGCCTCTCGTTTCGATTGTTTCAGATTTTTTTAATCCATTTATTTTAAAATTATAATAAGAGTTTTATATATCTACACTGTCATAACACACGTCATCGAGTTTTCAAGTCAGGGTTTATTAATAGAACCGTACCTAAAGGTCATTTATTGTTATCATCTTAAAAAGTATTAAATTCTATTCGAAAAAAGTTCGTAGGATTTTGAAAATGGTTCGAACACTAAGCGTTTTGATTGCATTTTATATGACATTTATTAATTAATGTTATTTAGTGTCCTGAATTAATGATGAATTCCGATAAAATAAAAAAGCACCCCCCTTTCACTAATTTACATAAAAAGACGTAGGTATATCAAGCTAACACGACAAACTTATTTTGCCGATTTCTGACTTGCACTATAATTTGTCGCTACCAAATCCAAAAATTTGTCGCTCGTGCCGTTTAGCCATAAATAGCTGGTTGGTATGATAGCTTGATATCAAGATGGCACTACATATAGCGTATCTCGAAAAAGAAATGTCGTGGGATATTACTGTAAAGACCATGATTTGTCGCTGAAAGATGACACGTTCAACAAATTTGTCGCTAGTCATACCTCCAGCTGATAAGCTAAAAACTGTTGCAAATTGTGGTCTTTACAGTATGTTTCTACTATAGTTCTATTTTGAAGTATGTCATATACAGTGTCAGCTTATCAGCTGGAGATAAGACTAGCGACAAATTCGTTGAATGTGTCATATTTCAGCGACAAATTATGGTCTTTACAGTAATATCCTACGACATTTCTTTTTCGAGATACTTTATGTGTAGTGATAGCTTGATATCAAGCTAGCATACCAGCTGATTATGACTAAACCCCACGAGCGACAAATTTTTGGATTTGGTAACAAATTAGCGACAAATTATAATGCAAGTCAGAAATCGTAAAAACAATAGTCGTGTTGCTTGATATACGCCACAAAAAGCTCTCAAAACGAATTATACTTTAATGGGATTAAATATATAAAAAATAATCTGGGACCTGTTATAATGTAGCCGCTAATTTATATTAAACGTATGTATGTATAATATATTAAACATTGAATAAAAATTCCATTGCCAGTTCGCGTTATCAAAACGTGCATTGATGCTTCACATTTGATCGTATCATCTTCAGCGATTTCGCACAGTTTATTAATCGTAATAAGCAGTTGATCGACATAATCTGCCCGTAAATACGGTCTCATTTATAAAACCGGTGCAATGTAACGCGACGTTGTTGCATTTTAAATTGACGTTGACGTCCATTACCGCCAAAAACAAGCAAGCAAGAAAGAAAGCAAGCAGGCCAGGGCAATGCTGAATTGATACCGAGAATTTCTTTTTATTTTTCTCACTCTCTTTTGCTCGACGAATACAAAATCGTATTGGTTACTTAATCACTGGCTTGCCAATCGGCAGCCGGCTAGCTGACATTTCAATATCAACCACTTGATCACAAACACCGATTCATTATTATACCTCTTAAAACTTTCCAGAGATCAAATTTGTAACTAAAAGTTTTGGTTCTGAGTGAGTTTTGCAATATACATCTTTAGAATCTAGAGGTTTTCAGAATCTCATGAACCAAATCTTAAGATGAGCAGTGCAAACTAACCTGGAGTTTGAAAACATGTAGAGGTAATTCAATCTCATGAACCATGTCGTTAGGTTAACGGTGTCGTGACATTAGAATTTCATTTATTTCTATATCTTTAGAAACATGTAGAGGTAATCCAGAATCTCATGAACCATGGACTTGCATTGTCAGTGGCAAAATCATAAAAATTCATTAATTATACCTCTTTAAAATTTATCCAGAGGTAATCCAGAATTTTGTAACTAAAAGTTTTGGTTAAGGAGTGAGTTTTGAAATATAGATTCTTCAAAGGTTTATCGAATCTCATGAACCAAGATCTTAAGATGAGCAGTGCAAAACTAACCTCGGAGGTTGAAAATCATGTAGAGGTAATTCAGAATCTCATGAACCATGTCGTTAGGTTGCACGGTGTCGTGACATTAGAATTTCATTTATTTCTATATCTTTTAGAAACATGTAGAGGTAATCCAGAATCTCATGAACCATGGACTTGCATTGTCAGTGGCAAAATCATAAAAATTCATTAATTATACCTCTTTAAAATTTATCCAGAGGTAATCCAGAATTTTGTGAACTAAAAGTTTTGGTTAAGGAGTGAGTTTTTTGTAAATATAGATTCTTTTAGGATCTAGAGGTTATTCAGAATCTCATGAACCAAGATCTTAAGATGAGCAGTGGCAAAACTAACCTCGGAGGTTGAAAACCATGTAGAAGTAATTCAGAATCTCATGAACCATGTCGTTAGGATGTACGGTGTCGTGACATTAGAATTTCATTTATTTCTATATCTTTTAGAAACATGTAGAGGTAATCCAGAATCTCATGAACCATGGACTTGCATTGTCAGTGGCAAAATCATAAAAATTCATTAATTATACCTCTTTAAAATTTATCCAGAGGTAATCCAGAATTTTGTAAACTAAAAGTTTTGGTTAAGGAGTGAGTTTTCTGCAAATATAGATTCTTCTAGGATCTAGAGGTTATTCAGAATCTCATGAACCAAGATCTTAAGATGAGCAGTGGCAAAACTAACCTCGGAGGTTGAAAACCATGTAGAAGTAATTCAGAATCTCATGAACCATGTCGTTAGGTTGCACGGTGTCGTGACATTAGAATTTCATTTATTTCTATATCTTTTAGAAACATGTAGAGGTAATCCAGAATCTCATGAACCATGGACTTGCATTGTCAGTGGCAAAATCATAAAAATTCATTGATTATACCTCTTTAAAATTTATCCAGAGGTAATCCAGAATTTTGTGAACTAAAAGTTTTGGTTAAGGAGTGAGTTTTCTGCAAATATAGATTCTTCTAGGATCTAGAGGTTATTCAGAATCTCATGAACCAAGATCTTAAGATGAGCAGTGGCAAAACTAACCTCGGAGGTTGAAAATCATGTAGAGGTAATTCAGAATCTCATGAACCATGTCGTTAGGTTGCACGGTGTCGTGACATTAGAATTTCATTTATTTCTATATCTTTTAGAAACATGTAGAGGTAATCCAGAATCTCATGAACCATGGACTTGCATTGTCAGTGGCAAAATCATAAAAATTCATTAATTATACCTCTTTAAAATTTATCCAGAGGTAATCCAGAATTTTGTAAACTAAAAGTTTTGGTTAAGGAGTGAGTTTTTTGTAAATATAGATTCTTTTAGGATCTAGAGGTTATTCAGAATCTCATGAACCAAGATCTTAAGATGAGCAGTGGCAAAACTAACCTCGGAGGTTGAAAATCATGTAGAGGTAATTCAGAATCTCATGAACCATGTCGTTAGGTTGCACGGTGTCGTGACATTAGAATTTCATTTATTTCTATATCTTTTAGAAACATGTAGAGGTAATCCAGAATCTCATGAACCATGGACTTGCATTGTCAGTGGCAAAATCATAAAAATTCATTAATTATACCTCTTTAAAATTTATCCAGAGGTAATCCAGAATTTTGTAAACTAAAAGTTTTGGTTAAGGAGTGAGTTTTTTGTAAATATAGATTCTTTTAGGATCTAGAGGTTATTCAGAATCTCATGAACCAAGATCTTAAGATGAGCAGTGGCAAAACTAACCTCGGAGGTTGAAAATCATGTAGAGGTAATTCAGAATCTCATGAACCATGTCGTTAGGTTGCACGGTGTCGTGACATTAGAATTTCATTTATTTCTATATCTTTTAGAAACATGTAGAGGTAATCCAGAATCTCATGAACCATGGACTTGCATTGTCAGTGGCAAAATCATAAAAATTCATTAATTATACCTCTTTAAAATTTATCCAGAGGTAATCCAGAATTTTGTAAACTAAAAGTTTTGGTTAAGGAGTGAGTTTTTTGTAAATATAGATTCTTTTAGGATCTAGAGGTTATTCAGAATCTCATGAACCAAGATCTTAAGATGAGCAGTGGCAAAACTAACCTCGGAGGTTGAAAATCATGTAGAGGTAATTCAGAATCTCATGAACCATGTCGTTAGGTTGCACGGTGTCGTGACATTAGAATTTCATTTATTTCTATATCTTTTAGAAACATGTAGAGGTAATCCAGAATCTCATGAACCATGGACTTGCATTGTCAGTGGCAAAATCATAAAAATTCATTAATTATACCTCTTTAAAATTTATCCAGAGGTAATCCAGAATTTTGTAAACTAAAAGTTTTGGTTAAGGAGTGAGTTTTTTGTAAATATAGATTCTTTTAGGATCTAGAGGTTATTCAGAATCTCATGAACCAAGATCTTAAGATGAGCAGTGGCAAAACTAACCTCGGAGGTTGAAAATCATGTAGAGGTAATTCAGAATCTCATGAACCATGTCGTTAGGTTGCACGGTGTCGTGACATTAGAATTTCATTTATTTCTATATCTTTTAGAAACATGTAGAGGTAATCCAGAATCTCATGAACCATGGACTTGCATTGTCAGTGGCAAAATCATAAAAATTCATTAATTATACCTCTTTAAAATTTATCCAGAGGTAATCCAGAATTTTGTAAACTAAAAGTTTTGGTTAAGGAGTGAGTTTTTTGTAAATATAGATTCTTTTAGGATCTAGAGGTTATTCAGAATCTCATGAACCAAGATCTTAAGATGAGCAGTGGCAAAACTAACCTCGGAGGTTGAAAATCATGTAGAGGTAATTCATAATCTCATGAACCATGTCGTTAGGTTGCACGGTGTCGTGACATTAGAATTTCATTTATTTCTATATCTTTTAGAAACATGTAGAGGTAATCCAGAATCTCATGAACCATGGACTTGCATTGTCAGTGGCAAAATCATAAAAATTCATTAATTATACCTCTTTAAAATTTATCCAGAGGTAATCCAGAATTTTGTAAACTAAAAGTTTTGGTTAAGGAGTGAGTTTTTTGTAAATATAGATTCTTTTAGGATCTAGAGGTTATTCAGAATCTCATGAACCAAGATCTTAAGATGAGCAGTGGCAAAACTAACCTCGGAGGTTGAAAATCATGTAGAGGTAATTCAGAATCTCATGAACCATGTCGTTAGGTTGCACGGTGTCGTGACATTAGAATTTCATTTATTTCTATATCTTTTAGAAACATGTAGAGGTAATCCAGAATCTCATGAACCATGGACTTGCATTGTCAGTGGCAAAATCATAAAAATTCATTAATTATACCTCTTTAAAATTTATCCAGAGGTAATCCAGAATTTTGTAAACTAAAAGTTTTGGTTAAGGAGTGAGTTTTTTGTAAATATAGATTCTTTTAGGATCTAGAGGTTATTCAGAATCTCATGAACCAAGATCTTAAGATGAGCAGTGGCAAAACTAACCTCGGAGGTTGAAAATCATGTAGAGGTAATTCATAATCTCATGAACCATGTCGTTAGGTTGCACGGTGTCGTGACATTAGAATTTCATTTATTTCTATATCTTTTAGAAACATGTAGAGGTAATCCAGAATCTCATGAACCATGGACTTGCATTGTCAGTGGCAAAATCATAAAAATTCATTAATTATACCTCTTTAAAATTTATCCAGAGGTAATCCAGAATTTTGTAAACTAAAAGTTTTGGTTAAGGAGTGAGTTTTTTGTAAATATAGATTCTTTTAGGATCTAGAGGTTATTCAGAATCTCATGAACCAAGATCTTAAGATGAGCAGTGGCAAAACTAACCTCGGAGGTTGAAAATCATGTAGAGGTTATTCAGAATCTCATGAACCATGTCGTTAGGTTGCACGGTGTCGTGACATTAGAATTTCATTTATTTCTATATCTTTTAGAAACATGTAGAGGTAATCCAGAATCTCATGAACCATGGACTTGCATTGTCAGTGGCAAAATCATAAAAATTCATTAATTATACCTCTTTAAAATTTATCCAGAGGTAATCCAGAATTTTGTAAACTAAAAGTTTTGGTTAAGGAGTGAGTTTTTTGTAAATATAGATTCTTTTAGGATCTAGAGGTTATTCAGAATCTCATGAACCAAGATCTTAAGATGAGCAGTGGCAAAACTAACCTCGGAGGTTGAAAATCATGTAGAGGTTATTCAGAATCTCATGAACCATGTCGTTAGGTTGCACGGTGTCGTGACATTAGAATTTCATTTATTTCTATATCTTTTAGAAACATGTAGAGGTAATCCAGAATCTCATGAACCATGGACTTGCATTGTCAGTGGCAAAATCATAAAAATTCATTAATTATACCTCTTTAAAATTTATACAGAGGTAATCCAGAATTTTGTAAACTAAAAGTTTTGGTTAAGGAGTGAGTTTTTTGTAAATATAGATTCTTTTAGGATCTAGAGGTTATTCAGAATCTCATGAACCAAGATCTTAAGATGAGCAGTGGCAAAACTAACCTCGGAGGTTGAAAATCATGTAGAGGTAATTCAGAATCTCATGAACCATGTCGTTAGGTTGCACGGTGTCGTGACATTAGAATTTCATTTATTTCTATATCTTTTAGAAACATGTAGAGGTAATCCAGAATCTCATGAACCATGGACTTGCATTGTCAGTGGCAAAATCATAAAAATTCATTAATTATACCTCTTTAAAATTTATCCAGAGGTAATCCAGAATTTTGTAAACTAAAAGTTTTGGTTAAGGAGTGAGTTTTTTGTAAATATAGATTCTTTTAGGATCTAGAGGTTATTCAGAATCTCATGAACCAAGATCTTAAGATGAGCAGTGGCAAAACTAACCTCGGAGGTTGAAAATCATGTAGAGGTAATTCAGAATCTCATGAACCATGTCGTTAGGTTGCACGGTGTCGTGACATTAGAATTTCATTTATTTCTATATCTTTTAGAAACATGTAGAGGTAATCCAGAATCTCATGAACCATGGACTTGCATTGTCAGTGGCAAAATCATAAAAATTCATTAATTATACCTCTTTAAAATTTATCCAGAGGTAATCCAGAATTTTGTAAACTAAAAGTTTTGGTTAAGGAGTGAGTTTTTTGTAAATATAGATTCTTTTAGGATCTAGAGGTTATTCAGAATCTCATGAACCAAGATCTTAAGATGAGCAGTGGCAAAACTAACCTCGGAGGTTGAAAATCATGTAGAGGTAATTCAGAATCTCATGAACCATGTCGTTAGGTTGCACGGTGTCGTGACATTAGAATTTCATTTATTTCTATATCTTTTAGAAACATGTAGAGGTAATCCAGAATCTCATGAACCATGGACTTGCATTGTCAGTGGCAAAATCATAAAAATTCATTAATTATACCTCTTTAAAATTTATCCAGAGGTAATCCAGAATTTTGTAAACTAAAAGTTTTGGTTAAGGAGTGAGTTTTTTGTAAATATAGATTCTTTTAGGATCTAGAGGTTATTCAGAATCTCATGAACCAAGATCTTAAGATGAGCAGTGGCAAAACTAACCTCGGAGGTTGAAAATCATGTAGAGGTTATTCAGAATCTCATGAACCATGTCGTTAGGTTGCACGGTGTCGTGACATTAGAATTTCATTTATTTCTATATCTTTTAGAAACATGTAGAGGTAATCCAGAATCTCATGAACCATGGACTTGCATTGTCAGTGGCAAAATCATAAAAATTCATTAATTATACCTCTTTAAAATTTATCCAGAGGTAATCCAGAATTTTGTAAACTAAAAGTTTTGGTTAAGGAGTGAGTTTTTTGTAAATATAGATTCTTTTAGGATCTAGAGGTTATTCAGAATCTCATGAACCAAGATCTTAAGATGAGCAGTGGCAAAACTAACCTCGGAGGTTGAAAATCATGTAGAGGTAATTCATAATCTCATGAACCATGTCGTTAGGTTGCACGGTGTCGTGACATTAGAATTTCATTTATTTCTATATCTTTTAGAAACATGTAGAGGTAATCCAGAATCTCATGAACCATGGACTTGCATTGTCAGTGGCAAAATCATAAAAATTCATTAATTATACCTCTTTAAAATTTATCCAGAGGTAATCCAGAATTTTGTAAACTAAAAGTTTTGGTTAAGGAGTGAGTTTTTTGTAAATATAGATTCTTTTAGGATCTAGAGGTTATTCAGAATCTCATGAACCAAGATCTTAAGATGAGCAGTGGCAAAACTAACCTCGGAGGTTGAAAATCATGTAGAGGTAATTCATAATCTCATGAACCATGTCGTTAGGTTGCACGGTGTCGTGACATTAGAATTTCATTTATTTCTATATCTTTTAGAAACATGTAGAGGTAATCCAGAATCTCATGAACCATGGACTTGCATTGTCAGTGGCAAAATCATAAAAATTCATTAATTATACCTCTTTAAAATTTATCCAGAGGTAATCCAGAATTTTGTAAACTAAAAGTTTTGGTTAAGGAGTGAGTTTTTTGTAAATATAGATTCTTTTAGGATCTAGAGGTTATTCAGAATCTCATGAACCAAGATCTTAAGATGAGCAGTGGCAAAACTAACCTCGGAGGTTGAAAATCATGTAGAGGTAATTCAGAATCTCATGAACCATGTCGTTAGGTTGCACGGTGTCGTGACATTAGAATTTCATTTATTTCTATATCTTTTAGAAACATGTAGAGGTAATCCAGAATCTCATGAACCATGGACTTGCATTGTCAGTGGCAAAATCATAAAAATTCATTAATTATACCTCTTTAAAATTTATCCAGAGGTAATCCAGAATTTTGTAAACTAAAAGTTTTGGTTAAGGAGTGAGTTTTTTGTAAATATAGATTCTTTTAGGATCTAGAGGTTATTCAGAATCTCATGAACCAAGATCTTAAGATGAGCAGTGGCAAAACTAACCTCGGAGGTTGAAAATCATGTAGAGGTAATTCAGAATCTCATGAACCATGTCGTTAGGTTGCACGGTGTCGTGACATTAGAATTTCATTTATTTCTATATCTTTTAGAAACATGTAGAGGTAATCCAGAATCTCATGAACCATGGACTTGCATTGTCAGTGGCAAAATCATAAAAATTCATTAATTATACCTCTTTAAAATTTATCCAGAGGTAATCCAGAATTTTGTAAACTAAAAGTTTTGGTTAAGGAGTGAGTTTTTTGTAAATATAGATTCTTTTAGGATCTAGAGGTTATTCAGAATCTCATGAACCAAGATCTTAAGATGAGCAGTGGCAAAACTAACCTCGGAGGTTGAAAATCATGTAGAGGTAATTCATAATCTCATGAACCATGTCGTTAGGTTGCACGGTGTCGTGACATTAGAATTTCATTTATTTCTATATCTTTTAGAAACATGTAGAGGTAATCCAGAATCTCATGAACCATGGACTTGCATTGTCAGTGGCAAAATCATAAAAATTCATTAATTATACCTCTTTAAAATTTATCCAGAGGTAATCCAGAATTTTGTAAACTAAAAGTTTTGGTTAAGGAGTGAGTTTTTTGTAAATATAGATTCTTTTAGGATCTAGAGGTTATTCAGAATCTCATGAACCAAGATCTTAAGATGAGCAGTGGCAAAACTAACCTCGGAGGTTGAAAATCATGTAGAGGTAATTCATAATCTCATGAACCATGTCGTTAGGTTGCACGGTGTCGTGACATTAGAATTTCATTTATTTCTATATCTTTTAGAAACATGTAGAGGTAATCCAGAATCTCATGAACCATGGACTTGCATTGTCAGTGGCAAAATCATAAAAATTCATTAATTATACCTCTTTAAAATTTATCCAGAGGTAATCCAGAATTTTGTAAACTAAAAGTTTTGGTTAAGGAGTGAGTTTTTTGTAAATATAGATTCTTTTAGGATCTAGAGGTTATTCAGAATCTCATGAACCAAGATCTTAAGATGAGCAGTGGTAAAACTAACCTCGGAGGTTGAAAATCATGTAGAGGTTATTCAGAATCTCATGAACCATGTCGTTAGGTTGCACGGTGTCGTGACATTAGAATTTCATTTATTTCTATATCTTTTAGAAACATGTAGAGGTAATCCAGAATCTCATGAACCATGGACTTGCATTGTCAGTGGCAAAATCATAAAAATTCATTAATTATACCTCTTTAAAATTTATCCAGAGGTAATCCAGAATTTTGTAAACTAAAAGTTTTGGTTAAGGAGTGAGTTTTTTGTAAATATAGATTCTTTTAGGATCTAGAGGTTATTCAGAATCTCATGAACCAAGATCTTAAGATGAGCAGTGGCAAAACTAACCTCGGAGGTTGAAAATCATGTAGAGGTTATTCAGAATCTCATGAACCATGTCGTTAGGTTGCACGGTGTCGTGACATTAGAATTTCATTTATTTCTATATCTTTTAGAAACATGTAGAGGTAATCCAGAATCTCATGAACCATGGACTTGCATTGTCAGTGGCAAAATCATAAAAATTCATTAATTATACCTCTTTAAAATTTATCCAGAGGTAATCCAGAATTTTGTAAACTAAAAGTTTTGGTTAAGGAGTGAGTTTTTTGTAAATATAGATTCTTTTAGGATCTAGAGGTTATTCAGAATCTCATGAACCAAGATCTTAAGATGAGCAGTGGCAAAACTAACCTCGGAGGTTGAAAATCATGTAGAGGTAATTCAGAATCTCATGAACCATGTCGTTAGGTTGCACGGTGTCGTGACATTAGAATTTCATTTATTTCTATATCTTTTAGAAACATGTAGAGGTAATCCAGAATCTCATGAACCATGGACTTGCATTGTCAGTGGCAAAATCATAAAAATTCATTAATTATACCTCTTTAAAATTTATCCAGAGGTAATCCAGAATTTTGTGAACTAAAAGTTTTGGTTAAGGAGTGAGTTTTCTGCAAATATAGATTCTTCTAGGATCTAGAGGTTATTCAGAATCTCATGAACCAAGATCTTAAGATGAGCAGTGGCAAAACTAACCTCGGAGGTTGAAAATCATGTAGAGGTAATTCAGAATCTCATGAACCATGTCGTTAGGTTGCACGGTGTCGTGACATTAGAATTTCATTTATTTCTATATCTTTTAGAAACATGTAGAGGTAATCCAGAATCTCATGAACCATGGACTTGCATTGTCAGTGGCAAAATCATAAAAATTCATTGATTATACCTCTTTAAAATTTATCCAGAGGTAATCCAGAATTTTGTGAACTAAAAGTTTTGGTTAAGGAGTGAGTTTTTTACAAATATAGATTCTTCTAGGATCTAGAGGTTATTTAGAACCTCATGAACCAAGACCTTAAGTTGAACAGTGGCAAAACTAACATCGGAGATTCATTGAACACTATGTAAAGGTAATTCAGAATCTCATGAACCATGTCGTTAGGTTGCATGGTGTCAAGACGTTAGAATTTCATTTATTTTTATATTTCTGAAAAACATGTAGACGTAATCCAGAATCTTAGGATTCCATTGAAAAACATGTAGAAGAAATGCCCATTGGGAAGTTGCTTGTTAAAGTGCCTTCCTATTCACTTTATCCTGTCCTACTTCTTTATTTAATCTCTTGCTTCTTGATCCATAATCCTTTACTTAAGGATGTATCTATATCCGCATAAATCTACAAGTATGATACATTGCGCCGATATTTTACGCCCGCCTTACAAATCGGCGAAGAAACTGACTACAAGCGAGATGATTAACGAGTCCTTTCTTCACCATACAAAGGTCCAGAAAGGCAGACCTAATGATGGTACTGCGGCGACCGAGCTACTGACGAATGGCGTTCATTATTATGACCCACCGCGTGATAAACGGCGACTGATCGATATGTACGTATAGTATCTTAATATTAATTTCATATGGTATTTATTAAGGACTCTACACACCACACCAAAATACTGTGATCCTTAACATACAGGGTGTTTCTGAAATAACTGGGGAGCTTGAAGGAGACATTCGGCCTTATTCTGTAACTCAATAGAAATGTAGGCATCGAATCGAAATGTAAGCAAATCGAAATGTCCCCACTTATATTGCTCTTGTCCATTTCGCTGTTCGGTATTCTGTAACTAAAGTAGACGACGCGACAATCGAAATTTATGATTTCTACAAGACGTTGGGTGAAAAACGCGGCAACACTGCATTTTTCATACGAATATGGGCCTTAGTAACCATCTGACAGTTGGTTACTTTAACCTAACCGATTTAATAAAGCAAATTTGAGTTGAATACCGAGAACCGAGAGTGAAGTACCCAAGGGTAAACCAGATGTCCAGTGAAACCCTTAGCAGGTAGAGAAATTCACACTGCCTTAAGAAACACTTTAAGCAGCCTCCACATGTTCATCAGTCTGAAATCGTTCGCCTCCTAGTGATTCTTTGAGGGTCCCAAACATGTGGAAATCACAAGGGGATAAGTTTGGGGTATATGGATGGTGCTCCGACTGAGTCTAGTGCATTTCACTGATTTGGACCTGCGTTAAATCTGCGATGCGAACTCGAGCAGCTTTTTGATCTTCACTCAGCAACTTTGGGACCCAACGAGCTGAAATTTTTCGGAATCCCCAGTTTTTCGTTATGATTGTGTGGACACTCCCATAGCTGCTGATGCCGAGTTCAACAGATATCTGAAGCACAGTGGCGTGGTGGTCCCCTTCAATAATGTTTCTAACGCGTGCAATCAGGCCTATTCTGTAACTCAATAGAAATGTAGGCATCGAATCGAGATGTGGAGAGATCGTAATGTACCCACTTCTACTGCGTCTTTCAACGTCGATTTTTGGTATTCTGTAACTAAAGTAGACGACGCGACAATCGAAATTTATGATTTCTACAAGACGTTAGGTGAAAAACGTGGCAACACTGCATTTTTCATGCGAATATAGGCCTTAGTAACCATCTGACAGTTGGTTATTTTAACCTAACCGAACTAATAAAGCAAATTTGTGTTGAATACCGAGAATTGAGAGTGACGTACCCAAGGGTAAACCAGATGTCCAGTGAAACCCTTAGCAGGTAGAGAAATTAACACTGCCTTAAGAACCACTTTAAGCAGTAGGCGCATGTGCGAAGAGCTTTCTACCATCGAAATAACGATTTCGACAGCTTCCATGCAGTCGAAATGTCATATTTCGATAGTCGACTTTACATTTCGATTCGAGGAGTTACAATATACCGATTCCGTACAATTTCTATTCTACCCCACCACCTCTATTCGATTTCAAGCATCTCTATTCGATTTGGAGTTACAGAATAGGCCTGAATGTTAACCGGCGATATGCTGGTGCGTGGACGACGAGGATGATTTACATTTTCCACACGATTACGCCCTTCGTTAAATTCTTTGCACCAAACTTTTATCCGTTGCCACGAAAGCGTTTCATTTCCGAACTGTGCTAGCAATCTGCGCAAAATTTCAGCTGGTTTCACGTTTCCACGTATAAGAAACTTAATAATAATTCGTTGCGAAATGCTGCTATGCATCTCTTTCTCACTCATTGTGATAACTACTAACCAAGCAAACACAGCAACAGGACGAATCGTTTCCGTCTCACCTAATATCCCTACTTCAAGTTGCTAACGCCCGTATGCGCCTTGAACAACTATCCGGCGCTCAATTTAAAAAGGCTCGTTTATATTTGATCCACCCTCGTAGTTGACACCCTTCAAAGCTCTGCACTTTTTTTAGAAACACAATCAATAAACTTCTTTGAATTTATCAATAGTAGTGATGAGGAAAGCCTTAGCTTGTTGTTAGTACAGGTCTTGATTTTGTTATAATAATAAAACGAATATAATCGTCAAGATACGTAAGACCACATACCTACATGAAGAACAACAGCCCGAATAAATTGTATAAAATCCTTGGGACTGCCGTCACTGATGATCCTTCTACTATGCTTAAAATGGCAGGACCTACAAGATCAAAATGTAGTGAGTGGACTTGTGTGATCATAACGTTCAACAAATGATAGATTTATTGACGTATCGTAAAGGCCTAACAGTCGTTGACACTGATTTTGTAATAAATAACGTTGCATATCTGTAAGTTGTGTCATAAACCGTGTGGTGCATAAGTTATCGATATTCAATTTTATAATCAATCACTGATGCGTAACTTGCATTTCACACTAACTACCTTATTGCCAGTAGTTATGTATACGTACACATTTTTAATTACAGTAAGTACTTAGTAACTGTAATAATAATTAATAACAAACTCATACGTAAGTATGATGAATGGTTAATATTTATTAGTTTACTGGATTTCATTGACAAATAATCTGGCTCAGAATATTCCTGATGATGAAAATAGGCAATGCTTTGATAGTAAATAAAATAAATTGATAAACAAAGAAGTTCACAACGAATTTCTACGTAGAACATTTCAGAAAAATTAGAATATTTTTTTTTTGTGATAAATATATAATGATATATAATTATTTTATTAGGATTTTCTTTTTTTTATACATATAATTAATTATTCGTTATCAAACAAACGCATGACTAATAATTTGTCACATACATACACATCTTCTATTTTATCTTATCTATTTTTAGAATGTCGATATCGCATGAAGTTATGCATGTGTATGTCAAGGTTAATTGCTTACTAAATAGTTTCTATTTTTAAACAATAATTAGCGTTACAACTCCAGGCAACTATTCTTTTAATGCAGTAATTCCTCGAGTTTTTGTATAATTCTTGAAAAAACATACCGCATGTGTACACTACCGTCCAAAAGGTTCAAAGCTCAAATTTATAATCAAAAATAAATTAAGTAAAACTTCAATAAACTATATTTGTAATTAATTAATTTGGTATATTTATTATGTACATAGTTAGTTTTGGAAAGCTATATAAAAAGTAATACCTACTGAAAACAATATCAGTGTGATATTTATAAGTAGGTTCCTAAGACGACGTATATCAAGCTAGCACGATAAAGTTATTTTTCCGATTTCTGACGCACTATGATTTGTCGTTAATTTGTTACCATATCCAAAAAATTTGTCGCTCGTGCCATTTAGGCATAATCAGCTGGTATGCTAGCTTGATATAAAGTTAGCACTACACATAGCGTAGGTATCTCGAAAATGAATAATCGTAGAATATTACTGTAAAGACCATACTTTGTCACTGAAAGAAGGCACATTTAACGAATTTGTCGCTAGTCTTATCTCCAACTGATAAGCGAAAAACTGCTGGAAAACAATCATACATATACATTTCATTTTCGAGATACGGTATGTGTAGTGATAGCTTGATATCAAGCTAGCATATAAGCTGATTATGGCTAAACGGCACGAGCACAAATTTTTGGATCTGGTAACAAATTAGCGACAAATTATAGTGCAAATCAGAAATCGGAAAAGTAACTGTCGTGCTAGCTTGATATACGTCCTAAGACGTACTGGACAGAGAGAGCAGCTTGACGAGTACTGAAAAAGAGGAATTATAGTTAATTAAAACGGATGGTAACGTGTGGCAAAAAGGCATTCTTGCACGAAAGACTCACGGTGCCAAAAATGATCGATGAACACGCTTCCATCACAAGCCGTTGCGCGGTCGGTTAACATGCACAGATTCATCAATTGTCAGGAGTTTTCTTTTTTCATGTCGAACCCACTCGGGTGGGTGCGAAATTGACTTTCGCAGTCGATAAATCTTACTCGAACAATGTTCGACCGTTTCTAAAGATCGATTTACACGAAAACATTTTAATGAGCTCTGTTATGTTTTGTATGTAAGTACGGTACGTGTTCTGTGCGACACATTGGATCAGTCTTCCTGTTTCTTAACTAGGGCGATAACGCCCCTTTATGGTCCTTAGATGCTTTAAGAAACGGGAAGAGTAAAGTACCAAGAGAAAATTAGGGGGTGTTACTGGTGATATATTGGATCAATCTTTCTCAAAGAGGGTGATAGATTTCTTGCGGGCACTAGAAATTCGTTATATAAAGCAAAACAAGATATCTAGAGATCTAAAGGCAAATAAGGGCACGTTAACTGAGTTACACTGGATCGGTCTTTCTTAAAAAGGGCAATAATGCTACTTGTGATCACTGGAGGCTTTATTAAAGGAAAAGAAGACATCTAAAGGAAAATTAGGAGACTTTAAAAGTTTAACCTTGTATCAGTCTTTCTCATACAGCACAATAACGCGCCTTTAAGGTACCGAAAGCTTTTGGAAAGGAGGAAAAAACCTAGGAGTAAAATTGAGGGCGTTGCATGTAATACGTAAGGTCAATCATTCTTAATGATATCGATAACGCCTCTTATAGTCATTGAATGCTTTTGGAAAGTAAGAGAATAAACCTAAGGGGAGGTTAAGGGACGCTACATGTGATGATGTGATACGCTGGATCAGTTTTTTTCAGAAAGGGCAACAATGCTCTTTATGAGCACTGGAGGCTTTATTGAAGGAAGAGACGAAATCTAAGGGATAATTAGAGGACATTAAAAGTGATACGCTAAACCGGTCTTTCTCATAGAGGACAATAACCCCACTAGAAGGTTCTGTAGGCTTTTAGAAAGGGATAATGAAAACTATGAGTAAATTTGAGGGCGTTGCATGTAATACGTAATATCAGTCATTCTTAATGAGATCGATAACGCCTCTTATAGTCATTGAATGCTTTTGGAAAGTAAGAGAATAAATCTAAGGGGAGGTTAAGGGACGCTACATGTGATGATGTGATACGCTGGATCAGTTTTTTTCAGAAAGGGCGACAATGCTCTTTATGAGCACTGGAGGCTTTATTAAAGGAAGAGACGAAATGTAAGGGATAATTAGAGGACATTAAAAGTGATACGCTAAACCGGTCTTTCTCATAGAGGACAATAACCCCACTAGAAGGTTCTGTAGGCTTTTAGAAAGGGATAAAGAAATCTATGAGTAAATTTGAGGGCGTTGCATGTAATACGTAAGATCAGTCATTCTGAATGAGATCGATAACGCCTCTTATAGTCATTGAATGCTTTTGGAAAGTAAGAGAATAAATCTAAGGGGAGGTTAAGGGACGCTACATGTGATGATGTGATACGCTGGATCAGTTTTTTTCAGAAAGGGCGACAATGCTCTTTATGAGCACTGGAGGCTTTATTAAAGGAAGAGACGAAATGTAAGGGATAATTAGAGGACATTAAAAGTGATACGCTAAACCGGTCTTTCTCATAGAGGACAATAACCCCACTAGAAGGTTCTGTAGGCTTTTAGAAAGGGATAATGAAAACTATGAGTAAATTTGAGGGCGTTGCATGTAATACGTAATATCAGTCATTCTTAATGAGATCGATAACGCCTCTTATAGTCATTGAATGCTTTTGGAAAGTAAGAGAATAAATCTAAGGGGAGGTTAAGGGACGCTACATGTGATGATGTGATACGCTGTATCAGTTTTTTTCAGAAAGGGCGACAATGCTCTTTATGAGCACTGGAGGCTTTATTGAAGGAAGAGACGAAATCTAAGGGATAATTAGAGGACATTAAAAGTGATACGCTAAACCGGTCTTTCTTATAGAGGACAATAACCCCACTAGAAGGTTTTGTAGGCTTTTAGAAAGGGATAATGAAAACTATGAGTAAATTTGAGGGCTTTGCATGTAATACGCTAGGTTGGTCATTCATAATGAGGACGATACCACCTCTTGTGGGCGTTGGAAGCCTTTGGAATGGAAGAGAAGAAACCTAAGGGGAGATTTAGGGGACGTTACATGTAATACGCTTGATCAATCTTTCTCAAAAAGGGCGATAATGCCCCCTATGAGCATTGGAGGCTTTATAAAAAGAAGATAAGAAATATGAGGGAAAATTAGGGAACGATAATGCCCCTTGAAGACGCAAATGCTTTAAGAAGAAGGGTGTTGCAAGTTATGAGAAAATTAAAGGGTGATGCTTATGAACTTAAGGCTTTCTTAAAGGAGGCGATAACGACCCTTGTAAGTCCAAGGATATTTAAGGAAGCATCAAAAAAATTTGGGAGGCTTTAAAGTAATTCACGAACGAGTCACATAAAAATACAATTGCGAAATATATGTAAAAGCCACCCCAACTTCACCCGTTTTCCTCCCATCTCGAGCATTCATGTGACTTTATGAAAATATATGTGTGTACCGTCCACTCTAAACTCCTTTATTATTTAAAAACACCTTTGTAAATAATCGAATATTGTTAAAGTAACAAATATTGAAAATAATGAGACTTGTTCGCGTCTGTAGGTAGGTAGGTAGGTACAAGATACCAACATATACCTTCAATACATACAACACGCCTCGACAATATCATTCGGTTGTCTTTTACAAGTCATTACGAAAAAGTACCAAGTTTGCACGGTTCGCTAACAGCATGAAGTTTGCTTGCTCTGTGAAAAACCAGTCCCGGTTGATACCGTCCAATAAGACGTACAAACGCTGTACGAATGCAAATAAAACGAAGAAATGAAAACGCGTTGGATTCGTTATCCTGACCAATTTATATACCGAACTGCCCATCAGGTAATGGATATCTTCATTTCGAAAAGACCAACGACCACTTACTTATAAAACGTAACAGTGTAGAAATATAAATGATTATATGGATATAAATAAAACCGGAGCTGCACAAAATTCTCGTCAAAACGGTTTCAAGCACTAAGCCCAGAACCTTCACTATTTATTTAGTATACAGTTGGTACGTAAAAAGTTCAAATAATATTTTTCACTTATAGGGCTGCCACCTTTAAAAGTAACGTAATAGTCCCGGATGTTAATGCTTAGAAGTTTTAGGTTACTTAGTAAAATCAAAAATACGAGGATGGATCAAATTTAAACGAGCCTTTGATCATAAAACATTTATTTTGAAAATTTTCACAAAAACAAATTTCTCCATTTTTCGACATATCCCACTTGTTTGATTATACATTTTTCCCAACGGATTGGTGGTTTTTTCATCTCGTTTTCATAAAAAGAAACAGGGCGGGAGTCTATCCAGTTGCGCACAAACGCCTCCACATGTTCATCAGTCTGAAATCGCTCGCCTCCTAGTCATTCTTTGAGGGGCCCAAACATTTGGAAATCACAAGGGGATAAGTTTGGGCTATATGGATGGTGCTCCTACTGAGTCTAGTGCATTTCACTGATTTGGGCCTGCGTTAAAGCTACGATGTCAACTCGAGCAGCTTTTTGATCTCCACTCAGCAACTTTGAGACCCCAATTTTTCGTTATGATTGTGTGGACACTCCTATAGCTGATGCCGCGTTCAACAGATATCTGAAGCACAGTGGCGTGGTGGTCCCTTTCAATAAGGTTTCTAATGCGTGCAATATTAACCGGCGATATGCTGGTGCGTGGACGACGAGGTTGGTTTACATTTTCAACACGATACGCCCTTCGTTAAATTCTTTGCACCAAACTTTTACCCGTTGCCACGAAAGCGTTTCATTTCCGAAATGTGCTAGCAATCTGCGCAAAATTTCAACTGGTTTTACGTTTTCACGTGTAAGAAACTTAATAATAATCCGTTGCGCAACGCTGCTATGCATCTCTTTCTCACTCGTTGTGATAGCTACTAACCAAGCAAACACAACAATACGACGAGTCGTTTCCGTGTCACCTAATATCCCCACTTCAAGTTGCTAACGCCCGTATGCGCCTTGAACAACTATCCGGCGCTCAATTTAAAAAGGCTCGTTTATATTTGATCCGCTCTTGTAGCTTTGATTTTTTTTATTTCAACATTAAATTTAGTCTGCTTAAGAAACAAAAGCATCTTACGTTTTTTTATTTCTTTAAATAAAACAAAAATGTATTCTTTTAATATAATTTAATTTTGAAAACTTTTAAACCCGAATTACAAATCAAACTCCGCCCGGACTGCCTCCCGGGGAAATCCGGACTGATGGCAACCCTACTCACATAAAACAATGATTCATTGTTACACTCATAGGTACCTCTTACATTTATTAAAATATACCGTGACAACCCTGGTTGTGATTTCAAAATTAGATTGCCTTTTATACCTACAGTACATTGACAAGCAGAAGACGTGTTAAAAATATAATCGACGAAATGTAACGTCATTTTACTCTTTCAAATCGATGACTATTGACCACTGTACAGTCACAATGTAGACAAAATAGGCAACTTGACGAAAACTACGAACCTTTGGATACATACCAAATGGGGCTTGGCTTATCCTCGATTAAACAATTGAAGTTGTGCAGAAAAGAAGATAAAAAAATGTTGAAACGCGAGGTCTATCACGTACTGAAAAAAATCACGTAAATGATTTGTATTTACGATCTTCGTTCAGTTGTAATAAGTGTATTGATAGATAATAAAATGTAATAACAATAATAATAATTAAATTTTATACTATTTTTTTATTCTAAACACAGGGCCGTTCGTTGGCCTCTTTATTTATAAAAAAAAAAAAGGGATGACTAGTTCAAATTTACAAGAAAGTGTCCCCAGTATATGTAAAACAAAAATGTAAATAAATCTAGAATGACAACAAATTTTTACAAAACTCGAGTGTTCAAATATTTAGTTGTTAGGGCTCGCATAGCACATTTGATCCCGTGGTTAGGGCTGCACTACTGTTTAAGTAGAACCACTGGTCAAAACTTTTGGTACATGTTTTTGAAATTTGTTATAACACGTGAGGGGATGATGAAACCTTTATCATTCGAAAGGTACAGCCTACTGTGCCATAAAAGTGCACAAAACAAAAATAATTTGTGCCTATTGTTGTTAAATTTGGTAGGTAAAATAAAAATAAATGTAATTATAGGTATGCAATTTTTGGAATTGTAAATTGGAATAAACTTTCCAATGTTCTGTTTATGGAAAATTTTTAATTCTTCGATAATAATCTGTATTATAAGCAAATACGTAATGATCTTAATCAGTAATAAAAACATAACATATTTTATGACGTAAATTTCCCGGACAATAATAATTGTATGATAAGAAAAGTTGAATTAAACTAAAAATAATAATAATAAAAATAAGTTAAGTGATATTTTCCTTTGTTCTCCATTAAGTAATTTTTTACAATTGTGTTCAAACAAGATTGACATCAATAATTTGTTATCATTATTACAATTACACTGCGAGGTACTTCATATTTGAATATAGGTATAATAAAGTACCTAAGATAATAAAAATAATCCTCAAACGCATGATCAGGGAAGAGTCCCTCGCCCTTAAACTGCCCACTTTACATTTCATTTATAACGACTTTACCAAAAAAAAATACTAACTGAAAACACAAACACTTTGTACAGTAAAATTAATTTAACTTTACCATCACGAGGTGTATGAGTTGACGTTGACGTACTTTAACCCTTTAACGACAACAGGGACATTTATGTCCCAAGTATGAAAAAATCATTAATTTGAGTAGTTTTGATGTTTTGAGAAAATTGTCAGGTTATTATGTTCTAGATGGTACATTCTCTAATTCTGATAATGGCAACCGTGTACAACTGTCATCTGTCAAATTATATAGTATCTGAAAGGTTCGCGTATGTTGCACGTGTTATTTACTTTTTTTAGAGTGTTGTGTTATTTAGAAAACAGGCTTAAAAACTTATTGCAGTCAGTGATAATTACTCACTGGTAAGTAAATTATTATTTAATATTGTTGTATATAACTTACGTGAGATATTTCTTTTCGTTTTTCCAAAAAACTGTAAAGGGACACAAGTGTCCCTATGGTCGTAAAGGTATACAAAATATGAAAAAATGTTAATGCTCGGAGATATCTGTATTTTGAACTTTATTTGTACATAATCTATTTTTATTATGTAGATTATGTCGCGGAAGGGGCGTGGAGTATTCGAACTTACTGAGGATGAAGTTCATCAAATTTTGATGGCAGACAATAGTGACGACGAAGATAAGTTACAACTCGATGAAGAAAATCAAAGATTTCTGACCCAAGATGATGATGAGGGGGTGCAGTTAGTAGAGATTGAGGATCCAACACCTCCGGTGCGGGAGCAGTCACCAGAAGCTTCGACGTCAGCAGCAGAACATCGCACTCATCAACCTATTTTCAAATGGAACCAGAATTATATCCCAAATGTATTTCCTGGTGTTGAGTATGAGTACGGGAAAGTACGAATATTTTCGGAAAATGAAAATATTTCAATGAATCCTTTTGAAATTTTCAAATTCTCTACGAATTTTGATGTTTTAGTACAATATATTACATCACAATTCATAAAGTACGCTCATCAAAATGGACGGAAATTTGCTGTTCAAGATGAAGAAACGGAACCCCACATGGCAGTACCTTTTATATCAAATGTCATGCCAAGACAGCGATTCGAAGATATTCTAAGGAATTTGCACTTCTCTAATAACGAAGAAATCTCTAATACAGACGATAGAGCGTATAAAATACGACCCATAATGGATCATCTAAATGGGACATTTCAAAGTGCCCTTAACAATAATAAAACCCAGTCTATAGATGAACATATGATTAAATTCAAAGGCCACAATGCAATGAAACAATATATTAAAAATAAGCCAGTAAAATGGGGATTCAAGCTGTGGTGCAGGTGCGATGCGGCAACAGGTTATTTGTATGAGTTCGATTTATATACGGGTAAACGTAGTGGTGGAACTGAGTACGGATTAGGTGAGTCGGTTGTATTACAACTAACAAAAAAACTTATAGGACTGGGTTGTGAAATTTACTTTGACAACTTTTTCAACTCACCTATATTACAATACCATCTCATTGATAAGAATATAATGGCTTGCGGGACGGTTCGTACTAATAGAAAACATCTTCCTAAATCTGCACCAGCAGATAAAAATATGAAGTGTGGTGATATTTATACCACGACTTTCCACGGTATAACGTTAGTAAAGTGGATGGATAATAGACCCGTACATTTATTGACCAACTTTTTACATCCATCGGATACTGACAGCGTAAAGCGTCGAAAAGCAGGTTCCGCTGAAAAGATTGATGTTGTCTGTCCTAAAATTGTCATAAATTATAATAAAAATATGGGCGGCGTTGATCTGATGGATCAGAGGAAGGTGTGCTACGAACTTGACCGAAGGTCGAGAATCAAGTACTACCTGCGATTATTTTTTGATCTGTTCGATATCGCGGTAAATAATTCATACACCATTTACACTAAAATTAATGCTTATGGGCGCATAGAAGGGAATCTATTGACTAGCCTTCAGTTCAAGCAAGTTATTGCTCGAAGTTTGTTAGATGGTTTTACTGCGAGGCAACGAGCAGTCCCAACTACAGCGACAAGTGCAGTAGGAAAATCCATGAAACGACAGTTACCATCTCATCCTATGGACAAATCCAATGTCAGGAAAAGGTGCGTAAACTGCGCCAAAAAGAAAAAGGAGAATCGTACAAACAATACTTGCCGCTTATGTAGTGTCCACTTATGTTACACAAATCAAAGAAATTGTTTCGCTGAATACCATGGATGATACGTTTTTTGTCATGTTACTTTATTTATTTTGTTAGAGTTCATTTATTTTTTATACATAAGACCAAAAACAGTGTAAAACTTGCTATAATAAAGACAACATACGAAAACATTACCACGTTTATTTAAGTAAAATATTTACCTTTACCGACTATAGGGACACATATGTCCCATATATTTCTAAAGAAACTACTAATCTTTTTATTATTTTCTTTATCAAATACTATTATCTGATACCTTATTAACCCATTTTTATCACTAGATCCATTGCAATATTTCCAAAACCCTTATGGTCCTTAAAGGGTTAAGTAACAAAAAAAAAACACTAGGAATGTTGCGAATTTTGACAGGCAAATGAGCTGCATTCAAGTCAGCATACTTACTTTGTTTTATCAATAAAGACACATCCATATGCCATTGCAAACTTTGACTAATTGTAAGTTAATTTATTGATTAAATGACCTATTATTTTATATGTACCTACATATAAGCAAAACACTAGGTATGTGTTATACAACATCATCTACATATGCATAATAAATGTTGTTGTTTGTTTTCATACCAACAATTTGTTATTTTTCACGCTAAATTCTCCGTTTAATTTCCTTTGAGACAAACTCCAATTATTAAGCGTGAATTTATTAGGGTCCATAATATAGTTTGTATTTTCGCCTTGGCGTTATATTTTTAGCTGTCGTTTAGCCGTACCGTACGCGATTGTCTGTTCTAAAATCGAATGGCATAAAAATAGGCCGAACCTATTACGCCTGACAACTCGGCTGCCTCTTGGTCAAAATAAAATAAATAATAATTGCATGCGACAAACGTTCTTTTATTAATGCATTTACCACACGATGACACTCCAGACAATAACACTAATTTAAGTATTACGTCTGTGGATTTGATTCATTTCTCTTTTAAAATTATTATTTATAGGCTGTGGTGTTTTATTAGCGTACGAGCTCCATCTCACGTCGATGAAGTTGACCCATCTGCTACAAACTGAGAGGAACATCTGGATTTACGTCGTAATCAAAATTGGATTTTTGAAACCGCAGTAGAGTCGAAATAATAAGTGAGAGTTGTTTACATTATTATCGATTACTTAAAGTATAATGACGTATATCAGGCTAGCACGACAAAGTTATTTTTCCGATTTTTAACTTGCACTATAATTTGTCGCTAATTTGTTACAAAATACAAAAATTTGTCGCTCGTGCCGTTTAGCCATAATCAGCTGGTATGCTAGCTTGATATCAAGCTGGCACTACAAATAGCTTATTTCGAAAAGGAAATGTCGTAGGATATTACTGTAAAGACCATAATTTGTCGCTGAAAGATGACACATTCAACGAATTTGTCGCTAGTCTTATCTCCAACTGATAAAAAGTTTGGTAAATAAATCCGATTTCTTAAAACAAATGTAACAAAGAACTCCTTGATTAATTGTTTGATGGTTTCCAGCAGTCTTTCGCTTATCAGCTGAAGATTAAGACTAGCGAAAAATTCATTGAATGTGTCATCTTTCAGCGACAAATTATGGTCTTTACAGTAATATCCTACGATATTTCCTTTTCGGGATATGCCATATGTAATGCCAGTTTAATATCAAGCAGCATATGATTATGGCTAAACGGCACAAGCGACAAATTTTTGGATTTGGTCACAAATAAGCGACAAATTATAGAGCAAGTCAGAAATCGGAAAAATAACTTTGTCGTGCTAGCTTGATATACGTCAGATCATTTATATAATGAGTATAAGCGCAGTAAAACTCGGTTATAACGTACTCGTAGCGACCTTACTTACACATTGATAGAAGAGTTTAATAATTAAAATTTTGTTCCTGAAGCAGTCTTACTTTACTTTTCAAGAAATTGTTAATAATTCGAAGCCTTTGGACTTTAAAATGAAATTGGGGCTTCAAGCTCTTATAGTTCTTGAAGCACCCTTCCTTTTTTCGTCAAAATGTAATTAGTAATTTGAAGTTCTTGGAGGAGTACTATAGCAAATTTTACGTTAATCTTCAAAAAGTAAATAATAATTTGAAAACCTTGAATATTAAAATTAATCGGGGCGTCATGTTTTCATAGAATGCTAGAAGCACCCTCACTTTATTATGGTTTCAAGTTCCTATAATTCTTGATCAAGCACTCTTACTTCACTCTTCAAAATATAATTAATAATTCGAAGGTCTTGGTTTTTAAAATGTAATTGAGGCTTCAAGAACTTTGGAATTTTGACTTAGCAACACTTTTTTCCATGAAGACTTTGCTCAGCTGCGGGTGCTTCTTATTTTTAAATTATTTTCCAGTTTAATGGGATGTCCTTTTGAACTTTTGCTTTGAATAGAACAATATCGTTTTTCTTATGAAATTCTGAATATATCTGTTTGAGATAACAGACCAGTCTGTGGTTCGCCTTTTAAGAATTATTTAACTAATTCGAAAAAATTAAGGTCTCTGATCATTACCCATATTCGGAATTAATTAATGTATTTTTCACTTGTGCTTTAAATAATACAAATATACTTTACGTTTCATTTATTGGTCGTTAGATAATCTTGAATGTTTTAAAACTTGATAATATTTTAATGTTTGGATAATTATAGATAGATTCACTTATATAATTAATTTCATAAAACTAATTATTATATTAATTTTCGTTACGTGTACGTAATTTCGCAATTTACTTGTATTTATATAATAAGTACTGTCGTCCTATTTTGATCACTTTTATCGGCATTAATTTACTAGCAAGACTATTTCTAGATCATTTTTTCGCCCATGAACGTACCATTCGAAACGAGAGTGAAGCAACATTTATTTCCGTATAAGGAAACAAAATCGACATGTATCTGTCTGGTACGAAGGTAATTAAATTAAACACCACATACCAATGTACCTATTTAAAGTAAATAGATCAATAGTGGCGACATTCACATTCTAATTCGATCCATTCATGTTTATTTCATGTGTTCATTATGATGCACGTTCTAATTAATAGGTTTATTTTTTAAACGAGCCAACAGTGGAAAAAATTGTTATTTGCCATTTGTAACGTAAACACGTATTTGAGTATCGTAAATGTCCTCTAAGGTTTGCGCAAATAAGGAAATTTTAATTGTTTACCGACGTACCCACCTATCAAAGTGTTTACTTTTGACACGTTTGCACTTGCATTGGTTCGATCATACCTAATGTTATCGTAGAAAAACAAATATCACAAGTGAAACTTGCAAAAAGTTTGACTTCTAGAATACGTACGCATATTGTTCTTACCAGTTTTATTCCTAAATATACGTACCTATATCACAAGCTAGCACGACAAAGTTATTTTTCCGATTTCTTACTTGCACTATAATTTGTCGCTAATTTGTTACCAAATCCTAAAATTTGTCGCTTGATATCAAGCTAGCACTACACAAAGCGTATCTCGAAAAGGAAATGTAGTGGGATATTACTGTAAAGACCATAATTTGTCGCTGAAAGATGACACGTTCAACAAATTTGTCGCTAGTCTTACCTCCAGCTGATAAGCGAAAAACTGCTGCAAATTTTGGTCTTTACAGTATGTTTCTACTATAGTTCTATTTTGAAATATGTCATATACAGTGTCAGCTTATCAGCTGGAAATAAGACTAGCGACAAATTCGTTGAATGTGTCATATTTCAGCGACAAGTTATAGTCTTTACAGTAATATCCTACGACATTTCCTTTTCGAGATACGCTATTTGTAGTGCTAGCTTGATATTAAGTTAGCATACCAGCTGATTATGGATAAACGGCACGAGCGACAAATATTTGGATTTGGTAATAAATTAGCGACAAATTGTAGTGCAAGTAAGAAATCGGAAAAATAACTTTGTCGTGCTAGTTTGATATACGTCCTAAATATTCCATGACTCAATTAATACCAGACAGTCCACAGTCAAAGGTCAAAAAGTTTCACGATTGATGACAACAAATCCATCAAAACATACTGACGATAAAATATTTAGATACATATTTCAGTTTAAAATATGCCATCGACAAATTATACTGCAGCAAAGTATTTATCTGTTAAATGTCCCAAAAATAAAAAAATCATCCAAAAATAACCCCTGTCTTATAAACCAACCGAGTAAAAAAATAATCCACAAATAAAACATTTCACAGTAAAATATTGTACACAATCTAAAGGAATAAGAAGCTCAAATGTATAGAAAGAATAAATAAATAGATATTAACGAAATTAATTTCTGGGTTGGCTCTTGGTGGAACATATTTTAATATTAAGAGAAAAAACAACACTTGGTATTGTCAATTTTAAATAAAAATTGTGGGACAAAAAATACCAAGTTTGTTTTTTCTCTTAAAATAAATCGATGCTTTTGAAAAGTTCGAGTATCAGAACTATTTGACTAAAAGGAGACGACATCATTATTTACGTGAGTGGGAAGGGGTAGACGTCTAACAAAATACCATCAAATCTCATTGTGTCTAACAAAATCACATTAAATTAAATTAATCCATAAATAGCAGGTGGAAAAGACCATAAGTCCAAAAGATTATTATGACTCTCTTGCAGAATTCTTTTTTTAAGGGTCATCATCATCAGAATCAATCATAAAATTTAATACAGGTGGTTACTTTAGACAGAATGTGTTCAATTTGAAAGGTCTAACCCTGAAAGATGGGAAGGAAGAACATCAAAATAGGGGAGTAGTTTTAAAAGATTCAAATTAATCTAAAAATAGTCTTAAGAAATATAGTCGTCACAAACAAATTAAAGGACGTTATTTCAACT
Organism: Agrilus mali; assembly: GCA_029378335.1. Taxonomy (NCBI): domain Eukaryota; kingdom Metazoa; phylum Arthropoda; class Insecta; order Coleoptera; family Buprestidae; genus Agrilus; species Agrilus mali. The sequence goes on from CM055661.1 coordinate 5,406,424, forward strand.
TCCATGTATCTTTCTTGTGTCATTTTTTAATGGTTTGTAATGATCCCCTGAAAAATGTCAGAGAGTTACATTGAGTTTTAACTTTATTTTTGATTTGATTTCATGATTCCATCCATAAAGAAAATTTCCAAAAATTGGTATTCCCTTTTAATAAATACGATACATGGAAGTGAATAATAATAACATTATTATTATTCAAAGTATATTTGAAACAAAACAGACGATTTTGATTTTTTTTACTTAAACTATTTGACAATAGGTTATCTTAAATGTCTTATCAGATTTGTTTATTGTTTGATGATTAATTTTATCTGATTGTAAGTACGAGCAAACCTTAAAGAAATACGTAGATCGATGCCATTGAGGAGCTCGAGTTTCGGAACTATTTGACTAAAAGGAGGCATCATTAATTACGTAAGTGGGGAGGGGGAGACGTTTAAAAAAATCCCGTCAAATCTCATTTAAATGGAGAGGGAGGTGTCTGACAAACTCATATTAAATTTTATTAAAAAGGTGGGGACAAAAAAGGATTGAGGGGTCCTATCACATTTTATCTAAACTGATTAAAAGGGCGAGAGGACTCCCAAAATCGTCTTCTCCTATAGGTAGTTGACGTACCCTAAGCGATAGAGAAATTCTGATGAATGAATATACAGTTACTTAAAAAAGAAGTACCTACCAAGATCTCTGAAACCACATAGGCAGTAGGTACTCTAGATATGACTATTTATCAGAATTGTTGAGTAATTTTTGAAATATTTGTTGAAGTAAAATTTTGTTTTGGGTTCCTTAATAATTATATACTTTATGCACACAGGGTGAAGAAAATATTGGAAAATTAAAATCATTAATTTTCGATTTTTTTTTTAAATTCCTGATCAGAATTTCTAACCATAACCTTCGCTTTATTTTCTTGGGACACATTTTAATAAACGTCAAAATGGTTAACGACCTTAGCGTTCGTTATCTCACTTGTCAAACTTTTTGCCGCTTCGTGATAAGAGTTCTCTAGGACAATGTTAAGGTTACTCGACAATTTTTTAGGTGAAAAAATGTTCTACGACAAGATAGTTACCCTTGACCCATCCACCGTATCTACTGATAAGAATGTATGGAGTGCCTACTACTTCAGGGTGCTGATGACGTCTCAAATCGAATGAAACTATTATACCTATACTAGCCCTAAATCGGCCGCTCCAACGTTTTTACAAGGAAATTAATAAATTTTACTAAGAATAAGTGATATATAAGGAAATTTTGACCCCGTCTTACCCTCCTACAAATTGAATTTTCAAAAACGCTTTCTATATTAATTTTGTTACTATAAAAGGAACCTCTGTGAACATTTTTAAAGTTCTAGTAGTGTAACTTGTTTGGAATTTGCATTGGTGTTTAACAATTTTTTAAATTTTAAAATTCAAACTTTCTTTTGACCCATTTAAGGGTTGAATTTGAAAAATTACTTTCTTAGATCTTGCGTAGTAGGTTACTAAAAAAATATCTATGGAAATTTTCAAGTCTGTAGTACCTACATATATAGATATCAGTCAGTCTGTTTATTATTTTATTTATGAAGACGTAAAATTAAAATTTCTTGACATAAAAATATCTTGCTGGAGTTTTTTAATTATGGAAGATAAAATCACCAATAACTAAGATCTTGTTATAACGCAAAAAATTCTCAGCCCTTTTCGTGTTCGTTACAACCGATTTCAACTGTATTTAATTATCAGATAGTGCGTACAATGAATAATACATGGGTAGGTACATAATTTCTTTAGTGAAAGGTATCAAGCCATAAACTGATAAATTACCTACAGAAAAACACACACCTAACTGATCGTGAGATAGTTGTAATAACGTGTACCTATGCAACAGTATGTTTGTACATATATATATATATATATATATATATATATATATATATATATAATTTGCTGGTATGTACTTATAATAAGAAAAGCACAATTCAAAACGCTTTCAGCTAATCCCATTAATAGCAGGAAATGGACGATTTTAACCATCTATCTGCCATAAATGGGGTAAAAGCATAAAACTGGTGATTATATTCGTTAATTTTACCTCTCGCAGTGGCAGAACAAGAAATAATGAAGGCGAGAATCAAATACAGTAAGATAATTAAAATGAATGAAAAATTAGAAAGTTTGAACATAACATTTTCCTTTTTCTTATACCCGACGTTATCTGGGTTTGAAAACATAGCACATACAAATATTTGTACCATAAAACGTACGCTGTATGTAATATAAACGAAATTTATTATTCAATATTTCATTGATTTTAATTTTTTTCTAAAATAAAAGCAACCTAAGTTACTCCTTATTACATCAGCTATCTGCCAGTGAATGTCCCGTCAAAATCGGTCCAACCGTTTCAGAGATTAGCCGGAACAAACACACAGACAAAAATGGTAAAAAATGTTATTTTGGTATATGTACCGTGTATACACCTGAGTTAATTGTTCGGAACTACTCCTTGTGTTTTTAAAAAAGATTTTAAAAACAAATTGATTACACTTTTAAGCCTTTATTTTATTTAAATCGTTATGAATTGTTACAATTGATTACATTTGATAATAATTTGGCTTTTGGGAGTAGGAGTTACCTCTTATAGTATATAACAATACACCATGTGCGTTAGATATGTACTTGATAAGATCCGAACCGACCCGTTAGAGTAACTTTTGGTAACTGATTATATTAAATTATTATTGAACGAAAGAAAACTGAAGAATCTGCTGATTAATGTCTGGAGCGGATAGCGTAGGCAAATACATCGCTGACTGTCGATATGGCACGTATTTTAATAAAACGTTAACATATTTAACTTTGTTAACTCCTCCCTCCTTAAGTACAAATTTTACATTTTTGGTTACAAATACAAAAATTAAAATTTGGTTAATATATATATATAATAATAAATGGTTAATAAACATTTCAATTAACAATATTAGTTACACTTCATTACGGTTTGGAAGTGAAGGAAAGGCTACACAAGTTTTTCCTTGCCGTTCGTTCACTTTGCTGTATTCAGCTTCTAATTTAATTGATTCATTTATCTTATTATTTTTAACAAAATATTCCGTAATGCGGTGTCGCTTACAAATTATAATAATTAAGCTTAGTATTATGATTATAAAGATTGCTATAAATGCATATTTATATTTATTGTTATTGTCTAATTGTTCTTTTACATACGTTAGAGGGTCATTAGCCTGTAAGGTAATTTCGGAAAGTCTATCCAAGTCAATTGATTTTAGGTTTAATTGAATTGGTTTGACTTCTGCGATGTTTTCATTTATTAATGGTAAATATACCGGTTCTTCTTTTAGATTTTGTTGTAAGTTGATATATTTAAAGTCTTTTGCTATAAATGAACAAGAATACGGAATTATTAGCAAATAAATTCCTTTGAGGCTATGAACTTCCTCGGTACCACATTGTGTATGTATCAATGTTATTTCTGGGGCTATTATTAAGTATTTCTCATCACTTATTGTTTCAACTAATATTTCAGAAACATTTACTGGGATATGCCTGCATTTTGGATTTTGGTTTACTTGTAACAAGTTCTTTCTGATCTACTTCCTTTTGATAAACTAAGTCGTATAAGGCTTTTATTCGGTCATAAAGCTCGCTAGTATATTGATGATAATGGTTTTGGTCAAAAACGTCTAACATGTCGTTTGCTTCTATGTGTCCAAATAATAATTCGATGGGTTTGCATCCAGTTTGAGAATGTATAGTTCGATTATATATTATCACCGCGTTTTCGAAAATATCCGCTGTTAATATTTTGTTTTTCGAAGCCGAGATAGTTTTTATAATCTCAATGAGGGTGCTATGTGCTCTTTCTATTGGTCCGTTGCTTTGTGAGTGACAGGGCGTGATAAAATGATAATTTATTTTATGAATCCGTAGCATATCGATAAAGAATGAATTATTAAATTCATTATCAGCTATTAAAGTTTTAGGCATTTTATATTTAGAAAAAAGATTTATATATGCTTCAACAAGGTCTGGTAAATTGTGCGAATTTAAAGGATTGAACATTACATATTTCGTAAAGGAATCTATTGCTGTAAGATATTTTTTACCGCTAACAGTGAATGTGTCAATATAAACAGTTTCGAAGGGTAATTTTGAAGTGGGGGCTAAATTTAATTTGTATTTGACAGGGTGACGCTCATATTTCGCCTGCTGACAAATACTACACTGATCTATGAATTTTTTACATGTTCCAATGATATCTGGCCAATAGTAGTATCGTGAGATTTCGTTACATAATTCTTCAGTTCCTCTATGGTCTGGATTATGCATTTTAGTTAAAATTTGTTGTTGTACACGATCATCGGTAATGTCTCTTAATAATACATTTGTATAAACAAATTTTACTTTTCCGTCGAAATTTTGGTTAACTAAATGTGCTATATCTTCATAGAGTTCTCTGGTTTTACAATTTATTGCGTTAATGACATTGGGATTGGTATACTCTTTTAGTATATTTACTATTTCATTTTCATAATTTTGTTGTGTAACGTGAACTAAATTACGCGATTTATTAAATATATGCATTTGTTTAAAACTGGGTCTGTTTGAAAGTGAGAAGATAAATTGATTTTTATAATAGTTCAAGGGTTTTTCAGTAATTGGTAATGTAGCGTTTGTATTCTCTTCTTGTGAATGTTGCGTTACATCATCAGTATATTGTGTATTTTGTAATGGTTTTAGTGTAACGTCAGATAAAATTTTGATTTTATTTTTATTTTTTGATGGAATTTGGTTTTGATTGGTCTGGTGGTTAGTTTGATCTAAATTTAGAAATTCATCTAGGCTCTCTATGTCTACTGGCTCTCTTCGACTAACATCTCCTATATTATTAAATAATGACAAAAGGTCATCGGATGTTTCTATTACGTTCGTTTCGATTCTAGATAGATAATCGGCATTGCTGTTGTTTTTGCCTTTTTTATAAATGATGTTATATTCGAATTCTTCTAACTTAAGTCTCCATCTTATTAGTTTCGAATTAGGTTCCTTTATACTAAATAACCATTGTAAGGGTTTGTGGTCCGTAACGATGTTAAATTGTCTTCCATATATATATGGTCTAAAATTTTTAACTGCCCAAATAATTGAAAGACACTCTTTTTCTATAACAGAGTAATTTTGCTCATGTTCATTCATTGTTCGACTTATAAACATGATTGGTTTGTCCTTGCCTATGGGTCCTTGCGATAATACTGCGCCTAGTCCAAATTTTGAAGCGTCGCATGTGACGTTAAAGGGTTTTGAGAAATCTGGATATGACAAAATTGGGGGATTACTAATTATCCGCTTAATTGCGTTGAATGCATTAACAAACTCAGTATTATGCTCTACTTTAGAATTCTTTTTTAGACATAAGGTCAACGGTTTGGTGATAGTAGCATAGTTCTTTATAAACTTCCGGTAATATCCGGTGAGTCCCAGAAAAGATTTGATTTCCTTGACTGTTTTAGGTAATGTTATGGTTTGAATTTTTTGAACTAATTTAGGATTCGGTTTGATTCCAGTGGTAGTAATTAAATGACCTAAATACTCTATTTCTTTCAAACAAAATTCCGATTTTTCCGTTTGTATTCTAAATTTATGTTCTCTCAATCTTTGAAATACTAATTTAAGGTTATTAATGTGTTCTTCAAATGTTTTTCCTAAAATTATAATATCGTCTAAATATACAAGGCATATTTTATCTACTAATCCTCTTAATACATGGTTCATTACTCGCGCGAAGCACGCAGGTGCATTACGCAAACCGAATGGCATACGCAAGAAATGGTAATGACCGTTTTCCGTTGAGAACGCTGTCTTGAATTGGTCCTCTGGTTCAATTTCTATTTGATGATACCCGGATTTCAGATCGAGTTTCGAGAAGTAGTTTGATTCGCCTAACAGATCCAAAATAGTAGCGATATTGGGGATGGGATACTTATCCTCGATTGTTTTATCATTTAGTTTTCTGAAATCTATGACCATTCTCCATGCCTTTTTACCTTTTTTGTCCGGTTTTTTGCTAACTAAAAATACTGGTGAGTTATATGGCGATTCGCTTTCCGTTATTATGTTCTGTTCTTTAAGTTCTCTAATCTGCCTGTTTATTTCTTCTCGTTGGATTTGAGGAAACCGGTACGGTTTGGTGAAAATTGGTACATCAGAATTAAGTGGTATTTTATGTCTAACGGTGCTGGTAAATGTTAGTACATCACCTTCCCTATAGAATATTTCGTCGTATTGTTCGCAAAGAGATTTTACTTTTAAGCTTTGTTCCTGAGGTAGATGATCTAGTTCTAATTTTAATAGTCTTTTGTGAATAAATTGATTATTTTTCCTGATATTACAAATGCTGACTTCTTTAGGATTAATATGTTGAGCTTTAATTTTGGGTATTTCTAAATTTTGAGGTAAAGTTCCTTGTATGGGGACTTCACATTGGTAATTATCCGCGATCGTAATTGTTTCCGGTATTCTGACATTGTTTACCTGCTGTTCTGGTATCAAGACTGGACCTTTCCTGATTGATATTGGGAATTTTTGTCTATCTAGGTGATTGGCTAAGTATGTATCGTATTTTATTAAGGAATAAGCCTCATTATTTAAAATCATGGTTCCATCTTCGTAATCTAGCCTTGCTCTCATGATCTCTAAACTATCTGAGCCTAACAATATATCAAAGTGTTTGTGGAATTCTACAATAAAAAATTTTAGATTTTGATTTTCCTGGAAAAGATCGATGTCTACACATTGACTATGCGAGGTTTCGGTTGTAATTGTTTTTAAAAGGAAGAACTCTTCATAAATTTGGTCTGAAAAATACTTTTCTGCTATTTCTGGTTTGATTAATGAATTGGTAGCTCCGGTGTCTATCAATATTTTAAGTGAAATTTGGTCTGTTATGTCTAAAATTAAGCATGGTAGGGTTGAAAAACGATTTTGTATGTTTAAGATTGTATTTGGGTTAATATAATTTTCTAATTCATTTCCGAGGCACGTAGAGGAAAATTTTGAATTTCCGATCGTTCGTATGTGTCGAGTGATGCTAATTGTGTATCAAACTTCCATGCATTCGTCGAAGTGAGGGTCATAACAATTATCGTTGTAGTTATAATAGTCGTTATCTAACAATTGTTCAGAATTTTCGGTTGTTTCATAATTTAGGCTGTTTTCGTGAGGGGGTTCGATTTCGGTTAACGACACATTAGGTTGTCGCCAATTCTTAAATGCTGTGCGTTGGAAATTCGAATTTGTGTTAAAATCTCGTTGTTGCATGTTTTGCTGATTTGACTGAGATGGTCGATTTTGATTAGTTAAATTATTTTGGGTTGGTCTATTTTGAGATTGAATGTTTAATCTCTGAAATGAACTATTAATTGGTAAATTGCGATTTACAAAAGGATTACGTTGATTTCCGCTAAAGTTAGTTGGTTTATTGTAAAAATTTGGCCTATGTAAATTATTGGACAAATTAGTAGTTTGGGGGGGAAATTTTGGGGTTTTGTGCTCAAATTTTGAATTTTGGACGGATTAAACGAAAATTTTGCCTCCGTTTTAGTTTTATCCGGCGGGTGTTTTGATAGATAACCCAGGACTATTGCTGTTGCAACTGTTAATGAGTTTGGTTCTTTCACATCTAGTATTGTTTGCAATAAGGGTGGACAATTATTATATAACACTTCGAGTGCTGTTTGCTCGTTAATTTGTTCATAAATTTCCTTTTGGTTTTCCGTGACATCCCTATCTGCTCTAATTTTCAGATTTAATTGATTTTGTATAGACTTAATTCGTTCAATAAACTCGTTATGTGTTTCGTGTGGTTTAATTCGTAAATTTTTGAATTGGTGAGAAAGGATTTTGCGATCTACAAAGTCTCCGAATTTATTTCTTAGGGCTTCTTTTAATTTTGGCCAGGTGTCTAAATCTGGTCGATAAGCGATAAAGTCACCTGCTTCATTTATGAGCTTGTTACAAATAAGACAAAAAGTATATTCGTTTAGGGTATTATCGGTTGTGTTACCATACTTATCATTAAATTTATCAATTTTAATAATAAATGACTCTAACGTATTGGCTTTACCATCAAATTTTGGTAAAATTTCGCCGTAACTTTTAACTGTAGAAATTAGTTGTTCTGTAGTTGGTGGATTTACTACGTTTTGGTTTGGCATTGTTAATTCTAAATCTAACGTATCTACTTCCTGATTACTAAAATTTGAGGATAAATTGTCTATTTCTTGTGAAGAAGAATAAGTGTTAGATTCGTTATCTAATAAACTATCTAATCTAATCGAATTAATCGACTCGTTCAGAGTTTCGATGTCTATGAGCTCTACTCGATCAGTCATACAGAATATGTATAAGTTAAATAAAAATTACATTACAATAAAAAAAAAAAAAATGTGTTTAACAAAGAGAGAAAATTTTGTGCAATAAATAAAAATCTTACTTTTAATCGATGTATCCGATGCGTAGCGTTTCTTCAAATTTTTTGAATTGTTGATTGTGCGTTGCGTGGGGTTGTTTGTTGAGTTGTTTGGGAGACCTCAGCGTATGGGGTTGCTCCTTGAATTGTTGTGGGAGACCTCACCTGTGTGGGGTTGCTCCTTGAATTGTTGTGGGAGACCTCACCTGTGTGGGGTTGCTCCTTGAATTGTTGTGGGAGACCTCACCTGTGTGGGGTTGCTCCTTGAATTGTTGTGGGAGACCTCACCTGTGTGGGGTTGCTCCTTGAGGAATTTTGGTTAACTTTCCCGAAGTGTGCAATTGCTTCTTGGATTGTTGTGGGAGACCTCACCTGTGTGGGGTTGCTCCTTGAGGAATTTTGGTTAACTTTCCCGAAGTGTGCAATTGCTTTCTTGAATTGTTGTGGGAGACCTCACCTGTGTGGGGTTGCTCCTTGAGGAATTTTGGTTAACTTTCCCGAAGTGTGCAATTGCCTTCTACGAGTTTCTTATCGGGTGCTGCCCTCGTTGCCAATTTGGTCGGGGGGACCGCAATGTTGATCTCGTCAGAAGCGATGGTTTCGTGGATTTTTGGAGAACACGCTGACTTTTCGTATCAGATGACACTTTGTGCACTTCACACGGTTCCAATTTCCGAATTTTTGTGGTTGCACTAAGAACAGAATGTCCAAAAATCCGTCACGACTGCGCCAGTTAATTGTTCGGAACTACTCCTTGTGTTTTTAAAAAAGATTTTAAAAACAAATTGATTACACTTTTAAGCCTTTATTTTATTTAAATCGTTATGAATTGTTACAATTGATTACATTTGATAATAATTTGGCTTTTGGGAGTAGGAGTTACCTCTTATAGTATATAACAATACACCATGTGCGTTAGATATGTACTTGATAAGATCCGAACCGACCCGTTAGAGTAACTTTTGGTAACTGATTATATTAAATTATTATTGAACGAAAGAAAACTGAAGAATCTGCTGATTAATGTCTGGAGCGGATAGCGTAGGCAAATACATCGCTGACTGTCGATATGGCACGTATTTTAATAAAACGTTAACATATTTAACTTTGTTAACTCCTGTATGCATTTAGTAAAAAGCAGTTATTTTAATATTACTAACAGATATCTACTTACTGCAATTTTATTTATTTGTATAGATAAGTACATACAGGAAGTGCTTCGTTAGAACTTTAAAAAATAATATAATGGGAATTTAGTTTTGAAAATTTGGCATTTTGACTTTTTCTCGAACATTCTAGAATATTTTCAAAATATCGGGACTATTTCAGATCATATTGTAATAATTCAAAACATTCTTTACCGTTTTTGAATATTCTGGAACATCCTAGATTACTCGAAAAATCTCGAATAGTTTAGATAATTTTAGATCATTCCCTAAATATAGGGATCATTCCAGTACATCCTATAATGATTCAAAACATTCTGTAACATTTTCCAAATTATTCTGGAATGTCATAAAATATTCTTTTTAATTATGGGTAATATTCAATCTATGTCTGAACCCTGGAACATTCTCTAAAATTTGAAACATTCCAGCAAATTTTAGAACCTTTGAGAAAATTCTAATGATTTGGGTTTAGTATTGTCACTCACAAAATCAGTTAACACCATTCAGCACAATCTCGAGTTTATATGAGCCATACAATATGTTAGAAAAGGGTAAAAGTATCCCATCACACATTTTTACCACCCACATTTACCCACTTCCACCCACCGTAACCAAACTCCTTTAATTGGAAGTGCAGACCAAGGACTATCTACCATTGTAACAATGACTGGGTGGCAGTAAGTGGAATGGTAATGGAGAAAGGTTGACCATACATACACACACATTCCTTTTATATATATTACTAGCAGCAATACCCGGCGTTGCCGCATAAGAATATATTACACGTTTGATGGAACATTCTAGAATATTCGCGAATATAGAACTATCCAGAACATCCCATAATGATTCAAAACATTTTCTAACTTTTTTTAACATTATGAAACATTCTTGAATGATCTTCAAGATTCTGTAACATTCTTGAACATTGCCAAATCATTCTGAAATGTTATAATAAAACATTATTTTACTTCTTAGAACATGTTTGAACTAAAAAAATCTGCTTCATTCTCATCCCCACTCCGTGCTGTTTGCTGGGTGAGTAGTGACACCAGTAGACGCCTGGCAGGGATGACTAATCGATTGATAATAATTGATCAGTTATCGACCACTGAGAGTTGAAGATTATTACAGTACTAACATCGCTATTAAAAAATGGGGGTTGGTGGTAGAAGGGTGAAAATAAAGGATTAGATATATTTTTAAATGCCAAACACGAGAATTTTATATATTAGATTGGCTATTAGATTAAGCCATATTTAACAAAAAGGCCTGTTTTGTTTTTGCCATTTAAAGAATTAATGTTGATTATCCATGAGGGGGAGGTATATCCCCCCATTCATCCCCTTAGATACGCAATGTATAGGTAATACTCCAAAGTTGTTGATTAGGTAATTGATTATTACAGTTCATAGGATGATTTTAATGTATGTGTCACTTGTACCAACGTCCAAAAACCACCGATGCGAGAACATTTGGTACCTCTTGAAATTATTCAGCTGTACAATTTGTCAGCTTCGAAGCGGAAACTTCGCAAAAAATAAAATAAAATTAAAAACGTTCATGCCTGTGTAGGTGTACTACATTTAATACGATACACCTATGTACGTACAGTAAATATCATTGTGGTCGAGAATTTTAAAATTCAAATTTCAAGGTTGTCTCACTCGTGTACAATGAACATATTACAAACAAGTGGTGGTTACGTAACGACAATAATAAAATATGGAAGAAGCTGTGGGTGCGGATTGCGAACGGTATTTGCATATTGAAACGATCAATCGTGTAAACACCTTTCGAGAGACGTTAGTTTGTTTGGCAGGCTGGACACGTAAATTTGCCTATAAAAAAAAACACCACTGACAACTTTTAACTGTTACTATTATCATTATACAATAAGCTATTAAATTACTTTTAACTACAGAGGCTTACTTCTGAAAGGAACGATTTCTGTTATGGTCATTTGGTCAGTGACCCATTATATATCTCGCCCAAAAATTGCTACCATTGCTGCTGCAATGACGTCGAGCGATAATTCTCAAAAGAAATTAAAATTTTAAAATTCTAGTGCACAAGATTCTCGAACATTCTAGAATATGTTAAAAATATCGGTAACATTTCAGATCATATTGTAATGATTAAAAACATTTTCTAATGTCTTTGAATATTCAGAAACCTTCCAAATCACTCTCGAAAAATCTCGAATATTTTTTATAATTTTAGATCATTCCCTAAAAATAGGGATCATTCCAGTATATCCTATAATGTTTCAAAACATTCTTTGACATTTTTATAATCATCAGATTCAATAAATATGAGACCATTATCTTAACCAAATTTTGGAAAAAAAGACAATAAAAGGAAACTCACCGTTCGTCCTTGTCGTAAGTTTGAAAGGTCTGCTTGGCAAGTTGTTGTAGAGAAGCTTCTGTCTGCGGCTCGGCTGAAATCCCGGCCCTTTGTTTCCTCGGTCGCACACTCACATTATTGTTCAGAGATTTGTGCTTCGGACTAACCGCGTTCACATGAAACGGAAACACGCTCTGGAACTTGTCCAGGTGCGATTTCAAATCCAATATTTCTTCCTCGCGGGCGCGTAACAATGTCTCGAGTTGCCGAATTTTTTCTTCTTTGGTCTGCAAAAAAAAAAGAAATCAGGACCATATACGACCGTTTCTCGTTTGAGACAGAATCAATGAGAAATCAGAGGCGTAGCAGATCGTGGGTTTTTTACTAGATTTGTATCTGTACTATGATCTATGGAAATTTGTTTCTGTTTGTTAAACGGTTTGACGTCTCTGAATGGCGTCTCATCTTCAGTGATGACATAAGTTGTTACTGAATTTCAGTTATGATAGCAAAATTCCATGAATTACGACAGAAACTTTTTCTAGGGATTTCTAGGAGATGTTTTGTCATGATCTATAGATTTTTTTCCCCTTGTTAAATGGTTTGACGTTTCTTAATGGCGACACATCTTCAGTGATAACATAAGTTGTTACTGAATTTCAGTTATGATAGCAAAATTCCATGGGTTACGACAGAAACCTTTTCTAGGGATTTCTAGGGGACGTTATGTCATGATCTATGGAAATTTGTTTCTGCTTGTTAAATGGTTTGACGTTTCTTAATGGCGACACATCTTCAGTGATAACATAAGTTGTTACTGAATTTCAGTTATGATAACAAAATTCCATGGGTTACGACAGAAACCTTTTCTAGGGATTTCTAGGAGATGTTTTGTCATGATCTATAGATTTTTTTTCCCCTTGTTAAATGGTTTGACGTTTCTTAATGGCGACCAATCTTCAGTGATGACATAAGTCGCCACTGAATTTCAGTTATGATACCAAAATTCCACATATTACGACAGAAACTTTTTCTAGGGATTTCTAGGGGACGTTATGTCATGATCTATGGAAATTTGTTTCTGCTTATTAAATGGTTTGACGTTTCTTAATGGCGACACATCTTCAGTGATAACATAAGTTGTTACTGAATTTCAGTTATGATAGCAAAATTTCATGGATTACGACAGAAACTTTTTCTAGGGATGTCTAGGGGACGTTATGTCATGATCTATGGAAATTTGTTTCTGCTTATTAAATGGTTTGACGTTTCTTAATGGCGACACATCTTCAGTGATAACATAAGTTGTTACTGAATTTCAGTTATGATAGCAAAATTCCACATATTACGACAGAAACTTTTTCTAGGAATTCGTCGGGGATGTTGTATTGTGCCTATGTTGTTGGGTTTATGGAAAGTAAACTATCTAATACAGTTACGACGTAATGAACAGTTGTTCATTACAAGCGGTGTCATTATATGCGGGTTCGTTATAAGCGAACTTTGCTTGAATTTGTTAAATAACAAGTGGGTGGGGACTTGCTTACCTGAAGAAGTTCTTGTAGCTGCTGCACGGACGCGGAACCCATGTTCGCGACGGTGGCAGCGTTACCGTTGACGGCGACAATGGTAGCGAGAGGCACCTGTCTCTGGGCGAACGCGTGCTGATGATGGCCGTCGGAACCACCACCGTGTTCCGCGGCACCGTCCTCGTCGGCGTTTTGAAGCCGCGAGGAGGAAAAGCAAAACGGGCCGAAGCAGATGCGCATATACGCGGCCACTGTTGCGCCCACCACGGCTACGGGACTTTGTCGACGCGGACAGGAGGAGTCGGCGGCCGTTTCGACCGACGATTTTTGGCAACCGACAAGCGCCTTCTCTTGGATACGCGCCAAACAAATGACCGACTCAAGTGGACTGACTGACTGACTATCGTATCGCACACTTTGATCGTTTATCACTACCGAAAACACTGGATGCACGCACGAATACAACAACGACGGTCACTCCCGGTATCCCGACGAAAGATACTAATATCGACGATTAATCACAATCGATCGATCGAATTGATGTGCAAAGTCGACTGCGATAATAATAAAATATGTTGGTGGCTTTGGCTCTGTACCTATATCACCAATTCCAATAGCCAACTGTTGAAACTTCTTCAGTTTAAAAGGCCCTCTTGCTTTTTACTCCAATGTGGAACGTATTTAAATAATAAATTCTATTAATAGCAGAGATAAAAATATTTCTTATATTTTAACGCCTTGTAGGTACTTCTATTTGCTCTCTCTGTCTCTCAACTTTTCAAGTTATTTAATCTACTTATCGATATAGATTTGAAGACAATATGTCTTACAATTACTTGTTTTAAAAATATTTAATTTGTATTCGTTTAAGTTTAAAACTAGCAACGCTTTCTTTTAAATGAAAGAAAGGTAACGTTGATATCAGAATAATATTCTTATTAACTTTCTATACTTATTTAAATTGTATTTTAATGTAGGTATTTTCAGTCTTCTTTGTTGTCAGTGTTGCAGATTTCCTTCATAGATTCTGGAAGAAACAAACATAATACGTAAGTTACAATATCTTGTTATTAATTATGAATTATTCATGTTTAATTTCAGTGTAAAATTCCTAAAAGGTGAACCATAATTAATTAGCCATTCACATGCTATCAAAACAAGTGCTGTAAGGGGGTAATTTCGATAATGAATGATACAATGTTCCTTTACTGCTGTATATCTCGAATCGCTATTTAATAATAATACGTATACATACAGGGCGATCGTTTTCAGCCTACCCCCTACACATATCTACCTATCTCCGAACTGAGTTTGAATATCGTTTTGAAATTTGGGCCAATGGAATACTGTTTTAATATCCGATTTAATTCCGATCTTTTATCACTTCCCGTTATACCGGAAGTTAAAGTAAACTTCGTTGTTTTAAACAGAACCCCCAAATTTTATTTACAGTTTCGGATTCCTCGTCAAAATTAAGGGTCATATTGATAATACATCCTACTTTGATTCTCAACAGTTTTTGAGTTATTTTGTTGGTTTTAAATTAAAAAAAAATTCCGTTTGCAACAGCTCCTTTTATCGTGGTTATCTTCGACACAAATTGATAATAATAAATTATTTTTGGATATCTTCTGAACGTTTTAGTATAGTACAAAATCGTCCGAAAAATAATACTAATAAATAACAGGTTAAAACGTATCAAGAAATCAAGAAAATTTCGTATTTTTAAATAGCACCCCATATTTTTCTTTAATACTTAGTATCTTGTGAGAAACTTTAAAAACATTGATTTAATATGGCTGAATTTTCAATTAAATACATTGAAAAGTATTTACCAAAGTTAAAAGCTCTATAAGCACCTGTTGAAAGGACTTTGAGTATACTATGAGGGCTTGAATTAAATCAAAAGAGCTTCAAATAGTTTGATTAAGATACTTAGTCCCTTTAAATGTTAATTGAAAATCGATAAATAATGTACTGTGTCTATGCCACATACAAGGTGTCTTATATTTAGTAGCTTATGTTGCAGAACAAAGCAATGACCTGAAGAAATGGACTCCCCAAACTCTAAGCCTAAAGTCCTTACTTAAAGTACTTTGGAACTTGGAATTCCATGACATTCAAAAATCGAAGGATGAGTTCGAATTATCAATTAAATTAAAGTACATCAAATTCAAAGCCTAATCACTTGTGTAAAGGACTTTGAGTATTATACCATGAAGGGGTTGAATTAAATCGAAAGGACTAAGAAATATCAAAAATCTTGAAGCACAATAAATTATGAAAAGGGCTTCGAGCATATCGAAAGGATTTGAACGAAATTATAAGTTTCATTCAGAGACTTAAAGCCCTTTTAGTGTTTTTACTATGTTATGATGTTGCTTTTAGGTTTTAATCATTTCAATTTTATTTGTTGCCATTGCCATTGCCTTATTAAGTACTTTTGTAAAGTCCTAACCACTTGATCGTGAAGAGGCTTGAAATAGTGCTTCTAGGCCCCAAAAGGGTTAGAAACGCATTTCCAATCCCAAAGCACTAAAAGCCGTATTCAACTCTGCCATATTGTCACATAAAAACTAATTTGGCTTATTAATTTGATAAAAAAAGTATTACCTAGGTACGTTACTTTATTTATAACAAAAATAAACAAACAGCTTTATGCACATTAATATGAAAATAAACAATATTTGATTGCATTAAATTAATTGCCTGATAGTACTCTAGCCTTTTGTCTTCTATATTATTTATCGTGTTACACGTACATTTATATCATAATTATAATCTGATAAAATCGTATTTTAGTAAATTATGTGATTATTATTTGATAAAATATTTAAAATTACCTAATGGGTATCATTCAAAAATTAAATTTAAAATACATAATATAAAATAAATTGCTCTTATGCACTTACAGCAAATATTTTATGTTTTAAAATTAACGATTTCGTACTTATATCACAACACGCGCAACCAAAAAATTAAGCAATGACAATTTTTATCCATTTTATAAATATAATGATTGTTTTAAATTATTAACTGACGTAAGGCTAATAATAAGCCATGATAAAAAACTGATAGATCTGACAGTTTAGGTACACGTTATAAATAAACAATGTACTGGAAATGTTTTTTTATTTTACATGTTTTTCTACTTCTAATAACTTTTAGTATTATTTTTTTTAAATTGTAGGTAAACAGCAATGTAGTGTACAAATACTACATTACAAGTTTATTTGAAATTCAATTGATTAAAGTTAACAAACAATAAATAATTGATGTGATAATTAAAAAATAAATAGAAAACTTCTGTCTCCTCATTATCTACTACAAAAACTCCTTACTAACTTGAACTTGGCAAAATAGAATTAATTCAGGTAATAATTAATAATTATAATAGCAATCAATGACTTATTGTTATACTTAATAATTTTACAAATTTATAGTAGAGAAACTTTGATAACTCGAAAGTCAATAAGTCGAGTCAAATTGGTTGATTATAGCATAAACTTCGAGAAATACGTGTATTTTTTACTTGATAACTCGAATATACCTAATATTTAGCGCCAACTTCGATAAGTCGAATTTTCTGGGGAAGGGATCCCTTAATAATTTATTATTTTAATAGCGGTAGGTACAATGCAATTAAGCAGTGAGACAGTTCAGTTATTTTCAATTATAATAAACTCGTCATCTTATACAGGGTGTCCAAAAATTAATACTACTTAAGTAAGAATTTTAAGGGGTTGTAACTTGATTAATTTAAATCGAACGCCATATTTTTTAACATACGAGGAACTATATTTTTTAATTATTTATCAATTAGAATTAGGGTTTCGTTCATAAGCTAAGGGGCTGTTCACGAAATACGTCACACAAAAATTAGCTTTTTTTGACCCCACCCCCCGGTTGTCACGCTGTGTGACACTTTCTGTGAGCCCCCTCTAAATATTATGTCACAAAAACTAACCCCCCCCCCCGGAACATGATTAATTTTGATTGATAATACACAAATTTTGATAGTCAAAAATAGTTATTTTATTTTGATAATAAAATTTAAATAAATTAATAAATATCTTTTGTAACGAACAAATAAATAATATTTCTATTTATCAGAATTCTGTAAAAATTCAGTTAAATTTTTTGATGAACGGCGAACGTCACGTTGCCGTAGACCCCCGCCACCCCTTGCCACATTTTGCCACACTCAGCAAGACCCCCCCCCCTTGTATGCGAACTTATTTTATGAACGGCTCCTAATGATTGTTTTTTGTCCCATACGAATTTTTTTTATTTAAATGTGTTAAATTTTATATCAACTAATTAAATATAACATAAAACAAATATACCAACCGTAAACCATGAATAACCCTGTATGTAGAGTTTATCATACCCTTAAAAAATCAAATGAAATCGAATATGCTGACATAATAAAACATTTACATTTATTTACCTGTGCCTTTTTCTGTTAAAAATCGAACATAATAATATCCGTTGGTTTATAAAACTCGAACGAAAATATTTCGGAGAACACTATGAATCGAGAGTGTTCCCGTGTAAAAACAAACGAATGCCGAATTCTTGAAATAGATCCAATGCGACCACCGATCGCTAGAAATAAAACGATCGCCACAACAGAATTATTAGATAATCCCGAGCGAGAACGGAATCGCCGCACAAGTTCCTTGCACCCTCGGCCACCTGGGAGGAAGAAATCACGCACCACACGTCGTAAAAATAATATTTATGAAACAGATCACCACAAATATTCAGCAATAAAAAAATATTAGAGTGAACTTTGACAAAACCGAACCCGAACTCTAAGGTACCTAGGTACAATAAATTAATAACCACGAGCAGCAATGAATGCAATCAATAACAACTGTATGATAATGTGAATGCGCCTCCGATTGGATCGAAATATCAATAGACACTAACTATACTATAAGTTTGTTGTTATATTACGTACTAGGCATGTACCTACCTATCGTGTACACATAAGTGTGTCTGTGTGCCCTATGGCGCTTCACCATTCGCCGATGATGACGTCGCGGGCTCCTTGATCAACTCTTGAAAAACAAGGATAAAAACTGAAACAAAAGACAAGAAACAATCAGTCGTCGTGCATACACACATGTACTGTACGTACGAGTATACGTAGACATTTAAAGACAATATCACTGCCAGTAGCAGTGTGTACAATTTTGCTGTCGATTGATAAGACAATAGAAAAACACTTCATGTTACATTTGCGTGGTTCTGTTTGATATTGATAACACGGGTAATAACAATACTTCAAATACAGAAAAAAACTGTAATGTATTTTATCGTACCTATGTATATGTATACATATATTTTGCGGTTTCAGATAATACATACCTACACCAGAGGCGGCGGATGTAAATGAATGGATGGATGCAAAAACTACCAAAAAATTAGGTACAGTCGAAGTCGGTTATAACGAACACGAAGGAACTATTATAACCGAGTGTTCCTTGTATAGGTATCCAAGTATGCAAACATTCGTTTGTCCTTTTAAATAAAATCGTATTAGTTCATACATATATCAAATGTTGACCGATGGCGGACAGTATACAATTATAGGTTATATTATGTATAGAATGAGTTGACGTAAGTACCTACTCTAAGGAACAAACAAAATTAAAAACATTTTTTTGCAGACAGTTGTACCTATAACAGTGTTTTACATTTCTAAACAAACAATACACTTACAAGAAAGAAAGACTATTAGGCAACAAGGGTGTGTACCGTAACAATGACAGAAAACGTCAAATGTGACAACCAATCCTAACCTAACTAACTCCTTTTCGTTTCTAACATCGCATAACATTAAGAACGATATACGCAATACGTTATTGTAATTCATTTTTGTCTTTATGACTTAAACAAGAAAAGGTCACGTAATGGAGGGATAAAATAACTTTACTGTTGGTAATTAGGGTTCCGCAACTCAAAAGGAAAAAGCGGAACCCTTATAGGATCACTTCGTTGTCCGTCCGTCCGTCCGTCTGTCTTTTTCTCAGGAACGCGTGGAGGTATCAAGCTAAAATTTATACCAGATACTCATGTCTATTGTCCCTTGGAGCTGTGAAAAAATCAAACTTCTAAGCCAACGCAATCAAAAGATACAGCCGTTTATGCCGCAAATTTCTGAAAATTTTCTAATCAAAACCTACAGGGTACTTCCCGTGAACTCAGAATCTTGAAATTTGGTACGAAGCAACGTCTTATAGCACAGATAAAGGAAAAATTGCGAAAACCGTTAATTTTTAGTTACATCATATAATAAAAATATTTTTAATAATTTTAAAGTTACTACCCCTTTCCTCATGAACGCGTAGAGGTATTAAATTGAAATTCATATCAAATACTCAGGTCTATAATACCTTTAAGCTGTAACAAAATCAAACTTCTATGTCAACGCAATCAAAAGAAACAGCAATTTAAGCCGCATATTTTCAAACTCGCAACTACTCGCAAGGGAATCAAAACCTAAAGGGTACTTCAAGTCGATTTAGAATCTTGAAATTTGGCATAAAGCAATGTTTTATAGCACATATAAAGGAAAAATTCCGAAAACCTTAAATTTTTAGTTACATCACATATATACAGCTTTGTACGGAACCCTCGGTACGCGAGTTCGACTCGCACTTGGCCGGTATTTTTTTTTAATATATGTATATTAATACTTGCAGCAATACCCGGTGTTGCCGGATAAGAATATGTTACACGTTTGATGGAACATTCTAGAATATTCGCGAATTTAGAACTATCCAGAACATCCCATAATGATTCAAAACATTTTCTAACTTTTTTTAACATTATGAAACATTCTTGAATGATCTTCAAGATTCTGTAACATTCTTGAACATTGCCAAATCATTCTGAAATGTTATAATAAAACATTCTTTTACTACTTCTTAGAACATATTTGAACTCCCTGTCTGTAACATTCTAAAAAAATCTGCTTCATTCTCATCCCCACTCCGTGCTGTTTGCTGGGTGAGTAGTGACATCAGTAGACGCCTGGCGGGGATGACTAATCGATTGATAATAATTGATCAGTTATCGACCACTGAGAGTTGAAGATTATTACAGTACTAATATCGCTATTAAAAAATCGGAGTTTGGGTGAAAATTAAGGGTTATATGTATTTTGTAATGCCAAATCATAAAAAAAATTAAAATAAAAAATTTTGTCCAAAAAATTAAAAAGTTAGGGTTGGACAATCCTCATCACTTAGGGATATAAAAAATATATAGTAGCCGATTCTCAGACCTTTTGAATATGCATATAAAATTTCATAAAAATCGGTCAAGCCGTTTCGGAGGAGTATGGTAAACAACATTGTGACACGAGAATTTTAGATACCTATAAGATGTCGACACAAAGTTTTTGTGTAAAATTACCTTTGGCTGCTATTTTTTTAGCAATAAGTAGACTCAATTAATAATTGGTCCACAAAACAACATTTAGAGTTACGTATGTACTTTTATTTTCCAAGATAAAGTAGTGAATTGAGCTGCATTTAATGCAGAACACACAACGCAAATTTAATTTAATAATTTGATTACGAGCCGCCACTGGATGCATCCAACACAGATAAATTTGAGATAGGAAACGAACAGTTTTCGATGTTTTACGAATTAATCTTATCAATTACTTATATTAATCGCATTTTTTCCTGATATACAGCGAGAAAAAAAGTTAGGTTATTTTTGTTAAAAGTTTGATAATGACTTCTCTGAAAATAAAAGGCTTTGCTAATCAGACAATCTAAGAACACATCTATATTAAATATGTAATCAATTGGCTCATAATTAAAACTACTTTCATAATCCTGTCAACTGTGATGCTACTTACATAGGTCAATGTAGCAGAATTATTAAATAATGCATCAAGAAACACTTACTCATTAGGTAGATAAAAGAATTTGAAAAAAGGACGCTACAGAACAATTATGTATAAATAAAACTACTTATGTATTATCAATTAAAGTTAAACAGATACGATCGAAGTTCGATAACTCGAATCACCAAATGACGCAAAAAAATTTCGAGGTATCGAGACTATTAAGTTATTAAATCATAATACATATACATGTGGATGTGCTTATTTTTTTTTTTGTAAATGGGCATTTTTATGCTTATTTATTTTATGTTATAGATAAATAGATGGACAGATATGAGATATAGGTAACTTTTACGAGATTTAAACTGAACTGCCTCACTGCTAAATTGCACAGAATCGTACGTTATTAAGGGATTCCCCCCGAAAGTTCGGACTGCACTTTAGGATTTAGAGCAAATCTCAATAGAGGGTCAGGTGGGGTAATTATTGTAAACCGGTTCTTTATTTCGATGAAACAGGACTGTGGTGTTGACTTTTGACGGTTGGATGCTTTAGCGCGTTAAACACCAGAGGAAGAGTGTCGCAATATTTTATGGTAAACAGTGAAAATATTTCTAGATATATAATATATAATTTTTGGGGTAATTGTGAACACGGCTTTATAAATATAATTTTCATTGGAATTCACATTTGAAAGCGAATTGTTCATTTTTGCCCCATTAAAAACATTTATAAAGCCAGTACAAACAAGATGATTGTTCACATTTACCCCTAAGTTTTCGACTGCCTTAATAAGTGAAGGGGTAATTGTAAACATGTTTTTTTTTTGGCAAAACAAATCCGAATTTGCATATTTAGCAACAGAAATTCACTTAAAACCAAACAAGGACCTAAATTAATCATATAGTCGCCTAAGGCCGCCCGCACACTCGGCCACCGGTGGTCGCCACTAGACGCGACCACCGGTGGCTGACATCGACCACTAGCCGTCGCCACCGGTGGTCGCCACCAGACGCTGTTGTAAAACGCCAGTGGTCGCTACTTTTCTCTTAATTTATTAATCAGGTCCGGCGTTAAAAAAATTTAGTTGCATTATAAAAGTTCAACATGGAAGCACTTGCTACGCTCCTTGTAATACGAAGACGACGCAGGAGACGTGAATTTATATTAATTAACCAATATTTTGGTACATATCCACAATTCATGCAATCAAGTGATTCACAATATTGACTGTCTAAAGAAATTCAAAGACAATGACAAAAATTTCAACATTTCACTTTCCTTCTAAGTACCTACATAGATTTAAAATATAAATAAAAAAGGAATGTATGTTTTAAATTTACAATTGTCAAAAAAAACAATTTTAATAAAAACGTCATGTCCGAATTCTCCCAGTCCGTCCCAGTTAAAATTGCGGCCCGGAAAAGTGGCCAAGTGTGCGCCGGAGAATCAGTAGCCGGCGTCAGCGACAAGTAGCGAGAACGAGCTTCTCTCGCAGCGCGTGGCTCAAACGGGCGACTGCTGTCGCCGAGTGTGCGACGACGCCATTTGAATTGCATGCAAAACACCGTCCGCAGCGTGTGGCCGCGTCTAGTGGCGACCACCGGTGGCCGAGTGGGCGCCTGGCCTTAGGCCGCCCGCACACTCGGCCACCGGTGGTCGCCACTAGACGCGACCACCGGTGGCTGACATCGACCACTAGCCGTCGCCACCGGTGGTCGCCACTAGACGCTACTGTAAAACGCCAGTGGTCGCTACTTTTCTCCTAATTTATTAATCAGGTCCAGTGTTAAAAAAATTTAGTTGCATTATAAAAGTTCAACATGGAAGCACTTGCTACGCTCCTTGTAATACGAAGACGACGCAGGAGACGTGAATTTATATTAATTAACCAATATTTTTGTATCTATCCACAATTCATGCAATCAAGTGATTCACAATATTGACTGTCTAATAAAGAAATTCAAAGACAATGACAAAAATTTCAACATTTCACTTTCCTTCTAAGTACCTACATAGATTTAAAATATAAATAAAAAAGAAATGTATGTTTTAAATTTACAATTGTCAAAAAAAACAATTTTAATAAAAATGTCATGTCCAAATTCTCCCAGTCCGTCCCAGTTAAAATTGCGGCCCGGAAAAGTGGCCAAGTGTGCGCCGGAGAATCAGTGGCCGGCGTCAGCGACAAGTAGCGAGAACGAGCCTTCTCTCGCAGCGCGTGGCTCGAACGGGCGACTGCAGTCGCCGAGTGTGCGACGACGCCATTTGAATTGCATGCAAAACACCATCCGCAGCGTGTGGCCGCGTCTAGTGGCGACCACCGTGGCCGAGTGTGCGGGCGGCCTAAATTTAATCTTCATCTAAGATACATGGAGCTTCAAAAGTCAAACTTCCAAAATCGTTCACAATTACACTACCTGACCCTATGTACTAAATTAAATTAAATAATATATGTATAGGTATTTATAAGTCTCCCCCCTCATCTTCAACAAAAATATAACAAACTTTAACCAAGGTGTTAAAAATTCTTATAGGTAGGAAAGTACATACATGCATGCAAATATGCCTCTCTTTGAGAATGGTCTTGTGACCAAAAAAACAATATTTTAAAGAAAATAATCTTCAAAAATAAAACCGACATTGTTTTATAATTTCTAAAAAAATTAGCAAAAAAATGTTTCAGATAAAGTTTATATGCTATTATGCTAAAATTATACGTTCACTGTTCCTGGGGAAACAAACCAAAAATAAAAAATTACAGATTAAAAAAGCCATAGCAGAGCGTGGTTTCGATCCACGGACCTCTGGGTTATGGGCCCAGCACGCTTCCACTGCGCCACTCTGCTCTTACGTCACACAGGCACCAACAATTTCCAATTTTAATTAATGTATTTTATTATTAGGTACTGCTGTAATTTATAACTTTCGACATAAATACATTTGTGTTTGCGTTATTATGTAGACACTTACTTCCATATTTAGCAATGTGCATGAATATTTATACAGGAAAACTGTAGGTATCTACATATGCATGTACATAACATTAGTTAAGTAAAGTAAGTATATGTAACAAATTATTTATTAATAACCATAATTTACATACATTTATATCAACATACATCAATACAGTTTTCTTTTATAGACACATATTAGATATTATGTAAGAGTGATTATGTACGGGGGGCCTGTCTAAGACTAGGTAAAGATTCCAGAATTGTTTAATAAAAATGAGTCTGATTAATCATCAACATTTACCTACTATTCTACTCGTACTAATCAATCCTGTTTTCGCCTGGAATGTCCTTTGGGGCTGTTCATAAAATACGTCACGCTAAAATTAGCTTTTTTGACCCCACCCCCCGGTTGTCACGCTGTGTCACACTTTCTGTGGCCCCCCTCTAAATATTATGTCACAAAAACTAACCCCCCCCCCGGAACATGATAAATTTTGATTGATAATACACAAATTTTGATAGTCAAAAATATTTATTTTATTTTCATAATAAAATTTAAATAAATTAATAAATATCTTTTGTAACGAACAAATAAATAATATTTCTATTTATCAGAAGTCCAAGGATTTTGTAAAAATTCAGTAAATTTTTTTTATGAACGGCGAACGTCACGTTGCCGTAGACCCCCCGTCCCCCCTTGTCACACTCAGCAAGACCCCTCCCCCCTATGTGCGAACGTATTTTATGAACAGCCCCTTTAGAAAACTTCCAAAAGTTCAAAATTGTTTACTGCAGTAATTAAACACATTTCAATTCAACAGATTGTAACATGTATTTGCAAACACCCTGTACAACACAATATCAACTGATGTTTTTTTTTTCTTTATATATTTTTATTGTTTATGCAAATGATGAACCCACATATATGCATGCATGTATCCATGCCGGGATCGCGTGTTCTATATGATGGGCAATATTAGCAGCATTTTATTTCTAATCGTAAGCCTCGCACATTATAAAACAACCTAGTTAAGCAACAACAATAATTAAGTAAAATGTCAGCTGCTTTATTGTGTATTTACGTAAAACGAATAAAAACAGCCAGGGCGATGAAAATCTGCCACGTTCTGAAAATAAATCCGTCTGAAAGTTAGTTATTCTGTAGTTTATTTACGAATGAGATTTAATTATAATTTAATCAACTTCCTGTCGATGTTGGCAGAAAATATGAATATTATAATAACCGGATTTTTACTGAATCAAATTACCTACATACCGATTTATTTACATAAATACAGTCTAACATCGATAACTCGAATCACTCACTATACGTGTAGGTGCAAATTTTTCTTAAATGAGCATTTGTATGTTAAGTATTTATTTTATGTTACAGATATAGAGATAGATAGACAGAAATCATTGGCAATATTTTTTTTTCAGTGCATCACATTCACTTTTCTTACAAGATTCAATTTTTGGCTAAAAGATAAAGTTTTTAAAGTACGTTTTGGTAACATTGCTTGTGTAGTGCTGCTATTAAAAAGAGACATTAAAATCGTACATTATTATGGAATTCCCCCAGAAAATTCGACTTATCGAGTTATGAAGATATTCAATAGATAGAAGTTCAAGAGTTCGAATTATCCAGTAGGTACTTAACAATTACGTGTTTCTCATAGTCTCATGGTACTTCCAACCACTTTGGTTCCAGTCATCAAAAGTTCCACTTATCTAAGTTCGATTTATCGAAGTTTGACTATATTTAGTACTAGCTACGAAACCTGGCGTTGCCCGGGTTAAAAAACATCGCACATACAAATCTTTGTACCATTAAACGTACGTTGTATGTAATGAAGATCAAATTTGTATTGTATTGTATTAATTTTTTTCTAAAATAAAAGTAGCTTAAGTAGACCAGTGCTGAAGCCTTTAAAAATAGTAAAAAGTGAAAAAAATTATAGTAGGATGAAACCCATTGGAAAAGGAAGAGAATATAACAGAAATGAAAGGAAAAACAATTTACGGGTGATCTGAGGTCGGGAAGGGGAAGGGGAAGGGGTGAGCTTTTAAGGGTAAAAAAAACAGTTTTCCTTGATTTCCGGAAAAACTACGTCTTATGGAAAAAAATTAAATTGCAAATTTGTAAGGGAATAAAAAGATCTACAACTTTTGTATTTACACTTTTGTCACATAACCTCAAAATTTATGTGAAAATAACCAACTTTTTGGTTTTTTATTTTTATCTTTTACAAAAAAATTTTTTTTTTCACGAAATTTGGTGAAAACTTACCTATTTATGTCCCAAACACGCTATAATTTTTTTGATTTGCAATATTTATTTTTTCACCTTATTTTTACTTCATATCGAAAAAGCACCCTAATCTTCAACCGAAAATTCTCACGTCACAATATCTGCTTTTTTAAAAACGTTGGTGGGCTTTTTCTTCGTTGAAATCTCTACTTTCTGATGCTGTGAATGAAAATATACATTACTATGGTAAGTTTTCTCATGAAATGCAAAAAAACGAACAGAATTTTATCTAAAAAATGTGACCGCTGCTATTTTGTTCAGTAAAAAAGTTCATTTATTAAATTCTAATTATATTTATGTCATAGAAAATCTCTTATTATTTAAATATACATGTAAATCGAACTATTGAATTCACATACATATTTCTTTTTTATTACGTTATTCATTACAATATTTTTAAAAACATTAATCTAGTTTTTTTCGTTTTTTTTTTCATTTCCTGAGAAAACTTACCATAGTAACGTATATTTTTATTCACACCATCAGAAAGTAGAGATTTCAACGAAGAAAAAGCCCACCAATGTTTTTAAAAAAGCAGATATTTTGACCTGATAATTTTCGATTGAAAAAAGGTGCTTTTCCGATATGAAGTAAAAATAAGGTGAAAAAATAAATATTTCAAATCAAAACAATTACAGCGTGTTTGGGACATAAATAGGTAAGTTTTCACCAAATTTCGTGAAAAAAAAATTTTTTTGTAAGAAAAATAAAAACCCAAAAAGTTGGTTATTTGAATTTTTCACACAAATTTTGAGGTTATGTGACAAAAGTGTAAATACAAAAGTTGTAGATCTTTTTATTACCTACAACTTTGCCATCTAACTTTTTTCCATAAACTTGTAATCTTTCCGGAAATCAAGGAAAACCGCTTTTACCCTTAAAAACTCACCCCCTTCCCCTTCTCAACCGCAGATCGCCCGTAAACTATGTTTCCTTTCATTTCTGTTATATTCTCTTCCTTTTCCAATTGTTTTCATCCTACCAAAATTTTTTTTTTGTTTCAAAAATTGTCGACCCTGGTCTAAAGTTACTCCTTATGACATCAGCTATCTGCCAGTGAAAGTCCCGTCAAAATCGGTCCAACCGTTTCAGAGATTAGCCGGAACAAACAGACAGACAGACAAAAATTGTAAAAAATGTTATTTTGGTATAGCACAAAAATTTGAAATAAATTTTCGATATTCATATAAATATATATAAAAACACATAGAATATTAATTTCACAATCTTAGGTATATTACAGACAATTGGTAACAAATAAGTGTTGACACTGGGCTGCAACACGTATTGACGTTGACCATTCGTTTTACAACAGTAATAAAGTTTTTTGTTCAATTCTAATTATGATTTATCTGTTTTAAATTACATATCATTACAACCCCTCCTTTTTCATTTAATACTACCAATAGGTACCAACTACATTTGTACCAGTTTTATCTACTTTATAAATACAAGAATACAACATATGATTGATTTGAAATATAGGTCAAGATAATTTAAAATATTTGTCCAATTGCTAATAAGTAACCATATAAATTCCGTAAAATTGACCAATTAAAAACGGAACAATTAAGTTACTTATATAATTATTAAAAAAACAACTGATATCACACAGACTTATTTTGTTAATGACCTAATTAACTGCATTTTTTATCATAAAAATAACCTCGTTTCTACCTCATTAAAATCGTAAACCATCTTTCCAACTATTATGTAGATACATATGTAAATTTCTACTTACGCTCTGATTACAACTAATCCTTTTTTCAATAAACAACTTTAACTGAGTAAGCAAAAAATTATAAAACTTAATTGTCAGTAGCCACCCACTATCATAAATCTGCTTATCAAAACTTACTTTTCTCACTAAATTCTTTCTGTTGAACAAAACGAATATTATCTTTAAGAAACAAACGATTACGATCTCTAAGAAACAAACGAATACGACCATTAAGAATCAAACGAAAAAAGGAAACAAATGAGAAACGGAAAAAACAAAACAATTTAAATCACTGGTTACTTTGATCTACTGTATACAGTAGATATAATACGTAAAAACGACTCATTAAAACCAAGTCAGAGAGCTTGCTCCGATTCGAGACTTCGCATGAGACTGTTGAAAGAATTTGCGATCGATGTATGACCATCATGAAATCAAGATGCCGAAGGAGCGAGGTGGTAGTTGGTAGCAGCTAAGCTCATATTTATGTACATAAGTTATAACACATATATATATAAATATACATACATATTTGTATGTACTACCATTTTTAATTAATGCTCTATGACATATAACTTACAGTGTGTGTTATATAGTATAATGTATAGTAACAAGTTCTATTACTTTTTTTAGTTATGTACTTACATTCATTTACAAATGCATAATATATAAGTTTATTTTAAAAATTCCGCAATGTAACGACTCGACTGACTGTGAACTTGACTCTGTCTATACTAACGAAGTTAATTATTATTACGAAGTGCTTCATTTAAATAAATTAAGTAACCTGTTAAAGCATAATATAGGTACTTTGGTCTCCCATTGATACCTAATAAAGAATCTCAAGGGAAGTATCTGATTGTCGTGAAATAGAAATGTCAGAAGCTTTTCGAAGACTTTCTAGAGTTATTTGAAAAATTTTAGATGTTATAGAAAATTCTATAACAGCATCTTATAGTAATGAAAATATCTGTTTCTCATCAGACGTCTAAAGTTCCCAAATTGTCTATAAGACTATAAAAATGCCAAGCTTTTTGAGTACCTACTTCTTAAAATTATTTCAGAAATTCTAGACGTTCTAAAAAATTCTGGAAAAGTATCTGGATGTGGTAAAAATCTCTGCTTTTCATCAGATGTAGATATAAAGTTCCCAAATTGTTTGAGAATGATTTAAAAATGCCAGAAGCTTTTTAAAACCTTCACAGAATCATCTGAAAGATTTTAGATGTTCCTAAAAAATTATAGAACAGTATCTGGTCGTGGTGAAAAATGTTGCTTCTCATCAAACGTCCTGAGCTTCAAAATTGTCTGAGAATGCTTTAAAACGTCAGAAGCTCTTACGGAATTATTTAAAAAATTCTAGAAATGCCTTAGAAAAGCCAGAAGCTTTTCGATGACTTTCTAGAGTTATTTGAAACATTCTAGATGTTACAGAAAATTCTAGAACAGCATCTTGAAGTAATTAATATCTCTGTTTCTCAGCGAACGTCTAGTTCCCAAATTGTCTAATAAGACTATAAAAATGCCAAAACTTTTTGAGTACCTACTTCTTAAAATTATTTCAGAAATTCTAGACGTTCTAAAAAATTCTGGAAAAGTATCTGGATGTGGTAAAAATCTCTGCTTTTCATCAGATGTAGATATAAAGTTCCCAAATTGTTTGAGAATGATTTAAAATGCCAGAATCTTTTCGAAACCTTCACAGAATCATCTAAAAAATTTTAGATGTTCCCAAAAAATTCTAGAACAGTATCTGGTCGTGGTGAAAAATGTTGCTTCTCATCAAACGCCCTTAGCTTCAAAATTGTCTGAGAATGCTTTAAAACGCCAAAAGCTTTTCCTGGAATTATTTAAAAAATTCTAGAAATGCCTTAGAAAAGCCAGAAGCTTTTCGATGACTTTCTAGAGTTATTTGAAACATTCTAGATGTTACAGAAAATTCTAGAACATCATCTTGAAGTAATTAATATCTCTGTTTCTCAGCGAACGTCTAGTTCCCAAATTGTCTAATAAGCTATAAAAATGCCAGAAGCTTTTCGAGAACCTACTTCCTAAAATTATATAAGAAATTCTAGACGTTCTAAAAAATTCTGGAATAGTATCATCAGGATGTTGTGAAAATCTCTGCTTTTCAGCAGATGTCTAAAGTTCCCAAATTGTCTGAAAATGCTTTAAAAAGGCCAGAATCTTTTCGAAACCTTCATAGAATCATCTGAAAGATTTTAGATGTTCCTAAAAAATTATAGAACAGTATCTGGTCGTGGTGAAAAATGTTGCTTCTCATCAAACGTCCTGAGCTTCAAAATTGTCGGAGAATGCTTTCAAAACGTCAGAAGCTCTTACGGGAATTATTTAAAAAATTCTAGAAATGCCTTAGAAAAGCCAGAAGCTTTTCGATGACTTTCTAGAGTTATTTGAAACATTCTAGATGTTACAGAAAATTCTAGAACAGCATCTTGAAGTAATTAATATCTCTGTTTCTCAGCGAACGTCTAGTTCCCAAATTGTCTAATAAGACTATAAAAATGCCAAAACTTTTTGAGTACCTACTTCTTAAAATTATTTCAGAAATTCTAGACGTTCTAAAAAATTCTGGAAAAGTATCTGGATGTGGTAAAAATCTCTGCTTTTCATCAGATGTAGATATAAAGTTCCCAAATTGTTTGAGAATGATTTAAAATGCCAGAATCTTTTCGAAACCTTCACAGAATCATCTAAAAAATTTTAGATGTTCCCAAAAAATTCTAGAACAGTATCTGGTCGTGGTGAAAAATGTTGCTTCTCATCAAACGTCCTGAGCTTCAAAATTGTCGGAGAATGCTTTCAAAACGTCAGAAGCTCTTACGGGAATTATTTAAAAAATTCTTAAAATGCCTTAGAAAAGCCAGAAGCTTTTCGATGACTTTCTAGAGTTATTTGAAACATTCTAGATGTTACAGAAAATTCTAGAACATCATCTTGAAGTAATTAATATCTCTGTTTCTCAGCGAACGTCTAGTTCCCAAATTGTCTAATAAGCTATAAAAATGCCAGAAGCTTTTCGAGAACCTACTTCCTAAAATTATATAAGAAATTCTAGACGTTCTAAAAAATTCTGGAATAGTATCATCTGGATGTTGTGAAAATCTCTGCTTTTCAGCAGATGTCTAAAGTTCCCAAATTGTCTGAAAATGCTTTAAAAAGGCCAGACTCTTTTCGAAACCTTCATAGAATCATCTGAAAGATTTTAGATGTTCCTAAAAAATTATAGAACAGTATCTGGTCGTGGTGAAAAATGTTGCTTCTCATCAAACGTCCTGAGCTTCTAAATTGTCGGAGAATGCTTTCAAAACGTCAGAAGCTCTTACGGGAATTATTTAAAAAATTCTAGAAATGCCTTAGAAAAGCCAGAAGCTTTTCGATGACTTTCTAGAGTTATTTGAAACATTCTAGATGTTACAGAAAATTCTAGAACAGCATGTTGAAGTAATTAATATCTCTGTTTCTCAGCGAACGTCTAGTTCCCAAATTGTCTAATAAGACTATAAAAATGCCAAAACTTTTTGAGTACCTACTTCTTAAAATTATTTCAGAAATTCTAGACGTTCTAAAAAATTCTGGAAAAGTATCTGGATGTGGTAAAAATCTCTGCTTTTCATCAGATGTAGATATAAAGTTCCCAAATTGTTTGAGAATGATTTAAAATGCCAGAATCTTTTCGAAACCTTCACAGAATCATCTAAAAAATTTTAGATGTTCCCAAAAAATTCTAGAACAGTATCTGGTCGTGGTGAAAAATGTTGCTTCTCATCAAACGTCCTGAGCTTCAAAATTGTGGGAGAATGCTTTTAAAACGTCAGAAGCTCTTACGGGAATTATTTAAAAAATTCTAAAAATGCCTTAGAAAAGCCAGAAGCTTTTCGATGACTTTCTAGAGTTATTTGAAACATTCTAGATGTTACAGAAAATTCTAGAACAACATCTTGAAGTAATTAATATCTCTGTTTCTCAGCGAACGTCTAGTTCCCAAATTGTCTAATAAGCTATAAAAATGCCAGAAGCTTTTCGAGAACCTACTTCCTAAAATTATTTCAGAAATTCTAGACGTTCTAAAAAATTCTGGAATAGTATCATCTGGATGTTGTGAAAATCTCTGCTTTTCAGCAGATGTCTAAAGTTCCCAAATTGTCTGAAAATGCTTTAAAAAGGCCAGAATCTTTTCGAAACCTTCATAGAATCATCTGAAAGATTTTAGATGTTCCTAAAAAATTATAGAACAGTATCTGGTCGTGGTGAAAAATGTTGCTTCTCATCAAACGTCCTGAGCTTCCAAATTGTCGGAGAATGCTTTCAAAACGTCAGAAGCTCTTACGGGAATTATTTAAAAAATTCTAGAAATGCCTTAGACAAGCCAGAAGCTTTTCGATGACTTTCTAAAGTTATTTGAAACATTCTAGATGTTACAGAAAATTCTAGAACAGCATCTTATAGTAATGAAAATATCTGTTTCTCAGCGGACGTCTAAAGTTCCCAAATTGTCTAATAAGACTATAAAAATGCCAAAAGCTTTTTGAGTACCTAAGTACCTACTTCTTAAAATTATTTCAGAAATACTAGACGTTCTAAAAAATTCTGGAAAAGTATCTGGATGTGGTGAAAATCTTTGCCTTACATCAGATGTATAAAGTTCCCAAAATGTCTGAGAATGATTTAAAAATGCCAGAATTTTTTCGAAACCTTCATAGAATCATCTAAAAGATTTTAGATGTTCCCAAAAAATTCTAGAACAGTATCTGGTCGTGGTGAAAAATGTTGCTTCTCATCAAACGTCCTGAGCTTCAAAATTGTCCGAAAATGCTTAAAAAACGCCAAAAGCTTTACTTGGAATTATTTTAAAAATTCTATACATGCTTATAAATGCCAGAAGCTTTCGAATACCTCCTGGATTTATTTTAAAGCTTCTATAAATGTTCCAGAGAATTCTAGAACAGTATCCGGTGGAGACGAATATCTGTAATTCTCATCAGACACCAAAAGCTTCAAAATTGTTTGCAAGCTTTTTAAGAACTTCCTAGAATTATCACATTAAAAAAAAGGAATGTTTTAAAATATTCTCAGTTCTCCACATTCAATAATGTTTTCTTGTAAGAATTACTCAGTAGGTAAGTATATGAAAGCAACTTAAAGATTTTCATTAAACGTTAATCGAGATATTTTTCTGTATCTTTTTGGGTAAGAATCATGAGTGAACACCGGGAACTTTTTTAAAAATTCTAGATGTTCCAGAGAATTCTGGAATATTTTAAAATATTCTCGAAAGTTCCCCATATCTGTATTATATGTTTCAAATTATTGTAAATCTTCATCAGCAATAAAAGTAACTTAAACTTTTTCTTTACGATTTCACTGATAATCATTTTTATAATCCACATAAATTTCTGTATCTTTCTGGGTGGAAATGATGAGTGAACGTCTTCTAAATGGAATAGAGCATTCACACATTAAATCGAAGAAAGATAACCGGTTTATCAGTTAAACAACAATATGTCAATAATGTCAATCTGCTGAACACTTTTTTTGGGTCTCACGTTAAATTTATTTACACGAATAATATCAAACATGACAACCTTTAAATTTCAATAACACAGGATATGTAAACGACAGAAGTCCACAAAGAGTAACTTTAGGTGTCGCTAATCCACATCAAGTTTTAGATTATTTACTCCCCAAAACAAAAAATTATAGAAAATTAATCTCTACAGTCTATTAGTCAAAATTCCCAACGTTCCACCAATTATTTACTACGTACATGTGGTGCAGATATATATGGCAAAAAAGAAAAAATATTTGCAGAACTGACATTATGTGTAACAATTAAGTAGGTATGTCAAATTTCTGAAAGAGGGAAATCAAAATACAAATTTATTGCCAATTTGAACACTGGTATGCTTCACAAATGTCTCTTTAACCTGGGGGATCTCAATTTTACTACTGAAAAGAAAAGTTTACCGTTCAACTAAAGCATTATTTACTTGCTAATTGACATGTACGGTAATATATTCGCGCAAAAGTTGTAAGTAACCCGATTATACCGGAATTTAGCACCGACATCGTTGACTAAGTACACAATATATGTAGGTACGTACCTACCTATCTACGTATGTAGAAATAAATAAATAACTGAACATACACAGGTACCTAATACCTACAATATTAAACTATAAAATTCAGAAACAAAACCTTTTAAATTAAAAAAAAAAATAACGGTCCAACAAAACGGTAGTAGGCATACTCTACGTTCACTAAGAACGAAGAGCACAGTCAGAAGAGTTATATATCTATAGACACATGGATATGCTCATCTAATGCGAATTAAATGCCCTAATAACATATTAAATGCTCTACATGTTTTTTCAAAAATTACTATTTTACTGGCCTAAAATTAATTTCTGGCCACTTATTTCTAATTCTATTTAAAGGCATTTAATTATAATTAATTCAAATAATAATTGCTGTTTTTCTAGCTGACGATTAAGTCTGGTCGCTTAATCTTAATCCTACATAATTAGAGGGCAGCCAGCAGTATCGTATCCAAAACAGGCAAAAGGACATGCTTATTCAATGCCAATTAAGTGCCCTAAAAGAAAATTAAATGCTTTGAGCTTTTTTTTTCTAATGACTATTGTACTTGCCTAAGATTAATTTCTGGTCACTTAATTCTAATTCTATTTAAAGGCATTTAATTATAATTAATTAAAATAATAATTGCTGTTCTTCTAGCTGACGATTAAGTCTGGTCGCTTAATCTTAATCCTACATAATTAGAGGGCAGCCAGCAGTATCGTATCCAAAACAGGCAAAAGGACATGCTTATTCAATGCCAATTAAGTGCCCTAATGGAAAATTAAATGCTCTAAGCATTTTTGTTTTTAAATTACTATTATACTAGCTTATGATTGATTTCTGGCCACTTAATTATAATTCTGTTTAAAGGAAGAGCAGTCAGTAGTAGCAACAAAAAAATAATTATGCTCATCTAATCCTAATTAAATGCCCTAATAACATATTAAATGCTCTAAACATTTTTTCAAAAATTATTATTTTATTAGCTTAAGACTAAGGTTCGAGTTACTTAATCCCAATTCTATTTAAAGGAAGAGCAAAGTCAGTAGTTTAAAAATATAACAAATAAACGATTATGCTCATCTAATGCTAATTAAATACCCTAATAACAATTAAAATACCCTAAGAAGTAATTTTTTAATAAATTACTGTTGTTCTAGCTGATGATTAAGTCTGATCACTCAATCTTAATCCTATTTAATTGGAGGGCAGACAGCAGTACCCGAAAAAGGCAAAAAAACATGCTCATCCAATGGCAATTAAGTAAGTGCCCTAATAATGGAAAATTAAGTGCTCTAAGCATTTTTTTTAATGACTATTGTACTAGCTTAAGATTAATTTCTCGTCACTTAATTCTAATTCTATTTAGAGGAAGAGCAGTCAGTAGTTAAAAAAAAAAAACAAAAAAAAAGGGGGTTATGCTCATCTAATGCTAATTAAATGCCCCAATGAAAATCACATGCTCTTAAGCCTCTTTGTAGGCCAGCATATCTTCAGGTACAAAAATTTATTAACTAGAAAAGTCATAAAACCATTTAGTTCGTAACTGGTCTGTATGGAAAGCATTTAATGAACATTTTGTTGCGTCCGTCACGCGTTTTCCAAATTTTCTATTGTATAGGTACTTTTCTGAGCATCTTTCAATTTTTTTCGTTACGCTCAGTTAAAAAACCTTTTTGCCTTTTTGTTACCGTGGTTAAGATAGAAATATCCTAAATCCATTTCATTTATTGCCTTGCACTTGCTGTCTTGACTACTCATAAATTTGCTGTCAACCTTCTTCGAACTTTCTGATTTTATTATTTTACTACCCTATTGTCCAGCCTGCCTTTGACAACTGTCAATCATTTTTCGCTTCAACTAAACCAGTCTGCATCCCTTTCTATCTCTATTATTTTATTCTTTTCTAAAGCACCTTTTCTATCTTACCATCGCACGCGAAGTTCAGTTCACAACGATCGTCTTTATCAAAAGAAGTTCAAAATTATCAATATCAATTCAACTTTTTACTATCTTTCAAGTTCGTGCGCCACACCCCCATTTATTCAATAATTAATTTAAATACTTGTAGGTATATATTTGATTCTACGTTTTCCTTGTTTTTTTGTTAATAAATCTTTATCAGTGCCGTTTAATCTAGACTTTTATTATCATTACAATATCAATTCATACAACCAACAACCCAACATCAAGCAGAACTACCTGCACTCCAGTAAATTGTAGTGTAGGACAAAATAACACATTTTTTTACAGTAGAACCAAAATTGTTATTATATTTGTTCAATCAATTTTTTTGTACTTACCTAGATCGAGCCGTACAGTAATCTTTGAAAAAATTTCAGAAGCATTTAAGGCACTTAATTAACATTTAATTGTTCTTGTGGCATGTTCTCCCCTTTTGTTGAAATAGGCAATTGAAAAATGGTTTTCAACATTAGAATAATTATAATATTACTAAATGAGAATACTTACAATGAATGTCAAGTCAATCCAATAAATATGGAGTTTTAATTACACGCCTCAGCAAAGGAGTACAAATAAATGGATGTGGGTTTATGGGTGACTACTAATTAAAAAACTCGCATCAACTTCTGTACCTACACAGGTACGGTAGGTAAGTTTGTAACGATTTACCTTTAATTAATAAACTTACTTTCTGTTTTAACTTTTAACTGAAATTAAGTACATATCTTTATGTTACTTTACGCATATGTACAATTTTCTATTTAAAAACTGGACTGTCCATTTTTATAATGTACGACTGCATTACGTGTGTGTGTATAGGTATGTAAGTTGCGTAGATTACATAATAAAATGCTCTGCTATATTGAATACAATACCATACTGTATAAAAGTAATAACCGTAATAATTTACGAGCCGACGATTTGCTTTGTTATCGTGAGCCTTTAGCAACGCCAACGTTGATTTGGTGTCGCGCTTCATAGCGATCTCGGATAAAAATAGCTCGCCAATTGGAGAGAGGGCACTGGAATTTGACCTCAGAGCACTTCATACAACGCGTATCAATATAATAATGTCGAGAAAATGTAATGGTCAGTTCAAACATCACTTTTATTTGTACTTTTATGTATAATACCTACAGTGTAAACTCTATTTAACTAAAAACTCCTTATAAAGTGCTAATAGAAATCAGTGAATAACGCAAAGATATTTTCAAATATGACAGACATCCGGTTAACCCGGAAATAACCTTAACTTCGTTGGTTTGAATGGAATTTCCTATTAGGGTGTCCAATTATGCGATCGATATCGGCCAATAGAAAAAAAAAATACAAACCTAAAAATATTTTTGCGTATACAGGGTTATTTTAAATGGAACACCCTACATTTTATTTTATTTTTGAATTTCTATAAAAACTATCTACTGTCTATACCAAAATTTAACCATTTTTGAGATATTTAATATTTTCTCAAAAAATCTGTGTTTGAACATGTCAATAAAATTAAGCATATTTAATTTATATGAGGCTCAGCTGGCCAAAACTTTTGCAGATTATGACGAAAATCTGTACACTGCACAGGGTGTTTCCAAAATTGTACAGAAAAGCAGTAATTTAAAACAACTACTATATGGGTGAATATACGCTATTTGAATTCTAGTGGTCCATAGACAAATTTTACGTTAAACCTATTATATTATTGTTTCTGTATGCTTAAACAATAAAGAATATTGTCTTTTATCTGACCCACACAGTCTAATCAGGATCATTATTTAATTTAAGGCATTAATAGTTTAAAATAGTTATAAATGTATACTCCTCTGGCCTCCCCCATTAGTAGATTATAGTGATTTTATGGCCAGATGCTTCAAATACTTATACCATTACGTTTTCTTTTAACATGATCATATTGTGACGTGTTCGGTCACAGAAAACACAATTAACAAAACAAAACAACGAGTTTATTTAATTATTAAAATTAATTTGACTACACTACAGTTATGAACAAGTCCGCACAATTTATTTCACTAAAAGTCACTTTTTAATCGCCGTTCCGGTAGACACTATTTATCGCTCTCTATGAACACTATCGCCTCTATGGTTCGCCTGTATCGCCTATCGATCGCTTTGCATCAGCTGTTACTGTAAACTGTCAACTAACTCGGTGTGAGTGTCTCGTCCGCTTTTATAGTCTTCTCAGCCTTTTTCTAGGGTATTCTACAGCCGTCTAGTAATTCAATTGTTTTCCCATTGATCTTTGCTGGTGTTTTCTAGATGTATCAGGAAAGCCGAGAATATTCCTTATGTAATAAGGGAAGATGTTCATTAATTATGTTCACACCAACTTAATTGGCAAGTACTCGTAACACTGCCCCCTTCTTAGAATTGATCGTCCCGATCAATGTCTTGACCTTTGTAGGGCGCCAGGCGGTCCAAGTGTACAACTTTCATCTTGGCCTTTGGTCCTCTCTGAATACGGTAGACCACGTCATTCAGCCTTCTGACCACAGTGTAAGGTCCTTCCCAGGCTCGCTGTAGCTTCGGTGAGCGTCCTTTCCGACGGACAGGATTGTAAAGCCACACCTGGTCCCCTTCTCTGAATCCTGTGCTGTTGGCTCTCCGGTCGTACCTGGTCTTCATGCGGTCACTCCCTACTTGGATTTTGTTACGAACGGCTCTATGGATGGTATCGAGTCGTTCCTCTAGCTGCTGTGCGTAGTCGGTAGCCGAAGGTCGCCGATCTTCTGGGTGTCCAAACCGGATGTCTATCGGTAACTTCAGCTCTCTTCCAAATAAAATGCTGGCTGGTGTTCTGCCGGTGGTCTCATGAACCGCACTTCGATAGGCCAACAGGAACAAAGGTATGTGCTGGTCCCAGTCTGTCTGGTGATCGTTGACAACCATTTTCAAATTTGTTTCCAGCGTCGCGTTAAACCGTTCGACCATTCCGTCAGATTGTGGATGTAATGGAGTGGTCCTAGTTTTCTGTACTCCTAGCAGCTCACAGACTTCCCGGAATACCTTGGATTCGAAGTTCCGTCCCTGGTCAGAGTGGATCTCCATCGGAACTCCATACCGACTGATCCATTGGTTCACCAGCATTCCAGCGACCGTAGTAGCTTCTTGGTTTGGGATTGCGTACACTTCGGGCCATTTGCTAAAATAGTCCATCACTACCAAGATGTACTTATTGCCAGCAGCTGTTGTTGGGAATGGTCCTGCTACGTCCAGAGCTATTCTCTCAAATGGGGCACCAACATTGTACTGCTTCATTCGCCCTCGGCTTCGAGTCTGAGGTCCCTTGGCTGACGCACACGTTGGGCACTTCCTACACCAATTTTCGACGTCTCTTCTACACTTTAGCCAATAGAATCGCTCTCGCACCTTCTCCAACGTCTTTGTTACTCCGAAGTGTCCTCCACCAACACCTCCATGGACTTCTGTCAGCACCTCGTTGACTCTGTTCTTCGGGAGAACTACTTGATGTCGAATTTTAGTTCCGTCAGGGCTTTCCCACACTCTTTTTAGTACCCCATTCTCGACGATGAGTGAATCCCATAAGGCCCAATAGCTCTTCGTGATGGTACTCGTACTACTAACATCTGCCCAGGTAGGTCGTGCTGTTTCTGCCTTTTTCCACCGCAGTATCGGTTTAATGTCTTCGTCGTTTTCTTGGTCTTTCGCCAGGTCTTCGTTCTGCCAGTGTTCTTCCGGTTCCACCATCGTTTGACAGATCCTTGCCAAGTTGACTGGTTCCTTCTTTTCGGCGGCCATGCAATGTTTGCAGTTCTTCGAGCATGGTCTTCGCGAGAGGGCATCAGCGTTACCATGTTGTTTTCTAGCACGATGCTCGATGCTGAAGTCGTATACTTGTAGCCGCTGTTGATCCGCACGGCGTTCCTCGGCCGGATAGTTTCGCTTTAAATGTCCGTGTTTTCCACTTTCCCAGCACCTTGGTCTTCCTTTGTTTTGTCCACAGTCTCGGGAAAAATGACCGACCTTCCCACATTGCCAACATCTGGCCGATTCTCTTCTGTCATCGATTGTAGTTCTTTTCACAGTTTCGACGCATTTGTGGCGTTTAGGGCAGTCTAGCTGTAAATGTCCGCGCTTTCCACATTCCCAGCACCTTGGTCTTCCTTTATTTTGGCCACAGTCTCGGGAAAAGTGACCGACCTTCCCGCATTCCCAACATTTGGCCGATTCTCTCTTGTCGTTGATGGTAGTCTTCTTGACAGTTTCGACGCATTCTTTAATCAGCCTTGTGACTTCATTCTTGTATTCGTCGTCTTCAACAGCTGTTTGGCGTACACGCACGTGCCCTTTGGAAGCTTGTTTTGCAGCTTCGAATTCTAAGGCGTGCGCCAGTGCGTCACTCGCAGTCTTGTGGCGGGCCAAACGGAGAACTTGTTGTAAGTCGGTGTCCCTTACACCATCGACGAATGTTTGGACTGCTAGTTGGTCTGCGAAGTCCTGCGGAGCGGTAGGATAGGCCAATCTAACTAGACGTTCCACATCGGCCTCGAACTCCTGTAGATTTTCTGATGTCTTCTGATTGCGACACTTCAGTTGAGTCTGGTACACTTGTTGTAAATGTTTGTCGCCATATCTCATTTCAAGTCGCTCTAGCAGCGCAGAGAAGTCCCGTTGTTGGCGCTCTGGAATACCTTGAAGGACGTCCAATGCTTCTCCTCGCAGAGCTATGACCAGCGCCGTTGCTTTCTCAAAATCGTTCCAGTTGTTTGCTTCTGCCGCTGCCTCGAACTGTCGTTTGTATACAGACCAGCAAACTTTTCCGTCGAAAGTCGGTGGTTTAATTCTAATCGTCTTCGCAGTGTCTTCGGACTTTACTTCACTTGTCGGTTTTGTGTTCTCGAACTTCTGTCTCATCTTCTCTATTTCCTTTTGTACTTCTTCTTTCAACTCATCTCTTAGCTTTTCTTGTCGTATCTCCAATTCTTGTCGTACTTCCTGTAACTCTTCTTTTAATCCTTCTTGCTCAATTTTTATTGTCCTTATATCTTCGACTAATTTCTCTTGAACTGCCTTAATTTCTTCTTTGCTTGCTTTAATTTCTTCCTTCATTTCTTCTTGTGCTAATTTCATTTCGTCCTGTCCAGCTTCCATTTTATTTTTCAATTCTTCCTGTCCGGCTTCCATTTTATTCTTCAATTCTTCCTTCATTTCTTCCTGGCCTGCCTTCATTTCTTCCTGGCCT
Source organism: Agrilus mali (assembly GCA_029378335.1). Taxonomy (NCBI): domain Eukaryota; kingdom Metazoa; phylum Arthropoda; class Insecta; order Coleoptera; family Buprestidae; genus Agrilus; species Agrilus mali. Next base: position 5,448,086 of record CM055661.1, read on the forward strand.
GCCTTCATTGCCTTCATCATTTCCATTAAAGCCTTTATTTGTTCTTCCATTATCGCTGATTGTTTTCTTGTTACTGGCATAAGGCTTCAAAATTCTTCTTCACTTCGGATCTCTGCTACGATCTGTCGCACTAACTTTCTTCGGGAATCTTCAATTCCCTTACTATCCCACACCTGACACCAAATGTGACGTGTTCGGTCACAGAAAACACAATTAACAAAACAAAACAACGAGTTTATTTAATTACTAAAATTAATTTGACTACACTACAGTTATGAACAAGTCCGCACAATTTATTTCACTAAAAGTCACTTTTTAATCGCCGTTCCGGTAGACACTATTTATCGCTCTCTATGAACACTATCGCCTCTATGGTTCGCCTGTATCGCCTATCGATCGCTTTGCATCAGCTGTTACTGTAAACTGTCAACTAACTCGGTGTGAGTGTCTCGTCCGCTTTTATAGTCTTCTCAGCCTTTTTCTAGGGTATTCTACAGCCGTCTAGTAATTCAATTGTTTTCCCATTGATCTTTGCTGGTGTTTTCTAGATGTATCAGGAAAGCCGAGAATATTCCTTATGTAATAAGGGAAGATGTTCATTAATTATGTTCACACCAACTTAATTGGCAAGTACTCGTAACAATATGCTTTGTTTAATATCGAAACATATTTTACCAAAATACACTGTAAAAATATTTATTAGTTTCAAAAAAAATAACTTACTTTTACGTCGCGTTACAGTAATGTCACTTCATCTGGCGAAATTCAAAGACTTAAAATTTGACTTGAAACCGTATAGATATGTTTTTGTCGGTGAATTACACGCATACAACAGTGTGAAGTTAGAAGCAAGCTAACGACGTTGAGCAAAACTCCAATAATATTGTTTCAGTTTGCGATTCACTGTAGGAAAGCGTGTTTGTGCCAGTCGTTGAAGTATTTCCTTTGGTAACTATATGTTTTTGTATTTTGTCGTTACGAAATTGTTTATTTGCACAATACATTGTTTATTGTGTGTAGATGTCACGTATTACGTTTGAATGTAGTCAGAAAAGCAAGCGATGTTTTTTTTGTAGATTATGCGCGATTTTGTCACTTCTCTGGCATATTTCATACCAGAGGAAGTACGATACCAGGGAAGTGATTTTTTTTCATTAGTATTTAATGTTTTACCGCTTCATTTCACTTGTTCTGAATACTCGAGCATAATCGGACATCATGGCGAGGAAAGAGAGGTTACAAATAAAGCGTCAAGCTGAAAAATTACGCTACCAAAGAATTAAAAATGATCCGGTTAAAAATGCTCAATTAAAAGAAAAAAGAAAAGGTACAAATTAAGAGCATAAATGATATGACTGAAAGGGAACAAAGGGCTATTAAGAAATATGAAGAGAGAAGACTAAAAAGCATAAAGATCGTGTGAAGCTACAATCTACCAGAAACTATTCAGTGACACCACTTGCGTCTGAGAATGAAGACCAACCTCCACTTCCACAAAACAATATCGCTCTGGCTGCTAAGTGGCGATCAGAAACAGCGAAAATTACGAAATAAAGTTATAAAAAAACAAAAATATGAATTTAACCAATTACGTCAAAAGGTACGTGAGTATCAAAAGAAACTAAGAAGCATCGGAAACCAGTGTCACTCCTCTGGTAACACATTTTCCTCTGGCGCTTATAAAATTTAAAAAAATGAAAAAATCTTCTGGCCCTCATCATTACAAATGCAAAAATAGTGTCAAATAGAGAAATTATTAATATTGAATGAAACAGATCAAATTTCCTTTAGGGACACAAAAAAATCAAATACCGTATATTCACCCATATCCCACTTTTTAGGGTTCCGCACCTCAAAAGGAAAAAGCGGAACCCTTATAGGATCACTTCGTTGTCCGTCCGTCCGTCCGTCTGTCTTTTTCTCAGGAACGCGTGGAGGTATCAAGCTAAAATTTATACCAGATACTCATGTCTATTGTCCCTTGGAGCTGTGAAAAAATCAAACTTCTAAGCCAACGCAATCAAAAGATACAGCCGTTTATGCCGCAAATTTCTGAAAATTTTCTAATCAAAACCTACAGGGTACTTCCCGTGAACTCAGAATCTTGAAATTTGGTACGAAGCAACGTCTTATAGCACAGATAAAGGAAAAATTGCGAAAACCTTTAATTTTTAGTTACATCATATAATAAAAATATTTTTAATAATTTTAAAGTTACTACCCCTTTCCTCATGAACGCGTAGAGGATTTAAATTGAAATTTATATCAAATACTCAGGTCTATAATACCTTTAAGCTGTAATAAAATCAAACTTCTATGTCAACGCAATCAAAAGAAACAGCAATTTAAGCCGCATATTTTCAAACTCGCAACTACTCGCAAGGGAATCAAAACCTAAAGGGTACTTCCAGTCGATTTAGAATCTTGAAATTTGGCATGAAGCAATGTTTTATAGCACATATAAAGGAAAAATTCGGAAAACCTTAAATTTTTAATTACATCACATATATACAGGTTTGTACGGAACCCTCGGTGCGCGAGTTCGACTCGCACTTGGCCGGTATTTTTTCAAATAGAACGCCCTTAATGTTTTTAACTTACATTCGTCGTCAAGCAATGAATTAATAATAATAAATAGTTATCGAATTTTTATAGTTTTTGGAAATTGCTGCTTTAAAATCCACAACACTAGCTTTTCATTTCAAGAAATTTTGCTTAAGGTCGAATTTCCTATGAGCGTCAGAATGTGCACGTCTGACTGACATGTTTGGACGCACAGTCAGACGCATATCCGCTATGTTTTCCTATAAGCGGGAGACGCCTACGTTTGAATTCAGTTTGAGTAAAAGGCGCATAGTAGAAGTATTAAAAATGAGCAGTTTCTTGCTAAAAGCACATCTAGAAGAAGAAGATGATGATGACTGCATACTTTTACATTTGGTTATGAAAAGGAGAAAAATGGAAAAGGACATACAAAAAAAAAAAATTCGAAGGATACATTTTTTACGTCTAAAAAAAATTTTTTAATCAAAATTAACCAAGAACGCGTAGAGGATTTTTTTTAAAAATTGGAAATACCAAGGCAAAATAAAATTTTGTCCCTAAAAAAAGCTTTAAGGAATTAAAACCCAATTAAAAAAACCTTTTCCTCAAGAATTAAATTTCAACGCAATTTTTTAAGCACAAAAAAAAACGAAAAACCGTTTTTTTGCGCCCTAAAACTGCTTTGTGGCCCCCGGTGCGCAGTTCGCTCGCCTTGGGCCCGGGGTTTTTTAAATGCCCCCCAAAACACACGCGTTTAGGAAAATTAAAATAAAAATATTTGAATTTTTATCAGTTTTTAAATTGCTCTTTAACATCCACAAGACTAGCGTTTGACGTTAAGGGAAATTTCCCCTTTAGTTAGCCTTAGCTAGAGAACTATGAGAAGTACCTACACGTATGTAATTTGTACTCGAACTCTCGAACTTTTATTACTCGAATATTTTGATAACTTATTTGGCGTCAACTTCAATAAGTCTAATTTTCTGGAGGCACCCCTTTAATTATTCATTATTGTTTCTATTTATTAGCGGTACTATGCAATTAAGCAGTGAGGCAGTTCCGTTTCTGCAATTATTTGTTATCAAAACGTACTTTAAAAAATTGTTTTTTGACCAAAAATTCTTCGATATGAAATAAATATCTACATATAAATGCTCATTTACAAGAATAAGCACCTACATATATTATGTATTATTTAATAAATCAAAGTCCCGACACCTCGAATTTTTTTGTGTTACATGGTGATTCGAGTTATCGAAGTTCTACCTACTGTATTCAAAAATCTCACGAGCTTTGAAATGGGCAAGAGGCACAAAGAGGCGGAGCTTATACTAGGGTATTTATTTAACAATTGGGTGGAGTGAAGTCTCTGTGCACCCTAAAGTCAAAATATATAGTAGGGAGCTATGTACATACCTCAAGTATGTAAACACCCGCCTATAGGTATATAAATAAAAAATTATAGTAGGTATTATAGGAATTTTCGTGCATGCCCTTGCCCAATTATTATTCGCAACTCCAGGAAAAACGGTTAACATTTTGCTCTAGCCATTATTATACAATTACAACATCGTGCTTGGCGGTAGCATTCTAAAAATAGACTAAAACGAGTGACGCGGATGACCTTGAAACTGCCGGTCTTTTCACTTTTTTTTTTAATCCAAGTCATGCGTGGGCAACTCTACTTATCGGCGTTCTTTCCGCAAAAATATCTACCTACATACCTATGTATGGTACCTACATAACAACAAAAAAAGTTGTCTCATCAAATAAATGTAACAAGTGTCCGTTTTTCACATAAAAAGCACCCCTATCCACCAAGACATCCTACATAATAAATTTGCACAATTGCCTTTAAAATATTTCTGTTGATAATCAGTAAACCTAGGTGCAATACAACTAGGTATGTAATTAAATTGGATTTTGTTTAAGAAAAACTCTTTTTGTACTCACAACGAAAACGAAACAAATAAACAGACAACTAACTACATATGTAGGTACATCGCAAGTAATATTAAAATTATAAACTCATGTTAAAGGATGATATTACACCTATACCACTCCATGAAAATATGTTGATAAAGCATAATCGAATAAGTTATGTATTTACCTACAGCCAGATATATAACACACACACATAAGACTTATTACATGCACAATATTTATTAGAGCGTAATAACCACTTTATAAAACACACAATACTGTGTTACTGATTTATCAATAAAATTGAACCATACACGTATCTACAAACATGCCATACCTCCACACGAACCTATACAAAAAATCAATTTAAGTACATATGTATCTGTGTATCTACTCTATTGTTATTTACTGCCTTTCTTTTTAAACATGTGTTAATTATAATTATCTACTTAGCATTTAACTGCAATAATGACTTAATAACACATTAAAAATAGGGTAACTAATTCGAAGACAACAAAATAATGATGAATGAAGTCTTAAAACTTGTACAGTGACAAAATATTATGCAAAATCAACAAATATTCAAAGATGTGAGAGGTGTCAAGCAAGTCAAAGTTGAGGGGAGGGTGTTACAATGCAACAACTCAAATTATTAGATTGATTAATTACTACTACAGATACCATATGTTAAATTAATTTATAACATTCGAATAGGTAGTCATCTCTACTTGTCGATATAAATTATTATATTAAAATTAATAGTTCAAAAAAATTAGTGGAGGAAGATGATTATTAAGCATGTATTAATACGTTATGGGGAGGCAAATTCAAAACAGAGTAACGTTGTTATTATTATTCATATAGGTATGTACTCACTTTGAAATAAATAAATAAATAAACGTATTCCATTACTTCCACTTCCATGCTTTATATCTCGAACCTATTCACTTTCGCGTAGCAAAAAGCAAAACAATAAAGGTATGCGAAAAATGTCCGCATACGCAAAACGTTCTAACATTATTCATTAAGTACTTATTACATTATTTTAAGGTTAGGTTAGAACTGTTACTGGCAAACAAAACAACAACAATAAACCGACGCCAACACTGCTGCTGCACCAGCTTATTAAAACGAAAACAATCTGAGTCACAACATACTAAAACATAACCGACCAAAACAGCACGTGTCCTTCCTTACTTATATCAACGACACGACAGGAATTGTACCTAGTTCTTGGGGAACAGATAAATGAAAACGACAACGTAAACGATCACATTTTATCACATCACTTCTTTACAACGGCACAACGATACATACTGAATAACGTGGTAAATTCTCGAACGAATAAATGATAATAATGGACAGCGGTTCGTTCAGTCGGTTCTAACGCGGACGGTGTGACGCAAGGGAACCAACAACCAACCACGTCTAATGACCTATGAGCGACCATAGAAGACATGCGGCAACCCCCCACCAATGATGCGCCGAGCACGTGTACAATCGTAGCAACAAGTGTCTCGATGGAAATTATACATGTGTGCGAGATCAAAAATATTTACGTACAGTGGTACAGTTACTGTAAAAAATAACAATTTAATTATGTATTTTAATAAATAACATAATTATATGCAGTGGCGTATCCAAGGGGGAGATATGAGGAAAACACCCCCCCATTCCCTGGATAATCAAATTAATCAGGCGAAAAAATGAGTACAGATTAGTAATAGTAGATTCTAAAGAGTTAAATTTGAGTTCTTTTAAAATGAAAACGTAACGCGATTGTAACAATATACCAAGAGGGTGATCGTTTTCAACCTACCCCCTAGACGTATCTCTAAATTAAGTTTGATTTTTAAGTCGAGTGACATTTCCTCTTTTATTCACTTTGACTTATTAATCAAAGAATGATTTTGTTTGATTCTTTAGGATCACAAGGTTACGGCACGTAAAGACAAGACGTAGTCTTGTCATTCCCTTATACATAATGTTTTATTGCGTTTAACTTTGATTTTTAATGACCCTTTTTAATATATGTTTTGAATATTTATACCAGTTTGATGATTTCTTATCCTAGCCTCCTGCTCCACCCCCAGGAACTAACACTGGCTACGCCACTGATAACATGGGAATAAATAAAGTCATAATTTATGTGGCGCATTAATCAAATGTTGTTTTATTATTTTAGTTTAATTTTGGAAATCTCCATAGGTATATAAAAGTAAACAAATACCTACATAAAATATTGTTTTTTATCTTTCTGATTAGAAGACTATAAACGTAAATTATTTGCAATATTATGATCTTAAACACATAAATAAAAAAATTAAACCATTTTACATACCTATATTTTATTTAAAAACAGTACCTACTAAAACAATATTGTTAATTATTACTCTACAGTTTTGATCACAAGATAAAATTAATTAAAAGGATGTCTTTGTCTATTACATGCGGATATAATTATCGATTAAGTAGTTTAAAATGTAGAATGAAAGTTGGTTCGTTGAGTAACATTTGCTATCTGCTTTTTAATCTACTATTCACTATCAGTAGTAAATAGTTTAATTAATTGAATTAATAGTTTGTTGAAAGTCATTCACTAAAACTTTTGCATAGGTATTACCTGCAACCTGCATCCACACAATCTATTTGATTCGATTAAAAATTTTATGATAAATTATATACCCATATGTAGGTACGTAATCACACTAATATTATAAAGGCGAAAGTTTGTGAGTGTGTATGTTTGTTACTTCTTCACGTCTAAACGGCTGGAGCGATTTTAATAAAATTTGATATGGAGTTAGTTAGCTGACACCCTGGATTAACGCATAAGCTACGTTTTACTGCGGGAAAATATCTTATTCCCATGGGAAAATCGATGAAAATGAATTCGCGGAATATTATAAATGCGAAAGTAACTCTGTCTGTATGCTACACAATCTCGCCTAAAATTTACTAAACAGATTTAAATGAAATTTGATACAGAGATAGTCTAGAGCCTGAGAAAGGACATAGGCTACTTTTTAATGCGAAAAAAGGGTTGTAAGGGGTTGAAATAGGAAAGTTTGTGCGGAAATTCCGTAATTTTTAAAGATAGAAGCTTGAAACTTATTTTTTAGGCTTTTGATTAGATATAAATAAATACGACATTCAATATTTGTAAAAATTTTACCCTAAAGGGGATAAAATAAGCCGATGAAAGTTTTTGTGTAATGACGTCGTCCAAAAAGCTTATGGCCCAGAAAATTAAAATATTAAGTGTAAAAGGTTATAGGGGTTTTGTTTATTTGGATCAATAAAAGTAGTTGAATACTAAGCTATATAAACTATTTTAAACTATAATTAAACTATATTAATCTATAATTCTCTTCATTAGTTAATGGTTCTTTTGAATATGACACATTAAGTACAGAGAAAAAAATTACCTAACTTAAACATTTCATACCGGGTGATCGTTTTCAGCCTACCCCTTAGACGTATCTCCCGACTGAAGTGAAATATCGTTTTGAAATTTTGGTCGATTATTTTAAATGGAACCCCCCGTTTATCATCGAAACTAATTGATAATAATAAATTATTTTTGGATTTCTCTTTGAAGTTTTAGGATGGTACCAAAAAATAAGGAAAGGGTTAAAACGTGTCCTGAATATCACACTAATATTATAAAGGCGAAAGTTTGTGAGTGTGAGTGTGTATGTTTGTTCTTTCTTGACGTCTAAACGGCTGGAGCGATTTAATAAAATTTGGTATGGAGTTAGCTGACACCCTGGATTAACACATAGGCTACGTTTGACTGCGGAAAAATATCTTATTCCCATGGGAAAATCGATGAAAATGAATTCGCGGAATATTATAAATGCGAAAGTAACTCTGTCTGTATGCTACACAATCTCGCCTAAAATTTAATGAACAGATTTAAATAAAATTTGGTACAGAGATAGTCTAGAGCCTGAGAAAGGACATATGCTACTTTTTAATGCGAAAAAAAGGGTTGTAAGGGGTTGAAATAGGAAAGTTTGTGCGGAAATTCCGTAATTTTGAAAGATTTTTTAGGCTTTTGATTAGATATAAATAACTACGACATTCAATGTTTGTAAAAATTTTACCCTGAAGGGGATAAAATTAGCCGATGAAAGTTTTTGTGTAATGACGTCGTCCAAAAAGTTTACGGCCCAGAAAATTAAAATATTAAGTGTAAAAAGTTACAGAGGTTTTGTTTATTTGGATCAATAAAAGTAGTTGAATACTAAGCTATTTTATAAACTATTTTAAACTATAATTAAACTATATTAATCTATAATATTATAAATGCGAAAGTAACTCTGTCTGTCTGTGTGTTACGCAATCACGCCCAAACTACTGAACCGATTTAAATGAGAATTTGGTACAGAGATAGATAAGTAGATATAAATCTAGAGGCTTGAAACTTATTTTTTAGGCTTTTGATTAGATATAAATACGACATTTAAAGTTTGTAAAAATTTTACCCTAAAAGGGGCAAAAATAAGGAATGAAATTTTTTGTGTAATGACGTTGGCAAAAAGGTTTACGGCCCAGAAAATAAAAATATAGAAGAAAAAAATTTCAAATGCTGCCCGAAGTCACTATTCCACGCGGACGAAGTAGGTAAATAATATGGTTTTTATGTACCTACAGGGTGGTCATATTCGATATTTGTGTAGGACAACTCAGTATTTATATATATTTAAAATATTTTTCGCTGCTTTATTAATAAATAATGGTCAAACCACTAGAGTACCTAAATTAAGTGATTATTTCGCCAATAATTTACAGACTTAAGTTGTTTTGAGGATTAACCTTAAGAAGAGCCTCATCTTTATATGTATATGTTATATTTCGATTTGTAATATATTTATAAAAGCCGTTTACATAAGAAGCATAGAGTTAAGTGAGTTGAATGTTCTTACATATATGCGTTCCAAGTCCGAGCAATAAATTCAATTGAATAGTTGACTCCAACAACATTTGACTTTAATCTGAATGTTTTCTGTAATTCGTACGTATACATGTCTATGTATAACAAATACATAGATACATATTTGTAGTAGTTCCATCCCAACAACTTAAACCATTTGCATAAATTATACATATGTAAATATGTACCTATCTATAGGCGAGAACGAAAACAACTTTGGAAATACGAAATAAATAATAAAATTTAAGACACATCCTTAATACAATTTACAATGAGCTATAGTAGTAAAAATTGTGTGTTTGGTTTATTTTAGGAACATAAGGTCGCCCACAAAACAGCATAATATACAACAATTATGTAGGTATTATAATAAATAAATTCAAATACATATATGTAAATGCATATTTAAAACGGTAAATACTGGAAAACGTTAATCAAAATTTTCACAAAAAAAAAATTTTTGGACAATCTACGTAAGCCACAATCATAATATACCCAAAAACGAAGGGGTCAGAGTTCATAGACACAAATATTTATTTGTTCATTTTGTGATTCATAAAGTTTTTAAAATATATTTCCAAGTAGATGGATATTGTTAATTTTACAAAAAAAGATTAATAAAGGTAATAAATATTTCAAAAAAGGGTCGTTTATATTTTGTAATTATTGACTAAATTTAAAATTGCAAAATATGTGAAGTCGTACCAGGAGAGGAGAGGTTATAGAAATGTAACAATCCATAACAGGAATTGAGGGACCCCAAAATCTAGCTTAATATATAATATTAATAATAATAATAATAGTAATAATTTCTAAAAAGGGCTGCTTAATTTAATATTCCTTAAATCTTATCTCATTAGGAAACTTTTTCTTTATGGTTTTATAATAGGTACAATCTTCTTTCTCGAAAATTGTCCAGAAGAATAACCCCTTCTTATATTTTATTCCCTGTTCTGAAACCCCCAAATGTAGATAGTTACTTATTGTTTTTTACGTCATATTTATTTAATTAAATTAGCCAACTACCGTTCCTCTCACTTTATGTATGTCGACTTGTAGGTTAGAAAATACATAATATGTATACGTGTATTTACTCCTATATATACATTATGTTTGTATGTATGTATGTATGAATGTGGATGTGGGTATAATAAAATGCAAGTTACGTATTTTTGCACCGGTGATGATGTGCGTCCATGTGTTTTGCAATCCGCGCGTTCAGTGCTCCCATACGTCAACGCAGAAACGACTTACGTACCTATAATACATTCCACTGTAACCAGTATAGGAGTAATAATATAATTACAGCGTTCGAGAAGTCAAACGATTCCTAACATTGGCGCCACCTTCTTATTATAGATTACTTACTTATACCAAGCGCATTGACTACCTAACGACCTATTCACTCATTTTTATAGTAATACGGGTCGCCTTAAGAGATTAATTCAGGAAAATTAATCGGAGACCTCAAGCTAAATATGATACGATACACCACTGCAATTATTAAAGTATAGATACCTATCGGGTATAATGAAGAAGTATTTTAAAACTGCTTATGTAGTACCTACGTACAAAATCACTTAAAATAACACATTCGTTATTACATTTTACTTCTTTCTATTTATTGTTATAAAGATTCTCCAGCAATTACGATTCTTCAGAATTTTCATTGTTAATTATATACTAAATCTAATATGTACCTATATAAAATTCTCGTATTACAATAAATACTCCGTAACAGCTAGACCGATTTTTATGAAATTTTATAAACCTATTCAGTAGGTCTGAGAATCCGCTACTATCTATTTTTCATACCCCTAAGTGATAAAGGTTGTCCACCCCTAACTTTTTATTTTTATTTTTTGGACAAAATTCTTTATTTTTTAAGATTTGGCATTAAAAAATACATATAACCCTTAATTTTCACCCCTCTACGATCAACCCCCATTTTTTAATAGCGATATTACGTAGTACTGTAATAATCTTCAACTCTCAGTGGTCGATAACTGATCAATTATTATCAATCGATTAGTCATCCCCGCCAGGCGTCTACTGATGTCACTACTCATCCAGCAAACAGCACGGAGTGGGGATGAGAATGAAGCAGATTTTTTTAGAATGTTACAGGGACTTCAAATATGTACTAAGGAATAAAATAATGTTTTATTATAACATTTCAGAATGATTTGGCAATGTTCAAGAATGTTCAAGAATCTTGAAGATCATTCAAGAATATTCCAGAATGTTAAAAAAAAGTTAGAGAATGTTTTGAATCAATATGGGATGCTCTGGATAGTTCTAAATCCGCGAATATTCTAGAATGTTCCATCAAACGTGTGATATATTCTTACCCGAGCAACGCCGGGTATTGCTGCTAGTAGGACTTTAAAATTCGCAGTTAATTCTACATAATAAATGAGGCGCTTATAACATCATATTTAATTAGAAAGAAAATGCAAAAATACATAATGACTGATGTTCTCAATTAAAGAAAAAATACTTACCCTATGTTTACCTAATTAGTATCATTTAGATATTTATAGACGAAACAAAGGATTGATATCTGTTGTTTGTTTAAGAGAGCGGTGATATAGTTTCATATAATAACACAATACACTTTATACTTCACAAAATATGTAGGTAATTGTGCAAGAAGCGTTTTAGTATTCAGATAAAATAATTCGTAGTTGATACGGTTCCAAAATATTTTGGATTCAGACGGAAAATAATTGTTGGTTGTTAAAGTAAATACATAAATATGTAGGTACAGTGATGTTCAATGAAAATGAACAGTAGCAGACAACTTGTGAAGTAGTTCAGAATTTTATTTAGCCAGTTTACTTATGATTAGTTCATTGTGCAACTCGACAATAAATATACAGGTCTGGTAACTTACGAACTGAATACAAGAATTACACGCTTCTTTGTTGGAATATTTTATTATGTACTATTTATTAAATTAAGATAAGTCATAAGTGCATGTAATAGAATATCTCTATGTTTGGTTCGTATGTTACCAAATCTGTATAGAGAAGTAAGTGTTTTGCAGCTTCACAGATTTTTGGGATAAACCTCCACAAGGAGGTATTTAAGAAAAGTTCGGTTCCTACAGTTAACAACCGGTGGTGGTCATTACTAGAAACGGTCACACGTCAATAACAGCGACGGTTTAAAGTTGGGAGCAGCCACTCCATTTCCGGCACAGATCCAATCACACTTATTATCCACATTTTAACTAATTAATAATTTTGTAGGTTGTTGGTTTGACAAATAAAATGTTCAAAAATTATTTCTGTTTGTGTCTCAGATTTGTACATATCTATATGGTAAATGAAAGCAGCACGCTCTCGAGACGTGCTAGTTAATGTAAACATGAAGTGTTTAGTCTATTGGCCCTTTTTGGTTTTACGTTAGTTAGTTCTAAGTTTGACTTTGTCTCAAATGCATCTTCTGAAGTTTTTAATAAAAGGATATTTTAATGTTATAAAAAGAATAATTCGATGCAGTTTTATTTAAACTAAAATACCCATAATTCTAATATAGGTAATAGCTTAATTGAAGGTTTATAAATTTACTAAAAACCGGATGCAGCAATTTATTAAAAGTGACCCTTTTTTGTGGTGAATATAAGCTACTGAAAGCTACAGATGGCTGAGTGCGTAAGCGCCTTAATTCTATTACAAATAATTGAAATAAGCCACAAATGACTAATATTGGTGGCCACCACGAACGAACGACAAAAGTCACTAACGGCTACTTCTAGTGGCAACCATCAACAAATACGTGAAGACAATTATCCTCAGTTTAGTGCTATATGCTACATATTAATAGCAGAATTTGTTCTGGTAATTTTAATGTCACTCCCACATGCATCCACTGATGATCGCCAGTGGAATAGACGTAAACATACCCATAGCAGTGGGTCATTTGGTCACAAGTTGCAGTACTGCTGACCACCAGTTTATTACAATAGTATCCATTGCTAATGGTCGATATAATAAGCCACAGGTGGATGCTTCTAACTGTGGCGACCACCGGTGGTTGACTGTGTAAGCGCCCTAATTCTATTCGACTGTGAGTGGGATACCAATGATCGGTATTAGTCACTGGTGGTCACTTCTAGCGGCGACTATAAACAAATACGAGAGACAATATCCTCAGTTTGGTGCTACAAGTTGCATATTAATAAAAGAACTTGTTCTGGGAACTTTAAGGCTGCTCCTACACGCAGCCACTGATGGTCGCAATTGAAAACAACCACAGGCTGAAACAGTGTTCTCTATGAAACTCAAATTGTATTGGGTAAATACATCCATGGCAGTGTCAAGTTGCAGTTTTGTCGGCCACCAGTTTCTTACAATAGTATCATCTGTGGCCATTGTTGATGGTCGATATAATAAGCTACAGGTGGATGCCTCTAACTGTGGCGACCACCGGTGGGTGGTTGACTATGTAAGCGCCCTAATTCTATTCGACTGTGAGTGGGATACCAATGATCGGTATTAGTCACTGGTGGTCACTTCTAGCGGCAACCATCAACAAAAACGAAGAGAAAACTATCCTCAGTTTGGTGCTACAAGTTGCATATTAATAAAAGAACTTGTTCTGGCAATTTTAAGGCTGCTCCTACGTGCAGCTACTGATGGTCGCAATTAAAAAGCAACCACAGGCTGAAACAGTGTTCTCTATGAAACTCAAATTGTATTGGGGTAAATACATCCATGGCAGTGTCAAGTTTCAGTTTTGTCGGCCACCAGTTTCTTACAATAGTTTCATCTGTGGCGCTTGCTAATGGTCGATATAATAAACTACAGGTTGATGTTTCTAACTGTGGCGACCATCGGTGGTTGACTGTGTAAGCGCCCCTAATTCTATTCGATTGTGAGTGGGATACCAATGATCTGTTTTAAAGTCACTGGTGGTCACTTCTAGCGGCGCCCTATCAAAAAAAATACAAAGAGAAAACTATCCTCAGTTTGGTGCTACAAGTTGCATATTAATAAAAGAACTTGTTCTGGGAATTTTAAGGCTGCCCCTTTACATGCACCCTACTGATGGTCGCAATTGAAAGCAACCACATGCTGAGACAGTGTTCTCTAAGAAACTCAAATTGTATGGCGTAAATACATTCTTAGCAGTGTCAAATTGCAGTTTTGTCGGCCACCAGTTTCTTACAATGGTATCCATCTGTGGTCATTGTTGATGGTCGATATAATAAGCCACAGGTGGATGCCTCTAACTGTGGCGACCACTAGTGGTTGTTGTGTGAGCGCCCTAATTCTATTCCACTATGAGAGGGATACCTACGGTCAGTATAAGTAATTTTTAGTGGCTGCCATCAATACATACCTGCCATCAGTTTTGGTATTTTTAAAGCGGTTCCTACATTCAGATATTACCGGTGGTTGCTACTTTAAATAACCACCCGCTGAGGCACCGTTTTTTATGGAATTCAAATATGTAGTATCAAATTAGAGGGTAGTAGTGATCAAAACCACAGATGGTTGAGGGAGTGAGCGCCTTTATTCTTTTTCATCACGAGCTGCAAATTGTGTTTATTTTTAACGGGCATCGGTGTACACAACATGTATATACCTCTGTATTTTACACTTGTCGTAATTATGCATGTACAATTAACTTTCTTGTTTGCTAAGTCCGATTGTCAGCAAAATTTATTAGCGCCATTTGTCTGTGCCATTTATACCTACTCGTATTATTTTATTGTAAAAACAATTCATACGTTCAACTACTGAAAGCCTTGTGTTATAGCTGGTGAAATTCATTATTAATACTTGGAATACTTTTGCCGGAGGGGTATCATCGGTCACACTTTTTTATCGGTCAAAAATTATTACACATATACATATGTATGGACAGGGACGCAACCGCAAGACTTTCTCCGAATGTCATTAACTTACTATGCGATAACGGATTGTTCGAGCAATTAGTACCGGTGTGACCTTGATAATGATAAGCTTCGATGAAACCGTTTGACAAGTTCATTAGTAAAATTGGGTGAATGACTACATTATCAAGGACGCATTTTTGCATCATCGCCACTTAAAAAACAATAAGTAAATAACAAAAGGACGCACAATATATAAAGTGGGTTTTCATGGTTTTCCTAAAATTATGATTACGTGCATTACTATTATTTAATAGGAGTAATAAATTACGTGACACGCTGTATGTCTTCACAAGTTGTTGATTGAGTTCAATATTGACCAAATTGTGGTGAGGCGTTAATAGCAAACACATTGTGAAAAATAGTGTGACAATGTATTTGGAATATAAGGTGCAAAGGACATGTAAGTAAAAAAAAATATTTGAGTTTCCTAAAATTATCTACCTCAAGTTTGGTGGCTCTCAGGATGGTAGACCTAGACTTATTGGGAGGTAAGTACAAATTTTTAAAGTCTTTTATTTTTCGAAGTAGATACATACTCTGAAGTACGAGCATATATCCTCCTTTATGCATATATAAATCTAAAACAAAAAAATCAGGGAGCCAGGAGGATAAGATATTAAAGAAAAGAGAGTAGACACACTGTGGTAGTTTGATATTCTACTTGCACTTAAATGCCGTTCAAATGAAGTCATTACCACCTTATATATTAGACAAATGATGTGCTTCTGCGCTGTAAAGGTGGAAAAGGAGCGTCTCCTCTCTGTCTAACATTTTCTCATTGGCTGAGTGGGCGTGCCTGCGTGACGTCGAGCCAATGCACAGCGGCAGACAGAAAGGAAACGCTACTTTATTTGTTTCTCTTTCTGTCTCGTCCTTTTGGACGAATAGAAATATTTCATCGATCCAGTATACATTATGTCTATGAAACTAAGCACCCAATTTTATTCTTTGTGCCTTATTTTAATTTATTGGACTTTTACATATGTAGTCAACCGGCTAATAATATAATTATTTATCGAAACTTCTATTTATATCGGAACGGTTTCGTAACACAGGTATGAGAAACTGGCGCCAGTCTTGTAAGCAATAAATTTCGCTACAAAATATTCTAATTGGCTGTTTTTTAATACATGTATGTATAAAGTATAAGTCTAGAATAGATATATAAAATACATAATTATAGATACAATACTTATTATTATTATTATTATAATCGTCAGCCTTCACTTTAGAACTAATAAAAAACCTACGTACTTTTTTAAATTGATTTTTAGGTTATTTTTAACTTCGTTGCATTGTGTCGATATTTAAACTTCCGCCTATTCACTTTTAATTATGTATGCAGATATTATTTACTGGCAACGAGAATTGTGTTTAACAAATAAAAACATTTACACCTACGATCATTATGATTGAGCAAGAACGACTCTTATAAATATGTATTCTGATTATAAGGACACTGTTTTAGATCCTTTTTTAACATAAATAATAACGCCATATGTACAAATTTTAATTTTCACGACTTCTTTAAAGTAAAGTTAATTAAATGGTTACTATTTAATCTTTATTAATTGTTTAACGCTACATATAGTATTTATCGATTATTTTTTAGAATTACCTACCACATATTTCCACACCTATTACCAAATACTATCGGTGTTGCACAAATTGGTCTTACAATTTTGACAGGGCTCAGAAATATAAGGACAAATATGTTAAATTTGCTACAACCCCGATGTACTACCCCATCCTTTATGAAAGCGACGCAAGAATAATCAGAATCACAATTCTCTGATCCTAGTGAGGCAGTTTCTGGAGTACGATATGTATTGCTATAATCTTCATCTGAAATGTTATTTAATGTTTGAAAGATTGCTATGAAAGTTAGCAAATAATTTGTTGATAATTATAAATTAAAAATTAACGCAATGGGAGAGATTAAAAATAAAAAAAAAAAAAAAATATGGATAGATGAATAGCAAAAATATAAATTTACAACTAAAGACCGAAGGGGTTGGTTATTATTAAAAAATATTTGTTTCACGTAATTAAACTTCTAGTTGATTATATCTTATTTCATGTAGATTTTATTGCATTCCATTTTAATTTCATCGAATTCTAAGTAGGTACTGTTCATAAACTCTTTTCGACCCCCTCCACCCCGGTGGTCACGCTGTGTCACACTTTCTGTGACCCCCTCTGTAAATATTACGTCACAAAAACTAACCCCCCCCCCCCCGAACATGATAAATTTTGATTGATAATACACAAATTTTAATAGTCAAAAATATTTATTTTATTTTCATAATAAAATTTAAATAAATTAATAAATATCTTTTGTAACGAACAAATAAATAATATTTCTATTTATCAGAAGTCCAAGGATTCTGTAAAAATTTAGTAAAATTTTTTGACGAACGGCGAACGTCACGTTGCCGTAGACCCCCTGTTCCCCCTTGTCACATCTTGTCACACTCAGCAGGACCCCTCCCCCCCTTGTAGGCGAACGTATTTAATGAACGGCCCCCTAGGAGATTTCAAGTGAATTTAATTGACTTCCCTTTCGATTTAACTGAACTTCATTTGAATTTAATTAGGATTTTAGTTAGTGAAATCTAGGCATTTTAAAATCTATTAATGTCTATAACACAAGTGAATTTTAAATGAAAATTGAAATAAATTGCCACGAAATCTATGTAAAATCAGTAAAATTCAATCCAATTGCCAATATGGAATCAAATTAAAATCTCTTAATTATTCAAAACCCAATTCCAACGTTTCGCCTTGTGGTGTAAGGCTATCCCTGAAAAAGGAGGTTGCTTTTGAATAGGTAATTAAAGATTTTTAACAACTTGATAGCTTTAAATTTGATTCCATATTTAAATATAAATAAATATCTGTGGATCATAATAATTTTATTTTAACCAAATAATTAAAGGGATAATTTCAAAAATTACTAATTACCAAAAATGTAGTAGGCAGTACCGTCCTGTTAATACAGGATCTCTCGAAACTCCATAGATATAGTGCAACCACAGCTTGCTAGGATGAAAATAAATCGATTTAAGGGCATTTATCTATTTACCAAATTGGTTCGTTTACCCATGAGAGGGTGGCAAAGATGAGAATTAATAAAAAGTGCTTCATACAATTTTGATAAAACTTGGTTCATATAAATTGTAATATTTTCTGAAGTATAAATCAATTTACTTAAATTACGACAAGGGTGTAAATTACACTCACTTTTAGATACAATTGTTCCAAACTGTTTAAGAGAGTTGATTAATAATCTAAAAATTTTTTTAAGAAGGGAAAAAGGGGAAAAAAGGTTTTTTGCATCGATGATTTCCGACAAAAATTCTTAACAAATACAGTTTTTTGAAATACATGACTCGATGATGCATCGTACTAGGTATTTGAATAAAATTTGATATGAAAGCTACCCTAAGGAGGTACTAAATTCTGGCATGCTTATTAAGTTAATGAGGATACGCCTGGGGTGGAAATTACTCCCACCCCTAAATAAATTTGATTGGTCGGTTTATTTCTCCAATAAGGTTTTGCTAGAAATGTGTTGTTATTACCAATATTCTTGATAAAAAAATGGGTGTTTGTTTGTTTGTTCGTCTTTTATGCATTCCTAAACCATTAATCCAATAATAGGTAATAAACTTTTGGTGAGTTGTGCACACGCCCGTGAAGATTTTTGATAAAAAGAAATTTGCGAAAAAAATTGGCATAAATTATCGAGTGCTATAATGTGCCCCATGAAAGGCATTGCATTGCATGTCGAGTTAAGCTAGCAATTTATAAAAACGAAAAATTGATTTAAAAAGTAAAAGAATTCTTATTACAAGCACAAGTTAGTCCATGGTAGGTTACTGTATTCAATGATATTTATGAATCGTAGTAAAGAGAACTTTATAAGTGTTCATTCATGATTGTGATTAGTCACTGATAGATGACGCTGTCTGCCTAGTTTCAAACTAATCTTTTATTATATTTTTTTTAGGAAATCAATGTAAAACATATTAAACACTAATAAGTACCTATATAACTAACTAATAAATATAAAATAGACGTAAACAATAAAGATAATTTATCAGAAAAATTAATACAACTTACAAACAAAAAAAAACGCTTAGGTCTTTGAAGAAATATGAAAATTTTGATTTAATAAAATTAAATACTGGCGTGTTTGTGCATAATTAATTATATAAATATAGGTTTTACTTTTATTTAAATTACCAACACAACAATGTCCAATAACTAATTAGTAGTTGATTGTGATTTATACGATATCTACAGGAAGAGTAGCTTAAACTGAATTAAATTTAGTTGAATATGTCGGCATAAAAGTATTTAATACTTTAATATTATATCAAAAAATAAAAAATATGAAAAAAAGAGAAGCCATCCCTTGCGGGGATCGAACCCGCGACCTTTGGATTAGAAGTCCAACGCGCTATCCGCTGCGCCAAAGGGACTGTTGAAATGCAGACTTCACATAATCGTAGTTCAACTGAGGCCATCAGTAAGATCGCTTCTTCAGAATTAGTCGTGTTGAATATTTTTTTTTATAAAAATAACCATACAAACAACTTTTTTTGAATAAATAACTATACTCTTGTATATTGCACAATGTCATTTAATAATATTAAGTTTAGATATGTGATTTTTAAGTCGTTTTGTCAAGTTTATGTTATCTTCAGGTCCTTAATTGAGCTAAACATATGAGTGTAGGTACTTTAATGTTTATGCAATGTTTTACTTTTTGGCGCTATACTTTTTGTATTAGGTACTTATGTAACTGTAATTATGTACTGTAAATTTATATACATATGCATATCCTTTTATATTTATATTATTATGTTCATGATTAATTTAAACAGAGAAAATTAATGAACATAAATATATTGTTATTAAAAAAACTATTCTCCTGTAGAAAAGAAATTTATATTGCTATGAATTCGTTTTTTTAAATTAAAAGAAATTGCAAAAAAATAGAAATAAAAATTGTACTTCATATTAAAAAAATAATTCAGAGCAGTATTATTTTTTTTTTTCAGAAGATTAATTTTTTTAAGAACAGTATACTGCACATTGATATAGAAAAAAAATGGCAAAAAAGGAAAAATAGGTAACTATAATATATTTCACTATTTTTCTTATAGGTACCATTTTATTTATTTATTGTTTTTTTGTGAAAATATGTTGCACGGGAAGGCATTTCCATTTTCCAATTTTCAATTTTCATATCCCTGTTTGAATATAAATATCTACGAACCGAATAAGTTCAGGAATTCGTACAAACAAGGCATAAACTAGGAGCAACCTCTGTAAGCCCTCGAGGAACTTATACTGAACGAAAACCGTTATTCTTCATTTCCAATTCATTGACAATATATAAAATGGTTCCTTGAAAGTTTAAATTGAGAAATTTATATAAAGTTGGGACTTGGGAGGACGACACATATACTTATACGTATGTATATTGTACCTCCACATATCCCATCATTGTAACTCTACACGAAGATCTAGAACGCAGATGGGATTTTAACTTCGAAATTCCCTAAAATGAAACCATAATCGAAGAATTTATTCTTTGGTGTCTGTTCTAGTAGATACGTGGTATAAATTAACTAACTAAAGATAAGGACAATCTGAAACTTATTGAGTGACAAGGTACAGGTTCAGGGACCTAAACAATCACTTATTGACAGTTTTATTACTTGAGCCTCCACTTTACTTGACTCAGACTATAGGTAATATTTTTTACAGATGTAATTATCAATTTTTTCTGACAAAACTATTTTCGTTAGTAGAGCCAGTGCTGAAGCCTTTAAAAATAGTAAAAAGTGAAAAAAAAAATTATAGTAGGATGAAACCCATTGTAAAAGGAAGAGATATAACAGAAATGAAAGGAAAAATAATTTACGGGCGATCTGAGGTCGGGAAGGGAAAGGGGGTGAGTTTTTAAGGGTAAAAAACGGGTTTCCTTGATTTCCGGAAAAACTACAAGTCTTATGGAAAAAAGTTAAATGGCAAAGTTGTAGGTAATAAAAAGATCTACAACTTTTGTATTTACACTTTTTTCACATAACCTCAAAATGTATTTGAAAAATTCAAATAACCAACTTTTTAGTTTTTTATTTTTATCTTTTACAAAAAATTTTTGTTTTTCACGAAATTTTGTTAAAACTTACCTATTTATGTCCCAAACACGCTGTAATTTTTTTGATTTGAAATATTTATTTTTTCACCTTATTTTTACTTAATATCGAAAAAGCACCCTAATTTTCAATCGAAAATTCTCACATCAAAATATCTGCTTTTTTAAAAACATTGGTGGGCTTTTTCTTCTTTGAAATCTCTACTTTCTGATGGTGTGAAAAAAAATATACATTACTATGGTAAGTTTTCTCAGAAAAAAAAATAGTTGTTGTAAATATTAAAGATATGATTTTAAACAGGGAATTTTATCTAAAAAATGTGACCGCTGCTACTTTTTTCAGAAAAAAAAAGTCGATTTATTAAATTCTAATTACATTTGTGTCATGGAAAATCTCATTTTATATAAATATACATGTTAATCGTGAAAAACAGAATTTTTTTGTTAAAGATAAAAATAATAAAACCAAAAACTTGGTTATTTGAATTTTTCACATAAATTTTGAGGTTATATGAAAAAAGTGTAAATACAAAAGTTATAGATCTTTTTATTACCTACAACTTTGCCATTTAACTTTTTTCCATAAGACTTGTAGTTTTTTCGGAAATCAAGGAAAACCGTTATTTACCCTTAAAAACTCACCCCCTTCCCCTTCCCAACCTCAGATCGCCCGTAAATTATTTTTCCTTTAATTTCTCTTATATTCTCTTCCTTTTCCAATGGGTTTCATCCTACTTTAATTTTTTTTTGGTTTCACAAATAATCGATCCTGGTCTATAGGGTTAATCAATAATTTTTTTTTCAGACAACAGCTTTTATTCAATTTATTAATAGTAAGATCTATTGGCAATCAATTATTTATTACAGTTTTATTACTTGAGTCTTCACTTTACATAACTCAGACGATAGATAATACTTTTCAAAGGTATAGATATAAATTTTTCCTGACCAAACTTACCAAATGCGAGACGTTAGGGATAATTAATTTATTGTATGCGGGCAACAACTTATATTAAGTAGTGTTGTAGTAAAACCTATTTGGCAATCAATTATTATAGTTTTATTACTTGAGCCTCCATTTTACATGACTCAGACTATAGGTAATATTTTTAAAAGATGTAATTATTAATTTTCCCTGACAAAACTTTTAACAAATTTAATGTGAAACGTTAGGTAACCAATTATTTTTTGCACACAATAACCTTTATCAGTATTTTTCTATTACCTATATATTATTAAAAGCATTTTTTAATATTTACGAGATTTATTCGTAGAAAAAATTACAGCCAACTCCACCTGGCTACCACAATGTATGTATTTATGTATTTCACGCGCAAAGTTTTCTCAAGCCCATTTATTATGTTTCTAGTAGTTGAAAATAAATTTCCTTAGCCGATAAAGTATACCTACCCCTCTCGGTTCGTAATCCATTGTCCCGCCCCCTTAACAACCCTCTACGGTTGTACGAGAGAGAGTTATAAGACGGACCGTTTTCGTTTTAGTTCCCTGCTTTGCCCTGTAAATCGCCCTAAAATGTGTTTGTCTCGCGCGCTATATCCAGATATATTTTTGCATACAAGAGGATGAATGGTCCCGTCCAACCGATTCCGACTCGCCATATATCGCCTGGAATCCCGTGGGAACCCTATATTTACACTGGTTCCTCCTTCGGGCACGTTCATCGAATCTTGTCCTTCGCATTCAATAATAAGACCTCACTTTACTTTACAACTTTACTCTATCATCTATGTATGGTATATGATGATATCAAACATTCTTTTATTCGACAATTTTTCACTTATGACATTCAGAATAAAACGCGGTAAACCGAAATAAACAAAAAGGTTATTTTAAGACGGTTTTCTGAATGTTACATCATTTTTTTCTAATTGTTTGAGTACTACAGTACTTACTTAAATAAACTGCAGTCAAAATGCTTTTTTGGGGCGTTGAGAGTAAACCTGGTGACGTAGCGGAAGTTGCGTGCGCACACTAATGAAAAATTGACAGTATGAAGTTAGCAGCGTACTTTTAAGTTAACGTTACAGTTTTTGTGCCAGATCAGGACTTCTATTCTCTTTATTTTTTTCTGAATACCACCACATACTTATTAGTTTCTATGGCTAAAGTATTTTACTGTGTAAAAGTGTCAGCATCCTTAAATCGATTCCTTAGATTATCCTATTTGCAGGCGTGGCAGTGGGGCGCTAAAATACGAGCACAATTTTTAAATTTGTACATTTAACCCGCGGCAAACGGCGCGTGTTCAGCATAATCGGGTTCTTCCCGCAAATGAGTTATTCATTTTAGATTTATGGGCTTTTCACGTCAAATTCCGACAACGTTTACTTTTACGCGATAAGAAAGACGCTAACTCTCAACTTCAACCGACGCCACAAAAATATTTCTTAACGTGCCACATTTTCGACATTAAATTTCTCCATACTTACGCAAATAAAAGTAAGAAACATGTATTTTTTTGTAAAATTTAAGATTGAATGCGATCACAATTACAAACAAATAATTCTGGAGTCAAATTAAGTTTAAATATAGATAGTAATATCTTTTTTCGGTGCACCATTTTCCGATTTCTTATAAGATTTAATTTTTGGTTAAAAGACAAAGTTTATTGATGACAAATAATTATTGAAACTGAACTGCTTCACTGCTTAATTGCAAAAGTACCGCTAGACGTTCAAATCGTACATTAGTAAGGGGTTCCCCAGAATATTCGACTTATTGAAGTTGGCGCTGAATATTATTTTCGAGTTTTTAAGATATTCGAGAAAATAGAAGTTTAAGAGTTCGAGTTATCTATGTAAAAGCTACACGTATTTCTCATAGTTGATGCTGTTGCCAACCAATTTGGTTTGACTTATCAAAAATTCGATTGTCGTCTTTCCGGTTATCGAAGTTTGACTGGAATTCGTTTCAACAAGTTTAGTGAAGTACCAACTGCTGCAGCAGATTATATTAGTAATAGTGCAAAAAAAGTCACTAACTCATGAAAATTAAAATTCTAGTATGTTTTTGCTGAATTTATTACACATTTGTTCAAACTTAAAAGAGATACGCAAATTTAGAAATATTTCAAAATCCCATTAGGGTTGATCTAGAGCTAAATAGACGTAACTCCGCCCATTTTTACACAGTGCTCGAACATAAGCTCCGCCCTTCACCGTTTACGCCCATTTTATGACTCTTGAGGTTCTACATTACCTCGACTTTACGTTACTAATAACTTGATAGGCAAATTTCGTCACTATTTGAGTAATTTTTATGTAATTCAAACTATCAATAGTGACCATTTGGTGAAACATATTTAATAAATGTAATAAATAAAACACAAGTTTTTTAGATGTTTCAACAATAATTTAAT
Source organism: Agrilus mali (assembly GCA_029378335.1). Classification (NCBI taxonomy): domain Eukaryota; kingdom Metazoa; phylum Arthropoda; class Insecta; order Coleoptera; family Buprestidae; genus Agrilus; species Agrilus mali. Next base: position 5,472,951 of record CM055661.1, read on the forward strand.
GTCCTCGACAATATTGTTTCGACCCACATGTGGTCATTATCAAGAGTAAACAATCACTAAAATTAAAATTGCAAAAATGCGTATATATCTGTACATCAATGGTGGGGATACAAATCTGAAAATTGTTTTACAATTTTGTTAGTAGTAGCGGGGTGTTATTAGTGGCTAATTCTATTTGGTAATTTGTTATGTTTTTATTCAAATTTACAGCTTTCTTAATTCCGAATAATACCTCTTGGAAATTCAAATCGTTAAACCCATCAGCCCCTTTATTATATGGGCTTCCCAAAATACATAAAGTCGACAATCCACTTAGACCGGTAGTTTCGTATACTAATGCACCGGCTTACAGTTTATGCCAACTAGCAAACAAATTGATAATTAGTAATTTAGATTACAAATCAAAATTTTCAATTAAAAACTCATTAGAATTTGTTAATAAAACTAAGAACATAATAATTCCACAAAATGCGACTTTAGTTTCTTTTGATATTGTCAGCCTCTTCACATCAATACCGTTAATGGAATTAAAAACAGAACTGAAAAAGGTCATCGAAACAAGTCTTTTTTCCGGTGATGAAAAGTTAGAACTACAACTTATTATAAATACATGCTTGGAACAATCTTATTTTAAATTTAACGATAATGTGTATTTACAAAAGGAAGGTCTCCCCATGGGTTCTCCCCTTTCACCTATTCTAGCAGAACTATACATGGCTTTTTTTGAGAAGAAACTTTTTAGTACTCCCAACCCCTTAATCAAACATATTCACTATTGGTGTAGATATGTGGACGATGTGTTTTGTATTTGGTTAGGTACATCGAGACAATTAGATAATTTTTTGAAACTTTTAAACAGTTTCAACAAAAACATACAATTTACGAAAGAAATAGAACTAGATAAGTCTTTAAACTTTCTGGATTTAACTGTCTAACACTTTGATAAAAAATTACAATATAACATATATAGGAAGCCCACCACGACGGATACTGTTATACCAGCTAATTCGAATCATCTTTATAAGTCAAAGCTTGCAGTTTTTCATAGCCTTCTGCACAGAATAGTAAATATACCTCTCAAAAGTGATGATTTCGAAAAAGAATTAAATGTAATAAACCACATAGCTTTAAGTAATGGTTATAAAACTTCACTAATTACTACATTATTAAAAAAGAAAACTCACATGCTTTCTAGATCTTTACTTTTTAACACATCTACCACCAAGACTGATCATATATATTGTTCTTTTAATTTCATTAATAGTAAAATTAACCACAAAATAGATTCATTCTTCAAAAAATTCAATATCCAAGCAGTTTCCTCCAATAAAAACAACATTAAATCCTTTATTGTAAATAACAAACCCAAATCAGACCCACTACAAAAAAGTGGTGTTTATTCGTTAAATTGCGTTGATTGCAATGCAATATATATAGGTCAAAGTGGACGCTCGATTGGGATTAGGCTAAAAGAACATTTATACTCTATAAATAATAAAATATTAAGCACAGGAATGGCAGAACATTGTGTTGTCAATAACCATAAATTAGATAAGGCCAAATTATTACATTCAGCTTCAAAAAGTAAAAAATTAAACCTTTTGGAATCCCTATAAATTAAGAAAGCTGTAAATTTGAATAAAAACATAACAAATTACCAAATAGAATTAGCCACTACTAACACCCCGCTACTACTAACAAAATTGTAAAACAATTTTCAGATTTGTATCCCCACCATTGATGTACAGATATATACGCATTTTTGCAATTTTAATTTTAGTGATTGTTTACTCTTGATAATGACCACATGTGGGTCGAAACAATATTGTCGAGGACATTAAATTATTGTTGAAACATCTAAAAAACTTGTGTTTTATTTATTACATTTAGTAATTTTTATGTTTTGTAACTCACTAACTTTATTAGTAACCTCAACACCTTTTATTCGATTTTGTTTCCTTCTTAATATTATCCGTTATTTAATTTAAAGGTAACAAGAACTTTTTATGAGACTCACTGAACAGTGAACAACTTATTTTTAATCCTATTGACCTAATTGTTATCCCAATCCTCTTTTGAATATTGCTTAGTTTTATGAAGTCAATTCTTTTCAAGTTATTAGCATTTTCTAAGCAGAATTTCACTTTTAATTCAAATTTTTCTAATAGCAAAAGCTCCTTTACAGATTGAATTAGGTTCTTATAAAACTTTTTAAGAGTTGAACCAGTTTTGTGACTTTTAAAATTGAAAAAGTCGAACATTTGGTTAGAAAGATCATCGAAAAATATTTTGAAGTCCTTTTCGTGTATTTCGAGATTGATTTTTACAAATAATTTTTTAGGAAACAAAAAAGTAAAACAAAAAGTAATGTAAGAAAATTAAAATTCTTTAATTCAAAAAGTTTCAACCCAAATTTCTTGTAGTGGGTGTAGTAAATATCCAGAGGCGGATTTACCAGCAGGCTGAAGCCTAAATCGACAAATTTATGCTTAGTTTTTGTAAATGGGTATTTGTATGTATTTATTTTATGTTGCAGATCGATAGATGTAGGTATGTAATATAATTTTTCAGTGCACCACTTTCTACTTTTTTATAAGATTAAATTTTTTAAGCTTTTAAAGTACGTTTTGATGACAAATAATCAGAGAAACTGAACTGCCTCACTGCTTGCATAGTACTACTATTAAAGAGAGACGTTAAAATCGTACATTATTAAGGGATTCCCCCAGACAATTCGACTTACTGAAGTTGGAGCCAGATGTTATTTTCAGTTATTAAGATATTCGAGTAATAGAAGTTCTAGAGTTCTAGTTATCATGTAAAAGTTACACATATTTTTCACAGTTGATGCTATTGTCAACCCATTTGGTTCGACTTATCGATCTTCGAGTTATTGGAGCATCACATTCTGTATATTTTCTTCAAAAATAGTAGCCTTCAAATATGCGACACTATAGCTACATTAGTAATCAAATTATGGAAATCTCGTTGTTGTCGTCACTTTCATTTCGTAGATTTCCTTTGTTTTTTGTTTGTTCTTTTAGGAACGCTTTTCGCGTCGTGTGTCGTTTTCATTGTCGCCGATGCCTAGCATTGCACCCGGCGCCGCCGCCAAACGAGACGTCGTCGTCGTCGAGAAATGTCGGCGATCCTTTCTAAACCGAGTTTGTCTCATCCGGGTCGTAACAAATTAGGTAAAGCAGCGACGCAAAGGCCGCAGAACGAATCGTAATGAATTGGAATTTAAAATCAAAGCTCTCGAAGAGTTAACCTCGTAAAGTTCGTCACAGGCGGCGACGGAGGAATGGGCGACGCCATCGAGGTCCCTTGACGACCTGTCAAACGTCAATTCCACCCCTCAACATCCCTGAATGAAAAAAATACCTTGTACTTATGCACATAAAATTAATTTTGAACTTTTTTGGGATTCTCCTAGGAAGCGTGTTTGCCCATTCAACTATTTTTTTGTAGGTATGTCACAATTATTTTTTCATTATTGTATGAAAAAAATAATATTATTTTGAAATCCACTTACAAGTGTATCTACTTAATTTGTTCCACAGATCCAAAAGGTTATCTTCAGATAGGTTCCCCAAAGCTTAAATTAGACGAGTCCTGAAGTCGTAATGCATCGAAATCATTTAATAATCGAATATTTATTTTCATGTGTTTATTTACATTTACTTGTGACCTAGCAAAATGCCTGGAAAGCTTCAACCATCGACCTACTATTTGAATACTTTTTTCCTGTCTCGCAAATGTCTTTTTTCAGGAATTTATAATATTAAAATCAAGGAATATTTATTCTTCTAATAGAGAATTGACGTGTAGCGATATAACATTGTCGGTAAACGATAGAGGAATTGATGTGTTTATGGTATCGGTGGCAACGCGATCGTCACCGTAAAGCTCGGAGGCAAAGGAGGCAAATGGCTGAGCCGGAATCGTCATTTGCTCCTGGGCGCGGGCGCCCTAATGACTTTAGCATAAAATTCTTGAATAATACATCGCGCACTTTATCCATTTTCGCAAGTCGCGCAATTCGCTCTATGAAATTTCGCAAACAACTTCTTGCATTCAACCCGTCGGTGCTGGCGACACGTCGCGCCCCGTCGCCTGGAGCCCATCGACACCACCCTTCATTGTTACTCTCGCACCACACGACGCGACGCCACGTTTCGGTCTATCTAATTTACGTATTCATATTTATTTTACATACATCAATACATACCTATTGGTTCACGTGGCTACTACCATTTAAGAGAACGGGAATGGCAAAGTGTTATCTGAGACTTTGGAATGTATGTATTTATGATTTTTAGAGATGTATGAGAATTAAATGAGTTTAATTGCAAATTTTTATTAATATTTATCGTCCTACAGTGCCGAGGAAAGTTTTCATCAAAGGTCTCTTTCTTCTAAAGAATTTCAAACTCATCACTTGCACCTTCTGTATTCAAAATAATCACTTTAAATGAGCTTAAAACCTTTTTTCTTGAAATATATGTCAAAAAGTATGGGTCCATTTGACTATTGAAAAGAATTTGGACACTTGAAGCATATTTCTGATTTTAAGAGACGTGCAGATTTTGAAAATTTAAAACTGTTATATTTTTTTAAAAATTTTTAAGGTCACTCATTTCTTAGCATTATCATCCTTAAGAGTCGAAGAACTTTCTTCTAAAGAGTCCCAAAGCTCTATGAACAAAACTTGAAATCTTCCCTTGCCCCTTGAAGCTCCAAGCTGTTTCAAAATGCAGAGACGTTTTGAATTAGAAGTAATCACTTTCAAAAATTAAGGGAGAAAGCTTCAAGCACTTTAAATGAGTTTGAAGCCTTTTTTCTTGAAATATATGTCAAAAAGTATGGCTACTTTTGACTATTGAAAAGAATTTGGACACTTGAAGCATATTTCTGATTTTAAGAGACGTGCAGATTTTGAAAATTTAAAACTGTTATATTTTTTTAAAAATTTTTAAGGTCACTCATTTCTTAGCATTATCATCTTTAAGATTCAAAGAACATTCTTCTAAAGAGTCCCAAAGCTCTAAGCAACAAACTTGAAATCTTTCCCTTGCCCCTTGAAGCTCCAAGCCTGTTTCAAAATGCAGAGACGTTTTGAATTAGAAGTAATCACTTTCAAAAATTAAGGGAGAAAGCTTCAAGCACTTTAAATGAGTTTGAAGCCTTTTTTCTTGAAATATATGTCAAAAAGTATGGCTACTTTTGACTATTGAAAAGAATTTGGACACTTGAAGCATATTTCTGATTTTAAGAGACGTGCAGATTTTGAAAATTTAAAACTGTTATATTTTTTTAAAAATTTTTAAGGTCACTCATTTCTTAGCATTATCATCCTTAAGAGTCGAAGAACTTCTTCTAAAGAGTCCCAAAGCTCTATGAACAAAACTTGAAATCTTCCCTTGCCCCTTGAAGCTCCAAGCTGTTTTCAAAATGCAGAGACGTTTTGAATTAGAAGTAATCACTTTCAAAAATTAAGGGAGAAAGCTTCAAGCACTTTAAATGAGTTTGAAGCCTTTTTTCTTGAAATATATGTCAAAAAGTATGGCTACTTTTGACTATTGAAAAGAATTTGGACACTTGAAGCATATTTCTGATTTTAAGAGACGTGCAGATTTTGAAAATTTAAAACTGTTATATTTTTTTAAAAATTTTTAAGGTCACTCATTTCTTAGCATTATCATCCTTAAGAGTCGAAGAACTTTCTTCTAAAGAGTCCCAAAGCTCTATGAACAAAACTTGAAATCTTTCCTTGCCCCTTGAAGCTCTAAGCCTGTTTCAAAATGCAGAGACGTTTTGAATTAGAAGTAATCACTTTCAAAAATTAAGGGAGAAAGCTTCAAGCACTTTAAATGAGTTTGAAGCCTTTTTTCTTGAAATATATGTCAAAAAGTATGGCTACTTTTGACTATTGAAAAGAATTTGGACACTTGAAGCATATTTCTGATTTTAAGAGACGTGCAGATTTTGAAAATTTAAAACTGTTATATTTTTTCAAAAATTTTTAAGGTCACTCATTTCTTAGCATTATCATCCTTAAGAGTCGAAGAACTTTCTTCTAAAGAGTCCCAAAGCTCTATGAACAAAACTTGAAATCTTTCCTTGCCCCTTGAAGCTCAAGCCTGTTTCAAAATGCAGAGACGTTTTGAATTAGAAGTAATCACTTTCAAAAATTAAGGGAGAAAGCTTCAAGCACTTTAAATGAGTTTGAAGCCTTTTTTCTTGAAATATATGTCAAAAAGTATGGCTACTTTTGACTATTGAAAAGAATTTGGACACTTGAAGCATATTTCTGATTTTAAGAGACGTGCAGATTTTGAAAATTTAAAACTGTAATATTTTTTCAAAAATTTTTAAGGTCACTCATTTCTTAGCATTATCATCCTTAAGAGTCGAAGAACTTTCTTCTAAAGAGTCCCAAAGCTCTATGAACAAAACTTGAAATCTTTCCTTGCCCCTTGAAGCTCCAAGCCTGTTTCAAAATGCAGAGACGTTTTGAATTAGAAGTAATCACTTTCAAAAATTAAGGGAGAAAGCTTCAAGCACTTTAAATGAGTTTGAAGCCTTTTTTCTTGAAATATATGTCAAAAAGTATGGCTACTTTTGACTATTGAAAAGAATTTGGACACTTGAAGCATATTTCTGATTTTAAGAGACGTGCAGATTTTGAAAATTTAAAACTGTAATATTTTTTTAAAAATTTTTAAGGTCACTCATTTCTTAGCATTATCATCCTTAAGAGTCGAAGAACTTTCTTCTAAAGAGTCCCAAAGCTCTATGAACAAAACTTGAAATCTTTCCCTTGCCCCTTGAAGCTCCAAGCCTGTTTCAAAATGCAGAGACGTTTTGAATTAGAAGTAATCACTTTCAAAAATTAAGGGAGAAAGCTTCAAGCACTTTAAATGAGTTTGAAGCCTTTTTTCTTGAAATATATGTCAAAAAGTATGGCTACTTTTGACTATTGAAAAGAATTTGGACACTTGAAGCATATTTCTGATTTTAAGAGACGTGCAGATTTTGAAAATTTAAAACTGTTATATTTTTTTAAAAATTTTTAAGGTCACTCATTTCTTAGCATTATCATCCTTAAGAGTCGAAGAACTTTCTTCTAAAGAGTCCCAAAGCTCTAAGCAACAAACTTGAAATCTTCCCTTGCCCCTTGAAGCTCCAAGCTCGTTTTTAAATGTAAAGACGTTTTGAATTAGAAGTAATCACTTTCAAAAATTAAGGGAGAAAGCTTCAAGCACTTTAAATGAGTTTGAAGCCTTTTTTCTTGAAATATATGTCAAAAAGTATGGCTACTTTTGACTATTGAAAAGAATTTGGACACTTGAAGCATATTTCTGATTTTAAGAGACGTGCAGATTTTGAAAATTTAAAACTGTTATTTTTTTTTCAAAAATTTTTAAGGTCACTCATTTCTTAGCATTATCATCTTTAAGATTCAAAGAACATTCTTCTAAAGAGTCCCAAAGCTCTAAGCAACAAACTTGAAATCTTCCCTTGCCCCTTGAAGCTCCAAGCTCGTTTTTAAATGTAAAGACGTTTTGAATTAGAAGTAATCACTTTCAAAATTAAGGGAGAAAGCTTCAAGCACTTTGAATGAGTTTGACGCCTCTTTTCTTGAAATATATGTCATAAACTATGGCTTCATTGGCTACTGAAAATAATTGGGATACTTTTGATATCATAAGAATCCAATGCACATAATTTTAAGGTTTTATTAATATTTGAGGATTCTCCCTCCCCTCCCCTCCAGTGTCGTAGAATTCTGTCACGGAATGGGGGCCAGCCAAACACTGAACCCACACTCCTTACTTTTTGAAACAAGTAATTCGTTTATTACTTATCCTTAATTTCAAGTATGATGCTCCATTAAGCCCTAAAATAACTGGAAGCACATTTCCAAGCACTAAAGAAAGCTCTTTTTAGAAATTGATAGATGCAGACATTTAATTTGGAAAAATAGAAATGAACTTCCCGGCGATGAAGTTCGCTGGGAACAAAAAAAAGGATCGGTTGATAAGTTTCCTGTTAATTCTCGAACGTTGGTTGCTAAGTGAATTTCCTCGCGGAGAAAGAGAACGACGGACGAGAGCGAGTAAAAAGAAAGGACCGTCGCCGTTCTTCGGAGTTAAATAACTGGGAAATAGTAGTAGGACGAAGACAATTACATTAGGCATTATTCGAGTTATTTCTATTTGTTATTGCCGCTACAGCAACTGGTAACTGTGTTAGGGCCCTTGCTGATTAGATTCCGTCTTTGTCCGCTCTGGTTAACGTTTACTAGTCTCGACTTCTAATTCCGCCAATTTCGCTACTACACCACCACCTCCACCAACACATTCTCTCTCTAATTTCGAATGTGTTGATTGTCCTTAGGATCCAGTCGTCTGATGGTCTACTACATAGTACTCTCGCTCGTTGCCGAACAAAATAAAAACAATTTGATATCAAAACCAATTTGAAGAAAGTCACTACATATTTATGAATGTAGTACATATGTAGGTAATGACTATACTAACATTGATGGGATCTGGTTAATTTTATCATTGACAAAAATAATTTTAAAAGTGTGATATTTACAGTGGCGGATGATGTACACATTTGCCACCAGTAGACTATTGAAATTTTGCCTCCCCTATCGACCTTTACAATTCGATAACTTACTTTACAATCATATTAATTACAATTTTTTATCAAGGAAATTGTAACTTCATGATTTGTGAACTATTGTCCTAATAACGCCACCATTTTCCTGTAATTAGAATGATTGTGAACGAGGAGATTGATGTGTCAGTTACTAAATTATTTTTACAACCTAACGATTCGGTTAAGATTGTATAAGAAACAGTTTTTTTTTTTGGGGACTCTTATGAGCTAATAAAAGCTCAATTACCTATATACTACTAATAAGGTGGTATAAGGTAGGTATGCCTTGATACTACTTACACAATAATACGTTATTAAATAATTTTTATTTTGCTTATTATAGTGTAAAAACAACATATTCAATTATCTGGCAAAAATCCAAGTGACAACGATGAAATTCAATTAAATAACTTATGAACTTTTTACAATACCTTTTTGAGCGATTTTCTATTCGCAAAATCATCAATCAATTATATCGTCGTATGAAATGTTATTTAATAGTTTTAATTCTATGCACAAAAGAGCTGAGGCTTTTAGTTTTTCCAGACTTAAGGTAGATTTAGATCATTTTTCTCCCGTTTTAAGCAAGTAAAGCTTCTCTCAAGCGAACATTTTGCTACATGTACATAATTGGTGAAACATAATAACATTTAGCCACAAAAATGTGAATCATTTTAGATTCTATAAAATATAATAAAAATTTTGCTCTTAAAGTTACCATCCGGATATTAACTACACCCAAGGAAACTTGGGTTGAAACATTCTGAATTAAATAATTTTAGTTTTCTTACATTAGTTTTTGTTTTATTTTTTGTTTCCTAAAAATTTTTTTGTAAAAATCAATCTCGAAATACACTAAAAGGACTTCAAAATATTTTTCGATGATCTTTCTAACCAAATGTTCGACTTTTTCATTTTAAAAGTCACAAAACTGGTTCAACTCTTAAAAAGTTTTATAAGAATCTAATTCAATCTGTAAATTAACTTTTGCCATTAGAAAAATTTTAATTAAAAGTGAAATTCTGCTTAGAAAATGCTGACAATTTGAAAAGAATTGACTTCATAAATCTAAGCAATATTCAAAAGAGGATTGGGATAACAATTAGGTCAATAGGATTAAAAATAAGTTGTTCACTGTTCAGTGAGTCTCATAAAAAGTTTTTGTTACCTTTAAATTAAATAACGGATAATATTAAGAAGGAAACAAAATCGAATAAAAAGTGTTGAGGTTACTGATCAAGTTAGTAAGTTACAAAACATAGAAATTACTCAAATAGTGACGAAATTTGCCTATCAAGTTATCAGTAACGTAAAGTCGAGGTAATGTAGAACTTCAAGAGCCATAAAATGGGCGTAAAAGGTGAAGGGCGGAGCTTATGTTCGAGCACTCTGTTATTATGGGTGGAGTTACGTCTATTTAGCTCTAGATCAACCCTCATGGGATTTTGAAATATTTCTAAATCTGCGTACCTATCTCTTTTAAGTTTGAACAAATGTGTAATAAGTTCAGCAAAAACATACTAGAATTTTTATTTTTATGAGTTAGTGACTTTTGCACTATTGTTAATATAATCTGTTGAAGCAGTTGGTACACTACTTGTTGAAACGATAACTGGATAGACGAATAAAATTGGCTGGCAATAGTGTCAATTATTAAAAATTGGTGTCTCGAATTCTTGAACTTCTATTACTCGAATATCTTGAAGATGAACAACTTCGGTAAGTCGAATTTTCTAGGGGAATCGCTTAAAAATGTATGGTTTTAACGTCTCTATTTAATAGCGGTACTATACCAGTAGTAGTAGTAATTTTAGCCACTCCCTTCAATTGTAGTTTACCTTTTATATTATTATAATTAATTTTGTATAGTTGCATTTCGCCCGTACGTTATGTGCTTCTAGTAAGTCCCAAGGAAGTTTCATTTGATGACAAAATAATTTCAAAACGGTCCTTGTATAATATTATCTTTTACTTCTAACATCACAGAGGCAAGTAACGAGTTAACGCATACAGGACGCATCCAAAACGATTCTCAAATTACACAAATCGCTTCACAATCACGAGAACTGACATCATTCGGGTCCTTCCACAACCACCACCCTCGCCACCTCCACTTTTTCGCATCCCTTCGGTGTTTAGCCATAATAAACCGTGCAGGAATCCATCCATCTATACATTCCACTCCCCCACCCAAAAGGGTCCTCGTCGTCGCGACGCGCCGTGGTTACTCGGATTCCCCGGCTCCGGCCGGTGTCGGTATCCGGATCGCCCGAAGTTTCGACGTGATTCCAGCACGACGGCCGTGGCGTATGCGGATCCGCCCCCTGCGCAAACGGTTTACCACGCGTCCCAACATCCAACATGCGCCTCCCACTTGCAGCCTCCTCATCTTAGCGATATCTCGCGTTTTCATCTGTTGTTTTGACGACGTCGCGACGATAAGCGCCTTTTCGTCGGAAACCGCGCGGCGACGGAAAGTCCGGGAAAATCCGGAAAAACGCACCCCCTCAAGCACGAAAAACGCTATTATACATACTCTATTGTACTGTTAATGTGGTGAAATTAAGTATGATTTTGAATCGGTGGTGAGTTTTTGAACTGTCCTACTGTTGGGGTGAAAATTGACCGTTTTTTGAAAAAGAAACGTTGGGGGTCATCCCCATAGTCAGCATCACGATTTTCGGGGAAAGTCATAAGGTAGGATACGATTCCATATCATTCTTTAAAAATAAAAAAATTGTAATGGAACACAGACTATTTGGCATTGCTTATAGTAATAAACATATTTTGAAAAGTAACCTAATTGAAAAATCTTCAAGAGAAAAATAAGTGAAGTGCACTTTTCCTTTTTTTATGATGTATATGTGGAGTAACATGTCAAATAAAGAGTTACTTAAAAGAAATACAAAATTAATTTGTGTTTTTAATTTTTAAAAAGGTATTTAATACCTTCGGGGATATTGCAGAAAATGTGCATGTGCAAAAGCAAAATTCCGCCTTAGCTTCTATTTTATAAAATTATAATTGATAAGAAAATTCCTGAATTTTGTATATTTTTTTAATATTTTAGTATCACCCCACTAGATAACTGATGTTACAGTACTTGTTCAATGTTGATGAGAATAATATCTACTATATTAGCCCTACTGTTATGAATTTTAAATAATATTTTATGTATACCTCACAAATAAGGGTTTAGGTTAAATAGAACCATTACTTATATTCAATTTAAGAGTAAAAAATATAAGCACTAATTTTGATTCAAACCGGGGATGCATTTGGATCTATTATATCAATAGTTCTACATATACATAGAGAGGTATAGTTTACCCCCAGATATAGTGCGGTTGCGATTTTGAGTTCTTGAGTGGTTTACAATACTCACTGATGATGTTATAAATAATAGTCATTTAGATAGTATTTGTATCTCAACAGCCAGTGTTATTAAGGTCCGTTTCAGGTTAAATTGTTATTTCAAAGAAACTGTTTCGTTATACATATATTTAATGTCTTATAGAAAAAAAAATTATTTATTTTTATCAATATGCATTTACAGAATATAATATTTTTCCTTAATATTTTTTTATACATATATTTAATGTCTTATAGAAAAAAAAATTATTTATTTTTATCAATATGCAGTTACAGAATATAATATTTTTCCTTAATATTTTTTTATACATATATTTAATGTCTTATAGAAAAAAAAATTATTTATTTTTATCAATATGCAGTTGCAGAATATAATATTTTTCCTTAATATTTTTTTGTATTAAAAATCTAGATATAATCCTAGGTCTATTTAATATATCTTTAAAATACGGATCTGATATGTGTCAAGAAAGGTTCTTTTTATGACTATTTACAGTTTGGGTCTCTTAAAAGTTAAATAGCAATCAACTCATAACTGCAGTAAATATTCAATTCGTATAGAAATCTGTTTTTGTGATTTATAACATTCTAAATAAAATAAAGAAATTTTAACGCAAAGACGAGTCAAATAATTTAGGTCTCTTAAGTGTTTCGCAAATCTGTCCGAAACAGTAGTGGACCCACGGGGAAAGATCTACAGGTCCGAACTGCCCTCCAGAATCATGAAAATCACAATTCGGCCCTGAGTAGACACAGACCGTTTAGTATGCTTTTACCACCCCTTTTAGATATCGCAATATATATAAAAAGGTTTTCTAGTACATGAAGGTTGTGCTTAAGTTTTAAGAATTGCGCAAATTCGTCTGAAATAATGACAGATCCATGGGGAAAGAAGTTTAGTTGCGGACCTGCTTTCGGGCTGGGAAAAATAAAAATTCAGGCCAGAATTTTTTTTTATAGTTGAAAGCAACATCCCGTTTATTTCGAAAACCTATAGAAACTTTTGCCCACCATTTCGCCAAGTATAAGTAGCAATTGTGGTTGGTAACTTCAGGGTACGTATTTGTGACGGCTGTATATACTGAGATTGGTAGAAGGAAAGATATACAGGTCCGGACTTCCTTTCGGAATCACGAAAATCACAAGTCGGCCTTGAGTAGACAGAGACCGTTCAGTTTGTTTTTAACCATTCCTTTTAGATGTCGCAATATACAAAAAGATTTTCTAGTATATTAAGGTGGTGTTAAAGTTTTAAGAATTGCGCAAATTCATCTGAAATAATGACAGATCCTGGGGAAAGAAGTTTAAGTCCAGATCTGCTTTCAGGCTTAGAAAAATAAAAATTAAGGCCAGAATTGTTCATTTTATAGTTGAAAGCAACATTTCAGCTTCTTATGATATGCGGAGATTGTTTTCCTTTCGGTTAGAAAACTTTTAGAGACTTTATCCAACATTTTGCTAAGTATAATAAGTACCAATTGTGGTTGGAATCTTCGGGAAACGTATTGGTGACGGTTGTATCGACTAAGATTGGTAGATTTTTCTACAAAATTAAGTTAGGTAATTTTTTTCTCTGTACTTAACGTGTCATATTCAAAAGAACCATTAACTAATGGAGAGAATTATAGATTAATATAGTTTAAAATAGTTTATATAGCTTAGTATTCAACTACTTTTATTGATCCAAATAAACAAAACCTCTATAACTTTTTACACTTAATATTTTAATTTTCTGGGTCATAAGCTTTTTGGACGACGTCATTACACAAAAACTTTCATCGGCTTATTTTATCCCCTTTAGGGTAAAATTTTTACAAACATTGAATGTGGTATTTATTTATATATCCAATCAAAACCCTAAAAAGTAAGTTTCAAGCTTATATCTTTAAAATTACGGAATTTCCACACAAACTTTTCTATTTCAACCCCTTACAACCCTTTTTTCGCATTAAAAAGTAGCCTATGTCCTTTCTCAGGCTCTAGACTATCTCTGTACCAAATATCATTTAAATCGGTTCAGTAAATTTTAGTCGAGATTGTGTAGCATACAGACAGAGTTACTTTCGCATTTATAATATTCCGCGAATTCATTTTCATCGATTTTCCCATGGGAATAAGATATTTTCCCGCAGTAAAACGTAACCTATGTGTTAATCCAGGGTGTCAGCTAACTTCATACCAAATTTTATTAAAATCACTCCAGCCGTTTAGACGTGAAGAAGTAACAAACATACACACTCACAAACATTCGCCTTTATAATATTAGTGTGATGTGAACCCATTATGAATTAACAAATAATGCTTATGGTCTAATTTATAATTAAAACCTTCTCTGGATCATAAGCAAAAATGGATTTTCGGTTTAGCCCATATCGTAGGACTTTTTTAATAAGGTCAGAGAGGGGGATATCTTTACATACCATAACCTATCATATATATAATATCATTAACATCGTTTTGTCCAGTTTGGCCAAATTTTAACGTGATAGGTAGTTTAGATTTAGGTGCGTAGTGGATACAAAATAGACGATCTATTGTATTTATTTATTAAATCTGCGTTTTCCCAAGCACTATCACATAAAAACTTATGTAGGTACCATATTTTATTTCCGGACGAAAGTGACAACTACGATATGTACAGGCATATCTATAATTTTATCACTGAACCAAGACAATACTAATTGGTGCTAACAAATTGCTAATAATAATAAATAAGTAGGTGCTTAAAATAGAAAAAGAAATATCCGACGATCAAAGGGCACAAACTTTAATCCAATAGAGCTAGTAGAGCATGCAAATGGGGTACAAATTCGATAACGTTTGAGATGCAATTCGGTCAAGTGACGATGGTGAGAATGTCACGAAAATAGAGGGGAGGTTGTAGCATTGTAGGGATAATATAAGGGTCTGTCATTAGAGTCATACAATACGATAATTATACACCGACGATGAGACGGAATAATAAGCCACTGCTCTTCTATGCACAACCGTAATCCACTAAATATTTAGAACTAACAATGTGTAAATTAAATAACCATTTTTGTAGTCAATGATGGTATGTATTAAATAAAAACTGTTGGTGGTTGAAAATAAAATAAAATTTATATTAGGATAAATATTTATATAAAAAAAATAACTTTTGTCATTTCATCAGTCTTCAAATTTTAATAGGATAAAATAAATACATAATCAAAAAATTATATTCAATGCCAGAACAATTTTTTTTAATATAAATATTTATAGCGTTCTGTTAACAATTAGGAGAGATGTAAATGTTCTGGCAAAAATCTATGAAGAGAAAATAGTGTCAAAAGTAATTTCCTAAAATTTTATGACTGATACTTTAGTTAAAATGAATCTTATTTCTTACCCTCCTTAAAATTTTAGGGTAGTCTACCCCGGCGACAGAGGGCTGTCAGAAGTGGCTTTTAATTTTCAGTAGGTACAGAGGATTGACTGTGGAAAATTTCGTGACTTTTGAAATGACCGCCTAAAATTGGTCACTGGCTCTCCCTCTATTAAGGTGCATTGAACATTTTAGTTTTTAGGACGTCTTGATCACTGGGTCACAACATTAGCTAGTATTTATTACTCGTAGGTTACGGTTACCTTAGCTTTTATTTCACTTCAGTCCCTAAAGTATTTCGTGTTTTGCCGTTGGGGTTTGAGCTATTTAGTACGTTCAACAATTCCGCCAAAGTTTTCCAGTTACTTAGATTCACGTTTAGGTACTATTTATTATTAGGTACATACAAAAAGAAGTGTCAGATTTTCACGGTTCTCACCATAACGCAAAACGAGAAGGGTAAGGCGATTTATGTCTTCATTTATTAAATAATAATCAGATCGTACCAACTGCAGAGGTACCTACGTATAAGTAGGTAGGACAACAACAATATTGCCGCTAACAACAAACAAACAAACAATACGCCCACAGATTCCATCAGCACTTGAACAACGAGTTGTAAATGCGATTAGGCGATAAGAACGCGGGCATGCAGGAAACGATCTTTTGTCTCATGTTCCAAGGCCTGCAGGCTGGTGTTATATTAATTACTTAAACGGTGGTAGTTTTGGTGGTGATGTGATGGCTGGTGCTGACAGTGGTGATGCAAGAAACAAAAAGGGCGATTGAGAAGGTGCGATACTTCTTCTTGCATGATGGTTCATTCGAATTCTTCAGGTTTGAATGTTAAACAGGGAGTTTTATGGTGGTCTTGTATTTTGATGACCAAAAATAGTTTTGGTCAGAAGTTGAGTTAAAAATCTTACTTATCTTTTAATTTTACTTTTTTATTATTTTTTTCCCACTTCACTTTATAACTATTTATTAAATCGAAAACCAAATAATGACCCTCATGATCCGTTTACGATACACACAACTTGAATAGAACGAGAAGGAGTTGAAAAGGGTGGTGACACAATCGTGGCAGATAATAAGCATACGCGGCGAGACGTATTGTGCGTGAAATTTGTTTGTGCACACGTATATACGTATTAGAAAAAGCGAGAGCTGGAGCGAGGATCACTCGAGTATTTGTCCAAGTGAAAAATACGATTGTGCGATCGTAATCGACCATTGAGAGGCGATGGGCCGAAAATAATTCGTTGCATTCGATTATTGTCCTAATACAATTACGACAATTAGCCCATGAGGGTAGGAATTTGTTAAGTATCTGTGTTAAAACCTTTTGGTGTTATGATATACGTATTTGAAATGATGAAAAGATGCAAAATTAGGACTGTTTTAAGTAACGTGGGGGCTTACGGCCCTTATTTATATATAAGAGACTATAGGTAAGAATAGCGAACAATGTAGATATAATTATTGTATTATCAGTTTCTTTTGAATTTTGTTATTTCTTCATTATTTCAGATTTCTGTACGCCAGGAATATTTATGTAGGAATAGTATCTTTGAAGGCGGTTTTACTCAAAAGCAAAAGATATGCCAAAATAATTAGGTAGAAGAGCCAATCCCACCCATAAAACTTTATTTATCTTAGGGGCATTTAAAATAACACACACGTTATTTAATCTGTGAATATAAAATTTTTTAGTGTTTACTAGCTGCAATGCCAAGAATATATCACACATTTGATGGAGTATTCCCAAAATAAATGGGGCACACCCTAAAACATCTTCTATTGATTCAAAACATTCTTTAAAATTTTTGAATATTCTGGAACATTCAGATTATTCTGGAAAGATTTTGATGGTCCTAGAACATTCTCCATCATTCCAAACCATTCTCGTAAAATCGAGAACATTCTACATCTTGTAATGATTCAAAACATTCTCTACCATTTTGCAATATTCTGGAACATTCAGATCATTCTGGAAAGATTTTGATGGTCCTGGAACATTCTCCATCATTCCAAACCATTCTCGTAAAATCGAGAACATTCTAGAACATCTTGTAATGATTCAAAACATTTTCTACCATTTTTGAATATTCTGAAACATTCCGATCATTCTGGAAAGATTTTGATGGTCCTGGAACATTCTCCATCATTCCAAATCATTCTCGTAAAATTGAGAACATTCTAGAACATCTTGTAATGATTCAAAACATTCTCTACCATTTTTGAATATTCTGGAACATTCAGATCATTCTGGAAAGATTTTGATGGTCCTGGAACATTCTCCATCATTCCAAATCATTCTCGTAAAATTGAGAACATTCTAGAACATCTTGTAATGATTCAAAACATTCTCTACCATTTTTCAATATTCTGGAACATTCAGATCATTCTGGAAAGATTTTGATGGTCCTGGAACATTCTCCATCATTCCAAATCATTCTCGTAAAATTGAGAACATTCTAGAACATCTTGTAATGATTCAAAACATTCTCTACCATTTTTGAATATTCTGGAACATTCAGATCATTCTGGAAAGATTTTGATGGTCCTGGAACATTCTCCATCATTCCAAACCATTCTCGTAAAATCGAGAACATTCTAGAACATCTTGTAATGATTCAAAACATTTTCTACCATTTTTGAATATTCTGAAACATTCCGATCATTCTGGAAAGATTTTGATGGTCCTGGAACATTCTCCATCATTCCAAATCATTCTCGTAAAATTGAGAACATTCTAGAACATCTTGTAATGATTCAAAACATTCTCTACCATTTTTGAATATTCTGGAACATTCAGATCATTCTGGAAAGATTTTGATGGTCCTGGAACATTCTCCATCATTCCAAATCATTCTCGTAAAATCGAGAACATTCTACATCTTGTAATGATTCAAAACATTCTCTACCATTTTGAATATTTGGAACATTCAGATCATTCTGGAAAGATTTTGATGGTCCTGGAACATTCTCCATCATTCCAAACATTCTCGTAAAATGAGAACATTCTAGAACATCTTGTAATGATTCAAACATTTTCTACCATTTTTAATATCTGAACATTCAGATCATTCTGGAAAGATTTTGATGGTCCTGGAACATTCTCCATCATTCCAAATCATTCTCGTAAAATTGAGAACATTCTAGAACATCTTGTAATGATTCAAAACATTCTCTACCATTTTTGAATATTCTGGAACATTCAGATCATTCTGGAAAGATTTTGATGGTCCTGGAACATTCTCCATCATTCCAAATCATTCTCGTAAAATTGAGAACATTCTAGAACATCTTGTAATGATTCAAAACATTCTCTACCATTTTGCAATATTCTTGAACATTCAGATCATTCTGGAAAGATTTTGATGGTCCTGGAACATTCTCCATCATTCCAAACAATTCTCGTAAAACCGAGAACATTCTAGAACATATTGTAATGATTCAAAACATTTTCTACCATTTTTGAATATTCTGAAACATTCCGATCATTCTGGAAAGATTTTGATGGTCCTGGAACATTCTCCATCATTCCAAATCATTCTCGTAAAATTGAGAACATTCTAGAACATCTTGTAATGATTCAAAACATTCTCTATCATTTTTAAATACTTTGGAACATTCAGATCATTCTGGAAAGATTTTGATGATCCTGGAACGTTCTCCATCATTCTAAATCATTCTCGTAAAATCGAGAACATTCTAGAACATCCTGGCACGATTCAAAACATTCACTAACATTTCTAAATATTCTGGAACATTCTAGATCATTCTTGAATGAGCTTAAAGATTCCAAAACATTATTGAGCATTCCAAATAATTCTGGAATGTAAGAAAACATTTTTTTAGCTCTTGGTTTACTAAAAGCTATAATCTGTTTTACAATGGGTGTGTTCTTTAACTTTTGGGCTTTTGTTTTGTTTTTTTTTTGCTTTTATTTTTAATGGCATTTTAAAAAATCCGCCATTAGGTACAATATTATATTCACGAACCACCGGTTGGGAATCACTGCTATTATCGAGCATCGTAAATACCATAGTTTAAGAGGTTAGAAATATAAAATAAGACAATTTAGAAGAAAATATGTTGTTGATTTACGTGAATTTTGATACGATTAATAAGTATTTCATTTACATCTAGGTTCTTGTAGGTACATTACGAATAATAAAATTAGTAAAATACTGAAAGGTTTAAAAAGGACAATAATATTAAAAAAAAAATACCGCCACTCTCGTTTTAGTTGGGTATGTTTGTATATTAGGTTGGTACTTCTTTCTGTTACATATATGGAAGTGCCTGAGTTCGGTTCAATTTGCGCAATGACTTTGTTTGGGTTTAAAGCGGGCCACGATGTGATTATAACAATTATGCCCTGGATGCGACACCGCATTAAATTGTTACATCCTGTGTAGGGCCCGGATAATAGCAAATCGCCAATGCTGGTGCTTCATATGCTCACAGTAGCAAATTACATGTATATCCATACTCTAAATAAGTATCTAGTTGCAAAAAATGTATTCTTATCTAAAGATACCTTCGCAAAATAAAAATAATATAAATCTACCTACAATCAGTTGAAAATTAAGTGATTAATATTCTGTTTAGATTTTCTGCTCTTTATAAACGACCAATTTACTTGATAACTATCAAATGAAAATAAAATATAGGTTAGTGTTGCCAGAAATACTAGAAATTGACGTTGATCGTTGGTTATAAGTCCGCCCATTGCTAACTACAGTTGACGCATAAGCTCCGCCTCTAGAGAATCTACTGCATTTAGGGAATTTTCACGTAAACACTCCATCCGCCTTTTTTGCATACGTTTGATACCAGATGAGCGTTAACATTTATTATAATTTTAGTATCTATTGAAAATAAGCTTTAGGGGGCATATAATGACCATAATGGTGGCGAGTGGTCCATTAAAATATCATAAAATGTCATCTAAAGAAAAGGGGTCATTTAAAATATCACATTTTTTATTGTTTTTGTTCACTTAGTCCAGACCCATCTCTATAAAGCTTACATCCACACATGTACATGGTTGTCATTAACAAAATCCAGAGAGCATGATGTATAATAATAATAATAATAAAGATAACAGTAGTAACAGCAGTTGTCGGCGAGGTAAGTTGATCATAGGGGATCGGTAATTCTATTAGAGTGGATATCCCTTACTGTGGGCCCCTCTCAGTTAGCGAATTAAGCCCTAATCATACGTATGCAATGCAATTTGTAGCTACTTTGGCTCCTCGGCTCATGGGGCGATATAATATGCTAATGAGAACTAATTCAGACGACGCACACTACGTTTTGCAATTGATATTAATGGCCGGTCGGACGACGTAAGCCGTTATCAATGTTATCACTAGGGACCCGACAGCCGGGCTAGGTAGGTATGGTATAACTAACTCGCAGACGACTACGACTACGACGACGACGATGACAAAGTAATTGAATATTAATAGAAGTTCCTGTGAGCTGTGTTTGTCTACGTTTCCAGGCGAAAGGAATTCACGCTCCACTAACTGTAAGATCTAAGTTAAAAGGGAGCAATTATACCAAATGTAAACGGATGTTGAACAATTACGTAATAAAGATCAATCTCACAATGTAATGATTTTTAAGATTTCAGATTATTATTTAATTTTATTAAGCTTTGATTGATAACTGTGTGCGTAAGAATAATGCGACTAGCAGTAAATGTAAATTGCACGTTTTCCTATTTCTCTATGACAATTCTTATAAATCTTCAGAAAGGAGCTCGCATCCCCTAATTTTAATGTGAAGCATCTTTGGAGCATTTACGAAAGGGGGTAAAGCCAATTCCTCGATTTATTTCGTCATGCCATCAAGGTTAGACGTTCCCCACGTTAGAGATCCTCTCTTTAGAGGACTTAAAAATAAATACCCTAACCCTGAACTAAAGCTGATGGGTGCCAAAAACTCTAGGAGCCCTAAATTGTCGATTTCTAGTACCATCTTTCTTCTTATTTTTTTCAGAGGGTTCCATAGACCCCTCTGTTCTTCAACTCTTTCATCCATCTAACTCTGAGTCCCTTATTCCCATCTGTGCTACTATCATTCCTTTAATTAGCACCTAATAGTCCAGAAGCTACCCTAACTATTCTTCTTCTTCATTCCTTTAGGGATTTTCCTACAGCGCTCTACTACCTTGCTCTTTCCAGTACCTCCTCATTTCCATTTATGATAAGATGAGACCATCCAAATCTGAGTCAATCTCTTCTGCCTTCTCTTATTCCTGTCTGTGCTTCTATTACTCTTCTAACTAGCACTTAATAATCTAGAAGCTACCCTAACCATTCTTCTTCCCTGCAGTCCTCTGACCTCCAACTCTCTTCAGTGCCTTCTAATTTCCATTTAAGATAAGATAAGACCATCCAACTCTGAGTCAATCTCTTCTGCCTCCCCTTATTCCCATCTGTGCTTCTATTATTCCCCTAATTAGCACCTAATAATCCAGAAGCTACCCTAACTTTTTTTTTCTTCATTTCTTTAGGGATTTTCCTACAGCGCTCTACTACCTTGCTCTTTCCAGTACCTCCTTATTTCCATTTATGATAAGATGAGACCATCCAAATCTGAGTCAATCTCTTCTGCCTTCTCTTATTCCTGTCTGTGCTTCTATCACTCTTCTAACTAGCACCTAATAATCTAGAAGCTACCCTAACCATTCTTCTTCCCTGCAGTCCTCTGATCTCCAACTCTCTTCAGTACCTTCTAATTTCCATTTAAGATAAGATAAGACCATCCTACTCTGAGTCAATCTCTTCTGCCTCCCCTTATTCCCATCTGTGCTTCTATCATTCCTCTAATTAGCACCTAATAATTCAGAAGCTAGCCTAACTATTCTTCTTCTTCATTTCTTTAGGGATTTTCCTACAGCGCTCTACTACCTTGCTCTTTCCAGTACCTCCTCATTTCCATTTATGATAAGATGAGACTATCCAAATCTGAGCCAACCTCTTCTGCCTTCTCTTATTCCTGTCTGTGCTTCTATTACTCTTCTAACTAGCACTTAATAATCTAGAAGCTACCCTAACCATTCTTCTTCCCTGCAGTCCTCTGATCTCCAACTCTCTTCAGTACCTTCTAATTTCCATTTAAGATAAGATAAGACCATCCAACTCTGAGTCAATCTCTTCTGCCTTCCCTTATTCCCATCTGTGCTTCTATTATTCCTCTAATTAGCACCTAATAATCCAGAAGCTACCCTAACTTTTTTTTTCTTCATTTCTTTAGGGATTTTCCTACAGCGCTCTACTACCTTGCTCTTTCCAGTACCTCCTCATTTCCATTTATGATAAGATGAGACCATCCAAATCTGAGTCAATCTCTTCTGCCTTCTCTTATTCCTGTCTGTGCTTCTATTACTCTTCTAACTAGCACTTAATAATCTAGAAGCTACCCTAACCATTCTTCTTTCCTGCAGTCCTCTGATCTCCAACTCTCTTCAGTGCCTTCTAATTTCCATTTAAGATAAGATAAGACCATCCAACTCTGAGTCAATCTCTTCTGCCTCCCCTTATTCCCATCTGTGCTTCTATTATTCCTCTAATTAGCACCTAATAATCCAGAAGCTACCCTAACTTTTTTTTTCTTCATTTCTTTAGGGATTTTCCTACAGCGCTCTACTACCTTGCTCTTTCCAGTACCTCCTTATTTCCATTTATGATAAGATGAGACCATCCAAATCTGAGTCAATCTCTTCTGCCTTCTCTTATTCCTGTCTGTGCTTCTATCACTCTTCTAACTAGCACTTAATAATCTAGAAGCTACCCTAACCATTCTTCTTCCCTGCAGTCCTCTGATCTCCAACTCTCTTCAGTACCTTCTAATTTCCATTTAAGATAAGATAAGACCATCCTACTCTGAGTCAATCTCTTCTGCCTCCCCTTATTCCCATCTGTGCTTCTATCATTCCTCTAATTAGCACCTAATAATTCAGAAGCTAGCCTAACTATTCTTCTTCTTCATTCCTTTATGGATTTTCCTACAGCGCTCTACTACCTTGCTCTTTCCAGTACCTCCTCATTTCCATTTATGATAAGATGAGACCATCCAAATCTGAGTCAATCTCTTCTGCCTTCTCTTATTCTTGTCTGTGCTTCTAATACTCTTCTAACTAGCACTTAATAATCTAGAAGCTACCCTAACCATTCTTCTTCCCTGCAGTCCTCTGATCTCCAACTCTCTTCAGTACCTTCTAATTTCCATTTAAGATAAGATAAGACCATCCAACTCTGAGTCAATCTCTTCTGCCTCCCCTTATTCCCATCTGTGCTTCTATCCTTCCTCTAATTAGCACCTAATAATCCAGAAGCTACCCTAACTATTCTTCTTCTTCATTCCTTTAGGGATTTTCCTACAGCTCTCTACTAGTTTGCTCTCTTCAGTACCTCCTCATTTCCATTTATAATAAGATAAGACCATTTAACCCTGAGCCAACCTCTTGCCTTCCCTTATCTGTGCTTCCAGTATTCCTTTAACTAGCATTTTATGTTCCTGGAGTTATCCTTACCATTCTTCTTCTTCATGTCCTACAGAACTCTGTTTTTCTACTATTTTCAGTACCTTGTCATTTCTATCCACCTCTACTCCTTCTTCTTCTGAGCTAATAAATACCCTTAACACTGGACAAAAGTTAATGGGTGCCATCAACCCCCAGAGCCTTACATTATCGATGATTGAAAAATTATTATCCATCATAATTATTTTTTTTAACAGTCTCGTTATTATTTTTAATAGAAGTAACGATTGAAGAAATAAAACGATTTGATTGCAATAATATTGCTTCTAATCCGAATTTAATGACGATAAATATCGGTGCGGGTCATAAGCG
Organism: Agrilus mali; assembly: GCA_029378335.1. Lineage (NCBI taxonomy): Eukaryota > Metazoa > Arthropoda > Insecta > Coleoptera > Buprestidae > Agrilus > Agrilus mali. Next base: position 5,497,220 of record CM055661.1, read on the forward strand.
CTAATATTAATCGTCCGTGATATGTCTCAATAAAATCTCCATCTAATAACTGGGACCAACCAATAAAGTGGCTACTTGTTCTTATTAAATTGTTATGCTCTTACAACAGTCAATTCGTTGAGAGAATAAGATCATTTCATTATAATAACCTCCATTAGATGAGTTCTCTTGCGTATTGGCAATCACAGCAACTAACCATTTTCAGTAGGTACTAAATTAATTACTTCGTTAGAGACAATTATCAGAGTGCACTTGGATAAAAATCTCAACAGACTTAATAATGCAAAAGTCTGTTGAATAGAATTCATAAGTTTTTGAAATTTAATTTTATTATCTACTAGTTAATACCGTGTTAATATCGGTGGTGGGCCAAACAAACTATTTTTGGAGATTTAGGAAATAAATTTGCCAAGAAATTCTTCCGAATATTTTCGACACGAAATCTCGAATCTCGGAGGGCTCGGGGATGTCGTTGAGCGGATTAAATTTTGACGCAGACGTACTTTGGTATTACGTTTATTTCATCGAGCCATTAAAAAGTTTTATGAGATTATAACTCGCCACATTACTAAATAGGTAGAGGTAGGTGGTTGTATTTAAAAGGCTCGGATGCACTTTAACTTTGAACTTTTAACGTGAAAATTATAATGGAATAAGACGATTATTGGCTGTAACTTTTATGGGGAGAAGAAATAAAGTGGCTACATACATACACACACTGTGTATGTACTACTGGTATTACATAAAGAAGGAACGGTGAGCGGAATGGAGTGGTGCATCGACGTCACTTTCTAATTTAATCTCTAGTGACTGAAGCGTGCAGACTGGGTAACTTTTCCAAAAATTAAAGGTCTACCCAAAACTTAAGATTATCTTGTATTTCACCCTTTTTACATATTACCATGATAAGGTCGTTAATCCGACGACTCAGTGGCTCATCTCCACTCTGCCCTGTCAATATTGACATTTATAGAATATCTCCAACTCTTTTAGAACAGTTCTTAAACTAATCTAGGCCCTCCTTTGCCTTTCTTTATTTGTGTTTTTGTTTCAATTATGCCTCTAAATAGAATTTTATGACATAAAGGTGTTCTACTAGCCTTCATCCCTATTTACCTAGGGGTTTCCATAGGCCTCTGGTTTCCTCTTCCTCAACTTCTTTCTGTTCTGTCAATTTTCTCTTCATTTTTTTACTGCAATGTATGTCTTTTTCCCCCGATGCTTCTAACAACCAGTTTATGTCGCAGAAGGTGTCCTGTCATCCCCCTTCTCCATAATTCAGGGATTTCCATAGGGCCAGCATTCTCCTATTTTTTTTCATCACCTCTTCATTTCTACCCAAGATAAGCTGCGACCATCCACCGCATCTGTCTACTCCTTCCACTTCTGGGTCAATTTACTCATCCTCTTTTTACTCTTATCCCTGTTTCTGTATGCCTCAATCGGGTCTTTATTGCCATCTTTGAGTTCCATATCTTCAGGGATTACCATAGAACCTCCAATTCTCCTATTTTTTTTTTCAGAATCTCATTTCTACCCACGATAAGCTACGACCGTCCACCTCTGATGTCCACTCCTTACACTTCTGCGTCAACTTACTCAGCCTCTTTTTACTCCTATCTTTCTTTCCGGAATGTCTCTATCGAGTCTTTTATGCCGTCTTCCTTCTGCATTTCTTTAAGGATTACCTCAACATATCCTCATTTCTACCCACAATAAGCTATGCTCATCTACCTCTTCTGTCTACTCCTTCCACTTCTTGTTCAAGTTACTCAGCCTCCTTTTACTCCTATCTCTGTTTCTGTATGCCTCAATCGGGTCTTTTTTGCCATCTTTGAGTTCCATATCTTTAGGGATTACCATAGAACCTTCAATTCTCCTATCTTTTTTCAGCATCTCATTTCTACCCACGATAAGCTACGACCGTCCACCTCTGATGTCCACTCCTTACACTTCTGCGTCAACTTACTCAGCCTCTTTTTACTAGACTTTTTACTCCTATCTTTCTTTCCGGAATGTCACTATCGAGTCTTTTATGCCATCTTTCTTCAGCATTTCTTCAAGGATTACCTCAACATATCCTCATTTCTACCCACAATAAGCTACGACCATCCACCTTTTCTGTCTACTCCTTCCACTTCTGGATCAATTTACTAAGCCTCTTTTTCTGGAATGCTTCTGACTAGTCTTTTATGCCATCTTTCTTCTCCATTTCTTCAGACATTACCATAGAACCTTCAATCCTCCTATTTTTTTCAACGTCTCCTCATTTCTACCCATGATAAGCTACGACCATCCACCTCTGCTGTCTACTCCTTCCAATTTTGGGCCAATTTCCTTAGCGTCTTTTTAGTCCTATCTCTGCTTCTAGTATGCCTGTAGATAATCTTTAGGCCCCAGGAGGTATTCCTTTATTCTTATTTTCCGTTCCTTCAGTGACTTTCACAAAACTCACTTTGACTCTTCTCTTTTCAATGCCCCCTCATTCCATCCACGAAACTGCGGCCATCCATCTCTATTCTTTCTCATTCTAAAGTAACTTCTTTAGCATTTCTTTACTCACATCTCTTCTCTATTTATCTACCATTCCTCTAACTAGCCTTTCATATTCGATAAGGTGTCCTACCATCTAATTTCGTTTTTTTTCCTCAATAGTCTCAGTCCTCATTATTAAAGTTATAAACAAATAGAGACAAGCGTCAGAAGTGACGTTATACTTCAGCATTTAGGCCTTGTAATCCAACTGGTGTTTATCTTTCTTCAATTCTTCCACGTTTCCAACAAACTTTGAGAACTTCAGGTCGTTTCAAAACAGACTTTGACATAAAATACGTTGCTCCAAATCCTAGATTGTAATCCAAAAGTAATTTACTATTAAATTTACCCTTTTTTTTTTTGGACTCCATGTACGCCTTTATTCAAGCTCGTTTAAAAATTTAATAAAATTGCACGCCTAGCTGTCGCCGACCGTTAGTAACAACTTCGGACGGCAGTATCTACATTCAGTGGCCGTTAGCAGTCAGAAGTACGGGCTATGTATGTTGGTCGAATTAGTAGCAAATTAATTCTGATTAAGTTAACTACATTAACTAGATACGTGACATCACATGCAGCGACTCGCTTGACGTTGAATAAATCCATGTATCTGTGTACGTTTACGTACAATATATTATTGCACACACACACAGACAACATATACAAATATACGTATATGTACTTAACACAATGTGTGTGTTACACTTTGTCTATCTTTGTATATAAGTAATATTTTCAGCTGAGGTGACGGTAGCAATTTCTTCAGTTTGGATCATAAATTTACCACACCAACTGCTAGATAATGAGCCCCAATTACAAGAAAGTTTAAGAAAAGAATATAATTGCGCAGTAGGTATTATACCTTTACAGCACCTGCCTCAAATGATATAAGTAAAAAGGTTTGCACAAAGCAGAACATATGTGAGGTTGTGAGGATGAATCTTCCCCTACACGTTTTTTTTAAAACTATTTCCAGCGGTTTAGAAGCAATTATTTTAATTTCAAGAATTTCAACGATTTCAATGAGTTGTATTTCTAAAGATATTTTTTATATTAAGTATGTAATTTAACATTAAGACACCTAGGTGAAATTTTCAGGATCAATCCTCCTTAATGCTTTTTTTTTAAATCCATCCCCAGTGGTTTATAAGCAAATTTTTTTAAATTAACAATTTTAAGAGTTTCAACCACTACACTGAGGTCTTGAAGTTGAAGTTGTACTTCTAATAGTACCTATCTTCCATATTAATAATAAACTTGAATGTTAAGATACCTATGTGAAATTTTTAAGATCAATCTTCCTCTATGCATTTTTTTCTAAACCCATCCCCATTAGTTTAGAAGCTACTTTTTCTAATTTAATAACAACGACCGCACTTACTTGTTAGAGTTGGTGTTGTCTTTAAAATTGAGAAAGATTCAGAATCTCCGAGTTTTAATTTTTGTTTTTCTTTTCAGATTGGGGGTGGGAGTGGTCGTGGCATGTTTTGCTACCACTGCCCCCCTTCTCTTCATCCAGGGGCAACAACGCAACCAAGGCTGCCACAACTCGATTATCCCTTTGCTCCAACTCACCCATGTAAGTAGGACAGATAAATTGTTGAATAAGAATACAAAAATCCTTTTAACGTAGAATTTAAGTAGTCCAAAAAAACAAATAAAAATAAACTGACTTTATTATTTGGGTACCTAGTCAATTAAACTTTCATGGAGTGATATGATATGTCAATGGTGGTTTTAGATTCATTACCTCGTGGCCTTCTTTCAAGGGACATTAAAAGCAATCAGCAGGGACACTTTTTAGTGGGGTTGTTACGTTCGTTCGTAATCTTTGTATGATCCAATTAAAATATACACTTTCGTCTGGGGATCAAATACATATGTATGTAGGTGTTTATGTAGGAGTGCTTGGGAAAACCCAGATTTAGTAAATAAATACGATAGACAATCTATTTTGTATCCCCTAAAACAAAAAGATGTTAATGATAGGTTATGGTATGTAAAGGTTTTCCATTCCTCTTTCTACAAACCGACTTTATTAAAAAGTATTCTACAATATGGACAAGACTGAAAACCCATTTTTGCTTATATTCCAGAGCAAATAAGTTTTTATTGTAAATTAAACTATAGGTAAGCATTATTTTTTAATTCCCGACAAGTTCTTATAAACCATATAAGTGAAAGGTGTATATAATTGTTAGGCGTCCTTTATGTGGCAGCTTATGTACTTATGTACTACTAGCTATGCCCGCGACTTCGTCCGCGTGGAATAGTGACTTTCTGCAGCATTTCAAATTTTTTTCTTCTATATTTTTATTTTCTGGGCCGTAAGCCTTTTTGCCGACGTCATTACACAAAAACTTTCATTCCTTATTTTTGCCCCCTTTAGGGTAAAATTTTTACAAACTTTAAATGTCGTATTTATATCTAATCAAAAGTCTAAAAAAGAAGTTTCAAGCCTCTAGCTTTATATCTACTTATCTATCTCTGTATCAAATTCTCATTTTAATCGGTTCAGTAGTTTGAGCGTGATTGCGTAACACACAGACAGACAGAGTTACTTTCGCATTTATAATATTATAGATTAATATAGTTTAATTATAGTTTAAAATAGTTTATATAGCTTAGCATTCAATTACTTTTATTGATTCAAATAAACAAAACTTTTATAACTTTTTACACTTAAAATTTTAATTTTCTGGGCCATAAGCTTTTTGGACGACGTCATTACACAAAAACTTTCATCGGCTTATTTTATCCCCTTTAGGGTAAAATTTTTACAAACATTGAATGTGGTATTTATTTATATATCCAATCAAAACCCTAAAAAGTAAGTTTCAAGCTTATATTTTTAAAATTACGGAATTTCCACACAAACTTTTCTATTTCAACCCCTTACAACCCTTTTTTCGCATTAAAAAGTAGCCTATGTCCTTTCTCAGGCTCTAAACTATCTCTGCACCAAATTTTATTTAAATCGGTTCAGTAAATTTTAGGCGAGATTGTGTAGCATACAGACAGAGTTACTTTCGCATTTATAATATTCCGCGAATTCATTTTCATCGATTTTCCCATGGGAATAAGATATTTTCCCGCAGTAAAGCGTAGCCTATGTGTTAATCCAGGGTGTCAGCTAACTTCATACCAAATTTTATTAAAATCGCTCCAACCGTTTGGACGTGAAGAAGTAACAAACATACACACTCACACCCTTTCGCCATTTTAATACGTATTAGTGTGATTATTGCTTAATTAGTTGCTCGGATATAATTGTGGTTTTTCAGGTAGGTAAATTTTGCTAGTTTAATAAAAACTGGAATTCTCCGGATGAAAGTGTATACGTACATCCCTTTTTGGTAGTGTAACAAATGTTCTAATGCTGTATCTATTTATCTAAGACTGTAAATATTTTTGCACTAATTACTACTTTTTAATATTTATCTGCAACTTCATTTATATCACCCTGTATTACTTGCTATTCCGCACTATTTATGCTACCTGTTCTTTATTTAGTTTTGACGTCAATTACAAAGCACCTCTTATAGATTTGTTACTCGCGGCATTTACACAGCGAGTTGTACAGTATATCTACAACTCATTCCCGGTTGGGCGTTAGACAGTTTCGTCAATTTCAAATGGCACATTTTCCTGAAGGATAAAGTACTTTCAGTTATTTCTATCCATGTACTTGTAGATATAAAAATGTAAAGAGACATTAGATTAGTTTCTCTTTATAAATGCAATGTGCAGAAGATGGAAGGCAATTTTTCCGGATGATCTTCGACACTTTGACACCTCTCACTTCCATTTATGTATATTTATGTACCTAGGAAGGTAATGTAGCACCTATATAACAATAATAGTAATAAAGGTTGGGATCGCGTGCGCAATTTGCTTTGTCGGCGATAATTCGCGCAACAATAACAATTGAATATATGCCCGTATCGTAATGTAATTGTTTGATCGGAGACCGTCCGTTGTTGGAATTGATACCTGCGAGAGCACCAAGCCTTTCCAATCCAGTCACTCCCACTGACCTGATGACTATCCTAGATACCAAAATATTTCAATACTTTATTGATCTTTAATAATGTAATTAAACCAATATTTATAAGTTATAATTTGTACTTTTAGTACCTACAAAAAAGTGGTGACTTGTGTCCTCTTTAAAAAGAAAGAAATCTGTTTTATTACAACCTCAAATAAAACTGACATAAAAGTAGCTATGGAATAAACATAAATTTCTACTAATTTGTATAAGGGGTTAATTAAATAACGAATTAATTGAGTCATTAATTATTTAATTTCATTCAAAGTAAATAAAACAAAATGCGAATTTTTTGAGTGAGGCAATGTGGAGGTATGATCTTTCCGGGTTCGTTGGCCCTGGTCTAGATTGGTAAATTTCTTCAGTCTTCTCTAGCCAATGTAACGACGAGTAGAGTACTACGACTGCGCTGAAGACGTGAAGACGAAACGTCTGGTAAAACTTACCAATTTAAACCATGGCCAAACCCGGAAAGATTAAACCTCCGAATTTTTGGAGTTTTTAAATACTACCCATATTTTTCGTCCTTAATATTCCCTTTATAAATCCCTTTATATAATATTATTTGAGATCACAAATCAGACAAAAAAAAGCCAAATTGCCAAACTTGAGCCGGTGCCTTATGGTGGCGTGTTCCGACGGGCATTACGGGGATTTACAACCACCCTCAGTACATTAGAGGCCAATAAGGGTAATAATAAATAACATCCAAGTGGGGTGCTAAAGTTCTGCGTGATTGCCGGTATTAGGAATGACGGGCTGGCGTCAACGACATCGGACAAGATGATGGACTCACCCCTCATGGAATTAGAGTTGGCATTAAAATTGCCAAATTACTTTTAATGTCGTTAGACGCCCCGGAGAAAATGCGCGAATTTGGAAAAGGATTTTTTGATCGATAACGACAACAACAACAATAATAAAAATATCGAAAAGATAATTTAGGGGGTTAGTTATAGTTTTTATTATAAATTAAAAAATGACTAATTGCACATAAAAAATTGATTGGTGAGTGCATCCATCTGTCTATTTGAAATGATCCGGGATGATTGTGATGGCGATGGCGTCGCCAGTGTTAGGGGGTGGTAACGCGTCGCACTCGAAAAGGGTTTGCCTCGAAACAGTCGAACAGTAGCGGAGCGCGCCGCGACGACGACCGACGTTACTCCATTCCCGCCCCCCTTCAACCCCCTCCTCCCCCCGCGTGATGGTCGCATCGCGCTTCGGTACAAATCAACGCTAAACCGTTACATATTTAATGAATTCGAAATAAGCAATGTTTGCGCGGTTTTAATTCGCGGGGATGCAGAAGATTATGGGATTAAAAGTAGAATTTCCATGAAATAAACATGACAGTTTAATTAATACATCCTCACTCTGTTCCGTTAATGCCGTTACCGAACCTAAACGCTGAATGTTGCTGAAAAACTAACTACATTTTGCATGCACATACCGCAACGGAAACCGGGAAACATTCGAATACATATTCTACCCCATGCATGCATGCATATGTTTCAATCGTTTTTTTTTTTCAATTTTTTTATTTTTTATTTTTAAATTGTAATCTGGGATCCTATTAATGTTTTATGTACAAAGAGAAATTGAAAAAAGGGACCGTAGACGAATTACATTTGTAATTCATTAAGTTTACCTCCATGTTTTGTCAATAAAATGAAGCGTTGATTAAATGTGTAGGATACAGGGTGTTCAAAACCACTTACATTTGTTTGGGAACAATAATCAATTACCTTATTAGAGATTCATATCCATACGTGTCCTTTATTTCACAATATCATTGGAACCTGTATCCAATTCAGATTAATTTTCTAAATATTGAAAATATCTGGTGAATGCGAAGGGTACGCAAAATTTATAATCAGACGTTTATTCTATTTCTTCCTACTATTGTATAATTAATGTTAAGAAGATTGTTAAATTCACTATTGCTCACCCTTTAGAGCAATAAAATCTATTTTGTCACCATATAAAGTTTAAAATCCCATTTAATGATTTACATAGGGGCCATTCACACTTTTACTGAATTAATTTTTACAGAATCCTTGGACTTCTGATAAATAGAAATATTATTTATTTGTTCGTTACAAAAGATTTTTATTAATTAATTACAATTTTGTTGTGAAAATAAAATAATATTTTTGACTATCAAAATTTGTGTATTATCAATCTTATCATGTTCAGGGGGGGGGGTTTTAGTTTTTGTGACGAAATATTTACAGAGGGGGTCGCAGAAAGTGTGACACAGCGTGACAACCGGGGGGAGGGGGTCAAAGAAAGCTAATTTTAGCGTGACGTATTTTATGAACAGCCCCATAAATTTTAAAGCAAATTTATTAGAAACCATTTGCGGATTCACAGGAAGAAAGAAAAGTAATATTCAGGCCTGGACTCCACCCTCGGGACGAAAAAAAAAGGTTGTATTTAATTAAATTTCTCCATCTTAAAATCCTAGATCCGCCACTGGTGTTTACAGTTTATAGTTCATTTATAGCTTTATTTATTTTTTTTATACACATAATTTATTTATTGTATACTGATTTTCAGACACGAGCTATTCGTACCACCCCGCAATCCACGACGACACGTTTGTTCGAAGAAAACAGAGACGAAACAGGACCACGTTCACATTACAGCAACTTGAGGAGCTCGAAAACGCGTTTGCTCAAACTCACTACCCCGATGTTTTCACAAGGGAAGATCTCGCAATGAAAATCAATTTAACTGAAGCCCGAGTTCAGGTAGGTAAATCTTAAATAAATGTCTATAGTAGTAGAAGGTTTGTATACCCATCAGAAGATTTAGTTGTGATGAACTAAATCGATAATGACTGATCCAATTTAGGGAAAAATATATTGTATCAAGAATTTGGATTGAATTATTGAGCTGGGGAGAAAGTAGGACAGATAGATATTTAAGTTCCTAATGTTAAGAGTAGATACTAATAAAATACAATTATAAATGAGATAATGATACAAATAAAATTATATGACATTAGCCACAAAAACTAAAAGAAATTGTTAAATCGGCAAGTAATGTTTACCGCATAGGCACAATTTAAAAAACTACGATGTGGTGTAGGAGAATTCGTCCAAATACCTTCTTCAGTCATCTTTCGGTATTCCAAAATATAAAGTAACAAAAGACCGATAAATGCAATCGATAATGACCGATCCAATTCGATTGAAAAAAAAATTGTATTGATAATTTTCGTTTAATTATTATTGTGCAGGAAAAAAAGTGTAACTGATGAGCAGCAAAATATTTATGTACGGATTATTTAGGGCAATAATATGATATAAAAAGAATTCCATGTGACAAGCAAAAACATAATTGAGTGATACAACTAAAATTATATGACAGTAGCAGTGGCGGCTCGTGGTCGAATACGAAGGGGGTTCACAAAGTTAATAACATGTAGGTAATATCAGAACATGAAGCGTAATTCACGATGTTGTAAATGCACCGCAGGCGAAGATTTTTAATATTTTTAGGAGAAACAAATACTTATGGCATTTAATAACACAATAAATAAAAACCTTACGTTTACTTATACAGGAAATCCATTCGTCTATGTTTTGAATTAGCAAACACACTCAACAGGATTACCGGCAAAAATCAGGCACGGAAAGCAAAATGATGCGTTTAATTTATTAGACCCACACAACCACGAAGTTTTTTTATACTGTTCTACTTTAAACACATGTATGAACTTTTTATTTTTTAAGGTACACTCTTGTGTCAGCTGTAGTTTACGGCGAGGTGGACCCCTTTTCTTTATTTCGAAACGATTTTGAAAATTATTTGAATTTTCTTTAATATATTTTACCGAACACGACTCCATCATTTACGTAATATTTTAATTAACACGTATTGTGCAATAAATTGTGCGTCATTTACAATTAGTGGACTTTGAACTCTGAAATCTGAACATGCTTCTGAACATAATTTTTTTACTATCGGTTCCTTCCAACACTAGCTTCCAGAGCCTTTAAAAATGACTCGTACTGGACATTTTCACCAGGTGGCAGGCTAACCGAAGTTGCAAAACCCTGGCAGAATGTCGGGTAGCCGTGCCGACGTAGCACGACATTATTCCGGCTGATTCCGGCTTCTCGTGCAGTGCACCTAAACGCTGTATGTTGACTGTGTTTTATCTTCCATTTCACGCGTTCGACTACCTCTCTCTCTAACACATGGACATCAAACGGAGTATCGCTCACGTGATATGTTCAGAAGCAAAACTTGAACCAAAAAAGTTAGGTGAAGTCGTCAGCGACACAACAAAAATTTAAATATTTTCTATGGGTTACGGGTTGGTGTTTTGTAACTTTGAACTATGAAATGGTAAAAGAGATGTATATTATACGATAATCATCAATAATATAATAAATATTAAAAGGATAAAATTATATGGTGTAACTAGTTCAATTTTTAAGGGAGTTCACTGAACAAATGCGCCTACAGTAAAACCGCCATTGGACAGTAGCCACAAATATTAAAAGTAAATTGTAAAATCGACAAGTAATGTTTACTGCATAAGCCCATACGATGTGGAGTAAGAAAATGCTTTCAAATACCTTCAGCCAGTATTTTATATATAAACTAATAAAGTAACACTAAGTCTAACAAGTGGAACTGAAGCCATTTTAAGTGAAGCAAGAAATTTTGTTGTAGGGTTGAAAAAATATTTTCTACAAGTTCAACAAATTAGTTGCGGCACTGATTTAATAAATTCATAAACTATTGTCAAAAAAAATACCTACGTAGAACATTTAAATAAAAAAAATTGCTATTGCATATCCCAGTCAATTATAAATGATTTAGTTACTTCCAGTTTAAGAGCCCTATGCCTGTCATAAATATATACAAAGGTACGTATATCAATTCTGTGTAATTTTTGAAGTGAAACTTTTTTGGGCTCGATTGATGAGAGGAAAATTTCAAGGCCATGAAACGACACGTTTTGTAACGTTCGTCTCACGAAAGGCGCGCATGCGCATATCGGTATCAATGTCAGCTGTTAGTGACCGGCATCTCATAGCAGTTATATTACAGTAAATGTTTATTTAAAAACAATTAATATTTATGTAAGAGTTAATATTATTATGTATTAATTTTAATTCCTTGTAGTTATTGATAGTTTAAGGTTTCTTAAGCAATTGGAAAAATAAACGGAGACGAAAAAAATTTGATGTATGTATGTGTTTTCATTTTTAAAACATAAATCCTGAAAATTCTCGTACTCTCTCTTCCTTTCACCAAACATTACTTATTCGTTATAATCGCCAAAGTTTCACTTCTTACACGTGTTTTAACTTTTTTTTTTAGTATTTTTGTTTAGTTTCATTCGTTCTTAGAAATTGATGTTGATGTTGTTTCCATTGGTTCAGAATATAATATAAAACATTTCTTAGTTTTTACGACAGTCATAAGTCATAGGTCATAGGTGTTATAATGTAAAAAGCTGTAGTGTTGCCAGCCAGCAACGTTATCCGCAATAAAAACAAAACATCTTTCAATTTTTGCTTTTGCTTTCTTTCCACATCGCGTCGTATCGTACCGTATCGCTTTGGCTGGAATCATCAGTTTCAATAAAATATATCCCTGTTCCGGGAGCCGTAATGCTACCGGAATCGGGAAAAGGACTCGGTTACAAGCGACTTACCCCCAAATCAGCTTTTATCCACAGCTTATTGGCACTGCGTCATCTTCAATATAAACAGCCGGGAATTTTCTCGTCGGCCACGAATCTAATTCCTGCAAATGCAGAGGAACGACCGTAATCTTTGTCATTTCTCTTCGGTAACGAGATCGCACGACTTTCCACATCAATTTCTTCAAATGAGAACGACGGTGACGACGGGGATAATTTAACTCTGGAAAGATGAGAATGATTCCATCAATAATGAAATCGGGCCAATGAATCAAATTCATTCGCTCAAGCAAGAAAATTTATTTAAAATATGTTCATTAATTGCCCGAAATATCTAATATATAAAAGTCTCGTGTCACAATGTTAGTTATCATACTCCTCCGAAACGGCTTGACCGATTTTTATGAAATTTTATATGCATATTCAGTTCGTCTGAGAATCGGGAACTATCTATTTTTCATACCCCTAAGTGATAAGGGCTGTCCACTCCTAAATTTTTTATTTTTATTTTTTTATGATTTGGCATTAAAAAATTCATATAACCCTTAATTTTCATCCTTCTACCACCGACCCCCATTTTTAATAGCGATATTAGTACTGTAATAATCTTCAACTCTGAGTGGTCGATAACTGATCAATTATTATCAATCGATTAGTCATCCCCGCCAGACGTCTACTGATGTCACTACTCACCCAGCAAACAGCACGGAGTGGGGATGAGAATGAAGCAATTTTTTTAGAATGTTACAGGAATTCAAATATGTTCTAAGAAGTAAAAGAATGTTTCATTATAACATTTCAGAATGATTTGGCAATGTTCAAGAATGTTACAGAATCTTGAAGATCATTCAAAAATGTTCGAGAACGTTAAAAAAAGTTAGAGAATGTTTTGAATCATTATGGGATGTTCTGGATAGTTCTAAATTCGCGAATATTCTAAAATGTTCCATCAGACGTGTGATATATTCTTACCCGAGCAACGCCGGGTATTGCTGCTAGTTTTTATTATAATTTCCTCTCCAAAAACGAGATTTTGGGAGATGTGGTGGGACCCCTACCACCCCCTCTCGTGAATATTGTCTCATCTGTTGAATAAAAAACAAATATCGGCCAAGCGCAAGTCGAACTCGCGCACCGAGGGTTCCGTACAAACCTGTATATATGTGATGTAACTAAAAATTTAAGGTTTTCGGAATTTTTCCTTTAAATATGTGCTATAAAACATTGCTTCATGCCAAATTTCAAGATTCTAAATCGACTGGAAGTACCCTTTAGGTTTTGATTCCCTTGCGAGTATTGCGAGTTTGAAAATATGCGGCTTAAATTGCTGTTTCTTTTGCATTGCGTTGACATAGAAGTTTGATTTTGTTACAGCTTAAAGGTATTATAGACCTGAGTATTTGATATGAATTTCAATTTAATACCTCTACGCGTTCATGAGAAAAAGGGGTAGTAACTTTAAAATTATTAAAAATATTTTTATTATATGATGTAACTAAAAATTTACGGTTTTCGCAATTTTTCTTTATGTGTGCTATAAGACGTTGCTTCGTACCAAATTTCAAGATTCTGAGTTCACGGGAAGTACCCTGTAGGTTTTGATTCGAAAATTTGCGGAAATTTGCGCCATAAACGGCTGTATCTTTTGATTACGTTGGCTTAGAAGTTTGATTTTTTCACAGCTCGAAGGGACAATAGCATGAGTATCTGGTATAAATTTTAGCTTGATACCTCCACGCGTTCCTGAGAAAAAGGGCCTTGACAGACGGACGGACGGACAACAAAGTGATCCTATAAGGGTTCCGCTTTTTCCTTTTGAGGTGCGGAACCCTAAAAATGACGTGAGTTTTTCAATAACTCTCCTCCCTTCAATGAGATTTGATGATATTATTTTGGACGCATCTTTCCCCATTTTGAGTTCATGTAATTAATGGATGTCCTCTTAGTATAGAAGAGTACCTATATGAACTGCATTTAATGCAGCTAAGGCGCACAGAGACAACTTTATGACTACATCTGTTGTCAACTAAATAGATTAACTTTCAAAAAGTAAATAATCCAGGCAGAACATTGAAATGTATCTTAATTTTACCTATTATTCACAAAAGCTATTCTTTTCGAATATAAAAACGGACACATGTGTTTGTACCCCTTATCATCATTACCAGTCACCTCTGAGCGTTCAGACGAAGGAAAATTAGATACGAAATCAACAATTCAATGAAATTACTCTCCCGATACATACGTACGTCGAACAATGTCCTGTCCAATTCATTTTCGACTTGTGTGTTGATAGAATTTCGGTCGTTGATGATGAATTCACGGCGTACGGTAGGTACGCGATAATGGGCCAGGAACACAATTAGCGATCCCCAAGTGTGAAAATCTGCTGGTAACGATTGTGAGTGCACAAAATACACACACGTACGTATCTTCATACAAACACACACATACCTACATTAATACATACATACATACATGTACAAACTAATAAACTAACACAACCGAACCGGTGGGTGACATATGAGGACGGCCACGCTTAACGAGCGTGTAACGAGCTGGAGCTATTACACTTTGTTGATTGCCATACCGCAAGGGTGGGTGCTTATCTTGTTACCATTCATCCGTTGTTGGTAGTACTGCTACTGCTGCTGCTGGTTGGTTGGTTGGTAGGTAAGCACTGCCAATATTCGCGAATAAATACGAAAAACGTAAAGGAATTGGGGCATTTAACTGAATGTAATGTAAATTGCGGTCCACAATTTTGAAAGAGGCAAATAAATATACTAGCAGGATAGCACTTATTAAAAGCAATAGATAGTAGTCATAGACTTGAAAAAATAACAAATTTCCACAGAGCACACGAAACATAATTGAGTCAAATTATAACACTGA
This sequence comes from Agrilus mali, assembly GCA_029378335.1. Lineage (NCBI taxonomy): Eukaryota > Metazoa > Arthropoda > Insecta > Coleoptera > Buprestidae > Agrilus > Agrilus mali. The sequence continues at coordinate 5,512,369 of CM055661.1, forward strand.
TAATTACAGGATTTTGGTACTCTAAAATAAAATCTGAAAATTGATTCTTTTATATCATCCATAGTTACCCTGTAATATCAAGGCACCCCGTCTGATTTCACAGGGTGAACTTAATAAATTAGTTCGAGGTTTAAATCTATCAAAATCGTAGTCAGAATTTCAGTATTCACATTAAAAGGAAGGAATCTTCTTCATAGTGACGTAAAGTCACTTTTTACCGAAAATTACAAAAAAATCTCTCATTGCTTTCTATAAGAAGGGGATTTCAACTACTGCCAAGATTTCTTTAACGCGTTTTGATAATGATTGGCGCCTGTTCGTTGATTTTTCTGAACTTTTAAAGTTTAAAGTGGTATTAGTTGGAATCGATAATAAATATCAAAGTGTCTCTAAATTCATAGAGTTCATATGATGGAATCGTATGGAAACTTGCGACTTCTTTTACGTAAAATATATTCGTTATAATGAACATGGATGGGTCACAAGTGGCGATTTAAAAATGATAAGCGCATCATCTTGGAATTTAACTGAGTTACAGATATCAAATACTGCTATTTCGTTTGTTACTAAAAAAATGTTACTAATGATCACTAGTTAATTCTAATTGGATTAATGAAGGATTTTGTTAAAGCAATTAATCGGATGGAAGTGGGTTGTTGTTAGCAAACAAAATTTTTCCAAAAATTATGGAAGTAAAAATTAAGAAGGGCGTATTTGTGAGCCTGTAATAAGGGGAATAACGAAAGATGGAATATTTAAGTGGTGAATGAAACTAAATTGCTAGTTTGGAACACTTTTAAATCAGTTGTTGCAAATTTTCCTTGAAATGTGCCAACTGACTGTTACATACATTATGTGAGTGAACTATTTATAAATATAAATTCACTTTCTGGATTCTTTCTCGATTATTTAGATACAGTAAATGACTAATATTAGAAACGGTCCCATGAAGTCATTTCTGCAGATATCAACGTAAATGGGGTGCTAATTTGCTTGCTAATTATTACTGAATTGTATCGGCATAAAACATGACAATAACGTTTTGAGGAACATTTAAGATTAATAATATAATGCTTCTATCGTTATATTGTAACAAAGAAACTATGGGAGATAGAAAAAATTTATTAAGTGAGTTTTACATAAGTAACACCTTGTTTCGTCCGAGTCATAAAAAAAATTATTTTTGTTGACCAGTGTTACACAGATCTGGCAACTTACGAACCGACCACAGGGATTTACACATTTCTTTATATCATTATCATACACCCCTGATTAAAAAATGATGCTACCTGTTGTGGATATCCCGATATTCGAGTCGTAAGTTACCAGGTCTGTATAAAGTAACACGTATAATGACTAGTTTTTATTTACTACTTTAAATAAAACGCTTATATTAAATTTCAATTGTTGTTTATTGCACTTGACAATTGTTTCGCCAAACTTTGGCTTCTTCGGAAGTTATTTGTTACTTAGCATAATTTACAGCAAAATAGACTTATATACTAGTTGTAAGGGTAGGAGATGGAAATAAATTTAAAAGTGGGGAGTTGCTTAAATCTGTTTGTTCATTTATTAAAGTTTTGGTATTTTTTGACTTATTAATTTCTAGTATTTCTAAAAATGTTAGTTTTTGTTTATTATTTTCTGTATGTAGGATTTTGAAATTTTCATCGAAATCATGATTTTTAGTAATAAGATGGTTAGCATAATTAGAATCTGTTTTATTGTTGTTGTACGATCTTTTATGTTCATTAATCCTCGTTTCGAAATTTCTAGATGTTTTACCTATATAATACATTTCACAGGTATTGCAATTTAATTTATAAATACCGGATTTGTGCGACGTGTCTGTTTTATCTTTATTATTCATAATGTACTTACTTAAATTATTGTTAGTTCTATAAGCTAATTTACAATTATTTTTGCGTAGTAAGGGTGAAATGTAATTTGTTGGCTGTCCTATGAATGTTATGGTTTTATATTTTTGATTGTCTCCTTTAATCTTGGCGTATACTAAATTTAAACTGTTCTGATAGTTTATTTTCTTTAATAGAGAATCTACGATGTTTGTGTTATAGTTATTTGCAATTGATATTTGCTTTATAATTGATAGTTTCTTGTTATAGTCTCCTTCTGACATTGGGATATCTAACAACCTATGTAACATGCATTGAAATGAAGCTAGTTTATGTGGGATAGGGTGGCACGATTTATTATTTATAACAATGTCTGTATGAGTAGGTTTGTGAAATATTGAAAAAGTGTGTTTATTATTGAGCTTTTTAATGGTTAAGTCTAGGAAATTTATTTGGTTGCTTGATTCTTTTTCCATTGTAAATTTTATGTTCGGGTGAAGGTTGTTTAAAAAATGTAGTAAATTGTCTACTTGCCTATGGGAACCAGTGAAACAAATTAGTATATCGTCTACAAACCTATACCAATACAAACATCTGTTAAAATGAGCGGAATTTTTGATAATCTGTTCGAGATTTGCCATGAACAACTCGGCTAATATAGGGCTGAGTGGATTGTCCATCGTTAAACCTTCTTTGCAGGTATAGAATTCGTTGTCAAACAAGAAATAATTTTGTTCTACACAGATTTTCAGAATTGAAATAATTTCATTTATAATAACTGGATTTGTGTTGTTTAACTGTAATGCGTTTTTTATAATTTTTATTACTTCGTTAGGTGGTACTGATGGGAAAAGATTAGTTACATCAAATGATACGAATATGCTATTAACTGGTAATTGAACATTTATAATCTTTTGAACTAATTCTTTAGAATTTTTTATGGAGAATTCACTGGAACAGTTTAAATAATTATTTAAAATTGAAACTAACTGTTTTGACAATAAGTAGGAAGGAGCTGTAACAAATGAAACGACTGGTCTAATTGGTGTATTCACTTTGTGTAGTTTGATAAAAGAGTATAATTTAGGGGGTTGAGGGTTGCTATTAATTACTTTATATTTTGTAGACTGGAAGAAAAAATTACATTCTGCTAATAACTCTTTTAATTGTTTTTGGAACTTATTTGTTGGGTTTTTTATTTTTGAGTATTTTGAGTCTGACAAAAATTCTTTTGTTTTTTGTAAATGTTTTTTTATCTAACGCTATTACCGTTTTACCCTTGTCAGCTCTGGTTATTATTAAATTATTGGATTCTATTTTGTTTCTTAATGATTTTAAAGTGCTCGGGTTGTAGTTAAGATTATTTGTTTTTTTGTTCTTGTTTTTTAGAATGTTTTTAATGGATTTAGCTGCTTCATATTTAACCATTTGATTATTACCAGATAATGCAATTTCGGTATCTACTGCTAGGACTTCTAATTGGTTTTTATTAATTTTAGGTTGTAAGTTGAAATTGAGACCTTTTTCCAACAAATTAGTTTCATCCTTACTAAAGACTATATTTGACATATTATAAAACCTATCGAAAAACTTATGTTCAAACTGATTTGGTTGTACCTGTGTTGATTTATCTCTAATTAATTTCGATTTTTTGTTATTGATCAGATTTCTAAGTTTTTTACTTTGTTTAAGATATTTCAAGTGATTTATATTATCTATTTTTAATCTAGTGCTATAATCTAAATGGTCAAACTGTATGGGATGTAAACAAGTTTACGAACTAGTTAAGATTTGTCGCTAAAATAAACTACCTCCCTTGTAATAAGAACTTGTATTAGCTCGTAAACTACCTGTATAGTATACAAACTAGCAAAAATACGCAGCAAACTTCTTATTGCTGTTGAGTTTTCGATATCTATATGTTCGAAACTTCCATACCCTGCTCTGCTAAAAAGTTACTCTCAACGCCCTAACATCAGAAGTATAACATGAACAGGGGTGTTTTCAAATAAAATAATTTCATTACCGGGACCGACATCTTAAAATCTCTTTAATCTGAACCCGGATTAGTTTTCGTTTCCTCCAAACAAAGCATAAAGCAGCATCTGCGCTATTTATACCGGAAGCCCCAACAGTCGCATTTTCACTCGAATGTTTCGAGTTTCATTTTCTGTCCGGCTTAAAACTGTAAACGAAATGAACGTTCTTTCGAATTACGTTCGTTTTTCTCCATTTCACAGATAATTTCGAGAATATTATTAGATTAGGAAGCAGGAGTCTTGGTTGTAATATTAAGGGATGGCACGAAAAGTGAATTTGTTTCTTGTTTTATTTACGCGAAAGAAGAAAGAATTACGGATGGTAATGAAAAAGGAACGTCTTTCGGTTAACTTAATTGAAAAATTTTCTTCAAAAATAAACGAATTATCTTGTAAATATACGACAAAGGGAATGCTGTAAATTCATAAACTTCTTTAAAAAAATTTCTTGAATACATTATTCATAATTGCAATTAGACGAATAAAAACAAGAACCCTTTTAACTTACAATTTCTCATTCTTAAAGAAAAAATAAATATAAAAGTGATAAAAAATAACATTCTTATAAGATATTTTCCCCAACATCGAATTTCTCGATGAAATATGAAACAATGTAGAAGGGACAAAACTTAAACGTAAATATTGATTGTCTAAAGACCGTGCTGATGGGAACCATTGGCGTAGCTAAGAACAATTTCTAGGTGAAGGCAGTCTGGCAACATATTATTCTACTGTTATTCTTTTGTGAAATTTATATTGCAGTTAAGTAAACTAAAATTATTTACATATTAATACCAACTGTGCCCGCCACTTCGTCCGTGTGGAATAGTGACTGACTTTCGGCAGTATTTAAAATTTTTTTCTTCTATATTTTTATTTTCTGGGGCGTAAGCCTTTTTGTCGACGTCATTACATAAAAACTTTCATTCCTTATTTTTGCCCCCTTTAGGGTTAAATTTTTAAAAACATTGAATGTCGTATTTATTTACCTATATCTAATCAAAAGCCTAAAAAATCTTTAAAAATTACGGAATTTCCGCACAAACTTTCCTATTTCAACCCCTTACAACCCTTTTTTCGCATTAAAAAGTAGCCTATGTCCTTTCACAGGCTCTAGACTATCTCTGTACCAAATTTCATTTAAATCGGTTCAGTAAATTTTAGGCGAGATTGTGTAGCATACCGACAGAGTTACTTTCGCATTTATAATATTCCGCGAATTCATTTTCATCGATTTTCCCATGCGTATAAGATATTTTCCGGCCGTAAAACGTAGCCTATGTGTTAATGTAGGATGCCAGCTAACTCCATACCAAATATTATTAAAATCGCCCCAGTCGTTTAGACGTGAAGAAGTAACAAATATACACACTCACACATTCACAAACTTTCGCCTTTATAATATTAGTGTGATTGTCTCGACTGAATCGTACAGAGTTACATACAATCTATTGTAATTAACAAAAAGAATAGTCGGCTAAGAGGAGCACTTACGATGTTTACATTCTTAATGTTCCCTCAATGTCGAATGTTTAACATCGAGCACCCTCTTGTCCGCAAACAAGCTTCTGTTTCGACACATAATAACAGGCCCCGCTTTATGTACTTATAATATAGACATACACGCAGTCTAGCCGATTAGAAATAAAACGTTTATACTGTTGCAACATTAGGAGCCCTGTAATTATTGCGGCGCGGTAATAACAATGAAAGGGGGGCGCGCGCGATGCCGGTGCCGTCGTCCGATCCACCCCTTCGCAAACACACCGTCATGAATATTGCAATATGGTATTATGTGGTTAGAATAAGCTTGGGGTGTTTTCATAACGCAAATGTTACACATGTTCGACCGAAATCATTTGTTTATGGCTTTAAGCTGCACAGGGCACACAGCAGACTATCCGACCGACCCTGATGAATGTGCACGTCAAAGAGACAGAGGTACCAACCCCTTCGGATACAAAATACCGAGCTCAACCTGTTCAGATTTTATTCTCTTTCGCTCTCTCGCTCTTTAGTCATCAACTGTTGCCTGCAGGGCAAGTAAAATAAAATTTAGCATGGTCATATTTATATATTCACCACATCTTCCATAATATTCTCCTTTTTTAATTTTAATCTAGTCAAAACCAACTTAAAAGGGGCAAATGTTAAGTTAGAGATGGGGTAGGCTGGGTTAAGTTGTGTCTTGCCTCCACTTCCAAACACCATACCACTTCTACTCCCCTAAGCGTCTTCAAATACATAATTATTCCTTCGATCTTTCGTCTCAACTCCATCCTCCCTAACAATTCTACCCAAGTATCCTTATATTTGACCATTCTTCGTATTTACCACCAACCGGTGATATTTTTTTCACCTTCCTCACCAATTTTTTCTTTTTTTCAACGTAATGTAACAATTGTACGCATTTGTTCCCTTTCTACTTCATAATTAGCTTCATTAGAGCAGCGGACGAAACGTTGAGAACGTAAACGAGAGAAGAGCGAGTTGGAAAGGAGTTGACGAGGTTGTAAGGGGGGTGGGGTGGATGAAGCGTTGGCAAAACTGCTGGTAGTAGGTAGTAAGAGTGCCACTACTACTATAACAACACACGTAGTAATAGCGTCAGGAGAGGCTCGTTAGTAGACGCTAATTGACGCTACAATCTAATACACACATCGCTGACAACTGCCCCCTGGGCAATAATGTCATTACCGGCAACAAGCAACAACGAGGCAAGAGAGTTAGAGATCAACTGTCGTCACGATTTCCACTACACGTTTTCACAAATGCTAACAAACTTAAAAAACCACCACCAACGAGCAGAGCAGGATCGTCATCTCAACAGGACGAACATTTCCAGGTTTATAAATACAATTTTTTTTAACAAACACTGTATCGTATTTATGTTACCCTGTATCACACCCTTACATCGGCTGTTCGAGTGATTAATTCGTTTTTATTTTCTATTTATATCGTCATATATTACGCCGTCATGTACCACCTATGTGTATGTGCGTGTAGATTTTGTGACTCATCAGGCGAACGTACAGAATAAACGATTACTCAAATCTATTTATCATCCGCGGCGCTTACACAGCGAACTGCATATATTCCATAATAAGTAAATTCTCAAACAATGTAAGGATCAGCAGATGATCTTTTCATTACGTATTACTCAAGTGGTGGGTCACAAAGTCTCAAAAGTCGAAGACTTGTAATGGTGGTGGACGTGTAAGTTTTCGCGGACGAGAAGCCAAAATTCGATTGGAGCCCGTGGGACCGGCTCGGTACGAACGAACGGAGTGAACTGGGATTCGGGAGACGGTAATAAAACGGGAAGTGTGTGGTGGACTTGGAACAGGTCCCCAGCGAGAGTCCGGTCGTTGAATACGGACATGTCCGGTGTCATATTACAAACCGGTTACCATTTTTCCTCAATGTCTCTTTTTGTTATTGGCCACTTTTATATTTTTCGTGCCCCTTCGGGGTTCATTCTTCTTTCAGCTAACTTGAAATTCGGACGCGATATTAGATTTCACGACCGACGTTACGCGCTGTCCATCCGCCTGATTGTAAACTGACGTTTATGAACGTAATATCGTATCAAACGTCAATGTCAACAGACCCATTGTAAAAAAAACACGAGTCCAATTACCACAATGTATTTCTTTTTCGCTTTGGAAATAAATTCTTTTTTTAGGGAATGTTCCGTATCATAAAAACATGTCCATAGAGATCTCAACTTTTTGAGCTATACTTACTACGATTTGGGCAATCAATTTTTTAAGGTAGTTATCGAAGATATCCAATACATTAAATAAACATAATTGCACCCTCCATTAACTACTCCATCAGTTCCAACCTGCAGCTCAATTTACATCATCAAATGTGGTGTTAGTGGTCATATTTAGGAAATATCAGAAGGTACCCTAGAATGATATTAAACGTTTGAATATTTTAACTTCCAAAAGCCTAAATTAATTTTGCTAGCGAAGATTTAGAAAAGAAACATTGTCCAAAGTATTGGGATGACCTTTAGTCTTTAAACAGTATAGGGGATATTCATTGTTTGCGAGAGGCGTCTTTCGTATAATTAAGACCCATTCCATCTCCTTGTTTGATTCTGTAAAATGTGGTAGACTCTCTTCTCAACGTTAAAGATTTATGGGGAAAGAATTCATCCATGTGACAGGACAAGAAGAAAACATTAACAGTCACTCAACACCAATGCCCAAGTATCAAAGGGTACTCCAGAATGATATTCAACGTTTGCTTATTTTAACTTCCAAAAGCCCAAATTAATTTTTTCAGCTAAGATTTAGAAAAAAACATTCTCCAAAGTATTGGGATGACCTTTAGTCTTTAAACAGTATAGGGGATATTCATTGTTTGCGAGAGGCGTCTTTCGTATAATTAAGACCCATTCCATCTCCTTGTTTGATTCTGTAAAATGTGGTAGACTCTCTTCTCAACGTTAAAGATTTATGAGGAGAATTCATCCATGTGACAGGACAAGAAGAAAACATTAACAGTCACTCAACACCAATGCCCAAGAATCAAAGGGTACTCCAGAATGATATTAAACGTTTGCTTATTTTAACTTCCAAAAGCTCAAATTAATTTTGCTAGCGAAGATTTAGAAAAGAAACATTGTCCAAAGTATTGGGATGACCTTTAGTCTTTAAACACTCTAGGGCTAGGGGATATTCATTGTTTGCTAGAGGCGTCTTTCGTATAATTGAGACCCATTCCATCTCCTTGTTTGATTCTGTAAAATGTGGTAGACTCTCTTCTCAATGTTAAAGATTTATGAGGAGAATTCATCCATGTGACAGGACAAGAAGAAAACATTAACAGTCACTCAACACCAATGCCCAAGAATCAAAGGGTACTCCAGAATGATATTAAACGTTTGCTTATTTTAACTTCCAAAAGCTCAAATTAATTTTGCTAGCGAAGATTTAGAAAAGAAACATTGTCCAAAGTATTGGGATGACCTTTAGTCTTTAAACACTCTAGGGCTAGGGGATATTCATTGTTTGCTAGAGGCGTCTTTCGTATAATTGAGACCCATTCCATCTCCTTGTTTGATTCTGTAAAATGTGGTAGACTCTCTTCTCAATGTTAAAGATTTATGAGGAGAATTCATCCATGTGACAGGACAAGAAGAAAACATTAATAGTCACTCAACACCAATGCCCAAGTATCAAAGGGTACTCCAGAATGATATTTGACGTTTGCTTATTTTAACTTCCAAAAGCCCAAATTAATTTTTTCAGCGAAGATTTAGAAAAGGAACGTTCTCCAAAGTATTGGCATGACCATTAGTCTTTAAACATTCATTGTTTACGAGAGATGTCTTAATTATAATTTGGACCCCTTCCTTCTCTTAGTTTGGTTTGATAAGACGTGGTAGGTAGGTCCTCATCTCCACGTCAAATGTGTATGAGGAGAATCCACGAGAGGCTATTTTGATTTGGAGAACCAATACTCTTCAAGGTCTTGGTATGATAGTTGGTCCTCAAACTGTCTAGGAGATACTCATTATTAACAAGAAGTGGTTTTTGTTATAATTCGGACCCCTCCCTTCTCTTAACGTGATTTTATAAGCTGTACCTAGTAGGTCCTGTTCTCCAAGTTAAAGGTTTATTGCTGGATAAGAGGAAAAAATTAACAATAAGTCAACACAACTGTCCATGTACCGGAGGGTGTTTTCAATCAAAACCGTACACCAGACAGCCCAAAATACCTTCATCAAAGAATGTTATTGTGCAATTAACGTGGGAAGTTTTTGTGAACCTCATTGTATACATCAAGTTAATTTAACAAAGGAAATTGTATCTGACAAACTGTTAAAATATTGGAGGATAGAAATTACGGATAAATCAGCCGAAGTAATTAGGGCTCGAATTTGCCAAAAATCAAAATCAGTGGCAGCTTTCATCGGTCTCGTTGTGAATTGCTATAAAACAGCAAACACAACAAACGGCAGCTACGTGACGGGGCGACGCTTTAGAGAGGTCGTCAATTATTAACGAAGGACCCATCAAACAGTAAGCAAATGCGATTATTTTACATAATGCAGGAGCACTTCCACTAATTACCGGCAGCCACCGAACAACGTGGATTCACTATCGTATTATTCCGCCCGCGCGTGTATACGATATATTTGTATGTATAAGCCATATTTGTGTAAGGGCCTCCAGGTCTTTATGTTTGTGTGCGTGGCAATATTCCGATCTGCAAGCGCATTAAGGCCTGTTTTGTGATCAAAGTCGCAATAAATTGTTAATGTGTTTAGCGGCACTAATACAAGTGTATTAATTCCTTGATATCTATCAGCTGAACATTAAGCGCGGGATGAGATACGAAATGTTGGAAACTGTCGGGGAGGAGGTCTGATTAAAGAGGATTGGGGCGGGGAACAACAAGCCAACTAACTGTATTATATACGCGAATCTATTTTAGTCAGAAACATTCTGGGGATTGATTTCCTCGATTGACGGTAATACATTTACAAACAGAGAATGTTTGCCAATCACCTCCGCTTTTGGAAATGTCATACCTATCTCCTACAAAATTTAAGATTGAATGCGGTTATAATTCTAAACTGTATCAATTAGTCAACACTTTTGGAGTTAAATTAAGTTTCATTTCAATTTATAAATGTCGAGACACTATATAATTAAAGTGGGCACTGTGGTGTACTATTTCAAAATCTGATGAGGCTTGACCTCAGAGCGTGTAGAGACAATAGTCTTCCATTCCTAGCTTAATGCTGGACTGATCATGAACTCCGTCTGTCTCAAATTTCTCCACTTTTACACCCACCGTGGTATCGTCACTTGAATACTTGAAGAAGCAAACAATAGTTTAGGGTGCGCCTTCCTTGGTGGACCTTATAATCTGGTTTACACATCCATTCTATTTTGATTTCACCTGTTTCGCCAGCTTCTTTCCAATCACCTAACTCACTTTTTATAAAAGCAAGCTTAGGATCATCTTTTGCTTTTACCATAAGATTTTATACTTTCTGATGTAGTTAGCAACGCTCTTCTTTTTGACGTAGTCTGCAACGTTGAGCGCGAATACCATTCAGCTTTTGGAATTCCTCAGGATTTGAGGTTATCTTTATGGTAAAATTTTGAGGCATGTTTAACAATACATTCTTGTGAAAATTTGTACTAAAATACATTTTTCTTCACGTGGAGTATGTCGTCAGTCTCTCTACAACTACACAACTCATCTCCCTAAGAGGAAGTCCAGCCGATTTCAGCCCTACCTTCAGACTTTCCTCTTTCTGAAAGAGTTTGCAACGCTGAGTACCGTTCAGGTTTAGGAAATCTTGAGGATTAGAAGATATATTTATGGTACCTCTTGAGGCACGTCAATCAATATATTCTTGCTAAAGTTTGTAATAAAATGTATTTCTCTTCACTTGGAGTATTTCGCCAGTCCCCTCTTTCCAACCACCCAACTCATCTACCTTAGAGGAAGTTGAGGTGATTTCCGCTCTACCTTCAGACTTTCCTCTTTCTAAAAGAGTTTGCAACGCTGAGTACCATTCAGGTTTAAGAATCCTTGAGGATTAGAAGATATCTTTATGGTACCTCTTGAGGCACGTCAATCAATATATTCTTACGAAAGTTTGTAATAAAATATATTTCTCTTCACTTGGAGTATTTCGCCAGTCCCCTCTTTCCAACCACCCAACTCATCTACCTTAGAGGAAGTTGAGGTGATTTCCGCTCTACCTTCAGACTTTCCTCTTTCTAAAAGAGTTTGCAACGCTGAGTACCATTCAGGTTTAAGAATCCTTGAGGATTAGAAGATATCTTTATGGTACCTCTTGAGGCACGTCAATCAATATATTCTTAGGAAAGTTTGTAATAAAATGTATTTCTCTTCACTTGGAGTATTTCGCCAGTCCCCTCTTTCCAACCACCCAACTCATCTACCTTAGAGGAAGTTGAGGTGATTTCCGCTCTACCTTCAGACTTTCCTCTTTCTAAAAGAGTTTGCAACGCTGAGTACCATTCAGGTTTAAGAATCCTTGAGGATTAGAAGATATCTTTATGGTACCTCTTGAGGCACGTCAATCAATATATTCTTACGAAAGTTTGTAATAAAATGTATTTCTCTTCACTTGGAGTATTTCGCCAGTCCCCTCTTTCCAACCACCCAACTCATCTCCCTAAGAGGAAGTTGAGGTGATTTCCGCCCTACCTTCAGACTTTCCTCTTTCTAAAAGAGTTTGCAACGCTGAGTACCATTCAGGTTTAAGAATCCTTGAGGATTAGAAGATATCTTTATGGTACCTCTTGAGGCACGTCAATCAATATATTCTTAGGAAAGTTTGTAATAAAATATATTTTCTTCACTTGGAGTATTTCGCCAGTCCCCTCTTTCCAACCACCCAACTCATCTTTCCTTAGAGGAAGTTGAGGTGATTTCCGCCCTACCTTCAGACTTTCCTCTTTCTAAAAGAGTTTGCAACGCTGAGTACCATTCAGGTTTAAGAATCCTTGAGGATTAGAAGATATCTTTATGGTACCTCTTGAGGCACGTCAATCAATATATTCTTACGAAAGTTTGTAATAAAATATATTATTCTTCACTTGGAGTATTTCGCCAGTCCCCTCTTTCCAACCACCCAACTCATCTACCTTAGAGGAAGTTGAGGTGATTTCCGCTCTACCTTCAGACTTTCCTCTTTCTAAAAGAGTTTGCAACGCTGAGTACCATTCAGGTTTAAGAATCCTTGAGGATTAGAAGATATCTTTATGGTACCTCTTGAGGCACGTCAATCAATATATTCTTAGGAAAGTTTGTAATAAAATGTATTTCTCTTCACTTGGAGTATTTCGCCAGTCCCCTCTTTCCAACCACCCAACTCATCTACCTTAGAGGAAGTTGAGGTGATTTCCGCTCTACCTTCAGACTTTCCTCTTTCTAAAAGAGTTTGCAACGCTGAGTACCATTCAGGTTTAAGAATCCTTGAGGATTAGAAGATATCTTTATGGTACCTCTTGAGGCACGTCAATCAATATATTCTTACGAAAGTTTGTAATAAAATATATTATTCTTCACTTGGAGTATTTCGCCAGTCCCCTCTTTCCAACCACCCAACTCATCTACCTTAGAGGAAGTTGAGGTGATTTCCGCTCTACCTTCAGACTTTCCTCTTTCTAAAAGAGTTTGCAACGCTGAGTACCATTCAGGTTTAAGAATCCTTGAGGATTAGAAGATATCTTTATGGTACCTCTTGAGGCACGTCAATCAATATATTCTTACGAAAGTTTGTAATAAAATATATTTCTCTTCACTTGGAGTATTTCGCCAGTCTCCTCTTTCCAACCACCCAACTCATCTCCCTAAGAGGAAGTTGAGGTGATTTCCGCCCTACCTTCAGACTTTCCTCTTTCTAAAAGAGTTTGCAACGCTGAGTACCATTCAGGTTTAAGAATCCTTGAGGATTAGAAGATATCTTTATGGTACCTCTTGAGGCACGTCAATCAATATATTCTTACGAAAGTTTGTAATAAAATATATTATTCTTCACTTGGAGTATTTCGCCAGTCCCCTCTTTCCAACCACCCAACTCATCTACCTTAGAGGAAGTTGAGGTGATTTCCGCTCTACCTTCAGACTTTCCTCTTTCTAAAAGAGTTTGCAACGCTGAGTACCATTCAGGTTTAAGAATCCTTGAGGATTAGAAGATATCTTTATGGTACCTCTTGAGGCACGTCAATCAATATATTCTTAGGAAAGTTTGTAATAAAATATATTTCTCTTCACTTGGAGTATTTCGCCAGTCCCCTCTTTCCAACCACCCAACTCATCTACCTTAGAGGAAGTTGAGGTGATTTCCGCTCTACCTTCAGACTTTCCTCTTTCTAAAAGAGTTTGCAACGCTGAGTACCATTCAGGTTTAAGAATCCTTGAGGATTAGAAGATATCTTTATGGTACCTCTTGAGGCACGTCAATCAATATATTCTTACGAAAGTTTGTAATAAAATGTATTTCTCTTCACTTGGAGTATTTCGCCAGTCCCCTCTTTCCAACCACCCAACTCATCTACCTTAGAGGAAGTTGAGGTGATTTCCGCTCTACCTTCAGACTTTCCTCTTTCTAAAAGAGTTTGCAACGCTGAGTACCATTCAGGTTTAAGAATCCTTGAGGATTAGAAGATATCTTTATGGTACCTCTTGAGGCACGTCAATCAATATATTCTTAGGAAAGTTTGTAATAAAATGTATTTCTCTTCACTTGGAGTATTTCGCCAGTCCCCTCTTTCCAACCACCCAACTCATCTACCTTAGAGGAAGTTGAGGTGATTTCCGCTCTACCTTCAGACTTTCCTCTTTCTAAAAGAGTTTGCAACGCTGAGTACCATTCAGGTTTAAGAATCCTTGAGGATTAGAAGATATCTTTATGGTACCTCTTGAGGCACGTCAATCAATATATTCTTAGGAAAGTTTGTAATAAAATGTATTTCTCTTCACTTGGAGTATTTCGCCAGTCCCCTCTTTCCAACCACCCAACTCATCTACCTTAGAGGAAGTTGAGGTGATTTCCGCTCTACCTTCAGACTTTCCTCTTTCTAAAAGAGTTTGCAACGCTGAGTACCATTCAGGTTTAAGAATCCTTGAGGATTAGAAGATATCTTTATGGTACCTCTTGAGGCACGTCAATCAATATATTCTTACGAAAGTTTGTAATAAAATATATTATTCTTCACTTGGAGTATTTCGCCAGTCCCCTCTTTCCAACCACCCAACTCATCTACCTTAGAGGAAGTTGAGGTGATTTCCGCTCTACCTTCAGACTTTCCTCTTTCTAAAAGAGTTTGCAACGCTGAGTACCATTCAGGTTTAAGAATCCTTGAGGATTAGAAGATATCTTTATGGTACCTCTTGAGGCACGTCAATCAATATATTCTTAGGAAAGTTTGTAATAAAATGTATTTCTCTTCACTTGGAGTATTTCGCCAGTCCCCTCTTTCCAACCACCCAACTCATCTACCTTAGAGGAAGTTGAGGTGATTTCCGCTCTACCTTCAGACTTTCCTCTTTCTAAAAGAGTTTGCAACGCTGAGTACCATTCAGGTTTAAGAATCCTTGAGGATTAGAAGATATCTTTATGGTACCTCTTGAGGCACGTCAATCAATATATTCTTAGGAAAGTTTGTAATAAAATGTATTTCTCTTCACTTGGAGTATTTCGCCAGTCCCCTCTTTCCAACCACCCAACTCATCTACCTTAGAGGAAGTTGAGGTGATTTCCGCTCTACCTTCAGACTTTCCTCTTTCTAAAAGAGTTTGCAACGCTGAGTACCATTCAGGTTTAAGAATCCTTGAGGATTAGAAGATATCTTTATGGTACCTCTTGAGGCACGTCAATCAATATATTCTTACGAAAGTTTGTAATAAAATGTATTTCTCTTCACTTGGAGTATTTCGCCAGTCCCCTCTTTCCAACCACCCAACTCATCTACCTTAGAGGAAGTTGAGGTGATTTCCGCTCTACCTTCAGACTTTCCTCTTTCTAAAAGAGTTTGCAACGCTGAGTACCATTCAGGTTTAAGAATCCTTGAGGATTAGAAGATATCTTTATGGTACCTCTTGAGGCACGTCAATCAATATATTCTTAGGAAAGTTTGTAATAAAATGTATTTCTCTTCACTTGGAGTATTTCGCCAGTCCCCTCTTTCCAACCACCCAACTCATCTACCTTAGAGGAAGTTGAGGTGATTTCCGCTCTACCTTCAGACTTTCCTCTTTCTAAAAGAGTTTGCAACGCTGAGTACCATTCAGGTTTAAGAATCCTTGAGGATTAGAAGATATCTTTATGGTACCTCTTGAGGCACGTCAATCAATATATTCTTAGGAAAGTTTGTAATAAAATGTATTTCTCTTCACTTGGAGTATTTCGCCAGTCCCCTCTTTCCAACCACCCAACTCATCTACCTTAGAGGAAGTTGAGGTGATTTCCGCTCTACCTTCAGACTTTCCTCTTTCTAAAAGAGTTTGCAACGCTGAGTACCATTCAGGTTTAAGAATCCTTGAGGATTAGAAGATATCTTTATGGTACCTCTTGAGGCACGTCAATCAATATATTCTTACGAAAGTTTGTAATAAAATATATTATTCTTCACTTGGAGTATTTCGCCAGTCCCCTCTTTCCAACCACCCAACTCATCTCCCTAAGAGGAAGTTGAGGTGATTTCCGCCCTACCTTCAGACTTTCCTCTTTCTGAAAGTGTTTGCAACGCTGAGTACCATTCAGGTTTAAGAATCCTTGAGGATTAGAAGATATCTTTATGGTACCTCTTGAGGCACGTCAATCAATATATTCTTACGAAAGTTTGTAATAAAATATATTTCTCTTCACTTGGAGTATTTCGCCAGTCTCCTCTTTCCAACCACCCAACTCATCTCCCTAAGAGGAAGTTGAGGTGATTTCCGCCCTACCTTCAGACTTTCCTCTTTCTGAAAGTGTTTGCAACGCTGAGTACCGATCAGGTTTAAGAATCCTTGAGGATTAGAAGATATCTTTATGGTACCTTTTGAGGCACGTCTATCAATATATTCTTGTGAAAGTTTGTAGTGAAATATATTTTTGTTCACTTGGAGTATTTCACCAGTCTCTTCTCAACCACTCATCTTTCTAAGAGGAAGTCGAGATGACTTCCGCCCTACCTTCAGACATTCCCCTTTCTGAAAGAGTTTGCAACGCTGAGTACCATTCAGGTTTAAGAATCCTTGAGGATTAGAAGATATCTTTATGGTCAATTTTAATACATTTCAAATAGAATGTTCTTGTGAATGCGTGTACTGAAATATTAACCCATTTTCACCTATTGGTATGTAATAATCTTGACTACCTGTCTCTGTCCCATAAATCTGACTCCTGACGAATATATCTATTTATAAGCATGTACAAATGTCGTTTTGAGTCATTTTGCAGACATAGACAGCAATTCCATACGTGATTAGTTACTTGCATTGGTGAAAGAAAAAATCAGAAAATATCAAATATAGCAACAAGAGCATCAGTCTCCTCAGACTTTTTATTTATGAATCAGTCTTATACTTAACTTCCGAATGGTATTAGTCACAACTGGGCTTGTTTGAATACGCCAAGGAGAAGGACAAGGGCATCAGTCTCTTCAGGCTTTCTGTTTCTGATTCAAAATATTAACCTAAATTCAGGACCTGAATGGTATAATTCCTAACTTGGCTTGTTTCAAAACGCCAAATAACAGGAGCATCAATCTCCTCAGTTTTCCTATTTCTGAATCACATTCTAGGATCAGAATCGAATTCGTTCTCGAAAAAGTATCTTGTTTTCTGATTCATTTTCAGCTCATCTCCAAGGCAGTTATCTCGAAAAACTCTTTTGAATGTTGTCAAAAACAATACTGTAATCTCAGGGATTGTATTCTGTTAGATAAGCCTCTCTAAGGAAGTTATCATTATTATTATGACGATGGTATTATTAGATTGTCATTTTTGTACACGTGCACCCCTTTAAATCCACTGACAGCGTTAATACACCGTCAATTAAAACTGCATAATTCCCTCGTCTTAGTTTTCGCATTCATTCCCATTAACTAAGCAAGCAAAGGTCGTCATCAATGGTGCTTCACGTGGCCCCGATGACGGTCCCGACAACAGCGGGTCGGTCCTCCTCGCTACTCTACTCCACGAGCACCATTGTTACCCTAATTGGGACGCGCCTCCTTTGTTTCTGTCCTTCTGTTTTGCCCAAATATTTTTGTTCCTTTGTTTCGCCGGAAATAGAAGGGAGGCGGGCTGAAGCGCGTGCGTCAGTGCGCGCGTGAACAAATTATGTTTAGCCTTTAGTACCCACTCTTTATCGTGTTGTAGGCACTTAATCGACAGTTGTTATTGCTATTGTTGTTTTTGTCATTGTCCGAGGGGGAAAAACGAGACCAATTAGAAAGCATTCTCACGACGGGGAAAACTCCAGGGTTTGTTCATTTTCGACAACAATTAAAGGCACCTGCATATACAGATTTTATGTAAAAATACAAAAAAAGGGACATCATCATTAATTTACCATTACAGAGAGTCTACGTAGTTTGATGACTAGTCTGCTTTTATTTAGGGTTACATTCCGAAATGCCCCCGTTCTCCTACATTTAGACGACACTGATACAGAGCGCTAATGTCCTTAATCGCCATTAAATTCGTTAGTTGTATAATTCGCTTTAGAAATCGTTTCCAAAGAGAATATTAAACGAGGATCGACCGAATTATGTTTTCATCAAAGAGGAAGACGGTGGGGGGCGAGGGGATGGAGCGAGGAAGAGATGATTGCGACGTTGGGGGGGGGGGTTATTGGGAGTCGGAAAAGTCCGCTCGTTGCCGATGGACCTCTGTTGGCCCGAGAACAATTAGATTATCATTATTCCGCTAACAAGTAACTAAATTATTTGCGGCAATCGAATCAACTCTTTCAAAAAGACGGACAGCATCAGACAAACAAAAAATTCGATTACATTGGTAGTGGACGGGGTCGTAAACCGTAGCCAGTCCCAAGGGTTCCGCACTTCAGCCTTTTGGGGGTATCGCGTTACATATGAAATCGCTGGTTCAATTTCTCATGTCAATCGGACGTCATTTTAGAGGAAGTATTTGAAGACCGGTGCAGACGTCCGCCGCGACGCTATGGCTCTCGTCGCGGCGCGTGAGGGTGGCCGCGAATAAGGCGCAAATTGATTGGTTGTCGAATAAACCCCTTGGCTCGCATTTATCAATCGCTTCTGATACTTAAGGAAATAGATTGCAATCGGTGCAAAATAGACTTAGGATGCCCTTTATACCATAATACAGCAGTGGCGCAGTGTGCTCGAATACAGCCCTTTATCTTTGTGATTACGTAGATAAAACATTTAATTAAATATGTATACTTTGCATGTATGAAATAGTCAATGACTGCAGGAGCAATCTGTTATTGTTATTCGTTCTAATGGCTAGAAAAAATAGACAACTAGAATCTTAACTTCTGCTTTTTGTTATTTTTGAAATCACGATATATCCACTGCCTTTAATAAAAAGTGTTTTTTTAGTTTTAAAATAAGATAAAATACATATTTATAGGGGGAGAACTATGGATTTTGCGAAACAAGCCCCCTCTACGTACAAAATCCTACGTCCGCCCCTGTTACACAGTTAAATTTTGACAAACTATACCTCGATAATATAAACAGCTTTTACAATCAAACAAAAGCTTTATAACTATTGTTTCCTCTTTATGTTGCTACTACCCTACTCCTGTCTCTAAAATGCTTTAGATTTTGAGACTTCCAGAATAATAGAGCTGTTAAAGTATTGTTTCAAAGAAAGTCAATTTAATTTGTAATTTAAGGATTTTTTGAAATTTTGTATTAATTTTTAATACAGCAAGCAAGATATTTTTATAAAATTCATGTTGATCAAGTAAGTAATTGATGAAATTTTGAAAATGTAATCAAGAAAAATTGTTTTTTATTTGTTTCTCAGTTTCCTTTAGTAAAATTCATTTGTAGAAGAAACATGGCATAAATTTTATTCGTGTCGTCGACTGCATGTGTCTTCGTTTCAGAAAAACATTTTAGTAATTTTTATATTGAGAGCCTTGTAATTTTTACCCTTTAGTACCCCTTTTAACTTGATCTATAGTTATTTTATTATCATTTATTATTTGTTATGATTGTGCTGTATTTATCTATGGTTTTGCACTGTAATTTATCAATGGAATTTAAATTGAAATGAAACTTGATATGACTCCCAACATGTTGATTAATGGATACATGTTACAACCATTACCTTAATGTAATCTTAAATTTTATGGGGTAGAACTATAGAATTTAAGAATGAGCATAATTTTTTAAGAACAAGCCGCTTCTACAAAATCTTATATCAGCCTTTGTAATACAGACCAATTTTGACTATTTTTATCATGTTAAATGGGGGTTCATACTTTTGTGACCTCCAGAACATAACTTTTAAAGTATTTTTTTAAACAAAGTTCATTTTTTTTTATTCAATCTGTAACTTAAGGATTTTTTAAATTATGTACCTATTAATTTTTAATACAGCAAGCAAGAGATTTTTATTAAAATTAATTCTGATCAGCTAACTGATAAATTTTCAAAAATGTAATCAAGAAATTTATTTATTTCTTTTAGTAAAATTTATTTAATGCCACGTTTCCTCTGCAAGTCAATTAGATTAATTTAACCTATGTATATTAGTTTATATAATTTTTGTATTTGTTTTAAATAATTTTTTATATGATTTTCATTTCTAACCTAAATTTAAAAATGTTTTATGGTACGCAAAAAGTTTTTTTCATAAACTTTATTTGTAATTACTTTGTAGAGGACACATAGAATAAATTTTTTCCTTTAATTTTTACAGTAACTCAATTGTATTTTAGTTCTTAAAACTATAATTAATAAAAATCCACGATCCATTATTATATATTTGTACGGGTACTGTGTCTTACTTTACTTCTACTAATTGATTAATGAATACTCGAGTTATTTTTATGATAATAAAAAACTATAGATCAAGTTAAATGGGGTTCTAAGGGGTAAAAGTGTGAAAGTTACAAGCCTCTCTCAATTATACTTTTTAAAACTAAAATAAAATTGAGTTGCAGTAAAAATTAACAAACTCCAAAAATGTTAAGAACAAAATTAATGCCATGTTTCGTCTACAAATAACTTTTGCTAAAGGAAACTGAGAAACAAATAAAAAAGCATTTTTATGTAGACTTTCTTGATTACATATTTGAAAATTTATCAATTACCGGATCCACATGAATTTCAGTAAAAAACATCTTGCTTGCTGTATAAAAAATTACTTTAATAGTTCTATTATTCTTAGTCACAAAAGCTTGGACACCCCCCTTTTTTAACATTATAAAAATCCATAATTAATCAAATACAATGATTAATATTGATAGTATTTACTCTTGTTTGAGGAAGCTAACGTTTGACAAAACTGTAAAGTAAGAGCCTTGTAACTTTTACCCCTTAGAACCCCATTTAAGTAAAACAAGATACAGTACCCATAAGGAATTCGCAGTACTTAACGACTGTTTCGTTTACATTATAATGTCATCAATAAGTGACGTTAAATTCACTTGAATACTATCAAAACTGAATTTCTAGTTTGGACATATAGTAGACATATGTTCAGCTACAAGTTTAAAAAAGCAAAATATGTGCAATATGGCACAGTTGTTGCCATCTAACGTTGGAAAGGCAAAGAAACTTTCATGAATCTCGTTCGTCTAATTAAGTACATATTATAGGTAGGTAGATATGTCTTCAGTGATTTCAGATTTTTTTACATACCTACATAAATAATAACGACAGCTTTACAAAAAAATAATTAAAAATACGAAATTTCATACCTGCTTCATCGTCCATCTATTCTCATAATATTTAACTGTATGTAACAATTTCTTTAATGTAGTTCTTAACTTTTTTAATGTTTCTTAATAATTTGTTTGTTTGTGCTATTTTACCTTGCTTTATATTATCTTCTATTTATGTGTTTCTACACCATCGTAAGGGTTGAGCTGCACATTATTTTTTTTTGTGTAAATTAATTACATTAAAACAGTGTGATATAGCGATAAACACTGTTTTTAAAAGCTGAATTCAAAAGCATAATAACGTTTTCTTCTTAAAAATTGAATAGATACCTAGTCGAAGTTTTTAAGTACCCACCTAATTAGTGTAACTTCATTATTAATATCTAATGAAAGAACACAACAACATAGACTTTTAATGTGGAATTAATAAAATATTTATAACCCTTTCTTTATTAACATTTTCAATTCAAAAATACCTTTTTAGCACGTACGTATATGTTGTGTGGTTGTTATGATATTCACAGAGGTCATGTTTATTATTTACGAATTATATCTATTATAATTAATAGACTGACTGTTATTTCAAATGTAAGGTAAATTGTTATAAATATCGTGACCAAAACAGTTACTACAAATACCAGCCCATCATGGGCTGCCCATGGTCAATGCACTTAATAAGTAGGTAAATCAATAAATCAATATGCAAACAATAAAAAACCATAATGGCGGTGTAACAACACCAGATTTCTGTTGCTTTTGATTAGTAATAAAATCAAATATAACAAGTCCAGTACAATAGCTGAAAGATTAATAAAATAGAATTAATTTACACTGACCTGTAGCAAGGTAAGGTACATTTTATGGAATTTATCTGCGAACACATGAGCACACGACACTCGTCACTACCTGACATCGCGATGGCCACTGACTGCTAACGGTTATGTATGCTGTAGGTACCTGTTGCAACGCAAAACCGGAAATAGTTTTTTACTTAAACTTTTAAAAAGATAAACCAAAATAATGTTCTTATCGTTTATGATTCTTGAATATATTCTTAACGCGATACAGCAAGTATTTTTAAATTCTGCTTGAAAATAAACGAGTAAAATAGGATGTTATGAAAAAGGTTTTGTGGCGGCAATTTTAAAAATCTGAATTTGAAATATGCTGAAGATTAGACTGAAATAAACGCAATAAATTGCATTATAAATGCAACATTTCAATCAAAAACTCACATATAATGAATTATTATTATATGCATAACTGAATCAGCAAATAAAAGTTTATCTATTTGGTAATTTTAATTTAAAAAATGAAGAGGCAGCAACATATGCTGACACATTTAATTTAAAAGTTTATTTGCTGAAATTTAAAAAAATGTTTTTAAGGGTTTTACTGCTAAATAAATGTAAAAGTTCTTTTATGTACTTAATATTATTTAAAAATATGAATTATTTTTTATTTATTAAAACGAGTATTTTTTTCGT
The DNA here is from genome assembly GCA_029378335.1 of Agrilus mali. Lineage (NCBI taxonomy): Eukaryota > Metazoa > Arthropoda > Insecta > Coleoptera > Buprestidae > Agrilus > Agrilus mali. The sequence goes on from CM055661.1 coordinate 5,535,134, forward strand.
GTTCCCTTTAAATGTATTTTTTTCATTTTTAACCCCTGTTTGCTAACATGCAAGGGTGAATTTCGTTTCAATTTTAACTAATCATTAGTTATACTATTTTTATTTTAAATATATACATTTTTAACAATTTCCTTATATGGACAACAGAATATTAGAAAATTTCAATTCAAAGGGGATGCAGTAAAATGCAATTAAATATCTGTAGAAGCTGATAAAATTTAACGAAACATTAGTGAATAACTATGTAAAATTATTCAAGATTTTTTCATTCCTCAAATTTGACTCTAGGTACTATTTTTACTGCTCTCCTTTTTTTTATTAGAAGCTGAGTATAGGGTAAATCTGATGTAAAATGGTTGGAGACATAAAGGGAGTTCTCAGTAGATTTTACGTACCAGATTCTACTAAGGTGATGGGGGAGGAGGGTTAACTTAAAAGTTCACGTAATTAATTAATGGACATCTCATTATTAAGGGTAAAAAAAAACATCTCCATTAGAGTAATAGATATCATCATATCTAGCTAAGGGTTACGGGGGTTTAATTAAAAAAAAAAAAAAAAAAACACATAGTTAATTAAATAGGGCTCCCCATTACTAAGAGTAAACAGTTAGTAACTAATTAAAATTGTTTTCAGGTGTGGTTTCAAAACAGAAGAGCTAAATGGAGAAAAGCAGAACGATTAAAAGAAGAACAACGTAAAAGAGAAGAACAGGGCATTGTTAAACGAGACGGAGAAACAAAAGAAGAAAAGGTAAATTTATTAAATTGATTTGTAGGTACTCTATTATAATAAATATTAAACAATTACAAGGCTTGTTTTGAAACAATAAGGCTCGCTCATAAATTGTTTTGTAAATATCGTATGCATATGTTGGGCAACGCAGTTGATCACTTCCAAAAGGATTCTACGATCATAAACACATTATTAAGAATGAGATTGCATCTACTGGCTTCTTGAAATATTGTGCCTTTAAAAATTATAATTTAGGCGTTTATAAAATTAAAACTGCATTGTTATAACTAAATAGTTCAGAGAATAAAGGCTAAACTTCGGAAAAATTAGAGGAAAGTTGGGTTTTTGTATGAACCTTCCTTTTATGGTTCTAAATAATATCCCAAAAGTCCACAGCGATGCATGTCCCGCTAAAAATGTTAGGCGAGGTTAAAAGTCACGATAAACAGTTTTTCGCAAATATCTCGTTAACGGTTACTTTTATCGAAAAAATAGTAGTTATCAAATTTGTAGCTTAAGAAATTGCCTACACAAAATGTATTATTACTTTTTTTGTAATATTAACGCTTTTCAAGAAAATTCGATTTACAACTCGTAACGTTTATGTTTTTAATAATACGTGCACTCCTAACACCACTCTTGAGGTAGAGTACAAGATTTGTTTTTTTATTTTTTATTTTTAAGTGGTGTCCCCTATAGGCATAACCCACGTAATTATTACAGTTTCTTAATTATTTGAAAAGTATTTATTTTAATATCATGAATTGTTATAAAATTACTAGCAGCAATACCAGTCGTTGCCCAGGTAAGAATATATTACACGTTTGATGGAACATTCCAGAATATTCGCGAATTTAGAACTATCCAGAACATCCCATTATGATACAAAACATTCTCTAACTTTTTTTAACATTCTGAAACATTCTTGAATGATCTTCAAGATTCTGGAACATTCTTAAACATTGCCAAATCATTCTGAAATGTTATAATAAAACATTCTTTTACTTTTTAGAACATATTTGAACTCCCTGTAACATTTAAAAAAAATCTGCTTCATTCTCATCCCCACTCCGTGCTGTTTGCTGGGTGAATAGTGACATCAGTAGACGCCTAGCGGGGATGACTAATCGATTGATAACAAATAATTGATCAGTTATCGACCACTGAGAGTTGAAGATTATTACAGTACTACGTAATTTCGCTATTAAAAAATGGGGGTTGGTGGTAAAAGGGTAAAAATTCAGGGTTATATGTATTTTTTAATGCCGAATCCTAAAAATTGTCCAAAAAATAAAAAAGTTCCGGGTCGACAACCCTTATCACTTAGGGGTATGAAAAATAGAAAGTTCTCTATTATCAGACCTATTGAATATGCATATAAAATTTCATAAAAATCGGTCAAGCCGTTTCGGAGGAGTATGGTAACTAACATTGTGACACGAGAATTTTATATATTATATTAAATAATTAATTTGTCTTCATCAGTGCTATCGTTCATTATGGTTCTTCTTCAGATTCCATTTCTGCTTCTATCTCCACTTCTTCATTATCTTCCTCTTCCTCTACTTTCTCTATTTCAATAGTTTCAGCCAAGAAACACGATGGATCTACAAAGATATTACGTTGGGGAGTGCGCGTACGTATGTTTCGAATTTTCTCGAAAACCGTTAGTCTTACAAACAAAAGTAATCATATGTGTTTTGTAGGCAATTTCTTAAGCTACAAATTTGATAACTACTATTTGTTCGATAAAAGTAATCGTTAACGAGATATTTGCGAAAAACTGTTTATCGTGACTTTTAACCTCGCCTAACATTTTTAGCGGGACATGTATCGCTGGGGACTTTTGGGATATTTATTAGAACTACAAAAGGAAGGTTCATGCAAAAATCCCCCTTAATTTTGCTGATCTGCAATGTCTCCATTCCCTGTATTAAAAAAAAAAACGAAATTACGTTTGATCATGTAGAAATTAAAAGAACGCTAACTTACTGAGGACTTCAATGGAAATAATATCAACCTTTTGCTCACCATTGTTATTACTTAGTCGTATTTTTTATAAACTGTAAGAATTTTAATTCTGACAGTCAATTAATCAAAAGCAGTAAAAAATAATCTACTTAACCTACTAGTATATAATAATATTAATTTCTTTGTTTTTCTCCCTTGAAATTTAATTTCTAAATGCATAATTTTCTAGTAAATAATTTGCAGAAATGATAAATATAAGGTTTACTAATTTTAATGTTAACTTATATTTTAAATTTAGAACGATGAGGTGACCAGAGTGAGTACTCCCTCAGAGATCAACGCTCCCGAAGAAGATTCAGTGCGGGAGTGCTCTAGTCGGGGAAGTGGCATTAGGGAGTCCCCTGAGCGGGAACGAAGCGTTCCAGAACCAACACCCTCTACGACTTCTTCGCCCCACAGTCCAGCACCATCGTCTTCTTCAGAACCACCTAAACCCAACCCACCAACGTTTTCTCACCACATGTTCCATTCTTTTAGTGACAAGTAAGTGACATTTTTATTGTATGTAAATGTGTATTTTCTTCTTTTGAAGATAAAAAAAATTCAATACAATCATTTAAGTGCATTATTATTTTTAATTAGGTGTATGAAGATAATAATGATTATTTTTATGAGTTAGGTTAAGGGTGTTAAAATATACATATGGTTGGGAGTCCCGGTATAATTGCAATAGTAAGGGCTTTTATGTGTATTATGCTCCATAGAACGGGTATAGCTCGTAGCTGCATTACACTTCGTTATACAAATGGATATGTTGCATAATTCCAATTAACAGCTGTGCATTAGTTAATAAAACCGAGACACGGTTGCTCGGAGCGAACGCATTTGCATCCCGAATTTTGTATGTTTCTATCGGGTTCTAATTTCTGCTTTCATTAGGGCGACAACTGCTGTTAGTGGGAAATAAACGCTTCTAAATATACCGGGAGGACCGTCTTAAATGTATACGTACAGGGTATATCAAGGATATCCTTCGTAAGAACTTTAATAAGTAATATACCTAATAGGAATTTCGTTTTGAATATTTTGTATTCGTAGTAATTTTACAGGAACTTTAATGTAGACTTCCGGATATATCGAAAACGAACACTAACTTAGTTATTTTAAATAGAACACCCTGTATTTTATTATATAATTGAAAGGTAAGTTTCATAACATGAACTTACCTGAAAATTCCAGCACTGTTTAGGAAATAAACGACCATCTTTAATTTTTTTTTGGAAAAAATCTCAAAAATAATTGTGTACTGCAAATTATAACACAGCTTATAAAACCAAATTTTTACTATGATCAACTATTTAATGGTTTTTTTTTGAGATTTATACCAAGTGTTCATAAAACAATTCTACATTTTGAGAATTTCTGACAACAGAAACTTTCTTATTTTAAATTGAACGTCCTCTATATTTTTACATATTCGAATGCAGATTTTTATTATGAATCGTGTAGTATGTACATACGTAGGAATTATACAGGGGTTTTCAAGTTGATGGTCTATTAGAAGTATATGAATTAGTAGAACGAATTCAATTGTGAAACTTGGGCTCATTCGGTTATTGTTTATGCCGCTTCTGTTAAAAATATTTTCAAGTTCGATTTTCCTATTTTAAATGGAATGGTATATTTTTTACGCTGAATTCAAATAAAACGTGTAATTCTAAGGTAAGTCTAATAACCAATTTGTACACCTATGACGATCAGTTTCTGAGTAAATTTAATTTATAGAAATACAATCCTTACCTAAACTCAAATTATAAAAAATCATAACTTCCGCAAAATATGACTTAGAGTGTTGAAATTTTTACTAGTAATAGCTGAATATTAGTGCTAACGCCTTGACAAAATTGAACTAAATAATTTATACAGGGCGTTCAAAATAAAATTCTAAAGTTTAAGAACTTCAAACACGAATAACTTCCGTTTTTTCAAAAGGCACTTACCATTTTAAATTTTTCCAATCGATTCTTTTTTTATCCTCTTTCGATCTTTATGGAATCTTCCTATTGTTTTATTTGAAAAATTTTGAGTAATTTAGAATTTTTAAAATTAATTTTGGCGTAATAAGAGTGTGCCTTGGACAATTGACAACTAACGACAATCAAAGCAAAATCACAGTAAAACCTTTTTTATCGCTTAATTTCAGTTGAGAAAATGTTCGAGACAAATGTTTATAATAAATACTGCAATTGAAATGATCGTTTTTGATTATTTTCTGTAACAGAAATTAATCGAAAATGCGATTTTTGGCTTCATTTTGCATTAATTGCCGTTAGTTCTCATTTTTCCAAGGCACACCTTTTATGCGGAAAATATTAAAATTAGATATTTTAAGTAACAATTCAAAATTACTCCAAAATTTTAAAATAAAACAATAGGAAGTATCCATATAGATCGAAAGAGGATAAAAGAAGGAATCGGATTGAAAAAATAAAAAAATTGGTAAGTGCCTTTTGAAAAAACGAAGTTATTCGTGTTTGAAGTTCTTAAACTTTAGAATTTTATTTTGAACGCCCTGTATAAATTATTTAGTTCAATTTTGTCAAGGCGTTAGCACTAATATTCAGCTATTACTAGTATAAATTTCAACACTCTAAGTCATATTTTGCAGAAGTTATGATTTTTTATAATTTGGGTTGCGGTAACGATTTTATTTCTATAAATTAAATTAACTCAGAAACCGATCGTCATAGGTGTACAAATTGGTTATTAGACTTACCTTAGAATTACACGTTTTATTCGAATTCAGCGTAAAAAATATAACATTCCATTTAAAATAACAAAGTTGGTGTCGACTTCCGGTATAATCGGATGTAAATCGAACTTGAAAATATTTTTAAAAGAAGCGGCATAAACAATAACCAAATGAGCCCAAGTTTTAGAATTGAATTCCTTCTACTAATTCTTGTACTTCTAATAGCCCATCAACTTGAAAAACCCTGTAGGTATACCTTTAAGAAAATATTACTGATTTTTGTAAATTAGGGTCAATTTTAATGATTTTAAATATTGAATTGTCACTTCAATTATTAGTTAGGATATTTTTCGTTAGACGAACATGTTCGAGCAACATTTTGTCGCTTTTTCTCACTATAGCCATCCAAAATAGTGACCTTATTATTACACAGCGATGAAAAAAAAATACGAATACTGTATCTATATATTAATAAAACAAAAAAGGTAATGTCATAAGCGAGCTGCGTAACGCTGTGGTTTCAACACCGAACGAATGGTAATCGAAGTTAAGTAACGTTAGCTCTGGTCAGTGGTCAGTATGTGGATGGGTAACCGGCTAACTTTCGAGGTGGTATCATCTCATCATACAGTGCGACGGAGCTTTGGGGAGGGCGCGTTATTAAACAGGAGGGAAGCATCTTCCTGTGGATGTTTAACAACAATAACCTTAGCCTAGGCACTCCATAAAATAAAATGTCGCGTAAGAAACGGGAAACGACACAATAAAGCCTCCAAACTTCCCCAGCTCCAGATTCACAGTGTTAATAAGACAGAGGGTTTTATTTCCATTAATTCAAAAATAAGTATTAAAAAAAGAATGGTATTAGGTATTATGCATCTTTTCGTATTTGCGTCAATGAGATATTGTTTTTTTAAAATCACCCTGTACATAAAAAAGCCCGTACGTACGCACTCACACACACGAATAAAATCCAATTTTTCTCTGATACGTTTTTCGTTTGAAGATAGAAACGGTTATAATATTTACCCGTCCGTTTTTATCAGGCGCAGTAATAGAGTCAACATGAAATGCTAATGTTTATATAAAGTAGGAGTAACATTCGAAATTGGACTGTCCAACCAACGTACATATGTATGCACATGTTTGTGTGTGTATGTGTGTTTGCGCTTTCGGAAAAGTAATTTAAATTTGCCTAGAGCACGTTAAATATGTAAAATCGCCGAAAACGCATTAGCATTCGACTTTCAAGTCGAAAATTTAATATTCCATGGCCCGAAACACGTTAGTTTCCAGCTAGTCCACGGACGTTTTTCGAAAACTAAAACTATTTAATAGAAAGACAGGACACAGGACACCACAAAAAGCGTCGACGCAACAGTCTGTTCCATTTAACGTTACTCTTACTGTAAATAAGTTTAATTGAATTACGGTAATAGGGAATAAGTACAGTAAAACTCGGATATAATGTAGGTACTCGTGGAGTACATTATATCAAAAGTTCGTTATATCAGAATTAGACAAATTTGCTTACAGTCTCTTTGTTTTATTAATCCTTTAGGAAAGTACTTCGCCTTTCAGTATCGTGGACACTTAAATATGTAGTTGCCAATTTGTTTTATCAAAGGTTTTAAAGCTAAATTAAGAAAAAAAGAAGGAATTGCTAAGTTAAAATACGCCGTGCAATGCTGAGATAAAGAAATATTTATGAACAAAGATATGTTATATTTGATCTTTTTGATCGTTCATAACCTCAACTAAGTATTATCTACTCGAATTCAAATCCTCATGAGACGTGAAATGTGTAAGAGCAGCGAGAGGCAGAGCTTGTGCTCTTGTATTTAGTTAACAGTGTGAGAATTTATGCCTCTGCGCAGTCCAAGATCAAGTCTCATGACGTTCTAATATTCTTCTAAATACTTGAAAATAGTTTGTAACGATACTTTTCGATTAAGGATATATATATGAGGGCAGCAAGGAAATCTCTTTCTCAACTTTAAGTTCAATATTAGTACACACTATTCCTGATGGCCTTAAAATTGGGCAATAGTATTTTGGATGCCTTCAAAATTTTCTGTGGCGTCAAACCTCTTAAGTCTTTTTTTCCCTTTTATTTTCTTTTTAGTAATGTGTAGGTATACTAGAACTATTTTATCCTGTCCATTACGTGACCTATTCTTAGTTCAACTAGAAAGAAAATGCTATATCTCTGTCTTTGTTGTAACCGTGCAGAGAAAGTGCAGTGAAAACAAAACGTATGTTCATGGAATAATAACCTGCATACGTCCATGATGCGTTCTCGCTTTAATGCACAAGAAAGAAAAAGATAAATTACAATAACGTATTGCATTTATCGTTCCTGAATGAAAAGAAGTTAGGTTAGGACTACTTGTCATAGTTGACATTTTCTGTCATTGTAACGATACACACCTTGCATAATAGTCTTTATTTCTTGTGAGTTAATTGTTCATTTAAAAATGTGCAATATATTGTCTACAAAAATACTAATTAAAATTTTTTATTTTTATTTTTTTATGATTAAGCATTAAAAAATACATATAACCCTTAATTTTCATCCTTCTACCACCAACCCCAATTTTTTAATAGCAATATTACTAGTGTAATAATCTTCAACTCTCAGTGGTCGATAACTGATCAATTATTATCAATCGATTAGTCATCCCCGTCAGGCGTCTACTGATATCACTACTCACCCAGCAAACAGCACGGAGTGGGGATGAGAATGAAGCAGATTTTTTTAGAATGTTACAGGCAGGGAGTTCAAATATGTTCTAAGAAGTAAAAGAATGATTTATTACTTATAACATTTCAGAATGATTTGGCAATGTTCAAGAATGTTCCAGAATATTGAAGATCATTCAAGAATGTTTCAGAATTAAAAAAAAAATGTTAGACAATGTTTTGAATCATTATAGGATGTTCTGAATAGTTCTAAATTGGCAAATATTCTAGAATGTTCCATCAAACGTGTGATATATTGTTAACCGAGCAACGCCGGGTATTGCTGCCAGTAACCTATAATTTTATACTGTCAACCATCTGTCAACATTTAATATAGTTATATACGTGTATGAATAATTACGATTTTATTCATACATCTCAAGGATACAATAATTTTACTTTAGGTACATTCCATCAAAGCGTATTACAAGAGTTAGTTATAAATAGACAGAATGTGTAACACAAAAATTAATGGAGTGGTTCCATTGTCGTATATTTTTAAGAATGATTCGGCAACCGAATTTATTTCCAGGAAGAGTCCCCTGGACTTGCGTAAACATAATTTTTTCTTCTGATATGTGTATGATGTGTATATTTGCGTTTCGTGTTTAATCGTGCACAATTCATCATCGTCACTGTCAATAAATGCGTAATTAACACTTGATGACGTCACTAATTAATTCGGAGCGCAGCTTGCTTTATTAAGCGCGTCCCTTATTAAATTAAGATCATAATTGGCTAAATTAGGCAGTAAATATGAACACAACAAGCAAAGATATTTAACGGTGATGATGAATACTCTGGACGTGAAAGTGAATTCAAAGGAATTTTATTCTTCAACTAATTGTACATATCTACATTTATATACTAGGGGGCCGGGGGGGGGGGGGTGGCGTCATAAAAGTGTTAAGCAGCCCGTAGCTCTTAAAGACACTCAACTAATTATGAGTTTAGGGCACCTTTTATAATGTCTATACGCCGTAAAATTTAGGACTGCATGCGTATGAAATAATCACGGACGACAGATGCTATTTGTCCTTTACTCCTCCTTTACTTTAATGGACAAGTAAAACATAGATAGAACGCGAAATACGTTGTTGGTGGTGGATGTATAACTAAAAATAGAGACAATTTGTACCTAAATAGTTTCTTATGTAAAACTAGACGAAAAAGTCTAAAATGGCCTGAAATCCCCCCAAAGCCTTTTTGCTATAAGACATTATTGTTTTGTAATCTAATCTAAATCTAAATACATATATAAAATGCTAATGTTTCGTAAAAGTTTTCTCTATCTCTACCTACTCCAATCAACTTCCTGTTGGGGTGGTAAATACCCCTTGGTCTCCAGGTGGGAGTAAGGGAGTTTGGTCGCGGTGGGTGGAAGTGGGTGGTTGTAGGTGGCAGAAAGGTGAAAAGAAATATTTCTGTCCTTTTTTAAGCAGTGGCGGTTTTACTGTAGGTGCATTTGTTCAGTGAACCCCCTTAAAAATTGAACTAGTTACACCATATAATTTTATCCTTTTAATATTTATTATATTATTGATGATTATCGTATAATATACATCTCTTTTACTATTTCATAGTTCATAGTTACAAAACACCAACCCGTAACCCATAGAAAATATTTAAATTTTTGTTGTGTCGCTGACGACTTCACCTAACTTTTTTGGTTCAAGTTTTGATTCTGAACATATCACGTGAGCGATACTCCGTTTGATGTCCATGTGTTAGAGAGAGAGGTAGTCGGACGCGTGAAATGGAAGATAAAAAACAGTCAACATACAGCGTTTAGGTGCACTGCACGAGAAGCCGGAATCAGCCGGAATAATGTCGTGCTACGTCGGCACGGCTACCCGACATTCTGCCAGGGTTTTGCAACTTCGGTTAGCCTGCCAGCCTGCCACCTGGTGAAAATGTCCAGTACGAGTCATTTTTAAAGGCTCTGGAAGCTAGTGTTGGAAGGAACCGATAGTAAAAAAATTATGTTCAGAAGCATGTTCAGATTTCAGAGTTCAAAGTCCACTAATTGTAAATGACGCACAATTTATTGCACAATACGTGTTAATTAAAATATTACGTAAATGATGGAGTGGTGTTCGGTAAAATATATTAAAGAAAATTCAAATAATTTTCAAAATCGTTTCGAAATAAAGAAAAGGGGTCCACCTCGCCCAAAACTACAGCTGACACAAGAGTGTACCTTAAAAAATAAAAAGTTCAAACGTGTGTTTAAAGTAGAACAGTATAAAAAAACTTCGTGGTTGTGTGGGTGTAATAAATGAAACGCATTATTTTGCTTTCCGTGCCTGATTTTTGCCGGTAATCCTAATGAAAGTGTTGAGTGTGTTTGCTAATTCAAAACATAGACGAATGGATTTCCTGTATAAGTAAACGTAAGGTTTTTATTTATTGTGTTATTAAATGCCATAAGTATTTGTTTCTCCTAAAAATATTAAAAATCTTCGCCTGCGGTGCATTTACAACATCGTAAAATACGCTTCCTGTTCTGATATTACCTACATGTTATTAACTTTGTGAACCCCCTTCGTATTCGACCACGAGCCGCCACTGTTTTTAAGTCGTAAGGATTTCCGGAAAGATCTCAAAATTTCTGAAATGATTTAAAAAAATTTTAAATGAGCGCAAACTGTTATTATCGACTTAGAATGTTTGAGAAAGTTCTAAAAATTTCCTGAATGATTTAGAAAGTTTCAAAAAGTGTATATCTACGTTTCAAAGTGATGTACATCTAAATATTCTAGTATTCTGGTACTAGAAATTTCGATGTTCGATGATATATAAATCAACATTCAGCGACTTTTTGTCAGTTAAATTGTGTTTCAGTCGAGTGAAGATCAATTGGAAACAAGAGCGAACAGTGACCAGAAAAATTTAAGTGATTTTGACAAATGGAAAAGAACAGACTATTTGAATGTTCTGGAGTGTTCTAATACTAGAAATTTCGATGTCTGATGGTATATAAACCGAAATTCAGCAACTTTTCGTCAGTGTTATCATCGTAACAATCAAGAGATTAATTTAATGATTTGGCAATGTTCAAGAATGTTCCAGAATTTGAAGATCATTCAACAATGTTTCAGAGTGTTAAACAAAGTTAGAAAATGTTTTGAATCATTATGGGATGTTCTGGATAGTTCTTAATTCGTAAATATTCTAGAATGTTCCATCGAACGTGTGATATATTCTTACCCGAGCAACGCATTTTTGATTAATCGAAAAAACAAAAAAAAAAAAAGATTTTTTCCCACCTTTGCCACCCGAACGAAGCAATTTGGTGTATATACAAATAAATGCGATTAAGTCATCTTATTTTGATCTCATTGTCAGGAAGATGTGGTTGCTTCATGTTCATTTACAAACAAGTGATCGTTTTTCATTTATTAACGAGCTGTATTCCTTAATGTTTATGTAATAAGTGTTTCGTTTGCAGTACCTAGTGCGTATATTTTTTTTTCCTTTTATTAAACTTTTTCGTCGTCCGAGTTGAATTCGGTAGCACCAGTTTAATTTTTTCGCCGTCGCCGTCTCTGATGAGAAAGCAAAACGAGTACTAATCGGCTTATCTTGGATAATAAAAATTGGAAGAGAAATTACTTTACGCATTCAAGATATTAAGCAACGAGACTTGAATAAATTACCGGCCGCCGTTTTCCAGCGAAAATCCAATATAAAACTGCGGAATACGCTACAACTACCCGCCCAAACTAGATTAAAGTATTAAAAATGCACGAGTCTTTCTCGGTAACAAAATACGGCATCCATTACGGCTATTACCTATTTATACAGCGAAAAATGCTTTAATATAAATTCATATTCTCCGCAGACGCTCCGCGCTCTTCCTTTATGTCTGTTTTCCTTTTAAAATGGAGACAATGTGATCTAAAATGTTAGACAACCAACATAAACTATGTGAAATGGTATCGATCGATTTATTCAAATAGTACGATGCATCTTCGAGTTATTTCAGAATACTGAATTTATTAAGAATTCTTGTCGGAAATCATCGATGCAACTGTTAGAGATATCGATTTTTAATAAGACAGAAAATTAAATTGAGGGATATAGGTACCCCTCTTAAAAAAATCAGAATTATTAATCAACCCTCCTAAAAAGTTTAGATAAATTATATCTAAGGAGAATGATGGTTTAACAAAAGTGATTTCTACATCAGAAAAGCAGGTGCCATCCTAGAGTAATTTATTGAAACTTGTTTAATCATTTATTTATTTTTCTACCCCCACAACTTCTTATAGTCAGGAGAACACTGTGTTTCATGATGTATACAGGGTTTTTCAAGTTGATGGGCTATTAGAAGTACAAGAATTAGTAGAAGGAATTCAATTCTGAAACTTGGGCTCATTTGGTTATTGTTTATGCCGCTTCTTTTAAAAATATTTACAAATTCGATTTACATTAATTAAAAAATTTAATTTATAGAAAAAAAAATCCTTACCGCAACCCAAATTATAAAAAATCATAACTTCTGCAAAATACGACTCAGAGTATTGAAATTTTTAGTAATAGCTGAATATTAGTGCTAACGCCTTGACAAAATTAAACTAAATAATTTATACAGGGCGTTCAAAATAAAATTCTAAAATTGAAAAACTTCAAACACGAATTACATCGTTTTTTCAAATGGCACCTACCATTTTTTATTTTTTCAATCCGATTCGTTTTTTTATCCTCTTTCGATGTATATGGATACTTCCTATTGTTTTATTTTAAAAATTTTGGAGTAATTTTGAATTGTTACTTAAAATATATAATTTTAATATTTTTCGCATAAAAGGTGTGCCTTGGACAAATGACAACTAACGGTGATCAATGCAAAATGAAGCCAATAATCGCCTTTTCGATTAATTTCTTTTACAAAAAATAAACAAAAACGAAAACTTCAATTGAAGTCTCGAACATTTCCCTAACAGAAATTAAGCGATAAAAAAGACTTTACTGTGATTTTGCTTTGATTGTCGTTAGTTCTCAATTGTCCAAGTCACACAAATTAATGAAATTATCTAATTTTAAAAATTCTACATTACTCAAAATTTTTCAAATAAAACAGTAGGGAGTATCCATATGAATCGAAAGAGGATAAAAAAGGGAATCGATTGAAAAAATAAAATATGGTAGATGGTATTTGAAAAACGACGTTATTCGTGTTTGAAGTTCTTAAACTTTAGAATTTTATTTTGAACGCCCTGTATAAATTGTTTAGTTCAATTTTGTCAAGGCATTAGCACTAATATTCAGCTATTACTAGTCAAAATTATAACACTCTGAGTAGTATTTTGTGGAAGTTATGATTTTTTATAGTTTGGGTTGCGGTAGCGATTTTTTTTCTACAAATTAATCTAAATAAATAAAATAAGCAAGTAGAAACGTTTCACAATTTATTCGAAAACTCGACATATGTTTCGGCCATTTACAAGAGTACATACAAAAGATTACCAAAATATAAAACTTAAGGTTGCTAGTTATACACTTATACTACTTAAACAGGAGGAGGGGGGAATTGTAGGTGGACATTTCTAATTGATTATTGACAAGATTTTTATTATTCTGAATTGCTTTTGTGATCTCTAATGATTCTAACAGGGAGTTTTCTACTTTTTGGTATGTTTGAATGTAAGACTTTTATGTTGTCCATATCTAACGTGTGGTTTAGGTTTAAACAGTGTTCAACCATCGCGCTCGAAGGAAGTTTTTTGTTCTTAATAGCTGATAAATGCTCAGATACACGTTTCTTAATAGTTCTACCGGACTGACCGATGTAAATTGCATTGCAGTTGACACACTGTATTTGGTAGATGCCACTTTTTTCTGTGGGAGCTTGTTTATTGTGGCTACTTAAAATTTTTTTTAAGATTTAAAAAACTATTTTCAATTATTTCACAGTTATACCTATTCTGAAATAGATGTCTGAAATCTTTACTTAAGCTTTTAATATATCTAATACTACCAAAAATATGTTTTTATTTAACAGAAAGAACACTGTTGTATAGTAACTGACTGACTTTCTTTTTTAATTTTGAGTTTAACATTTTGTCGATAATAATAGGTGAATAACCATTAGAAACGGCAATATGTTTTATAGTTGTTAATTCTGTATTAAAATCGGCTTCGGATAAAGGTAAACTAATTAATCTAAAAAGTAAACTATGAAATACCGCAAACTTTATTTGTTTTGAATGATATGAATCCGAGGGAATTATTGCATCGGTAGTAGTCGGTTTACGATAAATATTAAATTTAAGTTTATTTGTTGTAAATGGCCGAAACGTATGTCGAGTTTTCGAATAAATTGTGAAACGTGTCTACTTGCTTATTTTTTTTTATTTAGATTAAAATGCAGTTTCACAAAAATTGCACCATCGATAGTTTAAATTCTATAAATTAAATTAACTCAGTAACCGATCGTCATAGGTGTACAAGTTGGTTATGAAACTTACCTTAGAATTACACGTTTTATTCGAATTCAGCGTAAAAAATATAGCATTCCATTTAAATTAACGAAGTTGGTGTCGACTTCCGGTATAACCGGATGTAAATCGAACTTGAAAATATTTTTAAAAGAAGCGGCATAAACAATAACCAAATGAGCCCAAGTTTCAGAATTGAATTCCTTCTACTAATTCATATACTTCTAATAGCCCTTCAACTTGAAAAACCCTGTATAAGTATAAAGTTTTTAAATTGACCATTTAGTTTTCTAAACGTTTCCATCTCCAGGTAAATTGCATTTTATACACGAAACCGAAAATTGTAAGTCATGTGGGTTGATTCAGTCGAACGGCATCGGCATTGGCAGCGTGATCTACATATATCAAAATGCAAAATAATTCACGTAGAGCTCTCGTCGGTTCAAAGTATAACTGGTCCACATTGGAACTCGGGCTAACTTGTATTCGAGAAACTTTATTGAAGCAAATTTGATTTAATTTTTATAACAGGAGCGACGGCAGCAGAAGCAAAGAGAAATGAGTGCCGTAATTCCTTTTGATGCTGAAATATAATTTTCCGTGTGCCTTCTACCCACTTTCGGCATCAAAATTTCAAAAGCAATACTCTTATTTACGTGGCCTTAGAATATAAAACGGGAACGGCGGTGGTGGCGCGTTTCGGCGCCGGCGACGTCGAACAACGACGGTGTCGGTGGACGCGATATTGATATTTCATGGATGGCGTGCAATTTTGCGAAACAAAGTGGATTTTCAAAAGGCAATAAGTGATGATGAGATAAAATTGACGAAATATGAACGCATTCTCTCCCTCACTTTCTTAATATTATGTATGAAACAATTTACCGTCAAGGGTGAAATATTTTCTTTGAGGAAAAATAAACTGAAACCCCCAACTATTCTAGCACTCTTTTTAACCAGTTTAAAGCGTCCCGTCCATACAACTAAAAGTTGAAATAGGGTGGAGGTTAATAAAATGCATTCCCAGAACAGTACCATCTCAGTTCTTAACGTCAGTTTATTTTATTAAGGTTTGGGGTCTATTTGTAAAATAATTCTAATTGGGCTAAAATTTTCAAATTTGGCCTGAAGGAATATCTTACACAATCAAGTGGGTAATACTATAATTTTTGGTTCCTTTACTAATTTAAGGTTGGCATTGTTGTTCCTACAATTTTTTGTGAGAATATATGAGACAACACTGAATTGTCTAATGTTCTTCGAACCTACGTGAACATAGCGTCTACTTTGTCCTATTTTCAGGAAATATACATTTGAACAATAGCTTCTGTCTTTTTGTAAAGCTGAGAACCTTGAAATAGAATTTAAATTATATATACGAGTATGGATCACATATAAACGAGCCTTTGTTCATAAAACATTTATTTTGAAATTTTTCACAAAAACACAAATTTCTCTCTTTTTCGACATATCCCCCTTGTTTGATTATACATTTTTCCCAACGGATTGGTAGTTTTTTCATCTCGTTTTCATAAAAAGAAGCAGGGCGGGAGTCTATTCAGTTGCGCACAAACGCCTCCACATGTTCATCAGTCTGAAATCGCTCGCCTCCTAGTGATTCTTTGAGGGGCCCAAACGTGGAAATCACAAGGGGATAAGTTTGGGCTATATGGATGGTGCTTCGACTGAGTCTAGTGCATTTCACTGATTAGGGCCTGCGTTAAAGCTGCGATGCGAACTCGAGCAGCTTTTTGATCTTCACTCAGCAACTTTGGGACCCAACGAGCTGAAATTTTTCGGAATCCCCAGTTTTTCGTTATGATTATGTGGACACTCCCATAGCTGATGCCGAGTTCAACAGATATCTGAAGCACAGTGGCGTGGTGGTCCCTTTAATAAGGTTTCTAACGCGTGTAATGTTAACTGGCGATATGCTGGTGCGTGGACGACGAGGATGATTTACATTTTCGACACGATTACGCCTTTCGTTAAATTCTTTGAACCAAACTTTTAACCGTTGCCACGAAAGCGTTTTATTTCCGAACTGTGCCAGCAATCTGCGCAAAATTTCAACTGGTTTTACGATTTCACGTGTAAGAAACTTAATAATAATCCGTTGCGCAACGCTGCTATGCATCTCTTTCTTACTCATTGTGATAGCTACTAACCAAACAAACACAGCAATACGACGAGTCGTTTCCGTGTCACCTAATATCCCCACTTCAACTTGCTAACGCCCGTATGCACCTTGAACAACTATCCGGCGCTTAATTTAAAAAACCTCGTTTATATTTGATCCGCCCTCGTATCATTTTCTGCACCATATGTTACACAACTTAATAATATCGTCTGATAGATTTGTTTTTTGTTGATTCTTTTATGTTTTTGTTCCATAAATATTGGTTTAATTGCCTGACTATCATTTTTCCTAGTCCTATTTTTCTTTACATGTCTATTTCGTCTCTGCCGTCTTGCGTAATCGTTACCCTTAGATATTTATATTGGGATGTATGTTTTATTATGTTTAAATTATAATTTTAATTATTTTGTTTGTCCCAAACGAAAAAAACGAGATATTTTACAAAGTGAAGAGGTTATTAAGTTATAATAACCACATTAGGTACTCAACTTTAGACATTGTACGATATAATATACCTAATATAACGGCGCTCACACTAATAACGTTATTTGGGCCACACATGGGGGCCTTTATTAACCGTCATAATTGCCTTTATCATAAAACAGACATAAATTAAAATAAACACGAAAACGGGCAATTCTGCTTGTTAGAAACTAACCGTCTCGTCACGTGACCAAAACGCATTAACGAAATAATCAATTTAAACACTTGCTTTTTTCATCTTACAATTAATTAATCGAGACATGCACACACTGTAATTAATATAAGTATAAAGGCACCCGCTTGCAAATCGGTTGCAAAAAAAAAAAAAAAACGGATCATCCTTGACGAAGAAAATGAAGAAATATATTAATTTTAAACGTTTGTAATGCCTTGGTTTGGTCAGTACTTGGATGGGTGACCTTACCAAATCTTCTAGTTGGTATCGTACAGTTCGGTCGTGCATTGGAGGGCACGATAAGCAAAGGTGGCGCAAGAAAGAAACTGCACAGTTAAATGTAGGTTGATTGGTGACAAAGTTTACAAGGGTTTAATCATTTAAAAATATCACTAAGCGTCTCTCTTATACATTCCAAAAGTGAAGTACCTTAAGGAGAAGAACGAGAAAAAGGAGCAGAAGAAGGATCAAAAGGAGAAGAAGGAGAACAAAACCAGAAACAACAGGAGAGAGGAGAAGGATAAGCTAGAGAAGAAGACGAAGGAGAAATGAGAGAAGAAGATGGAGCACAAGGAGAATAAAAAGGAAGGGGAGCCGAAGATGAAGGAGTAGAAGAAGAAGGAAGAAGGACAATAAGAAAAAGAATGAAGAGGAGGAGGAGGAGAAAACAAGAACAATCGGAGATAGAGAAGAAGACGAAGGAGAAATCAGAGAAGAAGATTAAGCAGAAGGAGGAAAAGAAAAAGGAGAAAAAGAAAGGGAAGCAGAAGGCAGAAGGAGAAGAAGTAAATGGATCAGAAGGATAAAAAGAAGCAGAAGGAAACGATAAAGCAGAAGAAGAGAAAGGAGAAGTAGAAGAAGAAGGAAGGATGAAGACAATTAGAAAAAGAATGAAGTAGAAAAGAAGGAGAAACAGAAGAATGAAACTGTAATAAATAATAAGGACTATCTGACGTACTTGTGGTGCATTTGGGAACACGATCACAAGTAAAAAACAAAAGTTAATCTCTCAGTGAATTCATCTTTTGCTCATTTGTTTTTGTCCCAAAGATATTAAATCTATAAGAATTCTGGGTTAATAAATTCATCAGATAGTTCCTCAGGGAGGGGCAGAAGGAAGAAAATAAGGATATGGGACGTTTTGATTTTCTAGGGAAATGCAAAGATTGGCCCAGGATAGAAGGTAGTGGGGATGGGTGTCCATCATCAGTTTTTTGGATTCATAACTTTTTGGCGATGTTTTTACAAGTCTATTATATAGTCATCATATAACTTAAAAAATAATTTCTGTTATTATATATTTGGTTTTGGCTCATAGACGTTACATTTGTGACAAAAAATCCACAAGAATTTTCGTTTCCTTCGTCCTCAGACAAATATCAATCGTTTAGACAGGTCCTCGAGGAGGGGGAGGGAAATAGTAGGTAAGACACAGATAGCATTCAAATGGTTTAGGATTTGGGATGCTTCGATTTTTTTATAAGAAATATAGTAAAGATTGGCTCAGGATAGAAGGTAGTGGGGATGGGTGTCCATCATCAGTTTTTTGGATTCATAACTTTTTGGCGATGTTTTTACAAGTCTATTATATAGTCATCATATAACTTAAAAAATAATTTCTGTTTTATATATTTGGTTTTGGCTCATAGACGTTACATTTGTGACAAAAAATCCACAAGAATTTTCGTTTCCTTCGTCCTCAGACAAATATCAATCGTTTAGACAGGTCTTCGAGGAGGGGGAGGGAAATAGTAGGTAAGACACAGATAGCATTCAAATGGTTTAGGATTTGGGATGCTTCGATTTTTTTATAAGAAATATAGTAAAGATTGGCTCAGGATAGAAGGTAGTGGGGATGGGTGTCCATCATCAGTTTTTTGGATTCATAACTTTTTGGCGATGTTTTTACAAGTCTATTATATAGTCATCATATAACTTAAAAAATAATTTCTGTTTTATATATTTGGTTTTGGCTCATAGACGTTACATTTGTGACAAAAAATCCACAAGAATTTTCGTTTCCTTCGTCCTCAGACAAATATCAATCGTTTAGACAGGTCTTCGAGGAGGGGGAGGGAAATAGTAGGTAAGACACAGATAGCATTCAAATGGTTTAGGATTTGGGATGCTTCGATTTTTTTATAAGAAATATAGTAAAGATTGGCTCAGGATAGAAGGTAGTGGGGATGGGTGTCCATCATCAGTTTTTTGGATTCATAATTGCTTTCGGCGATGTTTTTGAAAGTTTCTTATTAATAGTCCTTCCAGTATCAACGTTTAACAAATAATTTTTTTATATTTTTTTCTCAATTAATTTTCGAACAAACACTTTTACTATATTGGCTCGCATTCAATCGTTTCAACATCTTGCGAAGAAAATAGTATTTAATAAAGTGTTAATGCGTTTCAGGATTGGAGGGGCCTTCCAATTTTTTGTATCGTAAGTTCGGCCTCACGATAGAAAGGTGGCGCAATGAAAGACTCACAGTTTGTTAGGTTATACTTGACAAAGTTTACAAGGGTTTAATTCATCTTAACTTAAAAACTAACGTCTCTTTATAATTCCGTGAAGACTTCTTAGTGAAAAACCAAAGAATGTCTTTAAAACGTCAGAACAAAACCTAGACACACAGGAGGGGAGGGATATAGTAAGAACGATAGCGGGTCGAAAGGTTTAAGCAGAAGGATTTAAAGAAATAAGGAGCTAATAAAGTAGGGAAGCAACAACAAAAATTATGGATTCATAATTATTGAGCAGAACAAACATTAAAGCAGAAGAAGAGAAGGAAATAGAAGAAAAGGAAGGATGAAGACAATTAGAAAAAGAATAGTAGAAAGAAGGAGAAACAAAGAATAAACTTAATAAGATAATGGGGCATAGTACGTTGCATTTCACGACAAAAAAATCAAAAGTAATTTCAGTGTTCACTTTTCCTGCGCTATTAAATATAAATTCTTTCGACAGTCTCGGGAGGGGAGAAGGAAGAAAATAAAGGATTGGGATTTGTTTTTTTTAGAAATTGTAAAGATTGGCCAGGATAGAAGGTAGTGGGGATGGGTGTCCATCATCAGTTTTTTGGATTCATAACTTTTTGGCGATGTTTTTACAAGTCTATTATATAGTCATCATATAACTTAAAAAATAATTTCTGTTTTATATATTTGGTTTTGGCTCATAGACGTTACATTTGTGACAAAAAATCCACAAGAATTTTCGTTTCCTTCGTCCTCAGACAAATATCAATCGTTTAGACAGGTCTTCGAGGAGGGGGAGGGAAATAGTAGGTAAGACACAGATAGCATTCAAATGGTTTAGGATTTGGGATGCTTCGATTTTTTTGATAAGAAATATAGTAAAGATTGGCTCAGGATAGAAGGTAGTGGAGATGGGTGTCCATCATCAGTTTTTTGGATTCATAACTTTTTGGCGACGTTTTATATAAATCTATTATATAGCCATAGAACATAAAAAATCATCACTATTTAATTTATTTGGTTTTGGTCTATAGACGTTACATTTTTGACAAATGATCCACAAGAATTTTCATCCCCTTCTTTTTTACATAAATATTACGTACCTATAATGATGGATTTTCAATCCTTGATCAGGAAATACATTTGATAGTTGTTCAGAGAGGGAAGGATGAAGACATAGATTAGATTTCTAATACCAAATGGTTATAGATATGAGAAATACAAGGATTGGCTCAAGATAAAAAACAGTGGAGATAAGTACGTATCCATCATCAATCTATGGATTTATGACCTTTTGGCGCTGTTTTATACAGCTACAGAACAAAAATAATATACGAGTGCCGGTCAATTATAAACGAGCTTTTTTAAATTGAGCGCCGGATAGTTGTTCAAGGCGCATACGGGCGTTAGCAACTTGAAGTGGGGATATTAGGTGACACGGAAACGACTCGTCGTATTGCTGTGTTTGCTTGGTTAGTAGTTATCACAATGAGTGAGAAAGAGATGCATAGCAGCGTTGCGCAATGGATTATTATTAAGTTTCTTACACGTGAAAACGTGAAACCAGCTGAAATTTTGCGCAGATTGCTGGCACAGTTCGGAAATGAAACGCTTTCGTGGCAACGGGTAAAAGTTTGGTGCAAAGAATTTAACGAAGGGCGTAATCGTGTCGAAAATGTAAATCATCCTCGTCGTCCGCGCACCAGCATATCGCCGGTTAACATTGCACGCGTTAGAAACCTTATTAAAGGGGACCACCACGCCACTGTGCTTCAGATATCTGTTGAACTCGGCATCAGCTATGGGAGTGTCCACACAATCACAACGAAAAACTGGGGATTCCGAAAAATTTCAGCTCGTTGGTTCCCAAATTTGCTGAGTGAAGATCAAAAAGCTGCTCGAGTTCGCATCGCAGCTTTAACGCAGGCCCAAATCAGTGAAATGCACTAGACTTAATCGGAGCACCATCCATATAGCCCAAACTTATCCCCTTGTGATTTCCAAATGTTTGGGCCCCTCAAAGAATCACTAGGAGGCGAGCGATTTCGGACTGATGAACATGTGGAGGCGTTTGTGCGCAACTGGATAGACTCCCGCCCTGCTTCTTTTTATGAAAACGAGATGAAAAAACTACCAATCCGTTGGGAAAAATGTATAATCAAACAAGGGGGATATGTCGAAAAAATAGAGAAGTTTGTGTTTTTGTGAAAATTTTCAAAATAAAAGTTTTATGAATAAAGGGTCGTTTATATTTGATCCATCCTCGTAAATATATAATTCAAGTTTTATTTATATGGTTTTGGTCCATGGACATTATCCTTGAAAACAAGAAATCTACAAGAATTTTCATTACGTCAAACTAGTTGATTTTCAATCCTGAGTCGAGAAATCAATTATAAAGTTCCTTAGGGAGAGGAAGGGGATGTAAAGGGAAATATTTTCCACAAGGATTATTTCAAATGATTAAGGACGTATGATGTTTTAGTTTTTGATGGACAATGCGATGATTGACAGAATAGAAAACGTATCCTATTTTGGCTTCACAACTTTTTGGCGATCTAAAATTTTTGTCTTCTTCCGAAAATTATACCTATGTACATGTATAACTTATTACAGACTGAATAATACTGCCTTACTATGTTTACACTTTCATCTAGTTTTTCCTTCTATTTCCTTAATCGAATGATGTCACTATACTTACATAGTTCTAAGAACGAAAATATAACGTTAGTACTTACTTACTTACTGTTGTTTTATCTAATTGGTTTGTCTTTTGCCGCGGTGCTAATTATGTGTTACATACATAGTTCGCCCGTTTCGGCCATGAGAATGCCACCATATGCATCCAAGCATTATATGTAATATCATGACACGCTCAACAAATTGAGTTTTATTATTCACAAATTTATAAGCATCAAACCGAATTAGAGCGATATAATTAACTAGACAGATTGCATACAAGTGTTAAACATTGTAATATTAACTTATCTTTACATCATCTACATTTATATGTATGTGTGTGTGTGTGAATGACGGGCGACCAAAAACGACTACGATGATCTAAGTGGTCTTGGTGTCAATTGGATGTTGGATGAGAGGGCACATTTTTGAAATACATAAGTACCACTTTTTTATTTTTTGTAATAAATATTTATTTAAACGCCAATTTAAATAGAATATTTTCAGCTAACAGCAACCACAAATGTACGTATAAAAAGTATAGTTAACACACTTTAAAGCTGTAGATGTCCGGTCAAGTGTCAGCAAAGGAGGCGGGCCGAGTATTCATGTGAGATTTTGGTTAGCAATGGGCGGAGTTAGTTTCTGCGCAGTAGTAGGCGACACATATGGTACTAATGCGCATGCATGTACACGTCATACGTGAGGCCCGCCTTCATTGTGCAATTTGTTCTGGTACGAAAAATAAAATGACCAAGCAAAATGGCTTAAAATTAATTACAGTATATTTCGTTTATAACGACGAAGAAAGGACTATTAAATTCCGTCGCTATATCCGGAAGTCGCTATATAAAAAGAAAGAGAGAAAGTAAGAACGAAAGAAGGAAATTACTCAAGAAAAGTACTACCCAGTAGTAACTGATTCTTAGATTTAACTTTATCAACCTTAACATTTATAAACAATTACTAAGTACAACTGCTGACTGACTATCTGTGAATGTAAACAAAAGATAAAAAAGTTTTGTGTTTAGACTCGGTTGCAATATCAGTCAGTATGAGATTTCTAGCATCTTGTAATTAATAGTTCATAAAAATTAGTCGCTAAAATCGAAATCGACGTTACATCCGAAGTCGTTACAGCCAAGTTTTCTTCTTAAATTACCTCTTAAATACAAGGGACTTATGTGTTATGTCGTCATAACCAAAAGATCATTACAACCGAAGTCGTTATAAATGAAATCCACTGTACTACTTTAAAATTAATAAAAAAAGGCAGATACTGAACAATGTTAAACTGTTGATTGTTGAAGTCGTCACTTGTTGAAACTTGATCATAATTAAATAAAACACTAATTTTGTGAAGTTTCAAGAATATATATTGTAAAAACACTACAATATTGTTTCACTATAACTATAGCTTCTTCAGGTGCATGAAGATATTACAAACTAACAAAACAAAAAGTAGGGATATTAATTTACATTTTCGGATTTAAATTCAAGAGTGGAGAATTGGTAACTTCTATTTGGTCGTTTAAAATAACATTTTGTTTATTATATCTATTTATTTCTAATTTTTCGTATAAATTAAGTTTAATGCCTTTATTAAGTTTATGTAAAATTTTGAATTCTTTATTAAAATTATGATTAAGATTTAGTAAGTGTTCTGCGTATGTAGAATCAGTTTTTTTGTTGACAAAACTTTTGTAGTGTTCTTGAATTCTAGTGTCGAATGCCCTACCTGTCTGTCCTACATACACCTTTTCACAGTCTTTACAGTTCAATAAGTAAACACCAGAGTTTGAACCCTTCGGTGTTTTACATTTGTTGTTGATAATAAATTTACCTAAGCAATTATCAGTTCTAAATGAGATGAAGCTGTCATTTACATTTTTTATGTTTTTGCCGATTCTATTAGAAATATTACCTAAAAAAGTAAGACAATTAAATTTGTTAGGTTTATTTTTAATGACAGGGTAAATACAATTTATTATTTTTTGTTTGATTTTCTTATTTAAAATGTTGTCTACTACAGCATGAGAATAACCATTGTTATCTGCTATTTTATAAATTCTATTTAGCTCCAAATTATATTCGTCTTTGTTTAAGGGTATATTTATTAGTCTATGGATAAAAGAATTAAAAGCTGATAATTTGTGTGAAATAGGGTGAAAGGATTTAGCATTTATTATGGTATCTGTATGTGTAGGTTTATGGTATATAGAAAATTTGTGTTTGGAGTTGACTCTAGTTATAGTTAAATCTAAAAAGTTAATAGTCTTATCTTCTTCTATTTCTAGCGTGAATTTTATTTTTTCATGTAAACTATTTAAAAAATTGAAAAATTTTGAAAGTAATCTATCTGAGCCTGTAAAACATACGAGTACATCGTCGACATACCTATACCAATATAAACAATTCTTAAAGAGACTATTGGATGCTATTTTATTTTCAAGGTGGTTCATAAACACTTCTGCTAGTAAAGGACTGAGAGGATTACCCATGGCTAATCCTTCGTTCTGACTATAAAATTTATCGTTTTCGTAATTAGGTATAAATAAGTAGTTAAGAATTTGTTAGTTTGTAATATCTTCATGCACCTGAAGAAGCTATAGTTATAGTGAAACAATATTGTAGTGTTTTTACAATATATATTCTTGAAACTTCACAAAATTAGTGTTTTATTTAATTATGAACAATGTTAGTTCGAAAACAATACGGTCATATAAAATAACAATTTTGTTGTTGTTTTGATAATATTGTCAACTAGTGTAAGTTTCTAAAGTACAATCCTGTCACGCATGTTGAGTTGTTTACTTAATCCGATCCCTTCAAGTCCCGTTACGGCTGTCTCGAACATATCGCTTTTATTCGATTCCACTTTACTTAGTTTACTTATTTACTTGTCTCCATTTGTTCTCGTTTACTGTAAGACATGAGAAAACAACAGACGAATCAGAAATACAATTTAGTCATCCGACTTTCGATTCCGTTTCGAGACAGCTATCGTCCCGTCGCGTCACCCCATACAACTCCTTCGAGACCACCCTTAAAACAGTAACGTTCGTTCGTTCAAAGGATAAACAAAGCGCATATTCGAATAATACAAATTTTATATACATATTTTCTCAATCTGTCGTCTTTCTAAAATGTGTATATGTATAGAGTGTGTACGTAGCTGTAGCCAGGGCCAACCCCTGCCCCTGTAACGCCATTTTTGCGAAAGGGATCAAAGGTCTGACGAGGCGGGGTTTAAATATTCATGCCGCGACGACTCAGACTCGAGAATCCTAATATCATAAAATGTATTTTCCCGTTCGTTCAAAACAAAAAGCACCTGGCTACGTTTCATTTGCATCTCACAGAAATGGAGCTGACAGTTATATTTTCATTAAGGGTAATTCCTTAAGTGGATTAGGGCTGTGCGGCAAAATGCAGCGTTGCACCACGCGAAATCGTTACTTTGTCTATCTCGCGAATTATCATCTCCCCTACACCACCTACATACATACATACCTACACCCTCGTGAATACTTGCCATCCTAAGCGAATATTTTGCCTTTTTTTTAGCATTCTAAATTATCATTAATTTATTTTCATTTGGCATATGTTTTAATATAGTCAACAAACTTTAAACTGTCCCATTCTTGACGGTCAAAAATGCTAAACGAATTAAGCCAGATATTTGAGCTGCAGATTTCATCACAAACCGCCACTAATTTGAGTGCTAGTGCATGCTTTAGTAAGGCCCTCTAATACTTTGTTAAAAGAATTATAGAAATATCAAACATTAACTTCTTGAGTTCTAAGGTGTCCAACGTATCGACATTATTTTTTAACCAAAGAGTATTTATTCTACTAGTGTTTATTTACATTTACTGGTAATCTATTTAGAGGTCTAGTAGGGTTTTTAATACTAAATCTAATAAAATACAAATATTCTTTAACATTTATTTGAGGAAAGGGCGGGCGACGGGGTTAGAAGTACCACAGAACGAATTTAAACATGTATTTGAGCTGCATTTGATGCAGAACACTCGCTTGACTTTATCACGAGTCACCACTGATTCAATTCTTAGTGCATGCTTTATTGAGGTCTTCCAATACTTTGTAAAAAAAATTATAGAAATATCAAACATTAACTTCTTGAGTTCTAAGGTGTCCAACGTATCGACATTATTTTTTAACCAAAGAGTATTTATTCTACTAGTGTTTATTTACATTTACTGGTAATCTATTTAGAGGTCTAGTAGGGTTTTTAATACTAAATCTAATAAACTGCAAATATTCTTTGACATTTATTTGAGGTAAGGGCGGGCGACTAGGTTAGAAGTACCACAGAACGAATTTAAACATGTATTTGAGCTGCATTTGATGCAGAACATTTAACTGCTAATGCATGCTTTGGTTAGATCCTCTAATATTTTGTTACAAAAATTATAGAAACATCAAACATAAACTTCTTGAGCTCTAATAAGGTATCCAAGCATCGATATTATTTTTCAATCAGAGAGTATTTATCCCCCTAGTGTTTTTTTACAATTATATAGGTACCTGTCAACTATAAGAGGCGTAGCAACCTTCAATCTCCTACTGTCGTTATTTTTCATGAGATGGATTATAACTTTTTAATTTTTCTTTACCCTTTACAGTTCATATTTAGTGTTCCTTGTTGTTAGTAATAATCGTTAAATCTATAACCTTTATCATGAGCTTCTACCTGTGCGTATTATTCGAAATTGCGAGATGTAATACCGTTAAATGGCTAAGAATTTATTCATGCAGATCTCCCAGAACACCTGTGCTAATTACATTAATGTTGCTGCTCATTAATAAATTGCGATGGGATTAGAGAGAATGTGCAATTAATTAATCAGATAATTAGCAGACGAGTCTGGATCAAAGCGGGCTGCGTGTGCCTTCAACACCGCGACGCCAGCGGCGCTCTTTTGCCGGGCAGGGAAGCGACGCGAAACGTCGCGACGCTGCAATAAAATTTAAGCACTTAATTATTGCATAAATTTATTTACTATTTTAGAATTTTTACCTCAGAAAACATGGAGAAATGAAATTAAATGAGACACTAATTAAACCATGGGCGTAACATGGGTTTTATGAAGTGGAGCAAAATATATTTAAGTATCATTGAAAAAAAAAATTATTCTGGAATTGACTGTCGATCAAAATATTCAATAATATCTTTTAATTCACGGCCAACCCCTTCCCTCTCCGCCCCTGTATATTACAACGTTGTATACAACTGAAGAAGCAACAAATGTTCAGCCAACCTCTTTCTCTTTTACGTACGTGTTATTAGATTTATGAAGTTAACAAAACCCTCTCCACCTTCAATTCAGACCTTGTTTGTTACAGTATAAATAAAAACAAAAGCAATTGTCCCATTTCATCCCCTTGTTGTACAGCAGCCTACTGAAATAGGTTATAATTATTCTTTATTGATGTTCGAGTGGGTATCAGAATGCGCGATCGTTTCATCCGTCCGCAATACAACATAAAGTAACAAAACATCTGGTGAATGATACAAGTATTAAACACCCCGAAACCGCTATTAACAAAAAATCACTCCAACATAAAAAAGACGTCCCCTGGCTGTCGAAATCGAAGGGTCCTCGAACGACGGCAAAACGACCCCTGCTGCTCAACGTCGGGGGTGTTCTCATTTATTTCAGCATATGTAGGCATTGTGTGCTCAATTATGTATAGTAGTAGTAGTAGTAGTAAATACAGACTGGTCACAATACGTAATTAGGATTCAAAATAAAATGGTAATAATAAACAAAAAAAAAATGTTTCTAAAGAAGAAAAATCATTTTAATTTTAATGTAAATTTGTTCTTTGAGACGGATTATCTGTATTATTGTAGAAATGATTGCAGGGGGGTATCTTTGTTTTTTGATTTGAATGGTAGTTTGTTCGCCAGGGGGAGGGGGTCAAAGTTGACTAATTTTTTCTTCAATTTGAAATATTCCCAAGACTCGGTTCTCACTAATTAAAGCTTTCTGAATTCGACTATCACAATTAAATTTAATTTCAATATTTTTTACTGAAAACATGAATTGTATTTTAATTAGGGTCCGGTGGGGTAATTGTAAACAGGCACTTCATTTCGATGAAATAGGACTCTAAGGATTATTCCAACTAATGGAAATTATAGACTGTGGTGTTGACTTTTGACGGTTGGATGCTTTAGGGTGCTAAACACCTGAGGAAGAGTGTCGCCATATTTTATGTTAAACAGTGAAAATATTTCTATATAATATACAATTTTTGGGATAATTGTGAACACGGCTTTATAAATATAATTTTCATTGGAATTCACGTTTGAAAGCGAATTGTTCACTTTTGCCCCATTAAAAACCTTTATAAAGCCAGTACAAACAAGATGATTGTTCACATTTACGCCTAAGTTTTCGACTGCGTTAATAAGTGAAGGGGTGATTGTAAGCTTAAGTTTTTTTGCAAAATATCCGAATTTGTATAGTTAACAACAAAAATTCACTTAAAACCAAAGAAGGACTTAAATTAATCATATAGTCGCCTAAATTTAATCTTCATCTAGGATACATCGAACTTCGAAAGTCAAACTTCCAAAATCGTTCACAATTACCCCACCTGACCCTTGTGTTATTCCTTCATATTATTTTTGTTATAACGTTTAAAACCTGTAAGAATCGACTTTTCAATCATTAAAATCGATTGAGAATTAGCCACAATAGTCAAAACCAAATTGGTCAAATTTGACACTCCCTGGCGGAGAAATTAACCATTGGATCGAAAAACATCCCTTTAAAACTCCACCCCATTCATTTCAGCAACGGTTTTAGGTTGCTCATCTTTAAGATTATTTGCGTAATTTTTTCTTTGATGATTTGAACTGGTAGCAATGTTCTAATGTGGAGGGACGTAAAAAGGAACATTAACTACGTGAGCTTAAAATAAATTTGTAATGTGGAGTAGGTAGTCCAGCAGAATCTTATCTCAACTCTCATTTAAAGAAAGGAGGTTAGGTTAAGTTAAGTCACCAACTTTTTAATTCAAAGGAATCTTAAAATGTCGTGTAAGAGATGGGGAAGGTCATACTACATTTTCAAATCTCATTAAGGGGTAGGAAATGGCCCAAATTAAACAAAAAACATCTCAAATAATTACTGAATATCTCCAAAATAAGCAGCTTCATTTGGAAAGTTATGAGAAATTTAAAAATTTTGGTATTTAAGAAACCGGAAGGGATGTTTCCTCTTAGACTTGATGTATGTATACATAATATTGAAATTGCTATTGATTGATTTGGCTCATTGATTTAATTATTTACTACTACTTTAATGTTAATGTTTAATTCACATTTGTTAAAATTGTCATTAAAACATCGAACAAAGTTGGAAAAATCATCAGGATTTCTTAGTGTAGTTTTTGCATATATGAGCATAGAGACTTAAAAAAACTCAAATTGTTCGTCATAAAATTTCTTAGAATATGGATTGATTATTTATAACAAGTAAATTGCAAAAATATGGAATAAAATTTCAAACCTCGAGAACTTGAATGTACCGTAACAACAAAAGTTTATAATCAATTCTAATGAAACTACAGACAATTGTGGTATTTATAATGATTAACAAAATGAGCCTTGGCTCGTTGCAATATATTAAGTAGTTTTTTGGTTACGATTACATTAAATTAAATTTCACTACTAAAACTAATTTTTAATAATTTGTAAAAAAAATCTCGTTCAATTTCTATTGGAAAAAAAATACCATCCAAGTGCGAGTCGAACTCGCGAACCAAGGGTTCCGTACAAACCTGTATATATGTGATGTAACTAAAAATTTAAGGTTTTCGGAATTTTTCCTTTATATCTGCTATAAAATATTGCTTCATGCCAAATTTCAAGATTCTAAATCGACTGGAAGTACCCTTTAGGTTTTGATTCCCTTGCGAGTAGTTGCGAGATTGAAAATATGCGACTTAAATTGCTGTTTCTTTTGATTGCGTTGACATAGAAGTTTGATTTTGTTACAGCTTAAAGGTATTATAGACCTGAGTTTATGACATGAATTTCAATTTAATACCTCTACGCGTTCATGAGGAAAGGGGTAGTAACTTTAAAATTATTAAAAATATTTTTATTATGTGATGTACCTAACTAAAAATTTACGGTTTTCGCAATTTTTCCTTTATCTGTGCTACAAGATGTTGCTTCGTACCAAATTTCAAGATTCTGAGTTCACGGGAAGTACCCTGTAGGTTTTGATTCGAAAATTTGCGGAAATTTGCGGCATAAACGGCTGTATCTTTTGATTGCGTTGGCTTAGAAGTTTGATTTTTTCACAGCTCCAAGGGACAATAGACCTGAGTATTTGGTATAAATTTTAGCTTGATATCTCCACGCGTTCCTGAGAAAAAGGGTCTTGACAGACGGACGGACGGACAACGAAGTGATCCTATGAGGGTTCCGCTTTTTCCTTTTGAGGTGCGGAACCCTAAAAACAAAAAACCAATTTTTAATTATTGTGAAAAATCACATACTTAAAAAGAAAACCTGCGTCTAGCTCAATTGGGAGTCAAGTCATTGTTAATCACTATAAATCTGTAATTTAATTAGAATTGATAATAGGTACCTTAAAGTTTTCGAGGTACGAAATTTTTTGTAATTTACTTGTTATAAACAATCGATATGCCATTTAAAAACAAAATGCATCTTCTAGAAAATTTTGTGACGAACAATTTGAGCTACTTTTGAAGTTTTGGTGATGTCTAGAAGCTGAGATATATAGGTACAAAAAAAGCACTTTTTTCATAAATTGTTAAATAAATAAATGAAGCCGATATCTAGTTGGTCCTAAAACATTTTTATCGAATTCTTGATTAAATTCTGCATAAGACAAAGTTTTTCAATTTTTTTTAACTTTGTCATGAAGATTAAATCAAAACGACTACCTATCAATAGCCACTTCTACATTATATATATATATATCAATTTGAACCCCCTGAATGAAATTGAATTCAAAATTGATCAATAAAACAATATTTTTATTTTCTTTTAAGCTTATTGAAAGTTTTGAGTGCATTTTTATTTTATTTTATATTTCATCATCTTGTATACATACGTACAATTCTGTATCATTGATTGATTTAGACTTGTTTGGTCCAAAGTGTAACTAGATAATATTAAGCGTTTGTTGTTCGAGAGCAGCGAAATTACAAGAGTGGCCAATGAACATCGGATGCGAGTCCCGGAAGCGATAGACGCACGCCGAAGAGCGGAAGCGGAAGTTAGCGAAAATGTTCCCGAATCGGCAAAGACGACACGACAGTGCGAAATTGATGGTGAACGGGAGCAATGGGCTGGCACCGAGCATTTGGAGGCACTTTAATGCGTTTAGGGGTCGATTGGCGAATCATAGTCACAGCCAGAAATGTATACAAAGTTACAAAGTCCGTTGCTTAAATTGAATGTTATTGTTGTAAATGGGGATTTGATTTCGCGTTTACATACAGTACACCTTTCACTCAGTTCTATCAATTACAAGTAAATAAATAACTAGAAATTTAACAAAAATGATTATAAGGCCAATTAAAACATGACGTTTATATTCATATAGGATGAAAGGGAAAGGAGCAATATCATTGATTGAATAATATAACTGAGTTTCATTTTTAATGGTATTATTTTACCTACTTGTGCTGCATACTTTACAGCTCTTAACGTAATGTTAGGGGCTGCTCATAAAATACGTCACGCTAAAATTAGCTTTTTTTGACCCCCTCTCCCCGGTTGTCACGCTGTGCCACACTTTCTGTGACCCCTTGTAAATATTATGTCACAAAAACTAAACGCCCCCCCCCTCGAACATGATAAATTTTGATTGATAGTACACAAATTTTGATAGTCAAAAATATTTATTTTATTTTCATAATAAAATTTAAATAAATTAATAAATATCTTTTGTAACGGACGAATAAATAATATTTCTGTTTATCAGAAGTCCAAGGATTTTTTAATCAAATTAACATAAAATAATATAAAATTTTGAATCTGGCAATGTTACAGGGAATGAAATTTGTTTTTAATTCCGTATTTATTTTTTAATTACTTTTTGATTTAATTGTAGGAGTTACATAATTTTTTCTCATCTAATTGTGTCTTTATCTTTATCGTTTTTTGATAAATAAAATTTAGGGTTGCAAACATAATTGTCGATCAGCCCTCTCACGTCGGTTCAAAACAGCACGTGCAGGGGGTGACTTCACTAATACTAGATAAAACGGTAATCCCATTCAAATTGTCACACTCCATCACATTTGCACAAAAGAGTGTCTCTTATAAAGTCTATTATCCAGGGTTGACATTACATTTTTAGAGGTTCTCGACCATAGAACGATAGATGAATCTAGTTAGAAGTCAAACCTTTGTAACGAATTTTCTAGTTAAACTATTTATTTAAACAATTATTTATTTAACACTATTTATATAACACTTAAACACTAACTTAGAACTACTATTTATATCACAACAATTCACTTATTTATATTACAATTTATTTATATCACTTTGTCTATTATCGGTTTTAATTCGCGCACTGATGCTTTCTTCAACTAACTGTCCCTCGATCCAAAGATGATCACTATATATACACCTTTCGAACTTTCTAGACAGGAACTCGAAGAAATCCTGACTATTCCCGAATGATGAGTAATAATTAGAAAGTCCTCGATTATTCCAGAATTGAACTTGTTACTTGTCGCCGGAGAATGATTTACATCTTGTAAATTGATAACACGAAAAGTACCGTGTGCGGTGTTTACGCCGTAAGCATGTTAGCGATAACAAGTACATGCCACAAATTGTTATCGCACACACGTACTGTGTCACTGGTCGCTACACCTTGATAACTTTTTATGCTCCGTTATATTCTATCTATATTTATGGGTTATGGGTTAGAATTATGTTACGAATTAAAAAATTTCTAATTGAAATAGATATTTAACCTAACCGAACTCGACCTAACCAAACCCAACCTAACATAACATAACCCATCCTTTCCTAACCTTGAGTAATCTTTCAACTTTCATTCGATGTTCCCATTTACCCTTCCATCGTTTTATTTATTTATCTGTCAATTTGTCTTGAAAGAAATTGGATTAAGATTTTTGTTGTTATATTGTGTTATATGGGTTTCCTGTTAATAAAAAAAATCGAAAGAGTGTTACTAGCCAGGGTCGAATTCGCTCATGAAGATCACGCCAATTTATTCTAATATAAGCAATGTTTGTTGGCAGTAAAAAGTCGTAGAATTTAAACGAATTAAGGCCATCGAAGCCTGGTCCGTTTCTATTTTAGCAACATGCCATTTGTCGCAATTGCCCCCGGCAAACGTAATTTGCGAGCAGCGCTTTGCCGGTCAGAGGTCAATTTGCAATGTTTTAACATCATTGTCCACATTACTTATATCAATAATACGCACCACACTCTTAAATGTAATCAATTAAACGTTGTTCTTGGTGACATATCAAGTGGCTAAAGAACGACCACACTAGTATACAGGGTGGGCTCGTTTCAGTGACCTCTTCTGACAACTCTTTCAGTCAACTGCTTATTCTAGGAGATACTGCACACAAAAGATGGCGTTAAGGATAATAAGCTGCAAAGCCTTTTACTAGGCTACAACTAAGTGTAAATAAACATTAGAAGAATATATATTCTATGTTTTTAATTAGGTAATTATTTGGAATTGGGGCTCCAGACAAAAATCAGACCAAAATTTTTTTTAGCTATCAGAGAACATTATGTAGGGTAAAACTATAGAATGTTTTAGAGCGGGGGAAGACATTTTCAATGATTATTTATAAACTAACCTAACAGAAGGGTTTCCAGGAGGTAGAAGAATTTTAAGAATAATTTTTACCAAAAGCCCATATCCAACGTTTAGGTTAGGTTAGGTTATAAATAATCTTTGAAAATGTCTTCATATAGTTTTACCCTACAGAATGTTCTCTGATAGCTAAAAAAAAATTTTGGAGCGATTTTTGTCGGGAGCCCCAATTCTAAATAATTACAGCTTGATTACTCTAAGATGAGCTCTGAAGATTTTACAGTCGGCGTAGAAGAAAGAAAGAGAACGCATTCGGAGGAAGAAAGATACAATCAACGCTCGACAAATTACGACAAATAAATATACTAGTTTTAAGACAGGGGTGCTTGATGTCTCCTCTCCGGTAGTCGTTAATTCAGTTTATACCTGAATCTCCCGATACTGTTATGTATCCAAAATTATTATACATAGATAACCTTTCAGTAATGAAACGTGTTAATATCGTAACATTTTGCACACTATA
Organism: Agrilus mali; assembly: GCA_029378335.1. NCBI lineage: Eukaryota > Metazoa > Arthropoda > Insecta > Coleoptera > Buprestidae > Agrilus > Agrilus mali. The sequence continues at coordinate 5,570,083 of CM055661.1, forward strand.
TTGGCAGCTTTTATATTCTTTAAAATATAATAATTATATAAAATATTTCGACCATTTTTAAATGAATACTTGGGCGATTTAGTATGCGCCCTGACAAGTACTCTGCTTCAAACCAAGCATGCAAATGCATCTCTGTGGCTATTGCCAGCAAGGCGTTACCTTTTGCCATTGCGCATCTTAAGAACTAGTAATCCCGGAGACCATCCTAGAATAATTTTACTGTACCTTTAATTATGTCAATGCGTTTTGTCCAATAAAGCTGTGATCTATGGTCGACGGTTTAAGATTACGAGCCTTTTTTTATTTCACGGGTAAGTGTAAATAAACACATGAAGCATCAATATTCGATTATAAAATAACCTCGACGAGTTGCGTTTAGACTTTTTCAATATAGGTAACAAAATTATTTCTTAATGAAGATAAAAATATGAAATACTTATCTGGCTCTTCTACAGATTTGTATAAAACTACACAAGTGTAGATATGTATTCACAATCATTGTCTTCTGTTGATTATTATTTGTATTCCAGTTACCATTTGCAGCCGTCCATTAACAACAAGCAATTTACGAGTAAACGCAAGCAAAGCTCGCTCATTTAATTACATTTTTTTATAAGTATATTAAGGGGCTGTCATCTTGTTACCAAACGGCCATAACATTCCTGAGTTATTGTCACTATCCACAAATAAAAAAAAGTTTAATGCTGACAATGAATTAAACTCTGCAACGTTTATTTAAAGAACTTCCTCGAAATATATTTTTTATGAAATAATGTTCAAAGTTCAGATAGTTAAATAAGATTTGCTTAAATAAACAAATTTTACTAGAAAATTAGTTACAATATGAGCTAACTCCCTCCAGTATGCATACAAAGTTCTTCCACCGTTGTGGGTATATTAATAAAGAAAAATAAAGAAAATTGGGTTGTCACCCTTGCGCTTTCCAGTAACCGATTACGTAACATTAAGTAAACTACATTCAACTTATTACACCACGTTTTGGCAAGTGAAACTTTGAAAGCTGTAAAGGTCTGCCGCACATAATATTAAGGCATTAGGAGGCACCTTGTTACGTTTGCTAATTTAAGAAGATTTCCGCATCCCGAAATACGGTCATTATTTATTTAAATACACGCCAGGAGAACGGGATCATAATGCGAAATTAAGGGTCGACTTTAAAACGTTACGACGAATCGACTGCCTGTCCTTTATTTTACATCAATAACGGAACCCCCGGCTTTAAAATCCCCTCAGCACAAAACGACGGCCGATGTAAACTCTTCAAACACGCTATTACTAAACACGACTTTGACATTATAATAATTTAGGTGCACTTTAAGGTCACATATGTGTTAGGTGTAATTGAAACTGTTTTAAACAAAAATTGTTCAGATTTTGTATTTTTTTTTTATATTTCTTGGTCCTGCCTAGGGTATAGGTACTAGAGGATGTTGTTAGTGTGGAAAACAATAGTGGGTTTGAGGAGTCGGTGGAGTTTACCTTAAATGAATTATGTCAGGCATTTTTCGTTCGCTGTATCTCGTGATATACGACCCGTACGAAGAAGTGGGCGGGGCAAGAAAAATAATGGAATATGAGGAAAAAGTAATGGAATATGCGGGAAGACGGGCTTTATTTGACATGTAGAAGTCGCTCAGGTATTAAAAAGTTTTAACTTGAAAGGAAATGGGCTTGACATGCGAGAGATTAGGAAACGCCATTTTCCGACGCACATAAACCGCCCTATACACACACACACACACACAAAAACACAGTCACATATAAATATATATAATTTTTATCATCTCGGGAGTTTGTAAGTAATTATGGATTTTTAGTAAGTACCTATACAGAACTCATATTTGTTGAGAAAAAAGAGGCAGATAAGGTTCCCTGAATCAGTATAAATGGATGATAACGAATTCTATAATAAATTTATTGAATAGAAATCCATGGTAGATAATTAAACAGCAAAATAACTTAATTAGAGTTTAGTTTACCTAAAGTTGTTTTTCTGTTTAATTCTGTACGCATAAATTTACAGAAACTTTGAATGCGTTGTCATTAATAATAAATTTCAATGTAAATAGCATCGAAGGGAGACAACAAATATAAAGGATAGTTTTATAATCCAATCAAGTTTTTTCAGAGAACACTTCTTTGTATAAAACGATTCGGAATTGATACGGATTTAAAACGGAAAAGGGTGAACCATCCTTTAAATATAGTCAAAATGCTTGAATATAAGTCATAACTAACTCTTTTTAAGCCGCTTATTGTACGTTCCAGTTTAAAACATCATTATATATAATTTTAGGGCGGAAATGGAGAGATTTTTTTTACTAATGTAATTATAAATGATGTCTACATTTGATAGTTTAATGATCGAATTATGTTTAATGTAAATATTTTAAGAGTATACGTCTTTAGGTCGAATAATACGGACTTGATACGGACTTAAAACGGAAAAGGGTGAACCATCCTTTAAATATAGTCAAAATGCTTGAATATAAGTCATAACTGACTTTTTAAGCCGCTTAAAGTACGTTCCAGTTTAATAGATCATTATATATAATATAGGGCGGAAATGGAGAGATTTTTTTTACTAATGTAATTATAAATGATGTCTACATTTGATAGTTTAATGATCGAATTATGTTTAATGTAAATATTTGAAGAGTATACGTCTTTATGTCAAATAATACGGATTTGATACGGACTTAAAACGGAAAAGGGTGAACCATCCTTTAAATAAAGTCAAAATGCTTGAATATAAGTCATAACTAACTTTTTAAGCCGCTTATTGTACGTTCCAGTTTTATAGATCATTACATACGATATAAGGCGGTAAAGGAGAGATTTTTTTACTAATTTTATTATAAATGATGTCTGTATTTGATAGTTTAATGATTGAATTATGTTTAATATAAATGTTTTAAAAGAATACGTCTTTATGTGAAATAACACGGACTTGATACGGATTTAAAACGGAAAAGGGTGAACCATCCTTTAAATATAGTCAAAATGCTTGAATATAAGTCATAACTGACTTTTTAAGCCGCTTAAAGTACGTTCCAGTTTAATAGATCATTATATATAATATAGGGCGGAAATGGAGAGATTTTTTTTACTAATGTAATTATAAATGATGTCTACATTTGATAGTTTAATGATCGAATTATGTTTAATGTAAATATTTTAAGAGTATACGTCTTTAGGTCGAATAATACGGACTTGATACGGACTTAAAACGGAAAAGGGTGAACCATCCTTTAAATATAGTCAAAATGCTTGAATATAAGTCATAACTGACTTTTTAAGCCGCTTAAAGTACGTTCCAGTTTAATAGATCATTATATATAATATAGGGCGGAAATGGAGAGATTTTTTTTACTAATGTAATTATAAATGATGTCTACATTTGATAGTTTAATGATCGAATTATGTTTAATGTAAATATTTGAAGAGTATACGTCTTTATGTCAAATAATACGGATTTGATACGGACTTAAAACGGAAAAGGGTGAACCATCCTTTAAATAAAGTCAAAATGCTTGAATATAAGTCATAACTAACTTTTTAAGCCGCTTATTGTACGTTCCAGTTTTATAGATCATTACATACGATATAAGGCGGTAAAGGAGAGATTTTTTTACTAATTTTATTATAAATGATGTCTGTATTTGATAGTTTAATGATTGAATTATGTTTAATATAAATGTTTTAAAAGAATACGTCTTTATGTGAAATAACACGGACTTGATACGGATTTAAAACGGAAAAGGGTGAACCATCCTTTAAATATAGTCAAAATGCTTGAATATAAGTCATAACTGACTTTTTAAGCCGCTTAAAGTACGTTCCAGTTTAATAGATCATTATATATAATATAGGGCGGAAATGGAGAGATTTTTTTTACTAATGTAATTATAAATGATGTCTACATTTGATAGTTTAATGATCGAATTATGTTTAATGTAAATATTTTAAGAGTATACGTCTTTAGGTCGAATAATACGGACTTGATACGGACTTAAAACGGAAAAGGGTGTACCATCCTTTAAGTGTAGTCAAGAAGATTGAATCTCAGTCACAACAAACATTATTGGTTGCTTAACATACGTTCCAAGTAGAAAAGAAGACTCAATGCTATGGCCAGTAGCACTGAGTTAGGTTAAGTTGAACAACTGATCAATAAAAGAGTATATCTTCATATGAGATAATACGGATTCGGCACGGAAATGGCACGGACTCGTAGCGGAGTAGCGTAAACTATGCTTTAGGTTGGCGTGAAATAATCAACAACGACAGGAGCAATCTGTTCTTGTTTGTTTTAACAAATAAGAATAGAATAGAACTTATTTGTTCTTTGATAAATATGAAGTAGTCAAAGATTGAACCATTAATTTTTAAGAAAATTAATATAAATATGAAATTATACGGATCCGGTACGCTGACGGCTCCAACCCGAAACGCTGTGGTGTGAACCATCCCTTAATCGCGGTCAAGTAGATTTGAATAAACGTAGGTCATAAGTAATTTCGTATGTTCTCTCACATACGTCCTAGTGTATTTAGCAAAAGTTGTAAAACATGCAGTGGCCAGTGGCAGCTCAGGGTGATCCACATAGGGGGTAGTTGATTATTTGATGATAAAAATGATGCGTAAACAGAATTTTGTTGATTTATTACTCTCCCCAATAAAATTTAAAGAAGAATGCAAGCAGAATATAAATCCGACGTTTCAGTGATGCCAACTTTAATCTTTTAAATCTCATGAGGGATTAAAGTAAATTGAAGTCTTGAAGTTTTTGTGTACATTATTACACGCATGACGGCAACATGTCTACAAACATTATGTCGGCATTGTTAAACAATTTATAAATATAAACACGGAAATACTTGTTCATACTGGTAGTAATTATTGGAGATGATTTATCTACGGAGGATAATTAGTAATAAATAAATTGTTTGTAAAATTAGAAAAAATTGTAGAAATATGGAGTATCATACAAAAAAGAATGTCAAAATTTTTTTTCTTAACAAAATTTCATACTAAATAATAAACTTAATAACGCCCAGCACCCTAAACTTCTATTTTATTTCAAAAAATATTTTTTAATTGTTTCAGTGCAGGGGGTTTTCGACCGTTACAACTAGACAGCAGTACGACGTCCAGGACAACACCCCCTTTGTTCTTTCCACCCCATTTAGCGTCACATATAACATCTCAGTTCTCACCACCATTGTTTCCAGCACTAAAAGGTAAGACATTTGCATTTAGTAGTTTGGTACCAATGTTTCTATTTGGAACTGTGAGGCTGGTGTAGGATAGGTTAGGTTGGGTTAGGTTTCCCTATGAAACTATGAGTTTAAAGGCAAATATTGACAAGAACCAAATAAAATTTTGATATTTAAACTATCGTGGGTGCATTCGTGGAGAAACATTTTAATAAGAAAACACAAACAAACGTTTCTGCAAATAAACTTTTATTACTCGACAATTGTTTCGAACCTAGACGGTCATTTTCAAGAGTACCTACTACAAACGGTTACTAATCTTAAAATGTAAATGACAATGTTTATATAGGTATTACAATTAGGGGGTGGGGTGCAAAAGGTAACAATTAGAATTTTGAAATGGCTAAGGGTGTATTGTAATTTAAAATTTCTTCTTGATTGTTTACTAAATTTTTTCCTGATTGTAGAGCATTTTTTATTTCTAAATTTTCAAGAATGTCAGCTTTCTGCCCTTCGGTTCTGAATGTAAAACTAACATTTTATCTATGTCTATGCTATGATTATGGGTGATACAATGTTCGGCTAGGCCTGTTGAAACTTTATGTTTTTTAATGCTATCTAAATGTTCTTTTCCACGAATATCTAGTGAACGTCCACTTTGCCCAATGTAAATTGCATCACATTGCATACAATTTAGTTGATAGACACCGCTTCTTTTTGGTTTATCTATTTTTAGTTTGTTGTTGACTAGCAGTTTTTTCAAATTGTTGTTGTTTATTTCGATGGTTTGTAAATTGAAGGTTTTTAATTTGTTTTTAATTTTATTGCTGGTGTTTTTAACGTATTTAATAGTACAAAAGTTATTAAGTTTAGATTGAAAGGCGTGGTAAAGAAATTCTGAAAGCAATTGTTGGCGGGTTTTATTGTGAAGGAGTTTATGAACCAGACTAACATCTTAAAATTTTGATACTAGGTTTTCAGACTTAATAAGACACACATCCACACTTGAACAAATATTTAACTAATTATATGATAAGAGTAATCTAATTTCTCTTCCCCTTGTTACTCCTATTTGTGCTTTAAATGTGTTTATAATTGTGGCTACCTTAATGGCGTCCTGTGTTATCCTAACCTAACCTAACCTAATTTAACCTAACACTTCTTACAGTTATCTATACACATGGCTTACAATGTTTCTATGTATATCAAGCTAGCACGACAAAGTTATTTTTCCGATTTCTAACTTGCACTATAATTTGTCGCTTATTTGTTACCAAATACAAAAATTTGTCGCTCGTGCCGTTTAGCCATAGTCAGCTGCAGTGCTAGCTTGATATCAAGCTAGCACTACACATAGTGTATCTCGAAAACGAAATGTGCCAGTTTGATGGAGTTTTTCGCTTATCAGTTGAAGATATGACTAGCGACAAATTCGTTGAACGTGTCATCTTTTAGCGACAAATTTTGGTCTTTACAGTAATATCCTACGACATTTCCTTTTCGAGATACGCTATTTGTAGTGCTAGCTTGATATTGAGTTAGCATACCAGCTGATTATGGCTAAACGGCACGAGCGACAAATTTTTGTATTTGGTAACAAATTAGCGACAAATTATAGTGCAAGTTTGAAATTGGAAAACTAACTTTGTCGTGCTAGCTTGATATACGTAATGTTTTTGTCTTTTGTGAGTGTGTATGTTTGTTCCTTATTCACGTCTAAACTGCTGCAGCGATTAACACATAGGCTACGTTTTACTGCGGTAAAATATCTTATTCCCATAGGAAAATCCATGAAAATGAATTCGCGGAATATTATAAATGCGAAAGTAACTCTGTCTGTATGCTACACAATCTCGCCTAAAATTTACTGAACCTATTTAAATGAATTTGGTACAGAGATAGTTTAGAGCCTGAGAAAGGACATAGGCTACTTTTTAATGCGAAAAAAGGGTTGTAAGGGGTTGATATAGGAAAGTTTGTGCGGAAATTCCGTAATTTTTAAAGATAGATTTTTGTAGGCTTTTGATTAGATATAAATAAATACGACATTCAATGTTTGTAAAAATTTTACCCTAAAGGGGATAAAATTAGCCGATGAAAGTTTTAGTGTAATGACGTCGTCCAAAAAGCTTACGGCCCAGAAAATTAAAATATTAAGTGTAAAAAGTTATAGGAGGTTTTATTTATTTGGATCAATAAAAGTAGTTGAATACTAAGCTATATAAACTATTTTAAACAATAATTAAACCATATTAATCTATAATATTATAAATGTATAAAGTAACTCTGTCTGTCTGTGTGTTACGCAATCACGCTCAAACAACTGAACCGATTTAAATAAGAATTTGGTACAGAGATTGATAAGTAGATATAAAGCTAGGCTTGAAACTTATTTTTTAGGCTTTTGATTAGATATAAATACGACATTTAAAGTTTGTAAAAATTTTACCCTAAAGGGGGCAAAAATAAGGAATGAAAGTTTTTGTGTAATGACGTCGGCAAAAAGGCTTACGGTACAGAAAACAAGAATATAGAAGAAAAAAATTTTAAATGCCGCCGAATGTCACTATTCCCCGCGGACGAAGTCGCGAGCATAGCTAGTCTAAACTAAAAAAGATTCAGTACCTATCTAATTTTTGGATGATTGTCATAAAATATTTTCCAGGTGCTACATATATTTTCTCGTATACGTACATTATTATGTTATCGTTAGCGATAAAAATCTTCGAGAACGATTCAACATCGAACATCGAATGGTTACGTATCTCTATATTCAGTCGATTTTCAATCCACTTACCCACGGCCTGTTTCTTTATCGCCTTACTACGCGTACTCTTTTACACCTGGGATCGCTAAATTTGTTGATTTTAAACTTTAAATCGGATAACTTGCGGCATCTCCTAATAACTTTTGCCTAACTCGATTCCGCAAGTAACTTTTTATTAGTTTATCGATTTCCGTTCAATGCTATATATTCCACAGGAAACTTTGCCATTGGCACAACGAATAACTTTCGCTTTTTATAATCTTTCATAATTATTTATTTACAACTTCAAACATATTTTGAATCAATGTAATTCACTGAAGACCATTTTGATGATTACACTAAAGACCATTGGTCTGCATTTAATAACCTAACCTAACCTAACCATCGAGTCTTTCTAGTACAAGACTTTATTGTAGTTAGGTTTAGGTTTATTTAAAATCCAAATCACTGATGTATTTATGGAAAATTTTAATTGATACATGTCTTTATCCTTCAGGATTCCCCGGGCTATGTTCTTGTTGCCCTATCAAACCGATAACCAGCGTAGGGTCATTTTCGTTATCCGATTCAACCCTAACCGATAGCGACCAACGTACATCCAGCGTTGCCGAACTTCGTAGAAAAGCGCAAGAACATTCCGCGGCGCTGTTGCAAAGTTTACAACACGTTGCCAATTTTCAGCAGGCCGCAGGACTGGCGGGAGGACTCAGCTTTCCGCTGTTGCCGCCCCTCACAACTTTGCAAGCGTTCCAGAGGAAACAGGAACATGGGGGAGAAGGACTTAATAGTTCTCACAAGGAACAAACGTAAAAATAAAAATCGAAAAGGATTTTTTTATGCGGCCAATAAAGTTTACTCTATAATTATTAATAAACTCTCTCTCAAGGGTAAGAGGAGGACTCTACCTAATAATTACAGATTTGTGTCAAATTTATTTCAATTAAAAAAAAAACAAATTTTGTTTGCTTATTAGACCTAAATATTTTTTTTATGATTTAAAATTGTTTATTTTTATACTTTATTGTATGACACGATTTATTGAAATTTTATTTAATTAATCTATCTATCCCCTACAACATCTACCACTTAAGTAATGTGAAGAATGTCTTCTTCAAAAATGTAAATTTTTTATTAAGAAGACAATACATAATAATTCTGACCAATTGAAATTCTTCATGGGGATATAATAAATCAATAGATAATAATAAATTCCGTTTAGGTTGTAATAAGAAATTGGGAAAACTCAGTGCAATTAAGGTGGTTAAAGGATTAAAATGTATTTTACCTAAATCCTAAACGATGTACTTCATATATTATTGTAATATGTAAATAAATTGTAAAAAATGTAGATTAAAAAACTAAAAATAATATTATTTCCGTTGAATTAATATTTATGTCCTTTTTATATTAAAAATAATGATACATATTAATCAACTATAATAAATAATTAGTAAGAATAAGAAGACACAAAAATATTAGAAACGCAGACATAATTTTTGTAAAACCATAAACCTGTCACCAATACTTTAATTCCCTAATCTAACTTTCATTTTTATTATTTGACTCATTATTGTATTAATTTTATTATACTAAAATGACGTTAATAATTATTTTCTATTAATTTACATAAAATATGATCTAAATACTAAATTACCCCATACATTAACGTTTATATATTTTAAAATGACGATAAGTTATTATTTATAAATTAAATACCTACTGCAACAGTTGGGTCAGGTTAGGAAGGCGAAGTCAGCAATATTCTTTTCAATTTATTAGTGGCTTCTATTTTATAATTTTGTGACAACGTTAATGGTAAGAAACATACCTTTTATGAGGGGTTTATTGCAAACAATGGGAGTCATGTTATACTGCAACAAGTATGCAATAAGGTTGTGAAGTAGTCGTCTTTCTGTTCGATATTTTATGGCGGACTTCGCCATCCGAAACTGACCTCCAATGATTTTTATTGTTTTTTTTGGCTTTTATCAAAAGTTTTAAATAATTTTGTGAAATATAGTTTATTTAGACAGTTTACGTTCTCAGTATTTTAGTAGATACGAATAGAAACCTAGCGATAAAGTATTAAAGCAATAATATGTAATAATTAATGTGAATATTGTACCTAATGATAAAATATGTACAGATTTTGTAGAGTAGTGATGTATCCGAACAAATTTCCATTATCATTGTTACCACTGAATTGTGATGTGATATAATAAGTAAAGTAAATTATGATGATGTATCTATAATAGTAATGAAGCAATTGTATACCTAAGATACATACAGGCAGTGTAGAATTCAATAATTGTACAATTTTGCGAAAATATAGAGATAATTCGTGACCAACCTGTGTCTTAATAACCTAAACAACAATTACTTTATGAAAACCCCAGTGAGGTAATTAAAAGAAATAATAAAGAAGCAATCTCTAATAAACTCAATAAAACAGTGATTTCTAAAACGTATCTATCAATTGTAACACATTAATTTAACAAAAAAAGTATTGCATCTGCTGGGAATCGAACTCGAATTGGCCGCAGAGAACTTTAAGTCGTGTCATAAATTATTCCGCAATTTTCTTTAACGTTTGTAGATGTATTTTTTAATTCTCGGTGGTTATTTCACAAGAATATAATATCTTTATGTAAATGAGATCCATTAGATGATTGATGAGATTCTTTTGGCAATGCAATCAGTTGTTGTCCAAACAAAATAAATTCAACGAAATAAAGTGTATCATGATACATTCGAGAACACAATACAAAAAAATTATTACCATAAACAGTAAGAAGAAGATCTATCAAAAAATTACAAGTCATGATCCAGTTACTGATTTATTATGCATTTCGAGTTCGTTACAGAGGCAGATTTCATTTTAAGATTTATTGTAACAAAAATATTTGTGGATAATGAAAATTGCCTCTTAATAAGATAAAGAAACTAATTTTGATTTGATTCATTTAATTAATTAATTAATCAATTTTGGTGATTTCATTTTATGCCATAGATACATTTTTCTGTTCAACAATTTAAGGCTGGGCTTAAAAATTAAATTATTTTTTTTATAATTAAAAAGTGAAAATTGTTTTCAACTTTAACATTTTTTATCGAGGTTTTTTTTGTTTGTAACCAAGGATTGTTTCGTTATTGGGTAGTGTGTAAAATTTTCGTTAAATAGAAGTTCGTTATATAGAATTTACACTGTACTTTACATATTAAGAAGTTTTCTACAATGTATGTATAAAAGTACACATAGGTTTGTAGTTATACAACCAACCGAATATATCTCATTGTGATTTAACGATTCCGTCTGTAGCATTGCCGCATTTCGCGGCAATATACATTAGCGAAGCAATTCCATTATAGGCTTACTAGCTAAGCCAGGTAGCAAATATCTAATTTCACAATTGCGCTCGTAACTCAAACCGAGCGAGCACGTCGCCGTGTCACAAACGAACACATCGTTGTAATTATTATCATCACCACCGCCAGCCACCCTAATAATAATACATAGAGCTTACAAATACCATCCTCTCACCACCTCACCTTCTACCCCTTTCCCTTACGCATCATCTCTCCAACGTAAGCTTGTTACAAATGTACAAATATATACACGTTTCTACATTCTAAGGCCGTTTTCTGACTTGTCGGTGTAGCAGCGGTGCGGTACCGAAGTGGTTGGTACCGAAACGATTCCGCGTTGCTTGCATTTACACATCTATCGGTATGTTTTCGGCATAAAACGGAGCAGAACCGCTTGTACCGTCACAAGAAGATGTCGTCCTCCTTGAGTGATGGAGATATTGTATGATGTCTCATGCAGTAATCCCGAGTTATTTCTAAACCCCCGATAATAATAAAACCGAACAAATACCATCCTCTAAACCCCACCTGCCCACATCCGTACGCCATTAAATATGGTCCAAGTAAGCTTGGTTTCCCCAATATACCAGCATACGATACCCCCCGTTTCCCCACAATGGGGCCTAAATATGCATATAAAATTTCATAAAAATCGGTCAAGTCAATTGTGACACGAGAATTTTATATATTAGAAGATATTTTTGCAATGCTACTAAACTTTGTGGTAAAATACAAGTAGAATCAAGAAGAGGACACCGTTAGTGGCAATTAATACTATTCCATTTTGTTTCATACCAGCGAAGTCCATTCATTACTCATATTTTAATCTTAGTACGCATTGTTTTTTAAAGAGTCACGGAACTGATTTTGCGACTGTAAAAAATTTATTACTGAGTACGCAATTGCGAGTCGTGAGCATACTGAAACACTTGCTCAGCTGTTCACTATTGTATGGCGCGTGAAGCTCGCACTACAGCTTTCCCCACCACCAATGTAACGCTAACGGCCAGATGGATCAACGATCTGTCTTGCTCAGTCGAGGTGCTGCGATCGGCCGTATGAACATATTAACACTTGAAGTTCATACACACTTGCTGATAAATTTTCATTATTAAACGTAAAATGAACCTCAAAATTTATGTGAAAAATTCGAATAACCAACTTTTTGGTTTTTTATTTTTCTTTTACAAAAAATTTTTTTTTTCACGAAAGGCTATAGCGAGATAAGAATGGGTAGGATGCCCCCAAACGGATTGTGCTGATTTTTTTTTTCTGGTGATTACTACCAACATAAGATTAGGATTTGCCAAGTTTTAGCTCTTAATATTGTACCGTTGGAAAGTGAAGATGAATTGATCGAAAAAATTCGTATCTTTTCAACGGTTCGATCGATTTGGCTGAAATTTTAGTATGTTTTGCATATTTTTATAACAAAAAGAAGAAAAAATTATTAATATGAAAAGAAAATTTTAACCCCCCTAAAAAAATTATTCCATGAAAAAAAAATTTTTTTATAAACTTATGGTCTTGGTACAATTACCAAAATTTGTTTTTATTTTTCTAACACTATTTTTCACAACATATAATTTTTCAAAATTTTTTTCCGGGTGCGTCACAGTTGAAAAAAATAAAATGTCAAAAAATGATTTCTTTTAGGTTAGGCTTTGTGTACAGCCACGTAAATTTTTTTGAAGATTTCCAAATGTATTTGAAGTATAAAGTTTTTTCAAAATTTTTTTCCAGATGCGTCGCAGAAAAAGCAATAGAATGTCTAGAAATAATTTTTTTTTTAAGGTTATGTTAGTTGTACAATTATCAAAATCTTTTTGTACGTTTTTGACCCTATCCAACGCAACATATAATTTTTTCAAAATTTTCCTCTGCGTGCGTCATAGTTAAAAACAACAAAATGTCTAAAAAACATTTTTTTTTGAGGTTATGCTTTAGGTACTGTCACGTAAATTTTTCTGGAGATTTTTTAATCTATTTGACGTCATTTATAATTGTTTCGGAATTTTTTTCAAGTGTAAGAGAACCTTGCGATACACTCACGCATTAATCAAGTACATTATCTTGAGATATTTCTTCTTTTTTAACTCTCTTATAAGAATTTATTCTATTGCTTTTACTGCGACGCATCTAGAAAAAAAATTTTGAAAAAATTTTATACAACGTCAAATACATTTGGAAATCTACAAAAAAAATTACGTGACTGTACATAAAGCCTAACCTAAAAAAAATCATTTTTTGACATTTTATTTTTTTCAACTGTGACGCACCCGGAAAAAATTTTGAAAAAATCATATGTTGTGAAAAATAGTGTTAGAAAAATAAAAACAAATTTTGGTAATTGTACCAAGACCATAAGTTTATGAAAAAAAATTTTTTTAATGGACTAATTTTTTTAGGGGGGTTAAAATTTTCTTTTCATATTAATAATTTTTTCTTTTTTTTTGTTATAAAAATATGCAAAACATACTAAAATTTCAGCCAAATCGATCAAACCGTTGAAAAGATATGAATTTTTTTCGATTTTTTTTCAATTAATCCTCAGTTTCCAATGGTACAATATTAAGAGCTAAAACTTGGCAAATTTTAATCTTATGTTGGTAGTAATCACCAAAAAAAAAAATCAGCACAATCCGTTTGGGGGCATCCTACCCATTGTTATCCTCCTATAGCCTTTCGTGAAAAAAAAATTTTTTGTAAAAGAAAAATAAAAAACCAAAAAATTGGTTATTTGAATTTTTCACATAAATTTTGAGGTTATGTCAAAAAAGTTGTAGATCTTTTTATTACCTACAACTTTGCCATTTAATTTTTTTCCGTAAGACTTGTAGTTTTTTCGGAAATCAAGGAAAACCGTTTTGTACCCTTAAAAACTCACCCCAATCCCTCAGATGGCCCGTAAATTATTTTTCCTTTCATTTCTGTTATATTCTCTTCCTTTTCCAATGGGTTTCATCCCACTATAATTTTTTTTGGATTTAAAAATTATCGACTCTGGTCTATCAGGGATATTGAAATATACACAATTGGTAACCTACCAACCGGGCGGCATAATTTTTTGATAAATAGTGCATTAAATGTGTAATTGTTATATTCGGTTCGCAGGTTACCATCAGACCTGTATACGTACAAGAGGTGGTTAAAAGGATCAGACCTTCAAATTCCCAATTCAACAACTTTCTAGTGTTCCCAAATCTCCTAATATCGCACTATTATTTATACATAATGAGCTACATCATTTCGTATTCGCTACAATTTTTTGATGGTCCTTGGCTTTATTACGTCTGCCTCAAACACTACTGCTGTTTAGCAAATTCGTTGTCATTAGCGGTTGTTGATGTTACATAACAAATTAAGGCATCGTAATTTATAGAGTAAATTAGAAGAGACCGGGCGCAAAATAACAGAGACAAATTGTGCCGGTTGCGAAACCTGGCGGCGCGACGCGGTGAGATGATGGAATTGGGCCGGGCGAGGGATGGGAAAAGGGTTGAGGGTTGCTCGTTCGAGCAAATATACAGAATTAATTATGGAGATAGGGCCCGATGAGGAATTATTAATGCTGTTCTTAACGTGATGCGCGCTAATAGATTTGCCGAAATGGCACCGTTTCGCCAACACTAATAATGAATAAACGAAGTTGGCTAGCTCTAGAGATGAATCGCTTTCATCTGAAACCTACCCGAATATTACGACAATCGTATTTCTAACAAATAACATCTGTTATTATTTGTTATTAATTGGAACGAGTCTGAGTGGTTTTCGGAAATCAGTCAATCAATTATATTTTAGGATCTATATGTAGGTAATCAAACACTGATAGTGTTGGGCAGAGCTTTAGTGCTTTATATTTGAAAATGTGCTTTCAATTCTTTCGGGGCGTAGAAGTATGTTAGAAGGTTTTAACGAGCAAGTATTTATGCCTTGGTAATCAAGTTATGTTATAAAAGTGCTTGAAATCCTTTTAAAAAGGACTTGAAACACTATTACAGTGTTTGAAGCACTTTGAGAATGAGTCAGACGCTGAAAGCGCTATCAATATGCTCGAAATCCTTTGAGAAGGTATTTGAATGCTCGAAGATTTTCAAATTGCTTAAAGCCCTTTTAAAGTATTTAAAGCTCTTTCAAAGTACTCGAACTCTGTTGAGAGAGAGAGAGCTTAAAATGTTTGAAAGCTTTTCTAAGTGATTGACGTCCTTTTGAGAATTTTTGCTCAAAGCGCTTTCAATAAATGCTTGAGGTTCTTTTAGAAGGTATTAAAAAATTTTAAATTGGATAATGACCTTTTAAAGTATTTAAAGACCTTTAAAAGTGCTTGAAGCGATTTTAAAGTATTTTGAAGCACCTTCAAGTGCTTGGAGTCCTTTGAGAAAATATTGGAAGATTTTTCAAAATGCCTCAAGTTCTTCTAAAGCTTTTGAATCATTTTCAAAGTGTTTGAATAACATTGAGAAAATACTTGAAGTGCTTTAAAATTGTTTCGAGTCTCCTATTAAAGTACTTGAAGCGTTTTAAAAATTCATTTAAGAAAACATTTAAAGATTTATATAATCTTTTAAAGTATTTAAAGCTCTTTCAAAGTACTCGAACTCTGCCGAGAGAGAGCTTAAAGTGTTTGAAAGCTTACAAAGGGCTTGAAGTCTTTTGAGAATATACTTCAAGCCTTTTAAAAGTTTTCAAAGCGCTTTTAATATGCTTGAGGTTCTTTTAGAAGGTATTAAAAATTTTTAAATTGCATACTGACCTTTTAAAGTATTTAAAGACCTTTAAAAGTGCTTGAAGCGATTTCAAAGTGTTTGAAGCACCTTCAACTGCCTGTAGGCCTCTGAGAAAGTCAAAATGCCTCAACTTCTTCTAAAGCTTTTGAATCATTTTCAAAGTGTTCGAAGAACATTGAGAAAATACTTGAAGTCTTTTGAGAATATGCTTCAAGCCTTTTAAAAGTTCTCAAAGCGCTTTCAATATGCTTGAGGTTCTTTTAGAAGGTATTAAAAATTTTTAAATTGCATAAGGACCTTTTAAAGTGTTTGAAGCACCTTCAACTGCCTGTAGGCCTCTGAAAAAGTCAAAATACCTCAAGTTCTTCTAAAGCTCTTGAAGAACATTGTGAAAATACTTGAAGTGCTTTAAAATTGTTTCGAGCCTTTTGAAAACGTCTTTGATGGTCTTTCAAAATGCTTAAGGTCCTATTAAAGTATTTGAATCGTTTTAAAAATTCTTTTAAGAAAACATTTAAAGATGTAAATTAAAGTTCTTTGAAAGTGTTTAAAGCACCCTCAAGTTCCTTGAAGGTCCTTCAAAATCCTAGATGTCCTTAAGGAAGCATTTGAAGCCCCTCTAAAGTTCTTGAAACGCATTGAAAGTGCTTAAAATCTTTTGAAAAAGTATTTGGAGACCTTTCAAAATGAAATTGTTGGAAGCATCTTCAATGTGGTTGAAGTCCTTTGAAAATGTACTTGAACAGTTTGGAAAGTTCTTTGAGTCCTTTGAAGAAGTCTTTAACAGCTTTTCGAAATTATTAAAATCCTCTTAAAGTGCTTTAAGTGTTTCCAAGGCATTAAATGATCTATTTGAACGTGAAGTCTTCTGAGAAAGAGCTTGAAACCCTTTAAAGCTCTTGAAACGTTGCTGGGAGTACCAACAAAGTCATTTGAATAATGGTTAAATTCGTCCAAAATGCTGGAAGAGTTTTCAAAGTGCTTAAAAATTCTTGAAGCTCTTTCATGTATTTGAAACGTCTTCAAAAGCCTTTAAGAAAGGGTTCAATGCCTTGCTAAAGTACTTGAAGCTCTTCCAAACTATTTAAAGTATTTGAGAAATTGCTTGTAATGAAAGGACTTCAGGTCTTTTGATTGGAGATCTTTGTATTATACATGTCGATGTCGTTTTGGAAAGTGCTTCAAACTTTTTAAAGGATTTGAAGCTTTTTTTGTTTAAATCAAGCCCTAATGGTATACCCAAAACCTTTTACGCAATATCTTATGACTGAAAGCTTATTTACATTTGAATTTAATAGATAGTTCGATGTTCTTGTACTTTAGCACTTAAGGTTGGAACATAGGCTTAAAGCTTAAAGCCCCGTTACATCAAGAAATAAATACAAAAAATATATATATGTAAATAAAAATCCTACCTTTCTGTAGATATCTTGTCTTGGCCTCGATGCCTGGATCCCTATTGCATCTAATCTTTGAGTTCAGAAAAGGTAAATGACCTGGGAAAATAGGATCCATTGTGACTTGATAGGGTGTTGAAATGTGATGAAAATTTAAGATATGAGAAAATTATTTCAACTTCAATTTCTCTTGTTCTAGAATTTATTAAAAAAATTAAATTTACATAATATTAAAAGATAAATAGTGTCATTACCTATTACTTCTTCGCAGGAATCTATGCAGTTCTTTCTTAACTTAACAGTGAATATATTTTATTTGTATAATAATTATTTGAGGGTTGAAATTTTGACAGGTTTTCGTACAGCATTATTATACCCTTCTTTATAGTGATACCAAATGTCGTTTTGTTTATTTTTGGATTCGGTAGCTGGAAAGAAACAAAATGGATAAAATTATTTTTCTGTAGGGGACATTTCTTTGGGGGGCATTCTAGAAAATAGTCTTAAGGGAAAACTCCCTGTTAATATATGATGAAATTTAATCATTAGTTACTTATTTTATGCTGTACGGATTAAATAAATTATTGAACGAGTCAAGTAATTCTGAAATAATTTGAAACAATTTTCTCGAAATTCTTGAAAGGGGAGCCTTTCCAGATGAGCGCAAATGAGTTATTACCTCTACACGAAATAGTCTCGATTCAATATCGTTACCGGCGCTGTAATTATCTTCGGCAAACAATGGGATAATGTCTTGTGATGGCGCGTCCTCTCCTCGCCCCTTCTAGCTCCCTCCCCCCACCGACCCTCCTCTCCAAGCACTGGGGGCCGTTCGCTAATCCGTCGGCGCGGAAGATACAATTGTCAACATTGTTACGTATAAATTACCGTTCCACCAACCGCTGTAATTGCGCCCCTTCGACGACGACTCCCTCAGACCCGACGCTGGGCGACGCCGGCTCCCCCCTCCAACAGCCGCCACCGCCGCGTCGCTAGCAAAACTCATTGTCAGATCTTCATTTCCTTATGTAAACGAAGCAAACGTATTAATAAGTAATTGCTAATCCGAAAGCGACAATTAAGGGTTAGCGACGACGGACCGACGGATGGGACGGTGACGCGGGCGTCGGGACGCCGCCGATGCCGACAGCAAAGTCCCCGGCGGCGGTCGGAGTTTCCAATTGTTTAATTCGTTCTGTTGCTTTCTACTTATTGCCGTGAATGAGACTCGTGATGTGGCTGAAAGGGGAGGGAAAAGAGGGGCGATAATCAGGCACTTCCTGGTATTAAATTTGCGAGAGATGAAATTCCTATTTTTATATTTAAAATGTCGACCGACCACGAGGGGTTTTCAATTTAAATTTAAATAAATTTCCGAAAAAATTTAATTTGCTGACACAGATAGGTACAATTTCAGTAAGTAATAACAAAAACAACCACTGAATTAATTAAGAAAAAATAATTGTCATATACAAATACATATCGATATACTGGGTGTCTAAACATTTACAAAAACTACCCGAAACTTTATTTCCAGACATTTTCTGATTTGAACATTTTCCTATTAGCGTTTTAATAAATTTTTAAAAAACAAGAGTGAAATGGTAACGACTACTGAGAAAATACTCACTTGACGTTGTTGGTGATTTTATAACTCGCCCAAAGAAGTCTTTTCGAACCTGTAACAAATAAATGTATAATTCTGTGTGGAACTGACGAAAAAATATTTTAATTCTGAATAAAAAAAAAAGAACATTCAAGGCATTTAATGAAAACAAAAATCGCCCTTTTTCATTTTTTTTTATTGTTTTGATGGGGATTTATGAAGAGAATACAAGAATTGAAAAAAGCTTCTTATACAGGGTACGATCAAAAAGTAATAGGACTGAATTGTAGTTCTTTCTATAACTTTCAATGCAAAAAAAATTTTTTTCATGTATAAACGTTGATTACACTTTTCTACGTACTAGTCCGGTCAATTTAGACATATGAAGCAACATCAATTTTATTGAAGGTTAAAGGTCAAAAGAATGAGTTTTTCGCGATTTTCAACGAAACGGTAAGCTTTATCATAAAATTACCCAAGACAAAAATTGTAGATCATAAAATTATCTATAAAATATGTATCAATTTTTTTTTTCCTAAGAGCCACCGTTTCTGAGATATCAGGTAAAATGAAACCCAGTCCCTTATTTTATACGCCAGTATAACCTCGAGACAACATTTCTGTCTCCTGTTCAATTGTATGCGTGGCTAGGGTCCTATACCTGCTTTGTCAGTGTGCCCAATAAATGAAATACTGTTAGTCTCAGGGTTGCAGGTTAGGGGATTTTCCCCAAACAATAGGGGATTTTTATTCCTTTGGGGTATTTTTTGGGGATGTATTTTTCAGGGGAATTCTTCTGGGGAAAAATTTTCCTCTAAAATCTTTTTTCTATTTGTACTAAATATTTTCTAGCTCTTAGGGATTTATGTGTCACATAGCTTAGTTTGGGGTATTTTAGAGATAGATATTTTATTTTTTTTTTAATATAAGCAAATATGAGATATGTTTGTTGTTGTCATGAACCACATTTCAGGAAAAAAAAACATGTTTCTAAACTGAGTCGGTTGTGGAAAGAAAGGGGGGTGGGAGGTGTCACTTACCATAACCTAACTTACCCCAATTAAAACAAACTTAATGAAATTTCAATTTGATAAAATTATTCACGAAAACGAATTTTCTTTAATTAATTTTATTTTGAGCTGTGAAATTTCAAAAAATCAACTACTTCCGTTTTATTTTAATTATTTGTTTTTCATGTGAAATATAAAAAAAATAAAATAAAAGAATCTGAGCCGTCACTGGACGCCTGGCAGATGTGAAACATCAAGTTTGCACAAGTAATATGCATGAAAGACAATATTACGACAGGAACTAAATATGGCATAATGAAAAAATCAAATAATACGAATTTTTTCCACAAAATGATGACTATTTATTTAATAAACATTAATTTTTATTAAATACAAAAATTAAAAATTCAAAAATTTATTTCAAGTTGCGACAACTCAATTCTTTTAATCAGTGACTTCAGTAATAGTTATATTCGATGTTTCCTGTGACAGCATTACTGTGATAATTGCTTGAGGATAACTGAAGTATGTTACAAAAGTATTGGACATAACATTATCAAGACATCTAATAAATACAGCATCTATTGTTGTTGTTGCATATCTGGTAGTAGGTTTTCTTGGATTGTTGTTAATTTGCAATTGGTATTATTTTTGGAAGAACGTAATTAATGGCATTGATTCATCTTTAGCAAAATTTACATTGAAATCTCCAGCTAAAATCAATGGTAGTTTATCTTTATTGGTTTTAAAAATTATTGAACCTCTGTGACTGCACGGAAATAATTTCTCATGTAAAAATGAAATATCATTCATTTTTTTATTAGGTGAAATGTACAATCAATTACAATTAATTCACTTCCATCTTCTAATTTACTATAGTAAACGACATCGTCGAACCGAATGGGAAGAGAATCGCACAGGCGCTTGCGCATGGCGAGCGTCGCCACGGCATGACTCGCCACGCCAACAATCCGGTTTACCCGCGCCTATAGATGTTTCACATAAGCAAGTTGACTTGAGAGGAGAGATTTTTTGTTAAGGAATTCCTATTTAGAAAACCTTATTTTTATTCAGTCATAAAAGTATGCGAATTCTTAAATTTAGACATTTCTACAATTTTTTTTTATAAATCCACCGAAAAATAGAGACCAGAACCATTGAAGCCTTATCCATTGTTTAACTTCTTATTATTAAAAAACTTGGTGAACATCATGAAAGTGTATAGGTAATTACTTTTTTTCGCTTTTTTCGTTATGAATTTGACCTACCACCCTGCAAGTCATTAAACAAAAACTCATTCAAAAAATTGACTGGGCGTTTGTGTTACAAGGCCGTTTAGGTGTATAAGTATGCGTGTTGATCTTATGACTCCTGAACCGCAAATACGTACAAACGTGCCGACAAATAGATTCCTTAAAGCCGCCCATTCCTACTTATGTATACCCGTTAAATTATAAACCAAATCAGGATTCTGGTTCCACCTCAAATTCCTGGTTTCAATGTACTCATAAACAAACAGATCTTGTACATACAATAAAAACAGAATTAACCTTCGTCTATTCAACTAACCGTTGCAAGTAAAACGGAAAGGTCATAAAAGTGGCTTGGGAAGTGTATTACGTCGTAAACGATTGTAGTAAATAGGGTATAGTGAGTATTAAAACAATAAAGTGAAACGAGTATCAACAATCGCGTTCCTTATTGTAACGTAAGTGGCCTTGGAACCGGAAGGACGAAGAAGGAGAGCCCGCGGTTTAGTCCCGGACAGAGTCGTGATGTGTTAACTCCTTCTAAATTGCTTCCTCAGTTAATGGATTTTTTGGATAAAATGTTGGAATCGACCAGCGGTCGGAAGCGAGCCGGCCGGAAATAAAATAACCCTCTCCCGTTGCTCCTCTCTTTTACTACAACCAACGAACGTCCCATTTCACGTTTCGAGGGTTACAGTAAACTCCAACCAAATGTCATCATTTATTTAATTAAAATTTACCCACTGAATTTTAATAAATTCTCACTTACAGACGTCAAAAAACAACTCAGGGGGTGAAACATTTTTATTGCATCTAAAAATCAAGTCAACTTTTTGCTTTATAGTTTTACGGCTTCATCAGGGAATTTAAAAACGAAACGTTGGCCTGATTAAGTAGCAATGAAAAAGTTTTCATCCCTTAAGTGGCTCGATTTTCTAAATCGGTATAGGGGACAAATTACGATTTATATATTAATTTTATTCAGAATTATTAAATTAATGACGAAATATGAACTTCAGATAATAGAAAGAATAAATCACACGTTTGATGGAATAATCACCTTCTTCTGTATCTTACACTGAAACTGATTTTCGAATATTCTGGAATATTCGCGAGAAATCGGGATCATTCCAGAGCATCCTGTAATTATTCCGAACATTCTCTAACATTTTCTCATTCATTCTCGAAAGTTCTTTATTGTTCTAGAACATCCTCGATCATTTCAATTACCTTTCGTAAAATTTAAGACATTCTTAGTTATTTCTGATAAATCAGGAACATTCCAGAGCTTTCTAGATTATTTTTGAACAATCTTGAAGACTTTTGAACATTTCAAATCATTCTGGAATGTTATAAAATATTCTTGAACACTCTGGAACATTAACAGCCTTAATGAACTTTTTTCAATGGAAGGTCGTGAGTTTTGATTAACTTTGGGGACATTCACTAATTATGTGAGCTCTAATCGAACTTCATTTAAAGGGAGGGTGCCATCAAAAACTTCACGTCAACTTTCTAATTTGCAATTTATTTCTTTTCTTTTAATTAAATGAAAAGGGTAGGGGAGCATTACATCTTATCAAATCTTACTAAGGGGGTGAGAGAGGTCCAAATTGAAGGAAAAACATTTAATGTACCTTTCAATTCCAGGAAATCCTGTAATGATTCCAAACATTCTCTAACAACATTTTTAAATTCATTCTCCAAAGTTCTTGATTGTTTTAGAACATTCTCGATCATTTCAATTCCTTCTCGTAAAATTGAAGACATTCTTAGTTATTCCTGATAAATCGGGAACATTCCAGAACTTTCTAGATTAGGTATTCATGAACAATCTTGAAGACTGGAACATTTTAAATCATTCTTGAATGTTATAAAGTATTCTTGAACACTCTGGAACATTAACAACCTTAATGTGGTTTGTTTCAGTGAAAGATCGTGAATTAATTATTAACTAATTATGTGACCTCAAAATGAGGGGGAGGGCCCAGAAAAATCTCATCGAATCTCATTTAAATGTAGGGTGCCATCAAAAATTTCACGTCAACTTTCTAATTTGTAATTATTTTTTTTCTTTTAATTAAATAAGAATGTCAAATCTTACTAAAGGGGTGGGAGAGGAGTAGTGTATTTATGAGACAGCTAGACCATAGTGGGGATAGGAGTGGGGATAACCATATATGGTATTGTTTTTTGTAAGTAGGCGTGGCTTGTGTGTATACTTGTTTCTGATTGGTTGTTGTTTTTGGGTGTGGAGGGGGAAGGAGGTGTGGTTTGGAAGCTAAAATGTGAAAACAAAATGGCGGCGGCTATTGTTTTTTTGGATGTAGGCGTGGCTTTTGTATATTCTTATTTCTGATTGGTTGTTGTCGTTTTTTTTTTTCGGATGTTTAGTAGGGGATGGAGGGAAACAAGAAGGAGGTGTGTTTTGTTTTTGGAAGCTACTAGGAATGTGAAAACAAAATGGCGTCGTCGGCGGCCATAGTTGAGGCGGCGGCCATGGCTGAGGCGTGGGATCGTGGTTTTAGGCTGAGACACTCTTATCGAAAAACAAATACTGTTTAGATTAATTATATATGTTTTTATTGGTCGTTAAATAAAAAAAAGATACAGTTTGATAAATAGTAACAAAACAAATCGTATATCTACATATAATAAAAACACAAAAACATCTTAAACTATCTTTTTTACGTCACCAGTCAGTGGTGAATATTCGATCAATTTATCGTGTAACAGTAGACAATAAGCTGATGTATTATTGGGAAGCGCAGTTGCAGTTTGAAATTCAATCTTGACATCAATTGGTCCGGTCTTAATGATTTCGTTCTGATACGTACAATCGAGCACCACAACTGGCGCTACTTGTTTAAATTTTGTTACATCTAGCAGAGGTAACGGGTTACAGCCATAATATTTCTCTTGAAATTTCGAGTACATATAGTGTAATAGAGCATATCGATTTTCTGCATAGGAAACATTCAGATTTTCATATGGATATACTTCAGAGTTTAAATGTACTTTTAGATTAGTAAGTTGACAGTGATCAAAGTTACTAGCGTCCTCATTTTTCTTGTTTTGCTTGTCAGTTTGTAATGCGAAAAGAATAAATCTTGGTTTTTCCATTTGACTGCTGGTTTTAACCCGCCAGACAATGTTGGTGGTATTTGGTAGGTTTGGATATTCATACAAGTCCCGTATTTTATATAGGACCTTATCCCACCACACAATTTTTTTATTGCTTACGTATAAGGTTATCGCATTTAAACCCTAGAGAACGAAGAAGAAGCAACAACTGTAATATAAAAAATGTAATACTGATAAACACAAAAAGTATATAAATGTGATACGAATTTTTTTCGTTAATGATATAGTTTTCGATAGAAGATAGAGTAGTAGACACTATCAAAGATAAATTTCTAGGTGTGTTAGGATGATTAACGAAGGTGTCATTTAAAACGGATTTCCACTCGGTGTCACTGTGTGTTTTATTAGGATATACAAATTTCAGTTTATATTTTAGAATGTCTGTATTAGTTTGAGGAACAGAAGTCGCTTCAAAAACTGAGATTTCATCTTGGATTAATGGAGTGAGTTTTATCCAGTAATCAGGCCACGTACAATTGTTCTCATTAAAACATACAAAAGCGTCGCTGTTATTGAATTTAGGATTTCGATAGGTTAAAAATTTGTTTTCACTTAACACAGCAAAAATAAGCAGACTTGTTGTCAGAAACGCCATTTTAATCAGACTGATTGGATTCAGTAGTATACACTTCCTTTTTAAGACAACAAATGGTTAGGAGTAAGGATGGTTAAAAAGAATAAAAATCAAAAATAAAAATAAACATATATTAACTATAAGAATAATTCAAATGTACACCTTTTTTTATCTTTAAGAAATTGTCATAGTATAAGTTTGTTTAACATTTCGAGCATCGATATATTCTGGTATATATGATGAAGCGAGTGCTGACAGATTTTCAATTTCCCCATTACTCAAAACTCTTTGATGTCCGAGCTCGCGATACTCGTAACACGAAATTTTTAGCTGTTGTTCCTTATATTTAGCTTCGTAGGTACATCTAATAGGTACAATTATACCATCTTTATATTCCAATCTAAAATGTCGATAGAAAGGCTGTTCACTTTCAATAATACCTGCAATTTCCATTTCTTTTTGAACTAGATTTCTTCGAAAACTTTCAATGGCTTCGGCTACTGAAACCAGGTTCATTTGTCTTTCTATTGGTGTTTCAGTAGTAGTCGATGCAATTGTTGTAGTCGATAGAGTTTCTTCAGTAGTAGAAGTAGTAGTAGTAGTAGTAGTAGTAGTAGATGCTGATGCAATTAATGTAGTTGTTTCATTATCGTTTTTAAGAGATTCAGATTTATAAACAGGTAAGGGTTCACTGGGAGTTAACAGTTTAAATCCTAAATTAATTTGTATGGTTTCATTACTTGGTAAGGTAACTTGAAATTTTAATCTGGATATATTATCTTCATCTAAGTGAATAGTAGCCACTGCCGGAAGGGTTGCTGCTGCTAATATGTGATATGAAACCATCGATATGAACAAAAAGTAACAAAAAAGAAACTTCATTTTTGAAAATCATATAGACTAACACAGTCACCGAATTTTGAAAAACAGTTTGTTTAAGTACTAACTTAAAAATGACACACACTGTCGTATTCCCGAAGTCTTTATATACGTTACTAACTGTGTCTCCTGATAACCTATTTGTTAATTTAGATCAAGAGGTCATTTTTATCGATCCAAGAATTATGTTCATTAGAAAAGCCTAACCACTTAACGTATACTTTATTATTTTTTTCTTTTAAAACCTTTTCAACAAGAAACACATCAGGATATTTAGCTTTCAACAATTCGTATTCATAAAAAGATCCTTGAATTATTCTATTGTTATAATCTTTAAGAATATACGTACAAGGATTGGTATTTTTAACTTTTTCAATTGTAAAAACTTCAGTTGTCCAATTTGGTGTATACCCTTTTTCAAAAACGTGTTTATATTTGCTAATGCGTACCAAATCACCTATCTTAAATTTTGGTTTAGGAAATGCTTTAATTTTACCGTATACAGTTTTTAATAAAATCTCTTCGTTACTGGAATTAACTTGACTTGGTTTCATCTTTATAGTTCTATGAATTTTGTTGTTATATTTGTCAACTAATTTTTGAAGAAGATCAATCCATCTGTACGAACCATTTAAACTGAATTCTTTCCACATCCATCCTTTTAATGTTCTATTAAAACGTTCAACAATTGATGCTTTTAAAATACTATAAGTGGAGTAATGATTGATTCTATATTTTTTAATTAAATTATTAAACTCTTTGTTATAAAATTCTTTACCAAGATCAGTTTGTAAATTTTTAGGTGTTTGTTTAATTAGAATTTGTTTCATTGCTTCAGTTACGTCATATCCTGATTTAGTTTTAACCGGTAGAACCCAAGCAAACTTAGAAAATGCATCAATAACTGTTAATAAATAACGAAATCCGTCATTTTCTGATGCATAAGCCTGCATCTCTACCAAATCGCTTTGCCATAGATCATTTATTCCTTTTACAATAACGGTTCGACGTTTAAAGTTTCGACGTGCCTGTCTATGTAACTCGTTTACTAGTTGAGTTTTACTCATTTTGTTTACAGATTTTTTTTTTTTTTTTTTTTACGAAATAGTCATTGATTTATTTTCTTTCTCATATTTTGGTTTTAGCGGATCTACACCTGATGGTACTGCTGTTGATGTTGTCGATGGAGATTTTAACATAGATCTCTTTAATGTGTTTTCAGAGATGTTATTGAATCTACCTACACTTGATGGTGCTGTTATCGATGTTGTTGATAGAGATTTCAACAGAGGTTTCTTTAATTTGCTTTCAGAAACCTCCGATTTTAATTCGTTATGTTCCTTTTGAAGTTTCAACAATATACTACTTAAATTATGAATATTTAACCTCAACTCACTTTTTAATGAGTCAATTTGTTTATCTTTTTCGTCAACATAAGATTTTGTCGTAGCATCATTGGCGTCAATAGGTATTGAAGCTAAATTACAAATCCGTTTTTGTTGTAAATCAAAGTCGCCACTTGAGGTTAAAGTAAAACCAAAAGTACGGTTGCGAGAATTACTGTAAGATTTAAACGAGGAAGAACGTCCGAACTTATCGATAACCATTTCACTAATGTAAATAAATGACGTATAAGTTACTTTTTATATAATAATGTTAGTCTCTTTTAATTCTTCTATGATGGAAATAATTTCGTTCTGATGATTCGTATGTCCTGCTTGTTGTGACGCAATTAATAATTTCATGCGATCAACTAATTCGTTTAAGTCATTCCAGTAAACATAGTCTGTCTTATCATTAAATGTTTTCATTAAGCCAGATCCTTTCGGTGAGGCGTTTTGCTTTAACAGTTTTTTAATAAGAGTGTACTTAAAACTTTTATTTCCAGCATGTTGTTTACTTTTGTCTAAGTCACGATGAATCAAATTATTATCATTTACAATGTCTATATAATTTTTTACGTCGTAAGCATTATACTGACTTGAATCAGGTTTTTTCGAGAAAATTAACTCTGTTAATCCCGGGGTAACTTCGTATGCTTTGTCGTTTATAAAAAAAGTCTTCTTGGTAATGGAAAAAGGCGAATTTCCAATTTTCCACGAATTATCGGAGACACTGAAATGTGGTCCGTACTTATAATCAAATTTGTTTTGATTCAGTTTAAGAGACTGCATAAAGGTATCAGTTTCACGCAAAGGACTCCATTGTGATGGTATTTTCATTTGCTCAGAATTATCAAAGGATGATGATGATGATGAGGCTGCATTGTCAGTGATATCATAATCGTTATCGTTGAAATCTTCTTCTTCTCTTACATCCTGCTGTTCAGATAGTTTTCTTTTCTTTTTCGGCTGAGATGATAACGTTGATAAATAATCGAAATCGGATGTGTCTTGTTTTGGTTCTGGTTTAATTAAATTTTGCATTAATGATGAAGGTATGTCTGCTAGTTTGTTTAAAGGTTTCGTTACAGGTTGGAAAAGTCGTTCCAACTGATACGTATCTTCTGCTTCGTTAGATTTTAACGATTCATACTTTTTTTTAATTATATTTCGAGTTTGAATTAGATCTTTTACCAGTTTCTCGTCCATAATGTTTCACGTTATATATGTATATATATATTCTGATTAGCTTTTGAACAGGTCTGATCAGGTTTCTAACAGCTTTTGAACAGGTCTGATCAGGTTTTTTAACAGCTTTTGAACAGGTCTGATCAGGTTTCTAACAGCTTCTGAACAGGTTTAATCAGGTTTCTAACAGCTTATCAGCTTTTGAACAGATCACAAGCTTCTACGGTGATCCAAGCAATAAGTACTACCTATTGGTCTTGTTAGGCTACTGCGTTTCACTTAAATGCTACTAAATGTGAGAGTCCTTGATATTTATAACACAATAAATGTATCTATATTTTTCCGGTATCGACCTTTTTCCATTGAACAGTCCTTGTTAATACATAAGAACCCATACTCATCTTTCCAGCATTCAGCACATATAGCGCAAAATTGTTTGAAAGACATATCCGTATTAATGTGATTATCGTAGATATGTTTCAAGTTTAGATTATCTTGTTTAAATACAATTAAAAAATTTGAGTTATCTCGTATTAAATGCTTTGGAACACGAGTGTAAGATTGCGCCAAGTAAAAAGTATCAATATGTTTATGACGTCCCATACAAAAATACGATCGGATATGATTTTGGTTTTCACACGCGACGTCGTCGAAAACAAACACTGAATTTCTTTTAGCTTCGTCTACGGGCGATACTTTCTCATTTTCCGAGAACGTGTAAAATCCTATACCTTTTATATCAGAAAGTAACTTTTTGAGATATTCATATTTTGGTTGATATAAGGATTTGGAGTATACATATACATTTTCAAACTTCAATCCATTCGGATGTTCGAGTAAGGTTATGAGCACATTGGTTTTTCCACAATTAGAAGGACCCACGATTAGTCCTCGTATACTGTTAGGTAGCAACTTGCTGTGTCTGCAATAATTTGTTGGTATAAGATTTTTACACAGATCGATATTTTTAATAGGTAATGACTCATGTTGTCGAATCAAACGCATACTGAGAACTGTTTAGAATATAAGTAAAGTCTCTTTTAAGAATAATCAGTTGGTTTCGAGTAGCTTTAATTGAACAAACCAATATATATATATAAAATGATTAGAAAGCGAAATAGGGTAGTTAGTCGTTATTCATCTATTCGAGGTGAAGGATTAGTTAATGGTATAATTAATAAATTACCCTTCGAATTACATTTACCCGGTTATCAATATTGCGGTCCTGGAACGAAATTGACTGAACGGTTAGCTAGAGGAGATCCAGGTATAAATCCTCTGGATCGCGCATGCAAAGATCATGATATTGCTTATCGAAATACTAAAGATATATCTTTAAGAAATCAAGCCGATCTTCAACTTGCTGACAAAGCTTGGCAAAGGGTAAAAGCAAAAGACGCTAAATTCGGAGAACGTTTAAACGCTTGGTTAGTTACAAATACTATGAAAACAAAAGCAAAGCTAGGAATGGGAATGAAGACGACGAACAAAAGAAAAGGAAGAAAACGAACAAAAAAGACATATAAAAAAATATCTAGCAAACGCTCTACTTTCAAACATATTATAACGAAAGCTCGAGATGCTGTTAAATCGAAAAGACCTATAAATCTAACGGATGCTATTAGAGTTGCTCTGACCGCTGCTAGAGAGCAAGTAAAAGGGCGAAAAAAGGATATTAAACTTCCACCAACACGTATTATACCTATTCCAAAAACTGGAGGTGTTTTACCATTTCTTGTGCCACTCTTTGCCGGTTTGTCTGCCCTCGGAGCAGTGGCAGGGAGTGCTGCTCAAATTGCTAAAACAGTTAACGAAGCTAAAGAAGCACGGAAGCAATTGATAGAAAATGAACGACATAATAGAAAAATGGAATCTATAGCCATTGGTAGAGGATTATTTCTGAAACCGCATCGCAAAGGACTAGGTCTTTTTTTACACTCAAAAAACTACTAAAAATGCTACCAATGAGAGCACTGAATGAATTTGATTTATTTAAGTTTACAAGATATATTCCAAACTATAGAGGAACTTTTATGTTAGATGAACTACCACAAAAGCCTCGTCAAAGAGAATGTGGCATCGTAAATTTGGATAAATCAAACAAACCGGGTACTCATTGGGTAGCGTATTATAAAAAAGGCGATAAAATTGAATATTACGATAGTTATGGAAATCTTAAACCACCTAAGGAAATAGTTAAATATTTAGGAGAAAACATTAAATATAATTATGAGAGATATCAACCTGATAATTCTGTAATATGTGGTCATCTATGTTTAAAATTTCTATATGAAAGAACATATAAATAAAAAAAGGTATTTGATTAGATGATAGTTTTATTTAAAACTTCATCATGTCCAGAACTCTTATGTTCACTGGAAATTCGTCAATACTGCAGACTACGTACTTTCCACCCATAGAGTTAAACGAACCTTATGAATGTGGTTTCATCAGCTTATACACCTACAACTCCATACCTAACATTGACGACAGTAATAATTTGTTCCATGTGGGAAACGAAGTAATTGCACTACCTACCGGATCATATGAAATTGACGATATAAGTGCATATATTGATATACAATTGAAGCAAACACCAACTAAACCTCAAGTTATAATTTCTGCTAATACCAACACCCTTCAAACAGAAGTTAAATCAACACATCCTATTTACTTTAATAAGGAGAGATCTATTGGAAGCTTATTGGGGTTCAGTAAACGTACAATACAGCCAAATAAACATGCATGGTCTGATTTACCTGTTAACATTAACAAGGTAAACAATATTCGTGTAGAATGTAATATAATAACAGGAGCATTTATGAACGATAGACCTGTTCATACGATTCATGAATTTTCAACTGATGTCTTACCAGGCTGTAAAATAAACGAAGTCCCCAATAATATAATTTATTTACCTGTAATAAACACAAACAGCATTTCTTCGATTGTTATTAAATTAGTTGATCAAGATGGAAATGTAATTGATTTTCGTAACGAAAAGATTACAATCAGACTACATTTAAGACCTATCGCGAAGAAAAATAGTATATAATATACAACATTTGTATAATAATTACATTACTTATTAGTGTGCGGATGTTAAAGAACCAAGATTATCTCTCTCTCTCTTTTTCTCTCTATTTTGGTAATTATGTTAATATATCAACATAACCGTTCAAATAAATATAAGCAATCATCAATTAAGAAAAACTGTAGTAGTTCAACGACCGACTTGGAACAAACAACTACAACAACCAAATTCAGTACATCGACTCCTCGTTCCACTTCGTTAACAGAAGAGAATAAACAATTTCTAAAATCATTAGGATTTACATTACGCAATGAGTGATCATTTACTGGAAATTTCCGAAAAACCACGTTACGATGAAACAATAACAAGATGGAACGAACATACATATTCGCCTTTTGTAGAAACATACAATGTTAGTGATACAATTCGAATATGTATTCAACATCAAGATTTAATTTTACTTCCAAGTGAAAGTTTTATTTACATCGAAGGTACATTAGTCGATGATGGTGATAACTTTAGCGATGGAATGAAACTGAATAATAATTGTGTAGCGTTTATGTTTGATGAAATCCGCTATGAGCTTAACGGTATAGAAATTGATCGTAATCGAAATGTAGGAATTACTACTTCTATGAAAAATTATGTTTCGTTAAATCACAATGAGAGCGATGCCTTGTATACTGCAGGATGGGGTTTGAAGGAGAACCAACTGGATAAAAACATCAAACTAACTGATAAACATTTTAATTTTTGTGTTCCCTTAAAAATGCTACTAGGATTCGCAGAAGATTACAGAAAAATTATTCCTAATGCTAGACATGAATTAATTTTAACAAGAGCTAAATCAAACGATAACACAGTTTATCTGATTTCACCAACAATCAAGGATTATAAGCTGCACATTGATAAAATATTATGGAAAGTACCTCATATTACACTTAGCGATACTGCACGTCTTAAATTATATCAATTTATACAAAGCTCTAAACCAATTTCGATGGGCTTCCGCAGTTGGGACTTGTATGAATATCCAAACCTACCAAATACCACCAACATTGTCTGGCGGGTTAAAACCAGCAGTCAAATGGAAAAACCAAGATTTATTCTTTTCGCATTACAAACTGACAAGCAAAACAAGAAAAATGAGGACGCTAGTAACTTTGATCACTGTCAACTTACTAATCTAAAAGTACATTTAAACTCTGAAGTATATCCATATGAAAATCTGAATGTTTCCTATGCAGAAAATCGATATGCTCTATTACACTATATGTACTCGAAATTTCAAGAGAAATATTATGGCTGTAACCCGTTACCTCTGCTAGATGTAACAAAATTTAAACAAGTAGCGCCAGTTGTGGTGCTCGATTGTACGTATCAGAACGAAATCATTAAGACCGGACCAATTGATGTCAAGATTGAATTTCAAACTGCAACTGCGCTTCCCAATAATACATCAGCTTATTGTCTACTGTTACACGATAAATTGATCGAATATTCACCACTGACTGGTGACGTAAAAAAGATAGTTTAAGATGTTTTTGTGTTTTTATTATATGTAGATATACGATTTGTTTTGTTACTATTTATCAAACTGTATCTTTTTTTTATTTAACGACCAATAAAAACATATATAATTAATCTAAACAGTATTTGTTTTTCGATAAGAGTGTCTCAGCCTAAAACCACGATCCCACGCCTCAGCCATGGCCGCCGCCTCAACTATGGCCGCCGACGACGCCATTTTGTTTTCACATTCCTAGTAGCTTCCAAAAACAAAACACACCTCCTTCTTGTTTCCCTCCATCCCCTACTAAACATCCGAAAAAAAAAAACGACAACAACCAATCAGAAATAAGAATATACAAAAGCCACGCCTACATCCAAAAAAACAATAGCCGCCGCCATTTTGTTTTCACATTTTAGCTTCCAAACCACACCTCCTTCCCCCTCCACACCCAAAAACAAAAAACCAATCAGAAACAAGTATACACACAAGCCACGCCTACTTACAAAAAACAATACCATATATGGTTATCCCCACTCCTATCCCCACTATGGTCTAGCTGTCTCATAAATACACTACTGAGAGGTTCAAATTAAAGGAAAAACATTTCCTGTACTTTAGGGGCGCCCCTTTTTAAGAAACAGGAGAATGAATATTTGAGAACAAGTTACATTTTGACCGAATAATTTCGAGTAGGTAGGAATGGTTGGAAGTGACCGTTGCCCAAGAAAAATCTGTGGGCGTGTTTTCCCCCGTTTTCGGGCAAAAGAGCAAATTTTCTCCTTTTCCGCGAGTATTATTAAGCGTCCTAATTCTCTGTCCGGCAAACGGGTGGGAGGAAACATTAGTCATGATCTACGGCCACTTCGGCTATTATACGAGATTCACTTAATGGCATCCATCGTTTTCCTTATCAAGTCGTTGGCTTTGATTTCCGGGAATTCTTCCGACAAAATCACGTAACGACCATTAAAACAGATACAAGAATAAAATAAGAAAACCACCATCCATATACAAAACACAAAGCGTCTTTGTTCTCTAGACCATCGAAAACACAACATTCTATAACACATTATCAGAATGATAAAATATCTGAAACTTTTCTTCAGAATTTTTTAGAAAAAGCACTTTAAAGAATTGCAAGATAAATTACACAATATTTAATAACGGGATCCGAATTTGGGTCTGATCAGATTTTTAGTTAGATATGTTTGTAGATTTCTTTCTTCAACCCCCATGCACATGGAAACCTTCGTAGGTTGTGATTTAAAGCTTCTCCTTCCATCGATCAAACTTTTGACAATATTACGATAAAATTATTAATACAATCTGTGCGGCTCGGGTGTAGGATATCAGAAATTCCGGAAGCGCCTCCATTCGCAACCGGATACTTTTAGAACTTGTGATGTCACCGTCCCTTATCACGCCATTTAACTTTCAAGTCGTACGAGCAAACGAAAAATATTACGTCAACAACATAACATAAATATGATACACCACATGTGTACATACGTATATCATAATAGACACGTACACAACCCTTAATGTACGTACGCGTGTGTGTGTGTGTGTTTAAGAAGAGAAAGAGAAAATCGCGCGTACAAAACGCCATGTTTTATTCAAATTTGCCGCTCTCGCCGGATGTACGGATAATATTCCGCAAAAGTGTTTACTGCGTGGATTTTGAACATTTGTCAGTTTTACTACCGTCACACACATTAAACGTTCCCGGCAATCTAAAAATTATACGGAATTTTACAAGTTTGTAGCAATTCTGGAACGTAATAGGGATGCTCACAAAAATGTACAAACGAGTCGGGCTAAAACTAAAGCAGAAGCAGATTTATAAGAAAAATTTATGGGATATTGTTAGAAACGCTTTAAGAGATATCTAACATTTAAGAGGTTGGGTTAGGTTGGGTTAGGTTAGGTTTGAGAGAAATCAACGATTTCAAAGGAGATTCAGCAAATCCACCCCAACTAACTAAATCTAAAACTCAACTTGGAAAATGTAATAATAGGTACATCACATAAAATTTACCACTGCATGTGTATGAATTAATCAAAGATGATAAAAATTGAGCATTTTTGAAAACATCTTGGCTTTTGAAGAAGACCCAAGCAACAAAGCAAAAAACAAAATTTCTCATCATCATGCGTATTATAAAATTGATGAAAGAACTATTAGAAGTAATCATTATCACTGATAAGATTCAGTTTATTACATTTCTTTTGTTCTCTTTATCCTTCTCCTTAATGTATGTATTAATGGATAAAGTACCTAAATGTTAGCATCAGTGGGAAGAACGTTGGCAAGTGGTGCAGATCAAATGGGTGTTACCGTTTTAGGAATGATAGCATTACTTAGTAAAGGTTGGCAATAGCGAAGAGGAAGTGGCCCTGTCCCGCCACCGGTGAACGATGGCCATTTCCTTCCGGACAACGGCCATTCGACCAAATGACGGGTAGGGTGTGAGGACGATGAGTTTACGAACGGGGTCGAAACCGTCCAATAAGCTCTTTCTTTTACGTACGTAAGTATTTCTTTCACTTTGAAAGGTTTTCGCAAAGGTATAGCTTAAGAAATATCAAATTGACGATCGAAACGTACTTTTAAATGTTATGAATTGTTGCGGTTGCTTATTCGTAAAGTTAAATTTTAATGATTCAAAATCTACTGGAGTTTTATTAAATTACACTAAAAGTATAGATTTTGCTTACTTGGCTAGTCTTTAAACTAGCGAGATAGTACAAAACCTGTCAAAATGGCTGGTTAGTTTGTATATTGTCTAATCAGATTACAAACTATAAATGATTTGTCGCTAAAGTATAAACCACAACGAATATACATACATTAACACACAGTTTTCTTGGCTACTTTGAAAAAGTTGAATACTCATTATTGCCAGTAATGGAATATAAATCAACTTGTTGGTTGTTTTATAAATTAACCAAACCCCTTTAGTCAACGTGTGTCTCTATGCAAGCACATTAGTGGACAATTTCCAAAGTATCCAAGAACGCTGGCTAATCTGTGCATATCTCTTGTGTTTCTTCTTTTACAAGCGCAACATGTATTCTATGTACAGTAACTGCTAGATGAAATAACTGGGGATATTTTGCAAACTAACCAAGAATCTGTAAACTTCCCCAGTGGATTGTACATTATCGACAAATCTTGTATTATCATATTGGCTGGTTTGTATACAATCCAGTGAATTTACAGACTGTAATAGGTAATGTGACAACCACAAAGGAAATACAGAAATTAACTAGTGTTCGTGGCTACTTTGAAAATTATCCAAGTGTGAATACTTAATATTGCCAGTAGTGGAATATAAATCAACTTGTTGGTTGTTTTGTAAACTAACCAAACCCCTTTAGTCAATGTGTGCGTCTATGCAAGCACAATAGTGGACAATTTCCAAAGTATCCAAGAACACTGGCTAATCTGTGTATTTCTCTTGCGTTTCTTCTTTTAACAACAAAACATGTATTCTATGTGTAGTGACTGCTAAATGAAATAACTGTGAATATTTTACAAACTAACCAAGAATCTGTAAACTTCCCCAGTGAATTGTACTTTGTCGACAAATCTTGTATTATCATATTTCCTAGTTTGTATACAATCCAGTTAATTTACAGACTGTAATAGGTAATGTGCCTACCACAAAGGAAATACAGAAATTAACTTGTGTTCGTGGCTACTTTGAAAAATATCCAAGTGTGAATACTTAATATTGCTAGAAGTGGAATATAAATCAACTTGTTGGTTGTTTTGTAAACTAACCAAACCCCTTTAGTCAATGTGTGCGTCTATGCAAGCACAATAGTGGACAATTTCCAAAGTATCCAAGAACATTGGCTAATCTGTGTATTTCTCTTCTGTTTCTTCTTTTAACAACAAAACATGTATTCTATGTGTAGTGACTGCTAAATGAAATAACTGTGAATATTTTACAAACTAACCAAGAATCTGTAAACTTCCCCAGTGGATTGTACTTTATCGACAAATCTTGTATTATGTATCATATTGGCTGGTTTGTATACAATCCAGTTAATTTACAGACTGTAATAGGTAATGTGCCAACCACAAAGGAAATACAGAAGTTAACTAGTGTTCATGGCTAGTTTTCAAAATATCCATAGAAAGATATAAAAGTTAAATGGGCACTTAATGTTGCCAACCAATACGTTGGCTAATTTTTAAAATAACTAGTCCTTTTTTATCATATCAAACAGATAAAATAATGCCTGAGCCTAATAATGTAGATATTTTGCAAACTAACCAAGAATCTGTAAACTTTCCTAGTAGATTGTACTTTATCGACAAATCTTGTATTATCATATTGGCTGGTTTGTATACAATCCAGTTCAGACTGTAATAAATAGGTAATGTGCCAACTACAAAGGGAATGCAGAAATTAACTAGTGTTCTTGGCTAGTTTCCAAAATATCTATAATAAGATATATAAAAATAAAATGGGCACTTAATGTTGCCAATCAATACGTTGGCTAATTTTTAGAATAACTAGTCGTTTTTTTATCATTGTGTGTTTAAGCAGATAAAATAATGCCTGAGCCTAGTAATGTGGATATTTTGCAAACAAACCAAGAATATTGGTTAATTTGTGTATGCTTCCCTTGGTTTTGTACTTTATCGACAACTATTGTACAATTTGCATATTAGCTAGATAGTAAATAACCTGTCCAAATGTCTTATTATTTTGATGGAAAGTTATCTAGCTAGTTTGAGTACTATCTAGCTAATTTACAGACTATACAAGATTTGTGACGTCTACAGTTTTTTAATGCAGTAACAACTGCTCATAAACACTTAATGCCATAGAATGCGGCTACCTATTCTCCTCAAAATTACCCCTTTATACGTATCATTGTCACCCCTTCGTCCGCCAACAAGTCTAAAAACCATAACGTCGCCGGAAGGTACGACAGTATGGTGCTACGTACATACATAATAGTCGGGGAACATCGACTCCCCCCCGTATATTCCGTTTAATGTTTTTAATGTAATGTAAATCTTGGCGAAATTATGACGTAATTTCGCGTGCGGTTCTTAACCACCCCTTCAATTTACATCCTTTTGTCCGACACAATGCTAGGCCGCGCGTCGGCACAATGGGATCAGAGGCTCGCCCTTAAGGGCCTAATACGTCACAAGGGTGCTGTAATTTTATATCTTTCGGTACAGTGTCGGACTGGGCAATTTTCAACCCCGGACATAATCATTACCTACCAAAACGTAGAAATCAAAATAAAAATGTACAATGTAATAAATTACATTAAATAGGAGTCGGTTATAACGAACACCAAGGGACTAAGAATTATGTCCATTATAACAGGGTGTTCATTATAACTGGGTGATGGTTACAAGAAAGTTTAATTAAGTATCTTCGGTTATTAAAAAAACAAGAGTTTGTTCTTTAAATTTCGTTCGCTATAACCGGTGATCGTTACGTGTGCCTGATTAAAATGCGCACTAGAGGAATAGATGATAATTTCATTTATTTTGCTGAAATTATTTGTCTTGTATTGACACTATATTTTTACCATTACGTTTAACTTAAATTGTAATTATTTATACATTTCAGTACATGTACTTTACAGTATTTATTCCTTTTAGATTGATTAATTTCATTCAGTCGCCTTTACATTATTCTTGTAGTTACGACAAAACGATTTCGAATATAACGAAAAATAAATAAATAAAGTCGCGTTCACACAAAGCGGTTGGAGCGGTTGATATTTGAGGCGATATTTAAACATGAAAATTAATAACAGAAAATCTGGGTCAAATTTGAGGATAAGTGTTTCTAAATTTCTGTTATATTCTCTTCCTTTTCCAATAGGTTTCATTCTACTATAATTTTGTTTGCTTTCAAAAATTATCGGCCCTGGTTTATGATATGCCTTTCTGTAGTAAATTATAAATTATATCATACTTAGCTGCGTTGCCGGGTTAAAAAACATCGCACATTGAATCTTTGTACCATTAAACGTACGTTCTATGCAATGAAGGCGAAATTTATTTATTAATTATTCAATATTTCATTGGTTTTTTTTTCGTGGGACCCTATTTTGTTTTATAATATAAAAGTAGCCTAAGTTACTCCTTATTACATCAGCTATCTGCCAGTGAATGTCCCGTCAATATCGGTCCAGCCGTTTCAGAGATTAGCCGGAACAACCAGACAGACAGACAGACAAAAATTGTAAAAAATATCAATAAATCATAAAATTGTTAAAATTATTGAATACTTATTATACTACTGCTACTACTAAATTGGTGACGTCAACATAGCACTACTTACATTATTTTAAAAAATTTTGAAGCTATATTTTTTTAATTCAACAATTAATTTACTAAAAAAGAGCTACAATTACTGTTGTAGTCAATTATATTTTTTTCCAAAGTGTAGAGCTAGGTAACTAGATACGGGTAGGTAAATCGTTCAGTGCGCTATAGCAACGCGGTTTTAACCGTCCAGTGTGAACGAGCCCTTATTCTAACGAAGGCGGGATGTTTCCGGCTCTTCTCCAGTCGGAAGCTTTTAAGATCGTCGTCAAAACTAATTTATAACGCGCGTCCTCATCTTATCCATTATCCCGGAGACGTCGTTATTCAGATGTGCCCTGGGTCATTACGACTACGTAATTAAACCGCGATTGCGTCTGGATTTCTTTTCTACTGTTATTCTTTTCATATTGAAATTTGTCCGCATTGGAGAACAAAACGGATCACGGCCGTCAGGGAACGGACACCAACCCACACCACCCCACATCACCATCATCACTACCACTACCCCCACCTCAATTTGAACATTACGTAACATCAACTGCGCCCCACTATCAAAAACAAAAGACCAACGAAATATTATTTTTATTAAAGGGAGGTCGTAAATGACACAGCGCAGATCATTTAAATTATTTTTTATTTTAGACCAGTGCAGTGCTGAAAAAAATATAGTAGGATGAAACCCATTGCAAAAGGAAGAGAATATAACAGAAATGAAAGGAAAAATAATTTACGGGCGATCTGGGATTTCTGGAAAAACAACAAGTCTTATGAAAAAAAGTTAAATAGCAAAGTTGTAGGTAATAAAAAGATCTACAACTTTAGTACTTACACTTTTGTCACATAACCTCAAAATTTGTGTGAAAAATTTAAATAACCAACTTTTTGGTTTTTTATTTTTATCTTTTACAAAAAAAAATTTATTTTTCACGAAATTTGGTGAAAACTTACCTATTTATGTCCCAAACACGCTGTAATTATTTTGATTTGAAATATTTATTTTTTTAACCTTACTTTTACTTAATATCGAAAAAACACCCTAATTTTCAATCGAAAATTCTCACGTCGTAATATCTGTTTTTTTAAAAATGTTGGTGAGCTTTTTCTTCGTTGAAATCTCTACTATCTGATGGCGTGAAAAAAATATACAGTACTATGGTATGTTTTCTCAGGAAATACAAAAAAATAAATAAAAATAAAAAACCAAAAAGTTGGTTATTTGAATTTTTCACATACATTTTGAGGTTATGTGAAAAAATGTAAATACAAAAGTTGTAGATCTTTTTATTACCTACAAATTTGCCATTAAACTTTTTTCTATACGACTTGTAGTTTTTCCGGAAATCAAGGAAAACCGTTTTTTACCCTTAAAAACTCACCTCCTTCCCCTTCCCGACTTCAGATCGCCTGTAAATTATTTTTCCTTTCATTTCTGTTATATTCTCTTCTTTTTCCAATGGGTTTCATCCTACTAAACTTTTTTTTTTTTTTGGTTTCAAAAATTATCGACCCTGGTCTATTTGTCAGTAATTGATTTCAAAAAGATTTTGCCATTTTTGAATTTGAATAAGAAAAAAAATAGATTGCACTGGCAGAGAATTGAACCCGCTTAACAAGATCTCCAGACCCCCACGTTTTGGGATTTAAAAAATTTTTGACACTCAAAACTTGTCTTATAAGGGTTTCATGTTTCTTTATGAGGTATGCAACCCCAAAAATAGTATATGTACTTAGCTAGAAATTTTAACAGCAACGAGAAATGTTTTTTTCATCCTAAATAGTAACACGGTTCTATTGATCCTTTTGGAATTGGAACCCTAATAATTGGCCACCTAAATTCATATTTCAATTCGTTTTTTTTTTTAGTGGAAAAAGAAGCTTAATAATTGTGGTACCCAGTTGATGTGTGTTGCTGCCCCCTACCCCCTCCCTTACATTCGTACGAAAAGCTTCATCAGCCTATTAATATTTTCGAAATCGGTTTTTGGTCCCCATTCTTTTATGCGTTCGTGCGATTTATCATCTTTGATGACTGGCTGATTCTTTTTCGTATACTTAGCCTTTATTACCACCATTACAGTGGTGCTTAAGAGGTTTTTTGTCTTCGACGACCGATTTATTATCTTCTTCGTTCCAACGTTGGATATTGAAATCTATCCTACCATATATATACGTTTATATAAATGTGGATTTACACCAATGGCTTCCTGGCTTTATTTTTTCAGAATTACAAAAACAATCTCTGCTTATGTCACCTGTTCTAAACATTGAATCCTGTTTACATTATTTACATTACTGAACCTCTAAAAAAACAATGTTATTGGGGATAAACCGTCCTATTTCGAGTTTTCTGAATGGACTAGGAGAAATTTGAACTTGGCATAACCAAACCT
The DNA here is from genome assembly GCA_029378335.1 of Agrilus mali. Lineage (NCBI taxonomy): Eukaryota > Metazoa > Arthropoda > Insecta > Coleoptera > Buprestidae > Agrilus > Agrilus mali. The sequence goes on from CM055661.1 coordinate 5,611,866, forward strand.
AACCTAACCTAACCCAGCCACTCGACAAATTGAAGACTTCGTGACGATGATAAGGATCTGTTTGAGCTAAAGGTGTAGAATGTTCCATTTTTCAGAATGGGTCGCTCAGAAACAAGACCTTTTGATAACAACCTAACCCAAACTATTTTATTCAAACTTACCCAATCTTCTAAATGATGACCTTGTGATGATGATGAGCTATCTAAGTTTGAGATGTAGATTGTTATAGTTTTTGGGAAGTGTGCAACTCAGAAACCAAAGACCTCCACCAACCCTCAACCCAACATAAATTAGCCTAACTTGACCTAACCAAGCTTCTAAGAGAAGATTTTGTGATGAAGATGGTTTGTTTCAGTTTGAGATGTACTAGAATGCCTTAGTTTTTGAGAAGTATGAATCTCAGAAGCCGAAGACCTTTCGATAATAATCTTCAGAAACCTAACCTGACCTAACCAATCTCCGATGTGCACACCTTGCGGCGATGTTGATTTGTATAAGTTTGACGTTTAGAAAGTAGTTTTTGGGAAAAATATGACTCAACAACTGTAGACTTTTTAATAATGATCCAACAAAACCCAACCTAACTTAACCTATCTTACCCTACCTAATCAATTTTCTAAATTATGATCTTGTGATGAAGATGGTCTGCTTCAGTTTAAAATGTAAAATGACTTAGTTTTTGAGAAGTGTGTAACTTACAAACTGAAGGTCTTATGGTAATAACCTTCAGAAACCTAACCCAACATAATCTAACATAATCTTCTAAGTAAAGGCCTTGTAATGATGTTGATCTGTTTGAGTTTGTTTGAGATTTTAGGAAAAGTGTGACTCGGGAGGTGAAGACCTTGTCCAAATAAACTAAACACAACCCAGCTTAATTTACCCCTTGACAGTTGCCAGTTTTCTAAACGAATATGATGATCTATTTTCCTCACAAACTATTTCGAAGGGAATTGTCAACAACGTTGACTTTTGATATGTCATTCACTTTAGACCTTTAGATACATCCCAAAATCCATTTTCTGCAAAATCAACCCCTTCAGAGGATTCCAACTGTTTACAATGCAATCGACTGTATAATTTCAACCCTTCGCTGATTGCTTTATATCCGCTACCCTCCCGAATTTTGCCAAGTGCGGTGTAATGAACTAACTACTCAGACAGTTTATCATTTGTACAGACACAATTGTGCCATTTGTTAAATTAGGCGAAATGGAGGAGGATGCTGACGACAAGGGGTAAGAAAATTTATATTAATAAACGCACATTTCCACACATCCCAGTCCCATGTGCTATTACAGAATCGCAACTATATTTTCAGAAAACACAAAACCAACCCCACCAAAAAATATTTCAAAAACAATCACATATAAATTCATAAAAATATAAGGATAGATATTTTAAATTCATATAATAAAAATAAAATATAGAACAGAAAAAATAAAATAAAAATCCTACCGTGTCTTTTGGAGATTTCGCTTTGGGTTTCAACCGCTGCAAATGATTTGGGACATTTTGGATATCTGTTTTCTTTGACCCATCTTCTTTTTTGCGTTCACTGGAGTCCTTTGAATTATCACTTTTTGGTACCACATTTAATCGTCTAATTTTTTCTACTTCAATTTCTTGAGCTATTAACTGTTTTGTTGAGTATGAAAACGTACGTGAAGGTTTCGAGATCGAAAAATAAGCCACCTCATTTATATTTGGATCTAAAATACAAAACAACTTGATAACAATAATGGGGATGACAATCTTTACCTTATATCTTTTTGTAACATTTTGTCTTAATTAGGTACATTGATAAGAAACGGTGGCATAATACTTCCGTTATGAATGAGTGCTAGAGAAATCGATACCGGCGGCACTTTTTATGCACCCAAAAGCCGGTTGATGTCATCAATTACATTACAAAATTAGCACAAAAACGTAACTTCCGCAATTTATTTATTTTAAAAGAATTAAAATAACTTTCAGATCATTAACTTAAAACTTACCTAATTCGTATGTATAATTCCCATCCGGATGTCTTTCTTGAATATAGCTTAAGTTGTAATCAATCATGGTGTTCACGACCCGCTCCAGATCTTCTTTCTCTTTCTGGGTGTATAAGTGTAAATTTACAGCACGTAATGAAGGTACAATAATGTAAATCAAAAGAGGTAAAATGTCCAAAAGAAGGGCATTAACATGGGTATAGATTCGAATCGATGGTTGCATCTGCTTTAGCACTTCTCGAACGATTGCTAAAGTTTTGTTCAATTTTACCCTCGCCTGAAACAAAAAAAAATAAGGGCTGTAAAAAAATCTATCAAGAAGATTGACATTTTACAACACTTCCGAAAATGTTATTTTTCCATTAATATTTATGCCACCTACAGCATCCAAAAAATGTAAAACATTTTTAACATACGTGAATATTAAATAAGCAATTTTGCCATTTCCTCTTTCAAAAACTAAATATATAGATATGTATATAATCCACCGTTTTAATTTTTAAAACCGTGCGACTCGAAAAATCCCTGCAGAAGAGATTTTACAATGACCGTTGCATTTAATCATCATCGTACTGTTTAAAACAGAAACTAACAAGTCCAACAAACTCCCGTCTCGTTTACTAGGAGAAGATCTCGTCATATGTAAAGCATTTCCATTTAAATCGCCTCATGTATTAAAAAAGAACCTGCATTCGTCGACAAAGCGAACAAATCAAAACGAAAGCGAATGAAAAAAGTGTTCCTGCGTCCGGAGCGAGACACTTCCGGCTGAACGTGTTCGGCTCGAAGGACCATGAGCCTTGACAGTTGCCAGATGACGTTTTTTTTTAAGTGGTGCATATCGTGTACGCGCACGTACGTCTGCGAGTACGCTAATTACAAGAGCACCGTCGCGACGCCGACGACGTCTTTATGTGCCAGTCATTGCATAATTCATTTCTCATTAGCAGAACAAAATAAGTTGCCCGAATTCCAAGACCACACTGCAGTGGTAATAGAATAGAATATGGTGGATGCGTGTTTTCGCGATGGACAAACTCAAAAACATGGCCAAAAATTAAACTTTAATAACAACAAGGAGAGAAGAAGATGGAGGCGGAGAAAGGGGCTGAAAAGGAGATGGAGGGAAAGATGGAGATGAAGGAGGAGGTGGATAAAGAGAAGGAGGAGATAGAGAAGCAGATAGAGGAAAGTGTGAAGGAGGTGGAAGAGGAAATGGGGAAGGAGAAAGAGAAGGGAAGGAGATAGATATGAAGATGCAGAAAAAGGATTTGGAGAAGGAAAGAGCGAAGGAAAAGGCGAAAGAGGCGGACATGGACATTGAGAAGGAAATGGAGAAGATAAAGGAACATATTGAAGAGATGGAGAAGAAGGAGGAGATTGAGAAGTAGGAGATGGAGAAGAAGGTACAGGAGAAGGTTAAGGAGGTGGGGAAGGAAACGAAGAACGAGATGGAGGAAAAGAAGGAGTAATTGGAGAAAGTAATAGAGGAGAATGTGAAGAAGATGGAGAAGGAGAAAAAGGTGAAGAAAAACGAAGAGAGTTATAAATGGAAAAGAAGGCGGAAGAGGGGAGAGTGAGAGGTGGGGAAGGAAACGGAGAAAGCGATAGAGAGAAAAAGATATAAAGAAGGAGATTGAAAAGGACATGAAGAAGGAGGTGAAGAAACATATTGAGAAGGAGACGAAGAAGGAGATGGAAGAGAAGATGAAGAAGGTGGAAAAGAAAACGAAGAAAGAGATGGAGATAGAAAACGATACGGAGAAGGAGATTGAGAAGGAGTGGAAGAAGCATATTGAGGAGGACATGAAGGAGGAGATGAAGATGCAGAAGAAAGTTAAGGAGGTGGGGAAGGACATGGAGAACGAGATGGAGGAAAAAAGGAGTAATTGGGGAAGGTTATAGGTGAGAATGTGAAGAAGATGGAAAAGGAGAAAGAGGTGAGGAACAATGAAGAGAGATATAGTTGGAAAAGGAGGTGTAAGAGGGGAGAGGGAGAGGTGGGGAAGGAAACGGAGAACGGGATGGAGAGAGAAAAATATATAAATAAGGAGATGGAAAAGAAAATGGAGAAGGAAGTGAAGAAACATGTTGAGAAGAAGATGAAGAAAGAGATGGAGGAGAGGACGAAGAAGGTGGAAAAGAAAACGAAGAAAGTGATGGAGATAGAAAAGGATATGGAAAAGGAGATTGAGAAGGAAATGGAGAAGGAGTGGAAGAAGCATATTAAGAAGGACATGAAGGAGAAGAAGGGGGAGATGGAGATGCAGAAGAAGGACACGAAGAACGAGATGGATGAAAAGAAAGAGTAATTGGAGAAGGTAATAGAGGAGAATGTGAAGAAGCTGGAGAAGGATAAAGAGGCGAGAAACAACGAAGAGAGATATAGATGGAAAAGGAGGTGTAAGAGGGGAGAGGGAGAGGTGGGGAAGGAAACGGAGAACGGGATGGAGAGAGAAAAATATATAAATAAGGAGATGGATAAGAAAATGGAGAAGGAAGTGAAGAAACATGTTGAGAAGAAGATGAAGAAAGAGATGGAGGAGAGGACGAAGAAGGTGGAAAAGAAAACGAAGAAAGTGATGGAGATAGAAAAGGATATGGAAAAGGAGATTGAGAAGGAAATGGAGGAGTGGAAGAAGCATATTAAGAAGGACATGAAGGAGAAGAAGGGGGAGATGGAGATGCAGAAGAAGGACACGAAGAACGAGATGGATGAAAAGAAAGAGTAATTGGAGAAGGTAATAGAGGAGAATGTGAAGAAGCTGGAGAAGGAGAAAGAGGCGAGAAACAACGAAGAGAGATATAGATGGAAAAGGAGGTGTAAGAGGGGAGAGGGAGAGGTGGGGAAGGAAACGGAGAACGGGATGGAGAGAGAAAAATATATAAATAAGGAGATGGATAAGAAAATGAGAAGGAGTGGAAGAAGCATATTAAGAAGGACATGAAGGAGAAGAAGGGGGAGATGGAGATGCAGAAGAAGGACACGAAGAACGAGATGGATGAAAAGAAAGAGTAATTGGAGAAGGTAATAGAGGAGAATGTGAAGAAGCTGGAGAAGGATAAAGAGGCGAGAAACAACGAAGAGAGATATAGATGGAAAAGGAGGTGTAAGAGGGGAGAGGGAGAGGTGGGGAAGGAAACGGAGAACGGGATGGAGAGAGAAAAATATATAAATAAGGAGATGGATAAGAAAATGGAGAAGGAGGTGAAGAAACATGTTGAGAAGAAGATGAAGAAAGAGATGGAGGAGAAAATGAAAAAGGTGGAAAAGAAAACGAAGAAAGAGATGGAGATAGAAAAGGATATGGAGAAGGAGATTGAAAAGGAAATGGAGAAGGAGTGGAAGAAGCATATTGAGAAGGAAATGAAGGAGAAGAAGGAGGAGATGGAAGAGAAGAGAAGGAGAGATTGGAGAAGGTAATAGAGGTGGAGAAGGCGGTAGAGAAGGAGATGAAGGAGGAAATGGAGAAGGAGATGAAGGAGGAAATGGAGAAGGAGAACGAGAAGGAATAAAACAAGAACTGTTTGTATTATGACCAAGTTTCCGCGACATCCGTCACCGTTAGGCGGGCAGTCCGCGCTAAGTTGAAATGAGTTTATGAAGTTGGTTGAAGGGAAAAATGATGAAGTTTCGCTACGTTACGGGCCGTTCTAGAGGAGTCATAAGAGGACGTTGTGATGTTTTTAGAAGGTGATTATTTCGTGACAGGGCCGCCCGTTGATTGCCGAGATAAAACTTCTCATTAGAGACGCTTTATTATTTAAAGGCGCAAAGTGAAAGAAAGAAAAGGGACGCAAACAAACACGCGAGTCTTTGACGACAGGGGACCTTGAGAGCCGGCGTTCCATTAGCGGGAAGAAAATGATGGTAATCATATGATTTGTATACGGGACGAGCAGATTTCATGACAGCTACGGATAAAAGGAAATCTACCCTCGTCCCATATGAAAAATAAACAAGAAAAGCAATTCACATTTTTAAATGATACGTACGACTTACTGTTGCTTTTGTTCCCAATCCCCTTATTCATAAAACTTTTATAATTCTATAAGTACATCTTATTGTAATACATAACTTAGAAGATAAACTTAAATAATATATAATACATAAAATGTAACCCAACAAAAAATCTATCTTGATCAAGGCCTTGCAGGTGGCGATACCAAACCTGACCTAACCTTTTGAAGGTATATTTTGATTAATTTAAGTTCCCCTAGTATAAAATAGAAAGAAACACTTGCCTAATTGATATATTTTAAGATACTTTAAAAAAATATAAACGCTACAAATTTGACCATTAAATGACAAACATAGTGACAACCTATTATGTCTGCAAGGCTGCCAACTGGTTAGTATAAAAAATAACTACTAGTTTCGTTTTTATATGGTTTTTGTTTTGCTTAATCTATGTTACTTTATAACAGAATCGTTTAATGATGCAACGGAGATACAAGAATATAGGGGGTAGTTTCAGCTGCTAATCACTTAAACCCTCCTTTACTTAAATGAAAACAACAAACATTTTCAGCAGAGCGCCTTACGATCAATTAAAGATGAGTTAGAGTGTGGCCACAAATTACTGAAGTTGGTCGACAACGAGTTAAGTTTTTGACAGTTGTAGAATTTACATTGTAGCAATTTCTACTGCAACAATAGCGGCGTCCGTAATTTTTAATTCCATCGCACGGTTGAAACAAAGCGAAACAGGGTAATAATTAATGTCTACTGTCTTATTATGGACCTACAGCGCGCCGTTAGATAATTACTTCGACTGTTTCGGGAAAGGGAAAGAAAACCTTTTAAAGGAATGAAACCAACAAATAAAACTTGAGATAAATAAATCGGGAATATTTTTTGAAAAACTTAAGTAGGTACCTATAATAGCTTTATTTCACTCCACACGGCACAATATGGTGTACTGAAATCGGTCGAACATTGTAGAGGAGAATAAAATTCCGACCAGTTCCAGAACTATCCGAAAAAATCGACATTTTTCAAAAATTTTTCGTTAAATCTCTTTCTTGGGTGTATTATTTAAAAACGAATATCAAAATAAATTACACTTTATGTGAGCTATCCAATGGGGGCAACACTTTTGAATTCCGACGTTTCGTCTTCGAAGGGCCATCATCAGATTATTTTTTGTAATACGGCCCAGTTATTTTTATAAGAAAATTTAAACCCATTTTTAATTCTTAATTGGTTGATATTACACTTGTTATTACTCAAACAGATTTGTTTTACTTGTTGTAGGTATCATTTAAAACTATTTTTCAGTACGGCTCTGTACGCCGCCAAAATCTATTGGTGGAATTCAAAATATTCAACAAAGTGTTTTTAACTTAAATAAAAATGTCCCTAACAACAAAAATATCTAATACAAAATATGATCTTATTTCTTTTATTATAATAATAAAAAAATGTTGTATTTTTGTGCCTTATTGACATTTATACTGTTCTAACGTCCCCTAAAAGATTTACGAGATCCTAATACTATAACATCCTTATCTTAGACACACTGTATATTAATAGTAGATTGGCGAATAATATTAAAAGCAGTTTACCACCTAAATTACTATCAAAAATTGTTTTTTACCAAATTAATTACAAACAATAGTAAAATTGAAAAAAATTCTTCAATTTAAAACTTGATTATCCCTGTTAAAAATTTTTATCAATTATTTCAGTACTTAAAATGTGTCATCCTAAAATTTACTCTGTGTAGTGACGAGTTTTTTTTATCTTTTTTGAGAAAGAAAATAAAATTGAATAAATTAATTTAATATTAGAATTTAAAAGATATCAAAAAACAAATTAATAATATCGTAAAACTCGCGGTATATATATAGGTAACTTTTTAGTTTAAGAAAATTCACCGAGTAATAAATTAAATAAATAAAATTTTTATTTTTATAGACTATGAGAGCCACCTAGTAAATTATTTATAAATATTAAAGTTATTTAGAGTGCACTTGGCGACATCTTCAGCTTAACTCTACAATAATGTCACTAAATAAGTTTTACAGAAATCTGTTATCATCATCGTAGAAAGTGTGTTGTAATAACTGCTCATAGATGACAGCCCTTTAAGTTGATTCAAAATTAAGGAGAGATTGATAAATTAGGAAAAGTAACTATAACTCTTATTTTTTTTTTTAATTCTTCATAATTATAGTAAAATACAGGACACTACATTAACGCTAAAATAAATTAAAAATGATTACGTTCTCTTGACGAAAAAACTAAAATCAAAATGAATTTTTTAGACATGAGCGCATTTTTTAGCAAGGTGATTGTTTACATGTTGTTGTATAATTGGCAATAAATATAAAAATAAAAAATTAAACGGCTAAAAAACTGCGCTAATGTCTTAAAAACTCAATATAGTAAAAATGGGTACAATCTTCCAAAAAGAAGCTACTAAGACTTTAGTTTGTCGGCCTATCTCGTGATGAAAACGTAGTCATTTTTACTTTATTTGTTGTGGCATTAAGTCAATGTCCTATACTTTACTAAAATTATGAGAATATATTGGAGGAATAAGATTGACTAAATGAAACTAAATACAAAACTGGACAAAGCCTTCATTACAAGAGGACTTCATGCCTAAAGTTCTTACTTTAAAGTGGTTTGTTCTTGAAGCACCAATTACATTTTAATGCTTTGAATTAAAAATGAATTTGAAAAAAAATTCAAAAAATTTTAAAGAGCTTGAAGTCTTTTTTTAAAGTACACATTCTAAGGTACAATAATTTATTTTTAATTTTAAGTAACATAAATATTATTAAAAAAAAATATGTGACTCACCTCATAATCTGCATTAGGATAAGAAAGCTTCGGTCTTGAAAATGACCCAAACACAAAGTGCCAGACAACGAATGCGTACGGCAAATATCTCATCAAACTATAGTCTTGCAAAGTCCGAATTTTTGTATTCACTTTATCAAATAACGAAAACCACTCGAGAGCTTCACAGGTCTCTGTCAACATTGAATCTTTGACTGTTACGTTCTTGTAATTTTCAAAAACCCCGTGCGCTAATCGTTCATAGTCACCAAATGAGTTGACAACAGTCAAAATCTTTTTCATTCGATTTTTTAAACTGAAATTGTCATGCACTTCGCACGAGTTATAATCTGTTGCATAAACGACACTCTGTTTGTTACGTTCAATTTGAAAAATATCATTCCAAACGGCAAATAGGCCTTTTTGCATGTCTTTCTGTCCTATACTTGTTTTATACACATCTGACAACGAAATTCTTTTGCTAAGTGACTTGAAGAAATGTAAAATAGAAATACACGATCTGATGTCATTGTGTGATTTTTCTCCGAGTGCCAAAAGAGCACCCATGTCTGTCTGAATGCCCTGGTTTCTGGCTATTTCACATAATCTTTCAGCTAACCGAGAAGTTGCTGTTTGAGGAAAATTAACTACAAATGCAATCTGCCTCAGTGGTTTTAACGCAGGAACGTAAACATCGTTGCAAATACAAATTATTGGACGTTTAAGGACGTTTCGGTTCTTATTGGTGCCCTTCTTGGATTTGGTTTGTGCTGTATCAGTGACGAATTTCACCAGATAATCAATTGACGATTGCGGTGCACCATCGATTTCGTCGAATATAAGGCAGTTTGGACGATTTTCACGATCTATAAACGACCTCATCTGAGTGGCGTTTTTCAGGATTGTTTTGAATGCTTCTGTGCTACGATCGTCTGAGGCATTCACTTCAACGACATTATAACCCGCTTGTTTTGCAACAATATGTGCCAATGTGGTTTTTCCTGTAAAGAAGAAAATAACTGTAAACTTTATCTTCATCATTTAACTATTTAAATAGACTTTAACGAAATAAAATAGTCACTTACCTAATCCGGGTGCTCCACATAGTAAAGCAACCTTTCGTTCAGGTCTACCAAGATCATCAAACTTCATTTCAATGTCCTGCTTCTGAAACTTTGATTTCATTTTCATCTCGTTTTGTTTTATTTTTTGTGGAACTTCATGATTAAAAACGACCTTATCCCACATTTTTAGCCACCTTAACAAAGATCTGTTGGTACTTTCATCACTTAGCAGTTGAAAATAACTCTTTGGTTTGTACATATCCACCCATAGTTGACTGTTATTATTTTCTTCAACTGGTATTCCATTATTATCTAGTTCAGAAATTTCAGAAACACCATTATTTGATTCGCTTTCAATCATTTTATTGACCTACAACGTAAATATTTTTGGAATATTAAATAAAAAAAATTATTAAAAAAACTTACAATTTCATTGGCTTCTTTCCACAAATCTTTCGAAGTATCTCCTAATAATCGGTACTGACTTTCTTGAATGGCAATTTTTTTCATCTCCTCTTTTTCATACTCCTCAGAATGGCAACGAACATAAATCTTTTCACCATCCACTTTTGTTAAAACAATAAAAGGGTACTTTGGAATCCTATATGATATGTTATTTTGATTGAAACTAACTCCTGTATTGTTTATATTGCTCACACTATGGACAGATACTGGATTTAATTTTTCTTTGACTTGTTGACGCATTTTCAAAATTTGATTAATCAAGATGCTATTCTCAAAATCTATATCAGCTTTGTGACGTTTTGATAATCGATCATTTGCATCTTCTATCACATAACAGTCACTTAATTTATCAGCACCACGCTTTTTTGAGTTAACATTGTCCAATTCACTATGATTATTTGTTGTGGTCTCATTGAAACTATCATTGGCTTCTACTTGTGTTGTCTGAGAACTAGGAAGAAGGGCAAAATCAGTTTCGAAAGAGTTGTCAAGGTTTTGGGGCCCAGAATTTTCACAACGGAGAGGAGGTGGAACTGTTGCAACTTCATCATCAGAGAATTGCAACTGCTTTCGTGGTTCACTTGGAACTTTAACAAATTCTAGTAATTAAATTGAGTTATAAATTATAACCTCAAAACAAAAGTAAGAAAAAAATTACCTTCTTGCTCTCGCAACAATTCCAATTCATCTTGATGCATACACTCATATTCTTCGTCAGAATTTGGATATTCGTCCATTCTAATGAAGTAAATTATAACAAGGATATTAATAAGAATACAAAAGTATAATTAAATAACAGGCGGTAAACTTTCATAAACACTCACTGGTCTTCTTTTTCTTCTTGTTTTCATGCTTCATTCCGGACTCTGAACATTTAAATCAATTTTGAGTTAGCCACACAAATTAACTATAAAATACACATATGTTTTTATCTGTTTAATAAGAATGAGTAATTGCCGACATCGACAACAATTAAAATAATAATGGCCGACAACGACAACAATTAAAAAAGTAATGGCCGACAACGACAACAATTGAAAAAGTAATGGCCGCCAGCGACAACAATTAAAAAAGTAATGGCCGCCAGCGACAACAATTAAAAAAGTAATGGCCGACAATGACAACAATTAAAAACATAATGGCCGACAAAATCAACAATTAAAATTCCAATGGCCAACCATATTAATGATTAAAAAACGTTAAAGGGCTGAAAATAACAATATTTTAAACTGATAACAGTTAAGAAAATAGAAAGTTTTGTATTTTGTGTGCTGCAATGCCTTCAAATGTTATAAATTATTAGAAAACGCTTACAAAGAATAAAATAATTAATAGAAAAAATAATTGGGCCTTTTAAATACTGCTTTTTGACTTTATATCTTCTCATACAAATTATAATGGCCAGTTATCAGGTAGAATAGTATCCCAAAACACCCTGTAGATTCTCCTTGACCATCACCATTGTAAAATAATGTAAATTAATAGTTCTACTGGCCTTGGGTAAGAGGTTCAATGTCAGTGACCCAACAACTTTAGAAGTAAAATCAAAACTTGCATTTACAGTTATCATATCACAGTTTCATTTAGGTTCAATATACATAATGTTAAAAAACTGTTACTTTTAGTACTTATTTTTATATATAGATAAAAAAATCTTCGGCACATGCAGCTAATTCTTATATGATACATAACAAAAAATACATTTTCTTATTGAAATCTTTTCCGGAAAAAACAATTTTGTCATTAAAGATTATACTTTTTTTTTGGCATTATAGAATACTTTTCTTAATGATTCAATAAACTTTTGAAGTGTATGAAATGTACCGCAAGTTTCGAACGTTCCACTGTACGCTCACATACAGTATAAGTATGTGATTAAGTACCTTGTGTAGCGAGGTTTTGATTGCAATTTTATGTTTATCTACGGAAATTTATAAAAATTATTTTAACTGTACACAATCTAGCGGAACAGTAAGAGGATTTATAGGTAGGTTTAAAGAAACAGGTCTAAGTGCTTATAAATATTATAGAACTGACTTGAAACGGAAAAGTTTTTTTGGTATTTCACAAAATTACTTTTATTCAAAATTAAATACAAAACTGGCAATTTCCCATCGATTTCGTTTTTTTTTTTAAATACCATCCAATTGTAAGAAGTTAGATGTTCTTTTATTTTCTTTTTAAATGATCTTCATTTTGTCCTACATACACCGCTACAATATCTACTTAACTGACAAACGTTTCTTTCTTTAATTTTTAGAAAAACAATTTAAAATTAAATATGAGTAGTTTTCATGTTCAATAATCGTTTATTTTTAATTTTAAGGAATAAAATACGACTCAAACTATAGATAACTGTGCCTATAGTTGTTAGTATTTGTGGTGTTCTTTTATTATCAGTTTAAGTGAGCTTCCTGTCTGTCCCATGTACATCACTATAAAGTACTTATTATGTATGTATCGACCTATTTTTTTGTCTAAAAAGGTACTAAACATGTTTAAAATTCTACACATAAAAATAAATCAGTTTTAACTTTTAACCCACTTGTATTTAAATAAAAAACCGCTTTATTTTCTTATTATTCCTCCTCATTTAGCACATATTTGTTACTATTATGTGCATTGAATTTTAGACACGCTTCCTTCTTGTTAATTTACAATAGTTCTTAAAGGCATAACTGTATAACAATTCAGGTGTGAAATTAAATATTATATAGGTACGTATGTACATTATACAGCCTACATAATTATGCAAATCAATTTTAAAAATCCGTCAACAATATTATAAGATTGTGGATTGTCGATTAGCTCTTTAACCAATAAATAATAACAAAGACTTATGATTTCCTTCATTTAATAATAACATTAAATACTATATAATCAGGAGCTATAAATTTTTTTTTTGAGATGCCTTTTAATAAATTTCAATAAAATAAAAGTTTTGTATAGCTCGCTGTGTAAGTACCGCGGGTCATAAATCAATAAGGTGTCTCTTTAGGTCTCGTAAAATTACAAGCATGCACATGGCATGAAAAATTCGATAATAATGTAAATATCATTCAATGAATAACGGATGAAGAGGTGACAGTAATAGTACGGAATATCATGCAATACAGGTTGATACTGATACAGATAGAGAGCGGACAAATAAGCATTTGTGAATAATTTAAACAATTTAGTGGTATTGTGACAAATAAATTAATTTAAATAAATAAATTGTGTCAAAAAAATATTTTTTATACCTTTTACATTAAACATTAAAGGGTGTACTTATTTTTATTGCTTTTTTCATATTACTACCATGCAATTAAATTATCTTAATAATACAGTATATTTCGTTTATAACGACGATGAAAGAACCATTAAATTCCGTCGCTATATCCGGAAGTCGCTATATAAAAAGAAAGAGAGAAAGAATGAAAGAAGGAAATTAGACAAGAAAAGTACTACCCAGTAGTAACTGATTCTTAGATTTAACTTTATCAACCTTAACATTTATAAACAATTACTAAGTACCTACAACTGCTGACTGACTATCTGTGAATGTACACAAAAGATAAAAAAGTTTTGTGTTTAGACTCGGTCGCAATATCAGTCAGTATGAGATTTCTAGCATCTTGTAATTAATAGTTCATTAAAATTAGTCGCTAAAACCGAAATCGACGTTACATCCGAAGTCGTTACGTTACAGCCAAATTTTCTTCTTAAATTCAAGGGACTTATTTAATTTCATGTCGTTATAACCAAAAGGTCGTTACAACCGAAGTCGTTATAAATGAAATTTACTGTAATTTGCATAGAATATTTATCACTCTTTCCTTTTTTGTGGTTTTAAATCGGTTAAAAACTTTCCTATTCCTATTACCAACAACTCTCTGGTGGTTTTCTAGAATCATATTGTTGCTTCCACATTAAAGAGCCCTAAAAAAAAACGTTCTTCAGCTTAAGAGTACTTCTAACAGAGTGTTTATGAAGTACGCACTAAGGACCATTATGTTTCTTTGAACTTTTTTTTAAACCAATAATGTAATTGGAACGACGATATATACCTAAAATTTTAACACTATATTTAATTTTATCAGTCGTTATCGGTTAGTGTACCTGTCTATAGGTAATACTTTTGAAAAAATAAAACAAATACAACCGATGTAATTATAATATTGAATTTTAGCAGAAAAAAATAAGAATGCACACCAGGGGCTGTATAATCCAATCTTATTATGTTTCTATTGAATAAATAAACCATAGTGTAATATTACAGGATTTTCTAAACTTTTATACAAATATAAACAATTTTTAACCAAGCATGTGAGCAAAGGTAATATTCTAAGGAGACGTTCATTAATTCCTTGAAGTATTTCTCTTTTCCCTCCTCCTTTGTGGATTTAATAAGGTGTGATGGGGTCTTCCCCTCTCTGTTAATGTGATATTTACACTGTAATGAGGTTTTCAGTAAAATATAAATTATACCAATCCTTTGAATTAAATAGTTAACGTAAGATGTGTAGTGGTTCCCTCTCTTTATATAAGATTTGATGAGATTTTTTGAATTTTAACAAGAATCACATAATTACATAATATAATGATTTCTTCAGTCAAATGGTCATCTGTATTACAATTTGTTAATAACATTTTGGCTGAAACATTAATTATTATTGTAAAATTTATTTCTCATCGTAAAATTAATATAGTAGTTCGTTTATCATTTATGTCTCCAAAGGAGAATTTTATCAAGCCTGACAGAAGTAATTCTTCAGTTAACTGCATTACAATTTTATAATAACAATTTGGCGAAATGATATTTTTGTAAAACACTAATATAGTAACTCATTGATCATTACAATGGTTTTATTATTATTTTGCTTTTAATTTGGATTCCTCCTTTCCCTTTAGTGAAATTTTGTAAGAAAAGGTATTAGGATGCTCATTTCCTTATTTATTTAAGATTTACTTTATAAAAAAAATGAATTTATAATAATTATTTGATATAAAAAGTCGAGAGTTACAATTACTCCCCCTTTCTTTAAATGAGATTAGACGGGATCTCCTCCATTCCCCCACGTGAGATTTATACTATAATGTAAAGAGGCAATGACATTGCAAAAATTTTGCGAATTTAAAGGTTGACATGAGATTTACAGTGACTCCCTGTCCTCTTACCTGAAATTTGATAAGATTTTTTTCGACCTTTCCTCCTCATTTTGAGTGTATGTAATTAATGAATTCTCATAAAGGGCTGTTCATAAAATACGTCACACTAAAATTAGCTTTTTTTGACCACTCCCCCCCGGTTGTCACACTTTCTGTGACCCCCCTGTAAATATTACGTCACAAAAACTGAACACCCCCCCTGAACATGATAAATTTTGATTGATAATACACAAATTTTGATAGTCAAAAATATTTATTTTATTTTCATAATACAATTTAAATAAATTGATAATTGTCTTTTGTAAAGAACAAATAAATGATATTTCTATTTATCAGTCCAATCACATCTTATCACACTTAGCAAAACCCCTCCCCCCCTTGTATGCGAACGTGGGATTTTATGAACGGCCCCTAATTTGGGTTAAGCTTTTTCTGAAATTTAAAGGATGTTCATTAATCTTGTGAGGTATTTAAGTTTATATTAGACCCCTCTTCTCCCTTAGTGAGATTTGGCAAACTGCAATGGGACCTCCTGCACCCCCTCACATGAGATTTATCCTGTAATATGCAGAGGAAATGAAGTTGTAAGAGTGCCTGGACCTCCTCTCTTCATTTTGATATTACGCAATTAGTGAATATTCCCTTATTTTAAATATATTTTTATTTCTCTAAATATTTTCTGGTACCTAGTTTGTAAAGTTTTTCCACTTACTCTTTACCTATATTGTTTATTTAATTTATTCAGTAGTAAAATATTTAACAAAATGTAAATATTCGAAAAATGATGTAAAATATTTAATATGTAATCCTTTGAACTACTTATCCATATCAGCTCCTTTCACATCCAAACCCCACTGATAAGTAAATTATTTAAAAATAAAAATATAAAAGTATAAGAATCAAATATTAAATATTATAGTAACAGTTGTATCAGTCAAAAAATAATCATATATTGGAATTTGAAATTTTATGATTTCCTTATCTATATCAGTTTCCTCCAAATTAAACACCACCCCAACAAAATTCTCTGCCTTTATAAAAATCTGAAATTATACAAACACTTTTATCAGCCAGCTGAGTGAGCACATTATCACATTTATTTAATAAATATTATCATCATCGTTTGATATTTTATAATGGGCCACGTGTGCCAGTTGTTGATTTGGTATTGGCACATTGCAAATTGTAACCACATACAAAAATACATTCCGTACAAGTACAAGTGTAATGTATCCTAATTAAGGTAAACAACCGTCAATTACCTACGACGGACGTTAAAAATGTAGAGGGGTCTTCAGACGACTGACCCACACACTTCTTCATGGTATTGCCATATCATAGTATAGTTGCATAGCATTCATTCCTCGTTGGTGGAGTCATCATTCTGTGGCTCTTTCTTCGTGTCGTGGTCACTAAACACCAACAACCTTCCTACCATTACGAAGATACGAAGTCGTTTCACCGGTCCTAGTAAGACAACATGTTGTTATAACTTTAACATTCTACGTAATAATATGCTAAGTAAACCAACGACGAAGATAAAGTATAGATAAACTATGAACTCTTATTTGTGAATTGTGATTGTTCAGCACGATGTATGTACTACATAACATATATTTAATTCTTACCCACAACTATATTATACGTACATACTTAATAAGCAGTTAAAAATATGTGCAAAGTGCGTTAGTGTGAAACAGTTACTTACTTACATACCGATGTGATGTACATGATGCTGAATTCGGCGTGTACTGTGCACTATTTGGTGTTCACGTGGATTTTTGGTGTATGTTACGGGTTCGTGCTTCTGTCTTCGGCTGCTGGTGCGGGAAATGCGGCCGATATCCTGGAACCCGGAGGGTCCTGGACTTATGACATGCACACAGTTGTTTTGCTCAATGAAAAAAATGAAAGTGGAAAGGACGTGGGGTTTTTGGTGGCTGGGGAAGTTTTGGTGCAGGTTTTGTGGGGTAGTGATGATCAACAGAGGCTCTTGAGGCTTGAAGTAAGCAAGAAATTAATTAATTAATAATACTAAAGTAATTATTATTAAATAAGTAAAAAATAATATTGATAACTAAAACATCAAAAATTTGGATGTGACGAGGATCTTTAATTTTTTTTTATTAGCAATCAATGAATTATTATTGAATGTAAGTTTTCAGGCAGTTATTTAACCAATAAAGTTCAAGTCTCTAGGTCTAATTAAAGTTCTTGACCTGAAGGGTTTTAATAGTGATAAGAGGAAAAAGTAAATTTCAGTTATCAAAGGACTCTTCATTATTTCAAAGAGTTTTTAAAGAATATCTACTTACAATTATAGTGTTCAATCCCATTTGCAGATGAAAATTTATTTTTTCTTTGAATTGAGTGTCTAAATATAGAAGAGTTTTAAAATTTTTATTTTCATGTTTTTTTCTTTTTTTAAGGGGGGTGTTCATAAAACACCCCGTTTTTTTTGACCCCCTCCCCCCGGTTGTCACTCTGTGTCACACTTTCTGTGTCCCCCCCTCTGTAAATAGGACGTCACAAAAACTAAACACCCCCCTGAACATGATAAATTTTGATTGATAATACACAAACTTTGATAGTCAAAAATATTTATTTTATTTTCAAAAAAAATTTAAATAAATTAATAAATATCTTCTTTTAACGAACAAATAAATAATATTTCTATTTATCAGAAGTCCAAGGATTCTGTAAAAATTCAAAAGTAAAACCCAACTTGTTTTTACACTCAACAAGACCCCTCCCCCTGTATTCGAACGTATTTTATGAACGGCCCATAATTATTGTACATATTATTTTATATTACATTGAATTTGTTTACTTTTGGGTCTCTTTTACTGACCAAAATATTTTTGTTTTCAATTTGTTTGAAATTCAGTTTTTGCTCGAGTTTTTCTTAAGTAAAACAGTTTTAAAGTTTTTATTTTCTTTTTTCACACTTTCTTCTACAGTTATTGTTCATTTTAATTTATTTTAAACAAAATTTGTTTACATTTGGGTCTCTTTTACTGACCAAAGTATTTTTGTTTTCGATTTTTTTGAAATTTATTTTTTGCTCGAGTTTTTCCTAAGTAAAAGAGTTTTAAAGTTTTTGTTTTATTTTTTAACACATTTTAATTTATTTCAAACAAAATTTATTTATTTTTGACGCTCTTTTGCAGACCAGTATATGTAAGTACATATGCCTTTTAATTAAAAAAAAATATTTCTGTGATATTATTTTCAATTTGTTTTAGGTTTCTTTTAAATGAATATTTATACATTTTTAGACTTATATACTTTTAAAAATTTTACAATTACTGTGTTTTATTTTATTTTACACAAAATTTATTTACTGTTAACTTTTTTTTGCAAACCAAAACATTTCCTTTCTGGATTCTTCTAAATTGTCTGTAAAATTATTTTTTTTAAATAATTTTCTTCTAGTTTTTCCAACAGTAAAGTGTTTGCTACAGTTTTGTTCTATAATATTGTTCATTTTATATAAAATTTGTTTACTTGTGAGTCCTTCTTGCAGACAATATATATTTTTCTTTTCGATTCTTTTAAATCAATTTTTATAAATTTGTAAAATAATAGAGTTTATAAAGTTTAATTTTTATCTATATGTACATTCATAACACATTTTATTTTATTTTCCAATTAACAGGAAATTATAATTCTGATAAACTGATCTATTTTAAACACTATAACTACAGAGTGGCTCCAAGGTCAATTTGTTTGTGTCTGTAATAGGATTCAAACCTTCTTCACTCTGGTAAATTAAATTTTATTACAAATACCTCGGGCTCAGGCTCAGGATAAAAATAGAATGGTCGTGGGATCCACTTTTGTCTCGTAAGGATATTGGATGAAGGATAAGAAAATTTTACATTTAAGATTTTTTGTATAATACCTTTTTGCCTTTTGACTTTTTCTTTTATAACTAGTTTTCTTTTAAATATAAAGCTTTCCTCTGGGATCCCAAGTAATTTTTATTAAAGGACAAATCTTTATTTTTACTACTTAAATTATGAGAAATAAAGTCTACTAAGGAATCGTACATGTCCTACTATTGTTTTTGAAATAGCAAGGGAAAATTGATATTATTAAAATAAATTGTGACATCCACATTACTCTGGGAGAAAATAGTAATTTTATATATGTACATATATTTATTTAATAATTAAAATAAAAATAAGAACAAATAGGAGTTTCTGGTTCGACATGTGTCGCAATTCTTTTTTTATTAAATCTCATCAGCACGTCTCGGACAATCCCCATATAAACAAAAATAAATTGATTTAATTAAATAGGATATAGACTTTGGCTAATAAATGATACAGAACGTAAATGATTTTCTAATTATAAAAACAATTGGATCGTGATTTCTGTTCTACCAGATCTCATCAGCACGCCACAGACAATCCCAATAAATCAAAATTAAATTAAATGTACAATAATTGTAGTAGAAACTGTAGTAAGGGAATATAAAAATTTCGAAAGGCTTATAACGTTGGAAAAATTTGAATAAAAAATGTACAACGATTTATTTCAAAGAAAACTAAAAACAACAGACTGAAAAGTAAGAAAATTTTATGTGAAATAAAATAAAATGTACAATAATTATAGGAGAAATTATGGTAAAAGAAAATAAAAAATTTTAAGCTCATCTAGTATTGGAAAAATTCAAAGATGTAGAAATTTATATCAAAGAAATCTTTATGAAAAATAAAAGGTTTACATTGATCTGTAAAAGAGACTCAAAAGTAAGAAAATTTTGTTTGAAATAAATTTAAATGAACAATAATTATGAAAGAAAGTGCGATAACTTTAAAACTCTTTCACTGTTGGAAAAACTCGAGGAAAAAACTAATTAAAAAAAAATCGAAAAGCAAAATATTTTGATCAGTAAAAGAAACCCAAAAGTAAACAAATATGGTATAACCTTTAATTCAAAAAAGAATTGGAACATAAATAATAATAAAATTAAATTTGTTATGAACAATAAAATTTTACGTAGATGTGCTGAGTATTTTCCGAAAAAAAAAACATCTTTTTACTGAATTACCTATTTTCTTTGATTATTTTCTCGTTTGAAACATTCGTGATAGTTAATGATATCTTCTAAAAATTTTATTTTAATCAATAATGTGAATATTCATGAATTTATCTGGAAACAGACCAGAAGAAACATCCTATAGCATGTGATAGGAACTTTCCTTTGCGGTCTCTAATAATGTTGCAGTCCCTTTTTAAAACTGACACATTCACCGTTAAGCGACAGACTTCCGGCACTTGTTAAAAGTGTCTAGAATGAATCATACACAAACATACAAGCATACTTGGCTCATTAAATTCATTACAAAGCGATTAGGTACTTACAGATATATTAACAACGTCTTTGTGTTGAAGAATGAAAAATAATAAGGGCTAAAAGTTTTGTTTTCCTTTTTTATTTCAAGTTCACGAGGTCATTGTACTTATGTACCCTGCGGTTGATAAAAGATCAAAAATAATTTCCAATATTAGAAAAAAACTGAAACTTTTTTGATACAAATCCGATTAATGTCCCAACGTCCAATTGTAGTTGAATAAAAAACTTTATCCCAACATCTTTTTACGTTAATAAATCTTCTAATAGTTTTTTCCTTCTTTCAGATGTCTCCACAGTTGTACATAAAGTCAAGAAAGGCTCCATCTCCAGATGGCTTTGTTCCACACAGTTCGAACTTGGATTCTATCGAGAACAAACAATTTTTTGTTCATTGGAATCAAGGCAAAATCGACAAAATTCTTCTGCCAAAGAACGAAAAGCTTTCAATTGCTAATCTCAAGAAGGGTGTTGCTAGTCTCATGCAGGTAATGAGGTCTAATTTTAAATTTTTTTAAATGGTTTAAATTAGGAAGCATTCACAAACTTCCCACGTCAACGTCTAAATTAAAAACAATTTTTCATCTTCTTGTTCAGGTTGGTTTATAGCACCAGGAAAAGTGTTTTTTTTTGACAACGTTGTCAAAATTTGACATCTTCAACTTTTAACAAATTTCCCAGGTCAAAATCTTAACGCCAAGTCTAAATCCAAAATAATTCTTAATCTTCTTGTTGTTCTTTGGTCATTAGTTTGAAGATTGGTTTGCAGCATCAGAAAAACTAGTTTTCTTGGTGATCTTGTCAAAAAATAGGACATCTTCCTGACCTTTAAAAAACTCCCCAAGTCAAAATCTTAACGCCAAGTCTAAATCCAAAATAATTCTTAATCTTCTTGTTGTTCTTTGGTCATTAGTTTGAAGATTGGTTTGCAGCATCAGAAAAACTAGTTTTCTTGGTGACCTTGTCAAAATAGGACATCTTCATGACCTTTAAAAAACTCCCAAAGTCAAAATCTTAACGCCAAGTCTAAATCCAAAATAATTCTTATCTTTTTGTTGTTCTCTCATTATCAGTTTGAAGATTGGTTTGCAGCAACAGTAAAACTAGTTTTCTTGGTGACCTTGTCAAAATAGGACATCTTCATGACCTTTAAAAAATCCCCAAGTCAAAATCTTAACGCCAGTCTAAATCCAAAATAATTCTTGATCTTCTTGTTGTTCTTTGGTCATTAGTTTGAAGATTGGTTTGCAGCAACAGTAAAACTAGTTTTCTTGGTGACCTTGTCAAAATAGGACATCTTCATGACCTTTAAAAATCCCCAGTCAAAATCTTAACGCCAAGTCTAAATCCAAAATAATTCTTGATCTTCTTGTTGTTCTTTGGTCATTAGTTTGAAGATTGGTTTGCAGAAATCAGTAAAACTAGTTTTCTTGGTGACCTTGTCAAAATAGGACATCTTCATGACCTTTAAAAAACTCTCCAGTCAAAATCTTAACGCCAAGTCTAAATCCAAAATAATTCTTATCTTCTTGTTGTTCTTTGGTCATTAGTTTGAAGATTGGTTTGCAGCATCAGAAAAACTAGTTTTCTTGGTGATCTTGTCAAAATAGGACATCTTCATGACCTTTAAAAAACTCCCAGAGTCAAAATCTTAACGCCAAGTCTAAATCCAAAATAATTCTTATCTTTTTGTTGTTCTCTCGTTATCAGTTTGAAGATTGGTTTGCAGCATCAGAAAAACTAGTTTTCTTGGTGACCTTGTCAAAATAGGACATCTTCATGACCTTTAAAAAATCCCCAAGTCAAAATCTTAACGCCAGTCTAAATCCAAAATAATTCTTGATCTTCTTGTTGTTCTTTGGTCATTAGTTTGAAGATTGGTTTGCAGCAACAGTAAAACTAGTTTTCTTGGCGACCTTGTCAAAATTGGACATCTTCATGGCCTTTAAAAAACTCCCCAAGTCAAAATTTTAACGCCAAGTCTAAATTTAAAATAATCCTTTATCTTTTTGTTGTTCTCTCGTTATCAGTTTGAAGATTGGTTTGCAGCAACAGTAAAACTAGTTTTCTTGGTGACCTTGTCAAAATAGGACATCTTCATGACCTTTAAAAAAATCTTCAGGTCAAAATCTTAACAGCCAGTCTAAATTAAAAATAATTCTTCATCTTTTTGTTGTTCTCTCATTATCAGTGTGAAGATTGGTTTGCAGCAACAGTAAAACTAGTTTTCTTGGCAACCTTGTCAAAATTGGACATCTTCATGGCCTTTAAAAAAATCTCCAGGTCAAAATCTTAACAGCCAGTCTAAATTAAAAAGAAACCTTTATCTTTTTGTTGTTCTCTCGTTATCAGTTTGAAGATTGGTTTGCAGCATCAGAAAAACTAGTTTTATTGGTGACCTTGTCAAAATAGGACATCTTCATGACCTTAAGAAAATTCCCCAAGTCAAAATTTTAACGCCATGTCTAAATCCAAAATAATTCTTGATCTTCTTGTTGTTCTTTGGTCATTAGTTTGAAGATTGGTTTGCAGCAACAGTAAAACTAGTTTTCTTGGCGACCTTGTCAAAATTGGACATCTTCATGGCCTTTAAAAAACTCCCCAAGTCAAAATTTTAACGCCAAGTCTAAATTTAAAATAATCCTTTATCTTTTTGTTGTTCTCTCGTTATCAGTTTGAAGATTGGTTTGCAGCAACAGTAAAACTACTTTTCTTGGCAACCTGGTCAAAATAGGACATCTTTCTGACCTTTAAAAAACTCCCCAAGTCAAAATTTTAACGCCAAGTCTAAATCCAAAATAATTCTTAATTTTCGTGTTTTTCTTTGGTCATTAGTTTGAAGTTTGGTTTGCAGCATCAGAAAAACTAGTTTTCTTGGCGACCTTGTCAATATTGGACATTATCATGACCTTTAAAAAACTCCCAAAGTCAAAATTTTAACGCCAAGTCTAAATCCGAAATAATTCTTGATCTTCTTGTTGTTCTTTGGTCATTAGTTTGAAGATTGGTTTGCAGCAACAGTAAAACTAGTTTTCTTGGTGACCTTGTCAAAATAGGACATCTTCATGACCTTTAAAAAAATCTTCAGGTCAAAATCTTAACAGCCAGTCTAAATTAAAAATAATTCTTGATCTTTTTGTTGTTCTCTCATTATCAGTTTGAAGATTGGTTTGCAGCAACAGTAAAACTAGTTTTCTTGGTGACCTTGTCAAAATAGGACATCTTCATGACCTTTAAAAAAATCTTCAGGTCAAAATCATAACAGCCAGTCTAAATTAAAAATAATTCTTCATCTTTTTGTTGTTCTCTCATTATCAGTGTGAAGATTGGTTTTCAGCAACAGTAAAACTAGTTTTCTTGGCAACCTTGTCAAAATTGGACATCTTCATGGCCTTTAAAAAAATCTCCAGGTCAAAATCTTAACAGCCAGTCTAAATTAAAAAGAAACCTTTATCTTTTTGTTGTTCTCTCGTTATCAGTTTGAAGATTGGTTTGCAGCATCAGAAAAACTAGTTTTATTGGTGACCTTGTCAAAATAGGACATCTTCATGACCTTAAGAAAATTCCCCAAGTCAAAATTTTAACGCCATGTCTAAATCCAAAATAATTCTTGATCTTCTTGTTGTTCTTTGGTCATTAGTTTGAAGATTGGTTTGCAGCAACAGTAAAACTAGTTTTCTTGGCGACCTTGTCAAAATTGGACATCTTCATGGCCTTTAAAAAACTCCCCAAGTCAAAATCTTAACAGCCAGTCTAAATTAAAAAGAAACCTTTATCTTTTTGTTGTTCTCTCGTTATCAGTTTGAAGATTGGTTTGCAGCATCAGAAAAACTAGTTTTATTGGTGACCTTGTCAAAATAGGACATCTTCATGACCTTAAGAAAATTCCCCAAGTCAAAATTTTAACGCCATGTCTAAATCCAAAATAATTCTTGATCTTCTTGTTGTTCTTTGGTCATTAGTTTGAAGATTGGTTTGCAGCAACAGTAAAACTAGTTTTCTTGGCGACCTTGTCAAAATTGGACATCATCATGACCTTTAAAAAACTCCCCAAGTCAAAATTTTAACGCCAAGTCTAAATCCGAAATAGTTCTTGATCTTCTTGTTGTTCTTTGGTCATTAGTTTGAAGATTGGTTTGCAGCAACAGTAAAACTAGTTTTCTTGGTGAGCTTATCAAAATTCGACATATTTAACAAATTTTTCAGGTTAATCATCAACTCCATGGTTTGTTATCAGCGCTTTTTCGTATGAATCTAATATGTGTCTTCTACTTAATTCACTCGTCCTCCTCACATAATATGTTATTCAGTTTCAGCTTTTAGACTCTGAAGAAGTCAATGAAACGGATTCCTCAGGTTTTTGCAAAGTCTCTTACACATCTACAGGACCAACGATAATGAAAAAGTACAAAACTGATTGCACATCCAATGATCTTCCATACGTTTATAATCCTGATGTGCTGCTAGGAATAAATGTGGAATCAGACAGAAAAATAACCTACGAAGTAGACACAAGTGGCGACAAAATAAAGAGAATATCTTCAGACGAAACTCACGTAATGTCACTGAACGCAAAGGAAAATGCTGGAAATAAAATTGAAGTACATCAAACCCTTTTATTTAAAGAGCAAGGTACGGTCAATGGTATAGAAGGAAATACTTTGGACGAAGTTTTAGAAAAAGCTATAAATCAAGAAAGAGTTGCCTTCACTCAGGAATCATTAGTGATCGAAAAGGAAAACGATTTGAATGAGGTCAAGAAATTTTCAGACGCTCTGAAGGACTGCAGGGAAAATTTAAGAAGCGATTTATTGGGAAAACTTGCCCCTGCAAAAAGTTTTATTAAAATGGTAACGAGTGCGAAAATAAGTGACAAGGAAGATATTGCTAAAGTGCTGGCGTCCGGAAAAAACAAACCCATTTTGTAAGTGTCGATGTCAAAAATGTTGGAACCCAGTATAATAATAACTTTTAAATATGTTATTGTTTTAGGCATCAACTCTATGACATATTAGGCTTTGCCCAGACGAAAGATTCTCACGAAGCAGCAATGAAAAGTTTACGAATGGAAAGACCAGACCAAGAAGAATTTATAGAAAGATATTATTGGGCTCTTTCCCTTTCTGCCCATCCAAATTCAGAAATAATTAATGATATTATAAACAGATATTTAAAACAAAGCGACATTCCTCGTAAAATAAAGGAAACGCTTCTTCAAACTGTTTCTTCGATGGCTTACCGGCTCTCAAAATTTCCTCACAATACTCATTCATCCAAAAAGGTACTTAAATACATAGATATTTACAAAAATTTATTCCCCAAAATAAAAATATTTCTAGATTATCACCAACGTTGAAGAAATCCTAATTCATGGCTTTGAACATTCCAAAGACCCTGATGACCGTTTAATCTACCTGAGGGCACTCAAAAATCTGAAATCAACCACGTCCATCCCGTTCCTCTTAAAAACAATAAAAACGGGAACTTTAAAAGAAGGATCACTGGCTTGGAAAGCTATTAAGACTCTCAAACAAACTTCATGGAACGATGACGTTCTAAAAGCAGCTTGGAATACGTTTTTCCAATTAGACAAAGTTCACGATTCAAGTGCAAGGACTATAGCATGTGACGTTTTGCTTGAATCACGTCTTTCAGATGATGCCTTACAACAACTGGTATTGTTTTTATTACACGAAGAACAACGTTACGAAGTTAAACAATATTTGTGGCAAAGAATAAAAATGATTGGCGAAAGTGATGAGAACTTCAACCGAAGAGTTGTAGATGTTATAAAATCAAACGTGCAGTTGAACAATTACCATATTTTGGCTCCAAAAGGGTTGTCAACAGCTTTGGTGAGAAGATTTTTGGAAAGTCCTTCTGCAAATGGAAGTTTAGTAGCTATTCAAGAAATGGACAGTGGAATTGTGAAGAGGGGTATTGTAGACATTGTTTTGGAAAAGAATGAGTCTCTTCAAGATATATGCAGTGTAAGTTGGGATAGTAATTGAATAATTAAGAGGAATTACAATTTACATAATTTTTTTTAGTTGGGTATCTTCTCTGGTGGTCTTGGTAGTTTTGTTTCTACTGAAGCACCCAGTGATCCTGATGAGTCAGCAACAGCTGGAATCGAACTCACTCTTCTTGGGACTCAAATTCGTCCCTTTGTGTTCTTCAGTGACCAAGGGGAGCTTTTGGGACATGTCTGGAGTGGTACAGCATCAGAAATGACCCCTGCTTTTCAGGTACTTGTTCCTTTTCTTTGTTCCTATTCGGGCTACTAAAAGTGGTACAAAGTTAATGTTTGAAAGATTTTTTAGGCATTGGCATTGCTGCAAGACCATCGAGAATACATCAGATTAGGTTCAGGTTTCATAGCAGAATTGGACGTTAAAGGGGCCGTTTCCTTTGACCTTTCAGGCAAAATATCGATTTCTTTATGGAACAAAAATGCTGCCTCTGCAGTACGAAAATCGTAAATATTAATTTTCTTATTTGCTGAATTAATTATTACAATTATTTTTAATAGAGCTGGAATTGTCGTTGAAGGATTCACCAAAATCGATACTGATTTTGTAAGATCTCAGGCAGAATTCGTAGTTTCGATCGAACCAAAATTGAATCTTGAAACTGACATTGATTTTTATTCTGAAGCTAAATTATGCATGAGATTGAGTCAACCAGAATTTGTAGTCAGGTATTTCGTACTTTCTTATTTTTAAGTAGGATTTTTTTTATTAAAATGTTATTTTGCTTTTAGACATAACACATTTAAAATAGAAAGAATTCCTGGAAGTAAACATAGACTGAGGAAAGTTACCTACAGAAAAAGTGTCGTACCTGGAAGAACGTACGCTCTAAATAAGAAAAATAACGAAATGTGTAATTCCATCAGTGGCAGTTAGCATTCATTAATTCATCAACAAATGATTTAAAAATTTAATAATTAATTTTTTTTGTCACCACCAGTTCAGGATAATTTTTATTTATTTCATATTTTTTAATTCAAAGATAATATCATTAATTTTCTTTGTTAAATATAAATAGTTTATTGTATGTGACTTATCTATTTTTGTTTGTTTTGATTCAACGTCCAACTGATAATAAATGTCAAATAAATAAATTATGTAAAATACCATTTATGTAGATTGTTGTTGAATTTGATATTTTTGTATTTTAAATATATTTTACATTACGTAAGCATTTATTTTTTTAATCATTTTTAGTATTTTTAACTTTCTTCAAAATTTTATAATACAAATTCAAATGCGTTCGTATTTGCCAATAAGTGTGTGAAGAATTGTTTTTTGTAAAAATTCTTCCAGATTCGGCGTAGATTTGCAGATAAGGTCTTTTGGGGGGGTTGATTTAGGCACTTCAGGGTTGGACTGAAAGTCTTATGTAACAAATTCAGAAAATAAAAAAAAATATTTTCATTTGTACCAAACAGTTTGTCAAGAAATTTTGGGGTAGTCTTCCTGATTCGTCATGAGCTTGTAGATAATGTCTTGGGCTAATTTATCCAGGTCCTTCAAAGTTGGACTGAAGGAAAATTTTGTGATAGATACCTATTCAGCAATAGAAATAAATATTTTCATTTTTCCCAAAAGAGGTGCCAAGAAGAATTTATTTAGCAATATTTTTCTAGATTCAACCTAGATTTACCGATATCATTCAAAGTTAGACTGAAGGAAGGTCTTATAGTACCTATTTATTATTTTGTAAGTATGTCAAGAAACTTTTAGTCAACGAAGATTCCAAATTCCTCGTAAGTTTGAAAATAAAGTCTTGGATTAGTTGATCTAGGTCGTTTACTGTTGAACTGAAGGAAAATCTTACAGAAAAAAACTAATTCAGGCACGAAGGGTTGGGTATTGGGCTGACAGTTCTAGGCCCTTCAATGTTGGAGTGGGACTTGGGTTTGGTTTTGAAATGGTTAATGAAAATGGAAGTGTAAGATTTACTGGACTAAGAGCGATCTTGGCCATCAAATCTACACTCACTTCATTGGTGTAGCTGCCCTTCCCTATATGACCCCCCCGCCAAGGGGGGGGCGTGTCCTACATGGTAGTGTAGGGTAGAGTGAGAAGAACACTTTGGTGGGGGTTAGAGTTGCAGAAACCCAGGGGGTTAAAAGTTATGGGGGAGAAAGTTGCCAGACTCCCATTATAAAGTGTGGCATTACAGACTGAAATTTTTTAAATCAAACCTAACCTAATCTAATCTAATCTAGCCTAACTTAACCTCACCTAAGCAAAACCCCCTTGGTGGTGCATGCACCTTAAGAGCTCCATATAGGAAATAAACCGAAACAAAAAAGTTTATTTTTAGGAGGAACCGCGATTTTGTAGTTTTACTACCTGGGAGTCTATGGCAACTTTGACCCCCCATAACTTTTGACTACCTGGGTTTATGCAACCCTAACCCTCACCAAAGTGTTTCTCTCGCCCTACCCTACACGACAACATGGGACACACCCCCCTAAGGGTCGAGTCACATACGGAAGTTG
Organism: Agrilus mali; assembly: GCA_029378335.1. NCBI lineage: Eukaryota > Metazoa > Arthropoda > Insecta > Coleoptera > Buprestidae > Agrilus > Agrilus mali. The sequence goes on from CM055661.1 coordinate 5,641,207, forward strand.
TGCCATTGGTGTTGTCTTTTCTTGCCATGAACCCCCGTTTCAGCCCTTTAGCTTTGAATTTTCAAAAATCTTACACCTAAATAACTATCTGTAGTATACCAAATTTCAACCTAATCCGTTCAGTTGTTTGAGCTACATTGATAGGTCAATCAGCCAGTCATTCATTCATTCAGTCAGTCACAGCTTCTTTTTATATATTTATAGAAGATATCAAATTCAAATTAAATTATATAAATATATATATATATATATTATTATTAATTCACACACTATAAAAATTTACTCATTGTAAAACGTCACTTGTGATTTTGAATATACATTATTTAAAAAGTAAAGCGACGACGACGCCTTGAACGCCTCCCCTTCCTTTTACTCTTCCTTCTCTTACTTCCCTTTCTTCCTCTTCTGCTTCGGCTCCTACGAAGGGTCTGAGGACTAAAATTGGGAGAATAACTCCTACTCCTAGTCCTACTCCTACGCCTCCTGGAACGCCTCCTTCGGGATCGTGGAGCTCTAGCAGCCTGCTCCACGTAAACCGTCTTCTCCTTGGCGGGGAGTTTGCGCCACTCCTCGGCACAAGTACGTACGATCTCTACTTGGGACAATTTAGCCAGCTTCTCCTTATGTTTCCTGCGATACTCCCGCAAGAAGTTGATAAATGGATTTCGAGATAACAAACTAGGAGTTGCTTCCTTTGCAGACTGCTGTTTGTGATCGCCTGCTTTTTTGGAGCTATCGTTAGATGCTTGGGCGTTTCCTTCATCTTGCATTGCAGATTTAGATAGCTTCCTCTTTAAGGAGTGCTTGCTACACTTCTTAAATGAAACTGCACTTCGTTCTTTCCATGACTTTTTGGCTTGTTCTATTGACGAATTGCTGTCATTGAGAGATGTCCTGGACCGGTTGTAAGGTGTCCCTTCGCGTCTGGTCAGACTGGATCTGCTTGGCGGATCCGAAGTTATACCAGTTTCCCTTCGTTCTTCCCTTGTTTTACCGTTCCTTGAATCCATAATACAATTTTTTTTAAATAAACGATAATAAATTTGGATTATTTCCGCGAACACACATTCCCGTTATTAACAGTTAATAATTGATAAATATTTCAATACCATGGAAACCACGAAACTATTTCTCAAAGCCAACCTACTAGAAAATAAATTTATTTATGACATTTCTGATTTTCCCAATTTGTTAAATTGAAAAATAATCTGTGCAAAAGTTATTGGGTTTTAAGCACTGGGTCTGAAAAACTGGTAGTCCTGGAATCAGTGGCGTAACTACCGTAGGGCTAGACGGGGCAGTGCCCCGGGGCCCCAAGCTCAGGGGGGCCCTCGGACTCTGACTAACAAACAATAAATTGTGTTAGAAATATCCACTAACTTTTATTTAAAAAATTAATTTATTTATCCAGTTATTCATTCCTAAACTCTGCGTGTAGAACCAGGACGTGCCCTGCTACCTATGCACAATAAAGAACTAATGATAAAGTAGCTCTGTAACTTTATTTATATTTTGAGTTGTATTGATAAAATTTTTATTTGTCGTAACCCAGATTCGTCGTAAAACGTACCTATAGTCGGTCAAGAAAGTGGTGTTATTGGATTAAAAATCTCTACTTAATTAGGATTCCGTACCCAAAGGTGCTCAACGGGATCCTATTAACGTGCCTCCGCTGTCTGTGTGTCTGTCACAGGACCGTATTTTTTGAAGGGTAACAGGTAGATATTTTCTTTTATTTTCATAAAATACTTTTAATTTGTTTATTAAAATAAGTTAAAATTGGTATTTGGTTTTTTATTTTATTATGGAGTCGACTGTATTACGACGAAATTTTTAATAGTTTAGTTGGGGCCCTATTTTATTTTTTGCCCCAGGGCCTTTGGTTACCTAGCTACGCCACTGCCTGGAATATTCAATTTTTTGTTTTGTATAGTTTTCTATTTTATTTAACAATCCCAGACAAAAATTTCTTTCTGAAGGTAATTTAGAAAAAATCCAAAATTCAACTGGTAACTTGGCGAACGCTCTGAATAATTTAAAATATTTATTTAATTAAATATTAATTTATATCAAACATAAGGAGATACTAATACATAAGAAGGTTAATTAATAACAGAGCCATTTTAAAATAAATAAGTAAATAAATTATCAACAGTAACATCCAATCGTTTTTTAGTAAAATATAACAACAAAACTTTTTGCATTATCAATAATTATAATTGTATTATCTACAACCGCATTTATCAACAACCATATCTTCGTAAGCGTAGGTCAATGTCAAAACTCCTTTCTCGTCTATGTACATAAGAGAAATTGAATCCATAGAGATAGGGGTGCAACATGGTCGTACCGCCTTTGGAGGTGAGATGCTGTGCACAAGGGATTGGATGATGGCATGTTTTGATGGAGACAGGTGTTCTGCCATGGGGAAAAAGCATTTACCAACACACTGATTTGCCTTAAAAACAAAAAAAAAATGTGAGCCGTCACGGGTCGCTTGGCAGATGTGAAACATCGAGTTTGCACAAGTACTGTGCATGATAGACAATGGCATATTGAAAAAATCAAATATTACGAATTTTTGCCACAAAATGATGACTATTTATTTAATAAACATTTATTATTATTAAATACAAAAATCAAAAATTCAAAAATTTATTTCAAGTTGCGACAACTCAATTCTTTTAATCAGTGACTTCAGTAATAGTTATATTCGATGTTTCCTGTGACAGCATTACTGTGATAATTGCTTGAGGATAACTGAAGTATGTTACAAAAGTATTGGACATAACATTATCAAGACATCTAATAAATACAGCATCTATTGTTGTTGCATATCTGGTAGTAGGCTCTCTTGGATTGTTGTTAATTTCCAATTGAAATTCTTTTTGGAGAAACGTAATTAATGGCATTGATTCATCTTTAGCAATATTTACATTGAAATCTCCAGATAAAATCAATGGTAGTTTATCTTAATTAGTTTTAAAAATTATTGAACCTCTGTGACTGTACGGAAATAATTTCTCATGTAAAAATGAAATATCATTCGTTTTTTTATTAGGTGAAATGTACACAACAATCATAATTAATTCACTTCCATCTTCTAGTTTACTATAGTACTAAACGACACCGTCCAACCGAGTGGGAAGAGAGTCGCACAGGCGCTTACGCATGGCGAGCGTCGCCACGGCATGTAATCGCCACGCGAACAATCCGGTTTACCCGCGGCTATAGATGTTTCACATCAAAAAGAACAGTGTTTACGTAAGGATTCTGTGAATGCTTAGGTCTATTTAGAAAAAGGCGATCCTTTAGTACATTTACTATCTATATTCTTCCTGTATTTAAGATAGGGAGAGAGATAGTTTAACATCAACTGAATTAAAAAATTACGACAATATTGTACGGAGTGGGGGTCACTTCGTTCGCGTTGTCTTTACATACCCTAACGTTGTGATCCTGAGATATCAACCAAAATCATTCTTTGATTAATAGGTCAAGCTAATAATAAAAGGGAAATGTGAACCGACCTAGAAATTGAAACGTTTGTAAAAATTTAATTTCAAAATCATATTCCAGTGCAATCCGGAAATACGTCTAGGGTCTAAAGGGTAGACGATAAGAGATAAACGATCACCCTGTATATTGTTTTCTTCATTTTAAAAGAAGTCAAACTTAACTCTTTAGAATTAATTATTAACAGCTAATATGATTAAACTCATTTAGATTTATTTAAATTAATACCCACTTGGCTTTCTTTATACTTATTAAGTACATAAGTACATTACCAATCGGTTCCGAAATGGGAATATCAATAATAATTACCATTACAGAACAGGCCACGAAGTGGAAACTAAAAATCCAAAATTTTGTGAGGTCGCGAAGTGGGAAGACACCATTAAAAATATTAATAAGTAAGTAAATAAGTATTGGAGAATATGAGGAATCTACTTCTGTTTGGTGTTTCCTAAAAAAAAATTATTTACATTGTTGTTATCAATTTCTTCGTTTTTGTGCTTGTTATGTTAATCTGTTTTGCTTGGTAGGTATGTGCAATTATCGTTTGTCCGTTTCATGTTTTTTTAATCTAGGTACATAAAGAAATTAATTAAAACGACATAGAAATGGGGCAATTAAGAACCTAATCAATATTACGAAAGGCCAAACATTAGATAACAAAAGTTGTAAAAAAAGTCAAATTGCAAAGTAACATTACAATTACTGTATGTAAAAGATAATAAACTTTGTAAATAAATAAACATGTAGGTAATAAAATAAATAGGCAATTTTAGGGAAAACGTTTTTTTACCAGTCGATACCTATTTACGTATCTATATGTTTAGCCGAACTGTAAATTAGATAGATACTTAAATGTATGTATTGTAGAATTATTTTATCTTTATCATCATCATCAATAAATTATTAAAATCGTAATGATTCATACACGTATGCCAAACGTTGGCAGATTGTCGACATTATAAAATTATGGTTTATACATATTATGTCTGTCTATAATAGAAAAAACATAGAGATATAAGACTAGAGCACGCTATCCCCACTTAACCCTGTACAACAGTGGAAACGTTATGAGTTGTAAGAGAAATAGCTGCAAAATTTCTCTCTGTCTCTTTCTAGCCGAACGTTGTGATTGGCTGCTGCGGTGCCGCGCGCAGGCTCTCTCGCATGCGTCACGGAGAGAGAAACAAGCAGCCAATCACAGACAGGAATTTTTACAGCTACGAGTACTTCTCTCACAACCTGTGACGGTAAATTCGGTCTCTTGCGTGCTCTAGTCTTATATTTCTATGAGAAAAAAAAAGACTATTAGGCAAAGTGTATTCACAATGACTCAAAATGTCAAATGTAACTAACTCCTTTTCGTTTTTAGTGTACTTAGAAGTCAAAACACATATTCACCCCAAATATAAATTTGGCCTTTTCTAAGAATTATAAATAAATTTTAATATGTTCTTAATAAAATAGACTTAGCTAACAGGGATGACACAATTCATTAATTATTATTTATTAAAAAGTTATTAGGTATTATGTACTTATTTTTGACTTCGCCTTCCTAAATTGACCCCAATACAAATTCAATAACTTACGTCATATCCACTTGGCTGTATAATCCAAGAATTGTATCCAATGTCGGCAAAATTAACGTAGAGTGGTTTCTTTTTACAAGAATTTTTGAGCCTTTTCATTCTCTTCACGTTGTTTTTTCCATTTGTATTTAAATTTTGACCAGTGTCCCACAATCTGTTGCTGCTGTCTTCATAATCTTCATCAGAGTCCCTTTTGGATCTCTTGTGAATCTCATAGTTACTATTCCGGTCAATATGATCCTTCCGAGACAAATACGACAACAAGATGACGGGATATTCGTGCTCCATATCTTCCTTGTTCTCGTTGGGCATTAAAGACAGGCGAAACTCACTTTCGGAATCACCTCGATACATTGAGAATACTGAACGTACGCGTAAAATTACTTTCAGAATGTTATTGGACGAAGTGGCGTTTTGAAGAAGCTTCTTTACCGGATCCGAAACGTTGAACGAAATCCAAGTGTTCTCGAAATGGAGTAAATGACGGTTGTCAAACGACTGAAACTGGTTCACTGTTTCGTTAAACATCAGAAGGGTTATTATCCTTTCAACTCCTGGAAAATTAAACAAATAAGGAATAAAAAAATAAAGTTGGCAAAATTATTTTTTGATTTCTGTTACTTTTGAATATATACGGTTAATTGAAGAAGATAAATTAAAAGAATTGTAAAGGGAGTTCACCTATTATTGACTTGGACGTTTGAATAAGAGTTAATATTTTTAATTCAGCACTTAAGAGCTTCTCATCTTTATTCGGAGCAGGTATATCAAAAGCCAGCATATGGTTCTCGATTATGTCTTCAACGGTTGGTTCTAGAAAAGATGAACCTGAAATAAAAATATGTTTTCTACAGTTTCAGCTATAATTGATTCTTTTCTTTCTAATCGTAAAAATAAAATTATAAATGCAGCTATTTTTGTTTGTTTTTATGTTTTTCCCAGTAAATTTTGAAATCTTATTTCAATACAACCAGTAACAAAATTTACTTGTCTGACACGTTCGAATCTTAAAATACGTTTTACTTCCTAGAAGAGTAATGGAAAAATAATATTCAAAGTATTTGAGAAGTAATTTTAATTATTTTATTCATTAACACAATTCCAAATAAAAAATTCAGGTCTTTTAGTCGTTAAAACTTCCTCATGGTTGGGAAATTCGTTGTTTATTATTTTGAACATTTTCTTTCTAATGGTATGACCAAATGGCATACCAACTTTTACTAATATTACTAATGAACTATGAGTCATTCGTAATGCACCTCCACATAGAAAAAATAAAAAGTTTTGGCTTTTGGAACATCATCACAGTTGAGAAACTCCTTTCTTGAAATTGGTGGTAAACAAATCAATAATTTTACCAAAAAATATCTCAAGTACTATAAAGTTTACCAATTTACTATGAGTCACTAACAAGGCACCTCCTTATAAATAAAAAATGAAAGAAATTTTGGTCTTTGAAACCTCATCATAGTTAAGAAACTGTCTTGTAGAATTTGTTGAAAAAAAAAATACAAATATTTTAATATTTTAAATAATTTTTTAAAAAGGTGTGACCGAAAAACATCTCAACTACTATAAAGATTAATAATTTACTATGAGTCACCAACAAGGCATCTCCATATAAAAGAAATGAAGAAAGTTTTGGTCTTTGAAACCTCATCATAGTTAAGAAACTGTCTTGTAGAATTTGTTGAAAAAAAATACAAATATTTTAATATTTTAAATAATTTTTTAAAAAGGTGTGACCAAAAAACATTTCAACTACTATAAAGATTACCATTTACAAGGAGTCACCAACAAGGCATCTCCACATAAAACAAATGAAAAAAGTTTTGGTCTTTGAAACCTCATCATGGTTGAGAAATTGTATTGTTGAATTTGTTGAAAAAAAATACAAATATTTTAATATTTTAAATTATTTTTCAAAAAGTCTAAATGGCATCCAACTACTATTAAGACTATCAATAAACTATGAGTAACCAACAATGCAAATTACAAAAGTTTTGGTCTTCAACACCTTATCAAGCCATCGTAGTTCAGAAATTCTTTTTTGGAAATTGATGGTAAACAAATCAACAATTTAATTATTTTGAATTATTCGTAACCTATTGATAATCCCAAGCACTATTGCCAATAAAGTATTAGTCACCAAAAATGCACCTTCCCCCTCCCAATAAAGAAATCACAAATGTTTTGGTCTTTCAAATTTCATCATATTTGAGAAACAGATGGCAACCATACTAACAACAATTTTATTGTTAGGTATAAATTAGTTTTTAAAAATGTAGGACTTAAAGATAGCCCCTATACTGAGTCACTGAAAATTAATTGTAATTGATAACTATAGTAAACATTCTAATCGTACACATGTCATCATTTTTAACCAAGAACAAATAATTTGGTTTGTTAGTCGTATACCTGCTTCTTTCGGCACTACACTTCTTACAACATCAGGTCTTGTACAGTTCCTTCCATAATTGTTCTTGTACTGTTCATACAAATCCAACATGAACTTGGGAACATGAATCTTTTTTCTGTCATTGGATTTACTCTTCATTTGGAAATTATTGGTCCAAGACGATAAATTTAGTTCATCAAATTCGCCATCTTCCACTTTAACTTCACCAGAATCACAATTTTCACGAAAATATACTTTCCTAAGTTCAAATACACACCAAAACACAACTATAATAACAACATAATAAACGACACTGTGCCACATCCTGTGGGTTGTTTGATGCTGATGCTCTTGTGCTGTGTTAAACTTCATCTTCAACTGGACTCTAGCGTCGTGGAGCGTCAGGACGCACAAATGACTTAAGCTCTTGAGATATGATGCCTGTTATCTGGTAGCTTTCGGTTCTTGGCTTGAGACTTACAATGCTCTTGTCTATCGGCGTTTCTTAATGAAGAAGTAGATGCTATGGATATTTGATTTACGCAAGGAACTGTCATAATTAACTGAAGTGTATTTTTCCTTTGATTTTAAACGAGTTCAGAGCCCACACTCCGCTTATGCATTAATTCGAGGTGTATATTACCGATTTATTAATAGTTTACTGAATTGTTTTTCGGAACGGAAATGTTTTTATATACAAAGCGTTTTTTTTTGTTTTTTGTTCATTAGAATTGAAGATAATGTTTCGTGTGATCGTGTTTTTATGTTTTTGTCAATTAAGTGATGTTTATTAAAATGTTGATAAATAAAATAGTTTTAACAATATGTTAGAAAATATGATTTCATACTTATGAATCATTTGCAACAATTTTCCCAATTAATAATTAAGGAGAAAAAGCAAGACTAAATGAACTAGGCTAAGACCAAAACCACGACGATAACCAATGCCAAGATCAAGATCAGATGTGCCAGACCAAGATCAAGATCAAAATAACAATTATCTTGCATTTCCCCATCTCCAGTGTGTTTTCAAACAGTCTGAATTGAAACATGATGATGATGACGAAGACAATGAAGTCTAGAGAAAAAGATAATTATTCAAAGATGCTTGTTGTAATTCGAAATGAAGGCCAATATCAAGACTAAATGCGACAGCCCAAGATAAACACCAAGATTTTAAACATAACTCATCTCTTGGTCTCGCATTTCCTCATCTTCAGTGTGTTTACAAACAGTTTTGGCTGAAAATCATGTGATGATGATCATGATGTTGGTGCTCAGAGATAAAAACGACTTTAAAAAAAATTCAAAAAGAGAGACCAAGATCAAGATTAAATGTATCCCGAGATTGCTCATCACTGGCGCGTTTCCAAACGGTCTGCATGAACATTAAGTGATGATAATGACCAAGATGTCGAAGTTCAGAGACAAAGACGGTTAATGGAAGATCTTTGTTGGAATTCTAAAGGGAGAGCCAAGGTCAAGACTAAATGAGACAGACCAAGATCAAGACCAAATTTCGAATTTTAATACTTTCCTTTTCCTCGTCTCATCACTGGCGAGTTTCCATAGAGTCTGCTTTGAAAACCAAGTGTTGATGATGGTCATGACGTCGAAGCTCAAAAAGTAACACGATCTTCCAAAGATCCTTCTTGGAGTTTGGAAAGAATTCTAAATGAGCAAGACAAAAACTAAGACCGCGATTATAACATTGTTCTTCTCTTGATCTTGAGTTTACTCATCATTTGTGCGTTTCCCCAACCATCTGTATGATGGTCAAGTAATCATGATGACCAAAATATCAAACTTCAGGCGATTAATAAAAGTATCCTGTTGGAATTCGAAAGGAAAGGCTAATGTCAAGACTAAATGTGACAGACCAAGATCAAGCCCAAATTTCAAATTTAAATATTTTTCTTCTCCTCGTCTCATCACTGGCGAGTTTCCATAGAGTCTGCTTTGAAAACCAAGTGTTGATGATGGTCATGACGTTGAAGTTCAAAGAGTAACACGATCTTCCAAAGATCCTTCTTGGAGTTTGGAAAGAATTCTAAATGAGCAAGACAAAAACCAAGACCACGATTATAACATTGTTCTTCTCTTGATCTTGAGTCTACTCATCATTTGTGCGTTTCCCCAACCATCTGTATGATGGTGAAGTAATCATGATGACCAAAATGTCAAACTTCAGGCGATTAATAAAAGTATCCTGTTGGAATTCGAAAGGAAAAGCCAATGTCAAGACTAAATGTGACAGACCAAGACCAAGCCCAAATTTCAAATTTTCTTATTTTTCTTCTCCTCGTGTCATCACTGCTTTGAAAACCAAGTGTTGATGATGGTCATGACGTCGAAGTTCAAAGAGTAACACGATCTTCCAAAGATCCTACTTGAAGTTTGGAAAGAATTCTAAATGAGCAAGACAAAAACCAAGACCACGATTATAACATTGTTCTTCTCTTGATCTTGAGTTTACTCATCATTTGTGCGTTTCCCCAACCATCTGTATGATGGTGAAGTAATCATGATAACCAAAATATCAAACTTCAGGCGATTAATAAAAGTATCCTGTTGGAATTCGAAAGGAAAGGCCAATGTCAAGACTAAATGTGACAGACCAAGATCAAGACCAAATTTTAAATTAAAATATTATTGTTCTCTTCGTCTCATCATTGGCGAGTTTCCATGGAATCTGCATTGCAGACCATGTGATAATTATGGTCATGACGTCGAAGTTCAGAGAGAAACACGATCTTCGAAAGATCCTTCTTGGAGTTTGGAAAGAATTCTAAATGTGCCAGACAAAAACTAAGACTAAGATTATAACATTGTTCTTCTCTTGGTCTTGAGTTTACTCATTATCTATGCTGTTCCCAACCGTCTGCATAAAGATCAAACGATGATGATGACCAAGATGTCAAACTTCAGGTGATAAATAAAAGTATCTTGTTGGAATTCGAAATGAAAGATCAAGGTTAAGATTAAATGTACGAGACAAAGACCAAGACCAAGATTATAAACATTATTCTTTTTATGGTTTTGAGTTTCCTCATCAGTGTTGCGCTGCCCAATCGTCTGCATGAAGATCAAATGACCAAGACTTCGAACTTCTTGTTGGAATTCGAAACTAAAGATCAAGACTCAACACAAAGACTAAATGCGCCATAGACCAAGACCAAAATTATAATTATTGTTATTCTTATGGTCTTGAGTTTTTTTATTCATTAAATTTTAAATATTACTTATTCTCACTTCATCTTGAGTTTTCTCATCACTGGCGAGTTTTCAAGAAGCCTGGATTGAAGAGCAGGTGTTGATGATGACTATGATCAAAAGGAAGGATGATTATCTAAATATTATTGTTGACATTAATAGTCATACTTATTGAAATTATCATTTTTCATAGCATGGATTGTACAGCAAGTTTTTTTTTTTATTATTTTGACAATGTAAAATGTATTTAGACATTAATATCTAATGATATGAAAATGCCAAAAAGCAGTAAAATAAATTCTTTAAAATATTAATCGATAAATGTGTTTACTGAAATAGGACGACTTTCTCTGTGATGACCTTCCCCAACAGATATCTAGATTGCGTGGGTTTTGCTACGAAACTTCTAAACGAATGGTCGTACAAACTGTTGATAAAAAGTGAAGGTCAACGTTTGTACACAGTTGGAGGAAATAAAAAAGACGCCATATCTGCTTAAAAAGTCCAGTTTTTATTTTGTTTGCACAACGATATTATCGTGCCAGTCGCTCTGTAACAGAAACATCAAATACGCTTGTATAATTTTTTAATATTTAAAATGCCGCCGCGCAACACGAGCTTTCTGAAGTTCAGATCGCGTCGCGTCGTCAAGCTGCTTGAAATTATCGACAAAACTAGGGTTACTGAGGTGACGTCATAAACCCAACCAATAGCAGTCCGTTGTTTGCGTCCCTGTCTCGAGTTCACGTAACGCTTTATCACAGGTCGGTTCGTTCAACATGTCAAAATTGTCGGTTTTTTGCTAACGTCAAATTCGTGTAACTCAATGTTTTACTGTATGTGATACCGTGGAATTCTAAAATAGTTTTCAATGTCACAATACGCGACATCTCGTTCCTGACTCTTTATTTATTTTAATTCGAATCGGAAGTGATACATACATACGAATAGAGTCAGTCGAGAATCCCTTAAAGTTGCTCTGATCTGAAACGTCATGTCCTAGCTGGAGGAAGTCCAACACTGCAGTATTAAGCTTTCGATTTCCATGCCGCGTTACAACGATATGACGCCAAACGTGGACTGCGTGTGGAAAGTGATGATTTAATACAATATTCTTTTATCGTTTACCGGCTGATAGCAAAATTTCGAATAAGTGCCTTTAATTATCGGCATGAACTCACTCAGTTAGTTGAAGTTAACGTCTACTGCTAAAATTCTAGTCGTTCAAGTGATTTTATAATACATTAAAAAAATAATTCAACATGCTCGGTTTTGGGTCTGTGGTGAACTTCATTTCCACAATTTCTGGATTTGTCCAAGGGAATGTTAGTCAATTTGGTAAGTGGAATTATCTTTTTAATAAATACGTGGAGAACCATTCTGAGAGTAGATATCTCTTCATATGATGCTAGTATTAAGGTTTCCATCGATACAAACCATGATTTTTATTTTTAATCATTTAAGTCTCATTTGGTCTGCTTTAAGTTAGTTTGGAAAGACCTCTGAATTAGAAAAATTCCCCAAACGCTAACCTAATCTCCAAGAAACTAAACAACCAAAAAGCTGAAATAATTGAATTGAGGTTAGGGGACGCCCATCAACTACAAGAGCTTAAAATAGGGGGGAAAAGTCCCAGCAAAATCTCAATATTTCTATCAATTTCATTTAAAGAAAAACAATCACATCAATTTTTGAATTATCAATAGTTTAAATTCCTACCATGTTTTATTAAATCTCTCCAAAGTGGTAGAGCGATCCAAATTGAAATGAAAGCACCTCACGTTATAAATAAAATATTTTGAGTTTCTCTATCATCAGTAGGAGAAGTTCTAATTTGATAGAAATTTTGTGAAACATAAATTTATTCAATTGAAGTTCCTATAATGTATATACTATTATTATTCCAGACGGCCTGACCCAGAAACGCAATGTAAAATAGATAAATCGACCGTTAAATCGCATTCGAATCCCTATTAGTTGGAAGGACTTACCACCTATAATACATACTTACATATTTGAGTACTTATATACATGTTATATAAATCAATGAATATTTTTAGTCGTCCAAGGCTTCGATACATAAAATATCAGCAGATATCGACGAGTAGGTACTTTATTATACATAATATGTTTCTAAAGCTAGCACCAGGTAATTATTTTCCTACGGGAACGCAGGTAGAATATCGGATCGAGGAGGGGAAGCTTATGAAAATATTGAAATATTCAGTACCTAGCAGTTTTTTTAATGCCAGGATAGAACTCAAAAGAATAATAATTGTATTTTTTTAACGTCACGTAACCATCAGTTGGAAATGGTAAGCAGAATGTAACCATTTATAATAAAAAAGGTAATTCTACCAAAAACATGCAAAGGGTAACACATAGAACAAATGAATCAAAGATATTTTTTGGAAATAAGTTAGATAACATATTTGGAATTGAATGACCTGCTTTGATTAGAGATTGAGTGTCTTCTTGATAAGTTCCTAAAAATCTTGTCCCTAGCTCAGCTCTATCATCTAAATGGACATTCCAGAAATACTTTTCCATATCTAGTCTCAGATGTAGTGGTCAAGTTTTGAGTGTCTGGTTGATAAGTTCTTAGGGAACTCGTCTCCAGTACAGCTAATTCTTTCTTAAAGTATCCAGAGTTTCTTTTTTATCCATTCCTAAATGGATTATTCAATGGAAGATGCATTAGGACCATTGGACATTCATACATCGAGTGTTACAAATTTCTGTTCATCTCTTGGTTCACTTTGATTTGCAATTGGAAGCCAAATGCTAATGGAATAACTTTGGTTAAGTTTTTAGTGTCTTGGTTGTTTCGGAAATGACTTTTTTCTACATACCCACAAACAGTAGTCCAAATAAGATGCATTAGAACTTTTGGGCATTAATTCATCATATGATATGAATTTCATTTTCGTTTGTTTCCTTTTCTTGGTGTATTTTGAATTCCAACCTGGAACCAAGTCCTAATGGAATAGTTGAATATGATAATTCACTTTGGTCAGACTTTCAGCTTCTTGAGGAACTAGTCTTCAGGTCAGTTACATCTTTCATTTGGTCATCATCAAAGACCGTTTTTATCCATCCCTAGATGCACTAGTCCATACAGGAGATTTATTAAAACTTTTGGGCATTCATTCATAGGGTGATGTGAAATCTATTTTTGGTAGCATCTTTCTCATGATCTATTTTGTTTTGGAACTAGAAGTCAAGCCTTAATGGATTTGCTTGGGTGAAGGTTTAAGTTCTCAAGCAATTTATCTCCAACTGAGCTACATCTTTCACTTGAATATTCTCAAGGTTCCTTTTTATACACCCCTAAATGCACAAGTCCTAGAATGCATTAGGACCCTTGGGCATCAATTTATTGGGTAATATAAATCATTATTAGGTTGCATTCTTCTTATGGTTCACTTAAGTCTGTTGTTCATCCATCCCCAGATGCTCTAATCCGTAAGGGATGCTTCACAACTCTTGGCCGTCTATTTATTGGACAATATAAATTTTATTTTTGGTTGCATCTTCTTCGTGATTTATTTTAATTTGTTACTGGAAGCAAAGTCTTAATGGAATCGTTGGATATAATGATTCACTTTGGTCAGACTTTCAGCTTCTTGAGGAAGTAGTCTTCAGCTCAGTTACACCTTTTACTTGGACATTCCCAAAGACCGTTTTTATCCATCCCTAGATGCACTAGTCCATACAGGAGATTCATTAGAACTTTTAGACATTTATTCATAGGGTGATGTGAAATCCATTTTTGGTAGCATCTTTCTCATGATGTATTTCGATTTGGAACCAGATTACAAGGCTTAATGGATTTGCTTGGGTGAAGGTTTAAGTTCTTAAGCAGTTTGTCTCCGACTGAGTTACATCTTTCACTTGAATATTCTCAAGGTTCCTTTTTATACACCCCCCCTAAATGCACAAGTCCTAGAATGCATAAGGACCTTTGGATATCTATTTATTTGGCAGTATAAATCATTATTGGGTTGCATTCTTCTCATGGTTCACTTAAGTCTGCTGTTCATCCATCCCCAGGAGCTCTAATCCATAAGGGATGCTTCATAACTATTGGTCATCCATTTATTGGGTACTATAAATTTTATTTTTGGTTGTATCTTCGTCGTGGTTTATTTTCATTTGTTACTGGAAGCAGAGTTTTAATGGAATTATTTGATACGATTAGTCGCTTCTGTTAGGCTTTGAATGTCTTGTTGATAAGTTCTTGAGGAAGTTAAGTCCAGCTCAAATGTGTTTTTCTCTTGAACATTCCAGTCTGCTTTCCGTCTATCTCCAGATGCACTAACCCACAGGAGATTCAGGCTTTTGGCCACTCATTTATAGAGTATTATTTATTCATATTTCATTATCGGTTACATCCTCCTCTAGATGTGTTTTCTAAATAGAAAAACCAACGAAATCTTTGATGTGATGACTCGCTTTGGTCAGGTTTTGAGTGCATGTTGATAATATCTTGAGGAATGTCTCTCCTGTTCAGCTACCTCCATCACTTGGACTTTTTCATGCAGCTTGAGATATAACGCATTAATCAAAGAAATGAATAAGAATTCATTTGTATTGTCTTGGTTTATTTTGATTTCCAAATGAAAACCAAGTCTTAAAGGAGCCGTTTGGCATGATTACTTAATTTGGCCGAACAGTGAGTGCCCTGCTGGAAAGCTCTTCGGAAAATCATCTCCAGCTACGTCATTCATTTGGGCATTCCCAGCGTTGCTTTTTTATCAATCCCCAAATACAGTAGTCCATTGAAGATGGATTTGAACTGTTGGGATTCCATTTATCTGATGTTACCAATTCTCATAGTGCATTTTGATTTACAAATGGAAGTCAATTCTTAATGGAATCGTTTGATCGTTGTTGATGAACTTTTCTCCAGCTTAACCACTTATTTTACTTAAAAAATTCTCAGTTTCTTTTTTATCTATCCCAAGATGCAATATCCCAACTGGTGATTCATTAAAGCGGCCAGTGACAATCCATTTGGTGGATTGTTGTTCTTCTTATAATGTTTCTTGATTTCTCCTGGAAGCTGTGAGATACCATTGGGCATATCTTGTCACAAACTTTTTGAGTATTTAATTCCAACAAAATATTTGCTCATTTGTTCGTTTTGGCCTTCGATAGAATAAGTGAAAGCTGATTTCATAATAAAGTAAAACAAAAATTTTGTGTTCATAAATTCTTTGGTTGAAGGGCCTGCCAGTTGGTCCCGCATATCTAAACTCAATTGCAATTACAAGATTTTGATCTCTTATCGGTTTATGCTTATGATTAATTTTAGAAAATGAATTATTAAAGAATTGCCCATTTTTATCTGAAAGAATAGCTGTTTCTAATTGAGTCAACGCTCTCTACATTTTGGTTCATACCATAAAGTCCCAAACAACTCTGGACATAACAAGTATTAACCAGGTGCAATTTACCACTACTCTAGTTTTATTATACGTATCACTATCGTGAATAGTATGATATATCTTTTGACAGTGGATGTGTATTGCGTGATGTAAATGAACCCACTTAATGTTACTTCACTTAATTATGTTTTTTATCCTGTTACTGTATGTTTGGCGATGCAGTGTTGACTTTTTAGTTGTTTTGTGAATTTGGGAAAAACAGGATGACGTTTCCTCGCACAGATAAATAAATATTCATTGGTCCAGTTGCGGTGAACGTAAAGCGTATACGTTTTTTAAAATAACATAATTCTAAATTTAACTCTCCGCTATCGTACTTCGCTTTAAGGTACGTTTTCGTGTCGAACAGACTGAAGTCCGATACTTACGCGTGTTTTTTAGAAAGAATGTTTTTTTTCTCGGTTGTTTTCTATCTCGTTTTCGTTTTGCCGGAAATGAATCACACACAGTATCATTAATTTATTAAACGTTAGGGTAATGCTGATAAGGTTTATTTGCTAACTTGTGAATAATGTACGGAATTTCGAATAGACACAGTTTGTTAGTGAAGTGAATTATAAATTGATCGATGCAAAAAATCAAGAGAACTAATTTTAGTTACGTAGGTACCTACTAATTAAATTAGGTTATTTGGTAAAATAAGTGTCGGGGAGAAAATTCGAAGGTATTTACCAATAATTAATTTCAATTAAATTAAAGAGAATTCTTTTAGCTTGCCTGCAGTATTATATACGTAAAGCATGTTAGGCATGAACAATTCTTGCAGTGTTTGTTATTAAGGGCAGTAGCGGATCCAAGATTTTGACCCGGTTGAAGGTAAACACTAAAACATTAAAATAGTAATTAAAATTAAAACAGACGGTCTTTTAATGAGAAAATATATTCATTGTATACTTCGATATCACAAAGTCTTCTTCAAAAATATAAAGAGGAGGAAACATTGGGATGTCAAAATCATTATTGTGGATACTTTATGCCTTAATTGTTGTTGTATGGAGTTACAAGAAGTTAAAAGTCCCTATATCAGCACAAAGTTCTGTTTTACTTTAATACTTTCATAAAGAAATTTAATATTTAAATAAACAATAAACAATTTATTTTCTAAATCTGGCTAATATCTACATAAAATGGATAAAGTAAAGGTACTTAAGTCATGATTATTGTAGAGTAGGTAGTGAATAATAACGATTTTAATTCGAGAGTTGTTGGGGCTAGATCCAGACATTTTTGGAAGGGATTAAAGAGTTTTATTAGTCCTTCTCTTGGATAATTTATTAATTTAGAGTGTTGTATTTATTATAAGCACGAACTAACATTCCAAAACGTTAAATAATTTGAAGAAAGAAGGATAAATCGAATTTAGTTTGAGATTTTTCATCTGCTGATCTAAATTTTTTTTTGCGAGGGGAAGAAGAGCTTGAGTTACTTACTTAGCCCTCTCACTCAATACGTTACTAACTTAGAAGCAATTATTTATTATAAATATGTGTTCTCATTCAAAAACTGTATTTTTTAATTATTGTTAAATGGGGTTATAACAATTAAAAGCCCTATCTATCAACACAAAGTTCTGTTTTACTCATTTGACCTCCTCGGGTATTCAACGAGTTCTCAGTTAAACACCATAGATACTTTCATAAAGAAATTTAGTATTTAAATAAACAATAACCAATTTATATTCTAAATCTGTCTAATATCTACATAAAATGGATAAAGTAAAGGTACTTAAGTCATGATGATTGTAGAGTAGGTAGTGAATAATAACGATTTTAATTCGAGATTTGTTGGGGCTAGATCCAGACATTTTTGGAAGGGATTAAAGAGTTTTATTAGTCCTTCTCTTGGATAATTTATTAATTTAGAGTGTTGTATTTATTATAAGCACGAATTAACATTCCAAAACGTTAAATAATTTGAAGAAAGAAGGATAAATCGAATTTACTTTGAGATTTTTCATCTGCTGATCTATTTTTTTTTTGCGAGGGGAAGAAGAGCTTGAGTTACTTAGCCCTCTCGCTCAATACGTTACTAAGTTAGAAGCAATTATTTATTATAAATATGTGCTCCCATTCAAAAACTGTATTTTTTAATTATTGTTAAATGGGGTTATAAAAATAAAATGCCGTATCTATCAACACAAAGTTCTGTTTTACTGATTTTACCTCCTCGGGTATTTAATGACTTCTCACTTAAATACCATAGATACTTTCATAAAGAAATTTAGTATTTAAATAAACAATAAACAATTTATATTCTAAATTTGTTGGGGGGTGGTTCCAGAGCCTTTGGGAGTTTGAACTCTTTAAGTAGTAGCCCTTCTCTTGGATCCGTTACTAATTAGAGTATTGTATTTATTTATTAGCACATATCAACATTCCAAAGCTTTGAATAATTTGATGAAAAAGGGATAAATCGAATGTAATTTGAGATTTCTCAGCGGCAGATCCAAACTCTTTTAAGAGAAGTTTGAATTTCTAGGGGAATCCCTTAATTATGTACGATTTTAATGTCTCTTTTTAATAGCAGTGAGGCAGTTGAGTTTCTACGAATATTTATCGTCAAAATTTCAAAAGCTTTGTCTTTCAATTAAAAATTAATCTCATAAAACATTCTAGAATATTCGAAAAATGTTCATGAACATCCTGTAATAAGTCAAAACATTCTCTAACATTTCTGAATATTGTAGATCATTCTGGAAAGATCCTGAATGTTCTAGAACATTCTCGACCATTCCAAACCACTCCCGTGAAATAAAGAACATTATAAATCATTTAAAAAAAAATTGAGTACATTTCAGAACATCCTGTAATAATTTAAAGCATTGTATAACATTTCTAAATAAATACATACCTACCAAATAATATAAGCACGTACAAATCATAATCGGTGGGAATTAGCCAAAATAACCAAAATCTACTTTGACACCTCCAAGTGGAAGAAATAGTCATGAAATCAAAAACTGTTGGAACACTAATTTCTGTAAAAATGTTAAGAATTTAAAAATTTTTGATTTACTTAAATAAATTTTAAATAGCACTGTAAATTTTTTTACCTCAGTCAGAAACTGAAAAATAAAGAGTTTTAATTTACAGCGGGACTATTTTAAGCGCTTATAATGAGTCATTAATTACTGTGTGACTATAAAAACTATTTCATTGTTTAAACAATTTTTCACCATTCCCTTTTTACCACTTTTACAATAATATAACCCATCAGAACAGTAAGTAGCCTATACAATAATTCTCATGAGGGTAGATACTTATCTATTACTCAGCTTGTAATTAGCTCTTAATTATTCTGGTATTCTTTGATTTTCCCAGTAAATACATAAGTCACACATCAATGAAAATTTGAATACTTAAAATAAATAATTCATTTAGTTTCAAGCACTAGTATAATTAGGTAATTTTTGATCACGGGAATTTAACTATAAATTAATTATTTAATGTATTTATGAATGAATAAAATTTTCTAGAAACTCCAAAGATATTTAAGAAATTTAAACTACCCAGAAGCAAATAAAATGTAGTGGAATACGTAAGTAGGTAGAATTTAGAAAAAAAATACAGTTTAAAGAACATTCTAAATCAATAACAAAATGGGAACATTCCAAAACATCCTGTAATAATTCAAGGCATTCTATAACGTTTCTGAATATTCTAGACCATTTGGAAAGGGGCCGTTCATAAAATACGTTCGGGGGGGTCTTGCTGAGTGTGACAAGATGTGACAAGGGGGGACGGGGGGTCTACGGCAACGTGACGTTCGCCGTTCATCAAAAAATTTAACTGAATTTTTACAGAATCCTTGGACTTCTGATAAATAGAAATATTATTTATTTGTTCGTTACAAAAGATATTTATTAATTTATTTAAATTTTGTTGTGAAAATAAAATAAATATTTTTGACTATCAAAATTTGTGTATTATCAATCAAAATTTATCATGTTCTTGTGACGTAATATTTACAGGGGGTCACAGAAAGTGTGGCACAGCGTTACACCCGGGTGGGAGGGGGCAAAAAAATACTTATTTTATTGTGACGTATTTAATGAACACCTCCAAAGATCCTGAAGGTTCTGGAACATTCTAGATCATTCTTAAAAAAGTCGGGAACATCCCAGAACATCCTATAACGTTTAAAATATATTCTGTAACATTTCTGAAAATTATGTAATATTTTAGATCATTGTGGAAACATCTTGAAGATTCTACAGCATTCTTAGACATTACCCAAAACCCTACTAGAATGTTATAAAGTACTTTTTTACTTCTTGGAATGTCCTCGAAAAGTCTGGGACATTCTAGCAAATTTTAGAATATTTTTGAAAATTCCAATACAGTTTTTATTACCCTTTGATAAAATATTTTCGACTTCATTCGTAGAAAAAAAGTGTAAGACAAAGATAGATGTATCATTTCAGATACTTTTGCCATCCACGCCCACTTACTTTTTTACCCCCCGAGAACAAACTCTATTATTATTGAGGAGAGGCAAAGGTGCTAAGGGCTATTAACCGTTATAACCACGAGTAGGTGGAAGTACATAAGTGGTCATGGAAAAAGATGAGGATTAACAAAAAATCCCTGTCTTTTTATACATGTATATTATTGATTTATTTTGATACATTATATGTTTAAATTAATATTCGAGTTAATTTAAAATTAACCCTGCAGTCTTTTTTATAGCTTAGGGAAAAGTATATTGAAAATTTAAATAAACATTTCTAGAAATTTAAAAAGACAAATAAAATGTAGTTCAGGTAAAATATTGAGTTATTTATAATAATTTACAACACGTTTCGCTCTCCACTTAGTACTTCCTCAATTTTACTTGTACTACTTCCGATGGTGTGAAGAGATTTCAGTTTCGGTATTTTATATTTCTGTTTGGCAAATTCTTTATTGAAAAGTAAAGTGATTAGCAAAAAGCGAGAAGACAGAAATGTAATCTTCAGATATGTGCGTACATTGTACGTCGAAGCGCAATCCAAAGTTCATAATATACAGTAACTAGAGGTGATAAAACCGACCGAAGCCGGTGTACAGTGTTTCGTAAATAATAAGTGTATTCTGTTGACAATTAATCTACATTAAATAAACAGCACTAATTGTTCGTGATAAATATTTATTTAATTTCAAATTGTTACGCTGTGTCTTTAAGAACTTTTTTGTTACTACTTATTGGTTACTTAAAGTGAAACTACTGAAACTCACCTGGGTGCAAAATGCTCGCTAAATCAAGGGCTTTATGTAAGTACAATATATGTATACTTTCTATGCTACATAAGTGTAAACTCTATACAGCGAACTTAAAAAACACAAATTGCTAAGATTTGTTTGGTGTACTTTGTTACCCATATACCGAAACACTCTATATAGCGTAACAACCACTCTCAATAGCAAAATCATTAGAATAATTCTTCTTTAAAATACTGGCGTAAAACAAAGTTAGCAGATTATAATTTTCTTGCGTAATTAATAATTTAAAAATGTAAATCACTTATTTCTAAAATTATACATATTATGTACCTATTGGTTTCTTTTAGTGTCCGTTTATAACGCAACAGATCACCCGGTTCCTTTAATTTCGCTATACAGAGTTTACGCAGTGTTTGTTATCTATTATAAGTTTAAAATTCATGGTGGACATTATTTGTTTAATATTCAGAAAGGTCACTGTCTTTTATATGTTATTATACTGCGATAAAAATTCATAAAGTGATTAAATGTTTTCCTACTTATTAGTATCTATTAAAAGTACCTACCTATATATTAGAAAGGAACAAAGATTCTATGAGAATCAGACAGTTTATTTGTTTTTTTATATTTGTGCTAGCTGCAATGTCCGGCGTTCCCCAAGCAAGAATATTTTACACGTTCGATCGAACATTCTAGAATATTCGCGAAAATTTCAAGAACATCCTATAATAATTCGAAACATTCTCTAACATTTCTAAATATTGTAAATCGCTCTGGAAAGATCCTGAAGGCTCTGGAACATTCTCGAACATTTCAAACCATTCCCAGAAATAAAAGAAAATGTCAGCCGTAATTTTTTTATAAGGTGAAATGTACACAACAATCACAATTAATTCACTTCCATCTTCTAGTTTACTATAGTAAACGACACCGTCGAACCGAATGGGAAGAGAATCGCACAGGCGCTTAGGCATGGCGAGCGTCGCAACGGCATGCAATCGCCACGATCGCCACGCCAACAATCCGGTTTACCCGCGCCTATTGATGTTTCACATCAATAACATTCTAAATCATTCAAATTCCAGAACGTTTTCCAAATATTGACAACTTTCCATAACTTATTGGATACAATCATGTTTAAATTAATATTCGAGTAAATTTATAATTAACCCTGCAGTCTTGTTTATAGCTTAGGGAAAAATATATCGAAAAATTTTAAACGTTGACGACCCTATTTCAACCGGAAACCACATTAAGATCGTTATGCACTTCATGAGTTTAAAGTGCTAAGCAACGACGAGAATATTTTTAATTTCCTGGTTCCCTGGCTCGTTAGGCGGAGATGATTAACTTCTAAGAAGGTTTACAAAGTGTGTTTTTTTTCCTAAGGACGCAAAATTACAAAATTTCTAAACGTCCTTGTTTTTCTGGCATGCCTATTCTGTGCCTGTAATCATCCTTAAATTTTTTCTTAAAGTAAAGAGAATTTATTTTCTTTTATTTTAAATACATTTATGTTTTTGAAAAATCCTCAGCTACCCTGTACATTTTGTAGCACCATTAATGTACTTTTCCTATCCAGTATTAAAAATTCATAGTAAATAGGGTTTACCTTTATTTAATTTTTTTAACTTTGACAGTTTAGAAAAATATTGAGCCATCCTGTACATTTTAAGCATCTTCTACAATATTACTACTTTTCTTATGTGATTTCTGTAGATTTAAATTTTGTTGAAATTGGTTTACAACTCCGCGAGCTATAATGTTAACTTAGTTGCATACTAAACTATCCTGTCGTCCCGAATAAAGTTGATAAATCATAGTAGGCACGATGAAAATCCGAGAGTGGTATTTTTACTTGCTTCAACTTCAGCCTTGTCATGGTTACGAGATTGCTCTTATTTTATTTTTACATCAGTATTTAGTGAATGGGTTCACAAAGGAAGTAGCTACTATAAGTATCTTTAAATATGAATAATTGTTAATGCTTATTTCCCTTTTCCTGTAACTCGTAATTGAATATAAATTTTAACTGTTCATAATGTACACAGTTGTTAAATACGTAACGAGATTTGATGTTTTTGATCCACAAGTCAAAACATAACTAAATGAAGTCCACATTGAAATTTATATAAGCAGAAACGTAATGAAACAAAACTTAAATGAATCAAAATTCAAAAGTTAGTGGGCGAAACGCATCGACATTGTTTAGTCGTCGAATGTTGATACTTTAAGTGTTTACTTACATTTAAATAAACCAAAACGTAATGTAGCGAAAGCTAAATAAGTCAAGATTCAACAGTTATTAGGCGAAACTCGTCGACATTATTTATTCGTCGAATATTGATGCTTCAACTGTTTAGTTACAATTATATAAACCAAAACGTAATGTATCAAAACCTAAATGAGTCAAGAGTTAGTGGGCGAAACGCATCGACATTGTTTAGTCGTCGAATGTTGATACTTTAAGTGTTTACTTACATTTAAATAAACCAAAACGTAATGTAGCGAAAGCTAAATAAGTCAAGATTCAACAGTTATTAGGCGAAACTCGTCGACATTATTTATTCGTCGAATATTGATGCTTCAACTGTTTAGTTACAATTATATAAACCAAAACGTAATGTATCAAAACCTAAATGAGTCAAGAGTTAGTGGGCGAAACGCATCGACATTGTTTAGTCGTCGAATGTTGATACTTTAAGTGTTTACTTACATTTAAATAAACCAAAACGTAATGTAGCGAAAGCTAAATAAGTCAAGATTCAACAGTTATTAGGCGAAAATCGTCGACATTATTTATTCGTCGAATATTGATGCTTCAACTACTTAGTTACAATTATATAAACCAAAACGTAATGTATCAAAACCTAAATGAGTCAAGAGTTAGTGGGCGAAACGCATCGACATTGTTTAGTCGTCGAATGTTGATACTTTAAGTGTTTACTTACATTTAAATAAACCAAAACGTAATGTAGCGAAAGCTAAATAAGTCAAGATTCAACAGTTATTAGGCGAAACTCGTCGACATTATTTATTCGTCGAATATTGATGCTTCAACTGTTTAGTTACAATTATATAAACCAAAACGTAATGTATCAAAACCTAAATGAGTCAAGAGTTAGTGGGCGAAACGCATCGACATTGTTTAGTCGTCGAATGTTGATACTTTAAGTGTTTACTTACATTTAAATAAACCAAAACGTAATGTAGCGAAAGCTAAATAAGTCAAGATTCAACAGTTATTAGGCGAAAATCGTCGACATTATTTATTCGTCGAATATTGATGCTTCAACTACTTAGTTACAATTATATAAACCAAAACGTAATGTATCAAAACCTAAATGAGTCAAGAGTTAGTGGGCGAAACGCATCGACATTGTTTAGTCGTCGAATGTTGATACTTTAAGTGTTTACTTACATTTAAATAAACCAAAACGTAATGTAGCGAAAGCTAAATAAGTCAAGATTCAACAGTTATTAGGCGAAACTCGTCGACATTATTTATTCGTCGAATATTGATGCTTCAACTTTTAGTTACAATTATTAAACCAAAACGTAATGTATCAAAACCTAAATGAGTCAAGAGTTAGTGGGCGAAACGCATCGACATTGTTTAGTCGTCGAATGTTGATACTTTAAGTGTTTACTTACATTTAAATAAACCAAAACGTAATGTAGCGAAAGCTAAATAAGTCAAGATTCAACAGTTATTAGGCGAAACTCGTCGACATTATTTATTCGTCGAATATTGATGCTTCAACTGTTTAGTTACAATTATATAAACCAAAACGTAATGTATCAAAACCTAAATGAGTCAAGAGTTAGTGGGCGAAACGCATCGACATTGTTTAGTCGTCGAATGTTGATACTTTAAGTGTTTACTTACATTTAAATAAACCAAAACGTAATGTAGCGAAAGCTAAATAAGTCAAGATTCAACAGTTATTAGGCGAAACTCGTCGACATTATTTATTCGTCGAATATTGATGCTTCAACTGTTTAGTTACAATTATATAAACCAAAACGTAATGTATCAAAACCTAAATGAGTCAAGAGTTAGTGGGCGAAACGCATCGACATTGTTTAGTCGTCGAATGTTGATGCTTTAAGTGTTTACTTACATTTAAATAAACCAAAACGTAATGTAGCGAAAGCTAAATAAGTCAAGATTCAACAGTTATTAGGCGAAACTCGTCGACATTATTTATTCGTCGAATATTGATGCTTCAACTGTTTAGTTACAATTATATAAACCAAAACGTAATGTATCAAAACCTAAATGAGTCAAGAGTTAGTGGGCGAAACGCATCGACATTGTTTAGTCGTCGAATGTTGATACTTTAAGTGTTTACTTACATTTAAATAAACCAAAACGTAATGTAGCGAAAGCTAAATAAGTCAAGATTCAACAGTTATTAGGCGAAACTCGTCGACATTATTTATTCGTCGAATATTGATGCTTCAACTGTTTAGTTACAATTATATAAACCAAAACGTAATGTATCAAAACCTAAATGAGTCAAGAGTTAGTGGGCGAAACGCATCGACATTGTTTAGTCGTCGAATGTTGATGCTTTAAGTGTTTACTTACATTTAAATAAACCAAAACGTAATGTAGCGAAAGCTAAATAAGTCAAGATTCAACAGTTATTAGGCGAAACTCGTCGACATTATTTATTCGTCGAATATTGATGCTTCAACTGTTTAGTTACAATTATATAAACCAAAACGTAATGTATCAAAACCTAAATGAGTCAAGAGTTAGTGGGCGAAACGCATCGACATTGTTTAGTCGTCGAATGTTGATCTTTAAGTGTTTACTTACATTTAAATAAACCAAAACGTAATGTAGCGAAAGCTAAATAAGTCAAGATTCAACAGTTATTAGGCGAAACTCGTCGACATTATTTATTCGTCGAATATTGATGCTTCAACTGTTTAGTTACAATTATATAAACCAAAACGTAATGTATCAAAACCTAAATGAGTCAAGAGTTAGTGGGCGAAACGCATCGACATTGTTTAGTCGTCGAATGTTGATACTTTAAGTGTTTACTTACATTTAAATAAACCAAAACGTAATGTAGCGAAAGCTAAATAAGTCAAGATTCAACAGTTATTAGGCGAAACTCGTCGACATTATTTATTCGTCGAATATTGATGCTTCAACTGTTTAGTTACAATTATATAAACCAAAACGTAATGTATCAAAACCTAAATGAGTCAAGAGTTAGTGGGCGAAACGCATCGACATTGTTTAGTCGTCGAATGTTGATACTTTAAGTGTTTACTTACATTTAAATAAACCAAAACGTAATGTAGCGAAACCTAAATAAGTCAAGATTCAACAGTTATTAGGCGAAACTCGTCGACATTATTTATTCGTCGAATATTGATGCTTCAACTGTTTAGTTACAATTATATAAACCAAAACGTAATGTATCAAAACCTAAATGAGTCAAGAGTTAGTGGGCGAAACGCATCGACATTGTTTAGTCGTCGAATGTTGATACTTTAAGTGTTTACTTACATTTAAATAAACCAAAACGTAATGTAGCGAAACTAAATAAGTCAAGATTCAACAGTTATTAGGCGAAACTCGTCGACATTATTTATTCGTCGAATATTGATGCTTCAACTGTTTAGTTACAATTATATAAACCAAAACGTAATGTATCAAAACCTAAATGAGTCAAGAGTTAGTGGGCGAAACGCATCGACATTGTTTAGTCGTCGAATGTTGATACTTTAAGTGTTTACTTACATTTAAATAAACCAAAACGTAATGTAGCGAAAGCTAAATAAGTCAAGATTCAACAGTTATTAGGCGAAACTCGTCGACATTATTTATTCGTCGAATATTGATGCTTCAACTGTTTAGTTACAATTATATAAACCAAAACGTAATGTATCAAAACCTAAATGAGTCAAGAGTTAGTGGGCGAAACGCATCGACATTGTTTAGTCGTCGAATGTTGATCTTTAAGTGTTTACTTACATTTAAATAAACCAAAACGTAATGTAGCGAAAGCTAAATAAGTCAAGATTCAACAGTTATTAGGCGAAACTCGTCGACATATTTATTCGTCGAATATTGATGCTTCAACTGTTTAGTTACAATTATTAAACCAAAACGTAATGTATCAAAACCTAAATGAGTCAAGAGTTATGGGCGAAACGCATCGACATTGTTTAGTCGTCGAATGTTATCTTTAAGTGTTTACTTACATTTAAATAAACCAAAACGTAATGTAGCGAAAGCTAAATAAGTCAAGATTCAACAGTTATTAGGCGAAACTCGTCGACATTATTTATTCGTCGAATATTGATGCTTCAACTGTTTAGTTACAATTATATAAACCAAAACGTAATGTTCAAAACCTAAATGAGTCAAGAGTTATGGCGAAACGCATCGACATTGTTTAGTCGTCGAATGTTTGCTTTAAGTGTTTACTTACATTAATAACCAAAACGTAATGTAGCGAAAGCTAAATAAGTCAAGATTCAACAGTTATTAGGCGAAACTCGTCGACATTATTTATTCGTCGAATATTGATGCTTCAATGTTTAGTTACAATTATAAAACCAAAACGTAATGTTCAAAACCTAAATGAGCAAGAGTTAGTGGGCGAAACCATCGACATTGTTTAGTCGTCGAATGTTGATCTTTAAGTGTTTACTTACATTTAAATAAACCAAAACGTAATGTAGCGAAACTAAATAAGTCAAGATTCAACAGTTATTAGGCGAAACTCGTCGACATTATTTATTCGTCGAATATTGATGCTTCAACTGTTTAGTTACAATTATAAAACCAAAACGTAATGTATCAAAACCTAAATGAGTCAAGAGTTAGTGGGCGAAACGCATCGACATTGTTTAGTCGTCGAATGTTGATCTTTAAGTGTTTACTTACATTTAAATAAACCAAAACGTAATGTAGCGAAACTAAATAAGTCAGATTCAACAGTTATTAGGCGAAACTCGTCACATTATTTATTCGTCGAATATTGATGCTTCAACTGTTTAGTTACAATTATATAAACCAAAACGTAATGTATCAAAACCTAAATGAGCAAGAGTTAGTGGGCGAAACGCATCGACATTGTTTAGTCGTCGAATGTTGAACTTTAAGTGTTTACTTACATTTAAATAAACCAAACGTAATGTAGCGAAACTAATAAGTCAAGATTCAACAGTTATTAGGCGAAACTCGTCGACATTATTTATTCGTCGAATATTGATGCTTCAACTGTTTAGTTACAATTATATAAACCAAAACGTAATGTATCAAAACCTAAATGAGTCAAGAGTTAGTGGGCGAAACGCATCGACATTGTTTAGTCGTCGAATGTTGATACTTTAAGTGTTTACTTACATTTAAATAAACCAAAACGTAATGTAGCGAAACCTAAATAAGTCAAGATTCAACAGTTATTAGGCGAAACTCGTCGACATCATTTATTCGTCGAATATTGATGCTTCAAGTGTTTGGTTACAATTATATAAACCAAAACGTAATGTATCAAAACCTAAATGAGTCAAGAGTTAGTGGGCGAAACCCATCGACATTGTTTAGTCGTCGAATGTTGATGCTTTAAGTGTTTACTTACATTTAAATAAACCGAAACGTAATGTAGCAAAACCTAAATGAGCCAAAATTCAAGAGTTATTTAGCGAAACGCATCGACATTGTTTATTCGTCAAATATTAATGCTTTAAATGTTTACTTAGACTTAGTTGTGAGTCAGTAAGTCAGCTATACCATAAATCTTGATCGACGATTTTATTATTCATGAGATTGATGTATTTTAAGTTCTCCTCTTTTCCAATTACTAGTTCCGCTCCTGGTGCCGGAACGTGCACGCTAACTAATGGTAAGTAGGTGTTAATCCACGCTCTGAATACCTGCTTCCGCAAAA
This sequence comes from Agrilus mali, assembly GCA_029378335.1. Taxonomy (NCBI): domain Eukaryota; kingdom Metazoa; phylum Arthropoda; class Insecta; order Coleoptera; family Buprestidae; genus Agrilus; species Agrilus mali. The sequence continues at coordinate 5,670,499 of CM055661.1, forward strand.
TATACTTTTCGTATCTTTCCTTGCAATATGTTATCCGCTAACGACCAAGTAGTACCAAGCTGTTCGAATGGAATATGGAGAAATAACGAGAGAGAGAGAGGACGTATGAAGAGATAAAGAGAGAGAGACGATGGTGGCCTCCAATTTACAAGATGCTGGCGCTCCGCGTCATCATTATTGTAGCAATTCCGCGATCTGAGCCGAGGTGAACGACCGGCTCAGTTGGTCACTGTACCAACACAACGGAGCCATGAAGAAGACGCAGGCGGAAGACCAGGCAGCCGACTTGCAACTCTGCCGAGCCCCAACACGTCATCGCCATTTAATAACACACCACACACCGTTTCGAATGGCTCATTGTTGTTTTCCATATTCGGAAGACACTGATGATCATCATCACTTATCCATGCCCAAATGTTTTGAATTTGAAGTGGCCCCAAACCAATCAGCATTCGCGTTATTTATTTGGATGGTTCCAAGAATGATCTTGGTGCGATTTGGAGCCATGGGAAATTATACTGCTCACCATCTCAGGATATGTAAGGTCCCTGTTTCTGGGAATAAATCCAGAAAAATTGCAATTGATGTTTTGGAGGGACGATGATGTCTTATTCACAAGCTGAATCTTACATGAGCCAAAAAGAATGCAGACAGTATAAAACTTTCAGTGGTGATATAAAAAAATAACAATACAGAAGATACGACTAGACAAAGTATTAATAAGAAAAACTTTAAGCTCCTTCACTTAATGTTCTTGGTTTTTGAAGATTCAAATTGTATTGATTCAAAATGAGAAAATGCAGCCTAAGGTTCCAAAAACAAAGGAGGAGGCAGAATCCTTCAGGATCTTGATGATTAAGTAGCAGGGTAACATTCGGGATGACCAACCACAAAATCTTTTGAAGAATCCTTAAATCACCGTAAGAAGAAACTCTTCAACGAATGGGATAGTAAAACTTCAGGATAATACTGAGTGATTCTAATTTAGGAAACCATAAGAGGTTTTATTTTGATAATGGAGTAACGAGGTAATATTCGGGATGAATCAACCACAAGATCTAATGAATCCTTAAAAATACTGTGTGAAGAAACGCTTCAATGAATAGGACAGTAAAAGGTATCTAACATTTGGAACGAGAAAGCTGAAACGTCCTCTGAGATAGTGAGAAGAATCATTGAAAATTGGCGAGAACAGATAATGCAGAATATTCCTTATGTTCATCTTGAGGATGAAGTAACAGGGTAGCATTCGGGATGAATAACCCACAAAATCTTGTGAAGAATCCTTAAAAATACTGTGTGAATGAGACAGTAAAAGGTAACATTTGGAAAGAGATAGATCTAAATCTGAAATACTTGAGGGAAGACAAAAGATACAGAGAGACAGGATAATACAGGATGGTCCTATTTTAGTAAAATACAAGAAGAAGAACATTTGTAAGGGTCCTCATATTTATTTTATAAAATCTCGTAGTTCCTTCTTTGTCGTTTCTTCTCTTTAAGTTCAGTTTCCTGTATACATAAGTACCTCGGCAAAAATTAATCATTAAATTAAAGTCCATCGTCGTGTCTCTGAGCAGCACACAGATCGATTTCAGCAATAGGGAGTGGTACCGCGTTTACTAATTTCCGTATCACTCCAACAACGACGGACATTCTGAACAATCTCCTCTTTAATCAATCTTTTCCAGTTCCGCTCCATTATTAGTGCCGCTCCTTTCGCGGAAAGCTCGCCGACACAACACGACACGGCATGGCCGGCCTGTCGAGCCTGGACCGTTCCGTAATAACACAACTTACCAAATGTGGAACGGAGCAATGAGGGTGCATAACCGAAGGCGATCAACGGTCTTCCATTGTTAACGGAATTAACGCAGCAGAAAAGCGCTGCGGTGCGGATTGCTTGTAGCTAAATTATGGTGACACGGGTTGGGCAGCGACCGGGCCGGTTAGAACGGGTTAGAGCCAAGTGGACAAAATTGACTTATGTGACGATGAGGCAGTAACATCCAGCAGTTGTGGCCACGTCTCACTGGAAAGCGTAAAACAGTGTTTCACAAAATTGGGAATGACATTGTCATAATATCTTCTGAAATTCTGAGAATAATCTTTAAAAAATTTGTGGAAAGAAACTCCCCAACCATCTAATTCTTAAATGGTAATACTTCGAGATCTTTTCGTAAGAATTCTTGAGAATTTTGTGAAAAGAAACTCTTCAAACAGTGAAGCTATAAAGGATAACATTAAGAAGGAGATAACTACAAAATAACCTGTGGAATTATAAGAAGAATCTTGAAAAATGCTGTGAAAAGAAGCTCTCCAACCATCTAAACCATAAAAGATAACATTCCTGATTAGACAGCCACAAATTATTCTGAAAATCCTTGCGAATATTGTGAGAAGAAACTCTTCAAACAGTGAAGCTATAAAGGATAACATTAAGAAGGAGGTCACTGGAATACCTTCTGGAATTCTGAGGACAATCCTTGAAATTTTGTGATAGGAAACTCTTCAACTATCGGATTCCCAAAGGGTAACATTCAGGATTAAATAACCACGAATTTTCTAAATAATGGTTAAGAATATTGTTGGAAGAAACTCTTCAACCAACGAGGCTATAAATGATAACATTCGGAAGCAGATGGTCGGAAAATCTTCTGGAAATCCGGGACGAATCCATTGAAATGTTGTAAAAAGAAACCCTCCAACAATTGAGTTCTCAAAGGGTAACATTCAGGATTAAATAAACCCAAATTTTCTAAAGAATCCTTAAGAATATTGTTGGAAGAAACTCTTCGATCAATAAGGCTATAAAAGACAACACTCAAAAGCAGATGGCTGGAAAAACTTTTGGAAATCCGGAAAGAATCCTTGGAAATGTTGTAAAAAGAAACCCTCCAACCATTGAGTTCTCAAAGGGTAACATTCAGCATTAAATAACCACAAAATCTTCTCAAAAAAGTTTGAAAATATTGTTAGAAGAAACTCTTTGACCAATGCGTTATAAAGGATAACATTCGGAACCAGATAGCTACAAGATCTTGTGGAATTCCGAGGAGAATCCTTGAAATTTTGTGAGAAGGAACTCTTCAACCATCGATTCACTAAAAGGTAACATTTAGAATGAGATAACCACAAAATCTACTCAAAAATCCTTGAGATTACTGTGAAAAGGAAGTTTCGAATCATTGAAACCCTAAAAGGTAACATTCCTGATAGGATAATAACAAAATCTTTGAGAATGATGGAAAAGGCTTTTCAACTAATGAATAAGGTTGTGAAACGTAACAGTTGGGATGAAATAGTCACAATTATTTTGGTGATGTTTAGCGGAATCCTTAAAAACTCTGTAAAAAGGAATCCTCCCATCAGCGAGGCTCTAAATTCTAAAAGAAAGCAGCAGGGGTGATGTACCCTTAATATCATCTAACATGTTGAGGAGTATCCTTGAAGACAGCCTGAAAATAAACCTTCCAATCGTCGATATTCTACTGACGATAATATTCGGAATCAGATAGCCACAGTATCTACTCAAGGGTCCTAGGCGTTGCTTATTAGTTTTTACATGGACACCCAGTATTATGATGATTATTTGTAGTGTATTGTAAGACCATGCATACATTTAAGTTTGTAAGGAGGTACATTCGACATTGTGTATACATAAAGGTTTAATAAGAACACTGGCAGCTGATCTAACTGCCCGATTGACTAAGGAAAGGTAATACATATTGTATTTAAATGAGAGAAAGTCGGTTTTTTTACGGGAAAAGCAACAAAAATTGCGGCTGTTCCTTATATACGACCACGAGGCTTGTTGTAAATCTTGGGCTTGGGACTCGCTACAACTTTCATGCGACTTCTTGGTGCCAGCTCTCAGTTCCATGTTAGGGCTCGATCGCGGTTCTTTGTACAAGACAAACATAGATACATTTACATGTAGACGAACGTGTCCTTTGAGTTATAAGGATCAGGTTTACATGATCACAATATACAGGGCGACACAAATATCTACCAATAAATTTAAATACGTAATTAATTAGGTAACTGCAAGGACAAGGACATCACAAATCAAGAACATGAGCTGAGACTTTTGGTTAAGTATTTGGGGTTGAATAATAAACTGAACAATGCAAAAAGGAAATTTCAACTGTTGTCCACTTGGCTCTTGGTGATTTCCAAATGGATTAGAGAAGTCCAATAATTCCAAATTGCTTACAATAAATAAATCCTTATTTGCTGAGCTCTATCGACATTTTTCTTCTTCTGTTATCCTCCAGGGACCTAATTCTCTTATTAATCTAATTATACGTGCCTGTAACGTGTATCCAATTAACAATGTACAAATAGATACCTATAATTAATTCTTTGCGTGTGCGCCGCTGTTCATCAGGCCAATTCGCCTGTTAATTTTTGGACTACTATTTGTATTTGGTACGTAATATTTCGCACAAGGTTTTTGAACCCAAGCGAAAAGACCATAAAAACAATTGAAGGTCCGAGTTACCGTTCGTTGTTATTGTTGCTGTGGCGCTGGCTGGTGGTATTGCAAAATTTGCAACCGAGTTTTCTACAACCAGAAGAACCGCATGACTAAAGGGGATCAAAGAACTCGCTGTTTTGATGTTATCGACGCCACTTCATCATCCTTCGATATGTATCTACGTATACTGTTACGTGAAATCGATATTAGGGTAGACATATGTATGTACACTCATACCTATTTTGTAATACAACCGATTAAAAAAATGTGATGTAATTTTTCATTGAGAAATTATAAAGGGCGAAAATGAAAAGGACTTCTTTACATTCATCTGAACAATTTCTGGGCCAGTTTAACCACCAAATTAATAATTGTAAATAAACATTTTAGAAAATATAACATTTCTGTTATCCTTCTCATTCTCCCTCTATGTCTTGCATCTTCTCCCTCTTTCTTCTTTCCTCTTCCTCTTCATCGTCTTCTCCCTCGTTCTCTTCTCCCCTCTTCCTCTACCTCTTGCTTTTCCTTCCATTTTTCTCTGTTTCTCCCCCTCCCTCCTACTCTCCCTTTCTTTCGTAAATAAACATTTTAAAAAGTCTAACATTTCCCTTATACTTCTCTTTCTTCCTCATGTCTTGCATCCTCCTCCTCTTAATATTTATTGTCTTTCTTCTTTCCCTCTTCCTCATATTCTCTCCCCTCTCTCTCTCTCTTCTTCCCTCTTCCTCTCCCTCTTACTTTTCCTTCCATTTTTCTCTGTTTCTCCCCCTCCCTCCTACTCTCCCTTTCTTTCGTAAATAAACTATTTAAAAAGTCTAACATTTCCTTATCCTTCTCTTTCTCCCTCTATGTCTTGCATCCTCCTCCTCTTAGTATTTCTGTCTTTCTTCTTCCCTCTTCCTCTCCCTCTTACTTTTCCTTCCATTTTTCTCTGTTTCTCCCCCTCCTCTTCCTCTCCCTTACTTTGACCTAAAATGAAGGGTACATAAACATGAAATTTTTTTTATATAAATTAACTAATGAACTAGTTAAGAGCATTAAATTTTTTAACCAAGCTTTAATACAAACGCACCTAAAGCAACATTGGTATAGATAGTAGTACAGTCACTTTCGATTTGATGATTTTTCTCTCCCTCTTATCCTTCTCATTTTCCCTTTCTTGCTCTCTTAAAAAAAATTCTCTCTCTTAAAAAATGCGTGTAGAAATTCTCTCCCTTTTCCCTTCTCTGCTCCTTTTGTCTCCTTTCCTCCATATCTCCTAAAATTCTGAACGTGAAGGACTTCTCCACCTCGTTCTCTTTTCCCCTTTCTGGCTTCCCTTTTCTTTATATTACCTTCCTCTTTCAAATCTGCTTGTCCCCCATCTTTTCCATAAAAGAATATACAAAATGTTGTTTTTTGGAATTGTACAGTTTTCTTGTCTTATTCAATGCCTCTCTATTGTAAATTGATTCTATCCCTCTTTATTTCCTTTTTCTCTCCCTCCTTTTTCCCCCTATTTCTCACTCCAGCAAATCTCCTTCACTCTCATAAAAAATGTCTACATTGTAATACTAAAGGATTTCCTTTTCTCTGCCTCTTTCCCTCTCTTTTATCCATATTTTACTGCCTCCCTTTCTTCATTCTCTAAACTCTTAATAAATATCTCTATTGCAATACGACCATATAAATTGTCTCCTTTTTCTCTCCTGTCTCTGTCGTTCATTACTGGTTTCTTCTCTATTCTTTCCCTCTCTCTTTCCCTCCCTCATAACTTCTCTCAAATCACTCTTTTCCCGTCTCTCGTACAAAAATATTTCTCTAAAAAATCGTAAATGCTTTTTTCTCTACTACTGTCCCACAATCTTCAATGTCATTGCCTTTCTCTCAGTTGGTATTTCCTTCATCTATAAAATCTCCTTCTTTCACTTCTCCCACATAAAAAAAATGTCTACCTTGAAAAATTCGGTTGCCTTCTCTTCTCTTTCCTTCTCATTACTTCTCCATCTTCCCTTCCCTATATCTTTCTCTCAAATCTCCCTCTCGACCAGCTTTCTTGAAAAATTCGCATATGACTTCTATTCCCAACACTGCCTCCCTATCTCTTTCTTCCTTCTCTCAAATCTCCCTCGATTAAAAGTATTTCTATTAAGAAAGTCGTATATGACTTTTCTCCTTTTTTCTCCCATCTCTTTTCCCTTAGTCCCTTCTTCGCTCCCCTCTTCAAATCCCGTCTCCTTTCACTCTCCCTTTTTTTAAAAATATCACACCTGAAGAATTTGTGAACGACTTTCCTCTTATTCTTTCGCCATTTTTCCTCTTTCCTTCTATTCCCCATCTTTTCCCTTCTTTTCTAACTCTTTCCTTCCCCCTTTTTTTCTTTTGAGGTTTTCAACCTTATTTACCTACCTATGTAAGTAAGTAAGTAAAGAAGTACCTACTCATGGACTCTAAATGAAATAAAAAATAATAAAAAGTCTTAGTAGGTCGCGTTTTATGATTTTGTTTTATTTCCGCATGTCCAACCTTGCAGCCTGTCGATCTGCCGTTTGGTCGACACTCTCTGGCATTGTTGTCCAGTTTATTAAGTGAAACGTATAGTGTTACCGCCTCCTACGATTATTCGACAACGGCATCCAGCAACTACAATAACAACAAAAATAATAATAAAAATAGTAACAAATAACCATAATCGCAAAAGCTCTGATGAAACTGAGGTATGCTGGCTGGCTGGTTGGTTGGTTCAGTTGGTTGGATAAACGTCGAATACCGTAATAATAAGTATCAATTGTACTGTGTCGAGTCAAATCAATTTTGAAAGTTTTTATGTCCAGTTTATATTACATTCATTATGCGGTATGTCGTTTGGATTCGTAACCAGTGTAGAAACGGTTTTTCGGAACCCGCAATCAACAAGAAACCTGTTAGATGCCACGTTACGTGATCGATCACTGTATACTGTAGCTATACCTACATTATATATGTATACGAATACCCACATGCCAGTTGCAATTTTTTGTCATCACTTGCATGACTGTTATTATTATCTTTTTGTTTTATTATGTAACTTGTCAGGACTGTTCACACCAGACCATTATTTTTTGCAAAAATTTTTGACATAAAATCATCAATTAAAGGGACTATGAAATTTGGTAGTAATTTCTAAATAGATACCCCAATGATAATTCTCAAGTATGTAATTATCATGATGATGAATGAGAAACGCACCTCCACTCCTTCTCATTCTGAGTCAATCTTCTCATTTCTCGAATAAGATTTGAAGATGTCCTTCGATCTTATCTTAAATTCTTCTCATATCCTTCGTAGGACATTTAGGTATTCCTCCTTTTAACGTAATTTTTACATTTTCCATCAACGTCAAAGAGTTGCCCTTTCCTTTGGTTTTACTGATACCAATGGAATTAATCCAATGGTCATTCGTTTAACCAAAATCAGACTGACAACAACTCATTTCTTCACTAACTCAAGAAAATCTCTCAACAGAGCTGTAATTGCTAAACCTCTTCTTGAATTTTCTTATGGCTCTGAATATTTCTTTTGCTGCTTCTTAGGTATTGCTATAATAGCTACACCTTCTCCCTAAACATGTTCTTCCATCCTACCCCTCATTTTTCTTCTTCTGTTTTCCTACTTTTTCTAATACCTCTTGATTTCGATATTTTCCAACCACTGTGAATATTTACTCTTTACTTTGATTTTACAAACAAACACCAATGGAATTATACCAAAAGTCACTCATTTAACCAAAACCAACACTGACAACTACTCTTTTCTTTACTAACTCAAGAAAATTTCTCAACAATGCTGTAATTGCTAAACTTCTTCTTGAATTTTCTTATGGCTCTGAATATTTCTTTTGCTGCTTCTTAGGTATTGCTATAATAGCTACACCTTCTCCCTAAACATGTTCTTCCATCCTACCCCTCATTTTTCTTCTTCTGTTTTCCTACTTTTTCTAATACCTCTTGATTTCGATATTTTCCAACCACTGTGAATATTTACTCTTTACTTTGATTTTACAAACAAACACCAATGGAATTATACCAAAAGTCACTCATTTAACCAAAACCAACACTGACAACTACTCTTTTCTTTACTAACTCAAGAAAATTTCTCAACAATGCTGTAATTGCTAAACTTCTTCTTGAATTTTCTTATGGCTCTGAATATTTCTTTTGCTGCTTCTTAGGTATTGCTATAATAGCTACACCTTCTCCCTAAACATGTTCTTCCATCCTACCCCTCATTTTTCTTCTTCTGTTTTCCTACTTTTTCTAATACCTCTTGATTTCGATATTTTCCAACCACTGTGAATATTTACTCTTTACTTTGATTTTACAAACAAACACCAATGGAATTATACCAAAAGTCACTCATTTAACCAAAACCAACACTGACAACTACTCTTTTCTTTACTAACTCAAGAAAATTTCTCAACAATGCTGTAATTGCTAAACTTCTTCTTGAATTTTCTTATGGCTCTGAATATTTCTTTTGCTGCTTCTTAGGTATTGCTATAATAGCTACACCTTCTCCCTAAACATGTTCTTCCATCCTACCCCTCATTTTTCTTCTTCTGTTTTCCTACTTTTTCTAATACCTCTTGATTTCGATATTTTCCAACCACTGTGAATATTTACTCTTTACTTTGATTTTACAAACAAACACCAATGGAATTATACCAAAAGTCACTCATTTAACCAAAACCAACACTGACAACTACTCTTTTCTTTACTAACTCAAGAAAATTTCTCAACAATGCTGTAATTGCTAAACTTCTTCTTGAATTTTCTTATGGCTCTGAATATTTCTTTTGCTGCTTCTTAGGTATTGCTATAATAGCTACACCTTCTCCCTAAACATGTTCTTCCATCCTACCCCTCATTTTTCTTCTTCTGTTTTCCTACTTTTTCTAATACCTCTTGATTTCGATATTTTCCAACCACTGTGAATATTTACTCTTTACTTTGATTTTACAAACAAACACCAATGGAATTATACCAAAAGTCACTCATTTAACCAAAACCAACACTGACAACTACTCTTTTCTTTACTAACTCAATAAAATTTCTCAACAATGCTGTAATTGCTAAACTTCTTCTTGAATTTTCTTATGGCTCTGAATATTTCTTTTGCTGCTTCTTAGGTATTGCTATAATAGCTACACCTTCTCCCTAAACATGTTCTTCCATCCTACCCCTCATTTTTCTTCTTCTGTTTTCCTACTTTTTCTAATACCTCTTGATTTCGATATTTTCCAACCACTGTGAATATTTACTCTTTACTTTGATTTTACAAACAAACACCAATGGAATTATACCAAAAGTCACTCATTTAACCAAAACCAACACTGACAACTACTCTTTTCTTTACTAACTCAAGAAAATTTCTCAACAATGCTGTAATTGCTAAACTTCTTCTTGAATTTTCTTATGGGTCTGAATATTTCTTTTGCTGCTTCTTAGGTATTGCTATAATAGCTACACCTTCTCCCTAAACATGTTCTTCCATCCTACCCCTCATTTTTCTTCTTCTGTTTTCCTACTTTTTCTAATACCTCCTAATTTCGATATTTTCCAACCACTGTGAATAATTACTCTTTACTTTGATTTTACAAACAAACACCAATGGAATTATACCAAAAGTCACTCATTTAACCAAAACCAACACTGACAACTACTCTTTTCTTTACTAACTCAATAAAATTTCTCAACAATGCTGTAATTGCTAAACTTCTTCTTGAATTTTCTTATGGGTCTGAATATTTCTTTTGCTGCTTCTTAGGTATTGCTATAATAGCTACACCTTCTCCCTAAACATGTTCTTCCATCCTACCCCTCATTTTTCTTCTTCTGTTTTCCTACTTTTTCTAATACCTCCTAATTTCGATATTTTCCAACCACTGTGAATAATTACTCTTTACTTTGATTTTACAAACAAACACCAATGGAATTATACCAAAAGTCACTCATTTAACCAAAACCAACACTGACAACTACTCTTTTCTTTACTAACTCAATAAAATTTCTCAACAATGCTGTAATTGCTAAACTTCTTCTTGAATTTTCTTATGGGTCTGAATATTTCTTTTGCTGCTTCTTAGGTATTGCTATAATAGCTACACCTTCTCCCTAAACATGTTCTTCCATCCTACCCCTCATTTTTCTTCTTCTGTTTTCCTACTTTTTCTAATACCTCCTAATTTCGATATTTTCCAACCACTGTGAATAATTACTCTTTACTTTGATTTTACAAACAAACACCAATGGAATTATACCAAAAGTCACTCATTTAACCAAAACCAACACTGACAACTACTCTTTTCTTTACTAACTCAATAAAATTTCTCAACAATGCTGTAATTGCTAAACTTCTTCTTGAATTTTCTTATGGGTCTGAATATTTCTTTTGCTGCTTCTTAGGTATTGCTATAATAGCTACACCTTCTCCCTAAACATGTTCTTCCATCCTACCCCTCATTTTTCTTCTTCTGTTTTCCTACTTTTTCTAATACCTCCTGATTTCGATATTTTCCAACCACTCTGAATACAATTTACTCTTTACTTTGGTTTTACAGATACCAATGGAATTATACCAAAGGTCACTCATTTAATCAAAACCAACACTGAAAACTACTCTTTTCTTCGCCAACTGAAGTTGAAATCAAATGTAAAAACATCTTAAATTAACCCTGTTGGTGCTTCTAGGATATTTCTAGTAAGACCTTGATGTTCCTAAAAATATCCTTACATCCCATTTCTATTTGAGTTAGAGTCGTTCAAACTTTCTTATTTTTTTCAATACCTTCTTATTTCTACCTCTTCCATCCACTGTGAATATTTAATCTTTACTTTGTTTAATTGAAAGCAATGTAAATATTCTAATGGTCACGCATTTAACTAATACCAAAAAAATCACTCGAAATACTGTCACTGCTACATTTCCTTCTTCTAGGATATTTTTGATAAAAGCTTGTTGTCCTTGATGATGTCCTTCCATACCATCCCTCATTGTTCTTATAGTTCTTTAATGTAGCGCTTTCTGTTTTCCTATTTTTTTTTAATACCTCCTATTTCAATTTTTTCCACCCATGGTAAAGATTTACGATTTCCTTTGGTTCTACAGATATTATTGAAAATATGGTGATGAACGTTAATTTAATTAAACTCTTAGACTTTCCATTGGATCAACTCGTATAGTCAGAAAACAAGACCAAGACCAAAATTAAATTGGCTAGATTTGGACCAACATCAAGACACAACATTGACTCAGCAAGTCGATTTGACCAAGACAAATAGTTCGAAAACATTTAATTATTCTCAAGACCAAGACCAAGAACAATTATTTTCTTCTTCCTTTTGAGTTTCCTTGTTGTTCTCAATGTTTTGTCACTTTATAAAATAAAGTTTTTGAGGCAATTAAAAAAACTTACTGAATATTTACTTTATTAGGGTCTTTTTCTCTTTTAACATCTCTTGATGCTTATGGCATTATTTATTGGTATAATATTTATTCCATTGGTAGAAATAAGTGTTACTTCTTTATTTTAATCACTTCCTTTGTAATATTAAAATAGGTACATTTAGTAGGCAGGTAAATATTTTTACAAAAATAAAAACAAGATCCAAAAATCCATCGCAACATTCAAACAACTCAAATGTTAATTTTTAGTTCTAAAGATGGTGGTGCATACAAGTGATTTAATGAGATGTGCGAAATGTTGTTTTCGACTGTTGCTTTTTGGTGATTAATAAACATTGAACTTAACCCAATTAAACGTTCCTCGACCACTGGATTAAAATGACCTCCTTGTTTGACCCACGTATCTTTGTATATGTATTATGTAGTTAAAAGTATGACACAGGCAAAGTTATGTTGGCCCGTTGGTTGGCGTAATAAAAGAGACTTCTTCTCGCACCAATGGCCCCTGAGGAGTGACGGATATGGTCCATCGTTCTTTCTCCGATTCTCGCAACACTCACTATCCATCCTAAGAGATCTTTAGCTGTGGACGGGCGCTCACCGCCAACCTCGACCATTGTCACTCGCGTGCCCGCCTGCTTGATCGTCGACCGGCAAACGGCTAAACACACAGCCGCCGGCTCGGTCGTAACAGCCTCCCTAGATTTACGTAGGTACCTACATTGGTACTTTCTTCGGTACTGTTTTTGTTTTGTTTTGTTTCGTTTCGTTTCGTTGTTATTTATTAACTGTAACAACCATTTGTTTGTTATTATCTATTGTTTCCGTTTATGTATATCATACATGCGTCTCTAATAAGTACCTACAGCAAATGTTTCAGTTAATTATTACCTTCCGTGATTCTGATAAATTAATGGCAACGGTGCCTATTTAAAAATGTAAAATTGAGGATTAAGACTACATACTGTTAATTTGTTTCGCTGCTTCGCTCTGGTTGATTTTATTTATGAGTGTGGTGTTGTGTGGTGGTGATATTATAATGAAGGAGAGTATTGTTAAGACTGCTAAAAATTATTTTCGAGCACAGGAAGTCGTCGGGACCGAGAAAGGAAGCAGTAAAAAGAAAAGGACGGAGAAAATTAAATACAAAAGGCGATGGAGGAACTGTAAGTCATTAATCCTTCAATTGATTATTTTGAGTCAACCGGAAAATTCGTAATAATATTTTGGTCAGTTAAATAATGTTACTTAGGCACAATTTAAAAAAAATTCTTTGAAATCGATCATAATCATATTTAGTTACCATTTGCAGACGTAAAATAAAATCTACTTTTGCTTAATAAGTAAATGTGCAATTATTACTGCTTACTGGGTCAGAATTATACACGACTTCAACAATTTTTATTTCATCAGTTTTGTAAGAATTTCAATAAAGTACGTTGTATTTATAAGAAAATTTTTACAAGGGGGTTGTTTTTAAAAATATTTTCAACATACTTTAATTTGATTACAATGACTAAAAACAATTATTTTTCTCAAAAAAACAATAAAATATAAATTACTGAGATTAATTTATCAATTAATAATTTAAAGGGGAACGTCCCGGTTTTGGGTATTTATCACAATATTTCTTTAAATTCAGTAGGTATCTAAATAAAATCCTTATTGTATTCCTTATGGAATCAGTTCTAATTCACCCCTTTCTCCCTATTAATAATTATTTTTTGTTATTTTAAATAAGTACATTTTGTGAGAAAACCTTTTTTAAGGCAGTTTGACTGACATAAAAGTAAGAAAGTCAGTTGCCCTTTTGACGAAGGAAGGAACGATCTTCAAAATTAAGCAGTGTTTGTATAAAATTAATGATAATTTTGAACGGTTCCTTGTACGTAAGTGTGGATATAAAATAGAATGTTGTATACTTAGAATGAATAACGGCAAATGTAAGTTTTAGCATTTTTAAACTTACGGTAGTTAGTGCCTTACTATAATGTAGTATAATAAGTTTTAAGCTCGTGCAGATGATGTAAGATGATAGGCTCAAGTGAATGAACTCTAGTTTAGGTAGCACGAATAAAAATACGCAATCTAGAATTAAGATCTAGGATCCAGCCGTGACGTCGAATTAGCGCTTTAAGAGATCGAAGTGTCCGTTTGAAACAACCATATAACAATCGTTTTATGCCAACAGAACAAAAGGATCAGCTGCTTTTAAAATATCTGTAGCTGTAACTATAACGAAGTTTATTATAATCGTAATTGTGGTAACGACCGCTCAATGTTTAAACTACAATGGTCTTTAAATTAATCTCTTATATAAGACACTGTAATACACTTTAAAGGAACCAAAAGCATAAAATTGTTACATTCCGAACATGAGAGTAAGACTAAAACCAAGACCAGACTAAGACGAAAATTAAGACCAAGACTAATCGTGTTAGATTTAAACAACGATTAAGACATCACTATGATATTACACCTTATTTATTGTGATCTTAGTCATGTAGATTTAAATTACTAACGGTATTATATTCTATTTAAATTTTACCCATGTCTGTTAGACTAACACGTACCTATAATCAGAAAACAAGACCAAGACCAGCATTAACTGTACTACACTGATACCAAGATAAAGACAAATCCTAAGATAATTTAATGTTTAATTGAGCTATTTACTAATGTGATCATATCCAGGCGTACAGTCAGAAAAAAGACCAAGATGCACTGTCAGCAAGTAAGACTAGAACCAAGAGTAACTGTACTAGGCTAAGTTTAAGATCAAGAAGAATTTATTAACATTATTATATTTTATTTAAATCTTAACCATGTCTGTTAGACTAAGACTTATAATCAGAAAACAAAACCAAGACGTACTGTCAGAATGTGAGACCAAGACCAGCATTAACTGTACTACACTAAAACAAAGATAAAGACAAATCCGAAGATAATTTTATATTTAATTGGACTATTAACTAATTTGATTATATCCATGCGTACAGTCAGAAATAAAGACCAAGATGCACTGTCAGCAAGTAAGACTATGACCAAGACTAACTGTACTAGGCTAAGTTTAAGATCAAGAAGAATTTATTAACATTATTATATTTTATTTAAATCTTAACCATGTCTGTTAGACTAAGACTTATAATCAGAAAACAAAACCAAGACGTACTGTCAGAATGTGAGACCAAGACCAGCATTAACTGTACTACACTAAAACAAAGATAAAGACAAATCCGAAGATAATTTCATGTTTAATTGAGCTATTAACTAATTTGATTATATCCATGCGTACAGTCAGAAAGAAAGACCAAGATGCACTGTCAGCAAGTAAGACTAGAACCAAGAGTAACTGTACTAGACTAAGTTTAAGATGAAGACGAATTTATTAGCATTATGGTATTCTATTTAAATTTTGGCTATGTCTGTTAGACTAAGACGTATAAAAACAGGGCCAAGACGTACTGTCAGAATGTGAGACCAAGACCAGCATTAACTGTACTACACTAAAACAAAGATAAAGACAAATCCGAAGATAATTTAATATTTAATTGGACTATTAACTAATTTGATTATATCCATGCGTACAGTCAGAAATAAAGACCAAGATGCACTGTCAGCAAGTAAGACTATGACCAAGACTAACTGTACTAGGCTAAGTTTAAGATCAAGAAGAATTTATTAACATTATTATATTTTATTTAAATCTTAACCATGTCTGATAGACTAAGACTTATAATCAGAAAACAAAACCAAGACGTACTGTCAGAATGTGAGACCAAGACCAGCATTAACTGTACTACACTCAAACAAAGATAAAGACAAATCCGAAGATAATTTTATATTTAATTGGACTATTAACTAATTTGATTATATCCATGCGTACAGTCAGAAATAAAGACCAAGATGCACTGTCAGCAAGTAAGACTATGACCAAGACTAACTGTACTAGGCTAAGTTTAAGATCAAGAAGAATTTATTAACATTATTATATTTTATTTAAATCTTAACCATGTCTGTTAGACTAAGACTTATAATCAGAAAACAAAACCAAGACGTACTGTCAGAATGTGAGACCAAGACCTACATTAACTGTACTACACTAAAACAAAGATAAAGACAAATCCGAAGATAATTTTATATTTAATTGGGCTTTTAACTAATTTGATTATATCCATGCGTACAGTCAGAAAGAAAGACCAAGATGCACTGTCAGCAAGTAAGACTAGAACCAAGAGTAACTGTACTAGACTAAGTTTAAGATGAAGACGAATTTATTAGCATTATGGTATTCTATTTAAATTTTGGCTATGTCTGTTAGACTAAGACGTATAAAAACAGGGCCAAGACGTACTGTCAGAATGTGAGACCAAGACCAGCATTAACTGTACTACACTAAAACAAAGATAAAGACAAATCCGAAGATAATTTTATATTTAATTGGGCTATTAACTAATTTGATTATATCCATGCGTACAGTCAGAAATAAAGACCAAGATGCACTGTCAGCAAGTAAGACTATGACCAAGACTAACTGTACTAGGCTAAGTTTAAGATCAAGAAGAATTTATTAACATTATTATATTTTATTTAAATCTTAACCATGTCTGATAGACTAAGACTTATAATCAGAAAACAAAACCAAGACGTACTGTCAGAATGTGAG
Source organism: Agrilus mali (assembly GCA_029378335.1). Classification (NCBI taxonomy): domain Eukaryota; kingdom Metazoa; phylum Arthropoda; class Insecta; order Coleoptera; family Buprestidae; genus Agrilus; species Agrilus mali. The sequence continues at coordinate 5,687,067 of CM055661.1, forward strand.
ACCAAGACCAGCATTAACTGTACTACACTAAAACAAAGATAAAGACAAATCCGAAGATAATTTTATATTTAATTGGACTATTAACTAATTTGATTATATCCATGCGTACAGTCAGAAATAAAGACCAAGATGCACTGTCAGCAAGTAAGACTATGACCAAGACTAACTGTACTAGGCTAAGTTTAAGATCAAGAAGAATTTATTAACATTATTATATTTTATTTAAATCTTAACCATGTCTGTTAGACTAAGACTTATAATCAGAAAACAAAACCAAGACGTACTGTCAGAATGTGAGACCAAGACCTACATTAACTGTACTACACTAAAACAAAGATAAAGACAAATCCGAAGATAATTTTATATTTAATTGGGCTTTTAACTAATTTGATTATATCCATGCGTACAGTCAGAAAGAAAGACCAAGATGCACTGTCAGCAAGTAAGACTATGACCAAGTGTAACTGTACTAGGCTAAGTTTAAGATCAAGAAGAATTTATTAACATTATTATATTTTATTTAAATCTTAACCATGTCTGTTAGACTAAGACTTATAATCAGAAAATAAAACCAAGAGGTACTGTCAGAATGTGAGACCAAGACCAGCATTAACTGTACTACACTAAAACAAAGATAAAGACAAATCCGAAGATAATTTTATATTTAATTGAACTATTAACTAATTTGATTATATCCATGCGTACAGTCAGAAAGAAAGACCAAGATGCACTGTCAGCAAGTAAGACTATGACCAAGAGTAACTGTACTAGGCTAAGTTTAAGATCAAGAAGAATTTATTAACATTATTATATTTTATTTAAATCTTAACCATGTCTGTTAGACTAAGACTTATAATCAGAAAACAAAACCAAGACGTACTGTCAGAATGTGAGACCAAGACCTACATTAACTGTACTACACTAAAACAAAGATAAAGACAAATCCGAAGATAATTTTATATTTAATTGGGCTATTAACTAATTTGATTATATCCATGCGTACAGTCAGAAAGAAAGACCAAGATGCACTGTCAGCAAGTAAGACTATGACCAAGTGTAACTGTACTAAACTAAGTTTAAGATCAAGAAGAATTTATTAGCATTTTTATATTTTATTTAAATCTTAACCATGTCTGTTAGACTAAGACTTATAATCAGAAAATAAAACCAAGAGGTACTGTCAGAATGTGAGACCAAGACCAGCATTAACTGTACTACACTAAAACAAAGATAAAGACAAATCCGAAGATAATTTTATATTTAATTGGACTATTAACTAATTTGATTATATCCATGCGTACAGTCAGAAATAAAGACCAAGATGCACTGTCAGCAAGTAAGACTATGACCAAGACTAACTGTACTAGGCTAAGTTTAAGATCAAGAAGAATTTATTAACATTATTATATTTTATTTAAATCTTAACCATGTCTGTTAGACTAAGACTTATAATCAGAAAACAAAACCAAGACGTACTGTCAGAATGTGAGACCAAGACCAGCATTAACTGTACTACACTAAAACAAAGATAAAGACAAATCCGAAGATAATTTTATATTTAATTGGACTATTAACTAATTTGATTATATCCATGCGTACAGTCAGAAATAAAGACCAAGATGCACTGTCAGCAAGTAAGACTATGACCAAGACTAACTGTACTAGGCTAAGTTTAAGATCAAGAAGAATTTATTAACATTATTATATTTTATTTAAATCTTAACCATGTCTGTTAGACTAAGACTTATAATCAGAAAACAAAACCAAGACGTACTGTCAGAATGTGAGACCAAGACCTACATTAACTGTACTACACTAAAACAAAGATAAAGACAAATCCGAAGATAATTTTATATTTAATTGGGCTATTAACTAATTTGATTATATCCATGCGTACAGTCAGAAAGAAAGACCAAGATGCACTGTCAGCAAGTAAGACTAGAACCAAGAGTAACTGTACTAGACTAAGTTTAAGATGAAGACGATTTTATTAACATTATGGTATTCTATTTAAATTTTGGCTATGTCTGTTAGACTAAGACGTATAAAAACAGGGCCAAGACGTACTGTCAGAATGTAAGACTAAGATCACCATTAACTGTGCTCGGCTAAAACCAAAATAAAGGCAAATGCACTATGCTAGAATGAGACCAAGTTTAAAACAAATGTACTGATAACATTTCAAGGTGTCCATGTCCATTAAAACAAGGCGAACAGTCAGAATACAAGACTACTGTCAGAAAGCGAGACCAAGACTAAGACTACCTGTTCTAAACCAATACCAAAATCAAGAAAAATCTTGTATAAGTATTTTATTTAATTATGGTCTTAACCAAAATCAAGATGTATGTCTTCTGACAGAAATGAAGACCAATTATAACTGTGCTAGATTAAGACCAACATCAAGACGAATCTGATAGAAATCTTCAATTTTATCCAGTTCTTAATCATGTTGATCACACCTAGTCGTAATGATAGAAAACAAGACTAAGATCACGACTAACTGTGTTAGACAAATCTACTGATAACACTTTATTTAATTGCGTTTTTGGTAATGTCAATTAGAGCAATACATTTAGTCAGAAAACAATACCAAGACCAACATTAACTGTGCTTGACTAGGCTCAAGATGAAGATAAATCTACTGCTGAAAACAAGGCCAATACATACTGTCAGAATGTAAGACTATATTAACGTGCTAGACCAAGACTAATGTTAAGACAAATCTACTGACAATATTTCATTTAATTTGGCTTGTCGGTTGTCGATTAAACCAAGACGTAGGTAGTCCCAAAAAGTAAACGGTAATCTTCTTAATTTGCCCATCAAAATCCCACAATATTGTTAAATTGATTTCAGAGACAATGCACCTTTAACGTAACGGAGGTCATTACACTTCGTATTAAAACCGTGATCATCGAAGCACTACTATATAATTAAAACTCATTTCGTCATTTGACAGAATCAATTGCCGTGGCATAAAATCCTGTAATTGTTATGTACCACAAAGCAGCTAATAGAAGTTATTTCTTTTTTTTGTAAAGAATTGTTAGTCTTACCAGATCGAATTGTAACGATTTTTCCCGTAACTAAGATCTAATATCGATACGCAAAATTTTTTGACTGAAAGTTGGCGATGAACTAACAAAACTTGGATGTAACTTATTTCTATTTCATTTTCTATAATGCAAGTGAGTTCAATGTGATGTGGTCATTAGGGGAGGTACTTCTCAAATGAGTACTTAGGGGATGTTCATAAAATACGTCACGCTAAAATTAGCTTTTTTTAACCCTCCCCCCCCCCGGTTGTCACGTTGTGCGACACTTTCTGTGATCCCTCTGTAAATATTACGTCACAAAAACTAACCCCCCCCACCAGAACATGATAAATTTTGATTGATAATTCACAAATTTTGATAGTCAAAAATATTTATTTTATTTTCATAATTAAATTTAAATAAATTAATAAATATCTTTTCTAACGAAAAAATAAATAATATTTCTATTATATTATATTAAAAGTCGAAGGATTCTGTAAAAATTCAGTAAAATTCTGCTAATTCTTATTATAGGAGGTCAGAAATAAAAACAAAGAGATACCTCTTTCAAAAAAATGTTCTTTATCTTAACTCTGTTTCTACAATTTAATTTACTATTTGTTTTGAAGGCAAACTTTATTATGCTGTTAAGCAATGGAATTTTAAAAGCCACAAAATCACATCGAAATGCAAATTAGTTCTACTCAAATTAAAAAAAAAAATGTTAAGTAGGTACAGTACTCGCGCATTAACATGGCACAAATAGAAAATAATAAAAAAAGAATAACACCTATCAGTTAATCAATTTGTACATTGGGGACGTTTATTAATCTGTCTGACATAATTTTCTTTTAAATTGGTCTCCTCCCTAACCTTAAGTGAGATTTTTTAGATGTAATACCCCCCCCCGCATCCCCCAAATGTGATATTTGCAAATTTTTAATTATAAAAGGAATGGAAATTCTGAAAATGAAGAAGTTGGTGTGAGATGTGCAGTATATTCTTTCTCTTTTTAAACGATACTTTATAAGATTTTGCTGGATCCCTCCCTTCTTCCTATTTTGGGCTCACTTAATTGATGGAGGTCCTCATTCTTTATTTCTTTGTATTACTCAAACTGCTCAGGTGAATGAAGGGGTCCCAGTAAAAAGGTTAACGGTCTACAGCATTGTATAAAATGTTTTTAGAATAGACAATAGTATTTGTGTCACGTTAAAGCGCGAGAACTGTAGCCAGCTTTAGGGCTGCTATAATAAAAAAAAAAATATTATTAGAAAATAGCAAGAGTAATCATGAAGAAATTAACTACTTCTAATTGTTTTATAATTACGTAATTTTAATTATAATTTTCATTTAGTTTGTTTGTTGTATTAAAAATTAAATTATTTGATAACAATTTTAAAACCCAATAACTGGAGAAGGATTAAATCCCCAATAGGCTCTAGTAATTTTTGTTGAAGTTCGTCCTACTATAAATTATTAAATAAAATCATTTGTTTTTTAATTTTCACTAATTAATTGTTAATGTTATTTTTCTGTTAAATGGACTTGAATCATTTTATCTACCGGTAACATCATTTCCAACTTCTGTTACCAAAATCCTAATTTAACATTAAAAATGGTTGATGTTAGATGTTAAATAACTTCCTGCCTTCAGATGAGATTTTTTTTCACCCCCCTTTTTCCTGTTGTCTACCCGCCTAATAAATAAATGTCCCCTTTTATTTACATTGTTCACTCTGCTTACACTAGACTACGAGCATTCAAAAACCAACAGCACCAACTCTTTTAGAGGATGTCTTTAGAATAGATGATAACTTTTATGTTACGCTAAAGCGCGAGAACTATAGCTAATTGTAAGGATGCTACAATTAAAAAAAACAAAAATGCTTTTTAAACGTTGGGACATGGCAGGGGTTAAAAACATGTAGAAATGAGTTAGTTTTGAATTATTAACAATTAATTAGTTATCTTTACTGGAGCTTTATTAAGTAACATTTTCATTTGTTGTGTTTCTTGGATTAAAAATTAAATATGTTTATATAAATTTTGTAACCCCAAAAGTCTCTAGTTTTTTTTTGTTACAATTAAGAAAACTGTTTCATTAATATTTTTAATTTAATTTTTTTTTATTTATCAGTAAAAAGAATATGTTACCAACATAATAAATTCATATCTAATATTACTAAATATTTATTAATGTATTAGTATCTCATGTGGGCTTTTACATTGTTTGCAATAATGCTTAGTAAGATATTCCTGACGATTGTTTTATTTCAGCAGTCGTAATAATAACATTCATACATACGTTCGTTAATGTTAATAAGGTAAAAAATGCAACTAACGGTTACATTATCTGAAGTATTGCGTTTCTCGCCTTTGTCCCATTTGATTGTTGTGTCACGCATCCAATTGCACAGCGATTATAAATAATATCAAACAAATGCGTTGTTTGCAAATTACTGCATCTTTATCTAGTGTTTATAAAGTAAATAAATGACATATGGTAGAGTACGTAGAGAATATTTCAGGTTTATGAGCATTGACCATCGGTGACTCCGCCCATTATAACCCACTATTTAGAGGAACATACTTAGCGCTCTTGCGCACTTCGCGACTCATAAGATTTTGTAGGACCTCTAGGTAGCATATTTTGCAAGTATTACTTTAAATACTTCATTATCCTAGCTAGAGTAATATTTACTTTTGCACATCAGTCTGTACAATTTGCATCATTATTTCGAAAGTCAATCCATCATGACGTCATCCGGTTTCTGTTGTTCTATTTCCATAACCTACCTCAATTCGGTCTTTAGCAGTTCTTGAGAAATCAATTTACATGTCATAAAGGATCCTACACCCACTGCGATGTTATACACTGTTCAAACGTTGACATTCACTTGTCAAAACCATTCTAATGAGCGAACTGTAAACACATATGGAACCATTTAGCATACTGTATTACTATTACAACTAACGATAAGTTTGAATATAGAAGACCGTGCAGTATGGTACACGGTGTCCCATATACCACCGAAAGGGTGTCATCGACACCATTTTGACTTTTTTTTTTGGGCCAACGAAACGATATTGACGATCACAATTTATTAGTATTCTAAATGACCACAAATAAGAACATTCTACTTAATTTCCATAAAGTTAGTTTAAATTAAATCGCCCCTCTTTTACAAAAGAAAAATGGCAGGGTGGATTTGGTCTTTAACTTATTTCTGTTCATTTGTAATTTAAAGAACAATTTAAGTGTAACATTTTTAAAAACATTTAAATGGTAATGGTTTGGAACACCATCCCCCTCCTCCTCAATCAATCAATCAATCAATCAATCAATTTTTGCTCCATTCGTATTTCAGATATGATTGACTTTACTGTTACATGTAACGGAAAGAAAATTCGTCATAAGAGTGTTGGCACAGTGTCTGAATGTGTGACTACCTGTATATGTGTGTAAATCTATTGAGTGTGTAGACTAAAGCAACATGTGTTACCCAGTTACAATATTCGAAATTATTTTCTAAAATTAGCTTATATACAAACAAGATCGTTATTACGATGCGATGTACCAGGATATGAATTAATGCTTTGTTTTCAGTATAAACTTGCTAAATATAACAGGGAATCTGCTGGACTGTTAATTTTAGACACTTGGAGTAAAGTTGAGTGTCTTGCTAATTTTAGTGATTTTGCATTAATAACTACATTAACGCATCTATTTTATAACAAAATAAAATTCTAATTTGTTATTTATTAAGTAGGTAAGTACTTATACTGTATCTAGAGGCGGATTAAGGATTTTGAAAGGGGTTGGTCTTAAGGAATTTTTGACTTTTTTAAAATTCCAGAGTTACATTCCTATCAAATATTGCTTACATAAATGACGATTTTTTTATCTTGAAAGGCCTCTGTATGTATACAGGGTTTTTCAAGTTAATGGGGTATTAGAAGTATATGAACAAGTATAAGGAATTCAATTCTGAAACTTAGGCTTATTTGGTTATTGTTTATGCCGCTTCTTTTAAAAATATTTTCAAGTTCGATTTACATCTGGTTATACCGGAAGTCGACACCAACTTCGTTATTTTAAATATATTGGTATATTTTTTACGCTTTATCCGAATAAAACGTGTAATTCTAAGGTAAGTTTGATAACCAACTTGTACACCTATGACAATCGGTTCCTGAGTTAATTTAATTTATAGAAAAAAAGTCGCTACCGCAACCCAAATTATAAATAATCATAATATCCACAAAATGCGACTCAGACTGTTGAAATTTTTACTAGTAATAGCTGAATATTAGTGCTAACGCCTTGACAAAATTGAACTAAATAATTTATACAGGGCGTTCAAAATAAAATTCTAAAGTTTAAGAATTTCAAACACGAATAATAATTTCGTTTTTTCAAATGGCACCTACCATTTTTTATTTTTTCAATCGACTCCTTTTTTATCCTCTTTCGATTCATATAAATACTCCCTACTGTTTTATTTAAAAAAATTTGCGTAAAGTTAAAATTTTTAAAATATAGATAATTTCATTAATATTGGTGTTAGTTGTCAATTGTCCAAGGCACGCTCTTATTACGTCAAAATTAATGAAATTATCTATATTTTAAAAATTCTAAATTACTCAAAATTTTTCAAATAAGACAGTAGGGAGTATCTACATGAATCCAAAGAGGATAAAAAAAGGAATCGATCGAAAAAATAAAATATGGTAGGTCCCATTTGAAAAAACAAAGTTATTCGTGTTTGAAGTTCCTAAACTTTAGAATTTTATTTTGAACGCCCTGTATAAATGATTTAGTTCAATTTTGTCAAGGCGTTATTACTAATATTTAGCTATGACTGGTAAAAATTTCAACAGTCTGAGTCGTATTTTGTGGAAGTTATGATTTTTTTTAATTTGGATTGCTGTAGCGATTTTTTTTTCTATAAATTAAATTAACTCAGAAACTGATCGTCATAGGTGTACAAATTGATTATTAAACTTACCTTATAATTACACGTTTTATTCGAATTCAACGTAAAAAATATACCATTCCGTTTAAAATATCAAAGTTGGTGTCGACTTCCGGTATAACCGGATGTAAATCGAACTTGAAAATATTTTTAAAAGAAGCGGCATAAACAATAACCAAATGAGCCCAACTTGAAAAACCCTATATATTTACCAAATTCTTATTAAAAGTTTTTATACTTGTCACCTTCCTTAAAATTTTAAATCTATTATTATTGTTTGGCAATAACCAATGGACAAAATTACAAGAGTCTTTGGTTTTAAGACGTTAAATTACTATATTATAAAATTTTGAATTGTATTTTTTTTGTACCTATATAAGAAGTACATTACACAACTTTTAGCTATAAAAAAATACATATATTTTTCTATATTTAATTTGTCGTTGATAAAGTTAGACATTGGAGATGTTGCAATAAAAATAAATAGGTACGTCTCGACTTTTGTGTTAGCCAAATGGGCGGTTCCGAGACGAGTAATTTTTCGTAGGTATATTTTCAAGGCCCACATAGCTGCCCTGATCGTTACAAACTTTTATTTTTAATAAAAAAGTCACATGTTTCATATTATTCCACACTAGACGGATGGTTAACACATATAGTTGAACACGTCATAAATTCCCATTCTAAAAAGGAAAGAATGTATAGAAACATTAAGAAACGACTACTAACCTAACCTTACTTGTATACTTCTCTAAGTTTCACCATTTTTTGTGAAATTTTTTAAGACCCATAGAGCCATAAAGTGCATAGATGTCTTCAATAAGTTTACAAAGCACAATTATATGGTCATAAACTTTAAATTTATAGATATCAATTTTTAATGTAGATATAAAGTGTGAAATTGTGAGGTTAGGTTAGGTCAAGGAAGTTAAGGTTAGGTTTACATACATTGAGATTAAATCTGATATGAGGCTAGTTTATTATGGAGTTAGGTTCGGTTTGGTTTATGTAGAGTGGGGTTGGACTAGGTAGGGATAGGCTAGGCTTACATATGGTGAAGTTAGGTTAGGTTAGGTTAGGTTAGGTTAGGTTAGGTTAGGTTAAATTAAGTAATATAGGTTTATAAACTAAAGATTCGGAAATCAGTTGTTCTTGGTTATATATACGAAGGAAATATGATAACTGTATATGACCTACAACGAAATTGAAAGAGCAAAGAAATATAAGAGATTCAGTAGGAGGGAGAAACACGGTAAAGCAACAATGGTCAATAAATTTAATATATAGCACGGAGAATAGACAAAGTGGGGTGGAAAAATTAAACGAAATAAAAAATTCAATAAGAATACGCAACAACAAAAAATACCGGCCAAGTGCGAGTCGAACTCGCGCACCGAGAGTTCCGTACAAACCTGTATATATGTGATGTAACTAAAAATTTAAGGTTTTCGGAATTTTTCCTTTATATGTGCTATAAAACATTGCTTCATGCCAAATTTCAAGATTCTAAATCGACTGGAAGTACCCTTTAGGTTTTGATTCCCTTGCGAGTAGTTGCGAGTTTGAAAATATGCGGCTTAAATTGCTGTTTCTTTTGATTGCGTTGACATAGAAGTTTGATTTTGTTACAGCTTAAAGGTATTATAGACTTGAGTATTTGATATGAATTTTAATTTAATACCTCTACTCGTTCATAAATAAAGAGGTAGTAACTTTAAAATTATTAAAAATATTTTTATTATATGATGTAACTAAAAATTTACGGTTTTCGCAATTTTTCCTTTATCTGTGCTATAAGACGTTGCTTCGTACCAAATTTCAAGATTCTGAGTTCACGGGAAGTACCCCGTAGGTTTTGATTCGAAAATTTGCGGAAATTTGCGGCATAAACGGCTGTATCTTTTGATTGCGTTGGCTTAGAAGTTTGATTTTTTCACAGCTCCAAGGGACAATAGACCTCAGTATTTGGTATAAATTTTAGCTTGATACCTCCACGCGTTCCTGATAAAAAGGGTCTTGATAGACGGACGGACGGACGGACAACGAAGTGATCCTATAAGGGTTCCGCTTTTTCCTTTTGAGGTGCGGAACCCTAAAAACAAGTAATGAGTTAAACAGGAAAGGAGAAGATTGAAAAATGTGAAATTTGAAGAGGAATAATGAAAAGAAATTGAAATTTTAAAGGGGCTACAGAAAAAATAATAAATAACAAGGAAACGATAAGAAAGCTTGTAAGAGATGATGAATCAAAGGTAGCAAAATTAAACAAATGTATTGAAATATTGCAAAGGGGCCTATCATAAAATACTTTTCCATACAAGGGGGGGGGAGATCTTGCTGGGTGTGACAAGATATGACAAGGGGGACGGGGGGTCTACGGCAACGTCACGTTCGCCGTTCATCAAAAAAATTTACTGAATGTTTACAGAATCCTTGGATTTCTGATAAATAGAATTATTATTTATTTGTTCGTTACAAAAGATATTTATTAATTTTTATTATGAAAATATAATAAATATTTTTGACTATCAAAATTTGTGTATTTTATCAATCAAAAGTTATCATGTTCAGGGGGGTGTGTGTAGTTTTTGTAACGTAATATTTACAGAGGGGTCACATAAAGTGTGACACAGCGTGACAACCGGGGGGGGGGGGTCAAAAAAGCACATTTTAGTGTGACGTATTTTATGAACAGCCCCAAAGTGATTTACGCAATAATTCTCAAAATGGTTGATGACTAAGGGGTATTCTGAAAAATATTTGGAGGATCACAGAAAAATTCACCCCTAAGCATATTAAAACAAAATATGTAGAAAAAAATAAAATCTTCGGGGGACTAATTTTTTAAGTACTACACTAGTGAATCTTGAAATAAATAACGAACATTGATTTAGACAGTGTATTGTTCAAAACAAAATTACCATTACAAAAATTACAAAAAGAAGTTTAAAAAAAAGAGGAAATAAACTACAGATTTAGTAACAATTCTATTATTTTATTTTATTTTTAAACAAGGGAAATACATAGTATATTTAGTAGGTCCTTAATAATGTGTTAGCGTTTTATTTTTTAACGGGCCTATAGCATCTCAAAAAATCGCTGAAATTCTAGCGGCACGTCCAAGATCGACGACCTTGTAATGTGTCAAAAGTAAGAGCAGCTGAAAACCAAGGGCATTAGTTTAAAATACATCTTGTTTGCTAATACATAATAAATATAGATATGTATGTATGTATTTTTTGTTGGTGGGTATCTGTCTATACCTGCATATTTGTCTGTGTGAATAATAGTATCCGGATCGCGTATTACTTTGATCTACATTTTACTGGCGTTAACAGTTATTTAATTGAAAGAAGACTGGCCGAGCAGGACTTTGCGTATTGACCTCTTTCGAAAGTTCAGTAACTATATTAACTAGATCACTGGTACCGCATTCATATAACTACAGTAGATTTCATTTATAACGACCTTTTAGAAAATTTGGTTGACAGAGATCACCCGCTACACTACCCTAACCGTTCTCTCGCTTGCTTGAATCTTCTTCGCTTTTTTTCTGACTATTTCTCAACTCTCAAAACTAATTACAGTGGATTTCATTTATCAACGACTTCGGTTGTAACGACCTTTTGTTTTTAACGACATAACACATAAGTACCTTGAATTTTAGGGGTAATTTAAGAAGAAAATTTGGCTGTAACGACTTCGGATGTAACGTCGATTTTGGTTTTAGCGACTAATTTTAATGGACTATTAATTACAAGATGCTAGAAATCTCATACTGACTGATATTGCGACCGAGTCTAAACACAAAACTTTTTTATTTTTTCTGTACATTCACAGATAGTCAGTCAGCAGTTGTACTTAGTAATTGTTTATAAATTTTAAGGTTAATAAAGTTAAATCTAATAATCAGTTACTGGGTACTATTTAGTTGTTTTAAATGAGGGGATGATTGTGCACCTTCCCTCACTCCTCGTTGTTGTTGTTGTTGTTTAGAATACTGTAAGTGTTTCAAAATTTTATGACCATTGGCCTTAGTATGGCCAAAGACATAATTCCACCCCATTGAACTGAATGCTGAAGCATAATCCCCCACCTCTCACGAATCTCGCTCATGTCAAATCTCACATAGTATCGTCATGTGAACATTCGACACGCCTTCCCTGCGGACTATTGACGGTACGAATTATAACCTAGAGAAGTGCCATTCTTATAGGTAACCCATGGACATTGTATAGGTACCTACCATAGATATTCTATACGAAGTTACTTACATATACTCTATAAAATTTAGAATTGCATACAGTCCTAACTGTATCAATCAATCAACGACTTCGGAGCCAAATTAAGTTTCATTTCAATTTCTATAAAATTAATTTTAAGGGAATTAAGTCGAATTATTTCTATGTTCGTTTTAAACAAAAGTTAACACTCTTATCACCATTCACAAGTTCTCTGCATACAAGGGGGGGGGGGAGCGGTCGTGCTGAGTGTGACAAGATGTGACAAGGGGGGGACGGGGAGTCTACGGCAACGTGACTTTCGCCGTTCATCAAAAAATTTTACTGAATTTCTACAGAATCCTTGGACTTCTGATAAATAGAAATATTATTTATTTGTTCGTTACAAAAGATATTTATTAATTTATTTAAATTTTATCATGAAAATAAAATAAATATTTTTGACTATCAAAATTTGTGTATTATCAATCAAAATTTATCATGTTCAGGGGGAGGGGGGTGTTAAGTTTTTGTGACGTAATATTTCAGAGGGGGTCACAGAAAGTGTGACACAGCGTGACAACCGGGAGGGGGGGTCAAAAAAAATAAATTTTAGTGTGACGTATTTTATTAACAGCCCCTAGATAGATTCAGTTACACAACACATACTTTTGTGGGTTATATCGTTTTCTTATTCATCAAAAAGAGTAAATGACAGATTGCTCCTGGCGTCTTTGATTATTTCATACACATACAATCTTTAATTTTACAGGGTATATTATTTTTTTTTTTTTTTTGAAAATAACAGGATATAATTATTATTATTATTATTTATTGACACCTATACCATAATAATAATTACACCAAAGAAAACATAAATATTTTAATGATTGATTGTATCTGTTCTTGTCTGTTGTACCTACAAAGGTAAACCCATGTATAAATAAGGCATTGTATAGGTATTTTATAATAAATACATTAGTTACGTAGCGTGTCTATGACTGACGGCTGTTTAGCTACGTATTATAGTATACTTATAAAATAGCTAAAATCACTTTGTCATGCCGTTTCACGAATACGAATATTTATGGTCAGTTCCGCCACGATGAACTCTTTAATTACTTACTACATTCGTGCTCAGATAACTTTTATTATTGCAATATTGAGGTCAACAAATTAACAGTGATTGGAAATGATTATTCGCATGGGATCGTAATTATTAAGTACAGGCCAACAGAAATAGCTTGGCCCTTGCAGTGGGGACAGTCCATTCTATAGTCTTCATACTTCTATGAAGCACATAGCGTTGTATGTAAACTCGCCCCGTATTATAAGAAAAAAAGATTAAATCAGAAACTTCAACGATAGGGACAATTAATAATGATTTTCACCTAATTTTAAATTTTATTTAGTTTATAAAAGGTCGTGCAACTTTTAGCAAATACTTTTCATAATTGGTGAGACACTCTTAAAGGAAAGCGGACAAATAAAAGAAACACTTAGGAATACATATTTATTTTATAAACTTAATTAGTCAATGTTTCGTTTATTAGTTTACTATTATTATTATTATAAATATTTTAATATCAATAATAGCTGAGCTGAATACCTCGAAATATTTATTTATTTATCTATTATTTTTAAATAATGTGCGTTTATAACTGTAATTATTTAATTTAATTTCATACTTACTAAAATCAGTTTAAAAATGATTGTAGAAATAACAATACTGGGTACCTACTAAATTAACCCCATTCAAATAATATTACATATTGAAAACACAAAATGGGAATTCTGCTTCATTTAAAGTGCATTACCACTTTTCGTGTAAATATTACTAATATCATTAAGACACCCTGGGGCGAGTTTACTTGTACAATACGGGCCCGATTTGAATCACGGTACAAACACCGAGCGGTAAAATGCATCTTTTTCCTTCCGAATGCGCTTTCTTTCTATCTTTTGCGCCGTTCGCTCGAAGTCTGAGGGGCCACCTTATTTCTGTTGACCTGTAAGTATTATCAACTGAGAGAGATATAATTATATATCTACATATATAAATATTAATTATAAATAATTCCTTGTTGTACCTGAATGTATATTCATCTTGACGGAAATACCAAATCGTAATTGAATAAGCATAAGCATGTCTAATAATAATTATATGTAAATAATATTTGCCTGAATGGAAGGGTCTATGAACTTTCGAATTGATTTTTCTTTATATTTCGTAAAAATTAAATCGAATGGCAACAGATCTGACAATCGATCGGGTTCGATGATCGAAGATTACGAACCTTCTTACTAAATACACTAAAAGTGTAAATAAACGGCTGGAGCTCTTTATTTCGATGAAATAGGCCTCTTGATTATTCCAACTAATGGGAATTATAGACTGTGGTGTTGACTTTTGACGATTGGATGCTTAAGCGCGTTAAACAGCAGAGGAAGAGTGTCGCAATATTTTATGTTAAAAAATGAAAATATTTCTATATAATATATAATTTTTGGGGCAGTTGTGAACATGGCTTTATAAATATAATTTTCATTGGAATTCCCATTTAAAAGGGAATTGTTCACTTTTGCCCCATTAAAAGCCTTTATAAAGCCAGTACAAACAAGACGATTGTTAACATTTACCCCTAAGTTTTCGACTGCGTTAATAAGTGAGGGGGTAATTGTAAACTTAAGTTTTTTTGCAAAAAAACTCCGAAGTTGCATATTTAACAACAGAAATTCGCTTAAAACGAAAAAACAAATCATATAGTGGCACCAAACAAATGGCGTCTGTCTTAATTTTAGCATCAAAACAAGACGCAAAGTAGAATACCTACTCTGAAATAGGTTTTGGTACCCTTGTCATAGTAATTTAGTGTAGAAGATAGTGTTTGGCTCGTTTCTAAAAAATCTATCTCATGAAAAATAAAATAATCGATCAAGAGATTTGATGATTGATCAGAATAGACGGTTGGCGATTACCTACTTGGCCTTTTATTTATTACTAGGTCACAAATAAGTGTAGGTCAATAAATACATACATGAAAAATAAATATCCAATCGATGATTAAATAATTTCGATCCAACTGAATTACTCTGTTGTAGTAAGTGCCATTTGGAATGTGTCTGATCTTTACATTTATTAACACGTTTATTAAAGATTGAATGCAGTGGGTTATAGTAAATGTAAATGTAAATAAAAGGAACGTTTTCATTATAACGTACTTACAATAACGTTACATCAACCGAAGCTATTGTGCACGTTTATTTGCTCGGTGCACTTTTCATTGCAAACAAAAGCTTCAATGACAGGGAACTGGGTCAGTTTTTCACTTTGGCAAAGGAATTAGAAAAGTGCTTTTGAATTTGCAACAACTGCATACATTGATAACTAACCACTACAATATTGTACTTATACATTCATATGTGTATGTATTTATTTGTGAATACGTACGTACGTAGATGTTAATTGAATTGCCTTTGAATTCAATGATACAAGGGCCCGCGTGTTCAGTATCAGGTATTCATTCAGTTTGCTGATTTAAAAGAACCTTTTTGACAATGAAGGAGATTTTTATTTTTCGAAAACCTAATTATTACATACCTCCATTTTAGAAATGAAAATCAGCATGTATAGCAACCTAGCACGACAAAGTTATTTTTCCAAGTTCTGACTTGCACTATAATTTGTAGCTAATTTGTTACGAAATCCAAAAATTTGTCGCTCGTGCCGTTTAGCCATAATCAGCTGGTATGCTAGCTTGATATCAAGCTATCACTACACATAGGAAATACCGTAGGATATTACTGTAAAGACCATAATTTGTCGCCGAAAGGTGACACATTCAACGAATTTGTCGCTAGTCTTATCTCCAACTGAGAAGCAAAAAACTGCTGGAAAGCAATCAGACTATCGAAAGCTAACGTGTTGCCCAACTTGGGGGAAACAGGGAAAACTTAATTTAAAACATTTGGTTAATAAATCCGATCTCTTAAAACAAATGTAACAAAGAACTGCATGATTAATTGTTGGATGGTTTCTAGAAGTTTTTCGCTTATCAGCTGGAGATAAGACTAACGACAAATTTCGTTGAATGTGTCACCTTTCGGCGACAAATTATGGTCTTTACAGTAATAGGTATCCTATTACATTTCCTTTTCGAGATACGCTGTGTGTAGTGCTAATAGTTTGATATCAAGCTAGCATACCAGCTGATTATGGCTAAAAGGCACGAGCGACAAATTTTTGGATTTCGTAACAAATTAGCGATAAATTATAGTGCGAGTCCGAAATCGGAAAAATAACTAACTGTCGTGCTAGCTTGATATACGTAAAATCAGCTCACATCTGTAACTCTTTGAAATCAATTTAGATAAGATAATACAGTTGTGTTTCCCAGAAGCCAGACAGTGACATGACGGGCCTGCAATTTGGTTAAATTATGAAAAATAATTTTTATCGGCCTAGAATGTTTTCAAACTAAAAATTTCGGTCGTTGACAGTATATTATAAGTGCAAGTTCAATGCTTTTTTGTCAGTCATCTCAGCTAAGATCAAATGATAATGGAAGTAATTATTTGATAAGTTAATTAAAAAATAAATTATACATATTCTCGATTATTATTAGCATCTAATCTTTTAATGCATTTGCATGTAATAGATCAGTAATAAAGTTCTTAAAAAATATCCGAAAGCACGACGGGGAGGGGGGGGTATAAGATACTGCCACGCTGAAAAATTTGTTAGAATTTTTTGTAATACATTTGCGCATTTTAATTAATCACTGTTTGATCAAGTACCTAGCAAACTTTAAATTACTTACTACGAAGATTATTTAAATGTACGCCACTGTATGTTACATTCCGAGAATTAACCTTCCTCGTATCGGAGAATTTCACATCAACAGAGTTTGAACAAGGTCTATCTGACTGATTCACTGACTCATCAATCCCCAAGCTAAACCCTTAGATCTATCTATAAGGCTGAAATTTTACACAGAGGTTTATTTTACGTAGTATGTGTACAAGGAATTAGAGAGTATATTTTAAAATTCAACCCCTAAGTTTGTCAACCGATTTTATTTTTTTTTTATTTAGTAGCTTGAGTGTTTTCAATAAAAAAAAGGTAAATTCCTTTTTTATACATAAGTAAGGAAAGACAAAGTAGATTCTTTATGATCACATTTTGACACAACTCTGTATGTGTTATTCGGTTTAAAACCAGTATTTCCTTTGAGTCACATCTTCGACTTATTTTCTTCTTCAACAGGTTGCACATGAGGTAACTTTTGTAAAACCCATTCCAATTACTTTATCTAATGTCGGTTTAAGAGATTATCTGTGATATATTAATAATAGGTGTACTATCTAAGAAAGAATAGTTTTATTTTATATATGTTCCTCTAAATTTGTGGTGCGTTTTTTTTTTTTGACATCTAAATTTTTATTTAAATTTGTTTTCGACTTATGCCTTTTTTTTGTAATTTGTTTTTGACTTCCATATTTTTCTTAAGATTTGTTTTTCACTTCCAATTTTTGCTCTACCTCTACGTTTTTTATTTTTATTTTGTTTTTAACTTGTAATTCTAAATTGTTTTCTTAAAGTTAGTTATTAACTACTACATGCTTGTTTAAATATGTTATTGACTTACTATAGTTACATTTTTTCTTTTAACTTATTTTTAACTTGATTTTTTTAAATTTCTTTTTCCCACTTCTACATTTTTTTTTAATAACTTCTAATTTTGTTTGACAATATGTGGTTGTTGACATCTAATTCTTTGTTTCAGTGGACGAAATGGACCAATACTTCCACTACATAGGTGGGGGTGCTGGGGCCCTGGCGCTTACTGGCGTTGCAGCAGCTTCCGCCCTATATTTGGCCAATAGACCTACAGCTCAAAGACCTCTTTTTCCGCTAACTGCTCAGTGTGTCAATGACGAGGTAAGCAAACAAAGAATTAATATATATTTCTTGTTTAAAATCATCCCTTTTAATTGTTTACGAGGTCATTTTGAAGACATATTTTTAAAAACATTAATACATAGGTATATAGGTAATAAATACCTACTATTAAGAAAACATGAAGTTAAAGAAATATAATAAAGTAATCTGCATTAATTTCTAAAGATTTGTCGATCAACATTGTGTTAGAGATTAGAGTTAAGTCTTAGGTACCTACTGCAGAGTTCTATTGAAAATGTTATCAACATCTCTCAACCCAACCTAACCAGATCAAGTATTTATTACATAATGGCCAAGAAGTATTTTAACTTCAATATTTGACATAAAATATAAACTTTTTATTAGTCTCACAATATAAAGTTTTTTTAATATCCCATAAAAATTATATTTTTTTATATTCCAACAATATGGTGTGAGTAGTAAATAATAATTATTAAAGCAGCAACATTGATAGTGATCCATATTTATATTTCTTTTATGTACGTGCCTGTATCGAATTTTAGTGCGATTGTGTAAATTTTATGTTTTTATGTTTGCAATAAAGGAAATCGAAAACAGAATTATTTATCTACTGCCAATATTTGTATGAAATTTTCCGATAAATCGTCGATAACTTAACTGAAACAAAACTCGACCAAAATGCATTTTATTGCTTTATGGATTGTTTGTGGGACCAATTTTTTTCTAAATTTTCTGTATCACCCTCGTCCAAATTTTTCTTTCTATACTAATATTATAAAGAGGAAAACTTTGTTTGTTTAGTTCTAATGAATAGGCTCAAAAACTACTGGACCGTTTTTAAAAATTCTTTCACCATTCGAAAGCTACATTATCCACGAGTAACATAGGCTAAATTTTATTTTGGAAAAAAATAGGGTTCCGTAAGATATTTGGGTTTTTCGGACAAAACTGTAAAAAATCAACCAGAAAAGTTACTTATTTTGCGTACGCTGCCTAAACTATAAAAGATAGAACCGTAAAATGTTCTAATTTATTGTAGATCTTATAAATATCTACAAAAAAAGTCCGCGACACACTATACCTATCTATGTCGAATGAGGCACAACAACCATTTTTTTATTTAAAAATCTTGAATTTTTTTGGACTACATTTAAACGCTTTTATTTTACTTATGCTATTCATCCTTATCAAAATAAATTATTTCATCACT
This sequence comes from Agrilus mali, assembly GCA_029378335.1. Taxonomy (NCBI): domain Eukaryota; kingdom Metazoa; phylum Arthropoda; class Insecta; order Coleoptera; family Buprestidae; genus Agrilus; species Agrilus mali. Next base: position 5,706,437 of record CM055661.1, read on the forward strand.
AAGTACAGTTTATATAGATAATATTTGGTCTTTGAATTATTAAAATTGGACATTTGGTTTTGAAGTTATGGCGAAATTAAAATATTGCGATTTCTGCTGCACGGGCCGTTGCGAAGTGAGCGTCACCAAGGCGGGGGTGCGCGTGCGGGAGGGGAGTCAGCTAGTATTCTATAAAATTAGAGTCTTCTCAAAAGCATTTGGGGACTATTAAAAATTGAAATTTACAAAAAAAAAAGGTTTTGTAAAAGACTTTTCTATAATTATCTACTGTGACTTTACCATCTCTAAAAATGATATCCTTTTATAAAAAACCAATATCAATTACCAATACGATGATCGCTTTACGATGGATGGCCCAAATTCGCCAGCAGAAAGCAACAAGAAATTGTATCTAGGCATATCATATATGTAATAAGAAGAAATTTCTGCTGGTGTCAAAGAATCTAGGTCGAATGGAAAAATGTTGCTGTAACAGTACACATAACACGTTGGTGTTTTATAAGAAGCATCTTCATCGATTATGTTTTCAATATCGTCACCTACATATTTGCTGAGGTTAACAACTAACAATAACGAGTGTAAAACTCGAGACGATTGATCATTGGTATATTCTTAACAGAAAAAAATTATTGGTGCAATGTATCTTTGAAAGAAGCCACTAGTACTCATAATAGGGGATAATAACAGATAATACACAAAATTTTGGTTATTATTTAAGTTAAATACAATTTGGAGATTGTATTTAACTTACAAAACAAAATGTCGAAGGAGCCAGTGGCGGATTTACCTAGAGCTAGAGCCTACGGCGGCAGATTTTAGGGGGCGGCAAACTTTGCTCAAAAATGTTTTTGTCTTATACCCGGAAAAAACCGAGGCTCAAAAAATCAATTAAAATTACAATATTTTAGTGCTATACAGTAACGTCTGTATATGAAAAATTACTAAACGCTTATTTATAAAATATACTATTGTGATTTTGAATTTTTAAAATATTCCAATAGCGTTTAAGTATTATATTTTAATTTAATATTTTTACCTATTTTTTAAATCAATTATTGCCATAATTATTTCTTTAGATCCACCCAAATTATTCAATTAATGTGTAATATGTTTCACCACTTAAATATATCTATTCGAAGAGAAATGGTATCCGAAAAAAAAATTGCTTAAAAATAACAATAACAAATATTATATAGATATGCAGGGTTATTCACGCTATACGGCACGGAATATTATGGCCAAAATATGAAAATTTCAAAAACTTTAACTTTTGGGCTATATAGGGGTCTATTATGGTTACCTTTTAAAATTATTTTCATATTATACAGGGTGTTCCAAATGCCCTAAAAGTATCAAAGTTATCTTTTTTTAAACAGAACCCCCTGTATATTATTGCATTTATGGATTCTTCGATCAAAATAAGTGTTTGTTTTGATAAGGTTTATAACACCTAAACCTTAAGGTTTTTTAAATAATTTGAATTTTATCAAAATCTAACCTAATTTTCATGAGAACTATTTAAGTGAAATTTACAATGAAGTGTAACAATAGATCATATTTTATATCCCAATTATAATAAACTCGTCATCTTATACAGGGTGTCCAAAAATTAATACTACTTAAGTAAGAACTTTAATGGGTTGTAACTTGATTAATTTAAATGGAACGCCATATTTTTTTACATTTCAGGAGATGTATTTTTTTATTACCTATCGATTGGTATAAGGGTGCCCATAAGCTAAGTCTTCGCGTTTTCTCAGGAAACGCTAAATAATTGTTTTATGGGCCATTTGGAATTTTTCAATTAAATGTTTTAAATCATAAATAAATAAATAAATATATTAACCAATTAAGTATAACATAATACAAATAAAATATTTACAATAGGTGTTCGAAATGTCGACCATCGTTTTCCAGACACTTGTAAATTCTTTTTTCGAAACCACTGCTAACATTGGATAACATTTGAGGGGTAACACTTTCAAAAGCGTCTCTTATGCGCATTTTCATATTTTGTGGAGTTGTCGGAGGCGTATTATAGACAATTCCTTTTATGTATCCCCATAAAAAGAAATCTATTGGTGTTAAGTCCGGGGATCTGGGGGGCCAATTTTTAAATCCGCTTCTTCCAATCCACCTATTTTGAAAGTGGGCATTTAAAAATTGCCGAACCTCACGGTGATAATGAGGCGGAGCTCCATCCAGTTGAAGCCACATGGTACCTACTTCTAATATTAAAAGGCACTTCTTCCAATAATATTGGAAGTTGGTGTAAAAGAAATTCTAGAAACATCATACCATTTAATGGTCCTTCAAAAAAATACGGACCAACTAAATACGGGCCCAGTTTTCCACCCCATACATTAACGGACCACCTATTCTGATTTCTCATTACTCTGTATTTATGCGGATTCGAATCAGAATAGTAGTAAAAGTTAAGTCTATTCATGAGACCATTATTATGAAAAGTACAATCATCACTAAATAACACTCTATCGAAAAAAATTTCATTTTCTGACACTTTATCCAACACCCACATGCAAAATTCAGTTCGGTTATCAAAATCATTTCCGTAAAGTTCTCGACAAAGCTGGATTTTATAAGGATAAAAACCATGCTTTTTAAGAATTCTTGAAATACTTGGTTGGCTAATGTTCGTATTTTTGGAAATCTGATTTTGACTAATATTGGGATTTTCGATAACTGAACCAACTACCATAAAAACACTTTCTTCATCTTCAGTGACTGATTTTCCTGTAATGGGTTTTTTATAAGTGATATTTCCGCTTTCCTGAAATTGTTTTAATAATTTTTCAAAAACGGCTGGCTTAGGATGTTTTCTTTCGGGAAATCTTTGAGCATAAACTCGAGAAGCCAATAAACAATTCTTATAACATTCCCGAAGGATAAAAATCATATCAATACGCTCCTCTTTCGAATAAATTTTCATTTTGAATAAGCAACACTTCAATAATAAATATTAACATCTGACAATAAACACCAAAGGCAACTAGATACATTGGAACTTATTTAAAAAACTCCAAATGGCGCATAAAACAATTATTTAGCGTTTCCTGAGAAAACGCGAAGACTTAGCTTATGGACACCCTTATACCAATCGATAGGTAATAAAAAAATACATCTCATGAAATGTAAAAAAATTAATCAAGTTACAACCCCTTAAAGTTCATACTTAAGTAGTATTAATTTTTGGACACCCTGTATAAGATGACGAGTTTATTATAATTGGGATATAAAATATGATCTATTGTTACACTTCATTGTAAATTTCGCTTACATAACTTAAATAGTTCTTAAGTACTTGAAACATGAAAATTAGGTTAGATTTTGATAAAATTCAAATTATTTAAAAAACCTTAAGGTTTAGGTGTTATAAACCTCATCAAAACAAACATTTATTTTGATCGAAGAATCCATAAATGCAATAATATACAGGGAGTTCCATTGAAAAAAACATAACTTTGATACTTTTAGGGCAGTTGGAACACCCTGTATAATATGAAAATAATTTTAAAAGGTAGCCAAAATAGACCCCTATATAGCCCAAAAGTTAAAGTTTTTGAAATTTTCATATTTTGGCCATAATATTCCGTGCCGTATAGCGTGAATAACCCTGTATATGTGGAAAATTAATACTTTTGTATTGATATTTCTGATGATATTATTAACAACCTGTTTGAGTGTACCTAGAATAAAAATTTAATAAATTTACACCTAAAAAATTGCATATTGTTGCACAGAATTTTATAAATATTATTCAAACTGATTTAATTAATTTAAAATTGAATTAAAATAAAGCTCAAGAATCTGCTGATCCAGCCCTTAGACAGTTTGCGTTAGCAACATCAGTTGAAACGTATCGATAAGGCACGTATCATTTGAAAAGGTTGACAATTTTGTTAACATTGTTATGTTACTCATGCGGTTACTAATTGTAAGTGAAATTGAAACGTTAAAGGGATTATAGGAAAGTACGCAGAATACAAACAAAAGATTTAGCTAGAATTATTAAAAAAAAATATTTACACAGTAGAATAAATGGATAGGTAAAAGGATAGAATAGAAATAGAATTATAATAAAAGCATATTTACACAATAACAATACAGACAATAATAAAATTCAAATATTTGTGGCTAGCTTTTGTAGCCACAAAATCGATACATTTTTTGAACTTTGCTTTGCTTTGCTTTGCTTTGCTCTCTTTATCAGTAGATAGGGTCATTGGCTGTGAAATCGATTCCGAAATGTTGTAACGAGAAAATCGTTGCGAATATACCTACCTAGGTATATGTGCGATGTCAAGTGATATTTAACGGTAAAATAAATTTAGTCGTGTGTGTAAACCATAAAACAATGACAGCATGTGATAATACGTTACATTGTTAGCGCCCACCAACTGAACACAATTGATTCGTTTCTAAAAGCTCACTGATCCGATAATTCACTGGAGTGGGAAGAAAATAAATTTTCATCGTTTGTGCCAGAAAACTGAAACTTGTTATTGCCGGTTGCTACTATCAGTTTTATGTATTTAATATTTTTAACAGTAGAGAAGGAATTTGCGGTAGAGGTAGTTCAGTAACTTGTGATTTACGAGCTGCGGTTGCGCAGGGACAAAAGCTCCGCCCCGTTATTTGACAGCTGTCATTTCTAGATTCTAAAAACATTAGCAAACGAAATACTTCTACAAACCCTTACAGAATTATATGCACCTCCTATAGATACAGAGGGAGGTAAAAAATATGATATTAACAACAATAAACAACTAAGACAGTATCGTTTTAATTAATGTTATTGTATGATATAATTTAATAATAAATAAACAATTCTGTAGTAATAATAAATAATATTGCGCTAAATTAACTATAACAGTGGGAAGAAAATGAATTTTATCCTTTGTACCAGCAAACTGAAACTTATTATTGCCGGTTGCTACTATCAGTTTTTTTAATTATTTTTAACAGCAGATATATCAGCACAAAAGGAATTTGTGGTAGAGGTAGTTCAGTATCTTATGACCTACGAGCTGCGGTTGCGCAGGGACAAAAGATGCGCCCCATTCTTTGACAGCTGTCATTTCTAGATTCTAAAAACATCAGCTAACGAAATACTTTTACAAACCCTTACAGAATTATATGCACCTCCTATAAATACAGAGGGTGGTAAAAAATATGATATTAACAAAAATAAACTACTAAAACAGTATCGTTTTAATTAATGTTATTGTATGATATAATTTAATAACAATAAACAATTCTGTAGTAATAATAAATAATATTGTGCTAAATTAACTATAACAGTGGGAAGAAAATACATTTTTATCGTTTGTACCATAAACTGACACTTGTTATTGCCGGTTGCTACTATCGGTTTTATTTATTATTTTTAACAGCAGATATATCAGCACAGAGGGAATTTGTGGTAGAGGTAGTTCAGTATCTTGTGACCTACGAGCTGCGGTTGCGCAGGGACAAAAGCTCCGCCCCATTCTTTGACAGCTGTCATTTCTAGATTCTAAAAACATTGACCCACTTACGTTACTTTAATGCACCTCCTATAACGACAGAGGAAGTTAAAAAATATGATATTAACAAAAATAAACAACTAAGAGCCTATCGTTTTAATTTTTCTAATTGCATGGTATAATTTAATAACAATAAACAATTCTATAGTAATAATAAATAATATTGTGCTAAATTAACTACTATAACAATGTCTCTAAAACTTGAATTTTAGGTAAATTACGTATAACTTTTCCTAGCTGTAGGTAATTGCAACAAAAAACTATCCCTTTTTCAATATTAAGGGGTTGAAAAGCTGCTTTAAGCCACAGAACTTTATCACAAAAGCTTGTACAAACAGCTCGTGTTTTTACCCTCTTAGGGTTGTTATTTATAACAAACAGTGTGGCTCTTTTGCTTTGAGGTTCGTAAATTATTTTCCAGAAATACAGAGGCACTGGTACAGCGTGTACATTTTGTTTGTTGTACAAATAAATATTGACATTATTGAATTTTGTAATACCGTACGTGCCAGTGTACACAATTATGTGGTCGAACGTTGTTGAGTTCTTAACGAAATCCCTGATGCTGCTTTCCAACACTTTCCAGTTTGCAGCATTATACTGCTGCCATTGTGGGGCAGCATTGTAATAGTTGTGGGTGAGTCGTTGTTCTGCAGGGTGGGTGAAATCGCTCTTTGGTGTCAAGTGACCTCTCGCAAAGTACATGTTTCCGTCACCAATAAAACTTTTGTCGGTAGGTGGAAGTCGTAATAATTTGTTGACGGTTTGTCTCTGGGTTTCTATCGTGTACAGTTTGTCTATCTTGGAGCTTGGTAACATGATTCTAAAAGTACCAGTGCTGTACCACCCTGGTCTCTCTGTGGGGTAAGTGGTAACTGATTTGTGAAGAATCGATTTAGTGTACAAAGGAAGGCGGGTGTTGTTGTCATAACAAGATTCGATACGGTCTAAAAAAACATCCCCTATTCGAAAACCAATTAAAATGGTCAATTGACAATCACCTGGTACAATTTCAGCCCTTGGTGCTGGGGGACGAGAATTTTGACACATTATATCTTTAATATCTTCGTACTGTTGGTCATCATCACTCACAAACTTGTTGTTCAGACACAATATTCTTTTTGTAACTGTGTTGATGTCGGTTTTATTAACTGGACATACCACATTTACCACTTCTTTTTCCCTGAAGATCATGCTGCCACCCTCTACTTCAACACTAACCGATCCTTCTGTCAATCTGCTACCATACTTATTACCACCACCATAATAAAAAAGTGGTAAATCGTTAGTAGATCCTAATGATGATATTGAAACAGTGCAATCCTTTGATTTCACTAAATGTTTAGTGGAGTAAACAGACGATATTATAACAAAAAAAATAATTTCGCGTAACATTATCGTTGCAGCAATGACATTAATAATGTGTGAATAAGTAAGACAAATATTTTTGTTTGTTTAAGTGGGAGAGTAGGTACACAGGTATTTCACATGATTCACAAATCAAGGTCACGATAACTTGGAAACTGGTGATAAAATTTTCATAAAAGTTGCAAACAATATTTATTCTGTTTATACAGAGTGATCAGTAAAATTTAAATATGAGTAAATCTCACTAAGGGGGCAGTATAAGTCTACATTAACATAGAAACATCACAACTCAATATTGGGCCTCTCTTGAGCAACTATTTTAATTAAGAATTTGAACTCTTGAACGAATGATGTAGAAAAATCTCATCAAATCTTATTTAAAGTGAGGGCGGTCATTGGAAATCTAGTGTTAACGTGCTAATTCAAAAAAATGTGACAATTTCCACCTCTCTTTTAGTTAAAGATGCATTTTGGAGTTAATCTCGTATGAGAAGGGGTAGAAGATCCTACCATATCTTTACAAATCCCACTAAGGGGGAGGGAAAAAAATCGAGAAATTGTTATAATTTAATGTAATGAAAAGGAGACTCACCACATCTCGTCAAATCTGGTTAAGGAGAAGAAAGGAGTTCAAGTTAAAAGAAAAACACTCAACTTACCTTCAAATGTTAGGGAGTCGTTAAAAATTTCTTAACTCAAGAACTTGCTAAAGTTTTCTCTCTTCTTTCAATTAGAAACTCGCTTCAGAGATAATTTTGTACAAGAAGAGGAGGGTAACCACAATATCTTGCCAAATCTCACGAAGAGGTAAGGGAAAAAATTCAAATTGAACGAGAAACACTTAAAATCATCATTGAACAACCCCCGAGAAACTAAATTACTTAAGAAATCCAGTTATTACTGGAAGGAATCCAGAAAAACCGTATCTAATGTGAGGGCGTCATTGAAAATCTTTCATCAGCCTCTTAACTCAAATTGTCATTATTACACTCCCTCTTCTAATTTAAAACTTATGTTAGAGTTACCCTCATATGGAGAGGAAGAAGGGAACCCATCATATCTTGTCAATTCTCGCTAAGAGGATGGAAAGTGTCTCCAAGTTAAAAGAAAAACACTAAACGTTATTATTGTAAAATCTTTGATCAGCTAATTTAATTGATAAATTCAACTATTACTGGAAGGAATTTAGAAAACACTTGTTCAAATGTTAGGGAGTCGTTGAAAATTTCTTAACTTAAGAACTTGTTAAAGTTTTCTCTCTTCTTTCAATTAGAAACTCGCTTTGGTGATAATTTAGTACAAGAGGACGAAGAGGTAAGAAAAAAAGTTTAAAATGAACGAGAAACACTTAAAATCATCATTGAACAACCCCCGAGACACTAAATTACTTAAGAAATCCAGTTATTGCTGGAAGGAATCCAGAAAAACCGTATCTAATGTGAGGGCGTCATTGAAAATCTTTCATCAGCCTCTTAACTCAAAATTGTCATTATTACACTCCCTCTTCTAATTTAAAAGTTATGTTAGAGTTAACCTCATATTGAGAGGAGGAAGGGAACCCATAATATCTTGTCAATTCTTACTAAGAGGGTGGGAAGTGTCTCCAAGTTAAAAGAAAAACACGAAACGTTATTATTGGAAAATCTTTGATCAGCTAATTGAATTGAGAAATTTAACTATTACTGGAAGGAATTTAGAAAACAGTTGTTCAAATGTAAAGGGGTCGTTGAAAATGTCTTATCTCAAGAACTTCTTATACGTAGTTTCCTCTCCTCTTTCAATTAAAAACTCGCTTTAGAGATAATTTTGTACAAGAAGAAAAGGGTAACCACAATATCTTGCCAAATCTCACGAAGAGGTAAGGGAAAAAATTCAAATTGAACGAGAAACCATATCTCACCTAATTTCTCTAAGGGAAAGAAAGGGGTCTAAATAAGAAAAAATAAAAGAAACTTTTGACGTAATAACCTAATAGACGTCCCCCATGATGTCGAGATCAAAATCACAAAAATTATTTAAAAGAGTTATGTTAGAGAAACTTACCCAGCTACAAACAATTTAATCAACCCTTGTTTTTTTTTTTTTTTTTTGTGGTATATTAGTTAATTAATTGTTGACGTAATTTTAGTAGGGCTTGTTTTTTTTCAAGAATTTATACTTCCTCAAGTGGTTAAGATACCTATAATAAATATTTAACGAAAAGGGGACTTCTATCGGTAGTAGGTTCCTACCCCTAAACGTAATGACATTCAAAATAATTATTTTTTGTTCTACCTACATATCATATTAGAAACAATTTGTTTTTTCTTTGTTATTATTCGTTTAATTTATTTTTTTTACCTGTAATAATAAAATTCTTTCTAAAATCCCGCATGGTGACACACTTTCGACTTCGTCATCGATTTAATGGAACGGAACTTATAACTTCTTATGGTAATATTACTGTACTGTAGTAGTACAGTAGTGGATTGCGGTTGTGGCACCACCTAGATATGCTAAATTTTACCTGTGAATACTTAACACTACGCATACGTATGGATACAAAGATATTTTTACACAAGTGCCTGCTAAACATGTGCAAGATGTAACGTTACCCGCGTTTTGTGTTACCATCATCCATCCGATTAGCATAATTGGCATTATAACGTACATGCGTAAGAAAATCCGTTAGAGATATCTATTCTCTATTGCGAACATTTAAAAACATTTAATATCTTAAGTATGAATAAATAATCAGGGATCTTATTGACATCGAAGACGGTAATTTAAATTAGCCAACAACACCGACGTTTCGTCTATCGATATGGGCCATCATCAGGTCAAAATGTTTTAAAGTCGAAACGTAACAAGCAATGACCAGAAAAGGATTCACCCCCTAATTACAACACGATTTTTCGTGAACATGAAAAATAACATTATTTTTCTTTGGCAGGGCTAAAAAGAAACAGAATTTAATTTGGCAAACAATGACGACGTTTTGTCCATTAATTAGGATCATCTTCAGGTTGAAATTGTTTTAAAGTCAGATCGTAACAAGCAATGGTAAAAAAAAAGACTCACCCCTAATTGCCACACACTTTTTTGTGAGCTTGGTGAACATCATTATTTTTCGCTGTGACTAAAAATAAATTAAATTGAATTTAGCCAACACTGACGACGTTTCGTTCGTCAATATAGTTTATCTTCAGGTTTAACATGTTTTAAACTCAGATCGTTACAAGTAATGACCAGAAAAGGATTCACCCCTAATTACAACACAGTTTTTTGTGACCATGGAAAATAACATTATTTTTCTCTGGCAGGGCTAAAAAGAAACATGATTTAATTTGGCAAACAATAACGACGTTTTGTCCATTAATTAGGATCATCTTCAGGTTGAAATTGTTTTAAAGTCAGATCGTAACAAGCAATGGTCCAAAAAAAGGCTCACCCCTAACTACCACACACTTTTTTATGATCATGGAAAATGAAATTATTTTTCTCTGAGACTAAAAACAAATTATATTGAAGTTGGCCAACAGTGACGACGTTTCGTTCGTCAATATAGTTTATCTTCAGGTTTAACATGTTTTAAACTCAGATCGTTACAAGTAATGACCAGAAAAGGATTCACCCCTAATTACAACACAGTTTTTTGTGACCATGGAAAATAACATTATTTTTCTCTGGCAGGGCTAAAAAGAAACATGATTTAATTTGGCAAACAATAACGACGTTTTGTCCATTAATTAGGATCATCTTCAGGTTGAAATTGTTTTAAAGTCAGATCGTAACAAGCAATGGCCCAAAAAAAGGCTTACCCCTAACTATCACACACTTTTTTATGATCTTGGAAAATGACATTATTTTTCTCTGTGACTAAAAACAAATTAAATTGAATTTGGCCAAGACTGACGACGTTTCGTTCGCGAATATAGTTTATCTTCAGGTTTAAACTGTTTTAAACTCAGATCGTTACCAGAAATGACCAGAAAAGGATTCACCCCTAATTACAACACAGTTTTTTGTGATCATGGAAAATAACATTATTTTTCTCTGGCAGGGCTAAAAAGAAACAGAATTTAATTTGGCAAACAATGACGACGTTTTGTCTATCAATTAGGGTCATCTTCAGGTTGAAATTGTTTTAAAGTCAGATCGTAACAAGCAGTCCAAAAAAAGGCTCACCCCTAACTACCACACACTTTTTTATGATCTTGGAAAATGACATTATTTTTCTCTGTGACTAAAAACAAATTAAATTGAATTTGGCCAACACTGACGACGTTTCGTTCGCGAATATAGTTTATCTTCAGGTTTAAACTGTTTTAAACTCAGATCGTTACAAGAAATGACCAGAAAAGGATTCACCCCTAATTACAACACAGTTTTTTGTGATCATGGAAAATAACATTATTTTTCTCTGGCAGGGCTAAAAAGAAACAGAATTTAATTTGGCAAACAATGACGACGTTTTGTCCATCAATTAGGGTCATCTTCAGGTTGAAATTGTTTTAAAGTCAGATCGTAACAAGCAATGGCCCAAAAAAAGGCTTACCCCTAACTATCACACACTTTTTTATGATCTTGGAAAATGACATTATTTTTCTCTGTGACTAAAAACAAATTAAATTGAATTTGGCCAACACTGACGACATTTCGTTCGCGAATATAGTTTATCTTCAGGTTTAAACTGTTTTAAACTCAGATCGTTACAAGAAATGACCAGAAAAGGATTCACCCCATAATTACATCACGATTTTTCGTGAACATGAAAAATAACATTATTTTTCTTTGGCAGGGCTAAAAAGAAACAGAATTTAATTTGGCAAACAATGACGACGTTTTGTCCATCAATTAGGGTCATCTTCAGGTTGAAATTGTTTTAAAGTCAGATCGTAACAAGCAATGGTCCAAAAAAAGGCTCACCCCTAACTACCACACACTTTTTTATGATCATGGAAAATGAAATTATTTTTCTCTGTGACTAAAAACAAATTATATTGAATTTGGCCAACACTGACGACGTTTCGTTCGTCAATATAGTTTATCTTCAGGTTTAAAATTTTTTAAACTCAGATCGTTACAAGCAATAACCAGAAAAAGATTCACCCCTGTTTACAACACATTTTTTTGTGAGCATGGAAGATAACATTATTTTTCTCTGGCAGGGCTAAAAAGAAACAGAATTTAATTTGGCAAACACTGACGACGTTTTGTCCATCAATTAGGGCCATTTTCAAGTTTAAAATGTTGTTAAGTCAGATCGTAACACGCAATGGCCAAGAAAAATGACTCACCCCTAATCACCACACCCTTTTTGTGATATTGGAGAACATCATTATTTTTCTCTGTGATTAAAAATAAAATAAATTAAATTTGGCCAACATTGACTACGTTTCGTTCGTCAATATAGCCCATCTTCAGGTTTATTCTAAACAAAAAAAGATCTTCAAATTTAAATTCAAGACCCCGAAACAAAAAATTTCTTATAAGGGTTTCATTAAGAAGTTGCACCCCTCCAGAATTTGGTTTTTATTTTTATTTTTTCTCAAATCTGGAAATACGTAGATACAAAAATACTTTTTACGAATATTTCGTACTAAGAGAAACACTTCTAAAAATTTTTTTGTCCGTCCTTCATTATTTTAAGGAGAATTCTATAATAGCAATGAAAAATAAAATTACTCCCTTTGTGTTTATCTTGTTAAAATTATGTATTATTTTACAAGAAAGTACCCTAAGACAACAAAAAAGGGATGAACAGTTATTGGATCATTCGTCCATTAAAATGTCTACTTTATTAAGACAACTTGAACTGAACTGAACTGAACTATCCATCCCACACTCACAATCAATTCGCCCACCCACATTTCTACGTATAGCCGGAATTCATTTGTAAAGAGTTTATTGCTAATAGTAATGTGTTGATAGTTTTACTGACAGTTGTAAATTAACATCAGTCTCGACCCATTCCAGATCGAAGTACATTAACATTTTACTGCACTGGTACCTAATCTTTTGTTTCTAAAGTAAAGGGGGTACTTAAGATATAGCCACAGGGTCGTTAGGTACTAACAACACGAGCAAGGAAAATGTATTCTTGTTACCTTTATGTAGTATAGGTACTGTAGTAGGTACCACATAAATACAGAATCTTTTTTTATTAGAGTAGAGTGGTGCGTGGCCACATTCACTGTTACTTTATCGTATATATATGTACTATTTAAAACGAATTTACAAACAACTGAAGGCTATTTTGAAGTAAGTGCCCAAAAAGGGCCCAAAAAGTCTACAATGTTAAAAAACTGTAGGAAGAGCACATAAAATTCTGCTTATTCTGAAACAATTTTTTTATTTCCCAACTCTCTCCATCCCTTTTTATTTCTAAACATTCTTCAAAACACCCTGCACTAGCCCTTCATGTCTCAGGAGGAGCCCCACTACCAACCTTTATCATTATTTCGCACCCCCTTTTACTTACTTTAGGTGTTTCATTCCCACCCGTGTTTATGGACGAACAGTCCTTAGCTAACCTACATATAGAGGGTGGAAAGTTCACTTCAGACCCTTTAGGAGTCATAGGAACGGATGGGGGATAGTTTGGGAGACAACGAAATGAAGTCAGAAGAGAAGTGAAATAATTGCCCATACAGAAAAACTTGGACCGTGTATGGAATCGAACCGGCAACCTTCTGGGTACTGTGCTGTGATCTATTCCACTAGACCACGGCGCTCAGTAGTTTTCTTTTGCTTGTTTACAGATTATAGCCATAAATGGTGGTAGACGATGAAAAATTCGTAACCTAATAGTAAAAGGCACATGATATTGACTATTAGATACATAAAGTTTGTTTTTACAAAAGGAGGCGCGTGACAAAACTTTGTCATTCCTGCTGTCACTATTGATTAGTACAAGTCACGATTTTTATGCAACTATTTATTATAAAAGTGTCCTCACACTACTTTTGTTGTCTGTTTGATATGTTAGTTGTTGGTGCCAAAAACTAAAAATATCAAATTCGACTTATTTTGATTTGATGTCTAAAGTGACCTTTGGTTAAAAGATTATGACTAACATGACGTGATCTTTTCACATGTCTATTATAACATAACCTAATAGAATAATATGGAGTGGTATGTCGAAAGTGGCATAAAAGTTTTCTATTTCAAGACCACAAGCATCGTCAATAGTTTTTGAACAATTTCCATACCGAAGACAATGAATTCTTGCGATAATTAATGTATTATAAGGTATTTGTCTGTGGTTTCTTGGAATAAGTACCTCTTTGAGAAATGAAGTACATACCTATGAGGTGCTTAATATCTAACGATCAGTTATTGCACGCGGTCTCGCCATATCCTTCCCCTTCATAGATTTAATCAAACAGGTTTCATGACCGCGTTTAGTATTTTAAGCACGAAGAGCAAACACAAATAAATGCGGCTCTTTAAGGAAATGAAATTCACTAGTAACATTCATATTTGGTGTTAGCTAGGTCAGTGTAATGCGGGTATCTTTGGCTAAAGAAAACTCCACGATAAGCAAATATGCCATAAAATCTCAGAAGAAGATTATCATCTAATATTTGCGGATATTTTATTTTAAGAAATTGTTCTTCTGCTCTTACTTTTACTTTTTGTTTCGGACCAAGATACATGTCTTCGAAAACGGGACTAAAATTGTTCATGTTTTTGTAAAATATTTTTTGAAACAAAAAAAATTAAATCCATTCTCTTTTCTGTTCAAAAGTTCGTTATAACCGAACATACAGCTCATTGAGGTCGTTATATGCACCCTTTCCAAAAATTATTTAAACCACTGAAAGTTTTTGAGTGTTCGTTATATCCGAACTTTCAAATCAAAGCAGATTTTTGTGAAACTGTCGACCTTGTTCGTTACATCCGATTTCTTGCTCCATCCATGCAAAAAAAAGGAAATTTAAAAACTTCTAGTCTTGTTCGTTATATCCGATTTTTTACCCTGTCCCCCGTTCATTACAAGCGGAATCCGCTATACTGTGACGTTTCTTTCAGTGCTTGTGGAGTTTACCTCCAACCACGTTGCTATTAATGGCCCTTTAAGATGCTTGTCTTCCATTGGCGAATGATGATGACGATGATCCCGCATTCAATAGTGAAAAGAATAGACGATGACATTTAAAGCACCTCGTGACCGTTTGGAATCGTGCCATACCACAGTTAATTATAATGTAGCCTTCCAAAGCGAAATTAATTGCTGTTATGCGTATAGGCCCGCCACAATAACAACAAAAAAATGCACATTTGATATTAAAGCTCAATCAAAAAACCCAAATGATTGAGTCACCATTAAAAACAATTCCTATAGGCAATGTTGCTTTAATAAATTACAAATTCATCATTTTTGTTATGAATTACACGACACAATGAATAAAATTGTTTGGCACTGTTTGTGTCTGCATAACGACCTTTAAGTATAATATTTTTTTATCGCCTTAAAGTATATTTAGTTTTAGAGTAAAGGTCACTTATTTAACTGTCCCATTAACTTGTTATTTGTTGTACATATGATTTTTCATGGTTTTCCGTATAATTTTCATTTTATTACCTACTCTGCAGGTGCCAATTCGTATTTTAGGGACACTTGATTGGTATGCAAATTAGTTTTTAAGTGCGTTGTTACATACGGTTCGTTCCAAAACTTTTCTCTCCTTACATCTCCTTCAAAAAAGCTCCAAACTCTTGCTTTACTCTATGACATGACGTCCCTCTTAGATTTTAAAACCCATATACTTCCAATTACCGTAATAATATATATAATAATAACAAAAATGCTTAAAATAAATATTGAAATATGTGTTAACAAGACTTAGACCACACTATAAGTCCTCAAATTAAACTAAAATATCTTTATACAAATAAAAATGTTAGAAGCTAGTATGAAAGAGGTTTCGAACACACCATAAGGCCCAAAATGATGCCAAAACTTCTTCATTTGTATGAAGAAGGTTGAGGCTTATGTCCATAAGGCTTCAAACGGACCGTAAGGCCTGAAATAAAATAAATGAGCAGGATTGAAGCTTGATAGGAGAATTGATATATGTGTGAAGAAGATTTCAAGCACATCATGAGCCCTTAATATAAATTAAAATATCTCCATACAAATGAAAATGTTGGAAGCACGTATGAAAGAGGTTTCCAACACACAATAAGTCCTTAAATAAAGCCAAAAGGTCTTCATTTATTTGAAGAATATTGAGGCTTATGTCCATAAGGCTTTGAACACAGCGTAAGACCTGAATTTAAATCAAAAGGACTTTAAATAAATGAACGGTATTCAAGCTTGTGTGAAGAGTGTCTCAAATACACCATAAGTCCATAAATTGAGCCATGAAATATTCAGATTCATTAAAAGAATTAAAATATGTGTGAAGAAGATTTCAAGCACATCATGAGTCCTTAATATAAATTAAAATATCTCCATACAAATGAAAATGTTGGAAGCATGTATGAAAGAGGTTTCGAACACACAATAAGTCCTTAAATAAAGCCAAAAGGTCTTCATTTATTTGAAGAATATTGAGGCTTGTGTCCATAAGGCTTTGAACACAGCGTAAGACCTGAATTTAAATCAAAAGGACTTTAAATAAATGAACGGTATTCAAGCTTGTGTGAAGAGTGTCTCAAATACACCATAAGTCCATAAATTGAGCCATGAAATATTCAGATTCATTAAAAGAATTAAAATATGTGTGAAGAAGATTTCAAGCACATCACGAGTCCTTAATATAAATTAAAATATCTCCATACAAATGAAAATGTTGGAAGCATGTATGAAAGAGGTTTCGAACACACAATAAGTCCTTAAATAAAGCCAAAAGGTCTTCATTTATTTGAAGAATATTGAGGCTTGTGTCCATAAGGCTTTGAACACAGCGTAAGACCTGAATTTAAATCAAAAGGACTTTAAATAAATGAACGGTATTCAAGCTTGTGCGAAGAGTGTCTCAAATACACCATAAGTCCATAAATTGAGCCATGAAATATTCAGATTCATTAAAAGAATTAAAATATGTGTGAAGAAGATTTCAAGCACATCACGAGTCCTTAATATAAATTAAAATATCTCCATACAAATGAAAATGTTGGAAGCATGTATGAAAGAGGTTTTGAACACACAATAAGTCCTTAAATAAAGCCAAAAGGTCTTCATTTATTTGAAGAATATTGAGGCTTGTGTCCATAAGGCTTTGAACACAGCGTAAGACCTGAATTTAAATCAAAAGGACTTTAAATAAATGAACGGTATTCAAGCTTGTGCGAAGAGTGTCTCAAATACACCATAAATCCATAAATTGAGCCATGAAATATTCAGATTCATTAAAAGAATTAAAATATGTGTGAAGAAGATTTCAAGCACATCACGAGTCCTTAATATAAATTAAAATATCTCCATACAAATGAAAATGTTGGAAGCACGTATGAAAGAGGTTTCGAACACACAATAAGTCCTTAAATAAAGCCAAAAGGTCTTCATTTATTTGAAGAATATTGAGGCTTGTGTCCATAAGGCTTTGAACACAGCGTAAGACCTGAATTTAAATCAAAAGGACTTTAAATAAATGAACGGTATTCAAGCTTGTGTGAAGAGTGTCTCAAATACACCATAAGTCCATAAATTGAGCCATGAAATATTCAGATTCATTAAAAGAATTAAAATATGTGTGAAGAAGATTTCAAGCACATCACGAGTCCTTAATATAAATTAAAATATCTCCATACAAATGAAAATGTTGGAAGCATGTATGAAAGAGGTTTCGAACACACAATAAGTCCTTAAATAAAGCCAAAAGGTCTTCATTTATTTGAAGAATATTGAGGCTTGTGTCCATAAGGCTTTGAACACAGCGTAAGACCTGAATTTAAATCAAAAGGACTTTAAATAAATGAACGGTATTCAAGCTTGTGTGAAGAGTGTCTCAAATACACCATAAGTCCATAAATTGAGCCATGAAATATTCAGATTCATTAAAAGAATTAAAATATGTGTGAAGAAGATTTCAAGCACATCACGAGTCCTTAATATAAATTAAAATATCTCCATACAAATGAAAATGTTGGAAGCATGTATGAAAGAGGTTTCGAACACACAATAAGTCCTTAAATAAAGCCAAAAGGTCTTCATTTATTTGAAGAATATTGAGGCTTGTGTCCATAAGGCTTTGAACACAGCGTAAGACCTGAATTTAAATCAAAAGGACTTTAAATAAATGAACGGTATTCAAGCTTGTGCGAAGAGTGTCTCAAATACACCATAAGTCCATAAATTGAGCCATGAAATATTCAGATTCATTAAAAGAATTAAAATATGTGTGAAGAAGATTTCAAGCACATCATGAGTCCTTAATATAAATTAAAATATCTCCATACAAATGAAAATGTTGGAAGCATGTATGAAAGAGGTTTCGAACACACAATAAGTCCTTAAATAAAGCCAAAAGGTCTTCATTTATTTGAAGAATATTGAGGCTTGTGTCCATAAGGCTTTGAACACAGCGTAAGACCTGAATTTAAATCAAAAGGACTTTAAATAAATGAACGGTATTCAAGCTTGTGCGAAGAGTGTCTCAAATACACCATAAGTCCATAAATTGAGCCATGAAATATTCAGATTCATTAAAAGATTAAAATATGTGTGAAGAAGATTTCAAGCACATCACGAGTCCTTAATATAAATTAAAATATCTCCATACAAATGAAAATGTTGGAAGCATGTATGAAAGAGGTTTTGAACACACAATAAGTCCTTAAATAAAGCCAAAAGGTCTTCATTTATTTGAAGAATATTGAGGCTTGTGTCCATAAGGCTTTGAACACAGCGTAAGACCTGAATTTAAATCAAAAGGACTTTAAATAAATGAACGGTATTCAAGCTTGTGTGAAGAGTGTCTCAAATACACCATAAGTCCATAAATTGAGCCATGAAATATTCAGATTCATTAAAAGAATTAAAATATGTGTGAAGAAGATTTCAAGCACATCATGAGTCCTTAATATAAATTAAAATATCTCCATACAAATGAAAATGTTGGAAGCATGTATGAAAGAGGTTTCGAACACACAATAAGTCCTTAAATAAAGCCAAAAGGTCTTCATTTATTTGAAGAATATTGAGGCTTGTGTCCATAAGGCTTTGAACACAGCGTAAGACCGGAAATTAAATCAAAAGGTCTTCAGAAAAATGAATGGTATTCAAGCTTGTGTGAAAGTGTCTCAAATACACTTTAAGTCCTTAAATTGAACCATTAAAAATTCAGATTCATAAGAAGACTTGAAATATGTATGAAGAAAATTTCAAGCACCCAATAAATCCTCAATTTAAATTAAAATATCTTCATAGAAATGAAAAAAGTAGGATTATGTGTGAAAGAGGTTTCGAGCACACCATAAGGCCTTAAATTAATTTAAAGGGTCTTCACATGGATAACGAAGTTTGAGGCTTGTGTCTAAAAGGCTCCAAACAGACCGTAAGGCCTGAAATTCAATAAAAAGGGCTTTAAATAAACGATCAGTATTAAAGCTTGTGTGAGGTATGTTTTAAGCACACCATAAGTCCTAAAATTAAACTAAAATATCTTCATACAAACGAAAACGTTATAAGTATATATGAAAGAGGATTCGAACACACCATAAAGCCTGAAATGAAATCAAAATGACTTCAAATTACTGAACAGTATTCAAGCTTGTGTGAAGAGTATTTCAAATACACTTTCAGTCCTTAAATTGAATCATAAAAACGTCAGGTTCATAAAAAGAATTGAAATATATGTGAAAAAGATTTCAAGTACACCATAAGTCCTCACTTTAAATTAAAATATCTTCATATAAATAAAAAAGGTAGGACTAAGTGTGAAAGAGGTTTCAAATACACTGTCAGTCCTTAAATTGAACCATAAAAACGTCAGGTTCATAAAAAGAATTGAAATATATGTGAAAAAGATTTCAAGTACACCATAAGTCCTCACTTTAAATTAAAATATCTTCATATAAATAAAAAAGGTAGGACTAACTGTGAAAGAGGTTTCAAATACACTGTCAGTCCTTAAATTGAACCATAAAAACGTCAGGTTTATAAAAAGAATTGAAATATATGTGAAAAAGATTTCAAGTACACCATAAGTCCTCACTTTAAATTAAAATATCTTCATATAAATAAAAAAGGTAGGACTAAGTGTGAAAGAGGTTTCAAATACACTGTCAGTCCTTAAATTGAACCATAAAAACGTCAGGTTCATAAAAGAATTGAAATATATGTGAAAAAGATTTCAAGTACACCATAAGTCCTCACTTTAAATTAAAATATCTTCATATAAATAAAAAAGGTAGGACTAAGTGTGAAAGAGGTTTCAAATACACTGTCAGTCCTTAAATTGAACCATAAAAACGTCAGGTTCATAAAAAGAATTGAAATATATGTGAAAAAGATTTCAAGTACACCATAAGTCCTCACTTTAAATTAAAATATCTTCATATAAATAAAAAAGGTAGGACTAAGTGTGAAAGAGGTTTCAAATACACTGTCAGTCCTTAAATTGAACCATAAAAACGTCAGGTTCATAAAAAGAATTGAAATATATGTGAAAAAGATTTCAAGTATATCATAAGTCCTCACTTTAAATTAAAATATCTTCATATAAATAAAAAAGGTAGGACTAAGTGTGAAAGAGGTTTCAAATACACTGTCAGTCCTTAAATTGAACCATAAAAACGTCAGGTTCATAAAAAGAATTGAAATATATGTGAAAAAGATTTCAAGTACACCATAAGTCCTCACTTTAAATTAAAATATCTTCATATAAATAAAAAAGGTAGGACTAAGTGTGAAAGAGGTTTCAAATACACTGTCAGTCCTTAAATTAAACCATAAAAACGTCAGGTTCATAAATAGAATTGAAATATATGTGAAAAAGATTTCAAGTATATCATAAGTCCTTAAATTGAACCATAAAAGCTTAAGATTCATTAAAAAAATTGAAATATGTGTGAAATAGATTTCAAACGCACCATAAGCCCTTAATCTTAATTAAAATATCTTCATGCAATTGAAGGGTAGGATTATGTGTGAAAGAGGCTTCAAACACACCATAAGACCTTTATTTATCCAAAACGTCGTTAAATGAATACAAAAAATGAAGCATGTGTTTAAAAAAGCTCGAACACATCATTGGAACTTTAATACCAAAAAGGGCTTCAAATAAAAGTATAAGTTTGAAGCTTGTGTAGATAAATCTTTGAACACACCATAAGGACTTAAACTAAACCAAAAGGATCTCAAATAAGTTCAAAGCACATAAAATACTTTGAAAGGACTTCAAGATCTTTAAAAGGGGTTTAATCAGAATGATAAAAGGCATGTTTCCATTTTGCATCTTGACTGCATATTAAAACACATGATGACACAAGCTGCAGATAAGTACTAAGTGCTATATCGCCTTCCTAATTTGACCGTAGATTTTCTCAAAATTTTGTTGTGCTATTCGCCTCTGTTCTTAAGAATCCTAGAATTTAATGTCACAGTCATAGAAGTCCCGGCATTTTAACTGCCATGACAGCAAGAGAGAATTATTTTGGGACTGCCAGCTAACAACAACAGTGGCAATATAGTAGTCAGTCATAGCACATTTTGTGCATCTAAGCAGCTGTGCACTTTTTTGTATGTGTATCATCATAATACGTTTTCTTCCTTTTTTGCATCTGCTTTCGTAGAGAAAAAGACGGCGGACATTTTCAGATAGATCCTTGTGATAATCGTTTTATGATTAGTGTAGTGAACTTTGCAGTCGATCACATCGGGATATTCTTAGGACCTCGTAGTAGCTGTTATCCCATAGGAATTCAGTCGAGAGCGATCTCGGGTCCGGACTCATTGCCAAAAAGTACCGCCAACACTAAACAACGCTCGTGTACCCTTGAATTACATAAAACCATCAAAGTGTCTCTGTAACAGTAACAGTTTAAAAAATATCGCGTATTTATTAAGTTAAATAAAATAAATGATTTTGTAAAGTGCAAGGTTAGTGTAGAATATTTTGAAGCAGAAGAGGAAGAAGAGACTTAAAATGAACCTTGTGGTGTTTTTTACGAAAATTGTGAACACCCTAAAACTGCACGGTTTGTGGATTAATAAATGAAAAACAATTACAAAGACATAAAAAAATAAATAAACAGTTTAAAGTGAACCAGTGACCTATAAATAAATTGATTGTGTATAAAGTGATTTTAAAAGGCGAATAAAATGTGCAAGTGCTGCTGTGCCAAAGTTCAGCCCATAAAAGTGCCCATCAATTTAAATAATCAGTCAGATGTGTACAAATGGAAAGTAAGATATTTTTTTTTAAATAATTTTCATTTTTTGTATTTTTTAATACTTAAAAAATAACCTAACAAAAATCCACCCACTATGCCGAAGAATAACTAAAAAGAAATAATAAAACTGCAAATAAGTGAAAAAAACTCAATATACATATTAGTTATAGTAATATTTAATTCGAAACGGAATTGAAAATAATTTTTTGTAACATCTTGTTTATTTTAAATCGGACTGTTCATCAAGGATACAATAATTGGACACACTGCAAGGAGTTTTTATGAATGTAATAAAGTTCAAAAGAAGTAAATGTTGAAGGCAAGAAGAATATTTAAATACACACAAGATATGGCCGGCCACATGGAAAAGTTTTAAAAATATTTTTTACTATCTGCTCTAATTCTTCTTTACTAAATTAAAATATTCGGTATACTGTTTTATTTTTCATAATTTTTAATTTCTTTTAATAATTGTTTATTCAGGTGGTTCAACAAGCGACACTTAAACTAATTTAAAATAAAAATTTAAATACTAAATGGAAATTAATGGGAGAGAACTAAATTAACACTCTAAGTATGAGGCAGATGAAAATTTCTAATGTCAGTTGGGTCATTCAAGATTAATTTGTTAAAATCTATAGAAACAATAAGCACATTAAATAAATTAGACTTAATTTTAAAATGATCATGTTCTACCCAGCCTAATATTTTTTTAATCATTAATTTTCCATTTAATGTTTAAGTTGTTTTGTAATTAGGTAGTTTAACTTTAGTTTTCTCCACCACCTGAAGAAGCCACAGTGTGTCGAAATAATTAACGTGGAACAATAAATTTGCAAGTCTCTGAAGTTTGTGGATCTATCATAAAACAGAAACGATAACTGACGAGAAAATAACAAAAAGCAGATATAAAAGGATACGTGGAGTGTTCATAATAATATTTAACCTTACCCCACCATACAAACGTAACTTAACCATGAAAATTCACATATCCATCTCAAAATCTTTCAACTAT
The DNA here is from genome assembly GCA_029378335.1 of Agrilus mali. Lineage (NCBI taxonomy): Eukaryota > Metazoa > Arthropoda > Insecta > Coleoptera > Buprestidae > Agrilus > Agrilus mali. The sequence goes on from CM055661.1 coordinate 5,729,693, forward strand.
TAACCTAATTCAAAAACGACAAATTAATCTTCATTCATGTGAACTGATTTTTCCGTTTTACATAAGGATAGATAATGCCATATTATGTTCCTTATTCAATATTCTCGATTTTTTTTAGTTCCCAAGAAACAGACTGTTCTACTAATTAAAACGTTTTCCAAAATTTTAATTAAAAAAAATTAAATGTTGTATTTAAATATAGTAAATGGAAATATGAACTTCTCTTTGTTTTGCTTGGAAATCTTACATTTTTTTTTTCATCGAGTCCTGAGATTGATGACTTTTCTCTCTGATCATTTTTTTATGAAAAGAAAATTCGAACTTCTCAGGAAAATATCTATATGCTTTGTTCGCTTTTACCTGTAAAATACTGATTTTTCTTTTATATTATTTTGGAAGAAAGGAAAATTCGTGTTTACCTGACAAAATTAGATTTCATTGTCATGTAATGGTTCTGATTATATTCCCTTAAGGTTTAAGGAACGTTTCAAATAGACATCGACAGCGTTGTTTCCTCTGATTATTTTTTGATGAAGGGAAAATCTGAACTTCTTAGATAAACGTATGCCTGGCTCGTTTTTACCTTAAAATTTCAGTTTCATTTATCATGTAATCTTTCTAAGTATGTTCCTTAAACACAAATATGTTTAATATTTATGACATCGTTTTCCTCGTCATTGATAAATTAAGTGAATATATGAACTTCTCAGGTAAATTCTTATATACCTGGTTTATTTTTACCTGAATAATTTTAACTTTTCTTGAATGTAATCCTTTTATTTGAACACTACAAGCACATTTCAAACAGATATTGATGACATTGTCTCCCTGACCAAAATAAGAAGTAATTAAAATCTGAACTTCTAAGATAAATATATGTATACCTGGTTCGTGTTTACCTGAGAAAACTACATATCATTGTCATGTAATAATTCTGATTATATTCCTTTAAGGTTCAACGAACGTTTCAAAGAGACATTGACGGCATTGTTTCCGTGATTATTTTTTGATGAAGGGAAAATCTGAACTTCTCAGATAAATGTATGCCTGGTTCGTTTTTACCTTAAAATTTCAGTTTTATTTATCATGTAATCCTTCTGAGTATGTTCCCAAAAAACACAAATGTGTTTAAAATTTATGACATCGTCTTCCTGGTCATTGGTAGATTAAAGGAATATATGAACTTCTCAGGTAAATTATTGTATACCTGATTTATTTTTACCTGAACAATTCAAATTTTTCTTGAATGTAATCCACTACAAGAACATTTCAAACAGATATTGATGACATTGTCTCCCTGACCAAAATAAGAAGTAATTAAATCTGAAATTCTAAGATAAATATATGTATACCTGGTTCGTGTTTACCTGAGAAAACTACATATCATTGTCATGTAATAATTCTGTTTATATTCCTTTAAGGTTCAAGGAACGTTTCAAAGAGACAATGACGGCATCGTTTCCCTGATTATTTCTTGATGAAGGAAAAATCTAAACTTTTCAGATAAATGTATGCCTGGTTCGTTTTTACCTTAAAATTTCAGTTTTATTTATCATGTAATCCTTCTGAGTATGTTCCCAAAAAACACAAATGTGTTTAAAATTTATGACATCGTCTTCCTGGTCATTGGTAGATTAAAGGAATATATGAACTTCTCAGGTAAATTATTGTATACCTGATTTATTTTTACCTGAACAATTCAAATTTTTCTTGAATGTAATCCACTACAGGAACATTTCAACAGATATTGATGACATTGTCTCTCGACCAAAATGAGAAGTAATTAAAATCTGAACTTCTAAGATAAATATATGTATACCTGGTTCGTGTTTACCTGAGAAAACTACATATCATTGTCATGTAATAATTCTGATTATATTCCTTTAAGGTTCAACGAACGTTTCAAAGAGACATTGACGGCATATCTATATGCTTTGTTCGCTTTTACCTGTAAAATACTGATTTTTCTTTTATATTATTTTGGGAGAAAGGAAAGTCTTAACTTATAAGCTAAATCTATAACTGGTTCGTGTTTACCTGACAAAATTAATTTGTTGTTGTTTCCCCTGTTTATTTTTTGATGAAGGGAAAATCTGAACTTCTCAGGTAAATGTATGCCTGGTTCGTTTTTACCTTAAAATTTCAGTTTCATTTATCATGTAATCCTTCTTAGTATGTTCCGAAAAAACACAAATGTGTTTAAAATTTATGACATCGTCTTCCTGATCATTGGTAGATTAAAGGAATGTACGAACTTCTCAGGTAAATTCTTGTATACCTGGTTTATTTTTACCTGAATAATTCAAATTTTTCTTGAATGTTATCCTTTTGGTTGTTTTACTTTAAGAAAATATAGACATCGACAACATTTGATCATCTAAACTTCTCAGGCAAATGTATACCTGGAACCTGGTTCGCTTTTACCTTAAAATTTTAGTTTTATTTATCATGTAATCCTTCTAAGTATAATATGTATTTCAAATAGACATTGATGACATTTTTTTTTCTGATCATTGGTAAATTAAAGGAATATATAAACTTGTCAGGTAAATTCTTATATACCTGGTTCATTTTTACCTGAATATTTTGAATTTCTTTTTCCTAGTCCTCCTAATTATTGTCCTTTAAGGAACACCACAAATATGTTTCACACAGACTTTACTATTTACTACAAGCTTCAATTAACATACATAAAATTTATTTATTATTTTTCAATCAATGATGATCGATACTTCTGCTAACTGTGAATGAGTAATAATTATCTATCGTTACAATTGTTGCTTTCGTAATCGCAACTTTATGTTGGTAATTAAAGTTGTGGTGCAATCGTTACCTATAGGTACCAAAAGTGCTTGCTCATTTAACAAAATTAAGAGCAAATTATACAATGTGCAATGTGCATATTGCAACTGATTCAACGACGTAGGTAGGTACTCTTTCTAGTGCAATAAAAGTTAAAATATAATTCCAATCGAAAGGAAACGAAAAAGCGAATCAATTTTAGCAGCTCCAGTTAATTTATTAAGTAGGTGTAATAGTAATATTTATAAGGATATACACATAGAAAAATTAATCACTAAATAAAATGACAAAATAATTTTACGAGGGTGTCTACACTTTCGTCCGGGCAACTAATTAAGCAATTGTCATAAGCTGCCATATAAGAAATATCTAACAATTGTATACACATTTCAATATAATATTTTATGGGAACCCTACCGTAACGAACACGTTATTTTCTCTGGAATATAAACAAAAATTAGTTTTCAGTTTATCGCATATTATAGATTTTTTTTTAATAGTGTCAGTTAGAAAAGGGAGTAAGAAGGAACCTTTACATACCATAACCTACCATTAACGTCGTCTTGCCCCGTTTAGTGAAATGTTTAACGTGATAGGTAAAACAAAGGTAAATAGTGGATTATATATCGTATTTATTTATTAAATCAGGGTTTTTACAACCACTAGGTACTACATAATCACCTATGTATTTGATCGCCGGAATAAAGTGGATATTTTAATTAGGGCAGAAAAGGATTACAGACAAATCCGTTTTACGAAATGTTAATGAAATACGTGTCGTATTAAAAAATATTTTTTTGGTGGTAAATAGGGATGAATTTCCCTTTTTATTGTTCCATTTATTTGATCACTACAATCTCCATTATCTGTTTTTTTTTTATTATTAAATCGATAATTGATATATTACTCTAAAACATTCTATTTTAATAAAAACCATAAAATTAATTACAACTAATCGAATGTGCCAAAATAGGTACGTATATGTAAAGAAATTAGACTTTTTCACTAAATGATTCGAAAATTCGCGAGGTGGCTGATTACAACTTGTGTACTCAGTTAACTCGGTTTCCTTCGTCTCTCCTTAATGGATAAAGGAAGTAAAAAAAGATCGTTTACGTTTGTAAATCTGTGATGAATTGTACTGTATTTGTTGAAGTTTTATAAACACAAAATTAAAAAAGAAAATAAAAAAAGAGCAATTTTTGAAAAACTAAAGGATTTCTTTACCTCCTTTTTTCAGAGTCATTCATACTGAGCTGAGCATATGGCAGTAAATGTGGGCGGTTCTAGAGCTACATTCCATACAGACAAACATGCGCATAATAAATTGCAATATAAAAGGGTGTATATGTTACAGTTAAAACAAGTTTTTAGTTAGAACTCGTTTTCCCTAGTTAAAACTAGTTTTTACTTAATGCCTTTGTTAAAACTAGAAATACCCAGTTAAAACTATAATTCAACACTGATATATTTGATTTTCAGATAAAACTAGTTGTCACATCGAGCTGTAGTTAAAACTAGCACTAGAAAAACCCAATTTGGGATTGAAAACAAGATATAGTTTTAAAAATATTTATTGAAAAGATCTAAGACACTGAGAACCAAATAATAATCTAACACTAAAGGAACATTTTAAGGGGAACATCGACTTAAATTAGTTGCCAAAAAGACAATATTAATTATAAGTAGGTAAATAAAATAATCAAATAAATCAACAGAACACAACCATAAAATTTCAAAAATAAACATTGTTAAAGAACATTGATTAACACACAATAAAATCTAATCAGTCAAACTTAAATTTAAAAATGGATGAGGATCTACTACGCGAACAGTTTTAACTGACTCGCTTCGGAAAAACGCGTTTTGTCTAGTAAGAACTAGTTTTAACTGATATTCGATTTGAGCATTAGTTAATTCTAGTATTAACAAATGCATAGGTACATTAAAAACTAGTTCTAACTGGGAAGAACGCGTTCTATCTAAAAACTAGTTTTAACTGCAACATATACATTTATTTTAACATCTTCTTTTTCCTATTAACTTTTTAGCACCCTCTGAATATTCTTTTAATTTCCCCTTATTCTTTAACTTTTCTATCCACAACATTTTCATTAAAGAGCTGCACGTTTAGGAATAATTATATTTTATTTGTCACTTTTCTATTTAATTATAAATACATAAGTACATATTTGTATCATTTTCTCGTGGTATTCCTTTGCAACTGTGTCAGAGCCAAATGGAGAACAAAAATAACTAGTATTTAATCAAATTCAAAAATTACATCCTGCATTTTTTATGCTTGCCAAAACCCACTAACTAGCCATCTATCGATAAGTTTAAATTCATGAAAAGCGACCCAAACCCAAACCCAAACGAAATGATATTGACAGCACCAAACGTTCATTCAAGTTAAAAATCATATATGTTTTTTTCTAACAAATGTTCCTAAGTTCAGACTGTTAATAAATTAATGTTTAGCTTTGTAGTGTTATTACGCAAGGCCGTTTTGTCAAATATACCACTTGTTAGACATTACAGAGTGTCACAACAGGTTATTTTTTGAACACGACTAGAAACTAATACGACGTTCCCTTTCCTTTTAAATGGTTTATTTTTAATACACCTCAGTGGATACTACGATGTGTTTTTTGGCAGACAAGCGAAAAATTTCGGTTCACAAAATACAAATTCGTCGGAAAATGCAAAAGTGAAAGCTGTTCGTGTATTATTTGCTTAAACTAATTAGTATCTATTATATTACTATAATTAAAGATTGTGTCGGACTCACACATGGTAGGGTTCCACAGATGCTTACTAACTTTGACCTAAAACTAAGCAAAAATGTTTTAATTAAACGTATACGTAGATACTTACTCAAATATTCGTCAACGATTTTTTATAGGCTTTTTTGAAAAAAAATGAAGAGACATAACCAAAAATACTAGTGTATGAGTATGTATCAAATTTAGAGAAACAATTAAAGGGTTTTAAAAAATAAACTATCCTAAATTATTATATTTTTGCCCACAGTGCAGGAGACCTAATTAAAATATCAAAATCCTCAGCTCAATGCAATAATTAAAAAAAACAAAAATACTAATTCGTATTTATGTTTGTTAATCTTCCAGGTATTTAATCTTCACTATTATAGGAATAAAAAAATAAAAAAGAGACTCATCCCTAAACCGCCACCAAAATTTTTTCAGAATGGGTCTAAATTCCTTTTTTATTTTTTCATTTATTAGATTTTTTACTCTGATTGATATGATTATTACGATACCGATTGCTTAGTGAGTATACTATAGTTCGAGTTATTTAAATTAGCGCCTCAGATCATAAAACTGCCAACAATTCTACGCCACTGTTTATTAATAGGTAAATTAGTTATGATATTATGACACCCTTAAAAGGAAACCTTGTTTTCTAAATCTCTGGAATGTTTATCACTTTACATGATCCAATCAATAATTGTGTACGTTGTGTAGTGGGTAAACTGTCATTTCAGGCATGCAAAGTAGTGGCTCAAGTTATAAAACAGTCAAAGACTCACCGCCCTTATTTATGACAATTATGATAATTAAAACATTTATATTACAATGAAATATGTTTTGTAAATCTTCTGAAAGTTTTATTATAACAGTCGCCACTTTACAAGATCCTGACTATAGTCTAACAAAAAATCACGTAGTGGCGCCTCAAGCAATAAAATAACAGCATGTAGTTATGATACTATCATAATCTGAACTATAAGATATGTACATACATTGTCCAGTGTGTGGACAATAATGTGAGTCATATAAAGTGGTAAATTAAGCCATAAAAGTGTCAACAACTAACTGCATTTGTTTTATAAATCTCTTGTTGGATGTTATATTATCAATGTTGTCACTTTACATTACCCAGACTATAGATAAATGCACTGTCCAGTGAGTAGACTATTGTCTAAATCATGTAAAGTGTCACTTCCAGCAATAAAACGGCCATAAAACAAGTGACAGACCTTCTTTATGCCTAAATGATGTTATTATGTTATTGTGATCTAAACTACTATATTGTTCGGTAAGTGGCCAATAGTCTGAGTCATATAAAGTGGTAAATTAAGCCATAAAAGTGTCAACAACTAACTGCATTTGTTTTATAAATCTCTTTTTGGATGTTATATTATCAATATTGTCACTTTACATGACCCAGACTATAGATAAATGCACTGTCCAGTGAGTAGACTATTGTATAAACCATGTAAAGTGTCACTTCGAGCAATAAAACGGCCATAAAACAAGTGACAGATCTTCTTTTTGCCTAAATGATGTTATTATATTATTATGATCTAAACTACTATATTGTTCGGTAAGTGGCCAATAGTCTGAGTCATATAAAGTGGTAAATTAAGCCATAAAAGTGTCAACAACAAACTGCATTTGTTTTATAAATCTCTTTTTGGATGTTATATTATCAATATTGTCACTTTACATGACCCAGACTATAGATAAATGCACTGTCCAGTGAGTAGACTATTGTATAAACCATGTAAAGTGTCACTTCGAGCAATAAAACGGCCATAAAACAAGTGACAGATCTTCTTTTTGCCTAAATGATGTTATTATATTATTATGATCTAAACTACTATATTGTTCGGTAAGTGGCCAATAGTCTGAGTCATATAAAGTGGTAAATTAAGCCATAAAAGTGTCAACAACTAACTGCATTTGTTTTATAAATCTCTTTTTGGATGTTATATTATCAATATTGTCACTTTACATGACCCAGACTATAGATAAATGCACTGTCCAGTGAGTAGACTATTGTATAAACCATGTAAAGTGTCACTTCGAGCAATAAAACGGCCATAAAACAAGTAACAGATCTTCTTTTTGCCTAAATGATGTTATTATATTATTATGATCTAAACTACCATATTGTTCGGTAAGTGGCCAATAGTCTGAGTCATATAAAGTGGTAAATTAAGCCATAAAAGTGTCAACAACTAACTGAATTTGTTTTATAAATCTCTTGTTGGATGTTATATTATCAATGTTGTCACTTTACATGACCCAGACTATAAATAAATGCACTGTCCAGTGAGTAGACTATTGTCTAAATCATGTAAAGTGTCACTTCGAGCAATAAAACGGCCATAAAACAAGTGACAGACCTTCTTTATGCCTAAATGATGTTATTATGTTATTGTGATCTAAACTACTATATTGTTCGGTAAGTGGCCAATAGTCTGAGTCATATAAAGTGGTAAATTAAGCCATAAAAGTGTCAACAACTAACTGCATTTGTTTTATAAATCTCTTGTTGGATGTTATATTATCAATGTTGTCACTTTACATTACCCAGACTATAGATAAATGCACTGTCCAGTGAGTAGACTATTGTCTAAATCATGTAAAGTGTCACTTCCAGCAATAAAACGGCCATAAAACAAGTGACAGACCTTCTTTATGCCTAAATGATGTTATTATGTTATTGTGATCTAAACTACTATATTGTTCGGTAAGTGGCCAATAGTCTGAGTCATATAAAGTGGTAAATTAAGCCATAAAAGTGTCAACAACTAACTGCATTTGTTTTATAAATCTCTTTTTGGATGTTATATTATCAATATTGTCACTTTACATGACCCAGACTATAGATAAATGCACTGTCCAGTGAGTAGACTATTGTATAAACCATGTAAAGTGTCACTTCGAGCAATAAAACGGCCATAAAACAAGTGACAGATCTTCTTTTTGCCTAAATGATGTTATTATATTATTATGATCTAAACTACTATATTGTTCGGTAAGTGGCCAATAGTCTGAGTCATATAAAGTGGTAAATTAAGCCATAAAAGTGTCAACAACTAACTGCATTTGTTTTATAAATCTCTTTTTGGATGTTATATTATCAATATTGTCACTTTACATGACCCAGACTATAGATAAATGCACTGTCCAGTGAGTAGACTATTGTATAAACCATGTAAAGTGTCACTTCGAGCAATAAAACGGCCATAAAACAAGTAACAGATCTTCTTTTTGCCTAAATGATGTTATTATATTATTATGATCTAAACTACTATATTGTTCGGTAAGTGGCCAATAGTCTGAGTCATATAAAGTGGTAAATTAAGCCATAAAAGTGTCAACAACTAACTGCATTTGTTTTATAAATCTCTTGTTGGATGTTATATTATCAATGTTGTCACTTTACATGACCCAGACTATAGATAAATGCACTGTCCAGTGAGTAGACTATTGTCTAAATCATGTAAAGTGTCACTTCGAGCAATAAAACGGCCATAAAACAAGTGACAGACCTTCTTTATGCCTAAATGATGTTATTATGTTATTGTGATCTAAACTACTATATTGTTCGGTAAGTGGCCAATAGTCTGAGTCATATAAAGTGGTAAATTAAGCCATAAAAGTGTCAACAACTAACTGCATTTGTTTTATAAATCTCTTGTTGGATGTTATATTATCAATGTTGTCACTTTACATGACCCAGACTATAGATAAATGCACTGTCCAGTGAGTAGACTATTGTCTAAATCATGTAAAGTGTCACTTCCAGCAATAAAACGGCCATAAAACAAGTGACAGATCTTCTTTATGCCTAAATGATGTTATTATATTATTATGATCTAAACTACTATATTGTTCGGTGAGTGGCCAATAGTCTGAGTCATATAAAGTGCTAATTCACGCCATAAAACTGTCAACAAATGACAGCCCATGTGTAATTATGTGATTATAGCATCTGTAAAGAGAAATGTTTTGTAAATCTGTAAAAAAAATTATTACCATAGTCGCCATGCTAAATGATCTAGGTTCTAGATCTAGAATGTATGTACTTAAAATATTGCAATATTAAGTAAATAGAAAATGTAAAGTTTAACAAAATTCGTCGTTCTTAATATTTAATATATTTGCCTGAAAATGTAAACTGGATTCGTTGGATGAAAAACCAAAACACCAAAAACTGAACATAAAAAGAAAAAGAAACTCTTGAATCTGATGTCCTGGACGATTACTAACAATTACAAAAAAATACTATCGTCAAGTTCTTATAATAGTTAGTCTTTAAGAGATGTCATAAAAATCATATTCATTGGATTGTTATCTGTAGGTACCTATCAAATTCAGTTAGGAAATGTGTCCAACTTATATTTTATTTTTAATAATTATTTATCTACATAGGTTAAGGGTAGAAAAGTATTTTAAAATCTTATACGCAAGAACAGCGAGAGGCGGAGTTTGTGGTTGGGCATTTAGATAGCAGTGGGCGGAGTTATGTTTCTGCGCACTTCAAGTTCAATGCTCATGAGATTTTGAAATGCCTCTATCTTACATGTTTATATATTTATTGAAATTCAACTTAGTATGGGTCACTATTGCACCATTATCGAACAGTATTTCGAAAACTTACAATACTTGTGAAATCAGTTACTTACGTAAGTTTCTAATTTAAGATTTTTTTTTAAAACCCACATCAAAAGTTAAATTACCTCGTGAATCAGTCAGTAAATATTATATTTTGAACTATTTCTATAAATATGGTACAAAAATATTTACGTACTTTTACGTTAAATCTAGTGATTGACAATTAATAATAGTGCCTACCTAACTAACTCAATAGCCAAGAATAAGTAATCTAATATAATATTTATGGGATATTTTTTATAAAAAATGATCTAACTTAATGACAATCTGAAACTTTGAAAGCGTGCTATCATAACATCTTGTTCATTTCATCAGCTCCAATAATCGAGCAGAGGTGATGAGCAAGTGTTTGTTTGATGTTTGAAACACGTGTTTTTATTGCTGACTGCTGACTGACTGGTAGCTACCGTAGCTAACTGCCGGATTGTTACGTAGGTACCTACCAAGGCATTTATTTATTACACACTCTTTTATGGTTTTATAAAGTGACGTATTTTGTTTATACACTTTTCAGATTTCATTGATTAAAATTAGATTTGATAGCTACACGTTACGTTACACAGAACGGTTTTTGAGGCAACTCACACGTTTTTGAAAGCTCTTTAATGAAATTTATGGTTTGACAAACGTCAACGAATATAGTAATGTAATTAATAACGTATTTTTGAAATGAATTCAAAAAATATCAAAAGAATTTGGAAATAGAAAAAAATGTGAAACCACTGATTCTGAATTCTTTTTTTTCATAAGATAGGGGAAAGGAACGTGCAAAATTTCATCAAATATCATCTAAACTAGTAAAGACAACCATACAACTACACTGTTAAAAATTTTAGTAAAATTTCAATTGTTTTACAAAACAAAAGATAAGTAAAATTACAAATCAGTGTATGGCAATACAAAACTAAAATACAATTTAAGTAATCTTCCAAGATACATGAGGAAATCTACTAATACCAGTTGTAATTTTACAATCTTTATGTATAAATTCTACACACATTGTGATTTTACTTAACCGTTTATCAGCTTGCAATAGAAAGCATTTCGAATTTACAAACATTGTTTGTAATTTGATTTATTACAATTTTAAGAAAAATTACAAAAAAAATGTAACTGAAATTACAATGAAGTCAATGAAAATCTTTTTCTTATTTTTACAATCTTGATTATAGGATTCCATAGTGTATTGTAATTTTACTAAAAATAAATCTGCTGTAGCAGAACTAAATCATCAATATTTTTTTTACACATTCTGATAATGTGATGAATTTTTGAGACACAAAATAAAAATAATCTATAGAAAGAAAAAAATAATAAATAGAAATTCAAAATTAATACATCCATTGAACCACCCTTTCTATGATTATCTATTCACATCATAAACTAAGTTATTAGAAACGCTCGTGTTATTTCTTGTCTTTATGCATAAAAACATGAGTTTGATCAGTGGCCGCCAGATGGCGCTGTCACCCATGTTTGCAGGACATTTCTATTCCAATATTTATCAAGCCAAAGATATCAACCCCAGGTAGTTAATAAATAAAAGCAACTCAACGGTGATTGTTGATATATCATATCATGCTTAACTTTTAAGGAATATCTGTCTCTATACTTTCTTAACATTAGATGTACCAATTAATGGTTTTTCTTGAAGGTCCAAACATGTCATTTTTTTCTTTGATTTTGTCAGTCGTGTTTTCTCGACTTCTAAACATACTAAAATTACGAAGTAGTTTTAGTATAACTTTAATAACATTACAATATTTGTATTTTTATATTACTAACTATTAGATTATTGGTAACTTTAGTAAAATTGCTACGAATATTTTGTAATATTCCTAAACTTAATTGAAATGAATTGTGTAACAATAAAGTATACTGAAATTAATAAAGAATTTCACTATAATTTGTTTACTAAACAAATTATAGGTAACTCTTTAGTAAAATTACTACAAATGTTTTGTAATTTTCCTAAATTTAATTGGAATTAATTGTGTAGTAAATTTACAAAACTGGATTTTACTTTTACTATATCGTGGTGCGTCACAACTTCCAACAATTGTTTTGTAAAATTACCATAGAAATTTCTAACAGTGTATTATGGTTTCCTTAAAACTTTTTATAGGGTAATTTTTAGGCGGGTTCACTTTCATTATAAAATTTCAGAGGATTCAAATTAAAAGAGAAAAACACGTTACGTATAACCTCTAAAAATTTAAGATTGCTTGCGGTCATAATTCTAGGCTATACCAGTCGATCATCGACATTGGAGTCAATTTCCACAAAGTTCAACTCAAAATGTAAACGAGCAAAATTGCCAACTTACAATTTTTATCACGACCCAGTAAGTATTTCTTAACTGTATTGAATTATATTTTACCAAAAACGTCGTCATAGTACAGGAAATTGTATCGATAAAGAAACCTTTAAAGGGAGGGGGTCTAATCCATCCAGAAAAAAAGTGGGCATTTGAGATTTTTTGAACAAATGGCGATGCTTATGCTAGTTAATATTAGTTAACCCAACTAGATGCTTCCCTTTTTTTATTGTACTAATAACAATTACCTTCATTGATTTTATTTTAAAAAGTTGCAAAACTATCTATAGTTATTTTTATACCGAGAATAGAACAGAAGAAAGGTGAAAACAAAAAGCAAATCTTTTCAGAAATTCTTAATTTTCTAGAAATCAAGCACACGTTTTTTGTTTTCATTTTTATTCTACAGGAGAACTCTTACAATAATGCAAAACTTTAAAGTTTTGTATCGTTATTGGTTTCTGAGATATTAGCACTATTGCCTACAACATAAAATATAAAACACTTAAGAGGCACTGGACCATGACCTCGTTTTTTTATCTTTATTATATGTTTTTTGCTAAATTTTATATTTATCTCTTCATTTTTGGGCTATTATTGCAATCAAAATTAATTATTTACTCATGTATTCTTTTATTTTTTAACATATCATGCGTACGATGCTATCGTTAAAACACGCGGCGCCCTTTATGTAAAAATTACCCCTTTTAATTGACTTTATCGCTCCTATCAATAATTTCATAATCAATAACATTTTCCTTTAGCGTTGTTGCATCCCTAAAAGTTACCATCTTGGGTTTGCCCCTACAAAACCGGAACTGCCTGAGATATGTCACATTTGAAGACTTATATCACAGAAACTACTAGTGTTACAAAATTTTAATGTTTTCTTTATTGTAGGAATTATGCTATATAACAAAAAAATTGTGCTAAACGTGATTTCGAGAGTATTATGAATTTCTGAAAATATTTACTTTTTTCACTTTTTGCTGTTGTATCCTTATTATAAAAATAACTATAGATAATTATGCAACTATTCAACATAAAATCAATGAAAGTAATTACTTGTATGTGTAAAATAAAAAAAAGGAACCAAATAGTTGGGTTTCTAGTAAAGTTATTAAACAAAATCCAGAATACGTAAAAGCCATTTACACAGAAAATTTAAATGCTCATATTTTTCTTTCTGGGTGAGATAGACTACCCCTTTAAAGATTTTTATAAATTATTTTTGTGATTGATTCTTTCTACACCCACTTAATGAAAACTCATATTTACACTATTTTGGAGAAAAATAAAACACAGTTTTCACAAAATTGGTATATTGCACTTTACATATGTTTCGCCTTACTTAGGCTTCTTCAGAAGAAGCCTAACTGTTTTATTTTTCTACAAAATAGTGTAAATTATTTTTCCTGTACTATAACGTTGTTTTGAGTTGGGATCAGCCTGTATAAGTACCTATTTCGTAAAAAAAGAAAATTTTCAAAAGAAAAAGAAACTGAAAAAATAAACATCTTGAATATCCTTTAGTTACTTTTTTGTCACTTCCTTATTTAGGTACACAGACTACTTTACCATACCATAAACTAAAATATTATTTCTATCGCTACTGAAATTAAAACAAAAAATCTGAGGACATCTGCTGCTTCTTCATGTGTTTCATTCCTTATTACTTTTTTATATCTGGATAAATAAACGTAAATTTGTATTTTCTGGACTGGAAATAGATGCATCACATGCAATCACACAGGAATATTTTAGAATTGTGTTTATACAGTTGACAAACTTCGAACCCAATTATTATTATCGACATCCATCAGGATGTTCATTGCTCAATTCTAAAATCTGGAGTATGTTGTGGTAATATTTGTTTTTAATAATAAAATGGTATTTTTGAACTCAAAATTAATACATAGATATACAGGGTTTTTCAAGTTGATGGGCTATTAGAAGTATATGAATTAGTAGAAGGAATTCAATTCTGATACTTGGGCTCATTTGGTTATTGTTTATGCCGCTTCTTTTAAAAATATTTTCAAGTTCGATTTACATCCGGTTATACCGGAAGTCGATACCAACTTTGTTATTTTAAATGGAATGGTATATTTTTTACGCTGAATTCGAATAAAACGTGTAATTCTAAGGTAAGTTTGATAACCAACTTGTACACCTATGACGATCGGTTTCTGAGTTAATTTAATTTATAGAAAAAAAAATCGCTATTGCAACTCAAATTATAAAAAATCATAACTTCCACAAAATACGACTTAGAGTGTTGAAATTTTTACTAGTAATAGCTGCATATTAGTGCTAACGCCTTGACAAAATTGAATTAAATAATTTATACAGGGCGTTCAAAATAAAATTCTAAAATTGAAAAACTTCAAACACGAATTGCTTCGTTTTTTCAAATGGCACCTACTATTTTTAATTTTTTCAATCGATTCCTTTTTTTATCCTCTTTCGATCCATATGGATACTTCCTATTTTATTTGAAAATTTTGGAATAATTTTGAATTATTACTTAAAATAGGAAGTATCCACATAGATCGAAAGAGGATAAAAAAAGGAATCGATTGAAAAAATAAAAAATAGTAGGTGCCATTTGAAAAAACGAAGTAATTCGTGTTTGAAGTTTTTCAATTTTAGAATTTTATTTTGAACGCCCTGTATAAATTATTTAATTCAATTTTGTCAAGGCGTTAGCACTAATATGCAGCTATTACTAGTAAAAATTTCAACACTCTTAGTCGTATTTTGTGGAAGTTATGATTTTTTATAATTTGAGTTGCAGTACCTAGCGATTTTTTTTCTATAAATTAAATTAACTCAGAAACCGGTCGTCATAGGTGTACAAGTTGGTTATCAAACTTACCTTAGAATTACACGTTTTATTTGAATTCAGCGTGAAAAATATACCATTCCATTTAAAATAACAAAGTTGGTATCGACTTCCGGTATAACCGGATGTAAATCGAACTTGAAAATATTTTTAAAAGAAGCGGCATAAACAATAACCAAATGAGCCCAAGTTTCAGAATTGAATTCCTTCTACTAATTCATATAATTCTAATAACCCATCAACTTGAAAAACCCTGTATATGTATACTTAGGTACGTATATCAGTCTGAATACTTCATTGAAAGATTCAAATCAAAGATTTCAAAATTGGTATCAGGAAGTTTCAGGATATATTGAAATTATTAAACAAAAAAAAAATTGAACTGATGCATTCGTTGAAAGAATTTAAAGGAATTTACGTATATCAAGCTAGCACGACAAAGTTATTTTTCCGATTTCTGACTTGCACTATAATTTGTCGCTAATTTGTTACCAAATCCAAAAATTTGTCGCTCGTGCCGTTTAGCCATAATCAGCAGCTGGTAGGTATGCTAGCTTGATATCAAGCTAGCACTACACATAGCGTATCTCGAAAATGAAATGTCGTATAATATTACTGTAAAGGCCATAATTTGTCGCTGAAAGATGACACATTCAACGAATTTGTCGCTAGTCTGATCTTCAGCTGATAAGCGAAAAACTGCTGGAAAACCATCAAACAATTAACTAAGGGGTTCTTTATTACATTTGTTTTAAGAGATCGGATTTATTTACCAAATTTTTTAAAATAGGGTTTTCCTGTTTCCCCCAAGTTGGGCAACACGTTACCTTTCGAGAGTTTCATGGCTTTCCAGCAGTTTTTTGCTTTTCAATTGGAGAAAGACTAGCGACAAATTCTTTGAATGTGTCATCTTTCAACGACAAATTATGGTCTTTACAATAATATCCTACGATATTTCCTTTTCAGCTGATTATAGCTAAACGGCACGAGCGACAAATTTTTGAATTTGATAACAAATTAGCGACAAATTATAGTGCAAGTCATAAATCGGGAAAATAACTTTGTCGTGCTAGCTTGATATACGTGGTACATTAGCTGCTTAAAAAATAGTTTCTCTTAAAATAGAACTCTTAATTGTAATCATTTTGTTAGTCCTGTTTATGGATTCTTACTCCAAATTTTGCTTACAAGATCTCTATCTTGCTATTTATATTATAATTAATGTGCACAAAAGAAGAATCGCTGGATTTATTGAATTTAAGATGCATTATTTTCTTTTTGTACGTACAGCTATAAATCATAATCTAATCACACGTAATTTAATTTAAAACGTTTGTTAGTACCGAAAAGGGCATGAAATGTACCTAACTAACTTAACAGTGCTTAACACTTCATGCAATTTGTCGGTCGTTTTACAACTTTAGAAGACATTAACTCTTCTTTAGTAGGTACTTGTTACTTGTTAACCTACTCCAACTGTACCTACTATACCGTGGAGTGTTTTTCATCAGTTTCTTATTTTAAGTTGGGTCGTCTAACAGACAGCTGTACCTTATTAATTTTTAATGATTAAGTCTTTTGGCAGCCATCCCAAATTTTAGAAAATCTGTATTTTACAAGTGCACGGCTACCGACATTAATTAATTCTGCTTGTCTCCATTTAAATGCATTTTTATTCGTTTTCAAATGACATTTATATATTTCAGAATTTATATCTGCTGCACTCATTTTAACATTTGTCTAGCTCTAGGGATATTATTTTTAAATAAATAGTTACAATAACTAAGTCGTGAATGTGGATTGATTTTGGGAAGATTTTTAGAGGGTCCGGTTAGAGTCAAGAAAGATACAAAAATACTTCACGAAATTTACACCGATTTTATGTGGAATATAAAAGAGAGATAATTCTTATGATATCTTCCTTCAAATATCCAAAAAAGAGAGAGATCTTTCGTATTCCACATAAAATCTATTTACAAGAATACATAGTCATTTTCTACTTTTCATTCATTATTTAGGTAACTTTGCTGCAGTTTTTTTTTTTTTTTTTAATATGGGGGTTAAGCCAAAAAGCGTCTCAGTGTATGTGTATGAAAAGAAAACTCGATTTTTCTAGACATCTCATCTTCAAGATTTATGTAACAATAAGAATCCCCCTTTGTGATGTGCTGATACTGAAAATAGAAGTATCAAGAATCATTAGACTGACAATCTTGTAAGAATAAATTTGGAAATTAATAAAGGAGAGAGCTCCCAATTGTGGAGTTAAATCAAAAACTTCTACAGTATTCCAAAAAACCTCACAATATGCAATTTATTCATTGAGGAAATAACCCAAAAAACTTTTCAGTATGAGATCTAAAAAATTATTTTTTCAAAAACCTCATCATTTCTTATTTTGGGTAATAGTTCAGTTAGCTAAAAGACACATTTTAAAAATTTGTGGGACAGTAAGAAATTTCCTTTGAGATGTGTTGTTCTTAAAAGTCCATGGACTAACAATCTTGTGGTGATAATTTGGCCCCTAATTGAAGATTTAAATTAAAAGGTCCTAGAGTATTTCAAAAGACCTGTCCAAAAACAATCCACTGAGTGGGGAATAAACCAAGAATCTTTGCAGTATATGGTCCAAAATTGTACATGAATGGTTGTGACGTACTTACTACAGATAAAAATAGAGACGAATGTTAACTATAATTAAAATAAAAATTATAAAGAGTTTGTTACTTACCTACATTAAGTTTTCACAGTAAATCGACAAACGTTTCTTACTATGAACAAAATCTGAATACATAATCAAATTTAAAAGCTAATAGTACATTAGAATAGAGTAAACATATGAGAAAAAGACAGAGAGAGAAACTTTGGATATTTTCCAAAGATTCTTCAGCTTCATTACAAATATCCATTAATAACACGTTCCAAACTAACTTACACCATTTTGCAGTATTAGTAGATACATTCGATGCAGGTACATCGCAATATTATTTGACCTTAGATACTAACAAATATGTTTACTTATATTTATACCAATTACAATTAAAAATGTAGGGCAGTTTTATTTTATTTATTATAGACATACTTGTAAAAGCATGTTTATAGAAGCTTACAAATACTACACCCACCCACCCTATCATCAGTAATAGTCCTATGGGGCTTAAGTATAGTGATGTAGTTAACAATGTTTACATTTTAAATATTTTTGTTAAACAGAAAGAACTGGTTACAAGAGTAAATATTGGATTATTAAATAATGTCGATCAGAACTCGTTTACAGGGGAAGGTGATAGAAAGGGTTAAAAAATGCAACTATTTGGGGTACATGCTGACAGCAAACAACAAAGACGATGTGCACATAAGTAATCAAGCAGCTAAGGCAAATGCATTGCTGGGGAGAATATGGGGAACAGGATAAAAATTGGGCAGAAATAACTGGGAAAGAAAAGAAGGGTGGTACTTTTTAAAACGTTGGTAAAAGTATAGTCTTTTATGGAGTCGAGATATGGGGATGGAAAGAGTATAGGATAGTAGAAAATATTTATAAAAGGTATCTATATAAAATGGGTGTTGCCCTTATAAAGAAGTACCCCAGACTACATTTTAAGAAGGGAAACAAAATGTGGTAAAACGGTGGAAGATATAAGAAGAAGAGTTGTAAAATATGGAGAAAAATGGGGAGAATGACCGGAAGGGGACTTAAGAAAGGAGATATGGAGGAAAAAGATATTGGGGATAGGGACCAAAAATAAATACGATGTGGAAAAGGATAAGGCCTTAACAGAAATGGCAATAAGTAAAGAACAAATGGAGGAATGGCGAGGAAAGGGATTGAATTTTAGTAGGATAGTGCGGGGAAAAGATGTAATGAAATAGTAAGAGGTGAGGATTTGAGAAAATTTTGGGAATCTAGATACGCGAAAGGTATGAGGGAGTTTATATGGGAAGAATGGCAAGGGGATGAGGTGCCAGGATATCTAAGAGAAGGAAAAAGTATAGAGATAATAGCTAGATTCAGAATGGGGAATGAGTGTAATGAGAATAAGTTGTGGATGGAAGAAGGTAAGAGATTGTGTAGAGTATGTGGAGAGAAGAGTGAATCAATGGAGCATGTATTAGAAGAAGTAATGGGGAAGAATGAGAGGGAGGAACTTGGAAGGATAATAAATGCGGATGGTAGTGGTCTGGCCCTATTGAAGCAAATTTTAAAAAGGAGAGGTGTGGAAAGGGGCGGGAGAGAAATTACAGGAAAAATGATTATAAGGGAAAAGAAAGGGAAGTGCTTAGTGTAAATATATAATGCTAAAATTTTGTATACATATATGTTTTTTTTTCTTTTTGTGTGTGGAGATGCACAGCTTGATTACTCTTAAAAGATGAGCTCTGAAGATTTTACAGTCGGCGTAGAAGAAAGAAAGAGAACGCATTCGGAGGAAGAAAGATACAATCAACGCTCGACAAATAAATATACTAGTTTTAAGACAGGGGTGCTTGATGTCTCCTCTGCGGTAGTCGTTAATTTAGTTTATACCTGAATCTCCCGATACTGTTATGTACCCAAAATTATTATCTATACATAAATAACCTTTCAGTAATGAAATGTGTTAATATCGTAGCATTTTGCACACTATATTGGCAGTTTTTATATTCTTTAAAATATAATAATTATATAAAATATTTCGACCATTTTTAAATGAATAGTCGGGCGATTTAGTATGCGCCCTGACAAGTACTCTGCTTCAAACCAAGCATGCAAATGCATCTCTGTGGCTATTAGTGATGTCAATATTGTAATGATTCGTTACTCAATACTCGTTACTTGGTAGTAATCGTAGTAATCGTGTACTACTTTGAGAAAGTAATCGTTACCGATTACTTTTAGTTATACCGCGTCCCATCGGTACTCTCGGTACTGTTCGGTACATTAGTCGTAGAGTCGTAAGACGAAGTAATCGAGGTAATCGATATGCCATGCCAGTTCGATTACCAATATTATTTTGGGAACAAAAAAATGTACCATGTACCTGTTATATTCAATATATATATATTATGTACCTAAGTACATATCTAGGTATATATGATGTATGGGTGGAAATGAAACAGAACGAAGACTATCTATGACGAAGACAAGCTCGTGCTTAAAGGACTACTTGCACCATTCATCGTGTTATTATTTTATTATAAACATGTAGATCAGCATCGCGTCGTCGTTGCGTCAACATACGATAATATAAATATCTGCATTTATAGTTATTTATAGTTACGTACAATTTAGGTACTAGGTACAATGTTAAAAAATGGCTTGTTGAATTCTATTGATTTATAAAGAGAGCTGCACTTTTGTTATTGTTATTATTATAAAACTAAATTTCTATTGAACTATTTATTTTTTATTTAGGAATAAAAGATAATACATATAAAAAGGGAATAACATAATTATACATATAGGTACATATTACCGATTATTATTTATTGGTAGTCGCCGTTACTGTGGATCGTACCTAGGTAAACGATATTATGTATTACAGAAAAAGTAACGAGTATTTGTAACGATTACAAAGTAACGAGTATTGATTAATAAAGTAACTGGTACTAACGAGTATCAAAAAGTAATCGTACTTGACATCACTAGTGGCTATCGCCAGCAAGGCGTTAC